>CM029630.1:21653250-23126375 GCA_017311315.1 Dendrocalamus latiflorus
GATTAGAGTCTCCTTCTTTTGGTCTAAGAGGATTAGCCAAAGCTCTTCAATTTTTCTGCTGTGTGAAGGTTCCAGGAGTTGCTATCTGAAAATCAGCTTTTCAGCCTACTGCTACCGAGGGGCTGTCTGACCGACCTTGAGCCACCGGTCTGCCCAACCATGTGCCACCGGTCTAAACGGCCATGGGCTACTGGTCAGACCGGGCGAAGAACAGCAGTCCGACCAGTGGGGAAGCGGTCAGACCGGTGTTGGGAGGGCGGTCAGACTGGCATGTGAATTGCGGTCTGACCGGCCCTGCCTGAACTGGCTCATTTCATTTGGTTTCTTTTTCTTCTGCAGCTTTGCTTCCTCTGTAATTTTATTTGCTAATGTTCCTCTGTTAGAGTAAACTTCTAGAGAGCCTGAACCTTCAACTTGATAGCTCTCATAGCTATCGGAGTGAAGTGTTTTTGGTGAATACTTTTGAGGGGCGATTTTTAAAAGAGGCACCATTCACCCCCCCTCTGTTTCCATTTTCGATCCTACAATTGGTATCAGAGCCGGTTAGCTCTTTTCAATAGATCTTAACCAGTCTATGAGCCATGGCAACGGGTAAGTATTCCACCAAGCCCCCGATCTTCGATGGGATTGACTATCCCTTTTGGAAGAGTCAGATGGAGACCTATATTCAGGCTCAGGGCTATGCGATTTGGCGCAAGGTCAAAGTTCACTTTGTTGTTCCTGTTGATGAGAACATCAATGCTGAAAACCTGGCTAATGTTGAGGCAAATGCTAAGGCAAGGAACATCATTATCCAAGGTTTAAGCCGAAATGAGTTTGATCGCATTTCTCATCTTTCGTCGGCCTTCGACATTTGGGAGACCCTCGATGCTTACCATGAGGGCACCACCCAAATTAAGACGGTTCGACAGGACCAATTCAAGCAAGATTACAACAAGTTTGAAATTCTCGCTGGAGAGTCCCTAGATGAATGCTTTGCAAGATTCCACAAGATCTTGAGCAACCTCCGAGCGGTCGGTCTCACATACCCCAACTCGGACAATGCTCGTCAGATGCTTGTGGCTTTGGACTTGCGTGTTTGGGAGATGAAGGTGACCACCATCAAGGACACCACGGACCTCTCGACTTTGACTCTTGATGCGTTGTACTCACGCCTCAAGACTCACGAGATTGACATTGTCTCTCGTAAGTCGAAGTCACAATCGATGGCGTTGGTCACTGATCCCAGTTCAACTTCTGAGTTTCCCTCCGGTGGTGTTTCTGGTTTTTCTCTTGCTGCTGTTTATGAGATGAGCGATGACCTACTAGAATAGCTTCCAGAAAACCAGCTAGCCCTCTTAGCCCGAAAGTTTTCTCATGCATACAAGAGGGTTAGAGAGAGAGAGAGGAGGAGGACGAGTGATTTGCTTCGAGTGTGGTGGCCCCAACCACATTCGGGCAAACTGCCCCAAGCTGGAGGGCAAAAATGACTACACCAACAAGAACCGCAACAAAAAGCCGCCAAGCAAAGAGAAGAAGTTCCGCAACCTTGGCAAAGCCAAGAAGCTCTTCCACCGCGTCCTCACCGCCTTCGATGACCTCAACCTCAGCGAGGTGGAGGGGTGGAGCGACGACGATGGGAAGGATGAGGAAGAACCCAAGGGTGGCGACGACTTCTTCGACATGTGCTTCATGGTCCTTGAGGGCGACGTGAGTGACAGCGAGCGTTACTCTGACTTCGACGAGGTATACCCCTCCTACAACCAGCTTAATGATGCTTTTCTTAAGCTAGGTAAATTTCATGCTAGATCTAGAGCTAGGTGTAGCGAGTTGGAGAAGGAAGTAGATAGATTGTCACGGGAGCTTACTTCACTTATATCTGCTCCCTCCCGTGACAAATGTGATACATGCTGTGCTTTGCTTGGTGACATGGAGAAATTAAGGACCTCTCATGATAGTCTGTACTCTGAGCTTGACATGATTAAGGTGGAGAATATTAGTCTTCTTGCTGAACTAGAGATGAGTAGGGTAGCTGCTCTTTCATCTACTACTGTCGAGACTATTTCTTGCACCTCATGTGAGGATAAGGACAATGCATTTAGAGGTCTTTATACCATGCTTCTCGATCTGCCCGAGACTTGTAAAAATTGTAATAATTTAAAAATGAACCTAAAAAGGGCAGATCATAAAATTGCTGAGTTACAAGCTTTTCTGTTAGAGCCCATTGCTTCATGTGTAAATTGTCCCAAACTGACTGCTGAGCTTGAATTTGTTTCCAAACAGTTTCAAGAGATGATTGATAACAATAACAAATTGGCTCAATTTACTTCTAAGGACCCTGTTAGCTCACCATGCAATAACTGTGAAAAACTAAAAATTGATTTGATTGCATTGGATGAAAAATGTGTGAAGCTAACTAAGGACCTTCTAGAGAAGCAATCATCTGCTTGTAATGTATGTGCTATTGGGAAGAAGCATGAGGGTTTGGTAGAGACGCCTAGTGACGTGAACCAAATGGCTAGCAGTAGGACTGTCCATTCTGAGGCGGCTGTGCGTGCACGCCATTCTTTCCTCTGCTGTTGGTTCTTCTTCTACTCCCTTACCTTCTGCTGCCTCTTCTTCCCCCTGCTCTTCTTGCACCTCTCTCTTTCGGGAGTGTCAGTATCTTATGAACACTCTCGAGAGGTTTGTAGGAGGTAAGAAGAAGCTAAATCTTATTCTAGACCAATCCAAGATTTGTAAATTCAATCAAGGTCTGGGATACGATTTTTTTGAGGATATGAGGAAGCATCCACCTGCTGTTCTTAGACCCATAGCAGCAGGTGTGTTCGAGATTAAGCCCAGATCTAATAAAGTTAAATTCAAATTAGTGGGCTTTGTCCAGGGGATTTCTGACAGTAAGGTGATTCCACCTGTTGCTTCGGCCTCTCAGAAGGCGAAGCCCCATCATGCTACTTCTACCTCTCAGAAGGTGAAGTACCATTGTACCTTCTATCAGAAGGATGGACACTCGATCGAGAGATGCTTCAGGCGCGCCAAGATCGCGCGTAGAGACCGTGTTGATGCTCTTAGGCGTATTCAGGGTCAGCCCCAGACCTTGAGTGCACCAAGACCAACACGAGGTCTAGAGTTGCTTCTGATGGGTTTGGGCAACATCGAGGACTTGGTTTTTCTGAGTTTTCTGGTTTTCATCGTCGATATACCTCTGGTCGTGACTTTTGCCGTTTTGAGGGTAGATCTCGTTTCCCCCGTCGAGATGGCTACCCGCGGCGTGATCAGCGTGTTATTGGTATTCCGACTCGCTCTCCCGTAGCAGTCGGATCCAGCAACAGCTTCAGGTCTACACATAGACCTTCTGCTTCTCTGAGCGACAGAGAGCGTAGGGTAGTTAGAGGTCAGTCGTGTGTGACTACTTCTTTTTCTCGACGTGTTACTCAGTATTGGGTGCCAAAATCACTCTTGATTTATCCCAGTACTGAGCCTTTACTCTCTGTTTGACTCAGGTTCGCCGGGCTGAGAAGGGAGTGGTTTGGCTTGTGGACTCTGGTTGTTCTCATCATATGACCAGAGACTCTTGTTGGTTCTCTTCCCTAGCCCGTGCTCCAGGTGATGAGACTATCACCTTTGGAGACGCTTCGTCTGGGCGCATCATCGCGAAAGGTACTATGCACGTTAATGATTCATTTATTTTGAAAGATGTTGCCTTAGTGAGTAAGCTGTAGTACAATTTGCTTTCAGTCTCTCAGCTTACCGATGATGGTTACGAGGTGAGCTTTAAGAAAAATAATTGCAAAATTCTTGATTTTTCGGGTAGTCTAGTTTGCGGGATTTCTCGTTATGGGAGGATCTTTCATGTTGATTTGTTGTTGAGTCTTCTGGTGATCCTCTCCAGTGTTTAGTTGCTTCGGAGTCCCGTGACCTTACCTTCTGGCATAGGAGATTGGTCATATTGGATTTGACCATTTGACCCGAGTTAGCGGCCACGATCTCATTCGTGGTCTACCTAAACTCAAGATGGTCAAAGATCTTGTTTGCGCTCCATGCCGGCACGGCAAGATGGTTGCCGCTTCTCACCCTCCGGTGACAGTGACTATGACTGATGCACCAGGACAGCTGCTCCATATGGACACAGTTGGACCAGCTCGAGTGCAGTCAGCAGGAGGGAAGTGGTATGTTCTTGTTGTGGTCGATGACTTCTCGAGGTATTCTTGGGTGTTTTTCTTAGCCTCGAAGGATGAGACTTTTACCCATTTTCGGGGTTTGTTTAGTATGCTTTCTATTGAGCTCCCAGGTGCCTTACAAGCGATCCGCAGTGACAATGGCACAGAGTTCAAGAATTCCTACTTCGAGAAGTTTTGTGGAGAGACCGGTGTAGAGCACCAGTTCTCTTCTCCATACGTCCCTCAGCAGAATGGCGTTGTGGAGAGGAAGAACCGTACCCTGGTTGAGATGGCCTGGACGATTCTTGATGAGTACTCTACACCGAGGAAGTTTTGCGCTGAGGCTATAGCCACCGCGTGCCATGTTTCGAATAGAGTTTTTCTCAGGGCACACTTGCATCGCACCTCTTATGAGTTGAGATATGGGCGAAAGCCCAGCGTCTCGCATTTTTGTGTGTTTGGTTACAAGTGCTTTATCTTGAAGTCTGGAAACCTAGATAAGTTCGAGTCACGTTCTTATGATGGGATCTTTCTAGGCTACTCGACTTCTTCGCGGGCTTATAGGGTCTTGAACTGCAAGTCTAGTAAAATGGTAGAGACCTATGCGGTGACCTTCGATGAGGCCAGTCCGGGGACTAGGCCCGATATCTCAGGTTCTTTAGAGCAGTCCGAGACCATCTTTGTGGATGATGAGGTTGATGGAGATGAGGGTTTTCTACCTGATCTAGTTCCTCATACTCCCCTTGAGGTGCCTTCTTCCACCGCACCTCAAGGAGATCAGCCCATACCTTCTGCTTCCTCTGGAGCTAGTGGCTCTGTTCCTACCTCATCAGCTCATGAGGTAGAGGCCACTTCTTTATCTCACCCAGGACCTCCCCGAAACATCCAAAAAGACCATCCTTCAAAGCAGATCATTGGAGACCTCTTTCAGCGAGTCACTCGCTCGAAGTCTGCCATGTCAAATTTCTGTCTCCATTCTACCTTTGTTGCCACCTTTGAGCCCAAGGATGTGTGTCATGCACTTTCTGATGAGTCTTGGGTCAATGCCATGCATGACGAATTAGAAAATTTTGAGAGAAACAAGGTCTGGTCGCTTGTTGAGCCTCCTCGAGGTCACAATGTCTTTGGGACTAAGTGGGTGTTCAAGAACAAGCAGAGTGAGGATGGGGTTGTCATTCAGAGCAAGGTTAGACTGGTAGCTCAGGGCTTCTCCCAGGTTGGGGGTCTAGATTTTGAGGAGACCTTTGCCCCTGTAGCTAGACTTAAGGCCATTAGAATCCTGCTTGCTTTCGCAGCTTCTAAGGGTTTCAAGCTTTACCATATGGATGTCAAGAGTGCCTTCCTCAATGGGTTTATTGAGGAAGAAGTCTATGTGAGACAGCCTCCAGGTTTCGAGAACCCCAAATACCAAAACCATGTCTACAAGCTTTCCAAAGCATTGTATGGACTTAAGCAGGCCCCTAGAGCTTGGTATGAGAGGCTTAAGTCCTATTTGTTGAGTCGTGGTTTTGAGATGGGTAAGGTAGATAAGACCTTGTTCATTGTAGGCATGGCACTGACCTTCTGCTCGTCCAGATTTATGTGGATGACATCATCTTTGGCGGCTCTTCCCATGCTCTTGTTTCACAGTTCTTGGATGTCATGAGCACCGAGTTTGAGATGAGCATGATGGGTGAGTTGACCTTCTTCTTTGGCTTCCAGATCAAGCAGACTCGGGAGGGTACTTTCTTGCATCAATGCAAGTACACTCGTGACCTCTTGAGACGCTTTGACATGAGTGATGCTAAGCTGGTGTCAACTCCCATGGCATCCACAGCTTCACTTGACCCGGATGAGGATGACGAGCCAGTTGATCAAAAAGAGTACAGAAGTATGATTGGCTCCTCCTATACCTCACTGCCTCGAGACCGGACATACACTTTTCTGTGTGTCTTTGTGCTTGGTTTCAGGCTTCTCCTCGCGTATCTCACCGCCAGGCGGTGAAGTGCATCCTTCGGTACCTTCAAGCTACCATTGACTATGGTATCTGGTACTCTTCCTCTTCCTGTCTTTCCCTCAGAGCCTACTCGAACGCAGACTTTGCCGGCTGTAGGATAGATAGGAAGAGCACTTTCTGGCACCTGCCAATTCATTGGCACTTCTCTCGTCTCTTGGTCTTCTAGGAAGCAGTTCGGTGTTGCACAGTCCACCGTAGAGGCCGAGTATGTTGCTGCCGCCAGTTGCTGCAGCCAGGTACTTTGGATGGCTTCGACCCTGCGGGACTTTGGGTTAGTTATAGACAGTGTTCCACTCTTTTGTGATAACACTTCTGCTATTAACATTGCCAAGAACCCAGTGCAGCATTCCCGGACCAAGCATATTGATATTCGATATCACTTCGTTCGAGACCATGTGGAGAAGGGTGACATAGTGCTCCAGTTTGTAGAGAGTGACCACCAGTTGGCTGATATCTTTACCAAGCCTTTCGATTGCTCTAGGTTTTCAGCCTTGCGGGGAGAGCTTGGGGTGGTTTGTCCTTATGGACTGTAGTGAGGGGGAGCTTTGTGCTTTATTGCTTTATCATGTATATTATGCTCCTGTTCTCACTTCTGTTGCATTGCATCGGGGTGCATTTGGGTTAGTCCTCTTAGCATAGATTAGAGTGTATCTCTCGTCTAGTTGCTTAGATTTCTTCCTCTCATCTTGTGATCTAGGATGCTGTTTATTAGATGTCTCTCTTCTCACTAGCTTGAGCTCACTCACTTCTTATAGGTTCTAGCAAGGGTTGGGCCACCCTTGGGTAGACAGGGAACGTGTTTGCTCCTTAGTGAGTTAGATAGGTAGCTGATAGTCCTAGAGTCATATGGGGTAGATGAGAGTCAGTCTAAGCCATAGTATCCTCTATATATTGTCTATGCTTTCAGGACTGCCCTTTCTGATTTCTTTGCCAGCTTCTTAGTCTTTAGCTTTAGTTCGAGGGGAGTTCATTTGGGAGCTTCTGGAGCTTAATATTGACATAACTCAACTTGAACTAAAATTGCATCACATGTTGAGGGGGAGTTGGATTTTCTGCATTTTAGCATTTTGCATTGTAATATAATTGCATGGAGCCTTCATTATTATCCTTAGTTGCTTGTTTACTGTTGTGGCTACAGACCAAACAGAGAGAGAGAGAGAGAGAGTATGGTAGTGGAGAGTTAGGTGAGCAATGGCTTTGGGTTTCCCCCATGGCCTATATCGTATATATATCCACATGGGGAGTGTTTTTACAATGATATCCTTACATCCGAACATCCCCCTCAAGGGCACTTTCGTCATTATACATGTCCCATTTTGGGCCTTACAATCTCCTAACAGGCCTGCTGGGCTTAGGTGGGGGGCCACCCCCACAACAGGAGCCTCTCATGGTGAAGGGCTTCACGGGCCGAAGCTATGTTGCCGAGCCCTTTGGCCCCCTCCGTCCCTGTGGCCTGTGAGCTTGCCCAACGTTTGGCGGAGCCTTATTGCTCGGTGTGGTGTTCGCCCCGCCGCGAGGGTATAGCACTGGGTGGGTTGGCGGAGCCATCCTCGACCGCAGGGCCTCACGCCACAAAATCTCCTGGTTCGACACCAGTATGGTCGGGTGGCGCCGCAGTCCGGTAGTGCGCCTTAATGGCTCCTGGGATCACGCCGACCCCTGAGCTGTCAGGGACAGGTTGCTGTAGCCGTGCGCGCTATCCCGCCGAGAGTGTACACGTAGCGGGCCGTGATTGGTGCGCCGTGGGCTGTCAGCAGTCATGCGACCGCTGCCGTTTGCCCCTTCCCCTGCAGGGCGGGACACGTGGTAGGTGTTGGTGATATGCCCTAGAGGCAACATGGAGATGTTGAATATATCACATACTATGTTTATGATACATTGCTTTGTTCCTTGAGATAGACATTATCATTATTGATCAATGAGTATGTGACTTATTCATGAGACTCTTAATGCCAAAATGTTGCTATTTCTAAATGATCCCTGATCATATATCATATGAGGAACAAATATGATTCAAAGATCAGCATATGTATTGATTGATGATCATGTCTCATGGATCATGGTATGGAGATACCAAATCAATAATATGGACATGTGTTAGTGAACATATGTTGGATAGACCCGCCATGAGACACTGCAGAGATTCCATGTGTCATTAGTTGGTCTCAAGTAGTGTTTATGTAGAATCCTTAGACTTGAGATCATCATGGTTCCCAACATGCGTAGTAGCCTATTTTGGGACTACTAACCACTACTCCGTAACTGGGTAGTCATAAAAGTAGTCTTCGGGTTTGCTATGAAATATGTAGTGCGATGTGAATGATCAAGATAGAATTTGCCCCTCCTTATGGGAGAGATATCTCTGGGCCCCTCGATGTAATGGATTATGAAAGTGCATGGCCATGCCAATGTGATTGAGGAGTCAATCACAAGTTTATAATCCATCACGGAATCGAGAGAGTGATTGAGCTATTAAGAGGATGACACAGGTCTCGCCTTGAGCTTAATCTATATCGTGAGGCAAAGGGATTCGTGCATGAGAACATTACAGGTTCAGCCGATATGATCTTTACGTATACTTTGGGGTTAATATGTCTTGCTAGAGGCCGCTATTAACAGGGTGACCGGAAAGGTGTTTCCGGGTCGCGACCAAGTATACGTGAACCTACAGGGTCGCACACTTAACGGGTTGGAACACTAATTCGAATGTGATTCGGATGTGGGCTCAATTCGGATAGAGATCGGGATAGACTCCTATTGGGCCTCGGTCCACGAGGCCCAAGTGAGGAGGTCTATATATTTGGAGGCGGGGGGCTGAGGGATGTACGCATCTGTTCCTCCCGAGCAAAACCCTAGCCGCCACCTCCCGAGCGAAATCCTAGCCGCTCGCGAGTGCTGGTACACTCGCGATCGGCGTTCCAGCCCCGGACGTGTGGATACCGGTAGAGGCGCTGCTCGTTGCGGCGTTGATTGGCATCAACAAACTACAGATTGGAACGGACTCGTGGTGTGGTTGATCGCGTGGAGGAGACGATCTGTTCGGGACGATCGGCTACTTCCACTACTACCTCGACGCGCGTGGTTGGTTCGGCTTCTCCAACTCATCTTCCGCTGCGCTGCGCGTCTAGTGGTAACGATCTATGATCCCTCCTTAGCATGATGTCCTGGTGTGCGCGGTAGAAATTTTTATTTTCTGCTTTCGTAGCCTACGCGCGTTCCTTTAGTGGTATCAGAGCCATCTTGCTTAGTTTGCGATCTGGATCAGCGCATATGATGATATGCGGTTGTAGTAGATTGGATCTATTACAGTCTAGATCAGTCGGTTCATGTGATGAATCGATGGTAGCACGGGTTGATGAGATCAATCGGTGAATAGGGGTTGGATGAGGCACAGATTGTATCACTACTAGTGCCCTAGAGATTGTCTCGGATCGGCATAAGGTGGTTATGTCGAATACTAGTAGGATACGAATCTGATAGCCTCGGGCCAGTGGGAATACTAGTGCCCTAGAGATTGTCTCGGATCGGCATAAGGTGGTTATGCCGAATACTAGTAGGTTACAGATCTGATGGCCTCGGCCCAGTGGAAAAACTAGCATCCTAGAGAATGTCTCGGATCGGCATAAGGTGGTTGTGCTGAATAGTTTTTCCGTTGCGATTTCATAGATTGGATCTGTAAATTTCGTAGGGTGTTTAGGGCGCTGCCCGCCTTGTATAGCGTCATGGGTTCACATCGTTAGGTAGAATACGATTCTACGTCTAACTTGTTTTTGCAGAGAATGATGTGAATAGTATGGCCCTATATCTTATTGGAATGTATGAGATGTATGTGATGCATGTAACATTCGTTCATGGCCTGCGTGTCATGATTATTTCAGCTATTGTTAGCTGTCTATATTGTATTTAACGACCTGTGTGTCGACCTTAATGCTTGAATCTATCTTTGTAATCTTCAATTTCTAGCTATTATAGGTAGTAGCCTAGTTTTGAGGTTACAAGCTTTCAAGCATGGTGGCCTAAAGGAGTGATGTGGAGGATGGAGATCGTCTACACCTACATGGAGATGGAGATCACCATTTTTTGGGCCATACTACTTCACAGTTAAATGTGTTTATCTGTGATATTATCTATCTTATTCTTATGCAATGTTTTTGTGATATGTTGCTTTGGTAGGATAGAATCCCTCATAAAATTAGGTGTTCATGCCCTTCCATATGTTGCACCAAAAGATAATGATCACCGCATGGTAGGTCTACCAAAGTAGAGTGCCGTCGGTTATCATCATTATTTGGGGTAGATGTCGGACATCTACATGCGGAAGCATTTGGTTTACTTAACAAGGTTATCAAAACAGTTTTGGACCTTGGGGCATAGGTTGGGGCCGGGGCATATTGATGTCACCCAACAAGCAAGAGTCACATAGGAATGTGATTAGCAAGGTGTTGCTTACCCATGTCACTAGTTTTCTAGCCGTGATGCCAAAGCTCACTAGGAATTAGTGAAATGAGGATCTTGACCCACTATGTAACTTAGAGGGAGTTTTGTTGCAAAACACATAGTGGGAGTCTTTTGTTAAATAGTTTAATAAAAGATGAACATAAACATAGTGCTAAACTTTGCATATTCTTTGTTGTAGATCATGTCAACTAATGCCGCATCCAGTTCTTTTAATTTGCGATCTATTCTTGAGAAAGAAAAACTCAATGGAACGAACTTTATGGATTGGTATCGCAACTTGAGAATTGTTCTCAAGTAAGAGCGCAAGGAGTATGTCCTTGAGTCTCCTTATCCTGATGACTTGCCTGATAATGCTACTGCGGCTGCACGGAGAGTTTATGAGAAGCAAACGAATGATTGCCTTGATGTGAGCTGTCTCATGCTTGCCACAATGTCCTCTGAGCTTCAGAAGCAATATGAGAACACAGATGCCTACAATATCATTGTGGGGTTGCGTGGTATGTTTGAGAACCAAGCAAGGGCTGAGAGGTTCAACACTTCAAAGTCCTTGTTTGCGTGCAGGCTTGCAGAAGGGAATCCCGTCAGCCCTCATGTGATTAAGATGATTGGCTACATTGAGAGTCTGGAAAAGCTTGGTTTTCCCCTTAGCCAAGAGTTGGCTACTGATGTGATTCTCCAGTCGCTCCCCCCGAGCTTTGAGCCATTCATACTGAACTATCACATGAACAACATGGATAAGACCTTGGCAGAGTTGCATGGGATGCTAAAAGCTGCCGAGGAAAGCATTAAGAAAAGCAGCAATCATGTGATGATGATGCAGAAAGGCAAGGGCAAGCCCAATGTCAAGAAAGGCGCGGTCAAAAGAAAGTTAGCTCCCGATGAGATCGCGAGCAGTTCTAAGGCCAAGTAAGTCAAGAAGGGCGCTGCTCCTAATGCAGATTGTTACTACTATAAGCAATCAGGTCATTGGAAAAGGAACTGCCCAAAGTACTTGGAGGATCTTGAGAAGAAGAAGGGAAGTACGACTTCCTCTCCAGGTATAAATGTTATAGAGATCAATCTTGCTACTTCATCCACTGATTCTTGGGTATTTGATACCGGATCGGTTGCTCACCTTTGCAAATCGTTGCAGGGGCTAAGAAGAAGTAGAAGTTTGAGGAGGAGCGAAGTGGATCTTCGCGTTGGCAATGGAGCAAAAGTTATTGTGGTCGCTGTTGGCACCATGCCATTGTCTTTACCTTCAGGATTAGTTTTGGAATTGAATAATTGTTATTGTGTTCCATCTCTTTCCAAGAACATTATTTCTGCTTCATGTTTGCAAGCAGAAGGTTATGACTTTAGATCTGTGAACAATGGTTGTTCTCTTTATTTCAAAGATATGTTCTATTGTCATACTCCATTGGTGAATGGGTTATATGTTCTTACTCTTGAAGAGTCACCGGTCTATAACATTAATGCAAAGAGGCAACGTTCGAATGATTTGAATCCCACGTTTATTTGGCACTGTCGCTTAGGTCACATAAATGAGAAACGCATGGAGAAGCTCCATAGAGATGGTATTCTGCACTCATTTGATTTTGAATCATTTGAGACATGCGAATCTTGTTTACTTGGCAAGATGACAAAGGCACCTTTCACCGGTCAAGGTGAACGGGCAAATGACTTATTGGCACTCGTACATTTTGATGTATGTGGACCAATGAGCTCAATAGCCAGAGGGGGTTTTCAGTACTTCATAACTTTTACTGATGACTTTAGTAGATATGGGTATATCTACCTGATGAAGCATAAGTCTGAATCCTTTGAAAAGTTCAAAGAATTCCAAAATGAAGTGCAAAATCATTTAGGCAAGACAATCAAGTTTCTACGATCTGATCGTGGAGGCGAGTATTTGAGCCATGAGTTTGGCAATCATCTGAAGGATTGTGGAATTGTTCCACAATTGACTCCGCCAGGAACACCTCAATGGAATGGGGTATCTGAACGGAGAAATCGCACCTTATTAGATATGGTGCGCTCCATGATGAGCCAAAGTGATCTTCCGTTGTCTTTTTGGGGGTACGCTCTTGAAACAGCCGCTTTCACACTAAACAGGGTTCCATCAAAATCAGTAGAAAAGACACCATATGAGATGTGGACAGGACAACGTCCTAGCTTGTCTTTTCTTAAGATTTGGGGATGTGAGGCTTATGTAAAACGTTTACAATCTGATAAGCTCAGTCCTAAATCTGATAAATGCTTCTTTATCGGGTATCCTAAGGAAACAAAAGGATATTACTTCTATAATCAAGGAGAAGGCAAAGTGTTTGTCGCCCCGCATGGTGTCTTCTTAGAGAAAGAGTTTCTCTCAAGAAGGGATAGTGGGAGCACGGTGCAACTTGAAGAAATTCGAGAAACACCTGAAAACGTTTCAGCTCCTACAGAACCACAACAGGATGAACAAACTGTTGAAGAACCTGTTGTGGACACACCGGCACCACGTAGGTCAGAGAGGTCACGTCGTGCACCTGAGAGGTACATGTTCTTGACTACTCAACAACGGGACATATTGTTGTTAGACAACGATGAGCCTAAGACCTATGAAGAAGCGATGGTGGGACCAGACTCTGAGAAATGGCTTGAAGCCATGAGATCCGAAATTGAATCCATGCACAGTAATCAAGTTTGGAACTTGGTTGATCCACCTGATGGTGTTAAAACCATTGAGTGCAAATGGATTTTCAAGAAAAAGATAGACATAGATGGAAATGTTCACATCTATAAAGCGCGATTGGTGGCCAAAGGTTTCAAACAAATTCAAGGTGTTGATTATGATGAAACTTTTTCGCCCGTCGCAATGCTAAAGTCTATTCGGATCATTCTAGCGATTGCTGCATATTTCGACTATGAAATATGGCAAATGGATGTCAAAACAGCTTTCCTTAATGGAAATCTGAGTGAGGATGTGTACATGACACAGCCCACGGGTTTTGTCGATCCGCAATCAGCTGGAAAGATATGCAAGCTGCAAAGATCCATTTATGGATTAAAGTAGGCATCTCGGAGTTGGAACATTCGTTTTGATGAAGTAATCAAAGGGTTTGGTTTCATCAAGAACGAAGAAGAGCCTTGTGTTTACAAAAAGGCTAGTGGGAGCGCACTCGTGTTTCTGGTCTTATATGTGGATGACATATTACTGATCGGAAATGACATTCCTATGCTCGAATCTGTTAAGTCTTCATTGAAAAATAGTTTCTCCATGAAAGACTTAGGAGAGGCGGCATATATTCTAGGCATCAAGATCTATAGGGATAGATCAAGAAGGCTAATTGGATTAAGCCAAGATACGTACATTGACAAGGTGTTGAAAAGGTTCAACATGTAGGATTCCAAGAAAGGCTTCCTACCTATGTCACATGGTATAAATCTTAGCAAGAGTCAGTGTCCTAGTACACCTGATGAGCGGGATAAAATGAATGCGATTCCATATGCTTCGGCTATGGGATCCATTATGTATGCCATGCTTTGTACAGTCCAGATGTCTCGTATGCTTTAAGTGCTACAAGTAGATACCAGTCAGATCCAGGTGAAAGTCACTGGATTGCCGTAAAGAACATCTTGAAGTACTTGAGAAGAACTAAAGATGTGTTCCTCGTCTATGGGGGTGAGGAAGAGCTCGTTGTAAATGGTTACACCGATGCTAGCTTCCAAACTGACAAAGATGATTTTAGATCGCAATCTGGATTTGTGTTCTGCCTGAATGGCGGTGCGGTGAGCTGGAAGAGTTCCAAGCAGGAGACGGTTGCTGATTCTACAACAGAAGCCGAGTACATAGCAGCTTCTGAAGCTGCTAAAGAGGCTGTTTGGATCAAGAAATTTGTTTCTGAGCTTGGTGTGGTGGCTAGTGCCTCCAGCCCAATGGGCCTCTACTGTGACAATAGTGGGGCCATTGCGCAAGCCAAGGAGCCTAGATCGCCCCAAAAGTCCAAGCACATTCTACGGCGATTTCATCTCATCCGCGAGATTGTGGAGAGAGGCGATGTGAAGATATGCAAAGTACAAACGGATTTGAACATTGCAGATCCGTTGACAAAGCCGCTTCCCCAGCCAAAGCATGAGGCTCACACTAGGGCAATGGGTATTAGATACCTACATGGTTGACTCTAGTGCAAGTGGGAGACTGTTGGTGATATGCCCTAGAGGCAACATGGAGATGTTGAATATATCACATACTATGTTTATGATACATTGCTTTGTTCCTTGAAATAGACATTATCATTATTGATCAATGAGTATGTGACTTATTCATGAGACTCTTAATGCCAAAATGTTGCTATTTCTAAATGATCCCTGATCATATATCATATGAGGAACAAATATGATTCAAAGATCAGCATATGTATTGATTGATGATCATGTCTCATGGATCATGGTATGGAGATACCAAATCAATAATATGGACATGTGTTAGTGAACATATGTTGGATAGACCCGCCATGAGACACTGCAGAGATTCCATGTGTCATTAGTTGGTCTCAAGTAGTGTTTATGTAGAATCCTTAGACTTGAGATCATCATGGTTCCCAACATGCGTAGTAGCCTATTTTGGGACTACTAACCACTACTCTGTAACTGGGTAGTCATAAAAGTAGTCTTCGGGTTTGCTATGAAACATGTAGTGGGATGTGAATGATCAAGATAGAATTTGCCCCTCCTTATGGGAGAGATATCTCTGGGCCCCTCGATGTAATGGATTATGAAAGTGCATGGCCATGCCAATGTGATTGAGGAGTCAATCACAAGTTTATAATCCATCACGGAATCGGGAGAGTGATTGAGCTATTAAGAGGATGACACAGGTCTCGCCTTGAGCTTAATCTATATCGTGAGGCAAAGGGATTCGTACATGAGAACATTACAGGTTCAGCCGATATGATCTTTACGTATACTTTGGGGTTAATATGTCTTGCTAGAGGCCACTATTAACAGGGTGACCGGAAAGGTGTTTCCGGGTCGCGACCAAGTATACGTGAACCTACAGGGTCACACACTTAACGGGTTGGAACACTAATTCTAATGTGATTCGGATGTGGGCTCAATTCGGATAGAGATCCGGATAGACTCCTATTGGGCCTCGGTCCACGAGGCCCAAGTGAGGAGGTCTATATATTTGGAGGCGGGGGGCTGAGGGATGTACGCATCTGTTCCTCCCGAGCAAAACCCTAGCCGCCACCTCCCGAGCGAAATCCTAGCCGCTCGCGAGTGCTGGTACACTCGCGATTGGCGTTCCAGCCCCGGACGTGTGGATACCGGTAGAGGCGCTGCTCGTTGCGGCGTTGATCGGCATCAACAAACTACAGATTGGAACGGACTCATGGTGTGGTTGATCGCGTGGAGGAGACGATCTGTTCGGGACGATCGGCTACTTCCACTACTACCTCGACGCGCGTGGTTGGTTCGGCTTCTCCAACTCATCTTCCGCTGCGCTGCGCGTCTAGTGGTAACGATCTATGATCCCTCCTTAGCATGATGTCCTGGTGTGCGCGGTAGAAATTTTTATTTTCTGCTTTCGTAACCTACGCGCGTTCCTTTAGTAGGGTGCCTGTTCGCCTGCTGGCGGCCACGCTCTACGAGGAGCAAAACCACTGCGCAGTCACTTTTTACGGCCGCGTCGCTCGGAGTGCCACCAGTTGAGTTTCCCGTCAGCCCGGGGTGCGATGCGAACCCACAGGAGTGATGCCGGGGTTCTCGTGTGTTGGCGTGCGTTGTAACACATGCCTTTTTCTTATGAATGAAGTAGAGATTGCCTCACCGATGTTCTGACTTGTGTGCCTCCATGTCCCGAGCAGCTACCCGACCAGGACCGACTACTAGTTTCTGACCTTGTGACCTGACGGCGTCTTCAACGCTGACGGAGTGCCGAGGAGTCGCTGGATTTTTGGGCAGGCCGAGTTTTTTCGAGCGAAGTCCCGGCGCAGACGCGCGTTAAGGAGGAGCCTGCCGAGTAGCGGCTTCAGGCATCCAAGGGTACTTGTACACCTTTATTGCGTTCCTTTGTAAATACGTTGCGGTAAATGCAAAAGGAGGGGGTTTTAGTTGGGACATGCAGCATGCACCTTCGTCCTTTCTTATGACCGCGCTGGGTAAGCTCGTGAGACTATGCCCCACCCTCGCTTGTACGCTAGGTAGACTTCCGCGTGCTCTAGATGCGCGAGTGCTCCGTCCTCTACCCTTCAAAGTGGTGGTAGCGGAGCTGGAGCCTAGTCGAGGTAGACGCGCAAGCGCTCCGTCCCCTACCCTTCGAAGTGGTGGTAGCAGAGCTGGCGTCTAGTCGTGGTAGACGCGTGAGCGCTCCGTCCCCTACCCTTCGAAGTGGTAGTAGCGGAGCTAGCGCCTAGTCGAGGTAGACACATGAGCTCTCCATCCCCTACGTCTTATTTATACTCCGTAGAGTGCGTGCAGAGGCGGACCTCGACGCTACGTCTTATTTAGACATTTTTGTTCACGGAGAGTGTGCGCGTGAACACGTGTCTTTGTTTATACTCATACCCACGTTTTTGTTCACAGAGAGTGCACGCGCGAACGCGTGTATTTGTTTATACTCACACCCGCGTTCTTGTTCACAGAGAGTGCGCGCGCGAACGCGTGTCTTTGTTTATACTCATACCCGCGTTCTTGTTCACAAAGAGTGCGCGCGGGAACGCGTGTCTTTGTTTATACTCATACCCGCGTTCTTGTTCACGGAGAGTGCGCGCGGGAACGCGTGTCTTTGTTTATACTCATACCCGTCTTCTTGTTCACAAAGAGTGCGTGTGCGAACGCGTGTCTTTGTTTATACTCATACCCGTGTTCTTGTTCATGGAGAGTGCGTGCGCCAACGCGTGTCTTTGTTTATACTCGTACCCGCGTTCTTGTTCACAGAGAGTGCGCGCGCGAACGCGTATCTTTGTTTATACTCATACCCGCGTTCTTGTTCACGGAGAGTGCGCGCGCGAACGCGTATTTTTGTTTATACTCATACCCGCGTTCTTGTTCACCGAGAGTGCGCGCGCGAACGCGTGTCTTTGTTTATACACATACCCGCGTTTTGTTCACGTAGAGTGCGCGCGCGAACGCGTGTCTTTGTTTATACTCATACTCGCGTTGTTGTTCACGGAGAGAGAGCGCGCGAACGCGTGTCTTTGTTTATACTCATACCCGCGTTGTTGTTCACGGAGAGAGAGAGAGCGCGAACGCGTGTCTTTGTTTATACTCATACCCGCGTTCTAGTTCGCGGAGAGTGCGCGCGCGAGCGCGTGTCTTTGTTTATAATCATACCCGCGTTTTTGCTAACGTAAAGTGCGCGCGCGAACGCGTGTCTTTGTTTATACTCATACCTGCGTTTTTGTTCACGTAGAGTGCGCGCGCGAACGCGTGTCTTTGTTTATAATCATACCCGCGTTGTTGTTCGCGAAGAGTGCGCGCGCGAGCGCGTGTCTTTGTTTATACTCATACCCGCGTTTTTGCTCACGTAGAGTGCGCGCGCGAACGCGTGTCTTTGTTTATACTCATACCTGTGTTTTTGTTCACGTAGAGTGCGCGCACGAACGCATGTCTTTGTTTATACTCATACCCGCGTTGTTGTTCACGGAGAGAGGGCGCAAGAACGCGTGTCTTTGTTTATACTCATACCCGCGTTCTTGTTCACAGAGAGTGCGCGCGCGAACACGTGTCTTTGTTTATACTCATACCCGCGGTTTTGCTCGCGGAGAGTGTGCACGCGAACGCTTGTCTTTGTTTATACTCATGGAGTGTACGCGCAGTGGCGAGCCTCCGCGCGTTTTTGAAAATGGCAGGACGAGTTTGGCAAACGGTGAACTTTATTGAATTCTCATTTGCGCGGGTGAGCGATTACAAAAGATGAAGGTACTAACCACTCATCGCTCGGGGGCAGGCACGTTGGAGGCCTCTACTGCCGGAATAATCCGCGTGGGGCCTTGTCGAGGTGCTTCCTGGGGCCGCCGAGGATCCTCGCGCTTTGGTGTCCGGCCTAGGCGTTCCGCTGAGCCTCATGGTGTGGGCCTCTGATGCCGAGCTCTGTGCGCCGAGCCATATCCTGGTCGCCGTGGACGGTGATGATGGCCTGCGGTCCAGGGAGCTTCATGCATAGGAAGCCGTGATGCGGCACTGCTCCGAAGGAGTTAAGGGTTGGTCGTCCCAATATGACATTGTAGGGGTACAAGATGTCGATGACGTTGAAGGTGACATCCTCGCTCCTTACGTTGTTGTCCCGGCCAAAGGAGACTTGCAGGCATATCTGGCCCAGCGCCCGCAGGGGCTGACCTCCGAAACCCTGCAGCGGGATTCTTGAGGGGCCCAATCGGCTTCGGGGGATCCCCATCTGGTCGAAAGCCGCTGCAAAGAAGATGTTTGCGGAGCTTCCACCATCAACCAGGACGCGCCTAACGTCGCATCCCGCGATGGCAACCCGAACGACCAGGGGGTCTTGATGAGGGAACTCCACACCCTGAGCGTCGGCGGGCGTGAAGGTGATCTCGTGCTACGCCCAGTCCGGCGGTGCCTGCGCCGGGTATGCCACCACGTGGTGTAGCCTCCTCGCATAGGCCTTCCCCTTCCGCGTTGATGCAAATTCTAGCGAGGTGCCCCCAGAGATGACGTTTATGGTCCTGCGCTGGGCTCCCTCTGGTGCTTGTAACTGCAGGAGGCCCTCCCGAGGTTGCTGTACATGAGCCTGAATCCGTAGGGGGACTCCTGGGGCTGCGTCCTTGATCCTGGATCCACATGGGGACTTCCAGGGGCTGTTGGACGTGGGCCACGACGGGCGGACGCGCCTCAAGGTTCCTGTCCCTGGCGACGCTTTGTCGAAGTGCCACGATGGTGGTGCATGCACGCGTGTCATGGCTGCCATGACCATGGACCTCGCACCACTACCCGTGGTGCTAGTCATCATACCACCTCCCGAGGTTGTTGCACATGTGCCTGGATTCGCAGGAGGCCTTCCTGGGGCTGTATTCCTTGGTCCTAGGGGTGTTGGACGTGGGCCACAACGGGCGCGCGTGTGTCCAGGTTTTTGTCCCTGGCGATGCTCTGTCGTAGCGCTGCGATAGTAGCGCAAGTACGCGTGTCATGGTTGCCTCGGCCATGGATCTCGCACCACTGCCTGTGGTGCTGGTCACCGTACTCTTCGCGGGTTATGTCGTCGCGACCCCGGCCACGTCCCCGTCCTCGGCGCCCTCTGCCCCCGCGACCTGCGGAGGCGTTGTCTTCGGAGCCGCCCTCGATGTCAAAGACGTAACGAGGTTTCCTGGACT
This sequence comes from Dendrocalamus latiflorus, assembly GCA_017311315.1. Classification (NCBI taxonomy): domain Eukaryota; kingdom Viridiplantae; phylum Streptophyta; class Magnoliopsida; order Poales; family Poaceae; genus Dendrocalamus; species Dendrocalamus latiflorus. The sequence goes on from CM029630.1 coordinate 21,673,134, forward strand.
TGCGTTGGTCGCGCTTGGGCCTATCGCCCGGTGGGTCATTGTGTTGGGGGTCCTTGCGTTCGGAGGCGGCCTTCGGCTGCTCTTGCTTGCGCTTACCTTTCGAAGAGCCCTGCTTCGGTGAGCCTTCGCTCTTTGTCGAGCCTTCCGCCTTGTTGGTGTCGGAGTCATCACCGTGTCGCCTCCGCGCGTCCTCTTCCGCTCTGGCGTACTCTTCCATCTTGTCGAAGAGCTTCACGACCGTCTTAATGGGCTTGCGCGCGTTGTATTCAGCCATCGGTCCCGGTCGGAGGCCTTGGATTGCTGCGTTGATGACGGTTGTTTCATTGACGTCCTTGACCCGGCAGCGCACTTTCGCGAAGCGCTTGAAGTATTCCCGGAGCCTTTCCTCGGGTTTTTGCTTGACTGCGAAGAGCTGGTCCGCATCGACGCGCTCGACGTAGTTTCCCTGAAAGTTGTTGTAGAGTCGGTCGCGAATCTGTTCCCACGCGTAGATGGACTATGGTTTAATGGTGAAGAACCAGGACAGCGCCACCCCTTTAACGCGAGAGGTAGCCCTTTCGCCTTCGTGGTGTCGTCTCCGCCAGCGGCTTCGATAGCGGTCTCGTACACGCGCACGAACTCTCGTGGGTCGGAGTCGCCTTTGTAGGCCTCGATGACGCTTGGGAACTTGAAATCTTCAGGCCATACCGCCTGCTGTAGGCCTGCGGAGAGGGGGGACTCCAGGTCTACACACCGCAATGGGACGCGACTGGACGTAGGGGCATCGCGGCTATCCGTCCTCTCCGGAGCGGGTTCAGATGCCACCGCCGGGGGGGCGTGTTGGCTCCGAGCCTCTTGCATGTCTCGCACGGCTCCGCACAGGTCTGTTAGCTCCCACTAAAATGCGCTGAGGGCCGCCAGCAGGGCAGCCTCCATCGCGGGCGTGGCTAGGGCCGTCGGTGCGCTTGGCGGTGCTGCCGGCGCGGCGGTGACCACGACCTGCGCGGCCGGGCTGCCCGCCGCGTTGTCCTGGAGGACCCTGGAGCCGGTGACGAGGTTCATGTCGCCGCTGGGGCCATTCGCCGCCTCTGCGCCGGGTGAAAAAATGGGTGCGCCTGCGCTGCTGTCGCCGGGGTTGGTCGTCGGGGTGGTGCTGGTGGGGTCTGGCATTGTGTCGCTGACGGGGTTGGTCGTCGCGTCGATGGCGGGGTTGGTCGTCGCGTCAGTGGCAGGGTTGGTCATCGCGTCGGTGGCGGGGTCGGTCGCACCTGCACCACCGCTCGTACCTGCGGCTGCTAAAGCCGAAGACCTAGTGGTGACGCGAGACTTCGCCGCTTCCGCCTTCTTCTTCTTCGCCGCCGACGGTGAAGCTTTCTTTGGTGCCATCCTCCTTTAGACCTGGAGGCTTGCTCTTGTCCTCCCCACAGACGGCGCCAACTGTTGTGGTTACAGACCAAACAGAGAGAGAGTGTGGTAGTGGAGAGTTGAGTAAGTAAATGGCTTCGGGGTTTTCCCCATGGCCAATGTCCTACATATATACATCCATATGGGGAGTGCCTTTACAATTATACCCTTACACATGAGTATTTCCCTCAGGGGTACCTGTGTCACTATACATGTCCCATTCTGGGCCTTACACCCTCTTAACAGGCCTGCTGGGCTTAGGTGGGGGCCACCCCTACAACAGTCCTCACAAGATTTACTCCATTCAAACTTCTTTTCCTTCTTGAGCAACTGAGTGAGAGGTCTTGCAAGCTTGGAAAATCCTTCAATGAAGTGACGATAATAACCTGCTAAACCCAGAAAACTCCTTATCTCGGGTACTGATTCGGGTTGTGTCCAATTGAGCACATCTTTTACTTTTTCGGGATCTACGGACACTCCTCCTGCAGAAATCACATGTCCCAAGAAAGCTACTTCCTTCAAACTGAACTCACACTTGCTAAACTTGGCATACAACCAGTATTCTCTGAGCTTTTCTAAAACTATTCTTAGATGTTCTACATGTCATCAATGAATACAACAACAAACTTATCCAAATATTCCATGAACACGGTGAGATGGTGTTGGCTTCTTGATTTTCCTTTTCTCATGTGTGTTGCTTAGGATGTGAGCACTGGGGTGAGATGGCTATAGACAATCATGTAATCATTCATTGTTCAAAATCTATTTGAGATGTCTGTTGTTTTGATATGTTCTGGTCATTTGTTCTCTCTGTATTCTTATCTTCTCTGTTGAGATTCTGTTCGTGTAACTGCATATCTTCCTTGCTTTGAACTGGGGATATACTCAAAGCCTCTTGGCTAGCTCATCCCCGAAAGCAAATATCTAAATAACAGTGTAATCTCTCTCAAGATTCTGATCGCTTTAGCCTTCCTCTGTTCTTAGTTTCTAGGGTTTTGGAGGCAGAGCAATCATGTTCGCTTGATGTCACTCAGAAAAGATTGCTCTAAGTTTGTGCTTTCCTCTTATGAGATGTTTCCCTACGGAAATCAAGAGATTCATCATCAATAGACATGAGAATCCCAAGCCATTCAACTTTTGGTTTCACTCTCTGTTTATCATTTCAATTTTCGAGTTCTTGATTTGTCAGATTTCATTCTTCAGCACAACTGCCTTTTGTTTGCATTTCCTTGTGTCTCAGATCCATCTGCTATTTGGATTGAAGTCCAGATGAATTTACTTGTCAAGAGGAGCAATCAATTGACCTCTGTTCTTGTGTTTTCTGTTTTCATCATGTATTTACTGTACTGATGTTTCTGCACCCGCTTTTCTGCTCTTTCCAGTCGCCATGGTTCCTTTCTCTTTAGTTTGCTTCTTTCAGTTTTGATTTTCTTTTTGTTTGCTGGTTGTAGTCTCTTTTCAGTTTTGGTCAGGAGGTTTTCTGCTATTTCTAGTTCCTTGCTCAGCTGTGTTTTTGATATCGTGGAAATCATGTGCCTTCTATTTTTTTCGGTCTTCAATTTGCAAAACCGAAACTAAAAAAATTGGCTCTCAGTCAAACCGGGAAAACTGGGGTTTGCCCGGTCAAACCGATTTCTATACCTCCGGTCAGACTGGCAGACACTCAGCAGTCTGACCAGCAGCCCATTTGCGGTCAGACCGCTCACTTCACTTGATTTTGGCTGTCAGCTCTCTCTAATCTTCTTTGGTTTCTTTCTCTCGCTTTCTTTTTGTTGGACTGAAATGGCGACAGAGGGGGGTGAATGTCGCTTTCTAAAATTAAATTCACCCCTCAAGTATCCACATTTATGCTTCTTCTCCAATAGCTATGGAAGCTATGAAGAAAGAAGAAAGGCACTACTGGAAGTCACAACAACAAGGCTAAACCAGATCCCGAAACAAACAGTCAAGAAAAAATAAATGCAGAGCAAGTCTGACTGCAAGCGGTAGTACCGCTAGGACGAGTGGTAGTACCGCTGAGCCGAGCGGTAGTACCTCTTGAGAAAATCAGCAAACAGGATTTTCAGAAATCTGAGAAAATCATAAAGATTCTTGGATTCTTGGCTTGGGAAACTTTGAGGATAGCTAGGGAACACTCCCAGAAGAATAAGCCAAGAACTAATTTCGAGAAACCACTCCAAAAACAAGAATTTCAGATTTTAGGTAAAAATCTGAAATCTTGCAAGAACCGAGCCAAAAACCAAATTACTCCTCAACCTTTGATCTTTTGGCCATGAAATTTTGAGGATAGCTAATTAATAGCCTCTAGACTCTCCATACTAAATTTCAAGCCAACTCGCAAAGGGTAACAAGAACAGCACCAAAACCCTAGAAAGACAAAACATGAACAGGGGAGGCTCAAAAACGAAATTTGAAATTAGAGATGGGTTTTTGGGATTTTAACTGATCAAATGATCTTGAGGCACTGTCCCAACATAGAGCAACACACACAAACTCAAAAAATCAACGCAAAGGAGCAACGAAGAGCAAAAACCACAGAGAGCCAGAGCCTTGATCAAACTCAGCCAAAACTGTCTCATATTGATTGATACAAGAGGAATGATTACAAGATCCTCAACTCATCCTCTCCCTCTCCCTAGACCTCAAGAACACAACCCATACATGCTTGGAGGAGGGGATGAACACCCAGAGAAAGTTACGAATGAGGACACAAGCACAGAGCCTTCTCTGCCTCTCCTACCAACTCTCAACAACTAAAGCCCTAAAGCCAAAACAAACTCTCCAAAGCTCATTTTGACTAAAGCACCACCTAACAATCCACTCAAACCCTAGAATCCATAAGAGGGCATGCAGCCATTCCCTCCTATTTATAGCCCTTGGCTAACGGGTCTCCATCCCATTACGCCCGCTAAATCCAACGGAGCCCGCTCCCGCTTGTGCAGCCTTGTGAAATCACCGTTTCGCCCCTCCTGCACCTTCCGGGAAGCTTCCGCGCTCCTTGTCGTCCACGACTCGCAACCACATCGAATCTCCGCCGTCTTCGACACATCCGACCGTTCTGACCTCGACACCACCTGTGTCTAGTCCGGTCACCTCATGTCTCACCACGACTCCGTCTCAACGTCCTGCAGCCATCACAAACAAGAAACACATCAAATAGCACTGCTCGACACATGAAAGCATAAATAGCATAAAACCATCATACTTACCCATGATGAAGTCCAAACCTATCGAAACATCAGAATATGCATCCTAAACACATTGACTAGGTTTGACTATGTTCGACCGAGCCCGTTGCACCTGGTCCGAACCACCCAAATCAAACTCGACTAACCTGAACCGATGTCAATTACTCATCATACACATGAGGTGACCCTCACATGGTCTCTCAATCTCCCCCTTGATGAGTATATTGACAAACTCAGAAAAAGCGCAAAGTTGAGTTTGAAAAGCAAGAAAGAAGTCAAACATGGTCTAAAGGAAGGAAATGAAGCTAATGACCATGTCGACACAAGGAGCAAAAGAAAGAACAAGTTCTCCTCAAAGCTCCCAAAATGGCTTTTTCTACCACTATTCTCCCCCTTTTGGCAATAAACACATCAATGATGAAAGGAAGAGAATCAGTCATGGAAATGGATGAAATGGCCGAAGAATCATTATTCTAAGCATTTAGAGCCATGAGAATTATCCAAGATGACCAACAAGTATTACATCAAGCCATAACTCAATAGAATGCTATCTAGATCATGACAAGATATATATAAGACAGCTAAACCAAATAGATGACAATCTGAAATTTAGTGCAATTTGAGAGCCTGTCAAGTCATCCATGATCAAAGTCTAGCTAGAGGTATCCAAGGATGATGCAAACCATGTCAATAAGCTAAGCAGAACAAAGAAGCTAGTATTGAGTCTAATTAGAGTGCTACAAGCTCAAGAGTGAAACATTTGTTTAAGTACTTGGTTCTTTTTGTAGATTAAGCAAAAGAAGCACGAGTGACATATTTTCTTTTGAAATTCAAGGTTGTTGCCAACAGATTTTTGTTTAGTCATGTGCTAGATCTCAAGCCTTATGCGATCATGCCAAGCAAAAAGCTTAAGACAATGATCTTGGTCATCCAAAACTCCCCCTGAGTTCATGCCTTGTGCAATGGCAAGCCGTCTCATGAGAAAGAATTGGTGAGATCAGTTTTTTCGCACAAAAGAGATCTGTTTGCATTCTTAATGATTGTACTAACTCATGCTACATCAAGAACTAGCATAGCTCAATCTAAAGCTCAATAAAGATTCAACGCTCAGCTCAGCCCATTTGACATGGCATGAATCATAAAAGGATAACGCAAGAAAGACTAATCTCGAGAGCTAGCATGACAAGTTTTAATTCAAGTTGAGCAATTTTAATGAACTTATCATGGCAAAAGCTAGTCTATACATATGAAGTCATGTTCAATCTAGTAAATATGCACAAATTATGGCAGAATGTAAAGCAATGTAACCATGTCATGAAAGGATAATAATCAAGGCTCAATGTAGGTAATTACAATGCAGAATGACATGCAAGAAATCCAGCTCCCCCTCAACATGTGATGCAACTTTTAGTTCAAGTTGAGTTATGTCAAAATTAAGCTCCAGAAGCTCCCAAATGAACTCCCCCTGAACCAAAGCAATAAAATCGAGAAGCTGGCAAGAAAAACCAAAAGGGCAGTCCTTAAAGCATAGATAAGAAGGAAGGAATATAGGGTTATTTTTGCATAAAATAACATTTAAAGAAATACAATAAATAGATTAAAATTGATGAATTTAATACAATAATTAAAAACAGTAACTATAAATGAAATTAATACCGTTAGTGCAGGTCCATCCCCCACACTAACCTATCCACGGGCATTCCACCCGGACCATCTTTTCCAAAAACTCTCATATGGATTCCATCCATCCATACGCTTTTCAATCTCTCATGGATTCCAACCATCCATAAGGTTTTCATAAACCATTTTGAAAAATAAAGTCTAATCCGTGAAAAACATTACTCAGCTTGCCCATGACCATGGGCACGGCTATCCAGGATGGCTTATACACTCTGCAGAGGATGTAAAGCTTTACCCACAAGACATTATCAACTCATATTGCCACTTGATTAACACACTTCCTTACATGTGCGGCGGAGAGATGATGGCAATGCCTTTACAATGCAAAGCCTTCAACTTGGCCAAGCCAACACTAAGGTTTCACCCCAGTAAGGAATCCACCAGACCAGGACCTCCTCTTGAGCCGAGTGAGACTTCTCATGGCCTACGCCACGCTCACTTTCAACCTACAACGAGACTCAGGTTGGGACCCGCAAATTAATCAGGCAGGACTGTCCCATACCATCCTTGTGGTAGTACGATAGGGTTTTGCAACAGTAGCTCACAGACCGGTCCTTAACTTGACTTAGGCTCAAACCACATACCCCTTGTGCCCGACAATCAACACTGTGTCACCGAACAACAGTGCATGCCTGCACCCACCACCTAACCATTAGCCTAAGTCTAAATCAAATTTTATATTTTATTTTGAAATATTTTATAATCCTTCTTGACTCACCGAAGTCAAGGATACATTTGAAAACTTTATCATTTTATGTGAAAAGGTATCCCAAAACAAATATTAAGTCTAAGCAGGTCAAAGCATTTGATACAAAACTCTCTAGCCAATACTAGTGTACTAACTAGAGTTTGATTCTAGGGTGACAAAGTAGGCAATAACTAAATTTAAAACTGAATTGAAATACGTTGAATAAAATTAAGCATGCAATATAATTTAAAACAATATAATTTTATTTGCAAACTGGGTTCAACATGATCAAGGAGTGTGACTTGCCTTGCTCCTCAAGCTGATGTGAATCATCGTTGAAGAATTCTTCCAAATCGTCGCAGTCTACACGTAAAAATACCCAAGCAAACTCAAATAAAATCCAAATAAATCCAAATAAACTCTAAGTAAATTCAAATAAACTCCAAATAATTAAAAGTATAGCAGAAATGGATAGAATGTAATATTTTATGAATTTAGGAATTTGAACGGGCTCAAACGGAGTTAGGACGAAAGAGAACGAGCTCTTGAAAGTTTGAAAAGAGAGAAAAAGAATAAAATGATTTTCTGAAATTATTTTTTTGAAGGAAAATGGATTTATGACGTCAGCCCTGGTGTTTTCTTTTCGGGCGAATTATTTTCCTACTGCAAAATCAGATTTATGACGTCATGCTGACGTCAGCCTTGATTTGAATTTTGGCCACAGAATGTGACATGTTGGCCCGGCTTTCATGGACCAGGTCCACGGACCCAAGGGGAGGCTGAGGTGGCAGGCATGGGGCGTGGCGCTGATGTGGCTGAGGTGGCGGACACGCGCTCGCGGGGTGCTGAGCTGGGTTGCCAGGTGTCGCAAGGTGGCCACCACGTCGGCGCTTGCGCCATGACGTGGCATGGTGGCCATGGGGTGTACTGGGGCCACGGCTCACCAGAGCTCCGGTGCAGGGTGGCGTCCGGTGAGGGGCACAAAATGGAGAGGAGAGCAAGGGGAACTCGGGGGTGGGCGGGGCTTTACGAAAGATGGCCGTAAGTGGGTCGACGGCGAGAATGGCGGCGGTGGCACTCGGGTCTTCGGTGCGGTGGTGCTCCGACAATGCTTCTCGATGTTAGAGCGGCGGAGGGTGGTCGCGGGGTCACCAGGATGCCGAGGACGGCAACAGCAGGGCGCAAAGGTGGCCGAGGCGGCGGCGATTGCTCGCCAGAGTTTAGCCGAGGCTCGAAGGGGGATGGAAGTGGTACGGGGGCGATGTGGAGCTCTGGAGAGGGGAATGCGAGTAGAGGGAGGCGATGCGAGGGTAGGGGGTGCACGGGGAGGGTTTAAATAGGGCCGAGGAGGGGAGCTGTAGTGGCAATCGCTCATGGGAGATCTCGATGGCCGGCGGGGATTGCGGGAGGAGAAGGGGAAAGCTGGCGCGGAAAGAGGGGGATTCGGCGTGGAGATGGCGGAGGTGACGGGCGTGCGGAGTAGGGGAGAAGAAAAGGAAAGGGCGGGGGTGGTCGGGCGCGAGAAGACCAACGAAAATGGCGATGGGGATGACGGCGCTCGCACGTGGAAGAAGCAGGAGGGAGGAAGGGGACGCGCCTGACAGGTGGGCCCAGTCAACAGTGAGTGTAATACCCTGATCGTCGATTCGGCGTAAGTTTTTAAAATAATCGCGGAGTCGCCGGTTTTTTTGGGTAAATCGCGGGAAGGGAAAAATAGAAATTGTAGAACTGTATAAAATGGATAAAATAAATTAAAAATTAAATTAAAAACCCAGAGTGGGCTGCCTGGGCCAAGGCCCAAGCGGGTGGCCGCACCCCCTCCCCCTTAACCCTAGAGCCCCTCCCCCTTTTCTCCCAAGCCAGCCACCCCCCTTTCTTCCCCCTGTGGCCGCCCCCTCCCAGGAGATTGGCGCCCCCCCCCCATTGCTGCTGCCCTTGGAGCCAAGGAGAGGAAGGAGAAGGAGAAGAAGGAAGGAGAAGAAGAAGAGGAGGAAAAAAAAGGGGTGATCCCTCATCTAGGTAATTTTTCCCCCATCCCAAACCCTCTGTTTTTCTGAATAATTAGGGTTCTTGGCACGGATTTTGAAGGGGATTAATAGTTTAATTGCCCGATTAGAGATTACCTGCTGTCTGCCTGTAGATTGATTCGCGCTGCGCGTCTGTTTGCGCGGTTTCGACCCATCAAATGATTTTTCCTGCGGATCTTCCCAAAAGGAAAAATTGTAGAGGACTTCCAGACCTATGTCCTGTATTTTTTTCAGAATTTTTGGCCGTGGGATCTGGGAGTAACAGGGTCGGGAATACCGCTGTCTGTCAGGGGAACAGATTGGGACAGACTGTTATTAAACTGTGATTTAGGTAGCAAATGATTTTTATGATCATAGCCGCAATTGAGAAAGTTGTAGGGAATTCCGAATTCTAGCTACTGTATAAAAAGTATATTTTTTGGACCCCTGTACTGTTGTTGGGACGCATTTGAATCTTGCTGTCTAGTCTGACAGAACAGAGAATTTCCTCTGTTTAGTGCATTAAATTACACCTAGCTATGATCAAAACAAAAATGTGTGATCTACATGAAAAATGTAGGCATTCAAGTGATGAAACCAGAGATATATCGTTTGCTGTAATTGATTAATATTTTTTAAAAAAAGATATGAAAATATTAAGCAACGCTGCTGCAGTGGGTAGATTGTTGAATCGTTGAGCGGAGAGGAGTATGTGCGGGTTCGGGGTTCTAGCGACGTCTTTAATCTTTAAGTCACGCTTTGTTTGCTGTAGCATGGTGCTGAGAGATACCTTGTGGATAGGTGGTTTTGCTCCTGAGCGCACGTGACTGCTTCGCTTCAACGGTTGAGGCAAGTAAACGTAGCGGATGTGCTACTGTTTAACTCGTTAATTATTCTACCTTCACATTAATTAATTCTATTACTTGGTGATGCTATGTCTTTGTTACATGTTTCCAGATGGTAGTATTTTTATGAATTCAATTGCTTATAATCTTGATGGATTAATTGTGGATATGCGGGATTGTTTTTGGTGAATCTATATAGTTGTGGGGTAGAAACCTTTACGAGTATATTGTGGTCTAAGTGGTAGTATTATTAGTAAATACTTGTGGTTGTGATGGTAGCAACTACTGATCAATTGATATGTTTGGATAATTTGCTCGTAATCGTGTGGAAATTTGTTTAGTGTGCTATTGCAGAATATGAAAACAAATATGTGGTGGATATGTGGTTGTGGATATGTTGTGAGCATGTTGATGCTCCTTTGAGGTTGGAATTCATGTGGTTTATGATTATCATATCATATCATGACATTTGCATATGTGGATGTCGCCGCACCTAGCCGCGACCGTACCGGTACAACATCGTATATTGCCGTAATACGATGCACCTCTTATCCCGCTGGGAAAGAGTGATGTGGAGCATAGCATGAAAGTATTCATATGCATTGCATTGTGGAAAGATCATTTGCATACATATGCAATATATTGTGGTGAAATTACTTTGTGGAATATTCAACTTCATAGTTGTAATGTGGAATATACAACTTCATAGTTGTGATGTGGAATTGGCTCATGTGAACTATTTGTGGTATGAGAATTGTGGATGTGGTCGTGGAATGGGGTTCGTCCCTTGTGTATGGTAAGGGTTGTGATTGTGGCATGAGATTCTTTTCTCTTGTAGTAATTGTTGATAGCAATTGTGGATGTGAGAAATAATAAAGTATTGAAGTGGTAGTGGTGAGGTTTTAAAGTAGTCAAATAAGATTTATTTGCTAATGCTTTACCGTCGTTGATGTGATTTGAGGTTGAGGATACAAACATTGTTATTTGTGGAAGATTAAATGTTGATGATTAAACTATTGTAGTTTAATTAGCCTGTTAAACAGTTTGCTTGCTGAGATTTTATCTCACCCTTGTTTCCCCCTCCCTACAGGTGGACTTTGAGCATGCATAGGAAGGGTAGAGCGGCACCACACTGATGCACGTGAATCATATTTTTATGCTGTAATAAAGTTGAAAGGATTCTAGACCTTTGCATAGCTTTGTTTACATTAACTTAATAATGTTAAATTTGTGAACTTTGTTTTAGATTAAAATGTTGGAGGATGTTTTAAACACTGAATTGTTATCACTATCCTGTTATTCCTTAGTTGTTTATGCTTCCGCTTATACTATCTTGTTTAGTAATTGTTGCCAGTTTAATTTATCTTGTAAATTGGCTAGTTGTGGAGTGGTTTTAGTGGCATCCTAGGGTAATGTGGGTCCTGGGGTGTTACAGCGAGAGAGAGAGGGAGGAGAGAAAGTGGGCGCGGCTGGGATGATGCCATGTGGCGACGGAGCGGATCGGGCGGCCGGGAGAGAAAAGAGGGGTGCATAGGGGAGATGGGCTGGGCGGTGTCGTGGGCTGATCTGAACCGGCCAGGTGTCAGCCCGACAGAAGGAGGGGCAGGAGTGCAGCGGTAACGTGGATGGATCCAGACAGTCCACGCGTCGCCCAGCGAGAGGGGCAGAGTTTCAAATTTTAAATTTTGATTTTGGATTTTCAGAAAAGCCAAAGAAAGTAAATAAGGGCCTAGAAAATATGAAATAAAGCCCAAAAATTCTTGAGAAATGCACAAACATTCTTGGAAAATTTTGGACTTAGTAAAAATATTTCCAACTTAAGTTGGTATTTAATTTTTATACTTAAAATACTTTTTAATTTCAAAATAGATTTTAAACTCCAGAAAAACCAGATAAAAGACAAATAAATCCAAATAATTATTTTGAAATAGGATTTTTTATAGAAAATCAAAATATCATTTTATTTAATAATATTTTAGGTTGTACTTAAATTATTTTTCAAATCCAACCTTTTTAAAAATATAAAATCTAGGCAATTCAAATTCAAAATTCAAGCAACCAAAATACTTACTTTTATTTTAAATTCTTTTGTTTTAACATTATTTATTATTGTTTTTATTTTTTAATAAAAATCTAGGCTGTTACATCATCGCAGGATTAAGTCCTTAATTTATCCGTGTGGTTCATTCCACAAACCGCAGACCATGTGTTACATCTACACCCTCCACTCTTATCATCCTCCCAGACAGATATAGCAAGTTTTCAGGGTTTTGACAAGCATAAGTTAAGTTGTCACAGACTATCAGCCACTTACATCCCATGACTGTCCCAAAACCAGTTTCCATATTTAAAGATTGATGATCAGGACCACTAGTGCCCTGGAGTAGACAAGACTAGTGTGGCATTTCAATACGATCAATAACTAGTAAACCAAACTGTACTCAAAATTGAACCAAACTAGTACCAATAGGTAGATCTTGATTTTAGAAAAATTTAGAAACAAGTTTGGTTAAATTTGGAGTTACGACGAGAGAGATTGAACCTTTTAAGGTTTTATTTCTAGGAAAATCCAGAAAATAAAATGAGAGAGAGTGTGTGACTCACTGACAGGTGGGGCCTGAGGAGAAATTAATAGCATTCAGATTTATTACCATTCTATAATGGCTGATAGGTGGGCCCGCAATTATCAGTGTTATTAACCATTAATGGGCGATTAGGACAGCCATTAATTAACCTAATGATGGCACTAATTAATTTCTCGGCTACAGTTCATCTTGGCCATGAGGGAGGCGGAGCTGACTGGTAGTGAGGGGCCAACGACAGCGCGACGACAATGGCAAAAACGGGCTCCATGGCCTTGCGCGCACCTCGAGAAGAAGTGGAGTGGTCGGATTTGGCCCAATGGCGAGAACGGTAGTGGCCGGAACAGGGGAAGGTGAAATTCGGCGACTCGAGCCATTAGAGTCCGATTGCGCAGCATGGGAGCTTCCATGGGTGGTCACAAACTCACCTAGAGCGTGAGCGGTGGTCAGGGTGGAGCTGGAGAAGTTGGCGACGAGGAGGGCCTTGGTGGCGAGGTGGGTGATGGCGCCGGTGGGGAGAGGAAGCTCAATGAGGTGGGGGTCAGCTTCGTGGTGGCTGGGCGGTGCTTCAGGCGCAAGTAATCGCTTCGAGGTCCAGCGGATCACCGACATGGCCTAGCGTCGGAGTCGGTGAAGGAGAGGCTCACTGGTGGCATGCAGGGAAAGAAAAGCCGATTAGACAAGGAAGGAAAGAGAGAGAGAGAGAGTAAAGGCGATCTCGGAGGGAGGACCAAAGGGTCCTAAAGTCCACCAAGTGGCGCTAGCGGTGAAGACTACCAGAGGAGCTTGCGGTAGAGGAGACGGTGAACTCGGTGGATGGAGGAGGTGGAAAGGGGAAATCAAACAAGGGGCGATGGAGTGAAAGGTGGGCTTGGCATCCTCTTATAGGTGGTCGAGGAGAGAGAGGTGGGAGTCAAGGAGCCTCGGGCGATGGTGCATCGGTCGTGCGAGGCGTCAATTCTAAGCAGCTACGAATAGGGCATGATAGTCGAAGCTTGTTGTGGCGTGAGTGAAGGCTCGATGGAGCATCGCTTGTTCCGACGGTCACAGGGGGTGGAGCGGGCAACAAGGCTGAGGGGACGGCTGTCCGGGTTGGCAAGTCCATGATGGCATGGGCGTGGCAGAGCCAGACCACGACGGCACAGCGGGGGAGGAAGACGCGAAGGCGACGCATGGTCCGGGCATGGTCAACGCGAGCAGGGTGCAGTGCGGGAGGCGATGCGGGACATGACGGCGTGGTAGTGCTACCCTCCGGTCGAGCAAGGATGGACGGCGAGCTGACGTGCGGGCAGGGCACCGGACCACGGCAATGTTGCGCGTGCACGGGGGAGACAGGCCCAAGGCGCTGCCATGGCAGGGCACTAAAGGCGAGGTCACCGATGTTGAAGACGAGGCAGTCGTCGTCCTCTCCGATCACTGGTGGCAAGGGGAGAGATGAAGGGGAGGGAGAAGAGGAGGGGTGGTCGGCGATGGGAGGAGGAAGAAGAAGGAGCGGCCGGGGGAAAATGACCCACATCCCCATCGTAATGCACACCAATCGGCCTGGGGAGAATAGCCAGAATGTATTGGTTGTGTGTGACTTTGACCAGCGGTTTACATTTGTGGTTGCAGGATGGCCTGAGTGCACCCACTACACACGCATCCTGCTAGACACACTGAATGGTTACGACCATATGTTTCCACATCCTCCCCCAGGAATAATGCACAATCTACAGCATGCAGTTTGACATTCCTAACTTTAACGTACGTACGGATGTCTAACTTGGCCCATTTTTTCCATTGCAGGGAAGTATTACTTGGTGGACTCGGGCTTTCCTAGCAGGATAGGTTTCCTACCCTCATTTCGGAACAGTCGGTACAATGTCGCCGACTTTGCACATGGCGGTCGGCCACAGGGCCACAATGAACTTTTCCACTACCTTCACGCATCTTTGCGCAACATCATCGAGTGTGCATTCAGTGTGTGGAAGAACAAATGGCGTATTCTAGAACGAATCCCCAGTTTTGACCACGTCACACATTGGAAGATAATTGTCGCCACCATGGTGTTGCATAACTTCCTACTTGGCAGTGTGCAAGGCGACATGGATCACACAAACACCCCCGTCGATAGCAGATGCTCTAGTGGCGGGATTTATTGTGCCGCCCGAGTACACTTGTACGCTCCCCCAACATGTACGACTACGTATGCCCACACGGTTACGTACGCCGTGGTGCAAGGCTAGCTTGTAATACGCCCCCTTGTAACATCGTACGATTACTATTTCCGCGCAATGGATGTCAATGTTACAAGCTCGTAGTTTACTGTCCCATTTATTTTAAACGTCGTTGCGGTGGTCTTGTGCAAAGGGAATGATTCTGTTAACAAAGATCTTGTTTTTCTATCGTGCGTACATTTTTTCCATATTTATTTTAACATTCTGGCGTATTGTGACTTATTTAGCAAAAAGCCAAAAGCCAGCAGCCATAAAGAACAAAACAGTTTTTGCACCAACAGTTACTATTCATCAACCATAGCCAAATGCCAAAAGCCACAGCCAAAAGCCACCACCCTTATTCAAACGAAAGATGTGCATCTTTTTGGAAATTCATTCTCATATCAAAAAAGTCACACATCATTATAGTTAAAGGAATTTTGATGGCAAGTATTTCCTTTTTTGTCATTCCGGAGAATGTTTATCAATTCTTTTTTGCTTTCTGTGTCCATCACTCCAATACTCACTTCAGGTTTATGGTGTTGTTCCTATAATCCTAGTGCATTAGCAGTACTGGGTAACAATCATATGCTGTTTTTACCATTTCTGCCATATGTATAATTTTTGACTCTCAGATCAGTCCGGATCAAGATTAAGTTGGTTAGTGGTTCTTAACTTTTTATGTTGATTTCGCATGTTATGATATAATTTTGGGTTTTTAGTGGTTGCCATTATGGAACTGATATTTATATAGTTGGCCTAGTTGACATTTATGTGCGGTTTTGTTTTTGGGCTATTCGTTTTTATAATCTGCTGTATATTGGGGCTTTCATTTTAGCTTTGTATGCTTCAGTCTAGTTAAGAAAACAGCAAACAAAACTGAACAAGTTGAGAAGACAGCGAAGAAACAGTAGGTACAACGCATCACAAATATGTTGTTCATGTCCCGATAGCCCAACCCAGGTTACCTGTTAACGGGTGGAACAATCATATTACTTGAAGGAAAGTTAGCGGCAACAGGACAAACAATGCTCAAATTGACGCAGCACAACACAAACACACCAATAATTGAAGCTTGTTTGACCAACATCCGCAGGTCAAAAAAAAAAAACAAGAAGAAGAAGAAAGAGAGAAAAGACCGGAAGACAACAATCTTTTACGTCACCTGATAAAGCCAGCAGTGGCGTTCACTCAAACATAACACACGATAACTATGGAATCCTTGGCTTGTCCGGCATGTATAGTACGTACCAGCCAATGAAGGGATCCCCGTCTTATTGCAGCAACACGGTAAAGCAGTAGTACGTTCATACACACTCCATGAACCACTCCTTTCACTGTGGGAGTAGCTCGATCGAGCATGCATATCGGCAGATGGACGAATGGATCACGGAAGAATGTAAACGCCCAGCGCGTCAACGACATCCCCGAAAAGCCCAAAGAAGGCCACGATCTTGGCTTCCGGCAGTACCGGGATGTTGAAGGCCGTCTCACCAATGGCATTGCCGTGTTGGGACACTTTGCCTTTCTTAGTGACGAAGTTGAGGGTCTTTATGCATTGCTTCGCGTCGCGGTATGGGCCGTACGTCCCGGAGATCTTCTGAAGATAGTCTCCATCGGGGATCTCGAAGACCTGCACTATCGAAATATACATCATGCATTTTTTGCTAATTGATTAGTTCCTTGTACAAGTGAAGAAGAGTACCGTATACTAGCTCGTATTAGAGCATCTCCAGCAGGAGCCCTCAAATCAAGGCCCTTATTTTTGATTTGAGGGCTCTCCTAATATTTAAGAGCTTGATTTTTTTGCATCTACTCCAGCAGCAGCTCTCAAATCAGGGCCCTCAAATTCATCCCAATAGACACTGCCATGTGGGACCCATTCATCATCCTAAACCAAAATTTGAGGGCTGAGGACAAAAACACGGGTCCAGCAGGGCCCCTACTCAGGCCCTCAAAAGTAGGGGCCTCCTTCAGGGTCCCCAGGAATGAGGGCTTGATGGGTGAATTTGAGAGCCTCCTACTTTTGAGGGCCTGAGTAGGGGGCCTACTAGACCTGTGTTTTTATCCTCAGCCCTCAAATTTTGGTTTAGGAGCTTATTTGAGGGCCCTGCTGGAGTTGCTCTTAGCAGTGCTCAGGCTTCCTTACAAGGATGGATCATTCTAGACATTTAAAGAATCACACATGGAGATCGTTTTCGCTTAACAAAGAATCACAGATCGACATTTAATGCATGCAAGTTTTGGTACGGGCCAGTAGATCGATTCACTTAGAGCAACTCCAGCAGGAGCCCTCAAATCAGAGCCCCTACTTTCGATTTGAGGGCTCCTCCTACTTTTGAGGGCCCTGTTTTTTGAGTTAAACTCCAGCAGAAGCCCTCAAATCAGGGCCCTCAAATTCATTCCAACTGAGAATGACATGTAGGGCCCACTCCAGCAGACACCCGGCACCTCCCACCGCGCCGCTGCAACGCCCGAAGCGGCCGCACCGCTGCGCCCGCGCCTCCTCATCCGCACGCTCACGCCGCCGGCCGCTGGCCCGAAGCCGGGCCGTTCGGCTTCTCCGCCACGCGCCCGCATGCGCCTAGGCCGCCCGCCGCCGCCGCTTGTAGCAGCGCCGCCCGTAGCCGGTGTCTCGCCGCGCCGCCCCGAGCACACCCGCGCCTCGGCCCCGGCCGCTTGCGTCGCGCCGACGCCACCGCCCGGCTGGACCAGCCGCCCGCTCGCCCTCCCACGCCGACGGCCTGAAGCCGCATCGCGCCTGGGCCCGCTGCTCCTCGCGCTCGATCGTCGCCGGCAGGTGCAGCCCCGCGCGGGGCGGAGGCGGGGAGTCGGGGACGGCAGGGAAGGGGGCGGAGGCGGCGGTGGAGGGGGTGGAGGCGCCGGGGAAGGGGAAGGGGGCGGCGGGGAAGGGGGCGGAGTCGGCGGTGGAGGGGGTGGAGGCGCCGGGGAAGAGGAAGGGGGCGGCGGGGGAGCCGGGCGCGGTGGGGGCGGCGGGGTCCCCGACTGTGATACTCATTTTCCCCGACGCCGTCAACACAGACGGTGTCCAAATTAAAACCGTCTGTGTTAGTGTTGGTAATAGACGGTTTTGTCAAACCGTCTGTGATTAACAATGAACCGTCTGTAATAATTTAATATCACAGACGGTTTTTAATTAAAAACCGTCTGTGATAAGATGGTTATCACAGATGGTTTTTAACAAAAAAAACCGTCTGTAATAATGGCAGTAGGCATTTATTGCGCTGCTCAGACCGCATATGTCTTCATTTCGATCCAGATCTAGCTGGTGCTTTACTCTTTCGCTCAGGAGGCAAGCTAGGCGATTGCAGGCCAGTTAATTTGGTGGGAGGAGGCAGATATTGAGCTTTGAAGATTTATACTTTCCTGGTTGCTCTAGATATGGTTAGTAATGAATTTTATTTTTTGTTTGCATGCATTACAATTTAGATCTAAGTTTTTGGTGAGTGTTATTAATTGAAGATGGTTTGCAAAATTGTTGGTTATATAATAGCTGTTGTGTTTATAATATGAATTGAGGTAGCAAATTAAGCCTCAATATAATACATGTGGCCGGTATATATATGTAGTAATAATTAGTTAATTTAATTTTTAATACTAAGTTGTTATATATGTACGTAACGTAGGATCGAAATGGGATGTATGCCACGAGCCGTGTGAGTGAAGAGTACATTAATGGCGTGTCTGCTTTTACAAGAGCTGCCAAAGAGGATATGTTGAATAAGGGGTGGAATATATGTACTGTCCATGCACTGACTGCGAGAATTTAAAGATGTTTAAGAACCGAGGGCAAATTGAAGCGCACTTGATTCGGAGGGGTTTCAAAAAGGGTTATACGTGTTGGACAAGTCATGGCGAAGTCAATGATCAAATGCCGCCGGATGACATCGCGCGGTGAAGTGAATGATATGCCACCGGATGACATCGCCGGTGAAGTGAATGACATGCCGCCGGATGATGTCGATTGTGGTTCGGATTCGGATAGGTTGCATGATGATAATCTGGATCAGATGCTTCGCGATATAGAAGAGGATTATGATGAGAGAGAGTATGTTAAATTCCGGGGCTTGATGGAGGACTCGGAGAAACCTTTGTTCACGTGCTGCAAGTACACGAGGTTGTCGGCCGTGCTTGAACTGTTGAAATTGAAGGCAAGCAACGGTTGGTCCGACAAGAGTTTCACAGCGCTGCTAGGTCTTTTAGCGGACATACTTTTGGAGGGAAATGAGTTGCCTAAAACCACGTATAAAGCCAAGAAGGTTCTTTGTCCGTTGGGAATGGAAGTAGAAAGAATACGTGCATGTCCGAACGACTGTATCCTCTACCGTAAAGAGTATGCAAACATGCATGTATGTCCGGTGTGCAATGCATCCCGATACAAACTTAACAATTAATCAGATGATGGCAAGGGAACAGAGGTGAAGAAGGGATCTCCTGCTAAGGTGGCATGGTATTTTCCTATAATTCCCCGTTTGAAAAGGTTTTTTGCAAATCCAAAGGAGGAAAAACTGCTGCGTTGGCACTCGGAGGAGCGCAAGAAGGATGGAATGCTAAGACACCTTGCTGATTCCGTGCAGTGGAGAAACATCGATAGGAGTTTTACAGACTTCGGTGCAGAACCAAGGAATATAAGGTTTGGACTGAGTACAGACGGAATGAATCCTTTTAGTAACATGAGCAGCCGACATAGCATATGGCCCGTGACTCTCTGCATCTATAACCTTCCTCCTTGGTTGTGTATGAAGCGAAAGTATATTTTGCTGTCGATACTTATCCCAGGGCCAAAACAACCTGGGAATGATATTGATGTGTTCCTAGCACCGTTGGTAGAAGATCTAAAAGTACTGTGGAATGAAGGGGTACAATTATGGGATGTATACAAACGAGAGAACATCACTCTGCGCTCCTTATTGTTCTGCACCATAAATGATTATCTTGCCCTTGGTAACCTATCAGGCCATAGTACAAAAGGTGCCAAAGCTTGTACTCATTGTTTAGATGGTACCGAGAGAGTGTGGCTGAGACACTCACGCAAAACCGTCTACATGCGTCACCGCCGGTTCCTTCGGAGGGCTCACCCATACCGCAAGATGAAGAAACAATTTGACGGAGAGAAGGACGATGGTTCAGCTCCAAGGCATTTAAGGGGACATGAGGTTTATGATATGGTTAAGGATTTAGATGTTGTCCTCGGAAAGGGACGTAAATTGAGGGCTCATGAGAAGAACACCTGGAAGAAGAAATCAATATTTTGGGACTTACCTTATTGGGAGTACCTAGATGTTCGACACTGCATCGACGTCATGCATGTAGAAAAGAATGTATGCGACAGCTTGATTGGTCTCTTACTGAATATTCGTGATAAAACAAAGGATGGCGTGAACGCACGGCTTGACTTGGCTGATATGGACATCAGGCCTGAGTTAGCACCGACACGCACTAATAATGGACGAACGTACCTTCCCCCTGCGTGTTACACTCTGTCCAAGACTGAGAAAACAGAACTGTGCCAGTGCTTGCATGGTGTCAAAGTTCCGTCTGGTTACTCCGGCAACGTGAAGAAACTTGTTTCGATGCAAGATTTGAAGTTAAATGGCATGAAGTCTCATGATTGTCATGTGTTGATGACACAGATGCTCCCTATTGCAATTAAAAATATTTTGCCGATCAAAGTCCGAGAGACAATCATGAGGCTATGTTATTTCTTTAACACAATTGCTCAGAAGGTCATCGATCCCGAAGGACTAGATGCTCTGCAGGACGAGGTGGTGATGACTCTATGTCACCTTGAAATGTATTTCCCTCCTTCGTTTTTCGATATCATGGTCCATCTCATTGTTCACGTTGTGTGGGATATAAAAATGTGCGGGCCCGTATTTCTACGTAGCATGTACCCATTTGAGAGGTTCATGGAAATTCTCAAGTCCTACGTACGGAATCGTTCTCGGCCAGAGGGCAGCATCGTCGAAGGTTATGCAAGCGAAGAGGTCATTGAGTTTTGTGTCGATTATATGGCTCAGATTCAACCGATAGGTGTGCCTCAATCTCGTCATGAGGGGAGGCTGAAAGGTCTCGGAACTATCGGAAGGAAAGCAATCACTCCAGATATGGACACTGTTGTGGCTACAGGCCAAACAGAGAGAGAGAGATGGTAGTGGAAAGTGATGAAGATGAGTATAATGGCCTGCCTCCTCCCCATGGCCTGTATTCATATATATACACATGAGGAGTGCTTTTACAGTTATACCCTTACATCTGGTTATCCCCTCTGGGGCAGTTATGTCATTACACATGGCCTATTCTGGGCCTTATAATCTCCTACCAGGCCTGCTGGGTTTAGGTGGGGGGCATCCCTACGACAGGAGCCTCTCATGGTAAAGGGCTTCACGGGGCCGAAGCCATGTTGCCGAGTCCTTTGGCCCCCTCCGTCCCCGCGGCCTGTGAACTTTTCCAAACTTGACCCGGGGCTGCGCTGTAGCCGAAGCAGACGCGCGCACCGTCCCTCACCCTTCGAACGGGCGGCGGCGGAGGTGGCCCTAGCCTAGGTAGACGCGCGCCGGGGGCGTTGCACTGGCACAGGTCAGCGTAGCAGGCCCCTGAGCCGCCGCATGAGCCTTAAGTGATAAGGGACGTGCTGCGACGCTCGGACTTCCGAACGTGCACGTGGTGCAGCGTGCTTGGCGCGGTGCGGGCGTTGAGGCGTCGTGACCATTAATATGGCGGCGGACTCCCGGCAGTTGGACTTCTGCCGATTGGCCTTCCGCCGGTTGGCTCCCCTGCTGATGGGGTATATATATGGCGCTGGTGCGGCGTTGCTCCTGCGTATATTGTGATAGAAGCTGTTCCCCTAAAATGGGCCCCTGCCGTGCATCAACATTCCTGGGTGGCGCTGGGCGGCTTGGGGAATGTTGATGCATAGAAGGAGGTCCATTTTTCTTGGGAGCTTGATCAGCGCCGGTTATCGACAGCAGCCGCGCTTCCTGCCCCCGCACCACGCTTCCGCAGGCGACAGCAAGGTCTGCCCTGTTTTTCTTAACAGGCCTACCTATAGTCGGTGTTCCTGATGGAGCCCGTCGGCATTACCTTTTATGTTGATGCACTGTAGGTGGCCTGTTAAGGAAAACGAGGCAGATTTTGCGGGACAAGACCCCCGCCTTTGCGGCGCCCCGCCGAAGTAGACGCGCGCGCTCTGTCCCCTACCCTTCGAACGGGTGGCAGCGGAGCTGGCGCCCAGCCGATGTAGACGCGCGCGCTCCGTCCCCTACCCTTCGAACGGGTGGCAGCGGAGCTGGCGCCCAGCCGAAGTAGACGCGCGCGCTCCGTCCCCTACCCTTCGAACGGGTGGCAGCGGAGCTGGCGCCCAGCCGAAGTAGACGCGCGCGCTCCGTCCCGTACCCTTCGAGCGGGTGGCAGCGGAGCTGGCGCCCAGCCGAAGTAGACGCGCGCGCTCCGTCCCCTACCCTTCGAACGGGTGGCAGCGGAGCTGGCTCCCTCGTCTCGCGAACACCGCCACGCGTGCGGCGACTTGGGATCTCGCGATGCGGTCTTGCGCTGTAAAGGTTCCTGGAATCACGCCGGTCCCCGGTCTGCCAGGGTTAGGTTCCCGTACCGTGCGACCCGCCTGGACGCGCACAGGGCGCGTGGCGGCCTATGACTGGTGCACGGCGGGATGTGGACGGTTGCGTGTTCGCGGCCGCTCGCCTCTTCCCTAGGCAAGGGGGACACGGGGCGGGCGATGAATGGCGCAGTGCCGAAGCCGGTATGGGGAACAGCGCTGGACGGGCATTTGTACGACCGCGGTCGCGTCTTGCACGCGGACCGTCGTGGCGCTTCGGTACTGGGACGAGGTGGCTTAAAGTAGCCCCCGCGACCGCGCCCCCGCAATTGTACGCCCCTTCCCGCTTGCGCCGCCTTCCATACTCGCGTACTATTTTTTGCCGCTGGCCTCCTTCCCGGAGAAGCAATGGCGTCTGACGGCAAGCGTGGTCAGGCGGGTGGTGTCTGTGACATTCGCCGGCGGTCTTCGCTGTTGGAGGTGAAATACGCGCTCCAAGAGCGCGACCCGGCGGCGGCGGACAAGGAGTGGCTGGTGGCGAAGGAGGAAGGCACGTTCTCCGGCGAGCTAGGCCCCTCGCTCGTGACCGAGAAGACGATCCAAGGGCTTCTTCGCACGGGGAAGTTGTCCGAGCGCCAGGAGGTGCGATTGCCCGCCGCCGACGAGACGAAACCGCATCCCGAGAGGTCGGAGGTGGTCGTGTTTGTTGCCTTTTTCGACGCGGGGCTCCGCATCCCAGCGGCGGATATCGTGGGCGATGTGCTGCGGACCTTCGGGCTGGAGCTGGCGCAACTGACTCCGAACGCCGTGGCCCGTCTCGCGGTGTACAACTGGGCCTTGCGCTCGGGGGCGTGCTGGCCCAGCGCCTCGTTGTTCGCCTACCTTCACGAGGCACAGTGCCAGCCCAAGGACCGGAAGGACGGGACGCTGTCGAGCTTCGGTAGCGTCACCTTTATTCTTCGTTCGTCGTGCAAGAAGCTCTTCCCTGCGAACTCAACTCGCGGGAAGTGGGAGTCTTACTGGATGAAGCGGTGGTTCTACCACCGTGTGGAGAGCGGGAGCGGCCTTGAGTGCACAGGCCGACCGATCACGTTCAAGCCCTCGCCCGACTGGACGCTCGATGAAGAGGACAGGCGAAGGGCCCAGCGGCTCGTAGGCGTGGCCGCCCGCTTCAACATGCGCGACCTCGCCGAAGAGTACGTGATGTACGGCGTGGCACCGCTTGCCCGCGACTGCCGTCTTGCCGCTGAGAGGCGTCGAGACGACAATGTTTCGCCATCGATCTGCTTGTTGCCGGCGCCCTCCGATCTTCGTGAGCCCCGATCGCGTCTCTCCTTTGTTCATGCAAAATGCGTTATATGCTGATGCTATTCTCCTTTTCTTCAGGGATTTACTTGGAGGAGGTGGAGCAAGCCGCGCGCGTATTCCTGGGGCCGTACACCGGCAGGGAGCACGAGCAGCACGCGTCTGCCATCGCCGAGGCGAGGCTGGGGTGAATAAACCGCGTGTGCGAGGCCCTGGGCCTTGCCGTGCCGGACCGTGTCGCTCCAGACGACGGTGCAGCGAAGAAGAAGAAGGCACCGCCTCGGAAGAGGGGCCGCAGTGGGGCGCCTACCGCGCTTGGCGCGGCAGCTGCTACTGCTGCTGCTAGTGCTCCCGAGGGCGCGGCGGACGCGGAGTCAGACTCGGCGAGGTATGCCGATTCAGGCTTGGGTGGCGCAGACGCCGAAGGTGAGGTATCTTCGGCGAGCGCCCCGGACGGTGGGTTTGCCACGAGCAGCCGGAGGGGGGAAGTCTCGCCGCCCACCGAAGTCGTCGAGGTGGGACCCGTGCGGACCGGCAATGCTGAGGTGGATCCTTTGGCCGTGGCCGCTGTGGTGCCGGAGGCGCCCTCCACAGGGGCGCACGGAGCCATGCTGCCTTTAACGACAGCGGCAGAAACCGAGGTGCCCCCTGCGACAATTGCCACCGCGGAACCTTCGCCCCCGGGCGGTGCGACCGCGGGGGCTTCGCCAGCCGCGACTGCGGCGGCGGTTTCGCTGCTGGCTGCCCCGGCTAAATGGCCGTATGTGCGGCCGGAGCTCCACCGGACGCCGCGGGGATTCGTCGTGGCTACGGGCGTCAGAAGCTTGTGGGACTCCAGTGCAGGTGCCGGAGACCCTGCGGCATATGCGCCTTCCACCCTCTTGGCCACGCCGCCCGCCACGCAGGGACGGCCGTCGCCCACCCCGAACGCGGAGGCTTCTGCCCGCGGCGGGACCATTGCTTCTACGGGGGCTTACGCCACCGCCACCCCGCCCGGGGATGAGGGGGCGAGTCCCCGAGGCCCTCCTTCTGCTACCGAAGGTAGGGCGGCTTAGCTTATTCTGGTGTATTTTTTCATGCCCTGCGGTGCTCACCTGCAGCCTTGTTTGCAGCGCTGCTCATTCCGGAGGGGGAGCACTCGGCGGAACACGGGACCTCCGCGCGCGTAAGCTCCGCGGACCTCGTGCCGCCCCCGGAGACGCTGAGGGCGTGGCGCGGGATTGTGAATGACGCGGCCACCAGCGTCAACCCGCACGTGCTGCAGGCCTACGGGGCGGGGCGCCTCCAAGACGCCTTCGAGGTGTCTGGGGTGAGGGTAAGTACTCATGCGACAATGCCTGTGCTGGCTGAGCTTGCTAAGTCTTTCCCTTCTGCAGACACTTGTGCTGGGGCAGGCTTTGCAAACGGCCTATACTCGTGGCCGAAAGGCGCTCGAGGATAGGCTGCGGGCCGCCGAGGAGGAGCTACGCGAAGCCTCTGGAGCCCGCTTTGCCCAGGATGCCCGCATCCGCCAGCTGGAAGCGGAATGCGCCGAAGCGAGGGCACACACTGAGGGACTTGTGGCGTCGGCGCGGGAGTCGGCCGCGGAGGCTGCGCAACAGAAGTTTGCGGCGGAGCGGGACTGGCTCCTGGAACAGGTCGCCTCGCTAGAGAAGGAAAAAGGCGAGCTTGCCTTGACTCTAGCGGAGCGTAACCAGGCGCTTGGCGACGGCTCGGTGGTTGCGTGGGACGCCCTGCAGATGCTGGAAGTCCACCTCGAAAGGCTTAAGGCTGGAGTGCCGGACCACGCCTTTGGCCCGGAGGAGTTGCTGCGGGCCCTTCGCTGGATCCATGACGCCGCCGGCGTTGCGCGCGCGGCTGCGATGAACTTTGGCGACCACTGTGGCTATGTGGCGTCGTGCCTGGTGTGCGCCCTCCATCGGCACCGTGGTTGTACGCACATCGCCGAGCTGGAGAACCCTCAGCTGGAGATGCCCGGTGGGGCCGGAGTGATGTCCGGTGAACTCCATGCCGTTCGTGGCCCCGTCAAATTCTTCTACGAGCGCATCTGGGACTACACCGGGATAGCCGCCACGGAGGTGGAGCTTCGGAAGTCCCTTCGTGGTGGGGGGAACCTCGGCCAATTTCTGGACGAAGTCCCGCGGCGCGACGAGGGCGGCGCTGAGGTCCCGCGGCGTGATGAGGGTGTCGCTGAGGCCTCCGAAGATGCCGAAGGCTCACAGGTGCGGCGCCAACGTGGCTAGGTGTGGGCGTGCGTTGTAACGTCTGCCCCTTAATTGAATGAATAAAGTGCGTGTTTGTTTCACAAACTGATTACTTGCCTTCATCACGGGCAGCTTCCTTGCTGGGGGCGACTGCTCGCGTCTGGCCTTGCGACCCGACGGCGCCTTCGACGCTGGCAAAGGGCCGAGGAGTCGTTGAACTTTTGGGCAAGCCGGCCTTCTTCGAGCGAGGCCCCAGCTTTAGCGCGTGTTAAGGACGAGCCCGTGGGGTAGCGGCTTAGAACGGCAAGGATGCTGCCGGACCTTTATACTTGTGTGATTTTTCCGATATGCAAATTTTCTGTCATCTTAAGATATGCGCTGTGTGTTGATGCCGCTTCGGATTCACCGGTACGCCACATGCTGCGCGGGGACGGGATCTCCACGCTCAACGCGCGCCGTTGGCGAGGTAGTCGCGCAAGGGTTCCTTAGAACAGCGCTTGCGGGGGCAGTCCTTGGCGCCTCTCCTTTTTACAGTCCATAGACGGGCGGGTGCGGAGGCGGACCTCGACACTTCGCCTTTTTATAGTCCGTAGACTGGCGTGTGCGGAGGCGGACTTCGACGCTTCGCCTTTTTATAGTCTGTAGACTGGCGTGTGCGAAGGCGAACCTCGACGCTTCACCTTTTTATTGTCCGTAGACTGGCGTGTGCGGAGGCGAACCTCGACGCTTCACCTTTTTATAGTCCGTAGACTGGCGCGTGCGGAGGCAGACCTCGACGCTTCGCCTTTTTATAGTCCGTAGACTGGCGCGTGCGGAGGCAGACCTCGACGCTACGTCTGATTTAGAGTCCGTGGACTAGTGCGTGCGGAGGCGGACCTCGACGCTACGACTTCCTTTATAGTCTTGAGACTCGCGCGTGCGGAGGCAGACCTCGACGCTACGTCTTATTTAGAGTCCGGGGACTAGTGCGTGCGGAGGAGGACCTCGACGCTACGACTTCCTTTATAGTCCGGAGACTCGCGCGTGCGGAGGTAGACCTCGACGCTACGTCTTATTTAGAGTCCGCGGACTAGTGCGTGCGGAGGCGGACTTCGACGCTACGACTTACTTTATAGTCCGGAGACTCGCGCGTGCGGTGGCAGACCTCGACGCTACGTCTTATTTAGAGTCCGTGGACTAGTGCGTGCGGAGGCGGACCTCGACGCTACGACTTCCTTTATAGTCCGGACACTCGCGCGTGCGGAGGCAGACCTCGACGCTACGTCTTATTTAGAGTCCGCGGACTAGTGCGTGCGGAGGCGGACCTCGACGCTACGACTTCCTTTGTAGTCCGGAGACTCGCGCGTGCGGAGGCAGACCTCGACGCTACGTCTTATTTAGAGTCTGTGGGCTAGTGCGTGCGGAGGCGGACCTCGACGCTACGACTTCCTTTATAGTCCAGAGACTCGCGCGTGCGGAGGCAGACCTCGACGCTACGTCTTATTTAGAGTCCGTGGACTAGTGCGTGCGGAGGCGAACCTCGACGCTACGACTTCCTTTATAGTCCGGAGACTGGTGCGCGCGAGGGCGTCCCCCTGTTGCGTCTTTTGTTTATACTCAGGCCCGTCACCCTTGGCTACGGCGAGTGCACACGCGGACGTGCGACTTCAATTTATACTCAGTCCCGTACCCCTGGCTACGGCGAGTGCACACGCGAACGTGCGTCTTTGTTTATACTCAGGCCGGTCACCTTTGGCTACCGCGAGTGCACACGCGAACATGCGTCTTTGTTTATACTCAGGCCCGTCACCTTTGGCTACGGCGAGTGCACACGCGAACGTGCGACTTCGATTTATACTCAGTCCCGTACCCCTGGCTACGGCGAGTGCACACGCGAACGTGCATCTTTGTTTATACTCAGGCCCGTCACCTTTGGCTACGGCGAGTGCACACGCGAATGGCGATTTCGATTTATACTCAGTCCCGTACCCCTGGCTACGGCGAGTGCACACGCGAACGTGCGACTTCGATTTGTACTCAGGCCCGTTACCATTGGCTACGGCGAGTGCACACGCGAACGTGCGACTTCGATTTATACTCAGGCCCGTTACCTTTGGCTACGACGAGTACACACGCGAACGTGCGACTTTGTTTATACTGCGGGAACGCGCGCGCTGGCCAAGCCTGCGCGCGCCTCCGCTGCGTACGTGCGTGTGATGAAGAAAGATTGGTGGCAAACGGCGATCTTCATTTCATCCCCGTTTGCGCGGGTAAGCAATTATAGGGGGTGGATATACTAACCGTTTGTCCTTGGTGCGGCCGAAGCCTCTAGTCGCTAGACGTCCGCAGGGCCCACCAAGGCGCCTCTGAGTGGCCCCGCGGACCCCCGCGCTGTGACGCCAGCTCTAAGAGCGTCGTTGGGCTTCGCGACGCGGGTATCTGGTACCTAGCTCGATGCGCCGAGCCATATCCTGGTCGCCTCAGACGGTGATGATGGTCCGGGGACCCGGGAGCTACCGCCGTCCACCAAGGCACGCCCCACGTCGCATCCCGCGATAGTGACCCGGATGACCAGGGGCTCCTGATGAGGGAAGTCCACACCCTGGGCGTCGTCGGGTGTGAATGTAACTTCGTGCTGCGCCCAATCCGGCGGTGCTTGCGCTGGGTATGCCGCCACGTGATGTAGTCTTCGCGCATAGGCCTTCTGCTGCCGTGCTGAGGCGAATTCCAGCGCAGAGCCTCCGGATATGACGTTAATGACCCTGCAGTGGGTTGCCTCCGGGGCCTGCAGCGACAGGAGGCCCTCCCGAGGCTGCTGTACGTGAGCTTGGATCCGTAAGGGGCCCTCCTAGGGTTGCATCCCTTGCGCCTGTACCTGCATGGGGGCCTCGTACGGGAATTGGACGTGGGCCACCGCAGGCGGACGCGTCTCGGGGTTCCTGTCCCTAGCGACGCTATCGCGGAGCGCCGCGATGGAGGTGCAAGTGCGGGTATCGTGGTTGCTGCGGCCGTGGACTACGCACCACAGTCCCTGGTGCTGGTCGTCGTAATCTCCACGACTTTTATCGTCGCAGCCCTGGCCACGGCCGCGCCCCCGGCCACGGCGCCCCCGACCACCTCAGCCCGCGGGAGCGCCCTCGTCGGAACCGCCTTCAATGTCGAGGACGTACCGGTTTTGCCTCGACCTCTGCTGGCCGGGCTTGGGCCGATCGGACGACTCCTTGTGCGAGGCGTCCCTGCGGTCGGGCGTATCCCTGGACGACTCCTGCTTACGTTTTCCCTTCGAAGAACCGTCCTTCGGCGGATCTTCGGCTTTTGCCGAGGCTCCAGCCTGGTTGGTGTCGGAGTCGTCACCTTGCCTTCGCCGCGCGTCCTCTTCTGCCCTGGCGTATTCCTCCATTTTGTCGAAGAGCTTCGCCACCGTCTTGATTGGCTTTCGCGCATTGTACTCGGCCATCAGGCCCGGACGAAGGCCGTATGGCTGCATTAACGATGGTGGTTTCATTAACGTCCTTCACTTGGCATCGAATCTTGGCGAAGCGTTTGAAGTAGTCCCGGAGCTTCTCCGAGGGTTTTTGCTTCACAGCGAAGAGTTGGTCCGCGTCGACTCACTCGACATAATTTCCTTGAAAGTTATTGTGAAGGCGGTCGCGGAGCTGCTCCCACGCGTAGATGGAGCCCGGCTCTATGGTAAAGAACCAAGAGAGCGCCACTCCTTGCAGCGCGAGGGGGAGTCCCTTCGCCTTCGTGGTGTCGTCTCCGCTCGCGGCTTCGATCGCGGTGTCGTACACACGCACGAACTCGCGGGGGTCCGTGTCGCCTTTGTACGGGTCGATGGCTCTAGGAAACTTGAAGTCTTCGGGCCATGCCGCCTGCTGCAGCCCCGCCGAAAGCGGGGACTCTGGATCTACGCGCCGCAGCGGCACGCGGCTGGACGTGGGGGCTTCGCGACTTACCGCCCTCTCCGGCGTGGGCTCGGACGCGATTACTGGCGCAGCCTGCTGGCTCCGAGCCTCTTGCATATCTCGGACGGCTCCGCGAAGGTCCCCTAGCTCCCGCTGGAACGCGTTGAGGGCTGCTAGTATGGCGCCTTCCACCGCAGGTGCTATCGGGGCCGCCGGAACACCCAGCGGACGGGTCGGTGCAGGGACCACCGCCTCACGATCTCCAGATCCCCCGGATGCGTCATTGCGGCTACCCCCGGCCGCCTGGTCCACGCTGCCGATGAGGGTGGCGGGGGCTGTCGTTGCAGTGTCAGCGACGGGGTTGGATGTCGTTGTAGCGGCGCTGGCAGGGTCGGTCGTTGTAGCGCCAGCGACGGGGTTGGATGTCGTTGTAGCAGCGCTGGCGGGGTCGGTCGTTGTAGCGCGAGCGTCGACGCCCGCGACCACGGCGCCTACGCCGCCGCCAGCTTCTTCGGCGGTCGATGCCGAAGCCCTGGTGTTCACACGCCGCTTCGACCCAGCCGTCTTCTTTCCTTTCGCCGCCGCCGATGAAGCTTTTTTCGGTGCCATCCTTCTTCTTCGGTCTTCAGGCTTGTCGTTGTCCTCCCCACGGACGGCGCCAACTGTTGTGGCTACGGGCCAAATAGAGAGAGAGATGGTAGTGGAGAGTGATGAAGATGAGTATAATGGCCTGCCTCCTCCCCATGGCCTGTATTCATATATATATACACATGAGGAGTGCTTTTACAGTTATACCCTTACATCTGGTTATCCCCTCTGGGGGCAGTTATGTCATTACACATGGCCTATTCTGGGCCTTATAATCTCCTACCAGGCCTGCTGGGTTTAGGTGGGGGCCATCCCTACGACAGACACGTATACTCAAGCCCATTTCACGGTGCTGCAACACATGACTGAAGTGGCACCTTATGTCGACCAGCACAAGGATGTGCTTCGGCAACAGAATCCGGAGCGGCCGAATGTTTGGATCATGAGGCAACACAACAGTCGGTTCAACCAATGGTTGAAGGAGCAAATCGCTAGGATCTCGCCAAGTGAGACGCTGACATGGTTGGCAAAAGGGCCGACATTTACAGTTGTGACATGGCAAGGATATGACATAAATGGGTACACATTCTATACGCTGTCTCAGGATGTCAAGAGTACTAACCAGAATAGCGGTGTCCGCATAGATGCGTTTAGTACTGATGGGTCGAGAAACTCGTACTATGGCTTCATAGAAGAGATTTGAGAGCTCGACTATGTGATTTCAAGATCCCCTTATTTCGCTGCCATTGGGTGCATCTCCCACAGGTGAAGGTTGACAAGTACGGTGTCACTACCGTGGACCCCCAACGTGTCGGGTACAAAGACGAACCATTCGTACTTGCCAATCAAGTTGTTCAAGTTTTCTATGTAACCGACCCGACAAATAAGAAACGTCATGTAGTTCTTCATGGAAAAAGGAGAATTATCGGAGTACAGAATGTAGTGGAGAGGAAGAATACAATCAATTTGACGAGTTACCTCCTTTTGGAAATGGCATAAGGGTCGACGACGAACAACGTGATGAAACTTGTTACATACGCATTGATCATGATGAAGGGCTAATTTTTAAATGAAATAAGCAAGTACAATGAGAATGTGCGACATATGCTGCAGTGTGATGTATTTGTGAATTGTCATTTATGTATACAACAATGCATGTGTATGATGTATATGTGAATTGGCATTTATGTATAGAACAATGCTGCAGTGTGATGTATTTGTTAATTTGCATTTGTATATGTGAAAATGTCTGATGTAGTCAATTTTGAAATTGAGAAAATGTGTAAAGAAATACACTGTGTTGATGGTTGGTGTTGTATATATGAATGCAGATTGAGAAAATGTGTAAATGAGAAAATGTGTGATGTAGGCAATTTTGAGATTGACAAAATGTGTAAATGAATGCAGCTAGTAGGTGGTTGATCATGAATGCAGCTGGTTGACGGTTGATCATGAATGACTACAGTCGGGCTAAGGCTTATCACAGATGGTTCTACACTTAGAACCGTCTGTGATATAAATATCACAGACGGTTCTAAGTTTAGAATCGTCTGTGATAAGGCTACTATCTCAGACGGTTCTAAACATAGAACCGTCTGTGATAGTATGCTTATCACAGACGGTTCCAAAGCAACTTGCACCGTATGTACCATTACAGTTGACTACTATAAAGTTGACCTACAGTCAAGGCAGTGGCCACGGCAAATCAAAGACGAAGGATGATGACGATATCCCGTACCTGCCATTGGCCCGCAAATTCGTGCTAGGCGAGCCGATGATATTCCCGGAAGTGCACCTCTTAACCCTAGGACTTGGCTGCCAAAGATTCCACGCTTGGTATATGGAACAGTCCAATAGGCCAGAGGCAGAACGACGCTCAGGTATCACTGTCAAATTCAAGCCAGAACATTTCGTGCACGAAGCTCAGGAATGTGTCTTCGCGGTGACCTTTGACGATATATTTGGTCTTTTCACGTTCAACACTCTTGATGCCTCACTCGTTCGATGCTGGACGTTGTAAGTCTGTACAATCACAGTCTCTGTTCACGTAATACCGATATATGTCACAATTTGTTGCTTTTCTGTGCATATATATAGATTCATGCTGACCGAAGCTAGATCATCGAAATCACCAATTGGTTTCTTAGACCCACGCTTGGTCGCCATTGATACCATCAACGAGGATGCATCCTTCGTCGAGAACTATATTACAAAAGCACTGCTGGCTCACCGCGATAAGAAATTTGTTCTTATGCCATACAATGAGCACTTCCATTAGATTTTAATTGTAATTATACCAAAATGGAACAAGGCTATATACCTTGATTCTCTAAGTAAGAACAAATCCAAGTACACAGCTATCGCCCAAATACTCGATAGGTAAGTACATTGTACATTGTACTCTTTCTTTCCTTCCAAATGACTAATATAACTTTTTCGAATAATGAAGGTCGTTCGTCACATACGTTCAACAAACACGTGGCTCGACGACAGGGGCCAAGCCCTTGAAACATGCTCGCAATTTTTGGGTATTTGCTAGCTACACATTAATTAATCATATACAACACTTAGTAGTAATGCCTCTTGATTTAACACATTCTATTTTTTGCAGTGCCACCAGCAGCAGCCGGGCAACACGTGTGGATACTACGTGTGCCACCATATGAGACTACTCCTCGATTCCACCAAGATCACCAATTCTAAGGTTTGTCGATCTTCCCACGTTTATTTCATACATGTCAGGTTTTATATGTACGCGTGTTGATATTCCTATCGACAGGCTGCACCCATCTCTACATCTGCATTGCAACAGCTGGACTTTGCAAAAATTCGAGGAGAGTTCGTTTGGTTTTTGTGGACTAAAGTCATAAGATCAGATGGAGAGTTCCACTTCGCAGAATGATTTTTTATTGCTCTTATCACTCTGTAATTGTGAATTTGTTAATGGATATTTTATTTCATTTCAATTAATTCATTTGCGAAATGGATGCCTTATGTCTGTGAATGAAATGTGATGTGAATTGGATGTTTTATGTTTGTCAAATGAATTGAGATGTGAATTGTATGTATACATATACTTGTTTATCTGCTTGTTCCAGAGGGCATGGCTAGCATTTCCTGAGGCTAGCCAATAAACAGAAATAGATTTAGGGGTAGAAAAGAACATCACAGACGGTTTTTAGTTACAAACCATCTGTGATAGGTGACATATCACAGACGGTTTGTAAACAAAAACCGTCTGCAATATATCAATATCACAGACGGTTTTTAGTTAAAACCGTCTGTGATAATCAGCTATCACAGACGGTTTTCAGTTAAAAACCGTCTGTGATATTGATATATGATAGTGATAACCTTCGATTATCACTGACCCATAAATTCAGACGGTTCAGAAAACCGTCTGTGATGACGTTTTTCAATCGTCTGTGATGTCCTTTTCTTTAGTAGTGACGGTAGAAGCAGTAGTACGTACATACACACACTACCAAACTACAGACCTTTAGCGAGGGTTTCTCATTTTTGTGACGGGCCCGCAAGGAACCCACACAAAAATATATTTGAGTGTCGGGATCACTTAAACCTACAGAAAAATTATAATTTTTGTGACGGTTTTAGGTAAACCTTTAGAAAAATAAAATTACAGTGACGGTAACCTTCAAAAAAATTACGGAGACCTAACTTTTGGTCTCCCGCGGCAATTTCGAAGACGCGGGAATATTGTTTGCCACGTGTGCCCGTTTATGTTGGAAAATATTGTAAAACCCTAAATTGTGCAGTCACACAGCCCTCCCTCCCTATCCGCTCTCCGCACTCCGCACCGCAATCCCTAACCCTAAATCCTTCCCCGCTCGGCCGCTCCCCGGTTCCCCCCACCCCGCCTCCGCCCAGATCCGCTGCTCGCGGCGGACCCTCGTCGTCCCCCCCGACGCCGGCCGCCTCCGCCCCTCCTCTCCTCCCACCCGCCGGCCGCCTCCGCCCAGATCCGCTGCTCGAAGCCCCTCCTCATCTCCCCCCCGACACCGGCATCCGCCCCTCTTCTCCTCCCACCTGCCGACCGCCTCCGCCCAGATCCGCCGCTCGCAGCCCCTCCTCGGCCCCCCCCCCGACGCCGGCCGCCTCCGCCCCTCCTCTCCTCCTACCCGCCGGCCGCCTCCGCCCAGATCCGCCGCTCGAAGCCCCTCCTCGTCTCCCCCCGACGCCGGCATCCGCCCCTCCTCTCCTCCCGACCGCCTCCGCCCAGATCTGCCGCTCGCAGCCCCTCCTCGCCCCCCCCCCCCCCCCCGACGCCGGCCGCCTCGGCCCAGATCCGCCGCTCGAAGCCCCTCGTCGTCTCCCCCCCGACGCCGGCATCCGCCCCTCCTCTCCTCCCACCCGCCGACCGCCTCCGCCCATCCTAAAGAAAGCTCGTGACTTGCTGGTTTACTAGCTTCAACAAGTTCTAGGTAAGTTCAAGCATCCCTCTACTATGTTGTTCTCTGCATAGATTCATAAAAATGTTAGTACAAGTATTTTACTCGCGTATTGAATATGATTCTGTGCTAAAAGTTAATCTTAACATGTTTTAAACACAGAAAAAAATTAATGGCAGACCGAGAGTGGATGTACAGTGGTTGGGGTCAAGGCTCTACACTCTCTAGTGATTGGATTGAACAAACCAATCGTTTTCTAGATCGTGCCTTCTCCATAAGCACTTTAGTTAAATCTGGTACTATTAAATGTCCATGTGCTATGTGCCGCAACTATGTAATGCACAAAAGGAATGTTATTGAGTTGCACTTGTGCAAGTATGGGTTTAAAGAAAATTATACAACATGGACAGCACACGGGGAGACATTTGTTAGGTCTGATGAACCTACTTCTTTAGGTGTCCATGAGGGGTTTGATGATACTGATCATATGGATGATATGTTGGTTGATCTTGGTGCTGTCCAAGCACCAATAGTTGATGAAGAGCCAACACCTTCTAGTAGTGCTTTCTATAAAATGGTCAATAGTGCTGATGAATTGGTCCATGAAAACACTTTACACTCAAGGTTGTCTGCTGTGGCATGGCTGCTAGCTTTAAAATCAGAGTACAATATGTCAATAGCCCACTACAATGATACCTTACAATTGATCCATGAATTACTTCCCCTAGGGTCTAAGTTAGGGGAGGATTTCTACCATTCAAAGAAATTATTACAAGGCCTTGGTATGACTTATGTTAAGATTGATGTGTGCTATAATAATTGTGTGTTGTACTACAAAGAAAATGAACATAAAGAAAAGTGTGACTTTTGTGACACACCTCGCTATGAGGAAGGGAATAATAAGGTTCCACGCAAAGTCCTGCGGTACCTTCCAATTACAGATAGGTTGCAAAGGTTGTATGCACATGAAGACACTGCAAAGGCAATGCAATCATATAGACAATCCACATCCAATAGGCTTGTACACCCATGTGATGGTGAAGCATGGCAAAAATTTGACATAGGCTTTCCAGACTTTGCTAGAGATGTAAGAAATGTGCGATTTGCTCTTGCTACTGATGGTTTTACACCATTTAGTTTGGGTGCTGCTCCTTACTCATGTTGGCCAGTATTCATTTCTCCATTGAACCTACCACCAGGCATGCTCTTGAGACCAGAATATATATTCCTTGCACTTGTTATACCAGGCCCTCAACACCCAGGAAAGAAATTAAGCATTTTGATGCAGCCCTTGGTTGATGAGCTTCTTAAGTTGTGGGAGGGGGTTGAAACATGGGATGCTTCAAGTAAGCAAAATTTTACCATGAGGGCAGCTTTTATGTGGTCAGTCCATGATTGTCCTGCTTACGGTAACTTTGTTGCATGGAGCACCCATGGTACCTTTACATGTCCAATATATCTATGTGATACCAAAGCATTCCGCCTTCTTAGTGGTGGGAAAGCATGCTGGTTTGATTGCCATAGGCGTTTCCTTCCTAGGGACCATGAATTTAGAATGCAATCCAATGCTTTTCGAAAAAACACAATAGAATTGGGTGAAGCACCAAGGATTTTAACGGGAGAAGAAGTGTAACATCCTGAAATTTGAAATTTGAAAAAAATGAAGTTTTTGAATTATTTTTGCAATATGTTTTGTTTGAATTTGGAGTTTGTGATGTTTTTCTGAAAAATTTGGTGAAAGTTCCAAAAGTTAAAAGGATCAAGAAGAAGAAAACATGTTTAATTAATAGAAAATTTAGATTTAATTTAGAATCTGAAAAGATGATCCAGAAATTAGGAGGGAGGAATTTAAATAAATCTGGAAATTATATATGAAATTGTGCAAAGAATAAACCCCCTATATATATATAAAATAAATATATATAATAAATAAAAGAGAAATAAAAGGGGGGAATTGGAGCCAGGCCGGCCATCACCCCGGCCCAGCTCCTGCACGCGCGGCCATTCCACCCGCGCGGCCCAGTTCCCGCGCGCAACGCGCGAGCGCCACTGGCGGGCGGACCCCGCCCCCCCATCCGCGCACTCCCTCTGGCCAGCGGGCCCTCCCGCTCGTCCGCGCTTTCTCCCTGGCACGCGGGCCCGTGCCCGTTCCCTCGCTGCCGCTGGCCCCACTCCCGCGCCAGCTTCTTCTTCCTTCTCCCCGCGCGGCCAAGCGCGCGCCTCGCTCAGAAACTCCCTTCCCCGTGGCGCGCATGCCTCTGCCTGGCCGTCCCGTCACCCGGTAGGAACGCCTGCGTGGCCGCCCCACCCATGGTTTCGCCGTCTCCGCCCCTGGTACGGCGCCACCGCCCGAGGTTCTCCCTCCGCCCAGTCGCTTCGGTTCGACCACGTGGCGCGAGCTTCCTGCTGCCCCAGCGCGCGTGCGGAGCAAAGCAGCGGAGCAGGTAAGGGTGGTCAAGCGCCAGGAATCCCGCGCCTGCCCTGTCGACATCGCCCTGTGCCCTCCGTCGCGTCCCCGCCTGCGCTCCCGCGTCACCACCGCCACGCCCATGCTCTGCCGCCCGTCACCTCGCGCCCATGTAGCCATTGTCATCGCGTGCCTGTACATCGGTCATCGGCACCAGTGGCATCGCATCAGCTCCTCCCTCCGCTCCCATAAATAGCCGCCGGGCTTCCCCCTCGTTCTTCCCCTTCCTTTCCCCACGTCTTTGTCCTCTGCCGCCATGAGCTTCCCAGCCGCCTCCTCGCCATTCCGGATCTCCGGTGCGTCCCCCTTCGATCCAACCAAACCACCTGGTTTCCCCGAGCCTCTAGTCCCTCCCCTCCGGTTTAATTGGAAAATACCGCACCACGCTCGCCGCATCGACCATCTTCCCCATCGCCGGCTAAAGTCGCCTCCACCGGCGCCATTGCTCCCTCAAGGCTTGCCCGGCCGATTCCGCGCTCTGGGAGCATCTAGGCGAGGTCCTGAACCCCCTCCAACGGCCGGCCGACGATTTCCCCCACCGGTGCGACCTCTCCACGGCGACCTCCCCGATCCGCCACCGCCTCACGTCGCCGGCCCACCTCAGCCTCCCTCCGGCCAAGCCGACTACTGGGTAAGCTTCACGGGTCTTCCTCATGCTTACGCGCTCCCTGGTTCTCACCCTCTCTGTAACATCCTGATTTTCAGAGTATTTTTGAAGCTTTTAAAATAAAATTCACCATTTGAATTTTTCTGGAATTAATTAAAAGCTTAAATGAATTTTTATGAGTTAAAAGGATTTAATATGATTAATCTGAACATGAACATTTGCCAAAGTTATTTTATTTGAGTTCCTTGTGTCCCAAGGAATTTATTGGTATTTTTCTGGATTTTTCTGGATTTATTTGCTATTTTCTAGAGCTCAAATTAATTTATTTGAATTTCTGAAAAAGAAAAATCTCCAAAAATCCCAACCGGCCAGTGGGCCGAAACCCACCAGCCGGCCCAGCCCATCCCGCGGCCGCGCCCGCCTTGTCCCTGCCGATGGGCGACACGTGTCACCATCTCGGCCACCTGCGCTCGCGCCCGTGCGCCATCCTCGCCGCTCGCCCGTCCTCGCCGCTGACAGGTGGGACCCACCTGTCAGGGTCGCCGTTCCCGACCGGGACTCTCTTCCCCGTCTCCGATCGGGACGCCGCCGCCGCTTTCCGTTTTCCTTCGCCGTCTCCGAGTCAAACACCTCGACGGCCGGGTATAAAAGCCGCCGCGCCCCCTCGTCTTCCCCGTCCCGAGCCGCCGCCGTCCGCCGACGCTTGAGCGCCGCCGTCGTCCGCGTTGGCCGTGCGCCGTCGTTCGCCGCCGCCGTGGTCGTCGCCCGTCGCCGCCGTCGTGCGCCGTCATTCGCCACCGCCGGTGAGCCCCGCCGCCGTCGTCCTCCGTCCCCGCCACCTCGGTCACCGCCGGCCAGTCGCCGCCGTCACCTCGTCGCCGGCCAGCCGCCGCCGCAGACCCCGCCGCCCGCGCCGCCAGCGGACGCGCCCGCAACCCCGCCGCCTCGGCCGCACCGCCTCGCGCCCCGTGCACGCGCACGTCAGCGCTGACGCCAGCCGCCCGTGACTTTTCGCCTTCCCATAGACTTCGTCCACCGTGCACCGAGTCTCTGCCCGGTGGGGCCCGCTTGTCAGCCGTACCCCCGTGGACCAAGCCGAGTCAGCCGCCCAGTCAGCAAACCACGTTAGCCCTAGGGCATGCGTGTCCGCCCCGTCAGCGCCACGTCAGCACCCGCCGCTTGCGCCAGCAGCCCAGTCAGCCGTACTGTTCCGTGAGCCGAGTCCACCGTAGACCCAGCTTCCCGTGCGCCCGGTCCACAGCACAGTGCACTTTTCCAATTTTCCCGATTTTCAGAAAATCCAATTTTTTCCAAGAGCCCGTTCTCCCTCGTCCTAGCTCCGATTGACCCCGTTCTTTTTTCTAAATTCATCTAAAATTTAGCTCTACCTTTTGGTTCAGGTTTGAAAGTTTTTGGAGTTCATTTGAATTTTATTTGAATTTATTTTCTCTTTTCGTCTCGTTAGATCGCGTGTTCGAGGGAGCGGAAGTTGGATTTGAAGACCAAGAGCCCTCATCTGAGCAAGGCCAAGGCAAGTCGTATTCTTTGATCATGTTGAACCCAGTTTTCAATCTATTATGTATTATTTTGTTTCAAATTATCGTGCATGGCTATTTGTTAATAAAACCTCGTAATTGGTAGTTATACTCCTAATTGGTTAAATCCCTCCATGATAACTTGATTGCCATGATTCCATTGACACCTTAGGATTGGGAATTATTTAGTGATAAATAATAATTGTCACATGGGGTTACGTTCAACTGCTTAGCCTGCTTATTATTAGTTCGCTGGGATCTGTCATCGCATGTGGTTAATTAATCCTGACTTAATGGTTTACTTGAACGTGGTGGTTAGCCACAGTTATAAAATTTGTATGTCATGACATGGGTAGTGTCATGGGCATTGGTTATACAAACTTGGCTTTCACTTGGGCGAATGATCGTGCAGTAAAGGGGGTGCTGGATGCACATTGGGATGTGGATGCTTCGCCTGGGTAATTGTTAAGGACTTAACTTTGTGCGCCATTGATCTGAGCTTAATCGTGCAAACCACATGTCTAGTATGGGATAGACCTGGCATAATAATTTGTGAAGTCTCCACTTTGGTTTTACTACTGATGTTGTGTGGCGCAAGAGGGGGCAATTATCGACTAGGGGGTTACCCTACTCGACGGCGAATCCTTAGCGAGTGGGATCAGGTGGAGATGGATCATTGTAAAAGCCTTGTTGTGATTTCCTTAGCGCGAGGCTAATCACATCGTGTGGGTACAATTGTGCAACCTCTGCAGAGTGTAAAACTATTCGAATAGCCGTGTCCTCGGTCATGGACAATGCTCGGTGATTTCACACGAGGGGTAGAGTCTTTATGAAATTTTGGTTGGTTTGAGATGGGAAGTGAATGGTTAGTTCACTTGTGGTCTACTCAATTCCTTTGATTTATTTACTTAGTGTCTGTTGTTAAATTTGCTTTTCAATCTATTTATCATATTTACTCTAAATTGCTGTTTTATGCAAAACTAACCTTTCAGCCATCCATTGTTAAGCTTTGCATATTATATTGCATTCATTTGTTACAAACGACTTGCTGAGTACCAATGTACTCACGGCTTTATGCCCATGTTGCTCAGTTGAAGAGGAGGGACCAGATCAGCAGGAGTTGCTAGAAAGAGGCTACTACGAGGACTTCACGGATTAGGACTTCGCTCCCCAGTCGATTGCCTGTGGGCATGTCGAGTGGCTACTACGCTTAATTTTGGATTTCCGCTGCTAGTTTCTTTAAAAGCCCTTCAGGCTCATAATTGTAAGCTTGGCCATCAGGTCGTACTCTGATGGTTATTAATATAATTTGGATTTCCTTTAGAGTATCGTGATGTGGATGATATTTGTCTTTGTTTACGCTGTGTGCACTAGCGTGATCCTGGACTAGTGCAGAACACACAGTAGAGTCCGGATTTGTATATTCGGGTCTCGACAGAGATGGTATCAGAGCCAGGTTCGACTGTAGGACGAAACCCTAGTCAGATAGTCGTGGTCTCAAGAATTCAAAAACCTATTTTCTAAAGACAAAACAACCAAACCTGATATTTAGCAAATTCTTTACTCTCTTACCTTATTCTTAGGGATTCTTGCCTCTCACCTTGAAGGTCTGCAAAATGAAAGTTTTTAAACTGACTCTTGTCTTGTGCCGTGCTGTAGATGTCGCAA
Source organism: Dendrocalamus latiflorus (assembly GCA_017311315.1). Classification (NCBI taxonomy): domain Eukaryota; kingdom Viridiplantae; phylum Streptophyta; class Magnoliopsida; order Poales; family Poaceae; genus Dendrocalamus; species Dendrocalamus latiflorus. Next base: position 21,713,944 of record CM029630.1, read on the forward strand.
AGCAACTATAGCAGGTCAGGAGGATGGAGGAGAGTTCTTCGAGTGCTGCTAAGAAGTCTTGGTTTCAAAAGAACACCAATCTACAGTTCCATGGATGATGAAGTAAGAGGATACCATTTCACACGGTTGTACTTCACTACCAAGCTTGGAGGACACGTCGTACACCACAGCTTTAAAAGTTCAAATGCACAAGCAGCTGCACGCAAGGCCGTTACTCAACTCTGTCGACGGTACAAGATCAGTATGACCAAGCTCATCCAGGAGTACAAGAGGAAGTATGAACCTGAGGAGTACACTCCGCGGACGCCAACACCCCCGCCCTCGCCTACGCCGCCCAGCCCGGAGGAAAGGCAACGCATGGCAGATGATCGCCGAGAGTACCTACGACTTGCCATTCCAGCAACAGCGCCTACAATGCAGTTCCGCAACCGATGGACGTTCTACAGTGATGCAGAAGAAGAAGAAGAACGCACGCCGTACCTCGCCGGACCTGAGTGGGAGCCGGAAGAGTAGGCCGTAGCATAGGATAGCATCGGTTAGGAAGTGGTTTTTGTTTGCATTGAGTGTGATGTGAGCTGCAGTTTTGCCCTCAAAAGCAATATGTTGCAGTCATATCAAATCTTTTATTAAAGTGATTTATTTGTTCTTTTGTTAGCTTTTCGGCTAAGTGATTGTTTAGTTTAGGATTTACCATTAGAATATCCCCCTTAGACGAACTTACCACTTATCTTTGCTTTTCCCTCTTACCTGGTAAGCCCTGTGAAGCCAGTCCTCAAGCAAGTGATCTTTCTTTTCAGATGGTTGATACCCGGAGCTCCGCAGGACGTGGTCAGATGAGTCAGGACCCTGAGGGCAGTCAGGCAACTCCGGAGCAGCATGCAAACCCAGCTGGACTGGATCCAACCTTGAGTCAGTTCATGGTAGCCCAGACCCAGTTGATGAACACCATGATGCAGAACATGAACGCCATGATGAATCGACAGAATCAAGACATGGCCATGCCTCCCCCAGTCCGCCAGCAGTCCAAGTTTGCAGAATTTATGAGAACAAGGCCTCCTACCTATTCACGGTCTTCTGAGCCATTAGAAGCCGATGACTGGCTGCGCTCAGTGGAAAAGAAGCTTAACCTTGCCCAGTGTACAGATCGCGAGAAGGTGTTGTATGCAGCCCATCAGCTTGAGGGTGCTGCAGCCGAGTGGTGGGAAAATTATTGTGCCGCTCATGAGGATCCAGAGAGTATCACTTGGGTTGAGTTCGCAGAAGCTTTTCGTCATGCCCATATCCTGGATGGGGTGATCGAAATGAAGAAGGAAGAATTTCGGGAGTTGCAACAGAAGAACATGTCCGTGAGTGAATATCTCAACAAGTTCACTCAATTGGCCCGTTATGCTCCGGAAGATGTTGCCACAGATGATGCTCGCCAGAAGAGGTTCAAGAATGGATTGAACCCAGGATTGAAAGTTCAGGTAGTGGGACATGATTATGCCAGTTTCCAAAACATGGTGGACAAAGCAATGCTCATTGAGGAAAGTCGTCGCGAGTTGGAAGAATCTCGCAAGAGAAGAATGATGCAGCAAGGATCTCAGATGCACCAAGCTCAGAGAGCCCGCTTCAGCAATTTTCAGCCAGCTCGAGTTCCTCAGCAGTCGGGATTCAAAACTCCTGCACCAGCTCCCCGTCAGTTTTCTTCAGCGCCAAAACCAAATCCAGTGGGAAGCCAACAGCAGAGGATTACCAAGCCCATGTCAGCAGTCACTTGTTTCAAATGCAATGAGACGGGACATTATGCCAACAAATGCCCGCAGAATACCGCATTGACACCAGTTCGCTTCAACTTGGGAGCCACACCAGACCGTACCCCTGCAGCAGGGTCAGGACGCGGAGCACCTCAAGGATCAAATCAACCCAACAAAGGATCGCAGACCGTGATGCGTGGCCAGGTGAACCACGTCACCATGGAGGAGGCTCAAGCAGCGCCAGATGTGGTGATCGGTAAGTTCCCAGTAAATTCAGTACCTGCCACAGTTTTGTTTGATTCTGGAGCTTCACATTCGTTTGTTTCTCGGAGTTTTGCTCTAAAGCATAAGTTGGAAGTCGTTGCACTTGGTTCCATTTTATTGGTTCAATCCCCAGGCTCTGAGATGAGTACAAACCTAGGATGCCCCAAAGTTAGGATAGCCATCCAAGGAGTAGAGTTCTCCGCAGATTTGGTTGTGCTGAATATCCAGTCGTTAGACGTAATTTTGGGTATGGATTGGCTCAAGAAGCATCAAGCAGTGTTGGAATGTGGAAGCCGAGCAGTCACCTTGGACGGTCCCGATGGAAGCAAAGTAAGATTTGAAGCCGACATGAAGCAACCAGAAAAAGTGATGGTGTGCCAAAGTAAAGGGATTGCCCTAAATGAAGTACCAGTTGCCAGAGAATATCCCGATGTTTTTCCCGATGATCTCCCCGGGATGCCACCAAAAAGAGAAGTGGAGTTTGCAATTGAGTTAGCACCAGGCACCTCGCCAATTTCCAAGAGACCTTACCGAATGCCCGCCAATGAGTTAGCAGAATTGAAGAAGCAGATACAAGAGTTACTGGATAAAGGATATGTTAGACCCAGCACCTCTCCATGGGGAGCACCAGTATTGTTCGTCAAGAAGAAGGATGGTAGCCAGCGTATGTGCGTGGATTACCGAGCTCTCAATGAAGTTACTATCAAGAATAAGTACCCGTTGCCCAGAATTGATGATCTGTTCGATCAATTAAAAGGAGCTGGAGTGTTTTCCAAGATTGATTTGAGATCGGGGTATCACCAAATGAGGATTCGACCGGAGGACATACCCAAGACAGCCTTCTCAACTCGTTATGGATTATACGAGTTCACCGTGATGTCCTTTGGCTTAACCAATGCCCCAGCCTACTTTATGTACCTGATGAACAAGGTGTTCATGGATTACTTGGACAAGTTTGTCGTTGTGTTCATTGATGACATTCTGATCTACTCCAAGAATGAGGAGGAGCATGAGGAGCATTTGAGATTGGTATTGCAAAGATTGCGGGAGCACAAGTTGTATGCTAAGTTCAGCAAGTGTGAATTTTGGATGAAGGAAGTTGCCTTTTTGGGTCATGTGTTGACAGCAGAGGGAGTGTCCGTTGACTCAGGGAAAGTACAAGATGTGCTCACCTGGAAGGCACCCACGTCAGTGACCCAGGTCAGAAGCTTCCTAGGAATGGCAGGTTACTATCGAAGATTCATAGAAGGGTTCTCCAGTGTAGCCCGACCTCTTACCCAGCTATTAAAAAAAGAAAAGAAGTTTGGATGGACACCAGAGTGCGAGAAGAGCTTTCGGAAGCTAAAGGAAAGTCTGACAACAGCGCCAGTCCTAATTTTGCCAGATATCAAGAAAGACTTTGAGATTTATTGTGACGCATCTCGCAAGGGTTTAGGATGCGTATTGATGCAAGACAAAAGAGTGGTAGCCTACGCATCGCGCCAGTTAAGGCCACATGAGGAGAATTACCCTACGCACGATTTGGAGTTAGCAGCAGTTGTGCATGCCTTGAAAATATGGCGTCATTACCTGATGGGTAACCGATGTGAGATCTACACGGATCATAAGAGCTTGAAGTACATCTTCACCCAATCGGACCTTAACCTAAGACAAAGAAGATGGTTGGAGTTGATAAAGGACTATGACATTGGAATCCACTATCACCCAGGAAAAGCCAACGTAGTGGCAGATGCGTTGAGCAGGAAGGTGTATTGCAACACGGTTATGGTCAAGGAGAGTCAACCAGCATTGCACGAGGAATTTCAAAAGCTCAGCTTGGAGTTGGTTGAAGAAGGGATGTTAGCCACCTTGGACTTGCAGCCGACTTTGGATAGTCAGATTTGTCAAGCACAACCAGAGGATGAAAATATCCAGCGGATCAAGGTTGGATTGAAAGAAGGAAAAGCGACAGGTTTTGTGGAGGATGATCAGGGTATCATATGGTACAAGAAGCGATTGTGCGTACCCAATAAGGAAGAGTTGAAGCAATTGTTGCTTAAGGAGGCACACGAGTCATTATATTCAATTCATCCAGGCAGTACCAAGATGTATCAAGATATCAAGGATAAGTATTGGTGGCCAGGTATGAAGAGAGAAATAGCGGAGTATGTAGCGCTATGTGATGTTTGCCAGCGAGTGAAAGCAGAGCATCAAAGACCCGCAGGATTGTTGCAACCGTTGAAAATTCCCGAGTGGAAGTGGGAAGATGTGGGCATGGACTTCATCACCGGGTTACCTAGGACCAAGGAAGGATATGACTCGATATGGGTAATTGTGGATCGACTGACAAAGGTAGCCCATTTCCTTCCAGTCAAAACCACATATTCTGGAGATAAGTTGGCAGAATTGTATATGTCCAGAATTGTGAGTCTCCATGGAGTTCCTAAGAGGATCGTGTCGGATCGTGGATCGCAGTTCACTTCACGATTTTGGGGTAGTTTCCACGAAGCGATGGGTACTCATCTGAATTTTAGCACAGCCTATCACCCACAGACTGATGGTCAGACAGAGCGTGTAAATCAGATCCTAGAGGATATGCTGAGAGCATGTGTTTTGGATCACGGAGCCAAGTGGGACAATTGCCTACCTTTCGCAGAGTTCTCCTATAACAACAGTTACCAAGCCAGTTTGCAGATGTCACCATTTGAGGCTTTGTATGGTCGGAAGTGTAGGACCCCTCTCAATTGGAAGGAGACAGGAGAAAGGCAGATATTTGGGCCAGAGTATTTGCAAGAAGCCGAAGAAAAAGTGCGCTTGATTCAAGAAAGGCTGAAAGCAGCTCAAGCCAGGCAAAAGAGTTATGCTGATACTCGCCGAAGAGATTTAAGCTTTGAGCCCAATGATTATGTGTATCTCAGGATCACACCTTTCAAAGGAGTTAAGCGTTTTCAAATGAAGGGAAAGTTAGCACCAAGATATGTGGGGCCATTCAAGATTTTTAAGCGCAAGGGAGAAGTTGCCTATCAGCTAGAGCTACCTGAGAACTTGAGCGGGATACATGATGTGTTTCATGTGTCTCAATTAAAGAAGTGCTTGCGAGTGCCAGAGGAGGCAGTGCCAATTGAGGCTGTGGATCTCCAGGAGGATCTGTCCTATAAAGAGCATCCCATCAAGATCTTGGAAGTGTCAGAGCGTGTCACCAGAAGAAGGGTCGTTCGTTTTTGCAAAGTTCAGTGGAGCAATCATTCAGAGGAGGAAGCAACCTGGGAAAGCGAGGAGGATCTCAAAGCGGAGTTTCCAAACCTATTCTTTAGAGAGCCAGAATCTCGGGGTCGAGATTCCGTTTAAGGGGGGGAGGTTTGTAACATCCTGATTTTCAGAGTATTTTTGAAGCTTTTAAAATAAAATTCACCATTTGAATTTTTCTGGAATTAATTAAAAGCTTAAATGAATTTTTATGAGTTAAAAGGATTTAATATGATTAATCTGAACATGAACATTTGCCAAAGTTATTTTATTTGAGTTCCTTGTGTCCCAAGGAATTTATTGGTATTTTTCTGGATTTTTCTGGATTTATTTGCTATTTTCTAGAGCTCAAATTAATTTATTTGAATTTCTGAAAAAGAAAAATCTCCAAAAATCCCAACCGGCCAGTGGGCCGAAACCCACCAGCCGGCCCAGCCCATCCCGCGGCCGCGCCCGCCTTGTCCCTGCCGATGGGCGACACGTGTCACCATCTCGGCCACCTGCGCTCGCGCCCGTGCGCCATCCTCGCCGCTCGCCCGTCCTCGCCGCTGACAGGTGGGACCCACCTGTCAGGGTCGCCGTTCCCGACCGGGACTCTCTTCCCCGTCTCCGATCGGGACGCCGCCGCCGCTTTCCGTTTTCCTTCGCCGTCTCCGAGTCAAACACCTCGACGGCCGGGTATAAAAGCCGCCGCGCCCCCTCGTCTTCCCCGTCCCGAGCCGCCGCCGTCCGCCGACGCTTGAGCGCCGCCGTCGTCCGCGTTGGCCGTGCGCCGTCGTTCGCCGCCGCCGTGGTCGTCGCCCGTCGCCGCCGTCGTGCGCCGTCATTCGCCACCGCCGGTGAGCCCCGCCGCCGTCGTCCTCCGTCCCCGCCACCTCGGTCACCGCCGGCCAGTCGCCGCCGTCACCTCGTCGCCGGCCAGCCGCCGCCGCAGACCCCGCCGCCCGCGCCGCCAGCGGACGCGCCCGCAACCCCGCCGCCTCGGCCGCACCGCCTCGCGCCCCGTGCACGCGCACGTCAGCGCTGACGCCAGCCGCCCGTGACTTTTCGCCTTCCCGTAGACTTCGTCCACCGTGCACCGAGTCTCTGCCCGGTGGGGCCCGCTTGTCAGCCGTACCCCCGTGGACCAAGCCGAGTCAGCCGCCCAGTCAGCAAACCACGTTAGCCCTAGGGCATGCGTGTCCGCCCCGTCAGCGCCACGTCAGCACCCGCCGCTTGCGCCAGCAGCCCAGTCAGCCGTACTGTTCCGTGAGCCGAGTCCACCGTAGACCCAGCTTCCCGTGCGCCCGGTCCACAGCACAGTGCACTTTTCCAATTTTCCCGATTTTCAGAAAATCCAATTTTTTCCAAGAGCCCGTTCTCCCTCGTCCTAGCTCCGATTGACCCCGTTCTTTTTTCTAAATTCATCTAAAATTTAGCTCTACCTTTTGGTTCAGGTTTGAAAGTTTTTGGAGTTCATTTGAATTTTATTTGAATTTATTTTCTCTTTTCGTCTCGTTTTCTCTCTCGTTAGATCGCGTGTTCGAGGGAGCGGAAGTTGGATTTGAAGACCAAGAGCCCTCATCTGAGCAAGGCCAAGGCAAGTCGTATTCTTTGATCATGTTGAACCCAGTTTTCAATCTATTATGTATTATTTTGTTTCAAATTATCGTGCATGGCTATTTGTTAATAAAACCTCGTAATTGGTAGTTATACTCCTAATTGGTTAAATCCCTCCATGATAACTTGATTGCCATGATTCCATTGACACCTTAGGATTGGGAATTATTTAGTGATAAATAATAATTGTCACATGGGGTTACGTTCAACTGCTTAGCCTGCTTATTATTAGTTCGCTGGGATCTGTCATCGCATGTGGTTAATTAATCCTGACTTAATGGTTTACTTGAACGTGGTGGTTAGCCACAGTTATAAAATTTGTATGTCATGACATGGGTAGTGTCATGGGCATTGGTTATACAAACTTGGCTTTCACTTGGGCGAATGATCGTGCAGTAAAGGGGGTGCTGGATGCACATTGGGATGTGGATGCTTCGCCTGGGTAATTGTTAAGGACTTAACTTTGTGCGCCATTGATCTGAGCTTAATCGTGCAAACCACATGTCTAGTATGGGATAGACCTGGCATAATAATTTGTGAAGTCTCCACTTTGGTTTTACTACTGATGTTGTGTGGCGCAAGAGGGGGCAATTATCGACTAGGGGGTTACCCTACTCGACGGCGAATCCTTAGCGAGTGGGATCAGGTGGAGATGGATCATTGTAAAAGCCTTGTTGTGATTTCCTTAGCGCGAGGCTAATCACATCGTGTGGGTACAATTGTGCAACCTCTGCAGAGTGTAAAACTATTCGAATAGCCGTGTCCTCGGTCATGGACAATGCTCGGTGATTTCACACGAGGGGTAGAGTCTTTATGAAATTTTGGTTGGTTTGAGATGGGAAGTGAATGGTTAGTTCACTTGTGGTCTACTCAATTCCTTTGATTTATTTACTTAGTGTCTGTTGTTAAATTTGCTTTTCAATCTATTTATCATATTTACTCTAAATTGCTGTTTTATGCAAAACTAACCTTTCAGCCATCCATTGTTAAGCTTTGCATATTATATTGCATTCATTTGTTACAAACGACTTGCTGAGTACCAATGTACTCACGGCTTTATGCCCATGTTGCTCAGTTGAAGAGGAGGGACCAGATCAGCAGGAGTTGCTAGAAAGAGGCTACTACGAGGACTTCACGGATTAGGACTTCGCTCCCCAGTCGATTGCCTGTGGGCATGTCGAGTGGCTACTACGCTTAATTTTGGATTTCCGCTGCTAGTTTCTTTAAAAGCCCTTCAGGCTCATAATTGTAAGCTTGGCCATCAGGTCGTACTCTGATGGTTATTAATATAATTTGGATTTCCTTTAGAGTATCGTGATGTGGATGATATTTGTCTTTGTTTACGCTGTGTGCACTAGCGTGATCCTGGACTAGTGCAGAACACACAGTAGAGTCCGGATTTGTATATTCGGGTCTCGACACTCTCCCACGCCAGCTCCGCCGCCACCGCGCGCCTCCCCGAGCTCACCGCCGCCGGCTCGCTCCGAAGCCCCCCGGCCTCCGCCGACGCTTCCACCAGTTTCCCCTGCCTGCGGACAACCCGTTTTCGCCATCACCCCCTGCTCTCCGACCACCCCTCGGCGTCGCCACCGTCGGCCGAGCGCGCCCCCGAGTTTTCCCTGCTTCAGCCCTGCACTCTCAGCTCAATTGCATTTCTTCGCTTCACACTGTCAGGTAACTTCCCGAGACTAAGTGGCTAGCCCAGTGCGTGCTCACCCCAGTGACCCAGGTTCGATCCGCTCGGCCGCAGTAACAGTTAGAGGTTCACATTTTTCTTTTTAATTAAATTTTTGCCAGTGATTCCAGTAATAAAAAAAGGGGGGGAATTCGAAAATAATTAGTAACAGATGCTAAAAATTTATAGAATATAGATGAGAATGTTTAAGATTTAAACTTGGATTAATATGAATAGTTAATGTGGATTGCATAAATGAATTAAAAGACTAATTATTAAATAGGACATTAGTAAAAGATGGTTATGTTTAATGTCCAAGGTTAATAAGTATTTCCACTGAAAATACATAAGTTAAGAAAAACAAATCGGATGTCATACTAAAACTATCACAACAAGGCCTTAAAATAAAGACTACACTTGCATGAAATTAAAGTATATGCTTTAACATTTAGCGTACCGCCATTAAACAAACCTCAATGATATATTTTATTAGGTAGCAAAAATGAAACCTTACCTTGTACAATAATCTCGGCCTAGATAAATAAACCTAAATTAAATAGAGCTAAGCCTTATAAACACCAAAGCATAGACAAAATATCAATGGTACAATTAATTAAATTTTAATGTAGATTTAGTAACAATGATGGACATAACCGAATATAGCAAGTTAGGACCCATATGAGTGGATCCTAATTCAACTTAAGTTTAGCCTAGCTATGAATGAAGATACATAAAATATGATAATGGGATTATTAGAGATTTAAATTTTAAATAGTTATCATATATGAATAAATATTGAGCTCTTGCTATTTATCTTAGTCTAATTAATAAGTAAAAGCCTATATCAGAGATTATTCTAAAACTTAATAAAGATATCCAAGTGTTATAATGCCTTTGATTAAAAGATTTATAGAATAAGTACAGATCTCATCCATCCGCCAGTTTGCCTCTACCATAACCTAAGTTGCAAGGAATACATACCCAGCCAGACTCGTACTTCGATACATAGGTCTACCCTAACTCATGGAACTTCCTTGATAAATACGAAAATAATAAAAGAAGTTATTAAATAAAATAGGTTAACCCGTGCTAATCAATGGTTGGCTAAACCTAATCACCCTCTAATCTGAAGTAAGAATAACATCATCAATATCCCTGTATCACGAACCCTCCTCAGCTTCTGCTTCATTGAATGTCCTTCTACCAATCGTCACTTCGTTCCAACCCCCTTTTGTGACTCCATCGATACTCCGCACAACATCGACCTTACCTCAAATAACCCAAATCACCCATCGACTCATAGTAAAAATAAATTGATTTTATTCGGATTTATTTGGAACTTTTAAGTTATTTGCTTTTATTTGGATTCAGTCGTTTATCGCATAATTAGAGATTGAAGTCCTGAAGATTCTATGAATCAAGCGGGACCAAGATCGATGAAGACCAGGAATTAAAGATCATCGTATGAGACAACTTCGTGTGAGCTCAAGATCGCGGTAAACCGCGCCAGGCGAGTCAATACTTTGATCATGTTGAACCTACGTTTTCTGCAAATTACGTTTGTTTAAATTATCAAATTGCATGCTGTTATGTTATATGCAAATACATGTTAATTTAAGATTCTAGTTATATCCCATTGTGTACTTGGTTAATATTACCCCTCCGTTGGAATATTTGAAGTCGAGAGCCTTGTCGCCCTAGCAAAAATTATAATAGTACCCTTTCGAAAATAAGTCCGTAATTATATGCCATGCTTAGTAATGTTTAGGTACTCATGGGCGCGAATGCGCCCAAGCATCACTTTAATCATGAGAAATTGATTTGGGCAGTCATGGTGGGAATGACTGGTATATTTTGACAGGGTTATTTTCTGCTCCCAAAACTCTTAAATTGCTTACATATCTGAGCGGATGGTTTGGGGGCTGGTATGTGGTGCGGTGGGAGCACAAATTTTGGAGTGTGGTAGAACCGCTCAGATAATACTAAGGACTGAATCTTGTGATGACCTCCTGATGTAAAACAGTACAACCACAAGTCTATAATGGGTACGACCTAGCTGAATAACTTGCAAGGGTTTAGTTCAGACATCACCGAGGGAAGTGGGTGCCAGGGTGTACTGGTTTACTCACAGTGAGGCGCAGGGTGTACTGTACTCACACGGCGCAAGAGGGGGCTTCTGACTGTGGTGGTGTAACCCTTCAGCGGTGAAACCTCAGCGTGGGTGGTGTCTAGCTAGATTGGAGTAAGGTAAAGGCTTTGTGATAAATTATCTGGGTCTCATGCCTAAGGAAGCATGTTGGCAAAAAGGATAGTTCATCTCTTGTGGTGAAAGTGTACAAACTCTGCAGAGTCAAAACTATTCGAATAGCCGTGCCCACGGTCATGGGCGGACATGGGAACTTACTCGAGTTAGTTCTGTTTCAAAATGTTTTGTGGGTGGGAATGGAAAAGTGAAGGGCGAAGGACTGCCCTGGGTTGGAATTGTCCTGGGTGTCGTCCCAGTGGTAAGTTAAGCGGCTATAACGCCGAAGAAATTGCTATATGGTGCAGATGCCATGTAACGGTGGATGGAATCTGAATCGATATTAATAATGTATTTCCTTGTACATTATGATTTGTTCCAAAATTGCTAAGTCATAGGACTTTTTAATTAATTGTATTCAAAAGCACTCTATGCAAAATAAAATAGCCCGAGCCTCTCCTTTGTTAAGCCATGCATACTATTTATTTGCATTCTGTGTATTGGCTCGCGGAGCACGGGGTCGGAGTGCTCATGCTCGCTTTTGCGACAAAAATTCAGAATCAGGAAATCAAATCACCTCGCCTCAGCAACAAGATTGGACAAGCTGGCCAAGAAGATGAAGATGTCAAGGGCTAGGTCGCGAACCTCCAGTTGGCTGCCTGTGGGCATGTCCTGAAGGTCCCACCTGTGTGCTTCGTTCTTCCGCTGCTGCAATTTATTGATTTCGGCCTAATCGGCCCATGAGTAAGTCTACTATTATATTTACGTTTCCGCATGATATGAACTTTGATATTCAGAACTGTAATCTGTGAGCACTATCTACTGATCCAGGGAATAGTGCGGTGGAATCACAGTGGATTTGGATTGAAAAATCTGGGTCTGACAAGAAGTGAAGGAGAAAATGTACACACTTGTAGGTGACACAAAGAACTATGGCAAAACACACAATTGGACCCATGTGAATTGTTTTTGGCAACTTCCATACTATCATAAATTACTGCTGCCACATAATATTGATGTGATGCATAATGAGAAAAATGTGGCTGAGGCTATATGGAATACATGCTTCGACATACCCGATAAAACTAAAGATAATGTGAAGGCTAGGCAAGATTTAGTTGACATATGCAATCACCCAGCACTGCATTTAGAGTTGAAGGAGAATGGGAAGTGGCACAAGCCAAGGGCAGCATTTTGCATTGATAAGAATGACAAGCCAATTATACTAAAATGGTTTCAACAATTGAAGTTCCCTGATGGGTATGCAGCCAACATTAGGCGAGGGGTTAACTTTTTGCAAAGGAAGATATTCGGGCTAAAAAGTCATGACTACCATATCTTTATAGAACGTTTGCTCCCAGTTGCTTTTCGTGGATTCCTTCCAGAAAACATATGGGTCTGTTTGGCAGAGCTTAGTTTTTTCTATAGGCAGCTGTGTGCAAAAGAACTGAGCAAGGATCCCTTGAAGAGAATGTTGTTGTTCTTCTCTGCAAACTAGAGAAGATATTCCCTCCGGGGTTCTTCAATCTTATGCAGCATCTAATTATTCACCTTCCTCGTGAGGCTCGGCTTAGAGGACTTGTCCTAGCTCGCTGGATGTATACCTATGAGAGGTAGAAATATTAATTAAAATAGAATATCTTTTCTCATATAATTATTCTAATTAAATTATTCTTTGGACTTTCTAGGTGTATTGGAAAGCTTAGAAAAAAAGTTAAAAATAAGGCTCGTGTTGATGGGTCTATTGTTGAAGCTTATCTAGTAGAGGAAAATACAAATTTTCTCTCACTTTATTTCAGTCCTAAAGTGAGATCAACTAGAAATAAGGTTCCTCGATATGATGATGGTTCCTCCAATTTTGAGAGTTCATGCAACCTTCAAATTTTTCAATACCCTGGTCGTTGCTTTAGCCGCCAAGAATACCGTGATTTTACAAGGGAGAAGTACAAGGCTGCTTTCTTGTACATATTGACCAATATTACAGAGATGGACACTTTCTTTGAGTATGTCTTTCTAATTAAATTTACCTATTGGTGTCTCTTTTTCTTAGTTTTTACTAATTTACTTACTTCTCCTAGAACATTTGATAAAGAACAATGGAAGAGCAGAATTACACCAACAGAAAAGCAACTTCATCAATTAAGATTAAATGGCTGGAAATACAGCCGTGTGTCAACAAGTGGGCCTAATTTCTTTGACTGGTTCAAAACACAAGTAATGTTTACAAACACTCCAAACATCTCTCCTTATCATATGAACACTTTCGAACTAATAAATAATATTATTTGTGCAGTGCATGAAGAAATCTAGTATTGATAATGTCTTGCGGCAAATCTCTTATGGCTTTTCTAAAAGAGTAACCTCTTATGGATGCTATGATACCAATGGATATAGATTTCGTTCCGAGAAGTATGAGAGTGCTAGATCAGGAATAACTACTGTTAATACTGGTGTTTGTGTGTCTTCTCTTGATGATGATGAGTACTTTGGTGTTATAGAGGACATCATAAAAATTTCTTGGCAAGGCAGCATGAAACTTGAGTTGGTTTTATTCGATTGTCGCTGGTTTGATCCAACACCTTCTGGAGTTAGGCGTACTGCCAATTTGGGTTTGGTAGAGGTTAAGCACACATCTAGGCTTTCAAACTTTGAACCATTTGTCCTAGCAAGTCAAGTTACACAAGTTTATTTTGTACAATATCCATGCAACTCCAGATCAGATTTGAAAGATTGGTGGGTTGTATATCATGTTTCTCCACATGGTTATCTTCCACCTCTTATAAACACCAATGAATCTAACCCTCCTGAGGGGCAGCCACAGGAAGTATCATTCTATCAAGAGGAAGGATTAGAAGGGCATTTTGTTATCGATTTAGGGGATGACCTAGACATTACAAGCTCATTCATCTCAGATGAGATAACAAATCCAAAAGAGTTGGATTATCTTGCAAAACAGAACATTGAAGGTGAAGAATCTGATGGTACAGATAAAGAAGAAGATGAAGAACAAGAAGAAGATCATGGGCTTGAAGCCCCTCATTATGATCCAGAAGAATTCTGATTGGGCTTACATATATTTTGTGATTTTGTTGTAACCAAAAACCGAATTACCTTTATTATGATAAAAAACATTGTAACACCTGCTGCAATCTCATGCTATTGTCTACCATTCCTTTTTTATACTGTTATATTATATTTTTGTGTGCCATTTCTTATTTCTGCAGCTCATTATATTAATTCCAGCAAGTTATATCTAAGACAATGTCACTAACTTTTGAATGGCTATATGCAGATCATGAACCTCCGTCACAAGGCTCTCAATTCAAAGAAGGGAGCGGCTGCCCGTTCCTCCAATAGGACAAATGCTGATGGTGCCAACTCTAGGACCTTGCCTCCTAGAACTAAATCTGCAGCAAATTCTGATGGTGCCAACTCTAGGAGCATGCCTCCTAGAACTCAATCGGCATCTGATGGTTCCGACTCTCATAGGAGCATGACTCCTACTACTAACTCTGACAGTGTCCCTGCTAATGGTGCTAACTCTGGGGCTGATGTTGAGATGCAAGGGAATCGCCGTGGTACTGAAAGGGGAAGGGAGCAGCCTAAAAAGAGAGGCAGGAAGAAGAGGTCAAGGACCCAACTGAAACTCCCTCCACGAGGTCGAAAGGTGGCCATTCTACCTCAAGGTGATAGGTGAGCACAAAAACATGTTTTACTTAATTCTATTCACCTTATTTTTACACATGATGAAGTGACAAGTTGCTTATTACATGAATGGTTCGAATGGCATATTACTTGTAGGCAATTCAGATATGCGCAATTTAATCCTAGTGATTACAAGTACAGCACACAGCTTGGAGTTATTCTCAAAAGGGAATACCCAGGCATTGTGCTAGACATGGATGAGCATGGAAGAACTCTTCATACTCGACCTGCTATCCATTGGGAAGATTACTATCTCAATGAAAATGATGCAGGAGAGACAAATGCAGATCGAGTGAAGGAAGAATTTTGGGTAAATGCATATTGTTTACCCTAATTTTCCCTTTTGTTGCCTATTTAATATCTAATAGTGTCATGCCACATAAATGTGCAGAGTTTATTCTCTACGACAGAGGAATTGCAGGATGAGGCAGATCATGTTTTGGAGAATTACGCTGATAAACGAGTAAATGATATTATGTACCAACTTCGTGTGGATGCTGTCAAAGAGTATTTCTGGAAGAAACATGGGGAGGAACTAGATGATGCACTAGCAAGATCATATGAACTTGAAGAACAGCAGTACTTGGATGTTTTCATTGAATGGGCTGGTGAGGAAGCTTGGCCTCTCCTCTGCAGCCATTGGAGTGGTGATCAGTTCCTACAAAAGAGAAAGAAAGCCCAAGAATCAAGGCTAAAATCTGAGAATGATGCTCGGAACAGAGGAGGATCACGCCCATACACCGAGACACAACAGTGGCTGGTATCTATTAAACAATTACAATTTCTCAAGTCATCATTACTTCCTAGTTACTATATTGGTTGAATTTTGTTTCTGGTTGGGTTTTTAGGAATATAAGTACGGTCCTGAGAAGGCTACGGGAGTTAACACATTTGCGGTCATGAAGTCAAGAGCTAAAAACATTGACAGTTCTGGAAGTAGTGGTCCAGTAAGCTGCCAAAAAGCACAAAAAATCATGGTATATTCTCATTTTGCATATTTGTATTGTGGTTTTTCCATTTCTGTTGGCCTTGTAATTTAGCTGTAATTCATCTACATGGTCTTTTGTGTATAAACTTAAACAGTACTGTTTTATGATAGGATGATTACAATATAACAGTTAGCTCTGAAAATCAAGAAAATTTGGCTTACAATGAACTAGACGGGAAGGCACTATACACCATAGGTGGCGGCCTGCCACATGGTCGTGTTCGAATAGGTAATGGAGCAGTGAGGAAGGCTGATGTTATATCAGCTGCTAAAGCAACAAATATTAGGCCATCCAACACTCCGTCAGTCCGAAGTGTCCTACGTGAAAATGCAATGCTTCGTCGTCAATTACATGTTCAATCAAGACAGATCAGGGTAACAAATCAAATTGCACATATGTTTTTGCTGATTATTTCACTGGTCCAGTAATTCCATTCTTTTCTTTCCAACTACAGATGCTCTTTGAGAAGATAGGAGAAGAACCACCACTAGATGAAGATTTAATGTCACCTTTGCATGGCCAGGTCAGATCATTTAATGTCACCTTTGCATGACTTTTCTATTACATAATATGAGATCTAATGGCTTTTAGGTATGGCAGAATGCCAACAAATGCAGCAGTTCACAGGCTTCATGTTGATATTTGTAACATCTGGGCATAACCTCATTATTAGATCTAACTTGATGGTAAGGTAGCAAGGAATGCCACCTTGTTATAGATGACCCCTCATTGCTTAAACTGTACAGTAATACAATCTTCATTCTAGCATTAAATTGTGCACATCATTGCTTATTTTGAAAATTTGTCACACCTGTAGTCATGAGTAATACAATCTGATCAGTTGTGCAGAGTTACTTTGCATATAAGTTTAACATCTTCATTCTAGCATTAAATTGTGCACATCAGTAATATTTCTAGGAGTTAAGATAGGTACAGATCTTACAACATTCATGAAAAGGAAGATAATCATAGCTAACTGTGCTAAAAGCAATGATATTGGCCATTTTAGTAATCAATTAATAATCCTTGCCTTTGCTTACTTAATTCATATTAATAAGTTGATTATTCCTCTTACTCGTTGTGCTATATGGTTTGTTGTAGCGAACAGGCTCTTCACATGCGGGCTCACAACCAGATCCGGCAAGTTTCGGCAATGGGGATGGTGATGCGAACATCGGCTGCGAGGGAAACGAGGGGAACTTCAGCTGCGAGGGCAGGGAGGGGAACATCAGCTGCGAGGACAGGAGCAACAATGGGGCATCCTAGGATGTTAAACTTGCTCACCAAGATGACCTTAGTACTGATCAACTTAACTTTTGGTTGCAACAGCAGTTAGACTAACTTTTGGCTATGCTACTTGCATATAGTAAGAAGTACGAACTTACCTTTTGGCTGATGGTAGATGCATGGCTGTGTATATATTGCTGATTTCTGGAAGTTCTGGAATGGCTGTGCATATAGTAAAACTGATGATGTCTGAAATGGTTGTGCTGCTGGTTGCTAAAACTGAAATTGGTTTAATGCCTTTATGTATATATGGCTGATTTCTGGAAGTTCTGCCCCTTTGTGGATGTGCTGTCCATTTGTTGATATGGATTATTCTGGATGTGCTATAAACTGCAATGTATATGTATGGTTTTGTTCTGAATTCTGGATGTATAATTTGTGCCTGAAATTATATTTTTTACTGCAGTTGTGCTATCGATTTACTGTGATAATTTTGTGATGGGCCAACTACAGAGAAAGGGGTTCTCGGCATATTTAGAATGGCTGCATTTTTCTGTCGGTTACCTACACTATTACTTTCCCTGACGGGGATTTGTGACGGTATTAGTTACAGGAATATGAAGATTTGGGCCATCCACGATGCACTTTTTCCTGTTGGTGAACGTCGCGAATAAATTTTTTGTCGGCTTTTTCTGACGGGGTAAACACGCGAAATAAGAACTACAAACCTGACGTGCCCAAAAAATTTCTGGCGGCAACCGTCACTGATAGCCGACGCGAATGTTTTTTCTATCGGTTGACACCCAGGCAAATGTAATTTCCCTGTGCGAATTATCCTGTGGGCTCATGCCTGACGGTTCACCGTCACAAAAAATATTCCTGTGGGTTTTTCCCAATTTCCTGTGGGTTTTCCCCCTCGCGAAAGGTGCGATTCCTGGTAGTGACACTCACTCCATGAACCGCTCCTTGCAATATGGGAGTATATTAGCTTGATCGAGCATGCATCGATCGGCAGATGGACGGATGGATCACGGAAGAATGTAAACACCAAGTTTGCAGGGGCGATTGAAATGGACGTCATGCATTTTTTTGTTAATTGATTAGTTGCACGTACAAGTGAAGAAGAGTGCTTCCTTACAAGAATGAATTGAAACACCCCAAAATTTCAAACTTTTTGAAACTTTTGTGAAATTTGTTCGAATGCCTATTTCTTTCCCAATTGGGCAAATTCTTTGTGAATCCCACTTTCCTCTTTTGCCCTCTCCGTTTCCTTCTCGCGCGCGCGCGCTTTTCCCTCTCCTTCCCGAAGAAGCCGCCGCACGCGTCGCCTCTCCCGTGCGCGAAATTGCGATGCCGCTTCCTCAGCTCAGCGTCACTCCTATGCACCCGGTCCCACGAGTCAGCCGCACGCTCTCTGCTTCTCCCTCGCACGGCGCGCTGCAGCTCGCACGCCCGCCCTCACCGCTGCACACCTCGCGCTCCTTCTCGCAGCTTCCATCTCACACGAAGTCAAACCTTGGGCAGAATCTTGCAGAGCAACAGCGCCACCTCCCCCTCACATCCCTGCGCTACGCCAGAGCTCTCCCTCTATCCCTGCTCGCGTGAGAAGAACACACCCGGGTACCCACACTGTAGCCACCGCCTCTCGCGCAGTATAAAACCCCCTAGCCACCACGAAGCTCCTTTATACACTCCCACACATCTACACAAGCAGCCGATTCCATTCTCATCGCCTGCGTCGCTGACAATTGTTGCCCCTGAGCCCGGTGATCCCAAAACCCTAATTTCCAATCCTCCTGATTATTTTTTGATTCCATGCTCCAGTTAGATCCTTGTTGCATGCAGGTCACGGTGGTACATTCACTTGCGCAGTAGCATTAGCCTAGAGCGCCGGCAACGAAAGTCGCCGTCGGTCCAAAGGACCTCACCGTGGCCAGCCTGCATGAGCTATTCCCGAGCTAAACTGCTGTTCCCAGTGTGTTCCTTAGGTTCTGTAGACAATGAAAACACAACCGATTTAACTTAAACCATACCGGAGGCCATGGTCACCGCCGTGAGAGCCGCCGCCTTTCTGGCTGCCGGCGGCCATCCTCGTTCGCCCTCACCTCTCCAAAAGACCTAAAATGGAACCCTTGCTCACATATGCATCTTTTGGAAAAGGCCAACTCCCACGGGCGTCCCTGTCTTCGCCGCTTCGCCGACGGCGGCGTACTTTGTTTTGCCTCCAGTGGGAGCCGTCCAGAGGTTTAAGACGACTCCGGGGCGACGCGGCGCCATCGTCGTCGTCAGCGCCAATGCATCCGAGTGCTCCGCTCCTTTTCAAATCTGGGTCATCGATGCTGTTGCGGCCTTCATCCGAGCGTTTGAGTTCGCAAGATCACCGCCGCTCGCGTCGCCTACGTGTCGCCCATCGGGCGGACATGTGTGCGTGCGTGCTGGGCTGCACCCGCGCTCGTGTGGGCCGCAGGCCAAACAGTCTGCTGGCCGCGCCGGGAAAAACCGGTCGGGCTGCACTGTGCACCCCAGGCCGATCGGTTACTGTTCCCAAACATCCTAGAAAATTCCCAAAAATCCCCAAAATTCCAAAATACACCATCTTGACCAGTTTGATACCCTGAATTCAAGTTCGACCACCATTCTTCCAAATTCAAATTTCACCCTTTTACCAAAAGTTAGCTTTTTAAATTCAAATTTACTCCTTCCACCAAAAATCACATCCTAATATTCTCCTATGTTTATTTGAGATTTTATGCAATTTACACCTTTTTAATTAGATTATTTTTCCTAGCTTGATTAGAATCAAGTTTGGACTTATGTTGTTATTTTATGTGTTTGCGCTAGCTTCCGAGATCACTGAGGTTGTAGTCCCTGAACCAGAACCAGTCGCCCAAATATACGACATTGTCGAGATCCTTGAACAGCAAGGGAAGTTACAAGTTTTTGATCATATTGAATCCTATGAAATTGAGATTATGTAATTATAGTATTTTCATTATTGATAATTGTGAAATTTTATTTTCTTAAAATGAATGTTAGAATGACATGCTAACTAGATAAATCCTACCACTGAAAAAGCCCTGTTTATATTGATGGCCATATTGACCTTGGCAACCTTAGTAATTATTAAAATATTGTACAACTATTCATAGATCATCTCATTCAATATTTTGTACTACTAAGTGACTTGGCCATTGGCCGATAGGATTAGAAAACTGGTACTCAGGTAGAAGTCAAGACGTGGGAAATCACGACGTGATCTACGCCCACGACTTTGCCTTAGGGAAAACTGGGTAAGGGTATGCTGTGGGAAATCACGACGTGATCTACACTCACGACCTTGCCCTAGGATGGAGGCTGGTTTGGAATGGTGGTGGTCAGTGCTGTTGAGCACAGTGAATGGTTGTGGTTAATGCCTCAGGTGAAAATATAAGGACGAGAACCTTGTGCCAAGTAAAAGACATAGTGATCGCTCAGGACACAGGAGTTGACCTCTACCGTTGTTAGGTATCCGCAGCATACCTAACCCACCGGCACCCTATCGTCTCATCCTGTAGAGCTTCAATTGAACTGAGCAGCTACTAAACCAATGTTGACTCACATGGCAAG
Organism: Dendrocalamus latiflorus; assembly: GCA_017311315.1. Taxonomy (NCBI): domain Eukaryota; kingdom Viridiplantae; phylum Streptophyta; class Magnoliopsida; order Poales; family Poaceae; genus Dendrocalamus; species Dendrocalamus latiflorus. Next base: position 21,734,212 of record CM029630.1, read on the forward strand.
GAAGCGATATGTGTGCCTAAATGAGTGACGCTACCGGGTAGAGCCTACGTAGAGAATTGAGCAGTGAAATGACCAGGCTTTCCTAACTCTATCGCGGGAGTTAAGAAATCGTGTGGGTAAAGTTGAGCAACACTGCAGAGTGAATTAACGGTATTCGAATACGCCGTGCTTTCAGTTAATGAAGCTCTGTTAATTGGGTGATTCCAAAAACGAGGCATAAGTAGGATTTGCAATGATGTTAATCTGATTAATGGTGAACTTTATCTGATAATAAAACCCCCCATCTTAAGGAGAACATGTTTTAAATTTTATTTGTTTGCAAATAAAACTGCATCCACCCTTGTAATAAAACCAGTATACTCCCACCCTTGATGATTTCTTGCAAGTAGTAAATTAGGGTTTACTCTTGTAATTTGCTGGGTACGGTTGTACTCATTACTTGCTAAACACAATTAACAGAAGATCAAGGTTGTCATGAAGAGCCTGCAGAGGAAGAAGCTCCAGATGAACCAATCTATTCTGAAGAGGATTGGTCTTAGATTTTAGCCTCGCTCAGGCCGTTTTGGTTCCTTTTGTAATGTACTGTGGTTTGTGGGCTTACGCGCCCGCTATGTAAACTGGCAATAACCTTATCTTGTAATAAAAGTTGGATCTTTATTGTAAGCTTGTGCTGTTGTGATGATCGCTCATATTCAGAACGTCGTAACTGTTCATCTTGTACAGATATGGGGTTCAGTAACGTCTCCAGAAATGGGGGCGTTACAGAGTGGTATCAGAGCAGGTTTGCTTGACTGTAGGATAAAACCTAATTGAAAAAGGTAAAAAAAATTTACATAAAATATAAGTAATATTGCTGTCTTTATCTTCCTGGATGCTATCTTTCATGTCTTAGCTTAATTTTGGGCTTAAGTTTTGCATTTGCAAATATTTTACGTTAGATCTTGTCTAATATCAAAATTTTCATTGTTAAGCAGATGGTTCACTTTATCCACTCAGCGCCAGAGCGGATGATAGGGTAGCCTTACCAATTATGGGAGATGCAACAGTTTTTGGGAGCTACTGATTGGCACAACCCTGTCTTCCGTTCTATGTCACGTCGCGTGAATGAAAACAGTATTGCACGGAAAGCTTGGGTTGACCACATCCCATTACCTGTCCACCCGAACAGGGAAAGGAGATTCTTCAGAAGAAGAATCCAGGAGTAGGATGCAGTACAAGATGCTGCCAGAAACGCAGTGCTGCATCTGAGGCACTACTACGACCCAGAGTTTGATGAGGCAGTGTATGATCTAGTGCCCCAGAGGATTCCCAGGGATGGGGCATACCTGACCCCAGAACCCAGGGAGGAAGATGACTCGCGTCTGGGAATTACCTTCAAATATATTGTGCATCAAGAAGTAATGTACTCTCGGGCAATTCAGGAATCGTTTGAACTGCGTGATCAGTTGCAGCAAGCTCAAGGAGAACTTCAAGAGCTGAGATAGGAGCTACATAGGAGAAACATGGTAGAAGAAGGAGAGATGTCTGCCTGTGGCGAGTCTCCCGCTGTTCCCAAAGAACCAGGTCCATCCCATCCTCCAGTTGACCCTGATGAACCAGGTCCATCCTAGCTTCATCGACGCCTCACCGCTAGAAAGTACCGCCTTCTGTTCCAACCGGCTCGCTCCCCGGAGCCGTCGGCTAGGAATGACGATAAGGCAGGAGGACACGCCCAACATGCTGAAGACGATGATGAGGAGGAGGAAGACCTCGAAGAGGTGATTCGCTACACGTTGAGCAACCCACCATCCGAGGGATGGTGAACATCTGAAGATCAAGTTTCCTGATAGGCCTTTTGGAAGAATGCAGTCTGACTTTTGGAAGCAGCAGCAAAAGTAGTTTAGCAGCGGTAGAGTAGTTAGTACCCATAGTTAGTACAAGTAGTAAGACTTTTGGATTGTAAAACAAGTTGTACCGGGAAACTCTAAGCAGTTTACTACCAGCTTGTAAAATTAAGTAATGTATGTTTAATTATCTCTTTTTAATTTGTTTGTTAATAGTATCTTTATCTGTCTACTTTCAAAGCATTCTCCTTCTAGTTCATTCTAATTCTTTTCCCGTTCGCCCTAAACTTGTCCTAAAGTTCAATTTCTTACTTATCTATCTGAAATTCATAAAAAGCCGCTGTAAAGTTAACTCCAAGTTCTCCAGTGCAGAAACAAAATGTCAGGAATGGTGCCAAATCCTAACAATCCGTCAACAGGACAAGACAATTCTGCAGCAAATAAGAACACTATTGCCAACATTTTAGCAATGATTGAACATAATCGACATCAAGCTGAGATGAATCAAGCAAGATTATTAGAACAACATTCTAACATGCTAGAACAGATCATGATGCAAGCTATTTCTTCAAGTAGTACAGCAGGAATGACCACAGGAGGTGCACAAACTACATCGAGGTGGGCTGATTTTCAGAAGACCAGACCACCTGTATTTTCTACTTCACTAGATCCGATTGCTGCTGAGGACTGGCTGAAAGATGTTGAACAAAAATTAAAAACAGTGCAGTGTAATGAAAAAGAAAAAGTGTTATATGCATCACACCAACTCCAAGGGCAAGCTGCCACTTGGTGGATCAACTATCAGACTATGCATGCTGACCAGGAGATATCGTGGAAGGAATTTGAAGAATCCTTCCACAAAGCTCATATTCCTGACGGCATGATGCAGGCAAAGCGCCGTGAGTTTCTAGCACTTAAGCAAGGTGGGAAAACTGTTATGGAATATTTGCATCGATTTAATGAATTAGCAAGATATGCTCATGATGATGCTAAAAACGAAGAAAAGAAAATGGAAAGGTTTAGAGAAGGTTTGCAAAAATATTTGAAATATCACATATCAGCTACACGCTTCAAGGATTTGTCAGACATGATAGATTGTCTGATTACATCAGAAGAAGCAAGAGGAGAGATGGAAGAATCAAGAAAGAGGAAAGCTATGCAAAAGCCAAACACATCATCCTCTAGTACTCAAAAGATGAGAATGTCAGTGCAACCGCAGAACATGCAAACAACGACTCGCCAAGTAATGTTAGTGCCAAGACAAACATCTAATGTTACTCAGCAAGGTGTCAAGCTACAACAGCAGGTGGTTCGCTGTTTCACATGTGGTGGGAACCATTATCAGAGCAATTGTCCACGGAAAGCAAAAGCATGTTATCATTGTGGGCAGACAGGACATTTCAGGGAGTAATGTCCCAAGAAAAATTTACCTTCTGATGTAGCAAAGCTTCAAACGGGGACACAACAGCAACATGTGAAGACTAATATATTGCAAACCAAATCTACAGTCCCAATAGGAAGTGTGGTGATCAGACCAGCCGGTTCTTCTTCAGGAAATCAAGTTGGAAAAGGCAAAGGTGCAGGAAATCTTATTCTTCAAGCTCGAGTGAATCATATGTCAGCAGAACATGTCGCTGGGGCAAACGACATTATTGTAGGTATGTTTCCAGTTAATTCAATACCTGCATTAATTTTGTTGTTTGACCCTGGTGCCACACATTCATATATATCCATGGAATTTGTTACAAAGGATCAATTGTCAGTTGTTCCTTTGCAAAAACATTATGCTATTCAAACACATGGGATTAAGATGGAATCTCGTTTTGGATGTGGTAATCTTATAATAGAAATCCAGGGATTAAAGTTTAAGGCAAATTTGCTATTGTTAGAGATGAAAGGGTTAGATGTTATACTGGGAATGAATTGGCTCACTAAAAATAAAGCCATAGTAAAATGTGAGACCAAAACAGTGACCCAAACTAGTTCTAAAGGCCAAGAAATAGTGGTACATACTGACCATGAGTTGATCCAAAAGATGAAAGGGTGTGTACACAGTGCATTAGCAAATGAAGATGTACAAGAGCCAGTGGTACAGGAATACCCAGACGTATTTCCTGAAGAGCTAAAAGGAAAACCACCTGATCGACAAATAGAACTGGCAATAGAACTGATTCCAGGAACACAGCCAATTACAAAACATCCATACAGAATGTCAGCAAATGAATTAAAAGAATTGAAAAGACAACTGGATGAATTGAAGGAAAAGGAATTTATACGTCCAAGTGTGTCACCATGGGCAGCTCCAGTCTTCTTTGTTAAGAAGAAGGATGCAAGTCTAAGGATGTGTGTTGATTATAGAGGACTGAATGCAGTGACAATTAAGAACAAATATCCATTACCAAGGATTGATGATTTATTTGATCAACTCAAAGGAGCAAAAGTATTCTCTAAGATCGATCTGCGATCAGGGTATCATCAATTGAAAATCCGAGAGCAAGATTGAGAGAAGACTGCATTCACAACCAGATATGGGCTCTATGAATTCACAGTGGTACCTTTTGGTTTGACCAATGCACCCCCATACTTCATGAATCTCATGAATTTGGTATTTATGGAACAGCTGGATAAGTTTGTGATAGTATTTATTGATGACATATTCATCTACTCAAAAAGTGAAGAAGAGCATAAAGAGCATTTGCATATTGCTTTCACCAAGCTCAGGGAACATCAACTTTATGCAAAATACAGTAAATGTAACTTTTGGATGAACGAAGTTGCATTCTTGGGTCATGTAATTTCTGAAGGAGTCAAAGTAGACCCGAAGAAAATCAAGTCTGTTATGGAGTGGAAACAGCCAACAACTGTGACAAAGGTAAGAAGCTTTCTTGGATTGGCTGGTTATTATCGCTGATTCATAGAAGGATTTTCAAAGATTGCTCGTCCACTCACACAATTACTCAAGAAAGATAAACCGTTTGAATGGACAAATAGTTGTGAAGAAAGTTTTCAAGAATTGAAGACCAAATTGACAACCGCACCAGTTTTGACACTTCCAGACCCAGAGAAAGAATTTCAAATCTATCGTGATGCTTCCAAGCAGGGATTGGGTTGTGTTCTAATGCAAGAGAGAAAGGTTGTAGCTTATGCTTCAAGGCAGCTACGACCACATGAAGAGAATTACCCCACATATGATTTGGAACTAGCTGCTGTGGTTCATTCACTAAAGATCTGGAGGCATTATTTACTGGGAAATCACTATGAGATATTTTCAAACCATAAAAACCTGAAATATATGTTTACCCAGCCTGAATTAAACTTGAGATAGCGAAGATGGTTGGAACTGATTAAAGATTTTGATATAGATCTGCAATATCACCCCGGCAAAGCAAATGTTGTGGCAGATGCACTGTAGAAAAGTTTATCACAGTATGGCCAGTGAAATTGATCAGCCACTACATCTAGTAGCAGAAATGCAGAAACTGAATTTAACAAGGAATGCTAGCGACACTTGAGATTCAACCGTTATTAACAGATCAGATTATATCAGCCCAAGCTGAAGATGAAGAAACACAGAAACTTAAGAAGAATAGTCAGGAGAAAAATTCAATGGAGTTCAATGAAAATGAGCAGGGAATCTTAACATTTTGTGGTCGATACTACATACCTAATAAAAAAGAGTTAAATGATTTAATTCTGTCAGAGGCTCATTGCTCGCAATTTTCAATACATCCTGGAGGAACCAAGATGTACAAAGACCTGAAGAAAAGATTTTGGTGGAACAATATGAAAAAGGAAATAGCAGAGTATGTGGCCAAATGTGATGTCTGTCAACAAGTAAAAATAGACCATCAAAAGCCTTCTGGTCTATTACACCCGCTACCAATACCAGAATGGAAATGGGAAAGTATTGGAATGGACTTTATTACAGGATTGCCTAAGACAAAGGAAGGTTATGATGCTATTTGGGTTATTGTTGATTAATTAACAAAAGTAGCACATTTCCTTCCTATCAAGCAAACTTATGGAAAAGATAAGCTGGCAGAGTTATACTTAACAAAGATGGTAGTATTCCATGGAGTTCCAAAGAGAATTGTGTCAGATAGAGGTGCCAAATTTACCTCTATGTTTTGGGAAAAACTACATGAAGCAATGGGCACAAATTTAGCTTTTAGTACAGCCTATCATCCACAAACCGGAGGACAGACAGAAAGAACAAATCAAATTCTAGAAGATATGTTAAGAGCTTGTGCAATAGTATATGGAGTAGCTTGGAATACTTGTTTGCCATTTGCACAGTTTTCATATAACAACAGTTATCAAGCTAGTATTCAAATGGCTCCATTTGAGGCATTATATGGTCGAGAGTGTAGAACTCCTTTGAACTGGACTGAGGCAGGGGAACATCAGTTTCTCAGACCTCAAATTGTGCAGTATGCTGAAGCTCGTGTAAGGATTATCAGAGAAAAGATGAAGATTGCTCAAGATCGTCAGAAGAGTTATGTTGATACTCGAAGAAAAGATTTAAGTTTTGAAGTCGGAGATTTTGTGTATTTGAAGGTGTTGGACCGAAATGGCGACAGAGGGGGGGGGGGTGAATGTCGCTTTTAAAAACGCCCCCAAAGTACTCACGACACTTTGTTCTCCGATAGCTAGCGATGCTATGAAGTGAGCAAAATGGATGATTACTTGAAATGCCAAGAAAACAGTCAACAAGATTCTCCTCCAAAAATTTGACTTCACTGACCAAGGGCTGAAATCTGCACTGCTATTTGACTGAAAACTGCACTACAATTTGGCTGAAAACTGCACTGCTATTGGCTGAAAACTGCACTGCTATTTGCTGAAAACTGCACTGCACAAATGCTGAAAACAGCAGCTAACAAATGCTGAAAACAGCAATGAAGTGATGCTGAAAACAGCAGCTAACAAGTGCTGAAAATAGAAATGAAGAGATGCTGAAAACAGCAGCTAACAAGTGCTGAAAACAGCAATGAAGAGATGCTGAAAACAGCAGCCAACAAGTGCTGAAAATGCAGTCTGAAAACAGCAAGCAGTAAAATTTCAGACCACCCACAAACTGAAGAAAAAGATGAAATCCAGCTGCACTACTTAGCCCAAAAGATCAAGAACAATAATTAAATAGTAGAGAGGCATCAGGCATTAAAAGAATTCATCAAGAAGTCAAGAAAATCAGATTTGAGCCAAAATCTGAAAGTTACAGAGTGCTGAGACAAAGACTTAATTTCCCATTTGCTCTTTGATCCTTTGGCCACGAAACTTTGCAGGTAGATTAGCAATAGCCCCAGGACTAGAGAGTCCAAATTTCATGCCATCTCATGGAGGGAAACGAGATTTGAGCCAAACCCTAGACAAACTTGGAAATATTTAGTGAACAACATAAAAACTTAAATTCCCATCAAACCCTTGAACCTTTGGCGATGAGACTTTGCAGATAGCAAACTAATAGCCTCTAGATTCTACATGCCAAGTTTCATGCCTTCTTGCACAGGGAATCAAGATTTGCAACAAACCCCTAGAAAGGAAAAGTGAAGAATAGAGGAAGACCAAGAGCAAAAACTGAAATCAAAAATGGGTTTTTGGGATTTTAACTGATCAAATGATCTTTAGGCATCATCCCAACATAGAGCAACCCATTTTGGACCTTCCCAACAAGAAACGACTCAAGAACAAGAAATCAAGAAATCAACCTAAGAGAGCATCGTAGAGCAAAAACAACAGAGAGACTGGGAACTCAAACAAACTCAAATGAAATCATCTTGAATTGATAATGAGGAAGAGAGATACATGATTGCATAGAGTATCAACTCATACCATCCCTACAATGATAAGAACATGTACCCTATGGATACAACCATATTTGCTATACCTGTTGTTCCAACTACAAGAGCTTCTACGCATCACTTAAATTATGAGGTGAGCTCGTTTCAAAGAGATTTTACATTATTTGATAAAGAACTTATGATATTACATAATGAGAGTTTGTTGCGTTCGTTATCATGTACCAAGATTTATGATCAAGATCATGCAATACGTGATGCTACACCTATGTTAAAACCGAGGACGGTTTTCTGTCAAGAAGGGGAGGATGATGTGACCACGCCACCAACACGTACGACCGTAGTGGCCAATATCAAGATTGAATTAAAGGTGAATTCGTTTCTTCAACTTCAACACATTTTAAATGAGAATATGATGCTACCTAATGATGAAAATATTTATATTTGTAGCACCACATCATTTTGGAACCAATTGAAGCAAGGGTTCAAGTTGGACAGGTTTTGGAATCCAATTCGGCCTCCAGATCAATTCGGATTCAGCATGACAAGCCAACTTCAAACGGCCATAACTTTTGATCCAGAAGGCTTCTTGGGGCCCGTGAGTACTCGTTGGAAAGCTCTTCGAGTCTACTTTCAAATGGATCTAGTCTCACCTCCAAATTCCACTCGAGTAGATCAAAAACTGTAAAACAAGTCACATTACTTTTTCTGTCCGAGTCAAAGTGGGCCGAGGGCCTTGTAACTTGGGCTATTTGGGCCGGGACTGTTCACATGAACAGTACCACGGCCACGTGAACAGTAACCATGAATAGTACTATATCCCTTTTCATTAGATAAGTGGGGCTTACCCCTCCCCTATTTAAGGAGGTCGCACCCCTTTAGTTGATAGCTCTGTTCAGGACTATTATGCTGAGCTTCAAAAGGGTATGGTGCGTTGTGGGGTTGTTGAGGAAACGGAGGATAAGATTTGTCATTTTTACGGGGGGTTTTTCTTAAGAGATTATTCTGCTTAGCAGTTTCGCCGCATGTTCGGTTGAGAAACCCGAACTTGTGAACTTAATCTTTATTCGCAATTTCAGATTGCATCTTTTACTCTCTTGCTTGTGTTCTCGATTCGCTTGCAGGTGATAGCCTTCTTGGCGAGGTCAATCGTGTTTGGCACGGTTGATAACCAACGGAGCAGTGGTGTAGTGATTGCGAGGGGTTCGATCTGTTTTGGTCGGAGCCTTTGGATCATCAACGTCGAGATCTCCACAATCGACTTATCAGTACCTCTCGGAAGATCGGGCCATCGTCGCATCATACAACCCCATACATGCTTGAAAGATCAAGAACCCATCTCCTATCTCTCAAGAACACACACAAAGAAAAGCATCGAAGGGGACACACACAGCCCTCTGCCTCCTCCACCTACTCTCACCAACTAAAGCCTAAAGCCAAAACAAACTTCTAAAGCTCATTTTGACTAAAGCAAACCCTAGAAACTCTTGGAGTGCATAAGTGGGCATACAGCCACCCACCTCTATTTATAGCCCTTGGCTAACGGGTCTCCAACCCGTTACGCCCGCTAAACTCGAATGGAGCCCGCTCCCGCTTTTGCAGCCTCGCGAAATCACCATTTCGCCCCTCCTGCACCTTCCGGGAAGCTTTCGCGCTCCTTGTCGTCCAAGCCTCACAACCACATTGAATCTCCGCCGTCTTCGACACATCCGACCATTCTGACCTCGACACCGCCCGTGTCTAGTCCGGTCACCTCGTGTCTCGCCACGACTCCGCCTCGACGTCCTGCAGCCAACACAGATAAGAAACACATCAAATAGCACCGCTCGATACATGAAAGCACATTAGCATCAATTAAATAGCCCAAACCTGACAAGTCGACATAATATGCATCCTAACCATTTTGACCAGGTTTGACCAAGTCCGACCGAGCCCGATTTCACCACGCAACGTCAGGGTCCGAACCAACCAAATCAAACTCGACTCTCCTAAACCGATATCAATTACTCATCACATACACGGGATGACCTCCACATGGTCTCTCAGAAGGTCACTCCATTTAAAATTGTCAAGAGATTTCAAGTCAAAGGGAAATTGGCACCCAGATATGTAGGTCCATTTCAAATCACTAAAAGGATAGGAGAAGTAGCTTATGAAGTGCAGTTACCACCCAACTTGGCAAGAGTACACAATGTATTCCACGAGTCTCAACTCAGAAAGTGCTTAAGGCAGCCTGCAGAGAAAGTCTCAATGGAAGAGATTGAACTCCAGGAAGATCAGACATACCCAGAAGAACCCTTGTAGATACTAGAGACAATAGAGAGACAGCTCAGAAACAAGAATGTAGGATTGGATATGGCAACAGAGGGGGGGTGAATGGTGCCTCTTTTAAAAATTGTCCCCTCAAAGTATTCACACAAATGATCCTCTCCAATAGCTATGAAAGCTATGAAAAAGAATTCATAAGTTTTTTCGAAACCTTACACTAACAGAGAAGGAAGCGAGACATAAAATACCGGAGAAGGAACAAAGAGCAAAGCACAAAAGACATGGAACACAGCTACAAACTCTGGTGGGCCGGTCAGACCTCAATGGGCCGGGCGGTCAGACCGCAGCAGCCAGACCAGTCTGACCGATTTTGCTGGGCCGGTCTGACCGCTCGGTTCAAGCCGGTCAGACCGCTCCTTTCATCCGGTCAGACCGCCCCCTTTTAACCAGTCAGACGGCCGGCAGAGAACCGGTCTGACCAGCCCCTCTGTACAGACAACAGCGCAGGCCGACAGAAATTCTGAACTTTTAGATTCTTGCCGATTTCAAGAAAATTTATGTAATGCTGTTGTTCCTTTTGGCCCAAAAGAGCAAGAGCTTGATCTAAATATCAAGGACACTCTAAGAAACAAGAATCCTCATCACAAGAGCAATAACCAAGGATTTGAGCAGAAATTTGACATTTTAACAGAAGTTGAGGCTGAAATTCAAGTTACTTCTCAATCTTAAGTCTTTTGCTCATAAGCTTGTGAAATTAGTTTAGCAAAGACTAGAGGACTTGGAAACTCAAATATTTAGCCATCTCCCAAAGGGAAATGAGAGAATCCATCATCCCCTGTCTAAAAACCCTAGAAACAGTGAATAACAGAGGAAAACTGAAATGTTTGAGAGCGATGAGTGATTTTTGATTCTTCCATTGGGCTCTTGGGAATATATTTGACCAAATGGTCTTGAGGCATATTCCCAACTCAGAGCAAACAACTTGGCAAATAATTACTCAAGAATCCATCTCAGATTTAACAGAAACTTGAGTAAACAGGAGAGGCAAAAGAAAAGGGGCTCATCACATCATATAATAGCTCAAAGATTGTAGCAGAGACATGAATGATTACAAGTAGGTGTTCTATATCCCCATACGCAATTGAGGAGAGAATATCACTACATGCTCACACTTGAGGAATCCTCACGCAGGAGTCTCAAACACACAGCACACTCCCTTGTATTCTCTCTGCTGGGATGACCTCTACTAGAATGAGCTCTCTAACCTGAATACATGCCCACTTCCTTGAATTGCTGCCTCCTCATCTCCACATATAAGAAGGCAAGAGCTTCCACTCCAAATGGCAAATCAAGAAGTGTCATACTTCCTCCACTCTCCACCTCTCACACACAAGAGGCAAGAAAGTCAACACAACCAAATTTTGGAGGGAAATCGCCTCCTCCACTCACTTGCTTGAGTCAATTTACCAGATTGCCCCTCAAGCACCTTCCCGGAAGCTTCCGCATCTGGTACCTTGACCGTCTGGACCTCGACTCCTCCCTGAGTCTAGTCCGGTCCGCTCCGCTGCACGTGACCGCACCCGGCATCCTGACCGCCTGGACCTCCGACTCTTCCCTGAGCCTAGTCCCGGTCCACTCGCTACTGCCCGTCGCGTCCACCCGACACCGACCGAGACCTCCAAATCCACCTGAGTCTAGTCCTGGTCTGTTCCGTCGTGCACGACCGCAACCGACCTCCAAACCGTCTGGACCTCCGACTCCTCCCTGAGCCTAGTCCTGATTCTCTTGTCGTCGCCCGTTGTGTCCGTCACCGGTAGCTCCAGCTCCGGTTCCTCGTCTCCCGACTCGCAACCACCTCACCAGCCTCGATCATCTTCGGCATCACTGACTGTCTGGACCTCAACACCTCCTGTGCCTAGTCCCGGTCCTCCTCGCCTCACCATGACCTAGCTCCGAAGTCCTGCAGTCACACAGACAAGCTAACCGTCACATAGCACCGCACGAAACAGCATAATCAATATTAGCACAGGTAAAGGTACTCAACCCTAGAATATCCAAAAAAAACTCTAACTCACTAAACCAACCGTCAATTACTCATCACCAACATGGGGATACCTCCACATGGTCTCTCAAAGAATGTCAAGTTTTGTCGAGTTCAGTGGAGAAACCATACGGCTGCAGAATCTACTTGGGAAAAGAAGATAGATTTACAGCGGGATTTTCCCAACTTACTCCCTGGACCAAGTTAAATCTCGAGGATGAGATTTCTTTTAAGGGGGGTAGGTTGAAACACCCCAAAATTACAAACTTTTTGAAACTTTTATGAAATTTGTTTGAATGCCTATTTCTTTCCCAATTGGGCAAATTCTCTGTGAATCCCGCTTTCCTCTTTTGCCCTCTCCGTTTCCTCCTCGCGTAGGCACTCTCTTGCGTGCGCGTTTATCCCTCTCCTTCTCGAAGAAGCCACTGCACGCGTCGCCTCTCCTGTGCGCGAAATTGCGGTGCCACTTCCTCAACTCAGCGTCACTCCTGTGCACCCGGTCCCACGAATCAGCCGCACGCTCTCTGTTTCTCCCTCGCACGGCGCGCTGCAGCTCGTGCGCCCACCCTCGCCGCTGCACACCTCGCGCTCCTTCTCGCGGCTTCCATCTCACACGAAGTCAAACCTTGGGCAGAGATCTTACAGGGCAACAGCACCACCTCCCCCTCACATCCCTACGCTGCGCCAGAGCTCTCCCTCTCTCCCTGCTCGCGTGAGAAGAACGCACCCGGGTACCCACACTGCAGCCACCGCCTCTCGTGCAGTATAAAACCCCATAGCCACCATGAAGCTCCTTTATACACTCCCACACATCTACACAAGCAGTCGATTCCATTCTCATCACCTGCGTTGCCGGCAATCGTCGCCCCTGAGTCCGGTGATCCCAAAACCCTAACTTCCAATCCTCCTGATTATTTTTCGATTCCATGCTCCAGTGAGATCCTTGTTGCATGCAGGTCACGGTGGTACATTCACTTGGGCAGTAGCATTAGCCTAGAGTGCCGGCAACGAAAATCGCCGTTGGTCCAAAGGACCTCACCGTGACCAGCCTGCATGAGCTATTCCCGAGCTAAACCGCTGTCCCCAGTGTGTTCCTTAGGTTCTGTAGACAGTGAAAACACAGCCAATTTAACTTAAACCCTACTGGAGGCCATGGTCGCCGCCGTGAGAGGCACCGCCTTTCTTGCTGCTAGCGGCCAGCCTCGTTCGCCCTCACCTCTCCAAAAGACCTAAAATGGAACCCCTGCTCACAGCTGCACCTTTTGGTAAAGGCCAACTCCCACGGGTGTCCCTGTCTTCGCCGCTTCGCCGACGGCGGCGCACTCTGTTTTGCCGCCAGCGGGAGCCGTCCATAAGTTGAAGACGACTCCCGGGGCGACGTGGCGCCATCGTTTTACCAAAAGATAGCTTTTTAAATTCAAATTCCACAAATTCAATTTTACACTCTCCACCAAAAAACACATCCTAATATTCTCCAATGTTTATTTGAGATTTTATGCAATTTACTCCTTTTTAATTAGATTATTTTTCCTAGCTTGATTAGAATCAAGTTTGGACTTATATTGTTATTTTATGTGTTTGCGCTAGCTTCCAAGATCGCTGAGGTTGCTGTCCCTAAACCAGAACCAGTCGCCCAAATATATGGCATTGTCGAGATCCCTAAACAGCAACGCAAGTTACAAATTTTTGATCATATTGAATCCTATGAAATTGAGATTATGTAATTATAGTATTTTCATTATTGATAATTGTGAAATGTTATTTGCTTAAAATGAATGTTAGAATGACATGCTAACTAGATAGATCCTACCACTGAAAAAGCCCTGTTTATATTGATGGCCATATTCACATGGACAACCTTAGTAATTATTAAAATATTGTACAACTATTCATAGATCATCTCATTCAACCTTTTGTACTACTAAGTGACTTGGCTGTTTGCCGATAGGATTGGAAAACTAGTACTAAGGTAGAAGTCAGGATGTGGGAAATCACGACGTGATCTACGCCCACGACCTTGCCCTGGATAGAGGCTAGTTTGAAATAGTCCTGGTCAGTGCTATTGAGCACAGTGAATGGTTGTGGTTGATGCCTCAGGTGAAAATATAAGGACGAGAACCTTTTGCCAAGTAAAAGACATAGTGATCACTCAGGCCACAGGAGTTGACTTGTCAACACTGGTTTAGTAGCTGCTCAGTTGAATTGAAACTCTACAAGATGAGACAGTAGGGTGCCGGTGGGTTAGGTATGCTGCGGATACCTAACAACGGTAGAGGTTACTCACACGGCAAGGAAGCGATATGTGTGCCTAAATGAGCGACGCTACCGGGTAGAGCCTACATAGAGAATTGAGTAGTGAAACGACCTGGCTTTCCTAACTCTGTCGCGGGAGTTAAGAAATCGTGTGGGTAAAGTTGAGCAACTCTGTAGAGTAAATTAACGGTATTCGAATACGCCGTGCTTCCGGTTATTGAAGCTGTGTTAATTGGGTGATTCCAAAAACGAGGCATAAGTAGGATTTGCAATTATGTTAATATGATTAATGGTGAACTTTATCTGATAATAAAACCCCCCGGTCTTAAGGAGAACATGTTTTAAATTTTATTTGTTTGCAAATAAAACTGCATCCACCCCTGTAATAAAACCAGTATACTCCCACCCTGGATGATTCCTTGCAAGTAGTAAATTAGGGTTTACTCTTGTAACTTGCTGGGTACGGTTGTACTAATTACTTGCTAAACACAATTAACAGAAGATCAAGGTTGTCATGAAGAGCCTGCAGAGGAAGAAGCTCCAGATGAACCAATCTATTCTGAAGAGGATTGGTCTTAGGTTTTAGCCTCGCTCAGGCTGTTTTGGTTCCTTTTGTAATGTACTGTGGTTTGTGGGCTTACGCGCCCGCTATGTAAACTGGTGATAACCTTATTTTGTAATAAAAGTTGGATCTTTATTGTAAGTTTGTGCTGTTGTGATGATCGCTTATATTTAGAACATCGTAATTGTTCATCTTGTACGGTTACGGAAGAAGATGGAGCATGTATGCAAGTTTTTGGTACAGGCCATTCACGTAAATTAGCTGAGAAATATACCCACTTGACATGTCAAACTTCACATGGATCCTCCGTATCCACCACCCCAGTTTGTCCACGTAGCTGAGCTGACAAATATACCCACTTGACATGTCAAAATTCACATGGATGCTGCTCGGATTGCCGCCGCCAGGAGGTGAGCAGGGGTAGGGGGAACCCCTCCATCTTTAAGCCAGCCGAGTAGGCCGAGTGGGCAAGGGTTCTGAAAACATGCTAAAAGGCCCTCAAAAAATCGTAAAATTATGCAACAATCTTCTCTGAATTGAAAATTTGCATGTAAAGCACTCCAAAATTGCAGAATTCACTACAAGTTCATATTCCAGTATAAAAAGGCCTCAGGAATTCAAAATTTGAATTATTTTTGCATTTGAATCATGTTTAGCACTGCCATTATTATTTTCTATATTTACTGTATTTATTTACTCTTTTGATTAATCATAATTATTTAAATTGCCTTTAATTACTGAAATTAATAGTAAAATTTATAGAAAATACATAGAAAATTTATAGGATGCCAAATCCACCCCTGAGGAAAATGATCAGGCACTTCACTTCCTCAGGCACCATCTCTGTCTCACTCTCAAGAATGAGTACATGGCAGAGAAGAGCGCAATAGCTTTGTGGACTGCACTAAATAAGTGGTTCGACAAGCTAAAGTACATCATCCTTCCTCAGGTAGAGCAAGAGTGGATCCAACTGAGGTTTGCTGATTTCAAAATGGTCGAGGAGTACAATTGTGCTCTGCACAGAATTTGTACCAATCTTCAACTTTGTGGCAAGAAGATCACAGATGAGCAGAAAGATTAAGAAAACTCTATCCACCTTCCACCCCAATGTAGTGCAGTCTGTGCGCAAATATCATCAAGACAACTACAAGGAGTATGCTGAAATGATTGATATGATGCAGGTTGCAGAGGCTCAGGATGAAGTCAAATCTTATTTAGTCATATTTCTTTCCTTCGTATGTGATCAAAAGTTCTTCAAAATGATTCATTTGATCGACTTGCATCTATAGTTTAGGTTTTCATTGCAACACATGGCACATGACTAGTTTATGCTAAAAGTCCAACACGAACCTGTTGTGGCATTTATATCCCATCAACTATTCTGTTGTGGCATGTATAGGACCAGCCAGTGAAGTGTGACACCCCACGCATTATTATCCTCCGGATAACCGCATGGGACAAACGGATTACTATTTGCGTGATCAGTAGAACACTGCTCCAGCAAATGGTAAACCTTTACCAGAGTTGCGCATCGGAAAAATAACGTAGATACTATAGATTTTATTACAACAATGGTGACATGGCCTACAGTCTGGTTTTACAAAAGTACTGATAACAAAAGTCTAGGACTGGTACCCCAGGGCTCCTCTACCCGCTTCACTGGGCCTCCTACTCGTCCCAGCCGAAGTATACGGGGTCCACCTCGCCTGGCTCCTCGTAGTCGTCATCCTCCTCTCCGGCTGACTCGGCGCAACCTGCTTCCCCCTCATCCGGTTCGTAAGCCTCCTCGAGCGGATTAGGGTCTAACAAAGGAGATTAAAAGAAAGGGTGAGTACCACAGTACTCAGCAAGCATATTAGCAATAAATGCACTGATATGGTCTTATGTCCTTAAGTTTACTTCTCTTATTCTGAAATTAATTATATGAAAATATCCAATCTTGCATTTTTAATTTTTAAATAATTTCTATTTTTCACCCAGTAAGGTACGATCCCTAGTGATCACCGTAGTCCACATTCCAGTGAACTGGCATGAATTCATGATTTTATTAGCACTGCGCAGGCTTGTACCACTGTACCCAAGCTGCTTTGAACCTTCTTAACTAGGTTCTTCCACACTGCCTTTGGTATGGAATCCAGTTCAGATTTCAGAACCTTTCTCCGATTACGTTATTCCATCCACCAGCCCATCTATTATCCATCGGTCTACCAAGTCGCTCACTTGGGCTCCACTGACTTCCAATAGTGTTTGGTTGGACCGGCTCCCGGCCCAACACTCCACCAAACGCATATAGCGTCTGGGACTTACTCACTTCTAGACTTGCGTTACTGGTCCTGAGCTTCATCCATCTCTTTACTCACACATAAATACTTACCCTATGTGGTGGACTGGTTAACATAACGGGATACTAATTTCTACCCGTCCTAGATGGGGAAATGGTTGGTACGATAAGTACGGTTCCCTATCCGAGTGAAAACGGGGGAAGTCCTTATATTATAACCCTATGTAAAGAGGTCCGCCTAGCCTCTCTACATCCTTTCCTTGAACCTCTTTACCCACCATATACCTCTCTGCTTGTGGGCCTGCTGCTCCTCTCAGCAGTACCACAACTGATCACTTCTTTACTTACTTTCTCTCTTTCTTTTTCTCCTCTTTTCTTTTCTCATCTTACTCATCATAATATTCATCATTCTCTGATTTCTCATTTTAAAAGAAAAGCCTTCATGCATTTAAATAGAGTTCTTAATATTGCTGGAAATACACATATTTTTAACATAACTACGTGCATGGTCGAAGAATGAGCTTGCCTGAGACGTAGGGTAAATCAGAATTGCCAAAAATCAAATCTGCTCCTCTGAATGTCGATTGCTCGGATTCTGCAATTTTAACGCTAACTTACAACAAAATACTTATAATTACTGATTTTAGAAAACAAGCGAATAAATAGGTAAATACCCCCCTCTCTCTTAACTTATTTCTAGCTGGGAAATCTCATATCTATCTTTACGGGGATCTCGTCACCACTTGATTTATAACGGGGTATAGCAAATAAATATCTAAAGGAGGGTAATGCTTGGAGAAAAATGAGAAGAAAAAAATCTCTGTAGTCACATTTTCGTGCGGCCCGCCTGGCCCATCGATCTCACGCGCGCGCGGCCTACTGGCTCGGCCCACAACAACACCTCGCCCTGCTCTTCCTTTTTCCCACTAACGCACACTCTCCTCTCCTCATTCTCGCCGCCACCTCACCTTTTCTCTGCCCCTCCTGATTCACGCTGAAGCCTACGCCTCGCCTCTTACGCCTCCTCGCTGCTCTGCCTCGCTGCCTCTTCTCACCGCCACGCCTCCTCTCTCCGCTGCGCCGCCTCTCACTGCCGCCACGCCTTCTCGCTGCCGCCATGCAGGAATAGGAGTATTGCCTTGTGGTGGTCCCCGTTGACTTGTCCCTTGTTTTGCTTGTCTTTGCTGGCTCGGGCTGTCCTTGCCATGGGGCTTCTTCTTCTTTGGCTTCTTCTCCCCGTTCACTACCGTGGCTCTAATCTCACCTTCTGGCCTCTGGGCGAAGGTGTTATGCTATTGATCAGATTGGGAAATGAGCTTTGGACATGGCTCTCAGCTGTGGACAGACTGCTATCTAGCTGTGTTTTCTCTTGTGAGCTTGGGCAAATGCAGAGTATGGGGCTGGTTTTTGAAGCACCAGGGGAGGTGTTTATGGCCTCTCTCTGCTGGCGCTGGCATTGCTTGGCTGTATCTGGTTGTACTCGATCTTATCCTCTCTTGAGTCTCCCTCTCCTGTGCCGAAGGACCACTGGTCCAAGGAGGGGTTTGAACACTGATGCTTTGGGTTGGGCTGGCTGGAAAACTGGCGTGGGTTTGTGGGCTGAAAAATGCAAGAATTGCATTTGGGGGCTAAAAGACTATGTGCTGGGCTGTGGGCTGAAAATGAATGATTTTCACTTGTGGGCTTTTGGGGGCTAAGAGATTATATGTTGGGCTGTGGCTAAAATGAATGGGCTGAAATGCACAGCTTGTAGGTTTTGGGCTAAGGTAAGGGTCGTGGGCTCGATTTCTTAAAATTGCCAGATGATGACGCCCATAGAGATGAGAGGTGCCGACCGGCCCGGGACGGTCTGGGGAGTCTCTAAGACGTTCTCGCAATGGCCCTAGCAGCCCAAGGGCACTGGCGGCAATTTTCCTTAATTTGATTATTCTCCCTTGGATTGTTAAATCTCTAATCTTTTATTTTCATAAGAAAATATCCTGAGTTCAATACTAACGAAGATTCTTAATGCAGGCAAAGGAGAAAAGACGTACGACAGCTTCTATGCCAAAGAGCTCGCTGATAGAGTTTTATTTCTAATTTTGTAAAATAAGCTTGTAATGAAAGTAATGTAATTTACTATGGTGAATGCGATGCCAGAAATGTAATTCAGATTGTAATCTTAATTGTAGTAATATTTGATGGAATGAAATAATTAAGTTTAAATTACTGCTAATTACTTACTTAATTAGGGTATTAGATTTAGGGTTCTTTCAGCCTTCCCCCCTTTAGGTGATTTCGTCCGCGAAATCAGGTCTTCGCTTGAATAGATTAGGATAGGCCTCACGTAATTCGTCTTCTTTCTCCCATGTAGCTTCACGGACCGAATGCTTTTTCCACAAGACTTTACAGAAGCGAATGGTTCGATTTCTAAATCGTTGATCCTATGTTTCCAGAATTTTCACAGGGCATTCCTCATAGGTCAGATCCGCCTGGAGGGGTATACTTAGGTCGGTTAAGTGTTGAGATGGTTCAGCTAAACACTTCCGAAGCTGAGAGACATGGAAAACATTATGTATTCTAGACAACTGAGTAGGAAGGTCTAATTGATACGCTAGGGTACCTTTTTGTTGTATGATCCTAAAAGGTCCTATGTATCTGGGACTTACCTTTCCTTTCACTCCAAATCGATGGACTCCTCGCAAAGGTGAGATCTTAAGATAGACATAATCTCCAACTTCAAAATGTAATTCTCGTCTCCGTTGATCTGCATAACTCTTTTTTCTGCTTTGAGCTATTTTGAGTCTTTCTCTGATGATCTTGATATATTCATCATATTCTCTTACCAATTCTGGTCCCATAAGCGGCTTTTCTCCTGTTTCATACCAACACACAGGGGATCGACACTTTCGTCCATATAATGCTTTATATGGTGCCATTTGAATACTAGCCTGATAGCTATTATTATATGCAAACTCTGCTAGTGGTAAATATTTATCCCATAGACCTTCAAAATTCAGCACGCAAGCTCTCAACATATCTTCAAGAATCTGATTCACTCTTTCCGTTTGACCATCCGTCTGGGGATGATAAGCTGTGCTAAAATTTAACTGGGTACCCAAGGCTTGGGAAACAATTCGTTCCACATATAACTCTGCCAATTTATCCACTGAATATTTTTGGTTGATGGCAATAAAATGAGCTGATTTTGTCAGACGGTCTACTATAACCCAAATAGCATCTTTCTTTTTAAGGGTTGCAGGTAGACCAGTAATAAAGTCCATGCATACATCCTCCCATTTTCCATTCTGGAATTTCTAATGGTTTTAGCAGTCCTGCTGGTCGTTGATGTTCTGCTTTAATCTTCTTACAGGAATCACATTGGCCCACATATAGTGCTATCTCTCTTTTCATGTTAGCCCACCAGAAATTTTCTTTCAAATCACGATACATTTTGGTTCCTCCGGGGTGAATGGTATAAGGAGTGTCATGAGCTTCTCGTAAAATGGTTTCCTTGATATTATCATCTTTTGGTACACAAATCCGGTTTTGCCGCCATAAGATCTCTTGATCATCTAGGCGAAACTCTGATTGTTGTCCTTCTTTGATCCTTCGAATCTCTTCCCTGATAAATGAGTCCAACATTTGTTTTTCTCTAATCTGATCTAATAAAGTCGGATGAAATGTCATGGCAGCTATAGTGGCTTGAGTAGTGGATGCTCGGACTTCTATTCTCATTTTGGCTAACTCTTGTGTGATTTCTGAAATAGGATTTTCAAGAATTGCCTGGTGACACTTAACTTTCCGACTGAGGGCATCTGCTACCACATTGGCTTTGCCGAGGTGGTAATTAATAGTGAGATCATAGTCTTTGATCAATTCAAGCCATCTTCTTTGCCTCATATTTAATTCTTTCTGGGTAAAGATATACTTAAGGCTTTTGTGGTCACTAAATAAAGTGCACTTAGACCCATATAAGTAGTTTCTCCATATTTTCAACGCAAAAACTACCGCTCCCAGTTCCAAATCATGAGTAGGGTAGTTTAACTCATGGGGTGTCAATTGTGTATATGCATACGCAATGACTCTTTCATTTTGCATCAGCACACTTCCTAATCCATGTTTGGAGGCATCACAATATACAACATAATCTACTCCATCTTCTGGCAATGCTAAGATAGGTGTTGTAGTTAGTCTTTGCTTTAGAGCCTGGAAACTCCGTTCGCAATCCTCGGTCCAAACAAAAGGAGTTTCTTTTCTCAAGAGCTTGGTGACGGGACTAGCAATCAGTAAGAAGTCTTTTATAAATCTACGGTAGTAACCAGCAAATCAGAGAAAACTACGGATGCCCTTCACATTGGTAGGCTGACTCCAAGTGGTTACAGCTTCAATTTTAGCGGGGTCGACTTCAATCCCTCTTCCTGAGATGATATGACCTTAGAA
This sequence comes from Dendrocalamus latiflorus, assembly GCA_017311315.1. Lineage (NCBI taxonomy): Eukaryota > Viridiplantae > Streptophyta > Magnoliopsida > Poales > Poaceae > Dendrocalamus > Dendrocalamus latiflorus. Next base: position 21,755,660 of record CM029630.1, read on the forward strand.
GGATACTTGTTCCAACCAAAAAGCACATTTACTGAACTTAGCAAACAGCTGATTTATTCTTTTCCAAGAATCTTCGGGAAATAAATGAATGTGTTGCTCCTAGATCAAATAAAACAGTAGCTACAGATGGTGGAATTAGGAGCGTACCCGTGACTACATCAGTAGCTTCTATATTTTCTGTATTTATCTACTCTTTTGATTAATCATAATTATTTAAATTGCCTTTAATCACTGAAATTAATAGTAAAATTTATAGAAAATGCATAGAAAATTTTGGAACACTATGAGAATCTTTTGTACCTTTGTCTAATTTATTTACCTACAGTAAATCTATGCATGTTTACCAGCAGTAAACTTATATATTCCTTTCATACACATGTAGATGACAGGCATCACGAACCGAGAGTTCGAGGAGCTAGCCCAACATGGCCAAAACTACTTGACTTGAGCTTCCGGTGTCGAGATAATACTTGGAGCCAAGAAGCTCCATGCTGCCATTAGGATTGGTGCACCGCAGGATGCCGAACCCACCCCTGAGGAAAATGATCAGGCACTTCACTTCCTCAGGCACCATCTCTGTCTCACTCTCAAGAATGAGTACATGGCAGAGAAGAGCGCAGTAGCTTTGTGGACTGCAATAAAGAAGTGGTTCGAGAAACTAAAGTAAATCATCCTTCCTCAGGTAGAGCAAGAGTGGACCCGACTGAGGTTTGCTGATTTCCAAACGGTCGGGGAGTACAATTCTACTCTGCACAGAAATTGTACCAATCTTCAACTTTGTGGCAAGAAGATCATATATGAGCAAAAAGATTAAGAAGACTCTATCCACCTTCCACCCCATTGTAGTACAGTCTACGTGCAACTGTCATCAATATAACTGATATAATGCAGGTTGCAAAGGCTTAGGATGAAGTTCTCTACAAGAACTATATTCGGTGATGAAATGTTTTGTCAATTTTTATCAGAATGAAAACAAGTCAAATCTTATTTAGTCATGTTTCTTTCCATCGTATGGGATCAAAAGTTCTTCAAAATGATTCATTTGATCGACTTGCTTCTATAGTTTGGATTTTCGTTGCAACACATGGTGTATAACGAGTTTATGCTAAAAGTCCAACACGAACCTGTTGTGGCATTTATATCCCATCAACTATTCCGTTGTGGCATGTATAGGACCAGCCAGTGAAGGGATCCCCGTCTAATTGTAGCAACACGGTAGAGCAGTAGTACGTACATACACACTCACACTCCATGAACCGCTCCTTTCAGTGTGGGAGTAGCTTGATCGAGCATGCATCGATCGGCAGATGGGCGGATGGATCACGGAAGAATGTAAACGCCCAGCGCGTCAAGGGGATCCCCGGAGCACGCAAAGAAGGCCATGATCTTGCCTTCCTGTAACACCGGCATCTTGAAGGCCTCCCCAGTGGCTTGGCCGTATTCGTACTCTCTGCCGCTGTTAGTGACGAACTAGGCGTTCATATTGCTGTTGCGCCGTACGTCCCGGACATTTTTGCTAATTGATTAGTTACACGTAGTCATGCATTTTTTGCTAATTGATTAGTTGCACGTACAAGTGAAGAAGAGTGCTTCCTTACAAGAATGGATCATTCTAGATATTTAAAAAATCACTAATCAAGATCGTTTTCGCTTAACCAAAGAAGGCCCTTTTTGCTAATAATAATATAATACAACAAAAATATATCTCTTATCATAGAGGGAAGAAGATGGAGCATGTATGCAAGTTTTTGGTACGGGCCATTCACGTACATTAGGAAGTTGGCCAGTTGGATTACCAATGGCTTCTATAGTTTGAATTTCCGTTGCAACACATGGTACATGACTAGTTTATGCTAAAAGTCCAACACGAACCTGTTGTGGCATTTATATCCCATCAACTATTCCGTTGTGGCATGTATAGGACCAGCCAGTGAAGGGATCCCCGTCTTATTGCAGCAACACGGTAGAGCAGTAGTACGTACATACACACTCACACCCCATGAACCGCTCCTTGCAGTGTGGGAGTATATTAGCTTGATCGACCATGCATCGATCGGCAGATGGACGGATGGATCAGGGAAGAATGTAAACGCCAAGTTTGCAGGGGCAATTGAAATGGACGTCATGCATTTTTTGGTAATTGATTAGTCGTTGCACGTACAAGTGAAGAAGAGTGCTGCTAGCTCGTATTAGCAGTGTTCATGCTTCCTCACAAGAATGGATCATTCTACATATTTAAAAAATCACTAATCGAGAGCATTTTCGCTTAACCAAAGAAAGACCCTTTTTGCTAATAATAATATAATACAACAAAAATATATCTCTTATCATAGAGGGAAGAAGATGGAGCATGCATTCAAGTTTTTGGTACGGGCCATTCACACATATACCCACTTGACATGTCAAACTTCACATGGATCCTCCGTATGCACCACCCCAGTGCCGTCCACGTAGCTGAACTGAAGAGCCTTGACCACGATTCCGTTGGTATAAACTACCACGTCGACTAGTCGGATGGGAGACCGCTGGATGCCGCGATCTCCTCCCACTCCACCCCATAACCCAATCTTGGCTATTCAGCTCTTTATATATACGTTTCTGGACCCAAAAAAAGAGAATGTTACAAAACTTTCAAATAAAGGTATTAGTACTGAGGAAATAAGCAAACAAATCAAACGGGGATTGCATAGTGAGCTAGCCTTGGTCCAATTCCATATGAAAAGGCAAGTAAAGTGGATGAGACAATGTAATATCCAAGAAGCTAGTCGAACAATTCACCTGAGGAACTAACCTCTATGTTAAAAATAGAGCCCCTTAACCTCACGTGGACACTAGCCTGTGATACCTATTATGCAATTTGCTGACAAAAATACCCACTTGACATGTCAAACTTCACATCCACAAACCCCTGCCGCACACTTACTGGGATGCCTGTTTCAATACCGAAATATTTTTCAGTATTTCACAAGATGACAATGCAAGATTTGTTTTACCAAAACAAACGGAATGGGTCACACTTATCACTTAGTATGCCATTTCAAAGGCCTATTTCGAACACAGGAATTTCATAGGAATTCTGTGGGAATAGTTCAATTCCGCAGGATTCCGGAAAAATTCCCATGTTCCACACATAGCCTAAAGTTTTTCATGCAATGTTCCTATATTTACTAAAAAAACTAAAACTCTGTTCATCCTTAATCCAAACATCCGGCGCAGTTTAGTGTCTCAAACCATAATCAATGTTTATATTGGAACTGACACCCACCCCCCGATAACAGATAACACCGCCTTTAATTGAACAATAAACACAAGTTGATATTATCCAAGGCCAAGCACAATGTAAGATTAAAAATCAAAACGACATATTGTAGAAGTCTTACGACCACTCACTGTAGTCGTACAACCGCATTGAAGAAGCTACGACCCTCTCCTGTGTCGTTACGACCGCTCTGTTGGTTCTCCGACCACCCTGGCAGTCATTACAACCATATTGTAACTGCTCCGATCATGCCTCCCAACTCCGACTGCGTACTCGTAACTTCAGCTGAAGTTACGACCATATTCATTGCCGTTGCGCTGCACTTCCTTTGACCACAGTCGATCACCATAGTTGTTACTTGATTACGACCACGCTGTGATTCTATCGACCACGTTGAAGGCTGTATCGACTGCTGTTGTCGTAACCCTTACGACCATGTTAGCCACTTCACGACCATGGTCGTAACTTCTTTACGACCACGCCTTCCCGCTGTGGTCGCTTACAACCACACCTTCTCGCTCTGTGACCGTGGTCGTAACTCGCTTACAATCACATCTGCAGCTCTTGCGGACACCTCCGCTCGATCACCACGATCGCTTCCTTTGTTACCTTGCCTTCTCTCGGTACAATGCTCTGCCCTTTATACCTAGCTCTACGAATACGAGTCGGGCTCGACTATGACTATGACTGTGACTCCTACGACTCCAACACAGACTCGATAAACAAACTCATACTTATACACGACCACAAGGACGACCACAATGACTCGAACACGATTTCGACTTTCTGACTTGAATGTGACTACGACCCACGACTTTGACTTCTAAACGAGAAACAAGATTACAAACTCTAACACATATGAATGTACATGCCATGCAACCGTGCAAAGCAAATGCCCAGAATTTTTTTTAGACACGATAACCCACAACTCAGACCTGTGTATGGTCAATAAGGAAGCATATCAGGATGAGGCTTCTGTATAGCCAATAAGGATGGGAAATAGGTGGATCTAACATGTTAGGAATAATCTAGTTGCTGAGAAAGCACGTGAGCTCGTCCAGTTCCACAATATTCCAGATTATAGCAAGGGTAGAACTCACTAATCAAAAGGTGAGGCGTTTGATAAGGAGAGAAGAACAGGAACAAAATCCAACTGATTTCGTGAGGTTTTAGGCGGATCGGGTAGAATGCTGACTATCAATTGGACTGCTGATATGGCTTGAGAGGGGGAGTGAATTAATCCTGCAGTGCAATCCAATTTAACAACAGCTCTTCACAAACAAAATCAGCCTTTTATACAAAAATTTGGCCGCTAAATCGATAGTGCCCAGCAAAATTCATTCCCACTTTGATAATATATTTCTCATTATCAAGTTACCTTATAATCATGCATTACATCCCAATATAGTACTTTGCCCCTTTTTGAATTCTAACCATTCCACTACAAAATTGAGAAGTTACATGATAAATATGAAACTTTCATACCCATCCCCGTCCTAATATAACCCCCATTCTCCATGGTCAGAACCAATATACCATGTCCAATCCGCACCCAATCGCGCCAAATCGAACACAAAGCTTTACCGTCCGCCTCCAAGATTGCTCCAAGCGACTCATACGAATCACCTCGAGAAGCTAAGCTCCACTCACCCTGATTTTTTTAGGGAATGCCCTGTAACGGCTAGTTTTAATTGGTGAGGGTATAAATACTCCTCCGCCTACGTAAGGACAGTAAGAAGAGACTCAGCATTGAACATTCACTCCTCATTGTGTATTCATTTGAGTTGGTTGAGCCATAATAAGTACATTACATCTCTAGATTGATCCTTTCACACTTGATTGTCGTCTAGCAAAATTGTGATTTTTTACTCTTGGTGATTGCCGGCACCTAGATAGCTTGGCGGGAGTTTGCGCGGTGACTTTTTCAAGAAGATTGTGAAGAAGCCCGACATCGATTTGTGAGTGGTTTGGTGTCCACTATATTTGGAGTGCAGATAGGACAACAATTAGTGGATTGAGGCGATGAGACTTAATTCGTGCAGCCGGTCTGTAACAGCCCAGTTGTTTATTTCAAAATTTTTGGAAGAAAAAAAATTAAATTAAATTAAATTGGTTTAAAATAAAAACATGTGTTTTGGTGCCTAAATTTTATTTTTGGTTTTTCCCTGGATTTCAGTTTTTGAAAAAGCTGGATTTGAAAAGTATCTTTAGTAAAACTTAAAAATATTATTAAATAAAATGATATTTTAATTTTCCATAACAATTCTATGTCAAATTAATTATTTAAATTTATTTGGATTTTATTTGGGTTTTCTGAATTTTCTGGAGTTTTAAAATTTATTTTGAAATTAAAAAGTAATTTAAGTATAAAATTATAATACCAAAATTTGTTGAAAATAATTTTAATTATTCCAGAATGTCTGCAGGAACTTCTATGAATTTTTCTGGAATATTTGGACTTTATTTCATATTTTATGAGGCTTAATGTATTTTTAGGCGGTTCAAAACCGTCATCACAGACGGTTTTATGAACCGTCTAAATTTATGGGTCAGTGATAATCGAAGGTTATCACAGACGGTTGTCGAACCGTATGTGATATATCAATATCACAGACAGTTTTTAGTTAAAAATCGTCTGTGATATTGATATATCACAAACGGTTTGTAGTTAAAAATCGTCTGTGATAGTGATAATTACAGACGGTTTTTACTTACGAACCGTCTGTGATATTCTTTTCTACCCTTAAATCTATTTCTGTTTATTGGCTAGCCTCAGGAAATGCTAGCCATGCCCTCTGAAACAAACAGATAAAGATGTAAATGTATACATACAATTCACATCTCAATTCATTTCAGAAACATAAAATATCCAATTCACATCTCAATTCATTTCACAAACATAAAACATCCAATTCACATCGCACTTCATTTCAGAAACATAAAACATCCATTTCGCAAATCAATTAATTGAAATGAAATAAAATATCCATTAACAAATACACAATTACAAAAGATCTACATTGCATTTGCACTTAGATGGTAACATTGCATTTTTTATTGCTCTATCACTCCGGAATCGAGGGCTTGCGAAAGGAACAGATCCATAATCAACGAACTTGTCAGACTACATAAGCTATACTTGGATGGTGCATGATTGCCATTCAAGTATTGCTTATGCAGCCGACAAGTTCGTTGATTATGGATCCGTTCGTTTCGCGAGACCTCGATTCCGGAGTGATAAGAGCAATAAAAAATCATTGTGCACAGTGGAACTCTCCATTTGATCTTACGACTTTAGTCCACAAAAACCAAGTGAACTCTCCTCGAATTTGTGCAAAGTCCGGCTGTTTCAATGCAGATGTAGAGATGGGCGCAGCCTGTCAATAGGAATATCAACGCGCGTACATATATAACCTGACAAGTATGAAATAAATATGGAAAGATTGACAAACCTTAGAACTGGTGATCTTTGAGGAATCGAGGAGTAGTCTCATATGGTGGCACATGTAGAATCCACACGTGTTGCCCGGCTGCTGCTGGTGGCACTGCAAAAAATAGAATGTGTTAAATCAAAAGGCATTACTGCTAAGTGTTGTATATGATTAATTAATGTGCAGCTAGCGAATACCCAAAAATTGCGAGCATGTTTCAAGGGCTTGGCCCCTGTCGTCGAGCCACGTGTTTGTTGAACGTATGTGGCGAACGACCTTTGTTATTCGAAAAAGTTAGATTAGTCATTCGGAAGGAAAGAAAGAGTACAGTGTACAATGTACTTACCTATCGAGTATTTGGGCGATAGCTGTGTACTTGGATTTGTTCTTACTTAGAGAATCAAGGTATATAGCCTTGTTCCATTTTGGTATAATTACAATTAAAATCCAATGGAAGTGCTCATTGTATGGCATAAGAAAAAATTCCTTATCGTGGTGAGCCAGCAGTGTTGTTGTAATATAGTTCTCGATGAAGGATGCATCCTCGTTGATGGTATCAATGGCGACCAAGCGTGGGTCCAGGAAACCAATTGGTGATTTTGATGATCTAGCTTCGGTCAGCATGAATCTATATATATGCACAGAAAAGCAACAAATTGTGACATATATCGGTATTACGTGAATAGAGACTGTGATTGTATAGACTTACCGCGTCCAGCATCGAACGAGTGAGGCGTCGAGAACGTTGAGCGTGAAAAGACCAAATATATCGTCAAAGGTCACCACGAAGACACATTCCTGAACTTCGTGCTGGAAATGTTCCCGCTTGAATTTGACACTGATACCTAAGCGTCGTTCTTCCTCTGGCCTATTGGACTGTTCCATATACCAAGTGTGTAATGTTTGGCAACCAAGTCCTAGGGTTACAAGGTGCTCTTCTGGGAATATCATCGGCTCGCCTAGTACGAATTTGCGGGCCAATGGCAGGTACGGGATATCGTCATCATCCTTCGTCTTTGATTTGCCCTGGCCACTGTCTCGACTGTTGGTCGACTTTATGGTAGTCGACTGTAATGGTAGCACCGGTGCAAGTTACTTTGGCGAGAATAGCACCCGTGGAGATAGCACCGGTGCAGGTAGCTCTGCTTCGCACTGCCCTTTTGGAGATAGCACCAGTGCACTTAGCTCTGGTTCGCGCTGCCCTTCTGGTCCGGCCACCGGTGAAGAAGCCTCCAGAGAGATGTCGCTTTTGGGCCACTGGATGAATGTTCCATGGCCTGCCCTAGAGTCAGGATCTCGTCGTTGGGGGCCTTCGGTAGCAGGACGACCTCAAAATTGGCATGCACACCATCCACATTAACTTTTGCGTAGCCTGTCGCTAAGGTTGACTGTGCACCATGGCACCGATACCAGACTGATATGCCTGGCCCCAAGCAGCGTACAAGGGAACAGAGGCACATCTCACTTGGAGCCTGCACTTCGTAGGCTCCTACATAACAATACAAAATTAGCTACTCCAATAGGCCTATCAATGGAGCAAGCATTCGAGAGATAATAATTATTACCTGGATGTTGTCCACAGGAAATCTGGCCTCGCTTTCCGTCGGATTGGACGCGCAACTACTCAGACGGTTGTGCGGGCTAGCTAGCACAGGAGCGGCGGCCTGCTGACTTTCTGTATGTTTCCGCTCCTCTCTAAGAGATGCCTTGATCTCTTCTCGTAGCCGCTCCTCACGCTCGGCTTTGGTTCTCTTCCTACGCCGATACATTTCGGAGTCATCTTGGAAACCATGTTTCCAAGGAACGTAAAGCCTAAGGCCTCTCGTACGGCCCGAGTGCTCCTTGTTTCCCAGGGCCACGGAGAGCATATCATTTTCCCTTGTTCCCTGGAATGATCCCAGGGTAGATTCAAAACTCAGCTCTTCCTGCAAGAGCACGACATGTCATTTCAATTCGTACGAAGTTGTGGAGTAATTACAAGCTATGTAGTTCGATCGATATCTTACCAGACACTGGGACACTTGCTGGTCTGCAGGGTTTCGAAAGGAGACGTCCCCCGATGTCGTTGTAGATGACCTTGCTCTAATCCAATTTCGAGTGCGGTCATCCAGGATATTGCTAAATGACAGGGCGATGTCCTGCATGGCTGCCAGTTCATCCTCCTTCCTCCACTGCAGGATTTTACCCGCATACCCAGTTGTGCCAAGTCTGTGGGGGTGTGTGTTTTTTGCTTGGAGGGCCTTGTGCGCCATACTTGTACTTTTGAAATCTTCGGACGTCTTCATCGCCTTGAACTCTTCCCATTGTGGTTCCAGGAATGGGTATTTATGAAAAGGTGTTTCGTCCGTCTCCACGTATTTCTTGACAAGCGTGCTCTTGAAGTTCTTCCATGCTTTGCACGCCGCTAGGTAGGTTTGTCGTTGCACGGCGTCTTGGTGTTCTTCTGGGATCTCGAACGATGCCAAAATTTCGGTCCACAGCTCACGTTTCCGAGTCTCAGGCACGTTCTTCCATGAATTGAATGTGATCTCAATTCGTTCTTGTGCAACTATTCCGATCAATGTTCAGAATGCGCTTACTGCTTTGTGAGGAAGGAGAGGGACCCCAGATGCATCGATCGCTGTGATGGTAAATCGGCCCTCAGGCTTCTTCGATAGCCCTCTTCCTTGGCGTCTTGATGTTGGAGTAGACGCCTCCGGCGATGGTATTGAAGAATGCGCGGATAACATGTTGCTCAATTTGTAGGTCTATTAGGATAAGATAAGAAAGTGCCATACCATAAGATAAGAAAGTGAAACATGATGCTCAATGTTAGGAAGAGAGGAGAGGAGTAGAGGGGAGGGGGAGAAGGGAGGGGGTGATGTGGACAGAGAGGGGATGACATCCAAGCTAATGTAAAAGAGTAGTTAAGGAAGAGATGATAATAGTATCTTATGGAAGATATTGCCTATTTAAAAGAACCAGAAAAGTTAGTCTAGAGATTGGTAGAAATGAGATAGATGAGGTGAGGTAAGAGGAAACAAATTAATTGAGTTAGGTGGTTGCTAAATACTATACATTAGAAGGAATTGATTATATGCTCTGGGACAGAGTGAGGGTGATGTGCCTATCTTAGCATCTACTTTAGTTGCTAATACTATATACTAACACTCACAACAAGCAAAAGACATGCTCCTTAGAAGCGATATAATTCTTGATATAATGTGAAGCACATACTCACATACAAGCATTGCTCATTTCAACACATACTCACATATATCAGCACACAGATATAAATAAATCCATTCTAAAGATTTACACCAATATATCAGCACACAGATTTACACCAAGATTTACATATAAATAAAGTTCAAATTAATGTTCATGTAGTTTTGGTCCTTTTAGTGAGCAATAGCTATAGTAAATTGGTGACTATTACTCTACTACTAGAAGAGAAACGGGTTTAATTACCTGAGGGAGGCGGCCGGCGACGGGCTAGGGGAGGCGGCCGGCGAGGGCTCAGGGAGGCGGCGGCGACGACGGGCTCGGAATTTAGATCTAGATCGAATAACAGCATCGCACATGGAAAACCCTAGCCAGAGGGTATATATAGGGAGTCTTATTACAGACGGTTCTAAACATAGAACCGTCTGTGATATCAATATCACAGACAGTTCTAAGTTTATAACCGTCTGTGATAGTTATACTATCACAGACGGTTATAAACTTAGAACCATCTGTGATAATAAATATCATAGACGGTTCTAGGTTTAGAACCGTCTGTGATATTGATATCACAGACGGTTCTAAGTTTAGAACCGTCTGTGATAAGCCTTTACCCGACTGTAGTTATTAAGACAAACACCAACCAGCTGCATTCATGATCAACCACCAAACAGCTGCATTCATATACAACACCAACCAGCTGCATTCACACAGTGTATTTCTTTACACATTTTCTCATTCTCAAATACATCACACTGCAGCATTGTTCTATACATAAATGCCAATTCACATGTACATCACACATATACATCACATATACATAAATGCCAATTCACATATACATTCACATATATGTCGCACATTCTCATTGTACTTACTTATTTCCTTTAAAAATGAGCCCTTCATCATGATCAATGCGTATGTAACTAGTTTCGTCACGTTGTTTGTTGTCGACCCTTATGCCATTTCCAAAAGGAGGTAACTCGTCAAATTGATTGTATTCTTCCTCATTCACTACATTCTCTACTCCGACAATTCTCCTTTTTCCATGAAGAACTACATGGTGTTTCTTATTTGCCGGGTCGGTTACATAGAAAACTTGAACAACTTGGTTGGCGAGTACGAATGGTTCGTCTTTGTACCTGACACGTTGGAGGTCCACGGTCATGACACCGTACTTGTCAACCTTCACCTGTGGGAGATGCACCCAACGGCAGCGAAATAAGGGGATCTTGAAAACCACATAGTCGAGTTCCCAAATCTCTTCTATGAAGCCATAGTACGAGTTTCTCGACCCATCAGTACTGAACGCATCTATGCGGACACTGCTATTCTGGTTAGTGCTCTGTACATTCTGAGACTGCGTATAGAATGTGTACCCATTTATGTCATATCCTTGCCATGTCACAACTGTAAATGTCGGCCCTTTTGCCAACCATGTCAGTGTCTCACTTGGCGAGCTTGTTGGACCGAAATGGCAACAGAGGGGGGGTGAATGTCGACTTCTAACAGTTTGTCCCCCTCAAGTACTCACTTCTCAAATTCTCCTCCAATAGCTATAGAGAGCTACGAAGAAGAAAACAAACACTCTCTGGAACTTAAAGGAAGGCCAAAAGAAAAACAAGAGAAATACTCAAAGAAAAATGGAGGCCATCACAGAAATCAGGAGTGGACGGCCTGACTTCATCATGCCGGGCGGTCAGACCGCAGTGGCCTGGCCGGTCTGACCGCCCCTTTGCTGCCGGTCAGACCGCCGGCTCTTCTCCGGTCTGACCGCCCAATCACCCCGGTCAGACCGGCCCTCGGGGACAGGGGTCCAGAAGAGTAGTTTTTTCAGACAAAAATTTGGAACTTCAAACTGCAACCAAATTTGTGACTTCCCTCTTGATTTCTCTGACCAGAAACATAGGAATACAACCTAAATAACCAAAAGAGCAGGAGAAACCAAGAAAGACCAACTTAAAAACAAGAAATTCAGATTTTTGGGAGAAATCTGAAAACTTACAAAGAGCATCCTCAAAAGTCAAATTCCCAACAATTCTTTGATCCTTTGGGCAAGTGCTTTTGTAGATATGTTAGCAATAGCCATAGGACTCTCCAGATCCAATTTCATGCCATCACACGAAGGGAATCAAGAACTACCCTAAAACCCTAGAAATGCATGAAAACTTCAGAGAGATGCAAAAGAACCCAAATTACTCCATGGTCTCAAGTCCTTTGCTAATGAAGTTTTGCAGTCAAGTTAGCAATAACAAAAGGACTCCTCAGATAAAAAATTAGGTCATCTCCTGAAGAGAATCAAGGAATGCTCCAAAACCCTAGAAATTGCAAAAGAAGAACAGAGGAGCTCAAAGACCCAAACCTGAGATTAAACTTGATTTGCTCTTGGGAAAACTCGATCAATTGACCTTGAGGCACTATCCCATCATAGAGCAACCCATTTTGGGCCTTCCCAACAAGAAACAACAGGAAACCCAAAAATCAAGAAATTATGCAAAAGGGGGTATCGAAGGGAATAAGCAACAGAGAGCAAAAGACTCAAACACCACCATCTCTTATTGATAAATAGGAAAGGAGATACATGATTGATACAAGAGGAATGATTACAAGTCTCTCAATTCATCCTCTCCCTGTCCCAACTCAAGAACACACACCCATACATGCCTGGAGGAGGGGATGAACACACAGACACTCAGAGAAACATCGAAGGGGACAAGCTCTGCCCTTCACACCCACTCTCACCAACTAAAGACTAAAGCCAAAACAACCCTCTAAAGCCTATTTTGACTAAAGTAAACCCTAGAATCCATGAATGGGCATGCAGCCACCAACATCTATTTATAGCCCTTGGCTAACGGGTCTCCAACCCGTTACGCCCGCTAAACCCGAACGGAGCCCGCTCGTGAAACTACCATTTCGCCCCTCCTGCACCTTCCAGGAAGCTTCCGTGCTCCTTGTCATCCAAGCCTCGCAACCACATCGAATCCCCGCTGTCCTCGACACATCCGACCGTTCTGACCTCGACACCGCCCGTGTCTAGTCCGGTCACCCCGTGTCTCGCCACGACCCCGCCTCGACGTCCTGCAGCCAACACAGACAAGAAACACATCAAATAGCACCGCTCGATACATGAAAGCATAAATGCATTAATGAAATAGCCCAAACCTGACAAGTCGACATAATATGCAATCTAAACCCTTTGACCAAGTTTGACCAAGTCCAACCGAGTCCATTGCACCATGCAACGACATGGTCCGAACATACCAAATCAAACTCGACTTCCCTAAACCGATGTCAATTACTCATCACACACACGGGATGACCTCCACATGGTCTCTCAGAGCTCCTAGCGATTTGCTCCTTCAACCATTGGTTGAACCGACTGTTGTGTTGCCTCATGATCCAAACATCTGGCCGCTCCGGATTCTGTTGCCGAAGCACATCCTTGTGCTGGTCGACATAAGGCGCCACTTCAGTCATGTGTTGCAATACCGTGAAATGGGCTTGAGTATATGTGTCCATATCTGGAGTGATTGCTTTCCTTCCGATAGTTCCGAGACCCTTCAGCCTCCCCTCATGACGAGATTGAGGCACACCTATAGGTTGAATCTGAGCCATATAATCGACACAAAACTGAATGACCTCTTCGCTTGCATAACCTTCGACAATGCTGCCCTCCGACCGAGAACGATTCCGTACGTAGGACTTGAGAATTCCCATGAACCTCTCAAATGGGTACATGCTACGTAGGAATACGGGCCCGCACATTTTTATCTCTCACACAACGTGAACAATGAGATGGACCATGATATCGAAAAACGAAGGAGAGAAATACATTTCAAGGTGACATAGAGTCATCACCACCTCGTCCTGCAGAGCATCTAGTCCTTCGGGATCGATGACCTTCTGAGCAAGTGTGTTAAAGAAATAACATAGCCTCATGATTGTCTCTCGGACTTTGATCGGCAAAATATTTCTAATTGCAATTGGGAGCATCTGTGTCATCAGCACATGACAATCATGAGACTTCATGCCATTTAACTTCAAATCTTGCATCGAAACAAGTTTCTTCACGTTGCCAGAGCAACCAGACGGAACTTTCACACCATGCAAGCACTGGCACAGTTCTGTTTTCTCAGCCTTGGACAGAGTGTAACATGCAGGGGGAAGGTACGTTCGTCCATTATCAGTGCATGTCGGTGCTAACTCAGGCCTGATGTCCATATCAACCAAGTCAAGCCGTGCGTTGACGCCGTCCTTTGTTTTATTACGAATGTTCAGTAAGAGACCAATCAAGCTGTCGCATACATTCTTTTCTACGTGCATGACGTCGATGCAGTGTCGAACATCTAGGTACTCCCAATAAGGTAAGTCCCAAAATATTGATCTCTTCTTCCAGGTGTTCTTCTCATGAGCCCTCAATTTATGTCCCTTTCTGAGGACAACATCTAAATCCTTAACCATATCATAAACCTCGTGTCCCTTAAATGCCTTGGAGCTGAACCGTCTTCCTTCTCTCCGTCAAATTGTTTCTACATCTTGCGGTATGGGTGAGCCCTCAGAAGGAACCGGCGGTGACGCATGTAGACGGTTTTGCGTGAGTGTTTCAGCCACACACTCTATGTACCATCTAAATAGTGAGGACAGGCTTTGGCACCTTTTGTATTATGGCCCGATAGGTTACCAAGGGCAGGATAATCATTTATGGTGCAGAACAATAAGGAGCGCAGAGTGAAGTTCTCTCGTTTGTATGCATCCCATACCTGTACCTCTTCGTTCCACAGTACTTTTAGATCTTCCACCAACGGTGCTAGGAACACATCATTATCATTCCCAGGTTGTTTTGGCCCTTGGATAAGTATCGACAACAAAATATACTTTTGCTTCATAGACAACCAAGGAGGAAGGTTATAGATGCAGAGAGTCACGGGCCATGTGCTATGTCGGCTGCTCATGCTACTGAAAGGATTTATTCCGTCTATACTCAGTCCAAACCTTATATTCCTTGGTTCTGCACCGAAGTCTGCAAAACTCTTATCGATGTTTCTCCACTGCGCGGAATCAGCAAGGTGTCTTAGCATTCCATCCTTCTTGCACTCCTCCGAGTGCCAACGCAGCAGTTTTGCCTCCTTTGGATTTGCAAAAAAATATTTTCAAATGGGGAATTGTAGGAAAATACCATGCCACCTTAGCAGGAGATCCTTTCTTCGCCTCTGTTCCCTCGCCATCATCTGATTGATTGTTACGTTTGTATCGGGATGCGTTGCACACCGGACATACATGCATGTTTGCATACTCTTTACGGTAGAGGATACAGTCGTTCGGACATGCATGTATTCTTTCTACTTCCATTCCCAACGGACAAAGAATTTTCTTGGCTTTATACGTGGTTTTAGGCAACTCATTTCCCTCCGGAGGCATGTCCGCTAAAAGACCTACCAGCGCCGTGAAACTCTTGTCGGACCAACCGTTGCTTGCCTTTAATTTCAACAGTTCAAGCACGACCGACAACCTCGTGTACTTGCAGCACGTGAATAAAGGTTTCTCTGAATCCTCCATAAAGCCCCGGAATTTAACATACTCTCTCTCATCATAGTTCTCTTCTACATCGCGAAGCATCTGATCCAGATTATCATCGTGCAACCTATCCGAATCCGAACCACAATCGACATCATCCAGCGGCATGTCATTCACTTCACCGACGATGTCATCCGGCGGCATATCATTCACTTCACCGGCGATGTCATCTGGCGGCATTTGATCATTCACTTCGCCATGACTGGTCCAACACGTATAACCCTTTTTGAAACCCCTCCGAATCAAGTGCGCTTCAATTTGCCCTCGGTTCTTAAACATCTTTAAATTCTCACAGTCAGCGCATGGACAGTACATATATTCCACCCCCTTATTCAACATATCCTCCTCGGCAGCTCTTGTAAAAGCAGACACGCCATTAATGTACTCTTCACTCACACGGCTCGCGGCATACATCCAGCTTCGGTCCTACGTTACGTACATATATAACAACTTAGTATTAAAAATTAAATTAACTAATTATTACTACATATATACCGGCCACATGTATTATATTGAGGCTTAATTTGCTAGCTCAATTCATATTATAAACACAACAGCTATTATATAACCAACAATTTTGCAAACCATCTTCAATTAATAACACTCACCAATTACTTAGATCTAAATTGTAATACATGCAAAGAAAAAATAAAATTCATTACTAACCATATCTAGAGCAACCAGGAAAGTATGAATCTTCAAAGCACAATATCTGCCTCCTCCCACCAAATTAACTGGCCTGAAATCGCCTAGCTTGCCTCCTGAGCGAAAGAGTGCGCAGCAGCGGCTAGATCTGGATCGAAATGAAGACAAATGCGGTCTGAGCAGCGCAATAAATGCACAGTGCCATTATCACAGACGGTTTTTAATTAAAAACCGTCTGTAAATTATCACAAATGGTTTTTTATTAACAACCGTCTGTGATAACCAGCTTATCACAGACGGTTTTTTTATTAAAAACCGTCTGTGGTAATCTGGGATTATCACAGACAGTTTTTAAAGTATCACAGACGGTTCATCGGTAAGAACCGTCTGTGATACTCCTTTTTCCCGACACCGCCAACACAGACGGTGTCCAAATTAAAACCGTCTGTGTTAGTGTCAGTCACAGACAGTTTTGTCAAACTGTCTGTGATTGACCATTTAGTATTAAGCTTTCTGTAGTAGTGCCATGATCTTGCCTTCCTGTAACACCGGCATCTTGAAGGCCTCCCCAGTGGCTTGGCCGTATTCGTACTCTCTGCCGCTGTTAGTGACGAACTAGGCGTTCATATTGCTGTTGCGCCGTACGTCTGTAACATCCTGATTTTCAGAGTCTTTTTGAAGCTTTTAAAATAAAATTCACCATTTGAATTTTTCTGGAATTAATTAAAGCTTAATTGGAATTTTATTAAATTGAAAGGATTTAATATGATTAAGATAAACATTAACATTTGCCAATGTTATTTTATTTGAGTTCCTTGAGCCTCAAGTAATTTTCTGGAATTTTATTGGATTTTTTCTGGATTTATTTGCTATTTTCTAGAGCTCAAAAGGATTTATTTGAATTTCTGGAAAAGAAAAAGAAAAGAAAATCCCAAACCGGCCAGTGGGCCGAAAACCCACCAGCCGGCCCAGCCCAGCCAGCGCGCGCCCGCTCACGCCACGTGTCGCGCATCGGCGCCCAGTCCGCGCCCGCGCCTCTCGGTTGGATGCCAGCCACGTGTCGCCCATCCGCCGCAGCCGCTTCGCCCGCGCGCCATCCGTGCCGCCCGCTCGCCCGGAGCCACTGACAGGTGGGGCCCACCTGTCAGGGTCCTCGTTCCCGACCGGGACTCTCTTCCCCATCCCCGTTCCGAACTCTGCCACGCCGCCGCCGTCTCCGCCGCGGACTCTTCGCCGCACCCGACCCGGCCGCCTCAGCGTCCGCGTATAAACGCGCCCGACCCCTCGGCTTCTTCACCGTCCCGAGCCGCCGCCTCCGCCGCCGCTCATCGCCGGAGCCGCCGGTGCGTCACCGTCGCCCGTACGCCATCGGTCGCTTGGCGTTCGCCGCTCGTCGCCGGAGCTCGCCGCCGAGAGCGCTCGCCGTTTAACGCCGCCGGTGAGTCCCGCCGCCACCTCGGTCGCCGCTGGCCAGACCCCGCCGCCGTCCCAGACCTCGCCGGCCAGCCGCCGCCGCTACCCGCCCGCACCTCGGTCGCGCCCCACGTCCCCTCGGCCCTTGCGCCGGCGTGCGTCAGCGCTGGCGTCACCCGCGACCCCTCGCCTTCCTGTAGACCTGGTCCCCGTGCACCGTGCCTCTGCCGGTGGGTCCCGCAGGTCCACCGTGCACCCGTGAGCCGAGATGGCCACGTCAGCTGTGCCCCGTCAGCCTTACCCGCACATGTGTTGCCACGTGGTCGCCACGTCAGCCCTACCCGTCGCGTCAGCAGCCGCCGCCCCGCACTGTTTCGTGAGCCGGGTTCACCGTAGACCCGTTCTCCCGTGCACCCGGTCCACAGCACAGTACTTTTTCCAATTTCCCCGATTTTCTTTAGATCCAATTTTTCAAGAGCCCGTTCTCCCTCGTCCTAGCTCCGATTGACCCGATTCTTTTTCCTAAATTCATCTAAAATTGATCTCGACCTTTTGGTTCAGGTTTGAAAGTTTTTGGAGTTCATTTGAATTTTATTTGATTTTATTTTGTCTTTTCGTCTCGTTTTCTCTCTCGTTAGATCGCGTGTTCGAGGGAGCGGAAGTTGGATTGGAAGACCAAGAGACCTCAACTGAGCAAGGCCAAGGCAAGTCGTATTCTTTGATCATGTTGAACCTAGTTTTCAAATCTATTATGTATTATGTTGCTTTAAATTATCATGCATTGCTACTTTATTATAAAACCCTTGTATTGGTAGTTATACTCCCAATTGGTTATTTCCCTCCATGATAATTTGACTACCATGTTTCCATTGACACCTTAGGATTGGGAAGTATTTAGTGATACAATAATAGTTGTCACATGGGGTTATGTCTAATTGCTTAGCCAGGCTTATCATTAGCACATTGGGTCTGTCATCACATGTGGTTAATTAATCTTGACTTAATGATTTACTTGAACATGGTGGTTAGCCACAGTTATAAAATTTGTATGTCATGACATGGGTAGTGTCATGGGCATTGGTTATACAAACTTGGCTTTCACTTGGGCGAATGATCGTGCAGTAAAGGGGGTGCTGGATGCACATTGGGATGTGGATGTTTCGCCTGGGTAACTCTTAAGGACTTAACTTTGTGCGCCATTGATCTGAGTTTTATCGTGCAAACCACATGTCTAGTATGGGATAGACCTGGCATAATAATTTGTGAAGTCTCAACTTTGGTTTCACCACTGATGTTGTTGTGGCGCAAGGGGGGCAATTATCGACTAGGGGGTTACCCTACTCGACAGCGAAACCTTAGCGAGTGGGATCGGGTTGAGATGGATCATTGTAAAAGCCTTGTTGTGATTATGTTTAACGTGAGGATTATCACATCGTGTGGGTACAGTTGTGCAACCTCTGCAGAGTGTAAAACTATTCGAATAGCCGTGTCCTCGGTCATGGACAATGCTCGGTGATTTCACACGAGGGGTAGAGTTTTTATGAAACCTAGTTGGGTTGAGCTGGGAAGTGAATAGTCAGTTCACTTGTGGTTATATTCAATTCCTTTGATTATTTATTTAACATCCTTTGTTAAAGTTGCTTTTCAATCTATTTATTGTATTTACTTCAAATTGTAGCTTTCTGCAAAGTTAACCTTTCAGCCATCCATTGTTAAGCCTTGCATATTATATTGCATTCATTTGTTACAAACGACTTGCTGAGTACTCTATGTACTCACGGCTTTATGCCCCTGTTGCTCAGTTGAGGAGGAGGAGAATCACCAGCAGGAGGTTCCAGAAGGAGAGTACTTCGACGTCTTCGCGGATTAGGCTTCGTTCTCCACTCGATAGCCTGTGGGCGTGTCGATTGGCTGCTGCGCTTTCTTTTGGATTTCCGCTGCTAGTTTTTGTTAAGCCCTTCAGGCTAGTCTAATGTAAGCTTGGCCATAAGGTCGTACTCTGATGATTATTAATAATATTTGAGTCTTTTCTTAGTGAATAGTGATATGTTCGATATTTCATCTTTGTTTTTACTGTGTGCACTAGCGTGATCCTGGACTAGTGCAGAATACACAGGAGAGTCCGGATTTGCATATTCGGGTCTCTACAGAGATGGTATCAGAGCCATATCGACTGTAGGACGGAGCCCTAGTTAGAATGGTCGAATTAGTCAAGTTTTCAAAATTTATTTTCTAAATCAAATCAACCAAATGATTGTATAGTAATTCTTTATTCTTACCTCATTCTTAAGATTCTTTCTCCTTGCCTCCTCTAAAATATTGTTTTCGAATTTCAATTTGACTTCTTATCCCTATAAAGTCTATAGATGTCTCGAGTGTCCCTCGATCAAAGTGAAAGTTGGTAGGGAATTCTTCAAGCTGTGATGTGAAGTTTGGATCAAGGAAGCACCCAATATGTCAAGAAAAGATTGGAGGTTTCCGTGAAGATTAGGAGCCATTAGATTTGAACCTTGATATAGTTTTTAGCATCGTGTAGATCGTCTTGCTTCTTATTTGCCGTTGGGTGTGATGTGAGCTGCAGTTTTGCTTCTAGCATTATGATGCAGTCATGTCAAAATCTTTTTGTGGAGTTTATTGCTTCTTTTGTTAGCCTTTTCGGCTAAGTGTCTGCTTAGTTTAGGTTGCCATTAGAATATCCCCTTAGACGAACTTACCACTTATCTTTGCTCTTCCCTCTTACCTAGTAAGCCCTGTGAAGCCAGTTCTCAAGCAAGTGAATTTTCTTTTCAGATGGTTGATACCCGGAGCTCCGCAGGACGTGGTCAGATGAGTCAGGATCCTGAGGGCAGTCAAGCAACTCCGGAGCAGCATGCAAACCCGGCTGGACTAGATCCAACCTTGAGTCAGTTCATGGCAGCCCAGACTCAGTTGATGAACACCATGATGCAAAACAGGAACGCCATGATGAATCGGCAGAATCAAGACATGGCCATGCCTCCACCAGTTCGCCAGCAGTCTTCTGAGCCATTAGAAGCCGATGACTGGATGCGCTCAGTGGAAAAGAAGCTTAACCTTGCCCAGTGTACTGATCGCGAGAAGGTGTTGTATGCAGCCCATCAGCTTGAGGGTGCTGCAGCCGAGTGGTGGGAAAATTATTGTGCCGCTCATGAGGATCCAGAGAGTATCACTTAGGCTGAGTTCGCAGAAGCTTTTCGTCATGCCCATATCCTGGATGGGGTGATCGAAATGAAGAAGGAAGAATTTCGGGAGTTGCAGCAGAAGAACATGTCCGTGAGTGAATATCTCAACAAGTTCACTCAGTTGGCCCGCTATGCTCCAGAAGATGTTGCCACAGATGATGCACGCCAAAAGAGGTTCAAGAAAGGATTGAACCCAGGTTTGAAAGTTCAGGTAGTGGGACATGATTATGCCAGTTTCCAAAATATGGTGGACAAAGCAATGCTCATTGAGGAGAGTCGTCGCGAGTTGGAAGAATCTCGCAAGAGGAGAATGATGCAGCAAGGATCACAGATGCACCAAGCTCAGAGAGCCCGCTTCAGTAATTTTCAGCCAGCTCGAGTTCCTCAGCAGACGGGATTCAAAACTCCTGCACCAGCTCCCCGTCAGATTTCTTCCGCGCCAAAACCGAACCCAACGGGAAGCCAACAGCAGAGGATTACCAAACCCATGTCAGCAGTCACTTGTTTCAAATGCAACGAGACGGGACATTATGCCAACAAATGCCCGCAGAATCCAGCTTTGACGCCAGTTCGTTTCAACTTGGGAGCCACATCAGATCGTACCCCTGCAGCAGGGTCAGGACGCGGAGCACCTCAAGGATCAAATCAACCCAACAAAGGATCGCAGACCATGATACGTGGCCAGGTGAACCACGTCACCATGGAGGAAGCTCAAGCAGCGCCAGATGTGGTGATCGGTAAGTTCCCAGTAAATTCAGTACCTGCCACAGTTTTGTTTGATTCTGGAGCTTCACATTCGTTTGTTTCCCAGAGTTTTGCTCTAAAGCATAAGTTGGAAGTCGTTGCACTTGGTTCTATTTTATTGGTTCAATCCCCAGGCTCTGAGATGAGTACAAACCTAGGATGCCCCAGAGTTAGGATAGCCATCCAAGGAGTAGAGTTCTCCGCAGATTTGGTTGTGCTGAATATCCAGTCTTTGGACGTAATTCTGGGTATGGATTGGCTCAAGAAGCATCAAGCAGTGTTGGAATGTGGAAGCCGAGCAGTCACCTTGGACGGTCCTGATGGAAGCAAAGTTAGATTTGAAGCCAACATAAAGCAGCCAGAAAAAGTGATGGTATGCCAAAGCAAAGGGATTGCCCTAAGTGAAGTGCCAGTTGCCAGGGATTATCCAGATGTTTTTCCTGATGATCTCCCTGGGATGCCACCAAAAAGAGAAGTGGAGTTCGCAATTGAGTTAGCACCAGGCACCTCGCCCATTTCCAAGAGACCTTACCGAATGCCCGCCAATGAGTTAGCAGAATTGAAGAAGCAGATACAAGAATTGTTGGATAAAGGATATGTCAGACCCAGTACCTCCACGTGGGGAGCACCAGTATTGTTCGTCAAGGAAAAGGATGGTAGCCAGCGTATGTGTGTGGATTACCGAGCTCTCAATGAAGTTACCATCAAGAACAAGTATCCGTTGCCCAGAATTGATGACCTGTTTGATCAATTAAAAGGAGCTGGAGTGTTCTCCAAGATCGATTTGAGATCGGGGTATCACCAAATGAGGATTCGACCGGAGGACATACCCAAGACAGCCTTCTCAACTCGTTATGGATTGTATGAGTTCACCGTGATGTCCTTTGGCCTAACCAATGCCCCAGCCTATTTGATGTACCTGATGAACAAAGTGTTCATGGATTACTTGGATAAGTTTGTCGTTGTGTTTATCGATGACATTCTGATCTACTCCAAGAATGAGGAGGAACATGAAGAACATTTGAGGTTGGTATTGCAGAGATTGCGGGAACATAAGTTGTATGCCAAGTTCAGCAAGTGTGAATTTTGGATGAAGGAAGTTGCCTTTTTGGGTCATGTGTTGACAGCAGAAGGAGTGTCCGTTGACTCAGGGAAAGTACAAGATGTGCTCACCTGGAAGGCACCCACGTCAGTGACCCAGGTCAGAAGCTTCCTAGGAATGGCAGGTTACTATCGTAGGTTCATTGAAGGATTCTCTAGTGTAGCCCGACCTCTCACCCAGCTATTAAAGAAGGAAAAGAAGTTTGAATGGACGCCAGAGTGCGAGAAGAGTTTTCGGAAACTAAAGGAAAGTCTGACAACAGCACCAGTCCTAATTTTGCCAGACATCAAGAAAGATTTTGAGATTTATTGTGACGCATCCCGCAAGGGTTTAGGGTGCGTATTGATGCAAGACAAAAGAGTGGTAGCTTACGCATCGCGCCAGCTAAGGCCACATGAGGAGAACTACCCTACGCATGATTTGGAGTTAGCAGCAGTTGTGCATGCCCTGAAAATATGGCGACACTACCTGATGGGTAACAGGTGTGAGATCTACACGGATCATAAGAGCCTGAAGTATATCTTCACCCAAACTGACCTCAACCTAAGACAAAGAAGATGGTTGGAGTTGATAAAGGATTATGACATCGGAATCCACTATCACCCAGGAAAAGCCAACGTAGTGGCAGATGCGTTGAGCAGGAAGGTGTATTGCAACACAGTTATGGTCAAAGAGAGTCAACCAGCATTGCACGAGGAATTTCAAAAGCTCAGTTTGGAGTTGGTTGAAGAAGGGATGTTAGCCGCTTTGGACTTGCAGCCGACCTTGGATAGTCAGATTCGTCAAGCGCAACCAGAGGATGAAAATATCCAGCGGATCAAGGTTGGATTGAAAGAAGGAAAAGCGACAGGTTTTGTGGAAGATGACCAGGGTATCATATGGTATAAGAAGCGAGTGTGCGTACCCAATAAGGAAGAGTTGAAGCGATTGTTGCTTAAGGAGGCACACGAGTCATTATATTCGATTCATCCAGGCAGTACCAAGATGTATCAAGACATCAAGGATAAGTACTGGTGGCCAGGTATGAAGCGAGAAATAGCAGAGTATGTGGCACTTTGTGATGTTTGCCAGCGAGTGAAAGCAGAACATCAAAGACCCGCAGGTTTGCTGCAACCCTTGAAGATCCCCGAATGGAAGTGGGAAGATGTGGGAATGGACTTCATCACAGGTCTACCCAGGACCAAGGAAGGAAACGACTCGATATGGGTAATTGTGGATCGATTGACAAAGGTAGCCCATTTTCTGCCAGTCAAAACCACATATTCTGGAGATAAGTTGGCTGAATTGTATATGTCCAGAATCGTGAGTCTCCATGGAGTTCCTAAGAGGATAGTGTCAGATCGTGGATCGCAGTTCACTTCACGATTTTGGAGTAGTTTCCATGAAGCAATGGGTACTCATCTGAATTTCAGCACAGCATACCACCCGCAGACCGATGGTCAGACAGAACGTGTAAATCAAATCCTGGAGGATATGTTGAGAGCATGTGTTTTGGATCACGGAGCCAAGTGGGACAATTGCCTACCTTTTGCAGAATTTTCCTACAACAACAGTTACCAGGCCAGTTTGCAGATGTCACCGTTTGAGGCTTTGTATGGTCGAAAGTGTAGAACCCCTCTCAATTGGAAAGAGACGGGAGAAAGGCAAATATTTGGGCCAGAGTGTTTGCAGGAAGCTGAAGAAAAAGTGCGCTTGATTCAAGAGAGGCTGAAAGCAGCTCAAGCCAGACAGAAGAGTTATGCTGATACTCGCCGAAGAGATTTAAGCTTCGAGCCCAATGATTATGTGTACCTCAGGATCACACCTTTCAGAGGAGTTAAGCGATTTCAAATGAAGGGAAAGTTAGCACCAAGGTATGTGGGGCCATTCAAGATTTTGAAGCGCAAGGGAGAAGTTGCCTATCAGCTGGAGCTACCTGAGAACTTGAGCGAGATACATGATGTGTTTCATGTGTCTCAATTAAAGAAGTGCTTGCGGGTGCCAGAGGAAGCAGTGCCAATAGAGGCTGTGGATCTCCAGGAGGATCTGTCCTATAAAGAGCATCCCATCAAAATCTTGGAAGTGTCAGAGCGTGTCACCAGAAGAAGGGTCGTTCGCTTTTGCAAAGTTCAGTGGAGCAAACATTCGGAGGAGGAAGCAACCTGGGAAAGCGAGGAGGATCTCAAAGCGGAGTTTCCAAACCTATTCCTTAGAGAGCCAGAATCTCGGGGTCGAGATTCCGTTTAAGGGGGGGAGGTTTGTAACATCCTGATTTTCAGAGTCTTTTTGAAGCTTTTAAAATAAAATTCACCATTTGAATTTTTCTGCAATTAATTAAAGCTTAATTGGAATTTTATTAAATTGAAAGGATTTAATATGATTAAGATAAACATTAACATTTGCCAATGTTATTTTATTTGAGTTCCTTGAGCCTCAAGTAATTTTCTGGAATTTTATTGGATTTTTTCTGGATTTATTTGCTATTTTCTAGAGCTCAAAAGGATTTATTTGAATTTCTGGAAAAGAAAAAGAAAAGAAAATCCCAAACCGGCCAGTGGGCCGAAAACCCACCAGCCGGCCCAGCCCAGCCAGCGCGCGCCCGCTCACGCCACGTGTCGCGCATCGGCGCCCAGTCCGCGCCCGCGCCTCTCGGTTGGATGCCAGCCACGTGTCGCCCATCCGCCGCAGCCGCTTCGCCCGCGCGCCATCCGTGCCGCCCGCTCGCCCGGAGCCACTGACAGGTGGGGCCCACCTGTCAGGGTCCTCGTTCCCGACCGGGACTCTCTTCCCCGTCCCCGTTCCGAACTCTGCCACGCCGCCGCCGTCTCCGCCGCGGACTCTTCGCCGCACCCGACCCGGCCGCCTCAGCGTCCGCGTATAAACACGCCCGACCCCTCGGCTTCTTCACCGTCCCGAGCCGCCGCCTCCGCCGCCGCTCATCGCCAGAGCCGCCGGTGCGTCACCGTCGCCCGTACGCCATCGGTCGCTTGGCGTTCGCCGCTCGTCGCCGGAGCTCGCCGCCGAGAGCGCTCGCCATTTAACGCCGCCGGTGAGTCCCGCCGCCACCTCGGTCGCTGCTGACCAGACCCCGCCGCCGTCCCAGACCTCGCCGGCCAGCCGCCGCCGCTACCCGCCCGCACCTCGGTCGCGCCCCGCGTCCCCTCGGCCCTTGCGCCGGCGTGCATCAGCGCTGGCGTCACCCGCGACCCCTCGCCTTCCTGTAGACATGGTCCCCGTGCACCGTGCCTCTGCCGGTGGGTCCCGCAGGTCCACCGTGCACCCGTGAGCCGAGATGGCCACGTCAGCTGTGCCCCGTCAGCCTTACCCGCACATGTGTTGCCACGTGGTCGCCACGTCAGCCCTACCCGTCGCGTCAGCAGCCGCCGCCCCGCACTGTTTCTTGAGCCGGGTTCACCGTAGACCCGTTCTCCCGTGCACCCGGTCCACAGCACAGTACTTTTTCCAATTTCCCCGATTTTCTTTAGATCCAATTTTTCAAGAGCCCGTTCTCCCTCGTCCTAGCTCCGATTGACCCGATTCTTTTTCCTAAATTCATCTAAAATTGATCTCGACCTTTTGGTTCAGGTTTGAAAGTTTTTGGAGTTCATTTGAATTTTATTTGATTTTATTTTGTCTTTTCGTCTCGTTTTCTCTCTCGTTAGATCGCGTGTTCGAGGGAGCGGAAGTTGGATTGGAAGACCAAGAGACCTCAACTGAGCAAGGCCAAGGCAAGTCGTATTCTTTGATCATGTTGAACCTAGTTTTCAAATCTATTATGTATTATGTTGCTTTAAATTATCATGCATTGCTACTTTATTATAAAACCCTTGTATTGGTAGTTATACTCCCAATTGGTTATTTCCCTCCATGATAATTTGACTACCATGTTTCCATTGAAACCTTAGGATTGGGAAGTATTTAGTGATACAATAATAGTTGTCACATGGGGTTATGTCTAATTGCTTAGCCAGGCTTATCATTAGCACGTTGGGTCTGTCATCACATGTGGTTAATTAATCTTGACTTAATGATTTACTTGAACATGGTGGTTAGCCACAGTTATAAAATTTGTATGTCATGACATGGGTAGTGTCATGGGCATTGGTTATACAAACTTGGCTTTCACTTGGGCGAATGATCGTGCAGTAAAGGGGGTGCTGGATGCACATTGGGATGTGGATGTTTCGCCTGGGTAACTCTTAAGGACTTAACTTTGTGCGCCATTGATCTGAGTTTTATCGTGCAAACCACATGTCTAGTATGGGATAGACCTGGCATAATAATTTGTGAAGTCTCAACTTTGGTTTCACCACTGATGTTGTTGTGGCGCAAGGGGGGCAATTATCGACTAGGGGGTTACCCTACTCGACAGCGAAACCTTAGCGAGTGGGATCGGGTTGAGATGGATCATTGTAAAAGCCTTGTTGTGATTATGTTTAACGTGAGGATTATCACATCGTGTGGGTACAGTTGTGCAACCTCTGCAGAGTGTAAAACTATTCGAATAGCCGTGTCCTCGGTCATGGACAATGCTCGGTGATTTCACACGAGGGGTAGAGTTTTTATGAAACCTAGTTGGGTTGAGCTGGGAAGTGAATAGTCAGTTCACTTGTGGTTATATTCAATTCCTTTGATTATTTATTTAACATCCTTTGTTAAAGTTGCTTTTCAATCTATTTATTGTATTTACTTCAAATTGTAGCTTTCTGCAAAGTTAACCTTTCAGCCATCCATTGTTAAGCCTTGCATATTATATTGCATTCATTTGTTATAAACGACTTGCTGAGTACTCTATGTACTCACGGCTTTATGCCCCTGTTGCTCAGTTGAGGAGGAGGAGAATCACCAGCAGGAGGTTCCAGAAGGAGAGTACTTCGACGTCTTCGCGGATTAGGCTTCGTTCTCCACTCGATAGCCTGTGGGCGTGTCGATTGGCTGCTGCGCTTTCTTTTGGATTTCCGCTGCTAGTTTTTGTTAAGCCCTTCAGGCTAGTCTAATGTAAGCTTGGCCATAAGGTCGTACTCTGATGATTATTAATAATATTTGAGTCTTTTCTTAGTGAATAGTGATATGTTCGATATTTCATCTTTGTTTTTACTGTGTGCACTAGCGTGATCCTGGACTAGTGCAGAATACACAGGAGAGTCCGGATTTGCATATTCGGGTCTCTACAGAGATGGTATCAGAGCCATATCGACTGTAGGACGGAGCCCTAGTTAGAATGGTCGAATTAGTCAAGTTTTCAAAATTTATTTTCTAAATCAAATCAACCAAATGATTGTATAGTAATTCTTTATTCTTACCTCATTCTTAAGATTCTTTCTCCTTGCCTCCTCTGAAATATTGTTTTCGAATTTCAATTTGACTTCTTATCCCTATAAAGTCTATAGATGTCTCGAGTGTCCCTCGATCAAAGTGAAAGTTGGTAGGGAATTCTTCAAGCTGTGATGTGAAGTTTGGATCAAGGAAGCACCCAATATGTCAAGAAAAGATTGGAGGTTTCCGTGAAGATTAGGAGCCATTAGATTTGAACCTTGATATAGTTTTTAGCATCGTGTAGATCGTCTTGCTTCTTATTTGCCGTTGGGTGTGATGTGAGCTGCAGTTTTGCTT
The DNA here is from genome assembly GCA_017311315.1 of Dendrocalamus latiflorus. Lineage (NCBI taxonomy): Eukaryota > Viridiplantae > Streptophyta > Magnoliopsida > Poales > Poaceae > Dendrocalamus > Dendrocalamus latiflorus. The sequence continues at coordinate 21,783,827 of CM029630.1, forward strand.
CTAGCATTATGATGCAGTCATGTCAAAATCTTTTTGTGGAGTTTATTGCTTCTTTTGTTAGCCTTTTCGGCTAAGTGTCTGCTTAGTTTAGGTTGCCATTAGAATATCCCCTTAGACGAACTTACCACTTATCTTTGCTCTTCCCTCTTACCTAGTAAGCCCTGTGAAGCCAGTTCTCAAGCAAGTGAATTTTCTTTTCAGATGGTTGATACCCGGAGCTCCGCAGGACGTGGTCAGATGAGTCAGGATCCTGAGGGCAGTCAAGCAACTCCGGAGCAGCATGCAAACCCGGCTGGACTAGATCCAACCTTGAGTCAGTTCATGGCAGCCCAGACTCAGTTGATGAACACCATGATGCAAAACAGGAACGCCATGATGAATCGGCAGAATCAAGACATGGCCATGCCTCCACCAGTTCGCCAGCAGTCTTCTGAGCCATTAGAAGCCGATGACTGGATGCGCTCAGTGGAAAAGAAGCTTAACCTTGCCCAGTGTACTGATCGCGAGAAGGTGTTGTATGCAGCCCATCAGCTTGAGGGTGCTGCAGCCGAGTGGTGGGAAAATTATTGTGCCGCTCATGAGGATCCAGAGAGTATCACTTGGGCTGAGTTCGCAGAAGCTTTTCGTCATGTCCATATCCTGGATGGGGTGATCGAAATGAAGAAGGAAGAATTTCGGGAGTTGCAGCAGAAGAACATGTCCGTGAGTGAATATCTCAACAAGTTCACTCAGTTGGCCCGCTATGCTCCAGAAGATGTTGCCACAGATGATGCACGCCAAAAGAGGTTCAAGAAAGGATTGAACCCAGGTTTGAAAGTTCAGGTAGTGGGACATGATTATGCCAGTTTCCAAAATATGGTGGACAAAGCAATGCTCATTGAGGAGAGTCGTCGCGAGTTGGAAGAATCTCGCAAGAGGAGAATGATGCAGCAAGGATCACAGATGCACCAAGCTCAGAGAGCCCGCTTCAGTAATTTTCAGCCAGCTCGAGTTCCTCAGCAGACGGGATTCAAAACTCCTGCACCAGCTCCCCGTCAGTTTTCTTCCGCGCCAAAACCGAACCCAACGGGAAGCCAACAGCAGAGGATTACCAAACCCATGTCAGCAGTCACTTGTTTCAAATGCAACGAGACGGGACATTATGCCAACAAATGCCCGCAGAATCCAGCTTTGACGCCAGTTCGTTTCAACTTGGGAGCCACATCAGATCGTACCCCTGCAGCAGGGTCAGGACGCGGAGCACCTCAAGGATCAAATCAACCCAACAAAGGATCGCAGACCATGATACGTGGCCAGGTGAACCACGTCACCATGGAGGAAGCTCAAGCAGCGCCAGATGTGGTGATCGGTAAGTTCCCAGTAAATTCAGTACCTGCCACAGTTTTGTTTGATTCTGGAGCTTCACATTCGTTTGTTTCCCGGAGTTTTGCTCTAAAGCATAAGTTGGAAGTCGTTGCACTTGGTTCTATTTTATTGGTTCAATCCCCAGGCTCTGAGATGAGTACAAACCTAGGATGCCCCAGAGTTAGGATAGCCATCCAAGGAGTAGAGTTCTCCGCAGATTTGGTTGTGCTGAATATCCAGTCTTTGGACGTAATTCTGGGTATGGATTGGCTCAAGAAGCATCAAGCAGTGTTGGAATGTGGAAGCCGAGCAGTCACCTTGGACGGTCCTGATGGAAGCAAAGTTAGATTTGAAGCCAACATAAAGCAGCCAGAAAAAGTGATGGTATGCCAAAGCAAAGGGATTGCCCTAAGTGAAGTGCCAGTTGCCAGGGATTATCCAGATGTTTTTCCTGATGATCTCCCTGGGATGCCACCAAAAAGAGAAGTGGAGTTCGCAATTGAGTTAGCACCAGGCACCTCGCCCATTTCCAAGAGACCTTACCGAATGCCCGCCAATGAGTTAGCAGAATTGAAGAAGCAGATACAAGAATTGTTGGATAAAGGATATGTCAGACCCAGTACCTCCACGTGGGGAGCACCAGTATTGTTCGTCAAGAAAAAGGATGGTAGCCAGCGTATGTGTGTGGATTACCGAGCTCTCAATGAAGTTACCATCAAGAACAAGTATCCGTTGCCCAGAATTGATGACCTGTTTGATCAATTAAAAGGAGCTGGAGTGTTCTCCAAGATCGATTTGAGATCGGGGTATCACCAAATGAGGATTCGACCGGAGGACATACCCAAGACAGCCTTCTCAACTCGTTATGGATTGTATGAGTTCACCGTGATGTCCTTTGGCCTAACCAATGCCCCAGCCTATTTTATGTACCTGATGAACAAAGTGTTCATGGATTACTTGGATAAGTTTGTCGTTGTGTTTATCGATGACATTCTGATCTACTCCAAGAATGAGGAGGAACATGAAGAACATTTGAGGTTGGTATTGCAAAGATTGCGGGAACATAAGTTGTATGCCAAGTTCAGCAAGTGTGAATTTTGGATGAAGGAAGTTGCCTTTTTGGGTCATGTGTTGACAGCAGAAGGAGTGTCCGTTGACTCAGGGAAAGTACAAGATGTGCTCACCTGGAAGGCACCCACGTCAGTGACCCAGGTCAGAAGCTTCCTAGGAATGGCAGGTTACTATCGTAGGTTCATTGAAGGATTCTCTAGTGTAGCCCGACCTCTCACCCAGCTATTAAAGAAGGAAAAGAAGTTTGAATGGACGCCAGAGTGCGAGAAGAGTTTTCGGAAACTAAAGGAAAGTCTGACAACAGCACCAGTCCTAATTTTGCCAGACATCAAGAAAGATTTTGAGATTTATTGTGACGCATCCCGCAAGGGTTTAGGGTGCGTATTGATGCAAGACAAAAGAGTGGTAGCTTACGCATCGCGCCAGCTAAGGCCACATGAGGAGAACTACCCTACGCATGATTTGGAGTTAGCAGCAGTTGTGCATGCCCTGAAAATATGGCGACACTACCTGATGGGTAACAGGTGTGAGATCTACACGGATCATAAGAGCCTGAAGTATATCTTCACCCAAACTGACCTCAACCTAAGACAAAGAAGATGGTTGGAGTTGATAAAGGATTATGACATCGGAATCCACTATCACCCAGGAAAAGCCAACGTAGTGGCAGATGCGTTGAGCAGGAAGGTGTATTGCAACACAGTTATGGTCAAAGAGAGTCAACCAGCATTGCACGAGGAATTTCAAAAGCTCAGTTTGGAGTTGGTTGAAGAAGGGATGTTAGCCGCTTTGGACTTGCAGCCGACCTTGGATAGTCAGATTCGTCAAGCGCAACCAGAGGATGAAAATATCCAGCGGATCAAGGTTGGATTGAAAGAAGGAAAAGCGACAGGTTTTGTGGAAGATGACCAGGGTATCATATGGTATAAGAAGCGAGTGTGCGTACCCAATAAGGAAGAGTTGAAGCGATTGTTGCTTAAGGAGGCACACGAGTCATTATATTCGATTCATCCAGGCAGTACCAAGATGTATCAAGACATCAAGGATAAGTACTGGTGGCCAGGTATGAAGCGAGAAATAGCAGAGTATGTGGCACTTTGTGATGTTTGCCAGCGAGTGAAAGCAGAACATCAAAGACCCGCAGGTTTGCTGCAACCCTTGAAGATCCCCGAATGGAAGTGGGAAGATGTGGGAATGGACTTCATCACAGGTCTACCCAGGACCAAGGAAGGAAACGACTCGATATGGGTAATTGTGGATCGATTGACAAAGGTAGCCCATTTTCTGCCAGTCAAAACCACATATTCTGAAGATAAGTTGGCTGAATTGTATATGTCCAGAATCGTGAGTCTCCATGGAGTTCCTAAGAGGATAGTGTCAGATCGTGGATCGTAGTTCACTTCACGATTTTGGAGTAGTTTCCATGAAGCAATGGGTACTCATCTGAATTTCAGCACAGCATACCACCCGCAGACCGATGGTCAGACAGAACGTGTAAATCAAATCCTGGAGGATATGTTGAGAGCATGTGTTTTGGATCACGGAGCCAAGTGGGACAATTGCCTACCTTTTGCAGAATTTTCCTACAACAACAGTTACCAGGCCAGTTTGCAGATGTCACCGTTTGAGGCTTTGTATGGTCGAAAGTGTAGAACCCCTCTCAATTGGAAAGAGACGGGAGAAAGGCAAATATTTGGGCCAGAGTGTTTGCAGGAAGCTGAAGAAAAAGTGCGCTTGATTCAAGAGAGGCTGAAAGCAGCTCAAGCCAGACAGAAGAGTTATGCTGATACTCGCCGAAGAGATTTAAGCTTCGAGCCCAATGATTATGTGTACCTCAGGATCACACCTTTCAGAGGAGTTAAGCGATTTCAAATGAAGGGAAAGTTAGCACCAAGGTATGTGGGGCCATTCAAGATTTTGATGCGCAAGGGAGAAGTTGCCTATCAGCTGGAGCTACCTGAGAACTTGAGCGGGATACATGATGTGTTTCATGTGTCTCAATTAAAGAAGTGCTTGCGGGTGCCAGAGGAAGCAGTGCCAATAGAGGCTGTGGATCTCCAGGAGGATCTGTCCTATAAAGAGCATCCCATCAAAATCTTGGAAGTGTCAAAGCGTGTCACCAGAAGAAGGGTCGTTCGCTTTTGCAAAGTTCAGTGGAGCAAACATTCGGAGGAGGAAGCAACCTGGGAAAGCGAGGAGGATCTCAAAGCGGAGTTTCCAAACCTATTCCTTAGAGAGCCAGAATCTCGGGGTTGCGATTCCGTTTAAGGGGGGGAGGTTTGTAACATCCTGATTTTCAGAGTCTTTTTGAAGCTTTTAAAATAAAATTCACCATTTGAATTTTTCTGGAATGAATTAAAGCTTAATTGGAATTTTATTAAATTGAAAGGATTTAATATGATTAAGATAAACATTAACATTTGCCAATGTTATTTTATTTGAGTTCCTTGAGCCTCAAGTAATTTTCTGGAATTTTATTGGATTTTTTCTGGATTTATTTGCTATTTTCTAGAGCTCAAAAGGATTTATTTGCATTTCTGGAAAAGAAAAAGAAAAGAAAATCCCAAACCGGCCAGTGGGCCGAAAACCCACCAGCCGGCCCAGCCCAGCCAGCGCGCGCCCGCTCACGCCACGTGTCGCGCATCGGCGCCCAGTCCGCGCCCGCGCCTCTCGGTTGGATGCCAGCCACGTGTCGCCCATCCGCCGCAGCCGCTTCGCCCGCGCGCCATCCGTGCCGCCCGCTCGCCCGGAGCCACTGACAGGTGGGGCCCACCTGTCAGGGTCCTCGTTCCCGACCGGGACTCTCTTCCCCGTCCCCGTTCCGAACTCTGCCACGCCGCCGCCGTCTCCGCCGCGGACTCTTCGCCGCACCCGACCCGGCCGCCTCAGCGTCCGCGTATAAACACGCCCGACCCCTCGGCTTCTTCACCGTCCCGAGCCGCCGCTCATCGCCGGAGCCGCCGGTGCGTCACCGTCGCCCGTACGCCATCGGTCGCTTGGCGTTCGCCGCTCGTCGCCGGAGCTCGCCGCCGAGAGCGCTCGCCGTTTAACGCCGCCGGTGAGTCCCGCCGCCACCTCGGTCGCCGCTGGCCAGACCCCGCCGCCGTCCCAGACCTCGCCGGCCAGCCGCCGCCGCTACCCGCCCGCACCTCGGTCGCGCCCCGCGTCCCCTCGGCCCTTGCGCCGGCGTGCATCAGCGCTGGCGTCACCCGCGACCCCTCGCCTTCCTGTAGACCTGGTCCCCGTGCACCGTGCCTCTGCCGGTGGGTCCCGCAGGTCCACCGTGCACCCGTGAGCCGAGATGGCCACGTCAGCTGTGCCCCGTCAGCCTTACCCGCACATGTGTTGCCACGTGGTCGCCACGTCAGCCCTACCCGTCGCGTCAGCAACCGCCGCCCCGCACTGTTTCGTGAGCCGGGTTCACCGTAGACCCGTTCTCCCATGCACCCGGTCCACAGCACAGTACTTTTTCCAATTTCCCCGATTTTCTTTAGATCCAATTTTTCAAGAGCCCGTTCTCCCTCGTCCTAGCTCCGATTGACCCGATTCTTTTTCCTAAATTCATCTAAAATTGAGCTCGACCTTTTGGTTCAGGTTTGAAAGTTTTTGGAGTTCATTTGAATTTTATTTGATTTTATTTTGTCTTTTCGTCTCGTTTTCTCTCTCGTTAGATCGCGTGTTCGAGGGAGCGGAAGTTGGATTGGAAGACCAAGAGACCTCAACTGAGCAAGGCCAAGGCAAGTCGTATTCTTTGATCATGTTGAACCTAGTTTTCAAATCTATTATGTATTATGTTGCTTTAAATTATCATGCATTGCTACTTTATTATAAAACCCTTGTATTGGTAGTTATACTCCCAATTGGTTATTTCCCTCCATGATAATTTGACTACCATGTTTCCATTGACACCTTAGGATTGGGAAGTATTTAGTGATACAATAATAGTTGTCACATGGGGTTATGTCTAATTGCTTAGCCAGGCTTATCATTAGCACGTTGGGTCTGTCATCACATGTGGTTAATTAATCTTGACTTAATGATTTACTTGAACATGGTGGTTAGCCACAGTTATAAAATTTGTATGTCATGACATGGGTAGTGTCATGGGCATTGGTTATACAAACTTGGCTTTCACTTGGGCGAATGATCGTGCAGTAAAGGGGGTGCTGGATGCACATTGGGATGTGGATGTTTCGCCTGGGTAACTCTTAAGGACTTAACTTTGTGCGCCATTGATCTGAGTTTTATCGTGCAAACCACATGTCTAGTATGGGATAGACCTGGCATAATAATTTGTGAAGTCTCAACTTTGGTTTCACCACTGATATTGTTGTGGCGCAAGGGGGGGCAATTATCGACTAGGGGGTTACCCTACTCGACAGCGAAACCTTAGCGAGTGGGATCGGGTTGAGATGGATCATTGTAAAAGCCTTGTTGTGATTATGTTTAACGTGAGGATTATCACATCGTGTGGGTACAGTTGTGCAACCTCTGCAGAGTGTAAAACTATTCGAATAGCCGTGTCCTCGGTCATGGACAATGCTCGGTGATTTCACACGAGGGGTAGAGTTTTTATGAAACCTAGTTGGGTTGAGCTGGGAAGTGAATAGTCAGTTCACTTGTGGTTATATTCAATTCCTTTGATTATTTATTTAACATCCTTTGTTAAAGTTGCTTTTCAATCTATTTATTGTATTTACTTCAAATTGTAGCTTTCTGCAAAGTTAACCTTTCAGCCATCCATTGTTAAGCCTTGCATATTATATTGCATTCATTTGTTACAAACGACTTGCTGAGTACTCTATGTACTCACGGCTTTATGCCCCTGTTGCTCAGTTGAGGAGGAGGAGAATCACCAACAGGAGGTTCCAGAAGGAGAGTACTTCGACGTCTTCGCGGATTAGGCTTCGTTCTCCACTCGATAGCCTGTGGGCGTGTCGATTGGCTGCTGCGCTTTCTTTTGGATTTCCGCTGCTAGTTTTTGTTAAGCCCTTCAGGCTAGTCTAATGTAAGCTTGGCCATAAGGTCGTACTCTGATGATTATTAATAATATTTGAGTCTTTTCTTAGTGAATAGTGATATGTTCGATATTTCATCTTTGTTTTTACTGTGTGCACTAGCGTGATCCTGGACTAGTGCAGAATACACAGGAGAGTCCGGATTTGCATATTCGGGTCTCTACAACGTCCCGGACATTTTTGCTAATTGATTAGTTACACGTAGTCATGCATTTTTTGCTAATTGATTAGTTGCACGTACAAGTGAAGAAGAGTGCTTCCTTACAAGAATGGATCATTCTAGATATTTAAAAAATCACTAATCAAGATCGTTTTCGCTTAACCAAAGAAAGGCCCTTTTTGCTAATAATAATATAATACAACAAAAATATATCTCTTATCATAGAGGGAAGAAGATGGAGCATGTATGCAAGTTTTTGGTACGGGCCATTCACGTACATTAGGAAGTTGGCCAGTTGGATTACCAATGGCTTCTATAGTTTGAATTTCCGTTGCAACACATGGTACATGACTAGTTTATGCTAAAAGTCCAACACGAACCTGTTGTGGCATTTATATCCCATCAACTATTCCGTTGTGGCATGTATAGGACCAGCCAGTGAAGGGATCCCCGTCTTATTGCAGCAACACGGTAGAGCAGTAGTACGTACATACACACTCACACCCCATGAACCGCTCCTTGCAGTGTGGGAGTATATTAGCTTGATCGACCATGCATCGATCGGCAGATGGACGGATGGATCAGGGAAGAATGTAAACGCCAAGTTTGCAGGGGCAATTGAAATGGACGTCATGCATTTTTTGGTAATTGATTAGTCGTTGCACGTACAAGTGAAGAAGAGTGCTGCTAGCTCGTATTAGCAGTGTTCATGCTTCCTCACAAGAATGGATCATTCTACATATTTAAAAAATCACTAATCGAGAGCATTTTCGCTTAACCAAAGAAAGACCCTTTTTGCTAATAATAATATAATACAACAAAAATATATCTCTTATCATAGAGGGAAGAAGATGGAGCATGCATTCAAGTTTTTGGTACGGGCCATTCACACATATACCCACTTGACATGTCAAACTTCACATGGATCCTCCGTATGCACCACCCCAGTGCCGTCCACGTAGCTGAACTGAAGAGCCTTGACCACGATTCCGTTGGTATAAACTACCACGTCGACTAGTCGGATGGGAGACCGCTGGATGCCGCGATCTCCTCCCACTCCACCCCATAACCCAATCTTGGCTATTCAGCTCTTTATATATACGTTTCTGGACCCAAAAAAAGAGAATGTTACAAAACTTTCAAATAAAGGTATTAGTACTGAGGAAATAAGCAAACAAATCAAACGGGGATTGCATAGTGAGCTAGCCTTGGTCCAATTCCATATGAAAAGGCAAGTAAAGTGGATGAGACAATGTAATATCCAAGAAGCTAGTCGAACAATTCACCTGAGGAACTAACCTCTATGTTAAAAATAGAGCCCCTTAATCTCATGTGGACACTAGCCTGTGATACCTATTATGCAATTTGCTGACAAATATACCCACTTGACATGTCAAACTTCACATCCACAAACCCCTGCCGCACATTTACTGGGATGCCTGTTTCAATACCGAAATATTTTTCAGTATTTCACAAGATGACAATGGAAGATTTGTTTTACCAAACCAAACGGAATGGGTCACACTTATCACTTAGTATGCCATTTCAAAGGCCTATTTCGAACACAGGAATATCATAGGAATTCTGTGGGAATAGTTCAATTCCGTAGGATTCGGGAAAAATTCCCATGTTCCACACATAGCCTAAAGTTTTTCATGCAATGTTCATATATTTACTAAAACAACTAAAACTCTGTTCATCCTTAATCCAAACATCCGGCGCAGTTTAGTGTCTCAAACCATAATCAATGTTTATATTGGAACTGACACCCACCCCCGATAACAGATAACACCGCCTTTAATTGAACAATAAACACAAGTTGATATTACCCAAGGCCAAGCACAATGTAAGATTAAAAATCAAAACGACATATTGTAGAACTCTTACGACCACTCACTGTAGTCGTACAACCACATTGAAGAAGCTACGACCCTCTCCTATATCGTTACGACCGCTTTGTTGGTTCTCCGACCACCCTGACAGTCATTACAACCATATTGTGACTGCTCCGATCACGCCTCCCAACTCCGACTACGTACTCGTAACTTCAACTGAAGTTACGACCATATTCATTGCCATTGCGCTGCACTTCCTTTGACCATAGTCGATCACCATAGTTGTTACTTGATTACGACCACGCTGTGATTCTATCGACCACGTTGAAGGCTCTATCGACTGCCGTTGTCGTAACCCTTACGACCATGTTAGCTACTTCACGACCGTTGTCGTAACTTTTTTACGACCACGCCTTCCCGTTGTGGTCGCTTACAACCACGCCTTCTCGTTCTGTGACCATGGTCGTAACTCGCTTACGATCACATCTGCTGCTCTTGCGAACACCTCCGCTCGATCACCCTGATCGCTTCCTTTGTTAACTTGCCTTGTCTCGGTACAATACTCTGCCCTTTATACCCAGCTCTACGACTACGAGTCGGGCTCGACTATGACTATGACTGTGACTCCTACGACTCCGACACAGACTCGATAAACAAACTCATACGACCACGAGCACGACCACAATGACTCGAACACGATTTCGACTTTCTGACTTGAATGTGACTACGACCTGCGACTTTGACTTCTAAACGAGAAACAAGATTACAAACTCTAACACATTCATATGTACATGCCATGCAACCGTGCAAAGCAAATGCCCAGAATTTGTTTTAGACACGATAACCCACAACTCAGACCTGTGTATGGTCAATAAGGAAGCATATCAGGATGAGGCTTCTGTATAGCCGATAAGGATGGGAAATAGGTGGATCTAACATGTTAGGAATAATCTAGTTGCTGAGAAAGCACGTGAGCTCGTCCAGTTCCACAATATTCCAGATTATAGCAAGGGTAGAAACTCACTGATCAAAAGGTGAGGCGTTTGATAAGGAGAGAAGAACAGGAACAAAATCCAACTGATTTCGTAAGGTTTTAGGCGGATCGGGTAGAATTCTGACTATCAATTGGACTGCTGATATGGCTTGAGAGGGGGAGTGAATTAATCCTGCAGTGCAATCCAATTTAACAACAGCTCTTCACTAACAAAATCAGCCTTTTTACACAAAAATTTGGCCGCTAAATCGATAGTGCCCAGCAGAATTCATTCCCACTTTGATAATATAATTCTCATTATCAAGTTACCTTATAATCATGCATTACATCCCAATATAGTACTTTGCCCCTTTTTGAATCCCAACCATTCCACTACAAAATTGAGAAGTTACATGATAAATATGAAACTTTCATATCCATCCCCGTCCTAATATAACCCCCATTCTCCATGGTCAGAACCAATATACCATGCCCAATCCGCACCCAATCGCGCCAAATCGAACACAAAGCTTTACCGTCCGCCTCCAAGATTGCTCCAAGCGACTCATACGAATCACCTCGAGAAGCTAAGCTCCGCTCACCCTGAGTTTTTTTAGGGAATACCCTGTAACGGCTAGTTTTAATTGGTGAAGGTATAAATACTCCTCCGCCTGCGTAAGGACAGTAAGAAGAGACTCAGCATTGAACATTCACTCCTCATTGTGCATTCATTTGAGTTAGTTGAGCCATAATAAGTGCATTTCATCTCTAGATTGATCCTTTCACACTTGATTGTCGTCTAGCAAAATTGTGATTTTTTACTCTTGGTGATTGCCGGCACCTAGATAGCTTGGCGGGAGTTTGCGCGGTGACTTCTTCAAGAAGATTGTGAAGAAGCCCAATATCGATTTGTGAGTGGTTTGGTGTCCACTATATTTGGAGTGCAGATAGGACAACCATTAGTGGATTGAGGAGATGAGGCTTAATTCGTGGAGCAGGTCTGTAACAGCCCAGTTGTTTATTTCAAAATTTTTGGAAGAAAAAAACTTAAATTAAATTAAATTGGTTTAAAATAAAAACATGTGTTTTAGTGCCTAAATTTTATTTTTGGTTTTTCCCTGGATTTCAGTTTTTGAAAAAGCTGGATTTGAAAAGTCTCTTTAGTAAAACCTAAAAATATTATTAAATAAAATGATATTTTGATTTTCCATAACGATTCTAGGTCAAATTAATTATTTGGATTTATTTGGAGTTTATTTGGGTTTTCTGAGTTTTCTGGAGTTTTAAAATTTATTTTGAAATTAAAAAGTAATTTAAGTATAAAATTATAATACCAATATTAGTTGAAAATAATTTTAATTATTCCAAAATGTCTGCAGGAACTTCTGTGAATTTTTCTGGAATTTTTAGAGTTTATTTCATATTTTATGAGGCTTAATGTATTTTTAGGCTTTTTCTGAAAATCCAAAATCAGAAAATAAAAATAATCTCCTCTCCCCTCCCCTCCAGCCGCCACGTGGATGGCCAGATTCCGCCCACATCGCCACTATCCGGACGTCGCCCCATCCAACCTACCCCTCTCCCGCGCTCGCCACGTGTGCAGCCCAGATGGCCTGTACCCCGCCACCCGGCCCATCTGCCCATCCACCCCCTTCCCTTCCCTCGGCCGCCCAATCCGCCCCGAAGCCACGCGGCCTCATCCTCACTGCCCGCCGCCTCCCTTCCTCTCTCTCTCTCTATTTCTCTCGCTACGGCCCGGCCCCGCCTGTCAGAGCTGCCTTCTTCCCCGCGCCTCCTTCTTCCTCCGCACGTTGCGCCCACCGCCCGCATTAGCCGGCCCCACCCTACCCGGCCACGTCTCCTCTTCCCCGAGCGCGCCGCCACTCCTTCCCACACGCCGCCCCACGCCTTCCCCCTCGTGCAGCCAACTCCCCGCCATCTCCGCGCCCGCCTCCACCTTCTTCCGCAACGGCCGCCGCCCACCTCCCACTCCGGTGAGGAATTCCCGCAGCCTCACTCCCCCTCCGCCCTATAAAAGGACCCCCTCAGCTCCGTCTTCTCTCGCCCCATCCCCCTCTGCCCTCCGCTTCCTCTCCCGAGAGCTCCACCGGCCCCGCACCGTGCGTCTTCGCCGCCAGCTTCGGCAAGCAATCACCGGCTGCTCGCGCCTCCTCACACCCGGCCGACGTCACCTCCAGCTCCGCCGCGTCGCCCTGGACATCCTCCGCCCCTCCGTTCGGCTCGAGCGCTGCCGGAGCACCGCCGCCGCGTGAGACCCAAGCCGCCGCCGCTCTTCCCTCGTCGCCGACCACTTCCCGGGCCCGCCAAGCTCTGCGCGAAGGTAAAACGAACCCCTGTAGCTCCCTCTTCCTCCTCCACCCCTCGCCGCCGGCCACCGTGTGCCGGAGCGCCATCGCCGCTGTGCCCGAGCGCCGCCTCCGGCCAGTGCTACCTCGGGTGCTCGCGTGGCAGCCCAGGTGGCAGCCATGTGGCACCACGTCGGCGCCACCTCGGCAACCCCTGCCCGTGCCACCTCAGCCCCCCGTCTATGTCCATGCGCCCGGTTCATAGACCCAGGGCCCACTGTTAGCCTCTCACCATAATTTCCAGTACAAAAATAATTCGGCCAAAATAAAAATCCCAGGGTTGACGCTATGCTGATGTCATAAATCAATTCCTTTAGAAAATTAATTCAAGAAAATCAATCTTTTTCTTTTTCTCTAATTTTAAACTTCCGAGAGCTCATTCTCCTTCATCCTAACTCCGATTGAGCCCATTTAAATTTCTAAATTCATCAAAAATTCCTCTCTATCTATTTCTGGCCTCAATTCAAATATTTGAATTTAGTTTGAATTCATTCGAATTTGGTGGGTTATTTTCACGTGTAGACTTCGACGATTCAAGAGAATTCAAAAACGAAGATTTGCACCAATTTGAAGAGCAAGGCAAGTCACACTCCTTGATAATGTTGATCCCAGTTTTCAAAATAAAAATATGTTGATCATGTTGATCCCAGTTTTCAAGGAGGTTTATGAAATATCTTGAAAACAAAATATAAAAACTGGTTTAGACTTAGGCAATTGGTTAGATGATGGGTGCAGGCATGCCCTGTAGGTTGTAGCCACAGGGTTGACTATCGTGCACAGGGGTATGTGGTTGAGCCTAGGTCAATTAAGGACCGGTCTGTGAGCTACTGTTGCAAAGCCCTATCGTACTACCACATGGCTGGTATGGGATAGCCCTGGCTGAATAATTTGCGAAGTCCCGACCTAAGTCAAGTCGTAGGTTGAAAGTGGGCGTGGTTTTTGCCATGAGAAGTCCCACTTGAGTGAGCGTGGTTGTAGCTATGTGAAGTCTCGCTCAGGCTCAAGAGGGGGTCCCGGTCAGGTGGATTCCTTACTGGGGTGAAACCTTAGAGTTGGTTTGGCCAGGTTGAAGGCTTTGCATTGTAAAGGCCTTGTCACGACTCCTAACCGCACACCTAAGGATGTGTGTAATCCACGGTCATGGGCATGCTGAGTAAAAGTTTTTCATGGATTAGACTTTATTTTTCAAAAATGTTTTTGAAAACCTTGTGGATGGATGGAATCCACGAGAGATGCAAACCTTGCGGATGGATGGAATCCGTGAGAGATCAAAACCTGGTGGATGGATGGAATCCATTAGAGTTGTGCAGTGGAAGCGTGTGGATGGATGGAATCCATACGTGAACTTTTGGAAAAGATGGTCCGGGTGGGATGCCCGTGGATAGGTTAGTGTTTGGTCGGAGCCTGCACTGATGGTATTATTTTCTATTACAAGTATTGTTTTTCCTTACTGTATTGAATTCAGTAATTTCAACTATTTATTGTATTTCCTTAAATGTTGTTTTATGCAAACTAACCCTATAAGCCTTCTATTGAAGCCTTTATCATTATGTTGCATTTCTCCGTGTGATTTGCGGAGTACAAGTTTGTACTCACCTTGCAATCTCCATACAGAGGAAGGTGCCGTCGACTACGATGAAGATCAGGACGAGTAGGCCGCGTCTTACTGTCGTTTTCCTGTGGGCTTCGTTTCTTTTCAGTTGCTTTTGCAGTTATTTGCTTTATTTATTTTTGCCAATGAGCGTTGATGTAAGACTTGGCCATAAGGCCGTACTCTTTATTTAATATAGTGTGTCATTTGTGCTTGGTATTTATCTTTGTTGTCACTATGTGCACTAGCTGATCCTGGACTAGTGCGATTTACATAGAGGATCCAAGAGTCGTTGCTTCGGGTTCCGACACGGTCCAAGTCGGTTGGCTTTTCCTCAACGTGGTCTAGTGGAAACCAGCAAGTTTTCGATCACCACAGTAAAATATCGTGTGTACATTGGATATGTCTTTATCTTTTTTTCAGCTTTTGTATTTCTAGTATATTGTGTTTGTCATATTTACTTGTGCTAGAGCTTTTTGTAAAGACTTATACTTGTAGTGCCTTAGACACACTAGAATTGTATAGGTTTCAATTGCTTTAAAATCCTGCCATACTAAAATTGAGATAATTGTTATTAGAAGGCAAAAAAATTTTAAAACCTTTATTCACCCCCTCTAGTCAGTTATCGTTGATCCTACAGTGGTTGACTCAATGTCCATAAAAGCTAAGCAATAGTGGCATTTTGATTCGGTCAACCACTTTGCTCATGTTAGAATGGAGCGTTCTTTTGCACCACGGTTTATGGCTTTTGGCTACGGTTTATTAGTAAAGGATTGTGCGTAGGCTACGGAAGCAGAAAACAAAACTTTTCTACCGCGCATACAAGGACATCATGCTTAAGGAGGGATCATGGATCGTTACCACTAGACGCGCAGCGCAGCGGAAGAAGAGTTGGAGAAGCCGATCCAACCACGCGCGTCGAGGTAGTAGTGGAATTAGCCGATCGTCCCGAACAGGTCGTCTCCTCCACGCGATTAACCACACCACGAACAGATCCAATCTGTAGGTTGTTGATGCCGATCAACACCGCAACGAGCAGTGCCTCCACCGGTATCCACACGTCCGGGGCTGGAACGTCGATCGCGAGTGTACTAGCACTCGTGAGCGGCTAGGGTTTTTGCTCGGGATTAACAGAAGCACGTGTTCCCCTCAGCCCCTCGCCACCATATATATATAGACCTCCTCACTTGGGCCTTGTAGACCGAGGCCCAATAGGAGTCTACTCGGATCTCTATCCAAATTGAGCCCACATCCAAATCATATTCGAATTAGTATTCCAACCCGTTAAGTGTGTGACCCTGTAGGTTCACGTATACTTGGTCGCGACCCGGAAACGCCTTTCCGCTCACCCTGTTAATAGCGGCCTCTAGTAAGACATATTAACCCCAAAGTATACGTAAAGATCATATCGGCTGAACCTGTAATATTCTCATGTACGAATCCCTTTGCCTCACGATATAGATTGATCTCAAGGCAAGACCTGTGTCATCCACTTAATAGCTCAATCACTCTCTCGATTCCGTGATGGATTATAAACTTGTGATTGACTCCTCAATCACCTTGGCATGGCCATGCACTTTCATAATCCATTACATCGAGGGGCCCAGAGATATCTCTCCCATAAGGAGGGGCAAATTCTATCTTGATCATTCACATCCCACTACATGTTTCATGGCAAACCCGAAGACTACTTTTATGACTACTCAGTTATGGAGTAGTGTTTAGTAGTCCCAAAATAAGCTACTACGCATGTTGGGAACCATGATGATCTCAAGTCTAAGGATTCTACATAAACACTACTTGAGACCAACTGATGACACATGGAATCTCTGCAGTGTCTCATGGTGGGTCTATCCAACATATGTTCACTAACACATGTCCATATTATTGATTTGGTATCACCATACCATGATCCATGAGACATGATCATCAATCAACACATATGCTGATCTTTGAATCATATTCGTTCCTCATATGATATATGATCAGGGATCATTTAGAAATAGCAACATTTTAGCATTAAGAGTCTCATGAATAAGTCACATACTCATTGATCAATAATGATAATGTCTATTTCAAGGAACAAAGTAATGCATCATAAACATAGTATGTGATATATATAACATCTCCATGTTGCCTCTAGGGCATATCACTAATAATTAGTATAATAAATAGTAATTGCCGAAAGAAGTTGAAGCCCAAAGTCAGCTGGAAAGCTGAAAAGAACGGGCCAATAGCATTACAGGGAAAACGTTTTAAACAAGTTTCACATTTATTTTTCCTTTCTCAGTGGTATTTTTGGCAACATGTGTCTTCAAATTTGTCCCTGAAAAAAATAATAGATGTATAGTCTCCTATGTGTCAACTTTAGTTTCTTTCTGCATGAGTGCAAATAGAGATTTGTATGTTGTGCCTGGCCACCTGTTAGGGATGGCAATCGGGCGCGGCGGGTACGGGTAGTGCTCGCCCATACCCGTACCCGCGACCCCGATTTACGCCCATGGGTATACCCGCGAAGGACCACGGATAAAAAACCTCGCCCATACCCGTCGCCCGCGGGTACCTGTCGCCCGCAGGCATACTCGTTTACTCGCGAACTGAGTACATCACATTCAAACATCACCAATGCATTACAAATTCACACATTTAACAACTACAATGGAAATACAAATTGACATAGTTCCTCACACATATATATAGAGATGTAGGCGATCAAATCTCGATAACAGAAAACCACAAAATTCAAATAACACCGCTGTCAAGTCAACACATGGAATACATGGTCATACAACTCTAAAAGAACAAAAATGGTAACAGAAAGAGAATTGCGCTCCCATCAAAGTAACCATTTTCTATATCCAGTGGTAAAATGAAAGGTCAAAATATTTGTAATGAGTACAGTAAACAATAAGGTATTCAGAGTTGAGTGTGAGGATAAACTATCTAGTTCCTATAAGGAAATGAGTGAAAATAGCAACTTCCACATGTGGATCTCCTTGTATAGCATATTGAGTCTTTGTTATTCAGAAGAAAGATTGACTTGAAAACATGCTTGGTGTTAGTAAATTGATGTAGCAGTATAACTAGCCACAAACTCGTGTTCAACACAGCAAAAGAAATGAGGTGGTAGAATCAAAGCTATAAGCTCTCAACAAGGGGACCAAAATTTAAAAGTACCTAATACCACCCCTCTTTCAACTGAAGGCAATCATAAGTGACCAAATCAACAAGAAAATGACTTTGACCACATACTCTATATGTACGGCTGCATGAAACAACAATCATAGACCTCTACACTTGGAAGTATGAGGATATAAGTGTTACAAATATGGGCAATATTTTAATTCAAAATTTACTAGGAGACAAACATAATAAACTAGTGATACAAAGTTTACTACTAGCAGCAGGCTACTCATCATATTTCAGAATATACTCAAGAAAATGTAGTAACTAAGTCGTACGTGCGCGCAAACGACTTACTTGTTAGCTTGATGAAGAACAGGAAGCCGCGCAGGCTTGACGCAGTGCAGAACGTAGATGTCGCAGTGCAGTGAGCGGTCGCGCAGATGCGCTGCCCAGAAACCTTATTACCGCCCCGTGCAGGTACTCTCTGCGGCAACGGTTCGGAGATAGCCGCTCTCCCTCCTTCCAGGTGCACGCCGGGAAGAAAGGTCGACGAGGTTCAGAAAGCACAGCACAACAGCAGAACAGAGCAGAAAGTAGAGGAAGAATGGAGGTGCAAAATTCTCTCACTTTTCCTAGACGTCTCCAGGCCCTTTTATGGGTGTTGTAGTTACTACTCACTAGTGACTGCTGCGTTTTTAATAGAATTATGCACTAGTAACTGCCTCATCAAATCACAAATTAAGTTGTGTAAATTCACTTGTAACTGCCTCATTCAAATGTTTAAATCTCATTTAAACAGAGAGAGTGAGGTGCATGGTTCAGTAAAAATAAAGATGGACTTGGTCTGCCAAGTGGCGCGCCACGTCACGGCACGGTCGCGCGTCGCAAGCCACAAGTCATGCGATTTTCACGTGAAAATACGCGAATACGCGCGCGCGTGTGTGACTAGACAGAACCATCCTCATACCATCTCTTTCCATATTCAAGGAGTGGGGAGGACTCCACCTTATAAATCGGTCTTCCTCACCTTGCCTTAGCAATATGGTACTAAACCATGCATGCTTTGGAATTAAGGAAATAGTCCAAATTAAATGGGCCAATTTCTAACAATCCCCCACCAATTCCAAAGCAACAAGTAAACATATGACAAAGGTATTGTGCTGAAGTACTGTTAATATACCAATCGTTTAGTGTAAGTCCCGTACGGGTTGAACTTGCACCTAGAATGACAAGATTCACCTTCTCACAGCTGATGAATGGACTATGCCTTGAATTCACAGCTTTTTGTGATCAGATTTCACTTGAAATCTCAACTAGTACTAGGCTGCCAATGAACCTCGCCTAAACGGAGCGTTATATGGTCATGCTCCCTTATCTGCTCATGAGCTTTCTAGAAAATGCCCCGTTCTCGTGAACTGCGACCACACAGTTAAGCTCAAGTAGGTGTATTCTTTCTAGGTATCCTGCAGGTTAATACCTTTTTCTTATTTGGACAACAGAATACATTAAGGCTTTATGCCAACCTTCCATACAGTCGAAAGTACATTGTTTATTAGGACATGGGTACAATAAATATGTACTCTCTTGTTACAACATCAATTTTGTTTTTCCCATTGCCTAAGTCACGGGATCTCTGATCAAGAAGGTATGGGTTACCATTGTGATGTAATTTAAATGGGCCTCATTCCCATGTCCGTAGATGCAACGGAAATCGTTTTCCGTGCTAAACTCTTTGTAAAAGGGTCTGCCAGATTTTTCTCAGTATGAATATAGTTCACAGCAATCACTCCGGAGTTTCTCAGTTTTCTGACAGATTTAAGCCTGCGCTTCACATGTCTAAAGGACTTCATATTATCCTTTGTACTTGTGACTTTGGCCAACACTGTTTGATTATCACAGTACATCAGGATTGCAGGTATTGGTTTCTCAACCAATGCCAAGTCCAATAGAAGCTCTTTCAGCCATTCAGCCTCAACTGTGGCTGTGTCAAGTGCTACATGTTCTGCTTCCATGGTTGACCTCGTCAATATGGTCTGTTTGCAAGACCTCCATGAAACTGCAGCACCAACTAAAGTGAATACATAACCACTTGTAGCTTTGATCTCATCCGCATCAGAGATCCAATTAGAGTCACTGTATCCTTCTAATACAGAAGGGTGTCCAGCATAATGTATTCCAAAAAATGTTGTGCCTCTCAAGTAGCGCAACACTCTTTCAAGTGCCTCCCAGTGATCATCTCCTGGGTTAGACATAAACCGACTTAATTTGCTCACAGCAAATGAAATGTCAGGTCTTGTGGTACCAGCTAAATACATAAGTGACCCAATAATTTGTGAATATCTTAATTGATCTTTTCCTAACCCCTGGTTCTTTCGAAGCTTAATGCTCGCATCATAGGGTGCTGGTGAAACTTTACAGTTTTCAAAACCAAACCGGCATAATATTTTCTCAGCATAATGGGATTGATTCAAAGTAATCCCATCCTTGCTTTTGATCAATTTAATATTCAGAATGACATCTGCCTCTCCCAAGTCTTTCATATCAAAACACCGAGATAAGAAAGATTTGACCTCGTCAATTACGGAAGTGTTTGCTCCAAATATAAGTATGTCATCTACATACAGACATAAGATAACTCCTTGACCCCCACCATAACGATAATACACACATTTATCAGTTTCATTCACAACAAAGCCAGCGGATGTCAAAGTTGTGTCAAACTTTTCGTGCCATTGTTTTGGTGCTTGTTTTAGGCCATACAAAGATTTCAATAATCTGCATACTTTATTTTCCTGTCCAGAAATCACAAAACCATCCGGTTGATCCATATAGATTTCTTCCTCCAACTCTCCATTAAGGAAAGATGTCTTCACGTCCATTTGATGAACATGTGGGCCATAGGAAGATGTTAACGCAAGGAGCACTCTGATGGTAGTTAATCTGGCGACAGGAGAATATGTATCAAAGAAATCTTCTCCCTCTCTCTGGGTGTAACCCTTGGCCACAAGCCTTGCCTTGTACTTCTCAATTGTTCCATCAGGCCTTAGTTTCTTTTTAAAGATCCACTTACATCCTACAGGTTTACACCCGATAGGACGATCCGTGATCTCCCAAGTCCCATTAGCCATGATAGAGTCCATCTCGCTATGGACTGTCTCTTTCCAATACTCAGCATCAGGAGATGCATAAGCCTCCGAAAGAGTCTTTGGCACATCATCCACGAGGTATACAATAAAGTCGTCACCAAAGGTTTTCTCAACCCTTTGTCTCTTGCTCCTGCGAGGAGCTTCTGCGACTAGATTGTTATCCTCATCAGGGATATCACATATTGGTTCAGAAATGGTGGGAAGTTCAGAAGTTTGATTATTTTCACTTTCAATATTATCAGTTTGAACATTCTCTATTCGTGAAGTACTGCCTGCTGTTCTCATAGGAAAGATATTCTCAAAGAAAGAAGCATCTCTAGACTCCATTATTGTATTAGCAATAATCTCAGGAGTTTCTGATTTAACTACTAAAAATCTATAGGCCGTGCTAGTTTGAGCATATCCTAGAAAAATACAATTGACTGTTTTTGGTCCAAGTTTTCTCTTTTTCTGCAATGGTATATTGACTTTTGCCAAACACCCCCAAGTTCGCAGAAATTAACATTAGGTTTTCTCCCCTTCCATCCCTCATACGGAGTAATCTCACTCTTTTTAGTGATTACTCTGTTTAGGACGAAAGATGCTGTTAGAATAGCTTCCCCCACCATGCCTTAGGCATACCGGCACTCTCTAACATGGTATTAATCAAATCTGTTAGTGTCCGGTTTTTCCTCTCAGCTACCCCGTTTGATTGGGGTGAATATGGTGGTGTAAATTTATGTACTATTCCATGCTCAGAACAGAATTGGGAGAATTCATGAGAGACATACTCTCCTCCACGATCAGACCTTAATCTTTTTATTTTCTTCTCTAGTTGGTTCTCAACCTCGGCCTTATAAGTTTTAAAGTAGTTTAAAGCTTCATCTTTAGTTTTCAGCAAATACACAGAGCAGTAGCGTGTTGCATCATCAATAAAAGTTAGAAAATTTCTTTTGCCTCCTTTTGTCAATAATCCATTCATTTCACACAAATCTGAATGAATAAGATCTAAAGGTGCCAAGTTCTTTTCATCCTCTAATCCCTTAAAGGGTTTTCGAGGTTGCTTTGCTTGCACACATGACTGGCACTTTGATCCTTTGACAATTTCACATTTTGGAATTAAATCTAAACTGGACATTCTAGCAATACTATCAAAACCAATATGACAGAAACGAGAATGCCAAATATTTGCCTCACATTTATTTAAACTAGTTGCAACATTCAGATTATAACAAGATTCTAAAATACTTAGGTGGAACAAGCCTCCGCTCTCATAGCCTTTACCAATAAATTTGCCAAACTTAGACATTACAATTTTATTTGACTCAAAAACTAGCTTATAACCATCCTTGCATAGAAGAGAACCACTAGCGAGGTTCTTCTTTATCGTAGAAGCATTCTGCACGTTCTTCAAGTGGACAATCTTTCCTGAAGTAAGCTTCAGATCCACCGTGCCAACACCAAGAACAGAAGCATGCGACCCGTTTCCCATTAGGACGGAGGAAGCCCCTGCTGCCTGATAAGAAGAAAACAAGGAAATATCAGAACATACGTGAACATTAGCTCTAGTATCAACCCACCAATCAGTGGATTGACAAGCTGGAAAGACAACATGTGAATTACCATACCCTCCTGAAGTCGAGACCAAGCCTATGGTCACGTTAACAGCCTTCTTCTTAGGCTGTTCACCATCTCTGATTTTGCATAAACGACAGTCCTTCGCCATATGACCGTCTTTTCCGCACACAAAGCAGGTGATGTCCTTCAAATTCTTTTTCTCGGTTTTCTTCTTAAAGCTAGTTGTCTTGTTCGGTTTGTTGGATTTGTACTTCTTAGCAACAGTCTTTTTCTGTATAACATTTGCATTGTTCTGGCCAGATGTGCTAGGTGCATCTTTTGCTCTTGCTTTTTCTTCTACATCGAGGGCTGCAATGAGATCCTCAACAGAAATCTCTTCCCTCTTAAGTAGCAAAATCCCGCCAAGAAGCAGGGAGTTTAGCAACAATGCCCACAGCCACAAACTTTGGAGGCAACACACAGCCCAAGTGCGCAATCTCACCGACTAGTAGCTGGAGGTCATGAGCTTGTCCCACTATGGACTTAGCCTCATCCATGCTAAAGTCAAAAAATTGCTCACATATGTAGAGCCAGCGACCTGCCTCTGCCTCTGCATATTTGTGCTCTAGTGCATCCCACAACTCTGTGGCGGACTTGTAGTCCATGTACACATCATAGAGCTGATCTGCCAGAACAGTTAGAATGCAGCCAAGGGCAGTATTGTTTGCAGTCTCAAACTGCATGTACTACTCAATCGTAAATGGATACTACGGGTGGATAACCCACCACAGCTCCAAAGACATGAGCCAAAACTTGACTCTAGTCTGCCATCTACGAAAGTTCTGACCAGAAAACCTCTCAGGTTTCATCGCATCAGAAGCACTAGCCATTTCTGTATTGCAACAAAATTCGCAATAATGTTTCTGGATTGTTACAAATTTGGGCAATATTTTAATTCCAAATTTTACTAGGAGACAAACACAATAAACTAGTGATGCAAAGTTTATTACTAGCAGCAGGCTACTCATCATATTTCAGAATATACTCAAGAAAATGTAGTAACTAAGTCGTACGTGCGCGCGAACGACTTACTTGTTAGCCTGATGAAGAATAGGAAGCCGCACAGGCTTGACGCAGTGCAGTGAGCGGTCGCGCAGATGCGCTACCCAAAAACCTTATTGCCGCCCCGTGCAGGTAATCTCTGCAGCAACGGTTCGGAGATAGCCGCTCTCCCTCCTTCCAGGTGCACGGCGGGAAGAAAGGTCGACGAGGTTCAGAAAGCACAGCACAACAGCAGAACAGAGCAGAAAGTAGAGGAAGAATGGAGGTGCAAAATTCTCTCACCTTTCCTAGATGTCTCCAGGCCCTTTGATGGTGCTGTAGTTACTACTCACTAGTAGCTGCTGCGTTTTTAATAGAATTATGCACTGGTATCTGCCTCATCAAATCACAAATTAAGCTGTGTAAATTCACTTGTAACTGCCTCATTCAAATGTTTAAATCTCATTTAAATAGAGAGAGTGAGGTGCATGGTTCAGCAAAAATAAAGATGGACTTGGTCTGCCAAGTGGCGCGCCACGTCACGGCACGGTCGCGCGTCGCAAGCCACAAGTCACGCGATTTTCACGCGAAAATACGCGAATACGCGCTTGCGTGCGTGCGCGCGTGTGACTAGACAGAACCATCCTCATACCATCTCTTTCCATATTCAAGGAGTGGGGAGGACTCCACCTTATAAATCGGTCTTCCTCACCCTGCCTTAGCAATATGGTACTAAACCATGCATGCTTTGGAATTAAGAAAATAGGCCAAATTAAATGGGCCAATTTCTAACAATAAGTGGCAGCATTTACCATTATGTCTTCACGCCAATTCTTTTGGTACCCTGTCAAGCAAATTTGAAGGGATTCACTACCCGGTATGCCATTCAAATCTCTCACTGGCCTATATAGTACCTGTCAAATCCAAACATGAAGCTTGTCACTAGCAAACTAATCGACAGAAAATACTAGTAGCACTGCACTAGATCCAAACATAGCACTCGGCGATGAGGAAGAAAGGAGGGAGGACCGACAATCGTGGTGGAGAGGGGCGGCAGGCGGCTAGATCTGGACGACAGGCGGCCAGATCTGGTCGGTGGAGAAAGAGGCGGCGTCTCGGTGGCGATACCTTCGTCGGGGGCATAGGGGAGGAGAAATTCATCGGTGGCGAGGGTGGGCTCGCCAGTTTTTGAGGCGAGGGTGAGGGAGATGGCGACGCCGCCGGCGGAGGAGGCACCCTGTGTGGGGTAGGGGTCGAGAAGTCCGACCGCAGGGACTCAGATGGCCTCAAGGAGCGATGGTGCGAGGGCAGCGAATGCGAGAGCCGGGACTCGAACGGAGGAGGCGGCGGATTGTAGGCGGGCCGTGCGAGTTGCGACGGTTCAAGGGCAGGAGAGCGAGAGGGGGCAGACCGGTGGACTGGGGGAGAGTTATCTGGGCGACTAGGCGGGCGGACGGTGGCCAGTGGTTGAGTTATGTTTATTATTTTAGGATGGCCCACATGTCAGTTTATTTCACGGGTAAACGGGCGAGACGGGTACGAGTAGAGCTAACCCATACCCGTACCCATTTACCCGATGGGAAGAGATCCCCCCCCCCCCATTTTCATACCCGTGGGTAAAGAATACATCCCATACCCGACTCCATTAGGGTATTTACCCATGGGTAAACAGGCACAATTGCCATCCCTACCACCTGTGGTGGATTTGCGGAGGAGGGTCCAAATCAGAAATGATGATATATATGACATGGTTAGTGCATCACATGACTGAAGAGCAGCTGATCCAACATCGATCAAGATTGTTTTGATATCTCATACAGAGGCCTCTTGAGGAACTGGTTTATAGCGGAACTATAAGCTGTCTCGAGAGCACAAGGTGAGGCAGAGATCGACCAAGACTGATATGAGAGAAAGCAGTAAAAAGGAAATTGAATGATTGGAATATATTGAAAGAGTTAGCTTAGGACTGAAAGGCTTGGAAGTTACAATCTATGTACAGGAACCATGAACTAGGAATCATGATTTAGTGGTAGTGTTATAGGATTTAGGCCCTAAGGCTTTTGATCTAGGCTCCTATTGTTATCGTCACTCCTACTATTACTACTTTTGTTATTGGAAGTTTGGAACCTTTATCACTATTAGTGCTACTACTATTGCTTTTTTATTACTATCTACCTTGGTTCTTATGACTCCAGCTATCACAACTACAGAAAACTGTATTACAGACGGTTCAGAAACGTCATCACAGACGGTTTTGTGAGCCGTCTGAATTTATGGGTCAGTAATGATACGAGGTCATCACATACGGCTTTTGAATCGTCTGTGGTGCAAATATCACAGACGGTTTTTAACTAAAAACCGTATGTGTTAGTTGATAATCACAGACGGTTTTTAGTTAAAAACCATCTGTGATTATCAACTAGCACAAACAGTTTTTAGTTAAAAACCGTCTGTGATTATCATCTAGCACAGACGGTTTTTAGTTAAAAATCGTCTGTGCTATTCTCTTCTACCTCTAAATCTATTTCTGTTTATTGGCTAGCCTCAAGAAATGCTAGCCATGCCCTCTGAAACAAGCGGATCAACATGTATATGTATACATCCAATTCACATCTCAATTCATTTCACAAACATAAAACATCCATTTCGCAAATCAATTAATTGAAATGAAATAAAATATCCATTAACAAATACACAATTACAATCAATGTCAGTCTTATCCCAAACAAAAAATCATTGTACGTTGTGGAACTCTCCATCTGATTTAATGACTCTAGACACCAAAAAGTACGCGCACTCTCCTCAAGGTCGGGCTGTTGCAATGCAGTTGTAGAGATGGGCGCAGCCTGTCAATAGGAATATCAATGTGCGTACATATATAACCTAATAAGTATGAAATAATTGTGGGAAGATTGACAAACCTTAGGATTGGTGATCTTCGAGGAATCGAGTAGTAGTTTCATATGGTGGCAAATATAGAATCCACACGTGTTGCCCGGCTGCTGGTGGTGGCACTGCAAAAATAGAATGTGTTAATTTAAGAGGCATTACTACCAAGTGTTTTATAGGATTAATTAATCTGTACTAGCGAATACCCAAAAATTTAGAACATGTTGCAAGGGCTTGGCCCCTTCCATCGAGCCACATGTCTCTGCAACATACGTGGCGAATGATCTTCGTGATTCGAAAAAGTTAGCTTAGTCATTTAGAAGGAAAGAAAGAGTACAATATAGTTATGTATGGAGTAAATATACTTACCTATCAAGTAATTGGTCGATAACTGTGTAGTCAGTTTTGTTTTTACTTAGGGAATCAAGGTATATTGTTGTTCCATTTTGGTATAATTACAATTAAAATCCAATGGAACCACTGATTGTAGGGCATAAAAACAAATTCCTTATCACGGTAAGCCAGTAGTGTTGTTGTAATATACCTCTCGACGTAGGATGCATCCTCGTTGATGGTATCTATGGCGACCAAGTGTGGGTCCAGGAAACCAATTGGTGATTTGGATGATCTAGCTTCAGTCACCATATGTATATATATATACACACAGAAAAGCAACAAATTATATATGACATATATCGGTATTACATGAACGGAGACTGTAATTGTACACATTTATTGCGTCTAGCATCGAACGAGTAAGGCATCGAGAGCATTGAGCGTGAAAAGATCAAATAAATCCTCAAAGGTCACTGCGAAGACACAATCATGAACTTCATGCTGTAAATGATCCGGCCTGAATTTGACAATGATACCTGAGTGTCGTTCTCTCTGTAGCTTATTGGCCTGTTCCATATACCAAGCGTGTAATCTCCGGCAACTAAGTCCTAGGGTTAGGAGGCACTTTTCTGGGACGATCATTCGCTCGCCTAGCACGAATTTGCGGGCCAATGATAAGTACAAGATATCATCATCGGTCTTCTTTGATTTGCAACTGTTGCCTCGGCTGTAGCTCAACTTCATGGTAGTCGACTGTAAAGGTAGCACCGTTGCAAGTTGCTTCATCGAGAATAGTACCCGTGGAGATGGCACCGGTGCAGGTAGCGGTGGTGGAGATAGGCATTGTGGAGATGGCACCAGTGCATGTAGCTCTAGTTCAGACTGCCCTTGTGGACCTGCCACCGGTGAAGAAGCCTCCAGGCAGATATCGCTTTTGGGCCACTGGATGAATGTTCCAATGGCTTGCCCTAGAGTCACGATCACGTCATTGGGGGCCTTCGGTAGCGGGACGACCTGAAATTGGCATGCACACCATCCACATGAACTTTTTTGAAGCCTGGTGCTAAAGGTGTACAGTGCACCATGGTCCCGTGAGCATACGGATATGCCTGGCCCTAAGCAGCGCACAAGGGAATAGAGGCATATCTCACTTAGAGCTTGCACTTCGTAGGCTCCTACATAACGATACAAAATTAGCTACTCAAATAGGCCTATCAATGGATCGAGCATTCCAGAGATAATAATTGTAGGATCGGAAAAGGCAACAGAGGGGGGTGAATGGTGCCTTTAAAAATTGCCCCCAAGTATTCAACCTATCTTCTTCTCTAATAGCTATAAAAGCTACAAAGACAGAAGATATGTGCTTACTGGACAAACAAAATCAAATCGACAAAAGAGATGAACCAACTTGACAGAAGAAGCTATGATGCAACAAATTTTAGTGCTCACTGAAAACTAGACTTGTCAAACCAGGAAGACCTTAGCCGAACCAAAACAGAGGAGCCAATTTGTTTGACTGCACTTAAGTGAATGATGATGATTAATCCACAAGGTTGAAAATAGACTGTATCTAACCGACTGAAAAATAGAAACTACAGCAGAAGAATTGAGACAACTGAAAATAATGGACAGCACAATAGTTACTCTATTTTGCCGAGAAGAAGGAGCAGGAAAGCAACAGAAAATCTAAATTTTTTTGGCCAAGTATCGGTGACTGCAAACTGCAGAGAACACCTGGCCGAAAAACTGCAAACTACTGCCTGAAACAAACTGAAACAGTAAATACTGCTATGCTGCCAAAAAACTGAAAAGAGTAGAAACTGCCGACAGCAAAATGAATGCAGATTTTTATTGACTGAAATCAGAATAGGAGGATCAACACAAAAGCAAACTGCACTTAGTTTGGGAGCCGAACAGCACAAAGAATACTTGCAACGACAAAGCAGTGACAATTCAACTGAAAACAGAAATTACATTGCTGCTGAAAACAGAGAATGCAGCCAGAGGCTGCTGCTGGCCGAAAGCATCAAGTAATGGACTGAAATGCAGAGCTGGCCGAAAGACATAGTAAATACTTCAGACAACTGAAACACCAAGCAGAGAACACATGTTCTTCTCGAGTCAGCTTCTGGCCGCAAGGTTACCACACTGCAGACTGAAAACCGAGAACAAAAGCACAGTAAAGACTGAACTGAACCAAAATTCAGAGAAAAAGACTAAAATTAGAAGCACTTTTCAGGGCAAATGATTTGGTCTTCAAGCTAATTAGAAAATTGAGTTCAGAGGCAATAGAATACGACCAAAAAGACCAGGGAATTGAAATCTGAACAGAAATCAGAAACTGAACAGAAAATGAGACAGATTTCCAAATTTCTTATCATTCTCCAATCTTTTGCTTATGAGACTTTGCATTTCAGTAGGAAATGTTCTCACAATGAGAAAGCACAAATTTGAAGCCATCTTATGAAGGGTAAACAAGAGCTTCAAACATGCCCTGCCTTCAAACCCTAGAGGGACGCAAACAGAGGAAGTTCAAAGAATCCAACTTGGAGAAGAATCAGCTGCCAGATTAATAGCTCTCAGGGATATGCAAGCCAAGAGGCCTTGAGGATCTATTCCCAATTCAGAGATAATCATTTTGCAGCTTCAATCAAAGATTCAACTCAACATAGCATGAGTAGAGAACAACAGAGATGCAAAAAGAAGAGGTGCAGACACAAAGTGATACTGAAACCATAGCAACTCAAACTCAGGCATTCTAAAAAGGAATTCATTCCGATGAATGATTACACAAGGGTTACAACCATCTCACTACATAGTTCACCTGCTGGGCTCAAACCACACATGAGAGCAACACACCCATTCTCTTCACTCTTCACATGAGCACACACGCCACAAAAATAAATTCAAGAAGAGTCAGCCCTCTTCTACTCCCAAACTCACCCACAAAAGAGGTAAAAGTCAAACTCTCTCATCAGAAGGAAGGAAACCAGGATTCAAGCCCACACATGCTCCAAACCCTAAATCCTCTCTATTCAGCCTTCCACTAACGGGTCTCCAACCCGTTATCTTCAACCGAGTTTGCTTCCATTTTGTAGCCTTGTGCATTTTACCGAAATACCCCTGCCGTACCTTCCTGGAAGCTTCCTGTCCTCGCACGACCGCACCCGGCATCCTGACCGTCTAGACCTTAGCTCCTCCTTGAGCCTAGTCCCGGTCCGCCTCGCCGTTGCCCATCGCGCCCACCTTCGGTAGCTCTAGCTCTAGTTCCTCGTCTCCCGGCTTGCAACCACCTCAGCAGCCTCGATCATCTTCAACGTATACGGCCGTCTGTACCTGAACACCTCCTGTGGCTAGTCCCGGTCCTCCCACGCCTCACCATGACCTAGCTTCGAAGTCCTGTAGCCACACAGACAAGCAAATCGTCACATAGCACCGCTCGAAACAATATAATCAACATTAGCAACAATGAAACATACTCAAACACATAATAGCCTAAATGACCGATCGAGAAAAAGAACAAGCGTCCTAAACACCTCTGACCGCGATCGACCAAGTCCAACCGGGCCAAACTGCGCCATGCACCGACTTGGCGCGAACTAACCAAACCAAACTCAAATTTTCTAGAACACGAGTCAATTACTCATCACAAATATGGGGACACCTCCACATGGTCTCTCAATGTCCTCCTTGATGAGTATATTGACAAACACAGAAAAAGCATGAAGTTGAGTTTGTTTTGAAAGTCATACATGGTCTAAAAGAAAGACAATGAGGCTTATGACCATGTTGACAAAGGGAGCAAAAACAGAAAGAGCAAGTTTTCCTCAAAAGCTCCCAGTTTTTCCCTTGAAATGGCTTTTTCTCCGCTATTCTCCCCCTTTTGGCAATAAAATCATCAAGATGCATGGAGAAAAATAAATCATAATGTTGGATGGAATGGCTGAAGATTGATTATTGTAAGCATTCGGAGCCATGAAGATTATCCAGAATGACTTTTGAAGTATTACACCAAGCCATAATACATAAGAATGCTATCAAGATCATGACAAGACATGTATAATCAAGCTAAACCAAATAAGTCATAATCTAAAATTTAGTTGAATTTCTTAGCATGTCAAGTTATCCAAGAGTGTAGTCTAGCTAAAGGTATCCAAAGATGATACAAGCCATGTCAATAATCTAAGTGGAACCAAGAAGCTAGTAGTGAGTCATTTTAGAGTGCTACAAGTTCAGGTTTGAATCATTTGTTCAAGTACTTTGGTCTTTTTTGTAAAGAAGCAAGTTTAGCACAATTGACATGTCTTTCCTTTATAAAATCTCATGGTTGTTTCCAACCAGATTTTTATTTAGTCATGTGCTAGATCTTAAGCCTTATGCGACCACTCCAAGCTAGAAGCTTAAGAAGATGATCTTGGTCATCCAAAACTCCCCCTGGATTCATGCCTAGTGCAATGACAAGCAGTCTCATAAGTAAGAATTGGTGAGACCAGTTCTTTCGCACAAAAGAGATCTTTTTGCTTTCTTAAGAGCAGAAAATTTGTACTAACTCATGCTTCATCAAGAAACTAGTATAGCTCAATCTAAAGCTCAATAGAGATTCAAGACTCAACTCATAAAAGGATAACTAAAGGTAGACTAGTCTCAAATGCTAACATAACATGATTTAATTCAAGTTGAGTAGTTTTAATTAACTTATCATGGCAAAGACTAGACTACACATATAAAATCATGATACATCTAGCAAATAAGCATAGATCATGCCAAGATGTAATGCATTGTAATCATGTCAAATAACGATAATAATCAAGGCTCCATGCAGAATGCTGATATGAAATACAAGAGAATCCAGCTCCCCCTCAACATGTGATGTACTTTTAGTTCAAGTTGAGTTATGTTAGCATTAATATCTGAAAATCCCAAATGAACTCCCCCTGAACCAAAGCAATAAAAGCAAGAAGCTGGCAAAGAAAATCAGAAACAGCAATCCTTAAAGCATAGATAAGATATAGAGGATACTATGGCTGAAAACCTAGAGCTATCTAAAGGCTTGGTAAAGATATCAGCCAACTGGTGGTCACTCTCCACAAACTAGAGCACTATATCACCCTTCTCCACATGGTCTCTAAGGAAGAGATATCTGATATCAATGTGCTTGGTTCGGGAGTGCTGCATTGGGTTTTTGGCAATGTTAATAGTAGAAGTATTATCACAAAAGAGTGGAACACTATCTATAACCAACCCAAAGTCCCACAGGGTCGAAGCCATCCAAAGTAACTAGCAGCAGCAACGTACTCAGCCTATACGGTGGACTGTGCAACACTGAACTACTTCCTAGAAGACCAGGAAACAAGAGAAGTACCAATGAATTGGTAGGCGCCAGAAGTGCTCTTCCTATCTATCCTACAGACAGCAAAGTCTGCGTCCGAGTAGGCTCTGAGGGAAAAATAGGACGAGGAAGAGTGCCAGATACCATAGTCTATGGTAGCTCGAAGGTACCGAAGGATGCGCTTCACCGCCAGGCGGTGAGATACTCGAGGAGAAGCCTGAAATCGAGCACACAGACACACGGAGAAATGTATGTCCGGTCTCAAGGTAGTGAGGTATAAGAGAGAGCCAATCATGCTTCTGTACTCTTTTTGATCAACTGGCTCGCCATCCTCATCTGGATCAAGTGAAGCAAATGATGCCATCGAGGTTGACACTGGCTTACCATCACTCATGTCAAAACGTCTCAGAAGGTCACGAGTGTACTTGCCCTGATGCAAGAAGGTATCCTCCCGAGTCTGCTTGATCTGGAAGCCAAAGAAGAAGGTCAACTCACCCATCATGCTCATCTCAAACTCTGTGTTCATGACATCAGAGAACTGGGAAACAAGAGCATGAGAGGAGCTACCAAAGATGATGTCATCCACATAAATCTGGACGAGTAGAAGGTCATTGCCATGTCTGCGAATGAACATGGTCTTGTCTACCTTACGCATCTCAAACCTATGACTCAACAGATAGGACTTATGCCTCTCATACCAAGCTCTAGGGGCTTGCTTAAGTCCATACAAGGCTTTGGAAAGCTTGTAGACATGGTTTGGGTATTTGGGGTTCTCGAAACCTTGAGGCTGTCTAATATAGACATCTTCCTCAACAAACCCATTGAGGAAGGCACTCTTGATATCCATCTGGTAAAGCTTGAAGCCCTTAGACGCTGCAAATGCAAGGAAAATTCTAATGGCCTCTAGCCTAGCTACAGGGGCAAAGGTCTCCTCAAAATCTAGACCCTCAACCTGGAAGAAACCCTGAGCTACCAACCTAGCCTTGTTTCGAATGACTACCCCATCCTCACTCTGCCTGTTTTTAAACACCCACTTAGTACCTATGACATTATGACCTCTAGGGGGCTGAACAAGTGACCAGACCTTGTTTCTCTCAAAGTTCTCTAACTCTTCATGCATGGCATTGACCCAAGACTCGTCAGAAAGAGCATGACTAACATCCTTGGGCTCGAACGAGGCAACGAAGACAGAGTGGAGACAAAAGTGAGACATGCCAGACTTTGAGCGTGTGACTCGCTCAAAGAGATCTCCTATCATCTGCTCTGAAGGATGATCCTTTTGGATATGTCAGGGAGGTCCTGGATGAGAAGAAGTGGCCTCTACCTCATGAGCTAATGAGTCACATGACGAGCAGAAGAAGTAGTCACACACGACTGACCTCTAACTACCCTACGCTCTCCGTCGCTCAGAAAGCCAGAAGGTCTATGAGCAGAACTGAAGCTGTTGTTGGGCTTGACTGCTATGGAGGAGCGAGTTAAGACACCAGCAACATGCTGATCTCGCCGCGGGTAGCTATCTCGATGGGGGAAACGAGATATACCCTCAGGACGGCGGATATCACGACCAGAGGCATATCGCGGACAAAAAATAGACAACTCAGAAAAACCAAGTCCTCGATGCTGCCCAAACCAATCAACATAAGCAACCCTAGACCTCGTGTTGATCTTAGGTGCACTCAAGGTCTGGGACTGACCCTGAATACACCTAAGAGCCTGAACACGGTCTCTACGCGCGATCTTGGTGTGCTTGAAGCATCTCTCGATCCTGTGTCCATCCTTCTAACAGAAGGTACAATGATACTTCACCTTCTGAGAGGTAGAAGTAGCATGATGGGGCTTCACCTTTTGAGATGTCGAAGCAATAGGTGAAACCACCTTACAGTCAGATATCCCTTATACAAAACCCGCATATTTGAATTGAACTTTCTTAGTTCTGGGCTTGACCTCGATCACACCTGCTGCTATGGGTCTAAGAACAACAGGAGGATGCTTCCTAACATCCTCAAGAAAATCATATCCTAGACCTTGATTGAATTTGCAAATCTTGGACTGGTCTAGAATAAGATTTAGCTTCTTCTTGCCTCCAACAAATCTCTCAAGAGTGTTCATAAGATACTGACACTCCTGAAAGAGAGAGGTGCAAGAAGAGCAGGGGAAGAAGAGACAGCAGAAGGTAAGGGAGAAGAAGAAGAACCAACAGCAGAAGAACGGATGGCATGTGCATGCACAACCGCCTCAACATTGAGGACTTCGCAAGGAACAGGAGGGACAGTCCTACTACTAGCCATTTGGTTCTCGTCGCTAAGCGTCTCTACCCTACCCTTAGGCTTCTCCCCCACAATAGCACAAGCATCACAACAGGATTGTGGCTTCTCTAGTAGGTCCTTAGTTAGCTTCACACATTTATCATCCAAAGCAATGAGTTCAAGTTTTAGTTTTTCACAACTATTGCATGGTGAGCTAACAGGGTCCTTAGTCGCATAATGAGCCAATATGTTGTTATGGTCAATCATTTCTTGAAACTGCTTTGAGATAGATTCAAGTTTAGCAGTTAATTTAGGACAGTTGGTGCAAGAAACAATGGACTCAAGTAATGAAGCATGCAGTTCAGCAATTTTATGATCAGCCTTCCTTAAGTTCATTTTCAAATTATTGCAATTTTCACAAGTTTCAGACAGATCAAGAAGCATAGTGTAAAGACCTCTAAAAGCATGTCCTTATCCTCACATGAGGTGCAAGAAGTAGTCTCAATAATAGCAGATGAAAGAGCAGCAGTCCTAGTTATCTCTAATTCAGCTAATAGACTAACATTCTCCACCTTAAGCAAATCTAGCTCAAAAGTCACACTACCATGAGATGTCCTTAGCTTCTCCATATCACCAAGCAAAGCAGAACATACATCACAATCGTCACAGGAGGGAGCAGATATAAGTGAAGTAAGCTCCCATGACAGTCTATCTACTTCCTTCTCAAGATCAACAACCCTAGCTCTAGATCTAGCATAAAATTTTCCTAACTTCATAAATGCATCATTGAGTTGGTCATCGGAGTCCGTGTAGAGGTCGTCGTCGCTGACGTTGGCCTCGTTGGCCATGAAGCACATGCCGATGAAGTCGTCGCCGTCCTTGGGTTCTTTATCATCCTTCCCATGGTCGTCGCTCCACCCCTCCACATCACTGAAGTCGATGTCGTCGAAGGCAGTGAGGACACGGTAGAAGAGCTTCTTGGCTTTCCAAGGTTGCGGTACTTCTTCTCTTTGCCTGGGGGCTTCTTGTTGCGGTTCTTGTTGATGTAGTCGTTCTTGCTCGAACCGCCGTAGTCATTCTTGCCCTTCTCCAGCTTGGGATAGTTAGCCCGAATGTGGTGGGGCCACCACACTCGAAGCAAATCACGGGCCCTCCTCTCTTTCTGTCCCTAACCCTCTTAAACGCATGAGAAAATTTTCTGGCTAAGAGGGCTAGTTGGTTCTCTAGAAGCTGCTCTAGTTGATCATCATTAATTTCACATAGAGCAGCTAGAGAGAAACCAGAAACAATGTCAGAAGATTCAGTGGTACGACTGGGATCGGTGACCAAAGTCATCGACTGTGACTTCGACTTGCAAGAGACAATGTCAATCTCGTGAGTCTTGAGGCGTGAATACAACGCATCAAGAGTCAAAATCGAAAGGTCCGTCATGTCCTTCATTGTGGTCACTTTCATCTCCCAAACTCGCAGATCCAAGGCCGCAAGCATCTGTCGAGCGTTGTCCGAGTCAGGGTATGTGAGACCGATCGCTCGGAGGTTGCTCAAGATCTTGTGAAACCTCGCAAAGCACTCATCAAGGAACTATCCAGCAAGCATTTCAAACCTGTTGTAATCTCGCTTGTACTGGTCCTGTCGTACCGTCTTAATTTGGGTGGTGCCCTCATGGTAAGCATTGAGGGTCACCCAAATATCGAAGGCCAACGAAAGATGAGAAATGCGATCAAATTCGCTTCGGCTCAGACCTTGAATGATGATGTTCCTTGCCTTCGCATTTGTCTCAACATCGGGCATGTTTGCCACATTGATGTTCTCATCGGCAGGAACAAGAAAGCGAGTTTTGACTTACCGCCAAATCGCATAGCCCTGAGCCTGTATGTAAGACTCCATCCTACTCTTCTAGAAGGGATCGTCGATCCCATCGAAGATAGGGGGCTTGGTGGAATACTTGTCCGTTGCTATGGCTCAACAGACCAGTTAATCATCCACGAGGAAGAGCTAACCGGCTCTGATACCAATTGTAGGATCGGAAATGACAACAAAGGGGATGAATGGTGCCTTTAAAAATCGCCCCCAAGTATTCAACATATCTTCTTCTCTAATAGCTATAAAAGCTACAAAGACAGAAGATATATGCTTACTGGACAAACAAGATCCGAACTAAATTTGACAATGATACCTAAGTGCCGTTCTCTCTGTAGCTTATTGGCCTGTTCCATATACCAAGCGTGTAATCTCTGGCAACTAAGTCCTAGGGTTAGGAGTCACTTTTCTGGGACGATCATCCGCTCGCCTAGCACGAATTTGTGGGCCAATGACAGGTATGGGATATCATCATCGATCTTCTTCGATTTGCCCCTGCTACCTCGGCTGTAGGTCGACTTCATGGTAGTCGATTGTAAAGGTCGCACCAGTGCAAGTTGCTTCATCGAGAATAGCACCCGTGGAGATGGCACCGTTGCAAGTAGCGGTGGTGGAGATAGGCATTGTGGAGATGGCACCAGTGCATGTAGCTCTAGTTCAGACTGCTCTTGTGGACCTGCCACCGGTGAAAAAGCCTCCAGGCATATGTCGCTTTTGGGCCACTGGATGAATGTTCCAATGGCTTGCCCTAGAGTCACGATCTCGTCATTGAGGGGCTTCGGTAGCGGGACGACCTCGAAATTGCCATGCACACCATCCACATGAATTTTTTCCAAGCCTGACGCTAAAGGTGTACAGTGCACCATGGCCCCGTGAGCAGACAGATATGCCTGGCCCCAAGCAGCGCACAAGGGAACAGAGGCATATCTCACTTAGAGCTTGCACTTCATAGGTTCCTACATAACGATACAAAATCAGCTGCTCAAATAGGCCTATCAACGGATCGAGCATTCCAGAGATAATAATTGTAGGATCGAAAATGGTAACAGAGGGGGGTGAATGGTGCCTTTAAAAATCGCTCCCAAGTATTCAACCTATATTCTTCTCTAATAGCTATAAAAGCTACAAAGACAGAAGATATATGCTTACTGGACGAACAAAATCAAATCGACAAAGAGATGAACCAGACTTGACAGAAGAAGCTATCAAGCAACAAATTTTAGTGCTCACTGAAAACTAGACTTGTCAAACCGGGAAGACCTTAGCCGAACCAAAACAGAGGAGCCAATTTGTTTGACTGCACTTAAGTGAATGAAGATGATCAATCCACAAGGTTGAAAATAGACTGTAGCTAACCGACTGAAAAACAGACTTGACAATTCTGATCGAAAGACACAAAACTGAAAAATACTGAAAAACAGAAACTGCAGCAGAAGAACTGAGACAACTGAAAATAATGGTGTAGGATTGGAAATGGCAACAGAGGAGGTGAATGGTGCCTTCAAAAATCGCCCCAAAGTATCCACACATTTTTCATGTCGGATAGCTATAGAAGCTATGAAGTAAGGAAGAAGATTGCTCACTGGACATCGAAAATAATTTTGTCGAATGACTGAGGAAGCTTAAAGGAGAAGCAAAACTAGATCGACAAGAGAACAGAGATGACACATTTCAGTCAAGCCAAAACTAAAAAGAAACAGACTAAAAAATGAGGAGATTAACTGCTGCATACTGCTTTAACAAAGACTGAAAACAGAGCCAAAACTAGCCAACCATAAATAAAAACTGCAGCAGGAAACTGACTTCTTAATGCTGAAATTTCTGCACAACTGCATGCTGAAAATCTGAACCAAAAGGAAATGCCAAACAAGAAAAGCTCACAGCAAACTGGAGAGAAAAATGGCTGCTGAACTGAAGAAGAAATGCTGACCAAAATGCAGCTAAAGCAGCAGAAAGACTACAGGCCGAATGCATCACGAAAAGGCTGAAAAACTGTTCACTGCACTAGCTGAAAAAGTCAGCCGAAATGTTACTCAAAGATGGTCGAAAACTGCAGAATTAAAGACGACATCTCGGCTGAAATTGCTGCAGAAAACTGCAGATCAAGAAATCAGATTTGTGTAAAAATCTGAAAAGTGAGTTGAGAATGGACAGATTTTCAATTCGCTCATCAATCTTGTAACCTTTGCTCATGAGCTTTTGCAATCAGCTTAGTAATGATCTCAGGACTTGAGAACCCAAATCTCAAGCCATCTCCTTAAGGGAAATCAAGAGAACCAAAGTTCCCCTGATATGAAACCCTAGAGTCAACGAAACAGAGAAAGTGCTTCACTTGGGATTTCTGGGAAAAATTAGCTTCTTGGATTCATTGCTCTTGGGAATGATTAGCCAAATGGCTTTGAGGATTCTCTCATCATTGAGCTACCAAGAGCCAGCTACTCAAACAAGAAATCAACTCTAAAACAAATATGGAGAATAGAGAGACAACTGAACTAGAAAGATCAACACAGAGCAGGATGCAAACTGAACTTCCCAAATGAATTCATTTCCAGTAAAGATTACACACGAGATACAATCAACTACGTCCCCATATGCGATTGGAAATGTTGTGCCACCCTCTCACTACATGCTTGAGAGGAGAACCTACACTCACAGAGCACACACACGCAGGGAGCACCACACTCACTGCTCTCTCTACCCTTGAGCTCTCTACTCTACTCCATTTCTTGCTTGGATGATCTGAACCTGCTGCCTCCTCTCCACATTTTGGAGGCAAGAGCTCACCCCAAAGAAGAAATTCAAGAAGTGGCATACAACCTCCACCCATTCTCCTCACATCCATATGAGGCAATAGTCAACAACCAGATTTTGGAGCGAAATCCACCCACTCCACTCATTTGCTTGAGTCAATTTACCAAATTGCCCTTCAAGCACCTTCCCGGAAGCTTCCCACGTCCAGTACCTTGACCGTCTGGACCTCGACTCCTCCCTGAGTCTAGTCCGGTCCGCTTCGCCTCACATGACCGCACCTGGCATCCTGACCGTCTGGACCTTCGACTCCTCGCTGAGCCTAGTGCCGATCCACTCGCCGCTGCCCGTCGTGTCCACCCGACTCTGACCGAGACTTCCGACTCCACCTGAGTCTAGTCCTGGTCTGTTCTGTCGCGCACGACCGCAACCGTCACCCAATAGTCTGGATCTCCGACTCCTTCCTGAGCCTAGTCCCGGTACGCTTGTCGTTGCCCGTTGTGTCCGTCACCGGTAGCTCCAGCTTCGGTTCCTTGTCTCCTGACTCGCAACCACCTCACCAGCCTCAATCATCTTCGGCATCACCGACCGTCTGGACCTCAACACCTCCTGTGTCTAGTCCCGGTCCTCCTCGCCTCACCATGACCTAGCTCCGAAGTCCTGCAGTCATACAGACAAGCAAACCGTCACATAGCACCGCACGAAATAACATATCAACAACAGCATAAGTAAAAGGTACTCAACCCTAGAATACCCAAAACAAACTCAAATTCACTAAACCAACCATCAATTACTCATCACAAACATGGGGTTACCTCCACATGGTCTCTCAAACGAACTGCACAATAGTTACTCTGTTTTGCCGAGAAGAAGGAGTAGGAAAGCAGCAGGAAATCTGAATTTTTTTGGCCATGTATCGGTGACTGTAAACTGCAGAGGACACCTGGCCAAAAAACTGCAGACTGCTACCTGAAACAAACTGAAAAAGTAAATACTGCTATGCTGCCGAAAAACTGAAAAGAGTAGAAACTGCCGACAGCAAAATAAATACAGATTTTTATTGACTGAAATCAGAACAGGAGGATCAACACAAAAGCAAACTGGACTCAGTTTGGGAGCCGAACAACACAAAGAATACTTGCAACGACAAAGCAGTGACTATTCAACTAAAAACAGGAATTACATTGCTGTTGAAAACAGAGAAAGTATCAAGTAATGGATTGAAATGCAGAGCTGGCCGAAAAACACAGTAAATACTTTAGACAACCAAAACACCAAGCAAAGAATACATGTTCTTCTTGGGTCAGCTTCTGGTTGCAAGGTTCACACACTGCAGGCTGAAAATCGAGACCAGAAGCACAGTAAAGACTGAACTGAACCAAAATGCAGAGAAAAAGACTAAAATTAGCAGTTCTTTTCAGGGCAAATGATTTGGTCTTCAAGCTAAATAGTAAGTTGAGCTCAGAGGCAAAAGAATACGACCAAAAAGACCAGGGAATTGAAATCTGAACAGAAATCAAAAACTGAACAGAAAATGAGACAGATTTCCAAATTTCTTATCATTCTCCAATCTTTTGCTTATGAGACTTTGCATTTCAGCAGAAAATATTCTCACAATGAGAAAGCACAAATTTGAAGCCATCTTATGAAGGGTAAACAAGAGCTTCAAACATGCCCTGCCTTCAAACCCTAGAGGGATGCAAACAGAGGAAGTTCAAAGAATCAAACTTGGAGAAGAATCAGCTGGCAGATTAATAGCTCTCTGGGATATGTAAGCCAAGAGGCCTTGAGGAACTATTCCCAATTCATAGATAATCATTTTACAGCTTCAATCAAAGATTCAACTCAATATAGCATGAGTAGAGAACAACAGAGATGCAAAAAGAAGAGGTGCAGACACAGAGAGATACTGAAACCATAGCAACTCAAACTTAGGGATTCTAAAAAGGAATTCATTCTGATGAATGATTACACAAGGGTTACAACCATCTCACTACATAGTTCACCTGCTGGGTGCAAACCACACACGAGAGCAACACACCCATTCTCTTCACCCTGCACTGCCAACTCTCCTCAACTAAATAGAAGAGCTCACATGAGCACACATGCCACAAAAAGAAATTCAAGAAGAATCAGCCCTCTTCTACTCCCAAACTCACCCACAAAAGAGGTAAAAGTTAAACTCTCTCATCAGAAGGAGGGAAACCAGGATTCAAGCCCACACATGCTCCAAACCCTAAACCCTCTCTATTCAGCCTTCCACTAACGGGTCTCCAACCCATTATCTTCAACCGAGTCCGCTTCCATTTTGCAGCCTTGCGCATTTTACCGAAATGCCCCTACCGCACCTTCCTGAAAGCTTCTTGTGCTCGCACGGCCGCACCCAGCTTCCTGACCGTCCGGACCTCAACTCCTCCCTAAGCCTAGTCCCAGTCCGCCTCGCCGTTCCCGTCGCGGCCACCTCCGGTAGCTCTAGCTCCAGTTCCTTGTCTCCCAGCTTGCAACAACCTCAGCAGTATCGATCATCTTCGGCGTCTCCGACCGTCTGGACCTCAACACCTCCTGTGCCTTGTCCCAGTCCTCCCACGCCTCACTATGACCTCCTGCAGTCACACAGACAAGCAAAACATTACATAGCACCGCTTGAAACAATATAATCAACATTAGCAACAATGAAACATACTCAAACACAGAATAGCCCAAATGACCAATCGAGAAAAAGATCAAGTGTCCTAAACACCTCCGACCGCGATCGACCAAGTCCAACCGGACCAAACAGCGTCATGCACCGACTTGGCGTGAACTAACCAAACAAACTCAAACTTTCCAAAACATTAGTCAATTACTCATCACAAACAAGGGGCACCTCCACATGGTCTCTCAATAATTATTACTAGGATGTTGTCCACAGGAAATCTGGCCTCGCTTTCCGTCGTAGGATTGGACGCGCAACTATTCGGACGATTGGGGGGTTGGCTAGCACAGGAGCGGCGGCGGCGACCTACTGATTTTCTATATATCTTTGCATCTCATCTCTGACGTAATTAGCCAGCTCCTCTCTAAGAGGTGCCTTGATCTCCTCTCGTAGCCATGCCTCACGCTTGGCTTTGGTTCTCTTCCTACTTCGATACAATTCGAAGTCATCTAAGAAACCATGTTTCCAAGGAACATAAAGCCCAAGGCCTCTTGTATGGCATAAGTGCTCCTTATTTCCTAGGACCGTAGAGAGTATATCTTTCTCCCTAGTTGCCTAGAATGATCCCTGGAAAGATTCTACACTCAGCGCTTCCTGCAAGAGCCTGACATTTCATTTCACTTCCTACGAAGTTGTGGAGTAATTACAAGCTACGTAGTTCGATTGATATCTTACCAGGCAGTGGAACACTTCCTGGTCTGCAAGGTTTCGTAAGGAGATGTCCCCCGATGACGTGGTAGATGACCTCGCTCTAATCCAATTTCGAGCGCGCTCATCCGGTATAGTGGCAAATGGCGGGGCGGTGTCCCGCAGGATTGTCTGTTAGTCCTTCGTCCTCCACTACGGGATTTTACCTGCATACCTAGCTGTGCCAAGTCTGTGGGGGTGTGTGTTTTTTGCCTGGAGGGCCTTGTGCGCCGCACTTGCACTTCTAAAATCTTCGATCATCTTCATCGCCTTAAACTCTTCCCATTGTGGTTACAGGAATGGGTACTTACGAAAGGGCGTTAGATCCTTCTCCACGTACTGCTTGACAAGCACGCTCTTGAAGTTCTTCTATGCTTTGCACGCCGCTAGCAAGGCATGTCTTTGCACGGAGTCGTGGTGTTCTTTTGGGATCTCGAACGATGCAAAAGTTTCTGTTAACAGCTCATGTTTCTGAGTCTCAGTCACGGTCTTCCACGAATCGAATGTGATCTCAATTCGTTCTCGTGCAACTATTCCAATCATTCTTCGAAATGCGCATGCTGCTCGGCGAGGAAGGAGACGGGTCCCAGATCCATCGACCTCTGTGATGGTAAATTGGCCCTCAGGCTTTTTGGATAGTCCTCTTCCTTGGCGTTTTGATTTTGGAGCGGACACATCCCCGGTGATGATGTTGAAGAATGCGCGGATGACATGTTGGCCTTCTCATATATGAAAAGTGCAATGTAGCATATATATATATATATATATATATATATATATATATATATATATATATATATATATATATATATATATATATATATATATATATATATATATATATATATATATATATATATATATATATATATATATATATATATATCAATATGAAACTGACATGGAATTACATGAAAGTACATATATTCATAAGTATATGTATTCATGAAACAACTATATATTCATTGTTGTAAAATTTGCGGTATAAGCATATTTTTAATTCCAGCAATAATAATAAACATCCAATCATGATAGACATGGCATAGAAATGACTTAACCAGCATATTAACATATGAATCATTTAAGTCATTACAAAAGAAACATATGCTCAACAAAATTGACATATACATGTTCAAGACTAGCATGTCATCAAGAATACAAGTGGATCTAAATGCTAGTCTCACAGAAATCTTAACATATATGACCACAATGAGCATACGTTCAGCAAATTGAATTGTTTTTAGAGCTCTTAGAAGGCTAGTTGCACAAGATTTAATCTTGGCCATCTCCGCCATGACAAATCTAATCTTGATTATATATGACAGTTATAGATTAGATATTGAGCTCAATTTAAACCTTTCTATTTAACAAACTCTAACAGATCATGAAAATAGCTTTCTGTACAGAGCCGAACACCCCAAAACAATCTTTCATCTAACCACAGAGACTGCTAGAGAACTAACAGGATGACAGGGTTCGGTAATGGTCAGAAGAGACCAAAAAATAACCACTGAACTGATCTAACACAGGGATCGGCAGGAACAAAATAGCCAAGTAATGACCAGAGAATGAATAATAGATGATTTAAAAAAAAGCTCAAGATCAATCTACCATCACATCCATATATAATCTCAGTTTAGAGTCAGTTCATCACAGAGCATGCAGTAAACAGGAAATTCTTTGCAATCTTCCAGCTAGTGATACTCACAGACAAGTGAAATAGATCACAAAATTGCAAAGAATTAATCAGCTGATATGCTCACAGTAGAGGTGATATTCTAAACCACCTGAAGAAACCGCTCTTCCTCTCTCAGCCGAAGCCAAGAAGGAAGCCGAGGTACAGGCCGGCGACGGGCTCGAGGATGGCAGTTGACAACGGGCTCAGGGAAGGTGGCCGGCGATGGGCTCAGGGGACGGAGGTGGCGACGGGCTCGATCAAGAGAGCGGTGATGTTATGTCTCTATGCTCTAGTTGGTATAGTGCTATAACTGCAGTGCACGCGTAAAACCGTAGCTTGAGGGTATATATAGGAAGGCTTATTATAGACGGTTCTAGTTGAGAACCGTCTGTGATAATTATATCCAGACGGTTCTCAACTAGAACCGTCTGTGATAAGCCCTTTCCTTCCCACGTACTGGAGTTATTACCTACACCAACCAGCAGGCACTGTAAT
Source organism: Dendrocalamus latiflorus (assembly GCA_017311315.1). Lineage (NCBI taxonomy): Eukaryota > Viridiplantae > Streptophyta > Magnoliopsida > Poales > Poaceae > Dendrocalamus > Dendrocalamus latiflorus. Next base: position 21,827,997 of record CM029630.1, read on the forward strand.
AAGACCTCACATAGTGTATTTCTTTACAACAGCCCAATGAACATAGATATACATATGTATAACTCATTCTCAAAATTCACCTATATATCACACATTTTCACATATACATAAATGCAAATTCACAAATACATCACACACATGCATTGTTATATACATAAATGCAAATTCACAAATACATCACACACATTCATTGTTATATACATAAATGCAAATTCACATATACATCACATACATGCATTGTTATATACATAAATTGTAACACCCCAGGACCTGCGTTACCCTGGGATGCCACTAAACCACGCTACAAGCTAGCCAATTTACAAGGTAACATAAACTGACAAAATTTTTTAAATCATGTTAAGCTAAGCGGAAGCATACTAAAACAAAGGTAAAGGAACACTACTAATTAAAGAACAATCACTAATAACTTTAACCAATTAAAGCGAACCACAACCCAACTTTAATAATTAAAAGTGATCAACAATAAGAGATAAAAATGAATAACAGGAGACTGCACTTATTTATTACAGTATGAAACATGATATGGTGTGTGACAGTGATGTGTCGCTCTACCCGTCCCATGCATGCTTGAGATTCACCTGGAGGGGGGAAAAACAAGAGTGAGATAAAAATCTCAACAAGCAAACTATTTAACAGGCTAATTAAACTACAATAGTTTAATCATCAACATTTATTTTCCACAATGAACACGTTTATATCCTCAACCTCAAATCACCACCAACGACGGTAAAACATTAGCAAATAAATCTTGTTTGACTACTTTAAAACCTCAACCACTACCACTACCAAAGAAAATAAAGCATTATCATGTTTTACCTCACTACTTTATTATTTCTCACATCCACAACTGCTATCAACAGTTACTACAAGAGAAAAGAATCTCATGCCACAATCACAAACCCTACCATACCACAAGGGACGAACCCCATTCCACGACTACAGCCGCATTCCTCATACCACAAGTAACTCACATGAGCCAATTCCACATTACAACTATGAAATTGTATTTGACTGCAAAATAACTTCACCACAATACATTGCATAGGTATGCAAATGATCTTTCCACAATGCAATGCATATGAATGCGTATGATCCACTGCACCCTTACCCAACAAGGTAAGAGTGTGCATCGTACTACGACAATATACGATGCAAATGTCATGACATGTTATGAATGATATGATAATCATAAATCACAAGAATTTAACCACGAAGGTCAACAACCTAATCATCATGAATACTTCCTCATAACCCACCTGTGTCTCATTAAGCACAATACCAATGTTTCATAAGATCATTACCACATAACCCACATTCGGTTCACCAAGATCGTAATCCATTGATCTATAGGGAATTCTACCACATAGAACACAACATAATCATCAAGAATGCTACCACCACAACCACAAATATTCACTAAGAATACTACCACCTAGACCACAATATTCTCGTAAAGTATTCTACCCCACAACTATATTGATTCATCAAGAACAATTCTGCATATCCACAATTAAACCATCAAGATCATAAACAATTGAATTGTTAAAATACTACCACATGGACCACATTAAGGAAGCATGAAACAATGACATAGCACCTCAAATTAAGAGAATTAATTAATGTGAATGTAGAATAATTAACGAGTTAAACAGTAGCACAACCACTACGTTTACTTGCCTCTACCGTTGAAACGAAGCAATCACGTGCGTTCAGGAGCAAAACCACCTATCCAAAAGTACCTCTCAGGACAATACAACAGCAATGAAAACTCTTTTTAAGAAGTAAAGATATCGCTAAACCACAAATCCCCACAATATCCCTCTCCGCTTAATGGTTATACACTCTGCCCGCTGCAGCAGCACTGCTTAATCTTTTTGTATCTTTAAAATTATTAAACCATTTACAAAGACAGATATATTTCTGGATTCCCCAGTTAAATACCTTCACTTTTCATGTAGATCACTTATTTTTATTACGTTACTATCAAGGTGTAACTTAACACACAAAACAGAGGACGTTCTCTGTTCTGGCAATCTGGGCAGCCAGATTCTAACGCATCCCAACCACAGTGTAAGGCTCTAAAAATTATGATTTTTATACAGTAGTTATACTAATGAATTCCATACATTTTTTTCAATTGTGACAAAAAAAACATAAAAATCATCTACTACTCCTAAATCACACCTGAACAGGAATCTGCCACAGCCTGCACCCCTGATAGACAGCGCGGTTCCCGACCCTGCTACGCCCAAATACCGTGGTCAAAAATTCTGAACAAAATATAGTACGTAGGTCTCGTCGTCCTCTACAATTTTATTTTTTGGCAGACCCGCAGGAAAAATAGTTTCGCAGGTCTAAACTGCGCAAACAGTCGTGTTGCGCGGATGGATCTACAGATAGACAGCAGGAATTCCCTAATCGGAGAATCTAATTGCTAATCCCCACCAATTCTTAGGCTAAGAACTCTAATTACAGCAAAATCAGAGGGATTTGGGATGAGGGAGAGTTATCTAGGGGATCCCCTTGGGATCACCCGTCTTCTTCCCCTCCTTCTTCCTCCTTCCTTTCTTCTCCTTCCCTCCCTTATTCTTCTTTCTTTCTCACTTTCTCCTAGAACAAAGGGACAGCCATGGGGGGAGAGGTGAGGGCGCAGGGAGGAGATGGGGGTGGCGGCCAGGTGGGGAAAAAAAGGAGAGAGGGGCCAAGGGAGGGGGTTTATAAAGGGGGTGCTAGGGTTTGGGTGGGGGTACGGCCCCCCCTTGGGCTGGCTGGCCCACCCCTCCGGACAGCCCAAACTATCCAAATTAATTGTTTTAATTTATTTTTTAAAATTTTGGACAATTCTGCAATTTAATTTTCACCTCCCGCGATTTACCCAAAAATCGGGAAACTCCGCGATTATTTTAGAAACCTACGCCGAATCGACGATCAGGATATTACATTCTCCCCACCTAAAAAGGATTCGTCCTCGAATCTAACTCCTCAACCTACAAGATAAAGAACAACCAAAGGACAGAGCATCCCAAGGATAGAACATCCCAAGAGAACAACAACTACGGGTTCTCACCCGCCTCGAAGAACTTGGGTTTTTCTTCTACATTTGAACTTCAAGCTCCCATGTCACCTCCCGCTCGGACTGATTCGTCAAGAGGGCCTCGACATACCTGGTGACCCTCTTCCTCATGACCAATTCCGACGAGTCCACGACATGTGCCGATCAACGCCGAATACCCGCAACTCTTCTGCAGGCTCTGAGTGGCCAACAGACCCTGCCGTTCTCGCAAAATTTCCCGCCACGACTATCAAGACACTATCTAATACCATCCTCCTTCTTAAAACATTATACCCCTTTAAAGAATTTGACCACAGATTCTACTCATAACATTTTACTCGAAGCACAAACAGTAACTTTTACAAATGGAACCCAACCAAAAGAAAAATAAAGGATTCTCAAGCAACACACTAGCAACCAGCTTTCCTTCAAAGGACCACGATCCAAATCAAAGAATTCACCACAAAACCTTTTACACTCTCCAAATAGACATTTGGAGAATCCACACCACATAAGCCAAGAGTGAAAATCACTCAACAGACCAAAAAAATCATTTTCTTTTCCTAATTGGAAAAGACTACACCCCAACATAAAACAATTCAATTTGCAGATGACCTCTGCCATAAACACACAGTTTAAACAAGAATCAAGAGAGCATATTACTGCTCGAGGTATCATTAATTTCCCAATCCATTCCCTTTCAAAATTCAACTTTCTTGAACTAAGGATTTCCAAATCATCGCCCAACACACCAACTCATTTATCTTAAGTTGGCAAATTCGACAATGCGCTCAAATTGAGTACATCATCCACACCCTTGTAGAGAGACTACTGTCTCTACAAAACACATTCTAGCCAAGACCTCGACCAATAGAATTACTTTGACAGATAATTCCTAAAGCACCTTAATCCCTTAACTTCAAATTTTGCATCGAAACAAGTTTCTTCATGTTGCCGGAGTAACCAGACGGAACATTGACACCATGCAAGCACTAACACATTCTGTTTTCTTGGCCTTGGACAGAGTGTAACACGCAGGGGGGAGGTACGTTCGTCCATTATCTGTTTTTGTCAGTGCTAACTCAGGCCTGATGTTCATATCAGCCAAGTCAAGCCACGCGTTGACGCCGTCCTTTGTTTTATCACGAATGTTCAGTAAGAGACCAATGAAGCTGTCACATACATTCTTTTCTACATGCATGACATCGATGCAGTGTCGAACATCTAGGTACTCCCAATAAGGTAAGTCCCAAAATATTGATCTCTTCTTCTAGATGTTCTTCTCATGAGCCCTCAATTTACGTTCCTTTCCGAGGACAACATCTAAATCCTTTACCATATTATAAACCACTTTTTCACTTAAATGCCTTAAAGGTGAACCGTCCTCTTTCTCTCCGTCAAATTGTTTCATCATCTTGCGGTATGGGTGAGCCCTCCGAAAGAACCGGCGGTGACGCATGTACACGGTTTTGCGTGAGTGTTTCAGCCACACACTCTCGGTACCATCTAAACAGTGGGTACAAGCTTTGGTGGTGATGGGGGGGTGGCAAAAGTGGTATCCGAAGGACAAAGGCCACCTGCCCAAAAAGAACCTCACCTCATCATCACCGGATATGGTCTTGTGACGGAAGAAATCAAATTTCAGAGAGAAAAGATTCACATCAGTTTCTTGTCTCGCTTTATGGGTTGGTTTGGCCTGAAGTTGCTTATTGGTGTGATTTGCAGAGGCTCCCGGAGATCCCGCAGCTGGTGCAGTCCCTGACGGTGGAGAACGATGGCCTTCGCGAGGTGATTATTAGTTCTTCCTTATGTAATCCGTACTTCTCTCGCGTAGAATTTGCAGGTAATTTTACTCAAGGCCGCCTTTTCTTTTTCTTATATCTTAACCGAAGCAGGAGATGAAGGCGTTGCAGAGAGCTTGCACGGCGCTGTCCAAGGAGAACGGCAAACTAGAGGTTAGTGGCACACCACCAAATCTTAACTCCTCTCCCTTTCGTGCACATGTGGCGTGCAGGCCACCGTATGCTTCCAGTTGCGACTCGAGTGTGCAATTATAACCTCAAAGAAAGAAAGAAAAGAAAGAAAGAAAAATTGCTTGTGCAGTTGGTATAGCCTAAAGCATAAGTGAAGCGATTCGGTCCCTAGTACACGGTTCATCAGTCAAACCGTCTGTGATTTGGCGTCTACTAATAGTATTTCTGTAGTAGTGTATTTTTGTTTCTGGCTTACCCCAACTTATTTCAGATAAAAGGTGGTTGTTGTTATTTTATGGGTTTGAATACTAGCAATTTCCATTTTAGTAAAGTGCACCATACATCCTTAAATTTGCATAGGTGTGTTATTCTCTCAGGTCCGTGATCTTAAGAATTGGACATTTTGATCCCTAGATGTGTATAAGTGGGTCAACAAAGTCTAAGTCATGCTTTATTGGAAATTAGAGATGAAAATGTACCTTAGGCCCTTAGCTCAATATAAATCATAATTTGACCATGTGATCGCCATTTGAAATCATTGGATAATTAATACTTTTGGATTTTAATGAAATTTTCACATGTCGTTGGGCAATTTTTACAAAGCTTTTGATTCATCTTAGTTAGCAACCGCATGATCAAACTTTGGCTTAAATGTGTTCAAAGTGCCACATGATCCTTACTTGCTAACTAAGTGTGGTTTGAACCTCTATTTGGACACTTAACCGTGCAATTCTCAAGTTTAGATACCCAAATGACACTTGTGCAAGTTCAGGGACCTATGACACACTCTCTTCCAAATTTGCCCTTGAAAAGAAAGAACACCAGATATCTACTCACACTACTACAGAAATCCACATTACAGACGGTTCAGAAACGTCATCACAGACGGTTTTCTGGACCGTCTGAAATTATGGGTCAGTGATAATCCAAGTTATCACAGACGGTTTTTGAACCGTCTGTGATTATGCGATATCACAGACGGTTTTTCATTAAAAACCGTCTGTGATTATCCGATATCACAGACGGTTTTGTACTAAAAACCGTCTGTGATTATCCGATATCACAGACGGTTTTTAAAAAAACCATATGTGATATCGGATAATCACAGACGGTTTTTAGTACAAAACCGTCTGTGATATTGGATAATCACAGACGGTTTTTAATGAAAAATCGTCTGTGATATCGCATAATCACAGACGGTTTTTAATGAAAAACCATCTGTGATACTCCTCCCCCCCAGCAGAATCTATTTCTGTTTATAGCTAGCCTCAGGAAATGCTAGCCATGCCCTCTGAAACAAGCAGATAATCACAGACATAAACATATACAATTCACGCATCTAATTTCATTTCAGATACATTTCACATCTCAATTCATTTCACAGACATAAAACATCCAATTGACAACGCACTTCATTTCACAAACATAAAGCATCCATTTCGCAAATCAATTCATTGAGTTGAAATAAAATATCCATTAACAAATACACAATTGTAAAAGATCTACACTATATTTGCACTTAGAATTACAATAAAAAATCATTCTGGGCAGTGGAACTCTCCATCTGATCTTACGACTTTTGACCACAAAAACCAAATGAGCTCTCCTCGAATTTTTGTAAAATCCAGCTGTGTCAATGCAGATGTAGAGATGGACGCAGCCTGTCGATAGGAATATCAACGCGCGCATATATAAAACTGACATGTATGAAATAAATGTGGGAAGATTGACAAACCTTACAATTAGTGATCTTGGTGGAATCGAGGAGTAGTCTCATATGGTGGCACACGTAGTATCCACACGTGTTGCCCGGCTCCTGCTGGTGGCACTGCAAAAAATATAATGTGTTAAATCAAGTGGCATTACTACTATGTGTTGTATATGATTAATTAATGTGTAGCTAGCGAATACCCAAAACTTGCGATCATGTTTCAAGGCCTTGGCCCCTGTCGTCGAGTCACGTGTTTGTTGAACGTATGTGGCGAACGACCTTCGTTATTCGAAAAAGTTAGATTAGTTATTCGGAAGGAAAGAAAGAGTACAATGTACAATGTATCGAGTATTCGGGCGATAGCTGTGTACTTGGATTTGTTCTTACTTAGAGAATCAAGGTATATAGCCTTGTTCCATTTTGGTATAATTACAATTAAAATCCAATGGAAATTCTCATTGTATGGCATAAGAACAAATTCCTTATCTTGGTGAGCCAGCAGTGCTTTTGTAATATAGTCCTCGACGAAGGATGCATTCTCGATGATGGTATCAATGGCGACCAAGCGTGGGTCCAGGAAACCAATTTGTGATTTTGATGATCTAGCTTCGATCAGCATGAATCTATATATAACATAGGAAAGCAACAAATTGTGACATATATCGGTATTACGTGAACAGAGACTGTGATTGTACAGACTTACAGCGTCCAGCATCGAACGAGTGAGGCGTCAAGAGCGTTGAGCGTGAAAAGTTCAAATATATCGTCAAAGGTCACCGCGAAGACACAGTCCTGAACTTCGTGCAAGAAATGTTCCGGCTTGAATTTGACAGTTATACCTGAGCGTCGTTCTGCCTCTGGCTTATTGGACTCTTCCATATACCAAAGGTGGAATATTTGGCAACCAAGTCCTAGTTTTTGGAGCTCTTCCTGGACTACCATCGGCTGAGCTAGCACGAATTTGCGGGCCAATGGCATGGACGGGAAATCGTCATCATCCTTCATCTTTGATTTGCCCTGGCCACTTCCTCGATTGTGGGTCGACTTTATGCTAGTCGACTGTAATGGTATAGACGGTGCAAGTTGCTCTAGCGAGAATAGCACCCGTGGAGATAGCACCGGTGCAGGTAGCTGTGGTTCGCACTGCCCGTGTGGAGATGGCACCAGTGCAAGTTGCTCTGGCGAGAATAGCACCCGTGGAGATAGCACCGGTGCAGGTAGCTGTGGTTCGCACTGCCCGTGTGGAGATGGCACCAGTGCAAGTTGCTCTGGCGAGAATAGCACCCGTGGAGATAGCACCGGTGCAGGTAGCTGTGGTTCGCACTGCCCGTGTGGAGATGGCACCAGTGCAAGTTGCTGTGGTTCGCACTGCACTTCTGGTCCTACCACCGGTGAAGAAGCCTCCAGGGAGATGTCGGTTTTGGGCCACTGGATGAATGTTCCAATGGCCTGTCCTAGATTCACGATCTCGTCATTGGGGGGCTTCGGTAGCGGGACCACCTCAAAATTGGCATACACACCATCCACATTAACTTTTGCGAAGCCTGGCGCTAAAGCTTGACCGTGCACCATGGCCCCGATACCAGACGAATATGCCTGGCCCCAAGCAGCGTACAAGGGAATGGAGCCATATCTCACTTGGAGCCTGCATGTCGTAGGCACCTACATAACGATACAAAATTAGCTACTCGAATAGGCCTACCAATGGAGCAAGCATTCGAGAGGTAATAATTATTACCAGGATGTCGTCCACAGGAAATTTGGACTGGGTTTGCGTCGGATTGGACGCGCAGCTACTCGGATGGTTGTGCGAGCTAGCTAGCACAGGAGCGGCGGTGGCGGCCTGCTGACTTTCTGTCTGTTTCCGCACCGCATCTCTGATTACATCAGCCATCTGAGCTAATAGCTCCTCTCTAAGAGATTCCTTGATCTCTTCTCGTAGCTGTGCGTCACGCTCGGCTTTGTTTCTCTTCCTGCGCCGATACATATCGGAGTCATCTTGGAAACCATGTTTCCAAGGAACGTAAAGCCCAAGGCCGCTCGTACGGCCCGGGTGCTCCTTGTTTCCCAGGGCCACGGAGAGCATATCATTCTCCCTTGTTCCCTGGAATAATCCCAGGGTAGATTGAAAACTCAGCTCTTCCTGCAAGAGCACGACATGTCATTTCAATTCGTACGAAGTTGTGGAGTAATTACAAGCTACGTAGTTCGATCGATATCTTACCAGGTGCTCGGTCACTTGCTGGTCTGAAGGGTTTCGAAAGGTGACGTCCCCTGATGTCGTTGTAGATGACCTTGCTCTAATCTAATTTCGAGCGCGGTCGTCCGGGATATTGGAAAACGGCGGGGCGATGTCCTGTGCAGCTGCCAGCTCATCTCCTTCATCCACTGCGCGATTTTACCCACATACCCAGCTGTGCCAAGTCTGTGAGGGTGTGTATTTTTTGCCTGGAGAGCCTTGTGGGCCACACTTGTACTTTTGAAATCTTCGGTCGTTTTCATCGCCTTGAACTCTTCACATTGTGGTTCCAGGAATGGGTATTTATGAACAGGCGTTTCGTCCGTCTCCACGTATTTCTTGACAAGCATGCTCTTGAAGTTCTTCCATGCTTTGCACGCCGCTTTGTAGGTTTGTTGTTGCACAGCGTCCAGGTGTTCTTCTGGGAACTCGAACGATGCCAAAATTTCGGTCCACAGCTCACGTTTCCGAGTGTCAGGCACGTTCTTCCACGAATTGTATGTGATCTCAATTCGTTCTCGTGCAACTACTCCGACCATGGTTCGGAATGCGTTTACTGCTTTTTGAGGAAGGATAGGGACCCCAGATGCATTCACGCTGTGATGATCTGTCGGCCCTCAGGCTTCTTTGATAGCCCTCTTCCTTGGCGTCTTGATGTTGGAGCGGACGCCTCCGGCGATGATGTTGAAGAATGCGCGGGTGACATGTTGCTCATTTTGTGGGTCTATTAAGATAAGATGAGAAAGTAATCATATTGAATTGCAAGACAAGAGAGGAGTAGAGGGGAGGGGGAGAAGGGAGGGGGTGATATGGACATAGAGAGGGGGTGATGTGCCTATCTTACCAATGTACCAATGTATCAAGTCCTTCTTTTTCCCGCAAAATTCAAGTCAATTTTATTACAAAAGTGCAAAAAAAAGACATTCCAGATTCTTCGGTGAGCAGCCGACATAGCCGACTTCTTCGGTGAGCGACTATGCATCTGCTTCTTCCCACTCCTCTTCATCTCTGGTCTCCGGATCACGTACGCCAGTAGCGATGATTCATCTAACTGAATCATCGCTACTGGCGTACATGATCCAGAGATCAGAGATGAAGAGAAGGAGTGGGAAGAAGCAGATGGATAGTCGCTCACCGAAGAAGTCGGCTATATCGGCTGCTCACCGAAGAATCTGGGAATTTGTTTTTTTTTTTGAACTTCTGTACTAAAATTTCCTTGAATTTTGTAATACTATTACTACAAGGTCTCTAAACAAAGTGCCTATCCTAGCACCTACTTTAGTTGCTAAAACTATAAACCAAATAGCAAAGTCCCTAAACAAAGGTCTATGAAGCAAATGACACAAACTAGTGTATCTGGTTCATTGAACGAGAACACTATAGTATGTCACTTGCTTCATTTGCTGTTTTTTGTCTAGATACATGGAGCATTTGGGTGGAAAGATCAATTGTTTCGTCAGGCGCATGACTGCCAATTCGAAGCATAGCATAGCATCCGAGGCCTGCTGCTGTGTCTTGAGGAATGCCTAGAGCTGGTATTCAGATGGGTTATGAGAATAAGATTCATAATTTATAGTTTGAGGAATGCCACATCTGAAGACTAGCTCTTGGCATTCTTCAAGACACAGCTGCAGGCCTTGGATGTGCCTCGGATGCTACGCTATGCTTCAAATTGGCAGTCATGAGCCTGACGACACAATGTATTTCTTTCCACCCAAATGGTCAATGTATCTTTTGCAATAATCGCAAGATTTCTTTATCCGGATACACTAGAATGTGTTACTTGCTTCATGCCCTTTGATCATATACTCTTCCTTGATTGGTTAATTTGTGCTCTCAAATTGTAGGGTTGCACATGATAAGATGAGGAAGCAAGAAAAGTGATACATGATGCTCAATGTTAGGAAGAGATCAGGAGAGGAGTAGAGGGAAGGGGGAGAAGGGAGGAGAGGAGTAGAGGGAAGGGGGAGAAGGGAGGAGAGGAGTAGAGGGAAGGGGGAGAAGGGAGGAGAGGAGTAGAGGGAAGGGGGACCCAAATGATTTCAAACTATATACTATGTACTATATACTATATACTATATACTATATACTATATACTATATACTATATACTATATACTATATACTAACACAACAAGCAATGTAATATGTACCAATGTAAACTAAGCAACTGCAGTAAACAATGTACCAATGTAGTATGTACCAAATAGCAAACTAATTAAGCTACTGCAGTAAACAATGTACCAATGTAATATGTACCAAGCATCAAGCATCAACCCTAAACACTAACAGTAAGCATGAAGCATCAACCCTAAATATGTACTAAGCAACTAACCATAACAGTATGAAGCATCAAGCATCAACCCTAAACACTAACAGTAAGCATGAAGCATCAACCCTAAATATGTACTAAGCAACTAACCATAACAGTATGAAGCATCAAGCATCAACCCTAAACACTAACAGTAAGCATGAAGCTCGGGGAGGGATTTGATAACCTTACGGTTTTGGTGACCTTAGGGACGCAGGAGGAGGAGGCGGCGGCGACGGAGGAGGAGGAGGAGGAGGCGGCGACGACGACGGAGGAGGAGGAGGCGACGACGACGGAGGAGGAGGAGGCGACGGGCTCGGGGAGGCGACGCAGGAGGAGGCGGCGGCGACGGAGGAGGAGGCGACGGGCTCGGGGAGGCGGCGACGGAGGAGGAGGCGACGGGCTCGGGGAGGCGGCGACGGAGGAGGAGGCGACGGGCTCGGGGAGGCGGCGACGGAGGAGGAGGAGGCTGCGGCGACGTCTTCGTCCGGGGAGGCGGCCGGCGAGGGCTGGGGAAGGCAGCCGGCGAGGGCTCGGGGAGGCGGCGGCGACGACGGGCTCGGGATTTAGATCTAATCGAATAACTGCAGCGCACACGGAAAACCCTAGCGAGAGGGTATATGCAGGAAGATTATCACAGACGGTTCTAAACTTAGAACCGTCTGTGATAACATATCACAGACGGTTTTGAGTTAAAAACCGTCTGTGATAGTTTACTATCACAGACGGTTCTAAACTTAGAACCGTCTATGATATGTTATCACAGACGGTTCTAAATTTAGAACCGTCTATGATAAGCCTTTGCCGGCTGTTGCAATTAAGACAACACCAATAACTACACAGCTGCATTCATATCAACTACCAAACAGCTGCATTCATATACAACACCAACCAGCTGCATTCACACAGTGTATTTCTTGATACATTTTGTCATTCTCAAATACATCACACATATACATTTTCACATATACATCTCAAAATTGACTACATCACACATTTTCACATATACATCTCAAAATTGACTACATCACACATTTTCACATATACATCTCAAAATTGTCACACATTTTCACATATACATTCTTATTGTACTTGCTTATTTCCTTTAAAAATTAGCCCTTCATCATGATCAATGCGTACGTAACTAGTTTCATCACGTTGTTCATCGTCGACCCTTATGCCATTTCCAAAAGGAGGTAACTCGTCAAATTGATTGTATTCCTCCTCGTCCACTACATTCTCCACTCCGACAATTCTCCTTTTTCCATGAAGAACTACATGGCATTTCTTATTTGCCGGGTCGGTTACATAGAAAACTTGAACAACTTGATTGGCGAGTACGAATGGTTCATCTTTGTACCCGACACGTTGGAGGTCCACGGTCGTGACACCGTACTTGTCAACCTTCACCTGTGGGAGATGCACCCAACGGCAGCGAAATAAGGGGATCTTGAAAACCACATAGTCGAGCTCCCAAATCTCTTCTATGAAGCCATAGTACGAGTTTCTCGACCCATCGGTACTGAATGCATCTATGCGGACGCCGCTGTTCTGGTTAGTGCTCTTGACATCCTGAGACTGCGTATAGAATGTGTACCCATTTATGTCATATCCTTGCCATGTCACAACTGTACATGTCGGCCCTTTTGCCAACCATGTCAGCGTCTCACTCGGCGAGCTCCTAGTGATTTGCTCCTTCAACCATTGGTTGAACCGACGGTTGTGTTGCCTCATGATCCAAACATCCGGCCGCTCCGGATTCTGTTGCCGAAGCACACCCTTGTGCTGGTCCACATAAGGCGCCACTTCAGTCATGTGTTGCAACACCGTGAAATGGGCTTGAGTATACATGTCCATATCTGGAGTGATTGCTTTCCTTCCGATAGTTCCGAGACCCTTCAGCCTCCCCTCATGACGAGATTGAGGGACACCTATCAGCTGAATCTGAGCCATATAATCGACACAAAACTCAATGACCTCTTCGTTTGCATAACCTTCGACGATGCTGCCCTCCGGCCGAGAACGATTCCGTACGTAGGACTTGAGAATTCCCATGAACCTCTCAAATGGGTACATGCTACGTAGGAATACGGGCCCGCACATTTTTATCTCCCACACAACGTGAACAATGAGATGGACCATGATATCGAAAAACGAAGGAGGGAAATACATTTCAAGGTGACATAGAGTCATCACCACCTCGTCCTGCAGAGCATCTAGTCCTTCGGGATCGATGACCTTCTGAGCAATTGTGTTAAAGAAATAACATAGCCTCATGATTGTCTCTCGGACTTTGATCGGCAAAATATTTCTAATTGCAATAGGCAGCATCTGTGTCATCAGCACATGACAATCATGAGACTTCATGCCATTTAACTTCAAATCTTGCATCGAAACAAGTTTCTTCACGTTGCCGGAGTAACCAGACGGAACTTTGACACCATGCAAGCACTGGCACAGTTCTATTTTCTCAGCCTTGGACAGAGTGTAACACGCAGGGGGAAGGTACGTTCGTGCATTATCAGTGCATGTCGGTGCTAACTCAGGCCTGATGTGCATATCAGCCAAGTCAAGCCGTGCGTTGACGCCGTCCTTTGTTTTATCACGGATGTTCAGTAAGAGACCAATCAAGCTGTCGCACACATTCTTTTCTACGTGCATGACGTCGATGCAGTGCCGAACATCTAGGTACTCCCAATAAGGAAAGTCCCAAAATATTGATCTCTTCTTCCAGGTGTTCTTCTCATGATCCCTCAATTTACGTCCCTTTCCGAGGACAACATCTAAATCCTTAACCATATCATAAATCTCGCGTCCCCTTAAATGCCTTGGAGCTGAACCGTCTTCCTTCTCTCCGTCAAATTATTTCTTCATCTTGCGGTATGGGTGAGCCCTCCGAAGGAACCGGCGGTGACGCATGTAGACGGTTTTGCGTGAGTGTCTCAGCCACACACTCTCGGTACCATCTAAACAGTGAGTACAAGCTTTGGCACCTTTTATACTATGGCCCGATAGGTTACCAAGGGCAGGATAATCATTTATGGTGTAGAACAATAAGGAGCGCAGAGTGAAGTTCTCTCGTTTGTATGCATCCCATACCTGTACCCCTTCGTTCCACAGTACTTTTAGATCTTCCACCAACGGTGCTAGGAACACATCGATATCATTCCCAGGTTGTTTTGGCCCTTGGATAAGTATCGACAGCAAAATGTACTTTTGCTTCATACACAACCAAGGAGGAAGGTTATAGTTGCAGAGAGTCACGGGCCATGTGCTATGTCGGCTGCTCATGCTACTGAATGGATTCATTCCATCTGTACTCAGTCCAAACCTTATATTCCTTGGTTCTGCACCGAACTCTGCAAAACTCCTATCGATGTTTCTCCACTGCGCGGAATCAGCAAGGTGTCTTAGCATTCCATCCTTCTTGTGCTCCTCCGAGTGCCAACGCAGCTGTTTTGCCTCCTTTGGATTTGCATAAAACCTTTTCAAACGGGGAATTATAGGAAAAAACCATGCCACCTTAGCAGGAGGTCCTTTCTTCGCCTCTGTTCCCTCGCCATCATCTGATTGATTGTTACGTTTGTATCGGGATGTGTTGCACACCAGACATACATGCATGTTTGCATACTCTTTACGGTAGAGGATACAGTCGTTCGGGCATGCATGTATTCTTTCTACTTCCATTCCCAACGGACAAAGAACCTTCTTGGCTTTATACGTGGTTTTAGGCAACTCATTTCCCTCCGGAAGCATGTCCGCTAAAAGACCTAGCAGCGCCGTGAAACTCTTGTCGGACCAACCGTTGCTTGCCTTCAATTTCAACAGTTCAAGCACGCCCGACAACCTCGTGTACTTGCAGCCCGTGTACAAAGGTTTCTCTGAGTCCTCAATCAAGCCACGGAATTTAACATACTCTCTCTCATCATAGTTCTCTTCTACATCGCGAAGCATCTGATCCAGATTATCATCGTGCAACCTATCCGAATCCGAGCCACAATCGACATCAGCCGGCGGCATGTCATTCACTTCACCTGCGGTGTCATCCGGGGGCATATCATTCACTTCACCGGCGATGTCATCCGGCGGCATATGATCATTCACTTCGCCATGACTGGTCCAACACGTATAATCCTTTTTGAAACCCCTCCGAATCAAGTGCGCTTCAATTTGCCCTCGGTTCTTAAACATCTTCAAATTCTCGCAGTCAGTGCATGGACAGCACATATATTCCACCTCCTTATTCAACATATCCTCCTCGGCGGCTCTTATAAAAGCAGAAACGCCATTAATGTACTCTTCACTCACACGGCTCGCGGCATACATCCAACTTCGGTCCTACGTTACGTACATATATAACAACTTAGTATTAAAATCTAGAATAACTAATTATAACTACATATATACCGGCCACATTTATTATATTGAGACTTAATTTCCTAGCTCAATTCATATTACAAACACAATAGCTATTATATAACCAACAATTTTGCAAATTAATTAACCATCTTCAATAACCACTCATGGATTACTTACACCTAAATTGTAATGCAATTAAAAATAAATAAATTTCATTACTAACCATATCTACAGCAACCAGGAAAGTCTGAATCTTAATTCAAAGATCAATCTCTGCCTCTTCCCACCAAATTAACTGGCCTGAAATCGCTCTAGCTTCCTCCCGAGTGAAAAAGTGCGCAGCAGTGGCTAGATCTGGATCGAAATGAAGACGATGCGGTCTGAGCAGCGTAATAAATGCCTTAGTCATTATCACAGACGATTTTTAACTAAAAACCGTCTGTGATAATCTTCATACCAGAACGCTTCGCGCGTGTTTCGATGCCAGAACGCTTCGTGTTTCGATCGTCTAATTAACGTCTCTCGATCGTTATACGAAGCGTCTATATCATTCATGTTTGGGTATATGAACCGTTTGTGCTAAAGGTTAAATATGTGCTCCTAATCCAGGTCTCTAGCTAGCTTCTACGTACGTACAATACAATATACAATTAATACAACATGGCTTCTACTACTGTTCTTGTGATCATCTCCTTCCTCTCATCTGTTCATCACGAATTGTTCGGCCGGAACCTTACACAGGCGGCTAGCAATTTGCATCTGGAGCTTCTCCGCACCCGCCCTGCTCTCCTTCCCCGACTTTCTTGCATCCGTCAGCTTGACCTGATCCTCCGCCGTCGACGGAGGCGTCTCGCTGCCGCTCAAGAAAGGGAAACAGCTCTCACCCTGGTTCTTCTCCACAATGTGCGCAATGCGGAAGAAGCTCTACACGCATTGCAGAGACGGATGGATAGCCTTGCCGATCAAGCAGAAACGGCAGATTCTGAGGAATCTTTTCATGCTATCCTGTACGACATTATGGATGCTGCTGATCATTTGCCCAGGCTGCACGAGGAAGTGCTGAGGACAAGGGCAATCTTAACGGCGTTCGAGAATTTAGCGGCTGATCCTCCAAGTCCCCAAGTTGAAGAAGAAGCTTACGAAGCCCAAAAGAATACAATCTGGGAAACTCTTTACCTGTGCGACTTTTGTAATAAATTTGCCTCTAATTGAAATTAATAAATTTGCCTTTAATTTGTGACCTCTTGTCTCAGTAGTTCTGTAGTTAAGTTATTAGAAGCAATGTGTACTTATATATTAACCTCTGATCTAGAATATGACAGACAAAGGGACATCACAACCGGTTCTTGTGAAAAACCGTCTGTGAACATTCCCAGACGGTTCTTAACAACAACCGGCTGTGATAGTCGACACAACACAGACGGTTTTTAATAAAAAACCGTCTGTGATATTCCAGTATCACAGACGGTTCAGCAGTAAGAACCGTCTGTGATACTCCTTTTTCCCGCCACAAATACCACAGACGGCCTTCAAATTAAAACCGTCTGTAATAGTTTACATTACAGACGGTTTCACAAAACCGTCTGTGATTTGCCGTCTACTATTAGCCTTTCTGTAGTAGTGTCAACTTGGTGCGAAATTAAGTTTCTTTCTGCATGAAACTTTGGCCAGGATAAATTAAGTCTACCTAGGCAACAGTTGATGTACAAATGAACTTTCCAAATCCATATCTTTAAATCTAAATTCCAATCAACAATCCATATGAACCAGTAGGTCCATGCCATAAATTCAATGGAGTGACACTTCGCAATCACTTGGCTTGCTGCACCATTCTCCCCACACTGGTGCTGGAGAAGAAATTATCCTTGAGTTCTGAAATTCCTCAGTCCTCACCAATTCAACAGAAACAACTTGGTGATGTAATCGCTCTAAAATTTCTCACCAATTCCACATAAACAACTTGGTGATGTAGTCCACTTAGTATTCATCCATAGTTAACCATTTTGCATGACTCCAATAGAGCACTTCTTCCCTGCACTAAAAAGGTACTTTTTTAAAAAAAAAGAGAGAAAACTCTTGTTGTTTGCCCTCCTCTCTTTCCCCTGCGTTTCCAAAGCAAAGCCAGCTTATTTAATACAAGGCACCACTCGCTGCTAACCGTTTCAGGGAAAGAAAGAAGTAAAGCCAGCTCCTCTTCAAGTTGGCAACGCATCCTTGGTTTACCCTTCCACTACTACAGAAAACCGTATTACAGACGGTTCAGAAACGTCATCACAGACGGTTATCTAAACCGTCTGAATTTATGGGTCAGTGATAATAGAAGATTATCACAGACGGTTTTCGAACCGTTTGTAGTGTAAATATCACAGACGGTTTGTAAGTAACAACCGTCTGTGATATATCAATATCACAGACGGTTTTTAACTAAAAACCGTCTGTGATAGGTGATAATCTGTCAGACCCGGATTTTTCAATCCAGAATCTCCTGTGAAACCAGTGCACTATTCCCTGGATTAGTAGATAGTGCTCACAGGTACATTGCTGCATCATTTCATACATCGCATGGACATTCACAACTTAATCGATATTACATAACAGAGGTTTGAATTATGCCACGTCGGGCAATGAGTTTACATAAGGGCCGACCAGGCCAAATGTTTACAATACAAAAGTAAGCCAGCGGAAGCAAAAGTCAAGTTGTTGGACCGAAATGGCGACAGAGGGGGGTGAATGTCGACTTTAAAAACACTCCCAAAGTACTCACGACATTTTCTTCTCCGATAGCTAAAGAGCTATGAAGAAGGAATATGCAGTTTCACTGAAATTTTAAGAGAAGCTAGAAAAGCCAGACTTATGAACTACACAAATTAAAGACTGAAAAACTGAGAGCAAAACTAGCGACCAAAAACTAGACAAATCAGCTGCAATAAATAAAAATCAGCATGCAGTTTTCAGCATGCAGAATTCAGCAAAAACCTGCAGTTTTCAGCATGCTGTTTTGCTGAAAAACAGTGTGCAGATTGCAGCTGCTAGAGACTAGAAAAGGAGGCAAAACATGCACTTTTCATCATGCAGATTTCAGCAAAAACATGCAGTTTTCAGCATGCAGTTTTGCTGAAAAAATAGTGTGCAGACTGAAAAACAGCAAGCAGTAAAAATGTAAACCACCCACAAACTGAGAAAGAGAGATGAAATCCAGCTAGTCTACTTAGCCCAAAAGATCAAGAACTTGAAATAAATAGCAAGAGGGCTAAAGGAAACAAAGAAATCAAACTTAGAAGCAAGAAATTCAGAGTTTGGACAAAAACCTGAAAAGTACAGAGAGTTGTCCAAAAACTCAAATTCTCATTTCATCTTTGATCATTTGGCTATGAAACTTTGAGGATAGATTAGCAATAGCCTCTGGACCTCTCATGCCAAGTTTCATGCCATCTTGTGAAGGGAAACGAAAATAACACCAAACCCTAGAAAATCAAAGAGGGCTAAAACCTGAAACCTTACAGAGCCTCCACCAAAAATCAAATTACTCCTCAATCGTTGATCCTCTGGCCATGAAATTTTGAGGGAAGCTAGTTGATAGCCTCTGGACTCTCCACGACAAATTTCATGCCATTTCGTTGAGGGAAACAAAATCTTGCTCAAACCCTAGAACGAGAAATACAAGAACAGAGGAGGCTGAAATCTAAAACTGAGATTAAATTAGGTTTTGCTCTTGAGAAACTTGATCAAATGATCTGGAGGAACTATCCCATCACTGAGCAACCCATTTTGCACCTCCACAGCAAGAACCAACAAGAGATCAAGAAACTCAAAAAACCATTCCAAAGAGTATCGAAGGAAGAACTGAGAACAGAGAGAGCACTGGAGATAAAACTTCAGATTTCATTCATTGAATCAAAAGGAAATACAAGGAGTCACGATACGCATGGACATTAGAACAAGGTGTGATGTGACGATGGCCCGATCTTCCGAGAGGTACTGATAAGTCGATTGTGGAGATCTCGACGTTGATGATCCAAAGGCTCCGACCAAAACAGATTGAACCCCTCGCAATCACTACACCACTGCTCCGTTGGTTATCAACCGTGCCGAACACGATTGACCTCGCCAAGAAGGCTATCTCCTGCAAGCGAATCGAGAACACAAGCAAGAGAGTAAAAGATGCAATCTGAAATTGCGAATAAATATTAAGTTCACAAGTTGGGGTCTCGCAAACCGATGAACGGCGAAACTGTTCAAAGACAGATTAATCTAAGCAAAACCCAACGAAAACTAAAGGGGTATGGCCTCCTTAAATAGGGGAGGGGGAAGCCACACTTATCTAATGAAAAGGGATGTGGTACTATTCCTAGTTACTGTTCACGCACGTGGTACTGTTTATGTGAACAGTACCGGCCCAAATAGCCCAAGTTACAAGGCCCTCGGCCCACTTTGAGTCGGACTGGAAAAGTGATGTGTCTTGTTTCGCAGTTTCTGATCTGCTCGAGTGGAGTTTGGAGGTGAGACCAGATCCATCTGAAAGTAGACTCCAAGATCTTTCCAACGAGTACTCACGGGCCCCAAGAAGCCTTCTGGATCAAAAGTTATGGCCGTTTGAAGTTGGCTTGTCAAGCTGAATCCGAATTGATCTGGAGGCCGAATTGGATTCCAAAACCTGTCCAAGTTGAACCCTTGCTTCAATTGGTTCCAAAGTGATGTGGTGCTACAAATATACATATTTTCATCAATAGGTAGCATCATATTCTCATTTAAAATATGTTGAAGTTGAAGAAACGAATTCACCTTTAGTTCATTCTTGATATTGGCCGCTATGGTCGTACGTGTTGGTGGCGTGGTCACATCAAGGTGAAAGATTACATGACTCTCAAACCCTCTCCAACCTCTCAAACCTCAACCATGAATCCTTGGAGGAGGGGATGAACTCTCTGTTCTACCACCTAGAAGACATCGTAGAGGACAGAGGGAGCACCCTAACAAACTCTGTCACTCCCAACAACTAAAGAGCCAAAAGCTAAACAACCCTCTAAAGACTCTTTAGACTCAATCAACCCTTGAAGTGCTCAAGTGGGCATGCAGCCCCTCAATCCTATTTATAGCCTTGGCTAACGGGTCTCCGCCCCGTTACGCCTGCTAAATCCAACGGCGCCCACTCCCGCTTGTGCAGCCTCGCGAATTTCCCGATTCGCCCCTCCTACACCTTCCGGGAAGCTTCCGCGCTCCTTGCCTCGCACGCCTCGCAACCACCTCGAGTCTACGTCGTCTTCGACACATCCCGACCGTTCTGACCTCAGCGCCACCTGCGCCTAGTCCGGTCCACGTGTCTCGCCACGACTCCACCCGATGTCCTGCAGTCACACAGACAAGAAAACACGTCAAATAGCACCGCTCGACACATGAAAGTGTAAATACCATCACACTTACCACAGACGAAGTCCAAACCTGTCGAAACATTAGAATATACATCCTAAGCTCAAATGACCAAGTTTGACCAAAATCCGACCGAGCCCGATTGCGCCACACAACGGCTCGACTCCGAACCACTCAAACCAAACTCGACTATCCTAAACCTTTGTCAATTACTCATCATTCACATGGAGTCACGACCACCTCGTCTCTCAATCTCCCCCTTGATGAGTATATTGACAAACTCAGGAAAAAGCATGAAGTTGAGTTTGATTTTGAAGAATCCAACATGGTCCAAAGAAGAGAATGAAGCTAATGACCATGTCGACAGAAGGAACACTAGAGCAACAACTGAAAGAGCAAATTGATCTCCAAAGCTCTAAACTGTTCCCAACAGACTTTTTCTTCTCTATTCTCCCCCTTTTGGCAATAAACACATCAAGATGCAATAGAGAGAATATGACATGTCAATGGATGATATATGGCTGAAGTTTGTTTATTTAAGCATTTAGAGCCATGAGAATTATCCATAATGACCAGAATGTATCACACCAAGCCATAACTCAATAAACGGCTATCTAGATCATGACAAGATATGTATATCCTAGCTAGAGCACATAGATTACGAACTGAAATGTAATGCATTTTATGAGCATGTCAAGTCATCAATAAGCAAAGTCTAACTAGAGATATCCAAGGATGATGCAGGCCATGTCAATAAGCTAAGCGGAACAAGGAAGCTAATATTGAGTCCTAATAGAGTGCTATAAGTTCAAGATTGAAACATTGGTTAAGTACTTGGTTCTTTTTGTAGCTTAAGCAAATTGAGCACGTAAGACATTGTCTGTTTAAAGCTCATGGTCGTTTCCAACCCAATTTTTTATGTGCTAGATCTCAAGCCTTATGTGACTACTCCAAGCGAGAAGCTTAAGAAGATAGTCTAGGTCATCCAAAACTCCCCCTGAGTTCATGCCTAGTGCAATGGCAAGCCGTCTCATGAGAAAGAATTGGTGAAATCAGTTTTTTCGCACAAAAGAGATTTTTTTTGTGTGCTAGATCTCAAGCCTTATGCGACTACTCCAAGCGAGAAGCTTAAGAAGATAGTCTAGGTCATCCAAAACTCCCCCTGAGTTCATGCCTAGTACAATGGCAAGCCGTCTCATGAGAAAGAATTGGTGAAATCAGTTTTTTCGCACAAAAGAGATCATTTTGCCTTTTAAACAAGTTGTATTAACTTATGCATCATCAAGAATTAATATAGCTCAAACTAAGCCTCAATAGAGATTCAACGCTCAACTTAGCCTACTTGACATAGCATGGATCATAAAAGGATCGCTCAAGAAAGACTAGACTCAAATGCTAGCATGACAAGTTTTAATTCAAGTTGATCAATTTTAATTAACTTATCATGGCAAAAGCTAGTCTACACATATGAAGTCATGATAAATCTAGCATATAAGCACAAGTCATGGCAAGGTGTACAGCATTGTAAACATGTCATAACAGGATAATAATCAAGGCTCAATGTAGTTATATACAATGCAGAATGCTGAAATGCAAGAAGATCCAGCTCCCCCTCAACATGAGATGCAACTTTTAGTTCAAGTTGAGTTAAGTCAAAATTAAGCTCCAGAAACTCCCAAATGAACTCCCCCTGAACCAAAGCAATAAAATCGAGAAGCTGGCAAAGAAAACAGCAAACAGGCAGTCCTTAAAGCATAGATAAGATATAGAGATAACTATGGCTCAGACAGACTCTCATCTACCCCATATGATCCAGGACTATTAGCTGACCGTAAAACACACACTAGAGAGCAAACACGTACCCTGTCTACCCGAGGGTGGCCCGACCCTCGCTAGAACCTACAAGAAGTGAGTGAGCTCAATCTAGTGAGATAAGAAGCAGCTAATAAGAAGCATCCTGGAAGCACAAGATAAGAGTAAGAAGTCCAAGCAATTAGACAAGAGAAGCACTCTAACCTATGCTAGAAGGACTAGACCCAATGCACCCAAGTGCAAAGCAACAGAAATGAGACAGAAGCATAATCAACATAGTAAAGCAGTAAAGCCCAACGCTCCCCCTCACTGCAGTCCATAAGGACAAACCACCCCAAGCTCTCCCCGCAGAGCTGAAAACCTAGAGCTATCCAATGGCTTGGTAAAGATGTCAGCCAACTGGTGGTCACTCTCCATAAACTGGAGCACTATGTCCCCCTTCTCTACATGGTCTCTAAGGAAGTGAAAGCGAATATCAATGTGCTTGGTCCGAGAGTGCTGCATTGGGTTCTTAGCAATGTTAATCGCAGAAGTGTTATCACAAAAGAGTGGAACACTGTTGATAACTAACCCAAAGTCCCGCAGGGTCGAGCCCATCCAAAGCACCTGACTACAGCAACTGGCTGCAGCAACGTACTCGGCCTCTGCGGTGGACTGAGCAACACCGGACTACTTCCTCGAAGACCAAGCAACGAGAGAAGTGCCAATGAATTGGCAGGTGCCAGAAGTGCTCTTCCTATCTATCCTACAGCCGGCAAAGTCTGCATCCGAAAAGGCTCTCAAGGAAAGACAGGATGAGAAAGAGTACCAGATACCATAGTCAATGCTAGCTCGAAGGTACCGAAAGATGCGTTTCACCACCTGGCGGTGAGATACGCGAGGAGAAGCCTGAAAACGAGCACACAGACACACGGAGAAGTGTATGTCTGGTCTCGAGGCAGCGAGGTAAAGAAGAGAGCCGATCATACTTCTGTATTCTTTCTGATCAACTGGCTCGCCATCCTCATCTGGGTCAAGATAGGCTGTAGAAGCCATCGGAGTTGACACTGGCTTACCATCACTCATGTCGAAGCGTCTCAGGAGGTCGCGAGTGTACTTGCCTTGATGCAAGAAGGTACCCTCCCGAGTCTGCTTGATTTGGAAGCCAAGGAAGAAGGTCAACTCACCCATCATGCTCATCTCAAACTCGGTGCTCATGACATCCGAGAACTGTGAAACCAGAGCATGGGAAGAGCCGCCAAAGATGATGTCATCGACATAGATCTGGACGAGCAGAAGGTCGTTGCCAAGTCTACGGATAAACAAGGTCTTATCTACTTTACTCATTTCAAACCCATGACTTAACAAGTAGGACTTAAGCCTCTCATACCAAGCTCTGGGGGCCTGCTTAAGTCCATACAACGCTTTGGAAAGCTTGAGACATGGTGTGGGTATTTGGGGTTCTCGAAACCTGGAGGCTGTCTGACGTAAACTTCTTCCTCAATGACTCCATTAAGGAAGGCACTCTTGACGTCCATCTGGTAGAGCTTGAAACCCTTAGAAGCTGCAAAAGCAAGCAGGATTCTAATGGCTTCAAGTCTAGCTACAGGGGCAAAGGTCTCCTCAAAATCTAGACCCTCAACCTGGGAGAACCCCTGAGCTACCAGTCTAGCCTTGTTCCGAATAACCACTCCATCCTCGCTCTGCTTGTTCTTGAACACCCACTTAGTCCCAATAATATTGTGACCTCGCGGGGGCTCGACAAGCGACCAGACCTTGTTCCTCTCGAAATTTTCTAGCTCCTCATGCATGGCATTGACCCAAGACTCGTCGGAAAGAGCATGAGAAACATCCTTGGGCTCAAAGGAAGCAATGAAAGCAGAATGGAGACAGAATTGAGATAAGCCAGATTTTGAGCGGGTAACACGCTCGAAAAGGTCTCCAATGATCTGCTCGGAAGGATGAACTTTCTGAATGTGTCTAGGAGGTCCTGGATGAGATGAAGAAGTGGCCTCTACCTCGTGAGCTGACGAGTTAGGAACAGAGCCACCAGCTCCAGAAGAAGCAGAAGGCATGGGCTGATCGCCTTGAGGTGCAGTGGAAGAAGGCACCTCAAGGGGTGGATGAGGGACTGGATCGGGTAGACAGCCCTCGTCTCCATCGTCCTCATCATCCACGAAGATGGGCTCGGACTGCTCTAAAGAACCTGAGATATCAGGCCTAGTCCCCGGACTGGCCTTATCAAAGGTCACCTCACAGGTCTCTACCATTTTACTAGACTCGCAGTTCCAAACCCGATAAGCCCACGAAGAAGGCGAGTAACCTAGAAAGATCCCATCACATGAACGTGACTCGAACTTGTCTAGGTTCCCGGACTTCAAAATAAAGCACTTGCAACCAAAAACACGAAAATGAGAGACGCTGGGCTTTCGCCCGTATCTCAACTCATAAGAAGTGCGGTGCAAGTGTGCCCTAAGAAATACTCGATTTGAGACATGGCACGCGGTAGCTATAGCCTCAGCACAAAACTTCTGCGGTGTAGAGTACTCATCAAGCATCGTCCTGGCCATCTCGACCAAGGTACGGTTCTTCCTCTCCACAACGCCATTTTGTTGTGGGACGTGCGGAGAAGAGAACTGGTGCTCTACACCTGTCTCACCACAGAAACTCTCGAAGTAGGAATTCTTGAACTCCGTGCTATTGTCACTGCGAATCGCTCGTAAGTTACCCGGGAGCTCAACAGAAAGCCTACCGAAAAGACCTCGGAAATGTGAAAATGTCTCATCCTTCGAGGCTAAGAAAAACACCCAAGAAAATCTCGAATAGTCATCGACCACAACAAGTACATACCACTTCCCTCCGGCTGACTGCACTCGAGCTGGTCCAACAGTGTCCATATGGAGCAGCTGTCCTGGTGCATCAGTCATGGTCACAGTGACCGGAGGATGTGAAACGGCAACCATCTTTCCGTGCCGGCATGGAGTGCAAACAATATCTTTGACCATTTTGAGCTTCGGCAGACCACGAATGAGGTCGTGGCCGCTAACTCAGGTCAAATGGTCAAATCCAATATGACCAAGTCTCCTATGCCAGAAGGTCAAATCACGGGACTCTGAGGCAACCAAACACCGGAGAGGATCACCAGAAGAATCAGAAAAATCAGCACGAAAGATCCTCCCATAACGAGAAATCCCGCAAACCAGACTACCCGACGAATCAAGAATTTTGCTAGCGTTTTTCTTGAAGCTCACATCGAAACCATCATCGGTAAGCTGAGAAACGGAAAGCAAGTTGTACTGCAGCTTACTAACCAAGGCAACATCCTTAAGAATAAAAGAAGCATTAACATGCACAGTACCTTTGGCGATGACACGCCCAGACGAAGCATCTCCGAAGGTGATCGTCTCATCACCTGGAGCGCGGGCTAGGGAGGAGAACCAACGGGAGTCTCCGGTCATATGACGAGAACAACCGGAGTCTACAAGCCAAACCTTCTCCTTCCCTACCCGGCGAACCTGAGTCAAACAGAGAGTAAAGTCTCAGTACTGGGATAAATCAAGAGAGATTTTGGCACCCAATACCGAGTAACACATGGAGCAGATGAAGTAGTCAAACACGACTGACCTCTATCTACCCTACGCTCTCTGTGACTCAAAGAAGCAGAAAGTCTATGAGCAGACCTGAAGCTGTTGCGGGGTCCGACTGCTACAGGAGAGCGAGTCAGAACACCGGCAACACGCTGATCACGCCATGGGTAACTGTCTCGATGGAGGAAACGAGATGTACCCTCAGGACGGCGGAAGTCACGACCCGGAGCAGCATGAGGACGAAAACCAGAAGACTCGGAAAAACCAAGTCCTCGATGCTGCCCAAACCTGTCAGAAGCAAACCTGGACATCGTGCTAGTCTTAGGTGCACTCAGGATCTGGGGCTGACCCTGAATACGCCTAAGTGCCTCCGCACGGTCTCTACGCGCAATCCTAGCGCGCCTGAAGCATCGATCGACTGTGTGTCCATCCTTCTGACAGAAGGTGCAGTGGTACTTCACCTTCTGAGAGGTAGAAGTAGCACGGGGAGGCTTCGCCTTCTGAGAGGCCGAAGCTGCTGGTGGACTCACCTTGCTGTCAGAGATCCCTTGGACAAAGCCCGCTGATTTGAATTTAACCTCATCAGATCTAGGTTCGACCTCGATCACACCTCCTACTATGGGTCGGAGAATAGCAGGTGGATGCTTCCTCATATCCTCATAAAAATCATATCCTAGACCTTGATTGAACGTGCAAATCTTGGATTGGTCTAGAATAAGATTAAGCTTCTTCTTGCCGCCTACAAATCTCTCGAGAGTGTTCATAAGATACTGACACTCCCGGAAGAGAGAGGTGCACGAAGAGCAGGGGGAAGAGGGAACAGCAGGAGGTAAGGAAGCAGATGAAGAACCAAGAGCAGAGGAACGAATGGCTTGTGCACGCACAGCCGACTCAGAATGGACAGTCCTACTGCTAGCAGGTTGATTCACGTCGCTAAGCGTCTCAACCTTACCCTGGGGCTTCTCCCCCTTCTCAACACAGACAATACAAGCAGATGGTGGCTTCTCTAGTAGGTCCTTAGTTAGCTTCACACATTTCTCATCCAATACAACCAAGTCAGATTTTAGTTTGTTACAATTAATGCATGGTGAGCTAACAGGGTCCTTAGAAGCATACTGAGCCAACTTCCTATCATGATCAATCATTTCTTGAAACTGTTTGGAGACAGCTTCAAGTTCAGCAGTTAACTTAGGACAGTTCAAGCATGAATCAATCGGCTCAAGCAAAGAAGCTTGTAGTTCAGCAATTTTATGATCTGCCCGTTTTAGATTCATCTTCAAGTTATTGCAATTTTCACAAGACTCGGGCAGATCAAGGAGCATGGCATAAGGTCCTCTAGCAGCAATGTCCTTAACCTCACATGAGGTGGGAGAAGTAGTCTCATCAGTAGTAAGTAGGGTAACAGCCATCCTACTCAACTCTAACTCAGCAAGCAGACTAACATTCTCCACCTTAACAATATCAAGCTCGGAGGACACACTATCATGCGAGGTCCTTAGTTTCTCCATGTCACCCAACAGAGCACAGCAAGTATCACAATCATCACGGGAGGGAGCAGATGTAAGTGAAGTAAGCTCCCGTGATAGTCTATCTACTTCCTTCTCTAACTCGGTACACCTAGCCCTAGCTCTAGCATGAAAACCACCTAGCTTAAGAAAAGCATGATTGAGCTGGTCGTAGGTGGGGCATACCTCGTCTGAGTCGGAGTACAGCTCGCTGTCGCTCAGTTCGCCCTCGAGGGCCATGAAGCACATGCCGGAGAAGTCGTCGCCGCCATCCTTGGGCTCTTGGTCACCCGTCCCGTCGTCATCGCTCCATCCCTCCACCTCGCTGAGGTCGAGGTCGTCGAAGGCAGTGAAGACGCGGTGGAAGAGCTTCTTGGCCTTCCCGAAGTTGCGGAACTTCTTCTTTCCCGGCGTCTGAGCTGGAGTCTTTTTGTTGCGGTTCTTGTCGGTGTAGTCGTTCTTACCCGAACCGCCGTAGTCGTTCTTGCCCTTCTCCAGCTTGGGACAGTTCGCTCGAATGTGGTTGGGGCCACCACACTCGAAGCAGATGACTGGTCCGCCTCTCTTTCTGTCCCTCCTCCTCTTGTAAGCATGGGAGAACTTCCGAGCCAGGAGGGCCAGCTGTTCATCCTCTAGCTACTCTAACTGATCATCAGTTACGTCACATAGAGCAGCTAGGGAGAACCCACAAAGCGAATCGGCGGAAAAACCAGAAGTCGAACTGGGATCGGTGACCAAAGCCATCGACTGTGACTTCGACCGACGAGAGACAACGTCAATCTCGTGAGTCTTGAGGCGCTAGTATAGCGCGTCAAGAGTCAGGGTCGAGAGGTCTGTCGTGTCTTTGATGGTGGTCACCTTCATCTCCCACACGCGCAGATCGAGTGCCGCGAGCATCTGAAGAAGGAATATGCAGTTTCACTGAAATTTTAAGAGAAGCTAGAAAAGCCAGACTTATGAACTACACAAATTAAAGACTGAAAAACTGAGAGCAAAACTAGCGACCAAAAACTAGACAAATCAGCTGCAATAAATAAAAATCAGCATGCAGTTTTCAGCAAAAGCATGCAGTTTTCAGCATGCAGAATTCAGCAAAAAACTGCAGTTTTCAACATGCTGTTTTGCTGAAAAACAGTGTACAGATTGCAGCTGCTAGAGACTAGAAAAGGAGGCAAAAACATGCACTTTTCATCATGCAGATTTCAGCAAAAACATGCAGTTTTCAGCATGCAGTTTTGCTGAAAAAATAGTGTGCAGACTGAAAAACAGCAAGCAGTAAAAATGTAAACCACTCACAAACTGAGAAAGAGAGATGAAATCCAGCTAGTCTACTTAGACCAAAAGATCAAGAACTTGAAATAAATAGCAAGAGGGCTAAAGGAAACAAAGAAATCAAACTTAGAAGCAAGAAATTCAGAGTTTGGACAAAAACCTGAAAAGTACAGAGAGTTGTCCAAAAACTCAAATTCCCATTTCATCTTTGATCATTTGGCTATGAAACTTTGAGGATAGATTAGCAATAGCCTCTGGACCTCTCATGCCAAGTTTCATGCCATCTCGTGAAGGGAAACGAAAATAACACCAAACCCTAGAAAATCAAAGAGGGCTAAAACCTGAAACCTTACAGAGCCTCCACCAAAAATCAAATTACTCCTCAATCGTTGATCCTCTGGCCATGAAATTTTGAGGGAAGCTAGTTGATAGCCTCTGGACTCTCCATGCCAAATTTCATGCCATTTCCTTGAGGGAAACAAAATCTTGCTCAAACCCTAGAACGAGAAATACAAGAACAGAGGAGGCTGAAATCTAAAACTGAGATTAAATTAGGTTTTGCTCTTGAGAAACTTGATCAAATGATCTGGAGGAACTATCCCATCACTGAGCAACCCATTTTGCACCTCCACAGCAAGAACCAACAAGAGATCAAGAAACTCAAAAAACCATTCCAAAGAGTATCGAAGGAAGAACTGAGAACAGAGAGAGCACTGGAGATAAAACTTCAGATTTCATTCATTGAATCAAAAGGAAATACAAGGAGTCACGATACGCATGGACATTAGAACAAGGTGAAAGATTACATGACTCTCAAACCCTCTCCAACCTCTCAAACCTCAACCATGAATCCTTGGAGGAGGGGATGAACTCTCTGTTTTACCACCTAGAAGACATCGTAGAGGACAGAGGGAGCACCCTAACAAACTCTGTCACTCCCAACAACTAAAGAGCCAAAAGCTAAACAACCCTCTAAAGACTCTTTGGACTCAATCAACCCTTGAAGTGCTCAAGTGGGCATGCAGCCCCTCAATCCTATTTATAGCCTTGGCTAATGGGTCTCCTCCCCGTTACGCCTGCTAAATCCAACGGCGCCCGCTCCCGCTTGTGCAGCCTCGCGAATTTCCCGATTCGCCCCTCCTGCACCTTCCGGGAAGCTTCCGCGCTCCTTGCCTCGCACGCCTCGCAACCACCTCGAGTCTACGTCGTCTTCGACACATCCCGACCGTTCTGACCTCAGCGCCACCTGCGCCTAGTCCGGTCCACGTGTCTCGCCACGACTCCACCCGATGTCCTGCAGTCACACAGACAAGAAAACACGTCAAATAGCACCGCTCGACACATGAAAGTGTAAATACCATCACACTTACCACAGACGAAGTCCAAACCTGTCGAAACATTAGAATATACATCCTAAGCTCAAATGACCAAGTTTGACCAAAATCCGACCGAGCCCGATTGCGCCACACAACGGCTCGACTCCGAACCACTCAAACCAAACTCGACTATCCTAAACCTTTGTCAATTACTCATCATTCACATGGAGTCACGACCACCTGGTCTCTCACAAGTAGAGCCAATAATCCACAAGCAGCGACTGGGGGTAAATATGTGTTGTATGATTATTACCAAAGCGAAGACAATAATTATAGGCACACTATACCTTAGTCTAACCACCTAGGACTCAAAAAGCGCAAGAGACGCCCTAATTCTCAACGTTGTTCCCATCCTCTGCAGCGGGTGCATCTTCATATGCATAGTGCTCCTGGACTCCTGAATCTGATTTTGGTGAAGCGAGTGTGAGCACAAACCACCGTGCTCAGCGAGCCAACACATAGAATGCAATTAAGTAGTATGCAGGGCTCATCAAGAGAAGGCTGGGGTTATTTGGTTTTGCGTAGAGTGCTTTTGAATACAATTACTTAAAAATCCCTATGACCTAGCAATTTTGAACCAAAGTGTAAGTGTGTATCAGAATGCTATAATACCAGTGATCTAGAGACCATCCACCATTACATGGCCTCCAAACCATATGCTATACTTTCAGCGTTATAACCACTTACATTACCACTAGGACGACACCCAGGACAACACCAGTTAGGGCTTTTCACTACCCTCCACTTTTCCATTTCCGCCCACAAAGTTTTTGAAATAGAACTATATTTGGTTAAGTTCCCATGTCCGCCCTTGACCGTGGGCACGGCTATTCGAATAGTTTTGACTCTGCAAAGTTTGCACACTTTACCCACAAGAGACAGTTTACACGTTGCCCCGCACAATTCCTTAGTCATGCGGTTGAGCGAACCATCACAGTAACCGTTCCAAGTACCTCGCCCCTTCCATCATCTCACCTTATGGGCCGTTCCCACTTGTGGTGGGTCCCATACGTTGTGCGGGATGTTCTCCTTCTGAACGCCTAGCAGCTGGCTACCCACACTGCTAGCGTGCCACAGCAGAACCTCACCCTCCGCGGATGTCCCATTCAAGCCCGCCACACAGACAGCCGCTTGCACTACCTCACCTCCTCCACCGATGATGATGACTTTCAGGGTCCGGTAAATCTACTAGGCCAAGTTGTACTTTACAGACTTGTGGTTGTACTTGTTTTACACAGGATGTTTTACACAGGAGGTCATGACAAGATTCAGTCCTTAGGGTTATCTGGGCGGTTCTACCACAAACCACACTCTCGTGCACACCTGCACCATACCCCCGAACCATCCGCCCAGATAAATAAGCAATTTGAGATTTTTGGGAGTATAAAATAACCATATTCAACATACACCAGTCATTTCCACCATGACTGCCCAACCAACTTTTCTCATAATTGAAAGTGATGCTTGGCCGTTCTTACTCCCACAAGTATCTAAGCAAAACTAAGCAATGGCATATAATTATGGACTTATTTTCAAAAGGTTACTATTATAATTTTGCTAGGGCGACAAGGTTCTCGTGCTCAAATATTCCAGAGG
This sequence comes from Dendrocalamus latiflorus, assembly GCA_017311315.1. NCBI lineage: Eukaryota > Viridiplantae > Streptophyta > Magnoliopsida > Poales > Poaceae > Dendrocalamus > Dendrocalamus latiflorus. Next base: position 21,860,156 of record CM029630.1, read on the forward strand.
AGGGACAATATTAATCAAGCTAGATAATAGGCATTTAACTAGAATTCTAAATTTAACACGCATTTGCATATAAAATAACAGCATGCAATTTGATAATTTAAACAGAAGTAATTTACAGAAAATGTAGGTTCAACATGATCAAAGTATTGACTCGCCTTGGTCACAGTGGGTGGGTTCTGGGTTTTCTGAAGCTTCTAGAGCTGCTGCCTCGGCTTCCTCCTCCTGAGCCTCGTACGCTATTTTTAACGTGCGCGAAAATTTGGATAAAAAGGGAAAAAGGCCATTAGCAAACCAAATAAACATTAACAGAAAAACCAAATAACTCCAACATCAAATTTTTAGTTTCATTTGCTTTGGTGCTAAAGTAATCCCACTTTAATTAATTAAAGTTTAACCATAGCCATTTTTGTATACTATATTCTCTAATTACATTTGGTTGTTATACCCTACGTTGCTAATAATGTCTTATAGCCTATCTTACTAATGGTTGATTTCTACACCCTTTGTTTAATGGGTCATTATTTTATGTGAGCATTTACCCTAATCATACTATTACTAAACTCTCTCTCTTGACCAAGAGCTAAAAGAATTACTCATGTTATATCTATACCTAAGTATTATCTTCTAGCATATGATAATTATCCATAATCAAAATTAAAGTCCCTAAAATACCTTTAGTTGGGAGTTGTAGGAATTATTGCACAAGGTTTCATAGGATATTTGCTACTACATGTGCCATTTTAGATTATGTTTAATCACTAATCGAATTTATTTGCTAAAGATTTAGAAAGGGTTATCCATTATATATACACATACATACACACATGGTTATGTGTATATACAAGCATCATTTCATGGCACATGCTAACTATCCATGCCAAAAGAGTGAGTATCTATCCCTATACCAAAATCAAACACTAAAAACCAATATACTCAACAAAGTTTTTAAATCTTACACAACTCCCAAACTTCAGATTTCAGGATGTTACATAATCACATACGGTTTTTAGTTAAAAACCGTCTGTGATTATCAGATATCACAGACGGTTTTTAGTTAAAACCCGTCTGTGATATTGATATATCACAGACGGTTTTTACTTACAAACCGTCTGTGATATTCTTTTGTACCCCTAAATCTATTTTTGTTTATTGGCTAGCCTCAGGAAATGCTAGCCATGCCCTCAGAAACAAGCAGATCAACATGTACATGTATACATACAATTCACATCTCAATTCATTTCATAAACATAAAACATCCAATTCACATTGCACTTCATTTCACAAACATAAAACATCCATTTCACAAATCAATTAATTGAAATGAAATAAAATATCCATTAACAAATATACAATTACAAAAGATGTACGTTGCATTTGCACTTAGATGGCTTGTGCAGCCTAACAAAGATCGTTGATTATGGCTCTGTTCCTTTCGCGAGACCTCGATTCCGGAGTGATAACAGCAATAAAAAAGCATTGTGCGCAGTGAAACTTTCCTTCTGACTTTATGACTTCAGCCACCAAAAAGTATGCCAACTCTCCTCAAATTCATGGAAGGTTAGGCTGTTTCAATGCAGTTGACGGGATGAACGCAGCCTGTCGATAGGAATATCAATGTGCGTATATATATAATGTGATAAGTATGAAGTAATTATGGGAAGATTGACAAACCTTGGAATTGGTGATCCTCGAGGAATCGAGGAGTAGTTCCATATGGTGGCAAACGTAGAATCCACATGTGTTGCCCGGCGGCTGCTGGTGGCACTGCAAAAAATGGAATGTGTTAATTCAAGAGGCATTACTACCAACTGTTGCATAGGATTAATTAATGTGTAATAGCGAATACCTTAAAATCTTGAGCATGTGTCAGGCCTTTGGCCCCTTGCATCGAGACACATCCCATTGCAACGTACATCGCGAACACCCTATGTGATTCAAAAAAGTTAACCTTAGTCATTCGGAAGGAAAGAAAGAGTACAATATAGGTATGGAGAAAATGTACTTACCTATCGATTACTTGGCTGACAAATGTGAAGTCCATTTTATTCTTACTTAGGGGATCAAGGTAATATACCTTGTTCCATTTTGGTACAATTACTATTAAAATCCAATGATAGTTCTGATTGTAGGGCATAAGTACATATTCCTTATTGCGGTAAGCCAACAGTCCTGCTGCAATGTACCTCTCGACGCAGGGTGTATCCTCCTCGATGGTATACTTGGCGACCAAGTGTGGGTCCAAGAAACCAACCGATGATGATTTGGATGATCAAGCTTTAGTCAGCATGTGTCTATATATATACACATGAAAGCAACAAATTATATATGACATTTATCGGTATGACATGAACAGAGACTGTGATTGTACACACTTACAGCGTCCAGCATCGAATGAGTGAGACGTCGAGAGCGTTGAGCGTGAAAAGATCGAATAAATCCTCAAAGGTGACCATGAAGACAAACTCATGAACACTGTGTTGTAAATGATCCGACGCGAATTTGATAGTGATTCCTGAGCTCCGTTCTCCCTCTGGCTTATTGGACTGTTCCATAAACCACTTGTGCAATTGCTGGCAACTAATTGCTAGGGGTTGGAGGCCCTTTTGCTCAAGCAACGGCTCGTCAAGCACGAATTTGGGGGCCAATGGCAGGTACGGGATATCATCATTGGTCTTCTTTGCTTTGCCCTTGCTGCCTCGACTGTAGGTTGACTTTAAAGGTAGCACCGGTGGTGGAAGTTGCACTGGTGGAAGTTGCTGCACTAGGAATAGCGCCCGTGAACATGACACCGGTGTAGGTAGTGGTGGTGGAGATGGCACCAGTGCATGTAGCTGATCTGGTTCAAGTTGCCCTTGTGGAGAGGGCACCAGTGCACGTAGCTGACCTGCCACCGGTGAAGAAGCCTCCAGGCAGATATCGCATTTGGGCCACTGGATGAAGGTTCCAATGGCTTGCCCTAGAGTCACGAGCTCGTCGTTGGTGGGCTTCGGTAGCGGGACGACCTCGAAATTGGCGTGTACACCATCTACTGACACTTTTCTGAAGCCTAGTGCTAAAGCTTGACCATGCAGCATGACCCCTTGAGCAGACAGATATGCCATGCCCCAAGTAGCGCACAAGCCAACGGAGGCATATCTCACTTGGAGCTTGCACTTCGTAGGCTCCTACATAACGATACAAAATTAGCTACTCCAATTAATAGGCCTATCAACGGATCGAGCATTCCAGAGATAATAATTATTACCAGGATGTCGTCGACAGGAAATTTGGCCTCGTTCTCCATCGTAGGATTGGACGCACAACTACTCAAATGGTTGGGCAGGCTAGTTAGCACAGGAGCGGCGACGGCGGCCTGCTGATTTTCTGTAATTCTTCGCACCTCATCTCTGACATAATCAGCCAGCTCCTTTCTAAGAGATGTCTTGATCTCTTCTCGTAGCCGTGCCTCACGCTCGGCTTTGGTTCTCTTCCTACGCCGATACTGCTCGGAGTCATCTTGGAAACCATGTTTCCAAGGAACGTAAAGCCCAAGACCTCTCGTACAACCCGGGTGCTCCTTGTTTCCCAGGGCCGCAGAGAGCATATCATTCTCCCTTGTTCCCTGGAATGATCCCAGGATAGATTCAAAACTCAGTGCTTCCTGCAAGAGCACGACATGTCATTTCACTTCGTACGAAGTTGTGGAGTAATTACAAGCTACGTAGTTCGATCGATATCTTACCAGGCGCTGGGACACTTGCTGGTCTGCAGGGTTTCGAAAGGAGACGTCCCCCGATGTCATTGTAGATGACCTTGCTCTAATCCAATTTTGAGCGCGGTCATCCGGGATATTGGCAAATGGCTGGGCGGCGTCCTGCAGGACTGCCAGTTCGTCCTCCCTCCTCCACTGCGGGATTTTACCCACATATCCAGCTGTGCCAAGTCTGTGGGGGAGTGTGTTTTTTGCCTGGAGGGCCTTGTGCGCCGCACTTGTACTTTTGAAATCTTCGGTCGTCTTCATCGCCTTGAACTCTTCCTATTGTGGTTCTAGGAATGGGTATTTATGAAAGGGTGTTTCGTCCTTCTCCACGTAGTCCTTGATAAGCGTGCTCTTGAAGTTCTTCCATACTTTGCACGCCGCTAGCAAGGCTTGTCGTTGCATGGCGTCTTGGTGTTCTTCTGGGATCTCGAACGATGCCAAAATTTCTATCAGCAGCTCATGTTTTCGAGTCTCAGGCACGCTCTTCCATGAATTGAATGTGATCTCAATTCATTCTCGTGCAACTATTCTGACCATTCTTCGGAATGCGCTTACTGCTTTGGGAGGAAGGAGAGGGGTCCCAGATCTATCGACCTTTGTGATGGTAAATCGGCCCTAAGGCATCTTCGATAGCCCTCTTCCTCGGCGTTTTGATTTTGGAGCGAATGCATCCGGCGATGATGTTGAAGAATGCGCGGGTGACATGTTGGCCTTCTAAACAACATATACAAGGGATATATTCAAATTACGTGCACTATAAGCAACAGAATAGAATGTGTATAGAATGTGTACCCATTTATGTCATATCCTTGCCATGTCACAACTGTAAATGTTGGCCCTTTTACCAACCATGTCAGCGTCTCACTTGGTGGAACCGACTATTGTGTTGCCTCATGATCCAAACATCCGGCCGCTCCGGATTTTGTTGCCGAAGCACATCCTTGTGCTAGTCGACATAAGGCGCCACTTCAGTCATGTGTTGTAAGACCGTGAAATGGGCTTGAGTATATGTGCCCATATCTGCAGTGATTGCTTTCCTTCCGATAGTTCTGATGCCCTTCAGCCTCCCCTCATGACGAGATTGAGGCACACCTATCGGTTGAATATGAGCCATATAATCAACACAAAACTCAATGACCTCTTCGCTTGCATAACCTTCAACAATGCTGCCCTCCGACCGAGATCGATTCCGTACGTAGGATTTGAGAATTCCCATGAACCTCTCAAATGGGTACATGCTACGTAGGAATACAGGCCCGCACATTTTTATCTCCCACACAACGTGAACAATGAGATGGACCATGATATCGAAAAACAAAGGAGGGAAATACATTTCAAGATGACATAGAGTCATCACCACCTCGTCCTGCAGAGCATCTAGTCCTTCGGGATCGATGACCTTCTGAGCAATTGTGTTAAAGAAATAACATAGCCTCATGATTGTCTCTCGGACTTTGATCGGCAAAATATTTCTAATTGCAATAGGGAGCATCTGTGTCATCAGCACATGACAAACATGAGACTTCATGCCATTTAACTTCAAATCTTGCATCGAAACAAGTTTCTTCACGTTGCCGGAGTAACCAGACGAAACTTTGACACCATGCAAGCATTGGCACAGTTCTGTTTTCTCGGCCTTGGACAGAGTGTAACACGGAGGGGGAAGGTACGTTCGTCCATTATCAGTGCATGTCGGTGCTAACTCAGGCCTGATGTCCATATCAGCCAAGTCAAGCCGTGCGTTGACGCCGTCCTTTGTTTTATCACGAATATTCAGTAAGAGGCCAATCAAGCTGTCACATACATTCTTTTCTACATGCATGACATCGATGCAGTGTCGAACATCTAGGTACTCCCAATAAGGTAAGTCCCAAAATATTGATCTCTTCTTCCAGGTGTTCTTCTCATGAGCCCTCAATTTACGTCCCTTTCTAAGGACAACATCTAAATCCTTCACCATATTATAATCCACTTTTGCCCTTAAATGCCTTGGAGCTGAACCGTCTTCCTTCTCTCCATCAAATTGTTTCTTCATCTTGCGATTTGGGTGAGCCCTCCGAAGGAACCGATGGTGACGCATGTAGACAGTTTTGCGTGAGTGTTTCAGCCACACACTCTCGGTACCATCTAAATAGTGGGTACAAGCTTTGGTACCTTTTGTACTCTAGCCCGATAGGTTAGCAAGGGCAGGATAATCATTTATGGTGCAGAACAATAAGGAGTGTAAAGTGAAGTTCTCTCGTTTGTATGCATCCCATACCTGTACCCCTTCTTTCCACAGTACTTTTAGATCTTTCACCAACGGTGCTAGATACACATCGATATCATTCCCAGGTTGCTTTGGCCCTTGGATAAGTATCGACAGCAAAATATACTTTGCTTCATACACAACCAAGGAGGAAGGTTATAAATGCAGAGAGTCATGGGCCATGTGCTATGTCGGCTGCTCATGCTACTGAAAGGATTCATTCCATCTGTACTCAATCCAAACCTTATATTCCTTGGTTCTGCACCGAAGTCTGCAAAACTCCTATCGATGTTTCTCCACTAGGCGGAATCAGCAAGGTGCCTCAGCATTCCATCCTTCTTGCGCTCCTCCGAGTGCCAACGCAGCAGTTTTGCCTCCTTTGGATTTGCAAAAAACCTTTTCAAACGGGGAATTATAGGAAAATATTATGCCACCTTAGCAGGAGGTCCTTTCTTCACCTCTGTTCCCTCGCCGTCATCTAATTGATTGTTACGTTTGTATCGGGATGCGTTGCACACCAGACATACATGCATGTTTGCATACTCTTTACGGTACAGGATACAGTCGTTCAGACATGCATGTATTCTTTCTACTTCCATTCCCAACAGACAAAGAACCTTCTTAGCTTTATACGTGGTTTTAGGCAACTCATTTCCCTCCGGAAGTATGTCCGCTGTGAAACTCTTGTCGGACCAACCGTTGCTTGCCTTCAATTTCAACAGTTCAAGCACGGCCGACAACCTCGTGTACTTTGACCTGCAGCACGTGAACAAAGGTTTCTCCGAGTCCTCCATCAAGCCTCAGAATTTAACATACTCTCTCTCATCATAGTTCTCTTCAACATCGCGAAGCATCTGATCCAGATTGTCATAGTGCAACCTATCCGAATCCGAACCACAATCGACATCATCCGGCGGCATGTCATTCACTTCATCGGCGATGTCATCCGGCGGTATATCATTCACTTCACCGGCGATGTCATCCGGTGGCATACGATCATTGACTTCGCCATGACTGGTCCAACACATATAACCCTTTTTAAAACCCCTCCGAATCAAGTGCGCTTCAATTTGCCCTCGGTTCTTAAACATCTTTAAATTCTCGTAGTCAGTGCATGGACAGTGCATATATTTCACCCCCTTATTCAGCATATCCTCCTCGGCAGCTCTTGCAAAAGCAGACACGCCATTAATATACTCTTCACTCACACGGCTCGCGGCATACATCCAGCTTCGGTCCTACGTTATGTATAAATATAACAACTTAGTATTAAAAATTAAATTAATTAATTATTACTACATATATACCGGCCACATGCATTGAGGCTTAATTTGCTAGCTTAATTCATATTATAAACACAACAGCTATTATATAACCAACAATTTTGTAAACCATCTTCAATAACACTCACCAATTACTTACATCTAAATTGTAATGCAAAAGAAAAATAAATTTCATTACTAACCATATCTAGAGCAACCAGGAAAGTATGAATCTTCAAAGCTCAATTTCTGCCTCCTCCCACCAAATTAATTGGCCTGAAATTGCCTAGCTTGCCTCCTGAGCGAAAGAGTGCAGCACCAGCTAGATCTGGATTGAAATGAAGACAGATGCGGTTTTGAGCAGCGCAATAAATGCCTAGCGTCATTGTCATAGACGGTTTTTAATAAAAAAAACCGTCTATGATAATAAGCTTATCACAGACGATTTTTCATAAAAAACCATCTGTGATAATTCCAGATTATCACAGATGGTTTTTAATACAAACCGTCTGTGATACTTTAGTATCATAGACGGTTCATCAGTAAGAACCGTTTGTGATACTCGTTTTCTCCGACACCACCAACACAGATGGTGTCCAAATTAAAACCGTCTGTGTTAGTGTCAGTCACAAACGGTTTTGTCAAAGCATCTATGATTGGCCGTCTACTATTAGGCTTTCTGTAGTAGTGTTCTGTTCTCTTCATTTATGTATTGGCATTCAATATATCCGTTGGCATATTCCCCCTTGATGAATAAGCAAATATCACTACGGGTGCCTTCTATGTGATGTCAAACCAAAGCTTGCATTCATGAGTGTCAGAATGACATTGGATCAACTTTGATCAATGTTCTTCAAAACTTCTGCTGTCTTTGGTCACCTGTAGGCCCTTAACTTAAACTCCAAGTGACTATCCATCTGGAACCAGCAGATTGAGGCTGTCAGGGGGACAGAATGATCTGTTGGGCAATATGGGAATTTTCCTCACTTTCTGAAATAAAGAAAAGGAAATCCTCATGGGGCCGTGCCCCACTTGCAAGAGAAGGGACTAAGAGGAGATGAGGCCGCCGTGTGGTCTCAGATCTACGCACTCTCCTCATTGTTTTTAGGCAGAAAGACCGGGCGGCCGATTTGGATGATAACGCTTCCGCCTCTAATATAAGATCTCTCTCTCTCTCTCTCTTTCCCCTTTAAATAAAACCATGGTAGAGGACTCAGTAGGGATCAATCTAAGAGACACTCACAGATCCGAGAGCATTCGGTGGGATTTTCCCTAGTCTCCCATGTGGCTTGCACTTGTGAGCTCATCGAGACCTCGGTGATCTACACCGGCAAGGCTTCGACTGATTCTCTGTGGGGTGAGTGCTCTTGGTTGCTACTGTCTACACTGAGTTCTTCTTGAGGCATTTGCGCATTCGTGTGGGTGTGCGATCAGTTCATCGACATCTTGATTGATTCATCCGACTAGGTGATTGAGTTGACTCTGTACGGCATCGACTTGTTCCTTGGCTTCACGATTTGGTGAGTTCTAATTTGTGGAGTTGGGCAATGTATCTCGTTTACCACTCCTGTGTTATCTCAGCATACGCCGGTGATTGGTTTTCTAGGACATTGTCTTTCGACGAACCTTGCCCCTACGGCCTTCTCGGTGGCTTGGATTGCCATCGCATACTGAGCTTTTGTTTGCATTATTATAATTGTGCCTAAATTGCCGTGGTCAAAAGCTATCGTGATCGTATGCCACTGTGGTCGTATCATAAACCACTGTGGTCGTAAGCCTCTGTGGTTGTACGTTTTGCAGTGGTCGTAAAGGTTTTTGCACAATTTGTTGTGCGCTTTGAGAGTGCTCGATGAGGAAACTAGTCATATTTGAAATCTAAGTGACAAATTAGGGATATTTTGCTAGTTTGATTTGTTGATTATACTTCAAATTAATGTCAGCGCCACTGCTACAAATAGTGCTACACAGACGATTCAGAACCGTCATCACAGATGGTTCCAGAACCGTATGAGTTTATGTGTCAGTGATAATAGGTAGTTATCACAGACGGCTCCTAGCCGTCTGTGATAACTTACATTACATACGGTTTTTATAAAAAATCGTCTGTGATAGTCGACTATCACAGACGGTTATTCATAAAAACCGTCTGTGATAGTCGACTATCACAGACGGTTCTTAATAAAAACCGTCTGTGATATACATAATATCACAGACGATTAATAACAAGGGCCGTCTGTGATAGTCGACTATCACAGACGATTTTTTTTACTAACCGTCTATGATATGCTTATATCACAGACGATTCAGAACACCGAACCGTTTGTGATATACACAATATCACAGACGGTTAATAACAAGGACTGTCTATGATATCGTTCATATCACAAACGGCTCAGTGTTTGAAACCGTCTAGGATATAGATATCACAGATGGTTTTCAACACTGAACCGTCTGTGATAGCTATTGCAACAGCAATTTTATTTGACGTTTTATGGCTAGCCTCAGGATATGCTAGCCATGCCCTCTGAAAACAAGCTACATCACGTATATAGCACAGATGAATGAAACAAACGGCCAACAGATCACATATATATATATAGAATGAAAATCGTTACACAGATCTGACAAATGAATTAAACTGAATTAATTGTTTGATTAAGCACAATTGAGTGATTTGTACAATTGAATCCAATGTTTCAACATCTAATTATCACCATTGCCGGGGTGGAGCAATGTTAAGTCATTAATTAGCATGTGTGTGTATATATATACATATATATAATAACAAAATAATAATTATTGGAAGGTTCACAAACCTCTAGATCATTCATCTTGGTGTCCATGATTTCCTTCATATGGCGGTAAACGTAGAATCCACATACGCTGCCCTGTAGCTGCTGGTGGGACTGCAAAAATAGAATTACATACATAGGTATTTTCAATTCTAGAGGCATTATAAAAAAGTGTGATATAGGATTGTTGTGTTGTAGCAGGTACCGGAAATCGCGTGTTGTGTCGCAGCGTGTCACTGGATTTGTTTATCTCCATCTTAGGCCAACATAAGCGGTAAACGACCTACATGATTCAAAAAAGTTAGCATTGGCCATTGCAAACGAAGGAAAGATTACAATAGAGTTATGTATGGAGGAAATGAGTTTACCTATTAATTACTTCTTGCACACGACTGAAGTCGTGGTTGCTCCTAAGTAGGGAATCAAGATATATTACCTTGCTCCACTTTGGTACAATCACAATCCAAATCCAGTGAGACCTAGTCATGTGTGTCGCCATAGTGATTAATTCTAAGTTCATGCTGCATATAAAGTACAAATGAAAATTGTGTGGCAAATAGTGAAGCACTTACCCTTGGTTGAAGGGTACAATGACGTACTCCTTGTCGCTGTGAGCAATCAATCCCCTCGTTATGTAACCTTGCACGAAGGATGCATTTTCGTTGATAGATTGCTTGGAGACCAAGTGTGGGTCGAGGAAACCCACCGGTTGTCGCGATCACCGGACTTGTTGAATCATGTATCTATACATAAAGAAAGAGTAATGACATTTATCGGTATAACGTGAATGTAGAACTTCATTGTACAATACACTTACAGTGTCCAGCATCCTAGAAGTGAGGCGTCGAGATTGAATAGTAAAAATAAGTCTTCGAATGTCACGATGAAGTAGCCCGAGTCATGGAGGAAATTCGCCTTCGCATATTTCACAGTGAATACACTCTGCCGGTTTGGCTTCATGTTGCACCTCTGCATGTACCAGGTATGCAATGTATTGCAAACCAAACCAAGCCAGGGTAATTGTGACTCGGAGACAATGACACTCCTAGAATGAACTTCCATAGCCTGGGATGCGCCTTAATTTTCTTCGCTTGAGTCTTAGAGCCTCACTTATGATACATTTTCGGTGGCGTCTTGGCGGGAGCCGATGCAATAGGCTTTGGAACCGAAGCTGGAGGTGGAGCCACCGGAGCCAATGTGACAGGTCTAGGGCGATGTCCCTCTTGGGCTACGGGATGTGGAGATCATGGCACGGACAAGTCGAGGGCGATGTCCATCTTTGGCCACTGAATGAATGTGTGGACGGCATCCCCTAATGTCTTAATCTCTTCGTTTGGGGGCTTCTCAAGAGGGACGGTCTTAAAAACATCATTAATCATGTCCACCTGAACCTTTATGAAACCGGTCTCTACTTGTACACTATGCACCATTGTCCCTGACAGCAATGGATACGCCATCCCCCGCCTAGCGTCAACGGGAATAGAGCCAACAAGCCTGATTCTGAGGATGCAAGGCATAGGCTCTTACATAACGACATAAGATGAGTTAAGTCATCCACCAGAGAGATCTATGTAGCATTCTACAGAGGTACATTACCTGGATGTCGTCGATAGGTAAGTGGGCGTCGCTATGTTCAGTAATTGGTGTGGACGCGCAGCTACTGTGACGTTGAGGGGGACTGGATACCGCAGTAGTAGGGTGGGTTGCAATTGGTTGTGAACTTGTCTCAGTTCTTCTCTCAATGAATCTATCTCTCCTCAAAGTGAGACAATCTGCTCTTGAAGTGAGGTAGATAGTTGTTCCTCGGGTTGAGCACGAAGCTCCTGTTTTATTTGTTCATTGCGGTACACCTTGGATCTCTTCCTACTCCTATATGTTTCAGAGTAATCTAGAAATTTGTGCCTCTAAGATACGTAAACCGTAAGCCTCGTGTGTGACCTGGGTGCTCCTTGTTTCCCAAGGCCTGTGATAATAAATCTCTCTCCCTGTATTCTTGAAAGGAGCCACGAGAAGATTCGGTAGTCAATGATTGCTGCAAGAGACAATTAATCATGTTATTTTTGAACCCATGAAGTTCAAGAGGTGTTAACAACTATGTAGTTTAACATATCTTACCAGGCGTTGGGACACTTCCTCATCTGCGAGGTTTTTGAAACAGACACCCGAAGATGTGGTTGATGACCTCGCTCTTAACCAGTTTCGAGTGCGCTCGTTTGCGATCCCGGCAAATGGTAGGGAGGCCTCCGATCGGATTACGACCTCGTCCTGCATCCTTCACATTTTACTCGCGTACCCAGCAGTGCCGAGTCTGTGAGGGTGAGTGTTTTGTGACTGGAGAGCCTTGTGCGTTGTACTTTATTGTTCAAATTCGGTCATTGTTTTCATCTGCACAGATGCCTCCCATGTTTCCGGCGATACGAAAGGATACCTCGTGAAGGGCGTGAGATCCTTGGCCACGTACTACATCACAAGAGTGCTCTTAAAATTCTTTCATGCTTTTCCCATTGCGAGGAGGGCGTGCCGTTGCATGAGTCCCTGTACTTCTGCTGGGATCTCGAACGAATTTGTAATTTCCTCCCATAGTTGATTTTTGTGATCCTTTGCCAAATCTTTCCAGCTTGCTATGGTGATGGCGACCCGTTGCCTTCCAATTATCCTGTAGATAGTCTAAAATGATGCCGCTGCTTTCTTCAGTTGCAGAGGGACCCCATCCGGAGAGACCACCGTGATGGTCATTCGGTCGTCTAACCTTTTCGATACTCCTCGGCCACGCTTAGTTATTCCAATCTTGGGAGCGTGAGACCCAGTTGACGACAACGACTGTGTGGACGCCATCTCTCTTCTAAGAAAAACTAACTAAAATGAGCTATGGGCCTAAATAAAGTTCAATGAAGCAAATGACACACTCCAATGTATCCAATTCATTGAACCGGACGCACTGGAGTGTATCGCTAGCTTCATGCCTTTTGAAGGTCTATGTGGCATATTGCTACAAGGTTCCTTTGGAACAGTAACATGTCATTCCAAATAGGTCTTATAGGTAACAATTTAGCCAACTATTGAGACAGACCACAAGATTGACAAATGACTATAATAGTAAAAATGAATATTCAATTTTAGTATTAGATCTTGTAGCTAACATGTGAAGCATATATCATAAAGTACTAAAGGTCATAAAACAATTTAGCAATCTATTCAAACAGACCACAAGATAGACAAATGACAGTAATAGTAAAAATTAAGAGCTCAGGCTTGAATATTCAATTTTAGTATTAGATCTTGTAGCTAACATGTGAAGCATATAGCATAAAGTACTAAAGGTCATAAAACAATTTTGCAAATCTATTGAAGATAACAAAACAAATGGGCTAACAAATTGAGACAGAGGCGAATGATGCCGGGAAGGGAGCAGCGGCGTCGGGAGGGAGCGGCAGCGTCGGGAGGGAGAGCCGGCGTCAGGAGAGAGAGCCGGCGTCGGGAGGGAGAGCCGGCGTCGGGAGGGAGCGGCGGCGTCGGGAGGGAGAGCCGGCGTCGGGAGGGAGCGGCGGTGTCGGGAGGGAGAGCCGGCGTCGGGACGGAGAGCTGGCGTCGGGAGGGAGCAGTGGCGTCGCGCGCGAGTGAGCAAGGGCAGTGGAGAGTGCGTGAGTGAGGACTCTGCAAAACCTAGCAATGGATATTTATAGCGAAACTATCATAGACAGTTCCTTTAAGGAACCATTTGTGATAGTTATATCATAGACGGTTCCATAAATAGAACCGTCTACGATATTGGAATATCACAGACAGTTCTATAAATAGAACTATCTGTGATATGCAGATTATCACAGACAGTTCTATTTATAGAACCGTTTGTGATATTGGATTATCACAGACAATTCCATAGAATAGAACCGTCTGTAATGTATTATCACAGATAGTTTCTTCCGATAAACCTCCTGTGATAGTTCACTATACCTACACATTCGAGGTCCACGGTAGTGACGCCGTACTTGTCGACCTTTACACCCCGTGGAAGTTGGACCCAACGGCACCGAAATAGAGGAATCTTGAAAATCACATAGTCAAGCTCCCAAATCTCCTCAACAAGCCCGTAGTACGAGCTTGGGCCAGCGGTACTGATGTGCACATCATAGGCATCTATGTGAACACCTGAGTTTTGCACTGTGCTCTTTCTATCCTGATCTATTGTATAAAATGTGTAGCCATTAATGTTGTATCCTTGCCATGTCACAGTTGTAAATTTTGGCCCTTTTACCAACCATTGTAGTGTTTCACTTGACGACCTCCTAGTCAATTGCATCTTCAACCATTTGTGAAACTGACGGTTGTGTTGTCTCATGATCCAAACTTCTAAGTGGCCTGCATTCTCTTGAAGTAGCATGTCCTTGTGCTCTGCAATATATGGGGTCACTTCAATCATGTGTTGTAAAACCATGAAATGGGCTTGAGCATACGTATTTTGATCCAGAGTTATTGCTTTCCTTCCGATAGTCCCGATACCCTCTAGCCTCCCCTCGTGACGAGATAGAGGTACACCTATCAACTCGACCTCAGCCATGTAGCTGATGCAGAATTCAATGACCTCTTCTGTTGTATAACATTTGATGATGCTACCCTCCGGTCGAGATCGATTGCATACATAGGACTTAAGAATTCCCATGTACCTCTCGAAAGGTTACATATGACGTAGAAACACGGGGCTGCATATTTTTATCTCTTTCACAAGGTGGACAATGAGATGGGCCATGATATCAAAAAATGATGGAGGGAAATACATCTCTAGATGACATAGAGTTGTCATCACCTCGGTTTGTAGAGCATCTAGTCCATCGGGATCAATGACCTTCTGAGCAATTGCGTTAAAGAAATAACATAGCCTTGTGATTGTCACTCGAACCTTGTTTGGCAAAATACTTCTAATTGCAACAGGTAACATTTGTATTATTAGCACATGACAGTCATGAGACTTCATTCCAATTAATTTCAAATGTTCCATGGAAACAAGTTTCTTCATGCTGGCGGAGTGACCGGATGAAACTTTCACACCATGTAAGGACTGGCATAGTTGAGTTCTCTCGAACTTAGACAGAGTGTAGCAAGCTGGGGGAAGGTAAGTCTGGCCTTTATCGGTCTCTATCAGTGCTAACTTGGTCCTGATGTTCATAGCGACCAAGTCAAGCCTTACGTTGACACCATCCTTTGTTTTATCAGGAATATTCAGTAAGAGATCAAACTGTCACATACATCCTTCTCTACGTGCATGACATCGATACAATTGCGAACTGTGCTCCCAATAAGGCAAGTCCCAAAATATTTACCTCTTTTTCCACATGTTCTTTCTCAATTTACGTCCCTTTCCAAGCACAACGTTGATATCCTTGACCATATCATACACGTCTTCCCCGCTAAAAGGCCTTGGTACTGAGTCATCCTTTTTTTTGGTCAAATTATTTCTTCATCTAGCGGTATGGGTGATACTTTAGAAGGAACCTACGGTGACGCATGTACACAATTTTACACGAGTTGTTCAACCACACACTCTCGATATAATCTAAGCAGTGCGAACACGCTTTGGCTCCTTTTGTACTCAACCCTGATAGGTTACCAAGGGCAAAAAAATCATTAATGGTGCAGAACAACATGGTGCGTAGAGTGAAGTTCTCTCGTTTGTCCGCATCCCATACATGTACCCCTTCATTCCACAGTATTGCAAGATCTTCCACCAATGGTGCTAGGAACACATCAATATCGTTGCCAGGTTGCTTTAGCCCTTAGATAAGTAGCGACATCAAAATATACTTTCGCTTCATACACAGCCAAGGAGGAAGGTTGTACATGCACAGAGTCACGGGCCAGGTGCTATGTCGGCTGCTCATGTTACCAAAAGGATTTATTCCATCTGTACTCAACCCAAACCTTATATTCCTCAGTTCCACACCAAAATCTACAAACATCCTATCGATGTTCCTCCAGTGGGCAGAATCAGCAATGTGTCTTATCATTCCATCTTTCTTACGCTGCTCCCAGTGCCAACGCATCAATCTTGCATCCTTGCGGTCTACAAATAAATGCTTCAAATGAGCAATTATAGGAAGATACCACAACACCTTAGCAGGAGGTCCTTGCTTCACCTCGATGTCCTTCCCATCATCAGAATCACTTTTACGCTTGTATCGGGATGTTTTGCACACCAGACAAACATTTAAGCTAGCATACTCTTTACGGTACATGATACAATCATTCGGACATGCATGTATTCTTTCTACTTCCATTCTCAATGGATAAAGAATCTTTTTGGCTTGGTAGGTGGTTTTCGGTAACACATTTCCATTTGGTAGCATGTCCGCTAGGAGACCTAACAATGCCGTGAAACTCTTGTCGGACCAACCATTGCTTGCCTTCAATTTCAGCAGTTATAGAACTGATGACAACCTCGTGTATTGCGGCTTGCAGCCCGAGAACAAAGGTTTCTCCGAGTCCTCCATCAAGCCCTCGAATTTACCAAACTCTCTCTCACTATAGTTCCCTTCTGCATCACGTAACATCTGATCCAGATTGTCATCCTGCGACCTATCCTCATGATCGAAAGCACAATCCACAATCGACATATCGTTGTCTTCCTCGACTATGTCATAACTACCTTCTTGTGTACTCTTCTCTTCACCGTGACTGGTCCAACATTTGTACCCTTTTCTGAAACCCCTTCGAATCAAGTGAGTTTCGATCTGCGTTGAGTTGCTAAACATCTTGAGATTATCATAATCAATGCATGGAAAGTACATATATTTCATCCCCTTCTTCAACATATCCAGCTCAGCCGCTCTTCTAAAAGCAGACACGCCATTAATGTACTCTTCACTCACATAGTTCTCAA
The DNA here is from genome assembly GCA_017311315.1 of Dendrocalamus latiflorus. Classification (NCBI taxonomy): domain Eukaryota; kingdom Viridiplantae; phylum Streptophyta; class Magnoliopsida; order Poales; family Poaceae; genus Dendrocalamus; species Dendrocalamus latiflorus. The sequence continues at coordinate 21,877,071 of CM029630.1, forward strand.
TGTACATCCAGCTTCGGTCCATCTACGCTACACAAGTAACAAATAGGTGTCAAAAATGATTATTAGCGCTACTACAAAGCAAATCAGACTAGCTATATATGCGTACACGTACATGACATGCATCTATATATATTACGTAGGTATAGCTAGCTAGCCACGTATTCATGACATAATAATGTTAAGCAAGAATATATTGAAGCTAGTGAACTACGTACCAGTACTTACCCATTCTGAAATTGAGCAAACTAACATTATCTTTCTAAACCTAGCTAGCTAGCTAGATCTAAATTAAACAAAAACCTATCTATCATCTCTTTCAATTACAAAAACATGCATGCATATAAGTTATTAAAAGTAATTGAGTACTAACCTCTGATCACTAAAAAGACGGCGATATGTTTTCACCGCGAACTCCCCAAAGCCGGCCGCCTTGCTCCACCATGCAGCACAATGAAGACAGATCTATATCGACATCGAGCAAGTACACCCAGTAATTAGTAGCGCAGATTATCACAGACGGTTCCAACCACAAACGGTCTGTGAAACAAATATATCACAGACGGTTCATATTAATAATCATCTGTCAATTATCACAGACGGCTATTAACACAAACCATCTGTGATGTCCACAATATCACAGACGGTTCGTAATACCATCCGTCTGTGATTTGTGAGTATCACAGACGGTTCGTAATACCAACCGTCTGTGATTTGTGAGTATCACAGACGGTTCGTAATACCAACCGTCTGTGATTAGTGAGTATCACAGATGGCTCGTATATAGAACCGTCTATGATAATCCTTCACAGACGGTTTATACCACAAACTGTCTGTGATAGTTCACTCTATACCTGAAATTTTTTTCTGTTTTTTGGCTAGCCTCAAGAAATTAAATAATGTTACGCATGCCCTTTGAAAACAAACAAATACAGATGCAAGCACAACAACACATTCAGATCTATTACAGGATAACAAGCTAACGAACCCTTCATGGCACGACGGTGAGGTTGAACAAGACGCACTTACGACACTTACGGCAAGAGTGTGTTGTCCAGCCTCCCGTCGTGCCGCAACGGAGGCGCTAGCTCATGGCAGTAATCGGCGTCATCGAGGAACAAGCAAACACAGAGGCAAGCACAACAACACATTCATATATATTACAGGATAACAAGCTAACGAATCCTTCGAGGCACGACAGTGATGCTGAACAAGACACACTTATGATACTTACGGCAAGAGTGTGTTGTCCAACCTCCCACCGTGCCACAATGGAGGCGCTAGCTCACAGCAGAGGGGAGATGCAGGAAGCTAGCTAGTGGATGAACTCACGCGTGACTAGTGCTGGTGGAAAGGTAGATGGGGAGTTATTAATAAGGGCCAAGCAGTGGGAGGAACTGGTGCCTGCCATTCGATGTGGAGAGAATGGACGGGTGAGATCGAAATCTTGGGTATACTCCATGGATCGGTGACGTGTGATTATCACAGACGGTTTGTTATATGAACCGTCTGTGATAATGAATATCAGAGACGGTTTGTTATACGAACCGTCTGTGATGTCTCACTTATCACAAACGGTTCATATTAAGAACCGTCTATGATATTAATATCAGAGACAGTTTGGAATACGAACCGTCTGTGATATTAATATCAGAGATGGTTTGGAATACGAACCATCTGTGTTAATGCTTAAATATACGCGGCCTAATCCAGCTTTTCTACACTGTCCTCTCCCTCATCTTCTTCATCACCAGATTTCTCAATAATGACATCTAATATTCTTTTGATCTCCTTCCTCTCATCTATCCATCATGAGTTGTTCGAATGCAACCTTACATAGGCGGCCAACAATTTACGTTTGGAGCAGCTCCTCCACTTACACCCTGCTCTCCTTCCTCGACTCGCTTCCATCCGTCAGCTGGACCTCATCATCTGCCGTCGACGGAGGTGTCTCGTTGCCGCTCAGGAAAGGGAAACCGCCCTCAGCCTCGTTCTTCTCTGCAATGTGCACAAAGCGGAGGAAACTCTTGCGGCAGTGCAGAGACACATGGATAACCTTGCCGATCAAGCAGAATCGGCCGATTCTGAGGAAGCTTATCATGGCATCCTCTTTGAGATTATGGGCCATGCTAATGATTTTGCCCAGGCTTGAGGAGGAAGTGGAGAGGGCAATGACAATCTTCACGGCATTCGAGAACACAGCGGTTGATCCTCCAACTCCAGAAGTCGAAGAAGAAGCATATGAAGCCCAGAAGATTAAAATCTAGGAATGTCTTTTTTTACTTTTGTAATAAATTTGCCTTGAATTTAACTCTTGTCTTAGTATAGCTTTTGTAGTTCATACGACAAAGATCTGTGTTGTCTGGATTACCACAGACGGTTCGTATTAAGAACCGTCTGTGAAAGATCAAGACGGTTATTAACACGAACCGTCTGTGTAGTCTAGATTATCACAGACGGTTCGTATTAAGAACCGTCTATGAAAATATCATATACGATTGCTAGTATAAACCGTCTGTGATAGTTTATGCACAGAACCGTCTGTGATGTACCCGTCCAGTATAGCCTCTTTTGTAGTAGCTCTCTGTTGTTATGTTCTGATTATAGTCTGAAGTCTTTAATACAGTCATAGCTCATTTCTATCTCTGATCTGGTTACTGTCGATAATAAATGAGTATTGTATTAGTTCATTTCTGATACAAATTTTGATTAGAACATAAATTTGATTCTGTCACTATTCAGAGGTAATATTTAGATTGTCGAACTAGCAGAATATACAAGGATTGTCACTTAGATTGTTGAGTTTTTTTACTAGAGTTGAGAAGACCAAGATTTCAATCTTGAGTAACTCCTCACGTGAGAGCAAACTTCACACAAAGAATTTGTGCCGACTGCTGATTTCAATTGCTAATTATATTGATCTGTTAAGCAAACTGTCTTGTTTATTTGACATGAGTATTCATTCTGTCCCTAGAGATAATATGTTAATATTCATGTCTTTCATTATATACTGGATATATGCTTTACTGTTATTACTTATATATATCCGAAATTAATATGAGAAATTTGCAGAAACTGCTTAATTCCCAACATGATCTATATAGCTTTGGCTTGCTTGTGCTTAGGTCCTCTCCCATATTGCCTGAAACGCGTTATGTCCAGCTCAAGGTACTGGGTCGCTGTACGAAGTACGCCACTTGTAAATTCCATGGGAATGGTGTACCACATACCACGAGTCGCACCTGGTTGATGAATCTAGTAAACGGTATGTGGGGGCTGTGGTAAATCTGGTAAATACGGTCTCTCTTATTAAGTCTGTCGACTGCATGTAATAAAGATCCAACTAGTAAACTAGATGAATTGATAATTTGGTCCGATCTTTTCCGATGCTACTCGCAAACTGCAGCGTCACATCCTCCTCCTCTGTGCATGCAGTGGCGCCAACCGTTAATTCTTCTTTCCATGGATGATAGCAACAGCAGCACTCGAAGATCAACGATACATGGACGAACACAATTATCGGCACTTGGTTTGCATGAACGCCTCCAAACTATTCAGCAACAAATTGTTTCTGTTAGGAAACCTGGACTCTATCCAGAGTCCTGATCTAATTGGGCACCCCACCGTAGACTATAAATAGGGCCCTAGACCCCCCCTCATTATGTACCCCGATGCAATCTAAAGCAATAAAGAAAGACCAGGAGTTCTCTCTACCTCTCTGTGTTCAATCTATTATTCTGTGTTTCTGTGATTGATTCGTTCTTGTTCTAAGCAGAGGAATCGCTCGGACTGGTCTCCAGCGTCGGTTCCTCAACACGTTATCAGCACGACTTCGCTCCGGTGAACGAGGTAATCATCGAAGCATAGATTGAATTTTCTAGATCGCTTTTGAATCTGTATTTTCTTTTCGCGTTCTAGATTGAAATTCTACGGTGCAAATCCGCCCTAATCTACCGCGAGCAGACTTGAAGTCGCCGGCACAATGCCGATCGGTAGATTGTGAAACGGGGTAGATGTTGATTGCACTGTAGAACGATGCAAATCCGCCCTAAATCTACCGCGAGCAGATCTGAAATCGCCGGCACAATGTCGATCGGTAAATTGCGAAACGGGGTAGATGTCGATTGCATCATAGATTGAAAATTTTGCATTAATTTGTTTGATCCTGCATGATCGTTATATATGCATCTGTTCGGTTCTACATGGCATTACACGAGAGAAATTGCGTAAGAAAAATCTTGCATCATTCGGCTCGGCTTATGCGCAGAAAGAGAAAAAAAAAATCGGTTCCGTCGGCGCCGCGCCCGCATGCGTGACACCGGCCACCGGCCAGTCGCCGGTCATGGAGCATTAGTCGCCGTCGCGCCCGCAAGCGCGCCGCCAGCCAGCAGCCGGTGCCGCCGTCCGAAGCCTCGTCGCTCGGTTCGACCAAGGGCCGAGTAGCCGACCGTGGACCCGAATGCACCACGCCCGGCCGCCGGCCGTTCGGCTCCCGCGCCTGCCGACGACCTCCTCGCGCCACCCGAGCGCCCGCATGCGCCCCGCCTTGCGCCGCCCCGCCACAGGCCACTTCGCCCCGAACGACGTAGCCCGCCGCCGGCCGCCTTCTCCACCGCACGGCGCCGCTGGCCCCGCACGGCCTCCGCCGCTCGCCATAGCTCCTCCCCGGCCGAACGCTGCTCCAGCCCGCAGCCGCCTTCCGCTCCGCCGACCACCGGGACCGCCGCCGCACGGCACCCGGTCGTCCCGCCTCACCGGTCCGCCTCCGCGCCCGGAAGCCGCCGCCGGATTGTCGCCCTGCGCCGCCGCACGGCGCTTGGCCTCCTCCCGCACCGCCGCACGGCGCCAGGCCGCCCCGCGCCGCCGCACGGCGCTCGACCTCCTCCGCGCCACCGCATGGCGCCCGGCCGCCCCCGCATGGGCCCGCCCGAGCTTCGGTCGCCGGCCCGCAGCCGACCTCCATCGAGCCCCGCCACCCTGAACGGCGCCGCCGCCGCCTCGACTTCCCCGCGCCCGCATGCGCCGGCCGCCGTCGCCGCGACTTCCCCGCGCCTGCACGTGCGTGTGCGCCGCCGCCCGGAGCGGCTACTCCCGCTCGGACTCCGCGCCGCCGCGCCTGCTCGCCTTCCGCGCCAGCATGTGCGACCGGCCGCCTCCTCGCCCAGCTGCCGGCCGATGGCCTCCGCCCGCCCCGCGCTCGCCCGGTTCTTGGGACCGGTCTGCCACCGCCGCCACTCGGTCGGGTGGGAAGGGGAAACCCTAACCCCACCCGAGTAAAAGCCACCAGATGGGCCGGGAAAAGGGAGGAAAGAAAGAGGCCCAGCCGGAGGGAGTAATGGCAATTTTGCAAAAAGGCCCTCCAACTTTCGTAAATTACCGAAAGGCCCTAAAATTTGCATACAAGTCCCGAAATTTGCAATAAGACCTCAGTAGTTCCGAAAATTACTGATAGTTCCTCGAATTTACGAGTGGGTCCAGAATTTTGCAGAAAACCCCTCTGTAAATCAGAAAATTGCGCGAATTTTTCTCTGAACTGAAATTTTTGCGTAAAAACCCCCTGGAATTGCAGAATTTGCTGAAATTTTATATTTTAGCATAAAAGGGCCTCGGGAATCTGAATTTTGAATTATTTTTAGCATTTGAAGCATATTTATTTCTGCCATTATTATTTCTATATTTATTTACTGTTTTGGTTAATTGTAATTGCTGAAAATTACTTTTAATCACTGAAATTAACAGTAAAATTATAGAAAAAGCACAGAAAATTATGAAACATTACGAGAACCTATTGTACCATTTTATTTACTCACAGTGAATTATTCCATGCATGTCTACCAGCAGTAGACTTATACACATTTAGATGACTAGCATTACGAACTGGCAGTTCGAGGAGCTGGCCCAGCATGGCCAAAATAATCTAACGTAGGCATCCGATGTCGAGATTGTGCTTGGAGCCTGGAAGCTCCGCGCTGCTATTGGGATTGGCGGACTGAATGACGCTCAACCCAACCTGAGGAGAATGATCAGGCACTTCATTTTCTCAGGCATCACCTTTGCCTCACTCTCAAGAATGAGTATATGGCGGAGAAAAGCACGCTAGCACTCTAGACCGCACTCAAGAAGCGGTTTGAGAGGCTAAAGTACATCATTCTTCCTCAAGCAGAGTAAGAGTGGATCAGACTGAGGTTTGCCGACTTTAAGACGGTCAGGGAAATCAATTCTGTCTTGCACAGAATTTGTACCCCAATACAGAAAATTGAGAAAATCCTTCCACCCCAATGCAGTATAATCCGCACGCAATTATCGTCAAGACGACTATGAGGAATATACCGAATTGATTGATATGATGCAAATTGCGGAAGCTCAGGACGAAGTTCTCCGCAAGAACTAAGTCACTCAGCCATCTGGTAGCTCCACTGGCCGTGAAGCCAACGCCGAGAGTAACAAGGCGCGAAAGCCCTTGATAGAGAAAAGAGGAAGGAAGGGTAAGACCGCAGCCCAGAAAGGCAAATCAGATGCTCCACGTGAGAATAAGGCTGTCAAGCCAAAACGGGATGGCAAAGGGCACATGAAGCCCACTCTGCATCGGCTGCGGGGGAGAATTCTGAATAGCTGCTTGCACCGATGGAAGTTGAAACCATCACGACAGCAGTAATCCCTCTCGACCTAGAAGTAGTTAACGCCATGATTTCTCTTGAAGAGAATGTCAACCCCAAGAAAATAGCAGAAGAAGTCTAGTGCATTGAATGCATTTTGACTTTAATTGTCATTTATTTTGTGTGGAAGAATATGTTAGAATTTGCATGGATGGTACTTAAGAATTGTTATCTTTCTTGTGATGGTTGGATGATTTTTGGAAGAATTCATTCATTTATTCAGTTTATAATGGCATGATATGTTCTGATATTGGAGTATCTTATTTATGTGTTGATTGCCTTCTCATACATGTTAATAAATACCCTATATTAGAACATGTGTAGCGCCCTATGAAGGAAGTGTGCTTAGCCAGCAGCGGCACAACACATATCATCTTAAGAGAGATTGAGTATTTTCAGTCGATTCGTAAGAGCACTGGCAGCCTTACGACAATTGCCAGAAGCGATGCATGTATAATTGGTTCGGGAAGAGCCATAATGGGCACAATTTTGGTCATTGAAGAAGCCTTATTGTACCCAAAATCGACTAGAACTCTCCTAAGTTTTAAGAATTTTTGCGCCAACGGTTTCCACGTTGAGACTGAAGAAGAGTACGGTAAGAAATACCTGCTCATTATGAAGCGCGAAGAGAATGGCAAAAGAATATTAGAAAAACTTCCTTCACTGGGCTATATTATACCAAAGCGCCTACAGCGTACACTGTTTTGAAAACAGTGTTTAGAAGCTCTTAACTCTTCTGTCTCTGGCATGACAGATTAGGCCACCCAGGTCTTAGGATGATGAGAAACATAATAAATAACTCGCATGGGCATAATATTAATGTGAAGAATTTCCCGAATCATGAAGATTTTGTGTGCCCTGCATGTGCCACCGGGAAACTAATAACTGGACCCTCCACTCTGAAAGTGAAGGATGAAGTCCCTGCATTCCTGGAACGCATCCAGGGAGACATTTGCGGTCCTATTCAGCCCGTCTCAAGGCCATTCAAGTATTTCATGGTGCTCATTGACGCTTCTTCGAAGTGGTCATTTGTGGGTTTGTTGTCCACAAGAAACCACGCCTTTGCAAAATTGATCTCGCAGATCATTCGCATCAAAAATGTGTTTCCAGATCATCATATCAAGTCCATTCGAATGGACAACGCCGGAGAATTTTCTTCGAAGGAATTTGATGATTATTGCATGGCGATGGGAATTGCAGTTGAGCATTCAGTACCGCATGTCCATACCCAGAATGGTTTGGCAGAGGCTTTAATTAAAAGAATTAAATTTATTGCCCGACCCCTTTTGTATAATTGAAATCTAGCAACTACATGTTGGGGACACGCAGTCCTGCATGCAGCGAATCTCATCAACCTTAGACCTTCGGCCTACAACATCCATTCACCTATGCAACTAGCGCAATGGTCAGCACCGAAGATTTCCCAACATTAGGGGGAGGAAATCAACTCCTTGATGAAGAATGTCGAGAAATTACGTGGCAAGCCTGGGGAATCCATGCAGATGACCCGCGCACTAGAGAAGTCTAGAAGACAATAGAAGTCCAGAAGACAAAATAGATTTGCAAGCATTAGCAAATCAGCTGCCTGATCACTTTAGTGATTTGAAGAGCGTGACTAAGTCGCATGTGCCTGCACGCACTGCACCGGAGAGGGTTGAAATACCAAAGAAAGCAGAAGGTATCCCTAATCTCGTCCAGAGGCCTCAGAAAAAAAAATGAGGACGAGAACTCCGGTTCCTCGAATCCTTAGTAACCGGGGACGCCTGGCGAAAAAGGATAAGAGAGATTTATCACAGCCGATCATTGAAGTCCCCCAGAATGAGAAGGGGAACCAGTTGAGACCTGGCACAAGTATGACACCTTCAGAAAAGGGCATACCGGATCTGAATATCCCCATCGGCATGGATGTGTGCGCACACATCGGAGCCGAAAAAAAAAACTAAAGGGACTTGCCACCGCAATTGAAAGAAGCGATGCGCAAGGTAAAGCTCTAGCAGAAGCAATCGCTCCAGAAGAAGCAACTCATGAAGAAATAGCTATAAATTATGTGCACACGGGAGAGTCCCTGAATAGGACAACAGCTAATATCGATATCTACTTCGCAAAGAAAATTGTCACTATCATCGATCTTGATCCTGAGCCTGCATCGCTCGCTGAATGTAAGAAAAGATCAGATTGAGAAGATTGGAAGAAGGCAATAGCAACTGAATTGCTATCTCTGAATAAAAGAGAGGTGTTTGGGCCCGTATGCCGCACACCTCCCCACATACACCCCGTTGGGCACAAGTGGGTATTTGTTCGAAAGAGAAATGAAAGAAATGAAGTAGTGAGATACAAAGCAAGGCTGGTAGCCCAAGGTTTCACTCAACGTCCTGGAGTTGATTATGAAGAAACCTACTCCCCAGTCATGAGTGGAATTACCTTTAGATACTTGATCTCAATGGCAGTGAACTTGAATTTAGAAATGAAATTGATGGATGTTGTGACTGCATACCTTTACGGTAACTTGGATTCGGAGATTTACATGAAAGTCCCTGAAGGAATTCCTCTCCCGAACCAAGACAGAGCAAATAGAAATCTGTACAGTGTGAAACTCAGAAAGTCGCTGTATGGACTGAAACAATCTGGAAGAATGTAGTATAATCGCTTGAGCGACTTTCTCTGCAAGAAAGGCTACACGAACAATGAAGACTGTCCTTGTGTATTTATACGGCGATCCCAGAATGGATTCTGTATAATCTCTGTGTATGTAGATGATCTGAATATCATCAGGACAGCCGAAGATATAAAAGAAGCAAGCTCCTACTTGGAGTCAGAATTTGAAATGAAAGATTTGGGCAAGACCAAGTTTTGCTTAGGCCTGCAGCTTGAGCATGTCCCTGAAGGAGTCTTGGTACATCAGTCGACCTACACCCAGAAGGTGCTCGAAAGGTTTGGCTTTGAGAAGGCATTTCCCTCGAAAGTACCGATGATCGGTAGGTCTTTACAGCAAGAAAAAGATCCTTTCCGACCAAGGGAAGAGGGGGAGGAAGTCCTGGGACCGGAATTCCCATACTTGAGTGCAGTGGGAGCACTCATGTATTTAGCAAACTGCACTAGACCGGACATTGCATTTGCCGTGAACCTGTTAGCATGGTACAGTGCAGAGCCCACCAAAAGGCATTGGCAGGGCATAAAGGACATTTTCCGATACCTCCATGGTAGCAAGGACCTCGGATTGTTTTACAGAAAGAATCAAGATCTGAACTTGATTGGCTATGCAGATGCTGGGTATCTGTCAGACCCGCATACCGCTAAGTCACAAACAGGCTATGTATTCCTGTGTGGTGGAACTGCAATTTCATGGAAATCGTCTAAGCAAAGCCTGGTAGCTACTTCGACGAACCACTCAGAAATTATAGCACTGTATGAAGCCGCACGAGAGTGCGCTTGGCTCCGCCGAATGATTCACCACATCCAGCAGTCATGTGGGATGAACATTGTGCAAACCCCCACAATTATCTATGAAGATAATGCAGCTTGCGTTGCACAAATGCAAACGGGCTATGTGAAGAATCATCTCACAAAGCATATCAACCCCAAGTTCTTCTATGCACATGAATTGCAAAAGATGGACGAGATTAAAGTACTGCATACTAAGTCATGTGAAAATCTCGCAGATTTATTCACTAAGTCACTCCCCGCATCTAGCTTTGAAAGGTGCGTGCGTGGAATTGGAATGATGAGACTTAGAGAAGTGCAGAATTCAGGGGGAGAATTCTCACAAGCCCGCTAATAAATCTTGATCATGAAGATTAAGTACCCAAAAATAAAGTCTTGCAGACCAAATGAATTTGGGTGAATTGTACTCTTTTTCCCTTGACGAGTTTTCCATGAAGTTTCTCGACCAAGGTTTTTAACGAGGCAATTCGTGCATCGCAGCATCACATGTATCATGTACTCTTTCTCCAAATTTTTCCCACTGGGTTTTTATGGAGTTTTGACGAGGCATGAGCATGTTGGGTGAGTGCCCAAGGGGGAGTGTTAGGAAACCTGGACTCTATCCAGAGTCCTGATCTAATTGGGCACCCCACCGTAGACTATAAATAGGGCCCTAGACCCCCCCTCATTATGTACCCCGATGCAATCTAAAGCAATAAAGAAAGACCAGGAGTTCTCTCTACCTCTCTGTGTTCAATCTATTATTCTGTGTTTCTGTGATTGATTCGTTCTTGTTCTAAGCAGAGGAATCGCTCGGACTGGTCTCCAGCGTCGGTTCCTCAACAGTTTCCACGCCAATCTCAAGCCCAACCTTGACCTGTCAACACCACAGCCAACAAACCAAAGGATAAGATCATGACAACACATCCCGCAAGTTCCGGCACCACAGCTTGAACCCCACAAATCATGGCGATTCTCTGGAATTTTATTCGACTCAAAAAAAAAAACAACTCCCTTACAAAGAGCACAGGGCTTGAGGTTAAATAGCCAGCCATCTAGCTCCTGTTGCCGCAGTCCACACACAAAGTTTTAGACTTAGGCACACAAAGTTTTTCTTGAATATGGACTGTTATGGCAGATCAGCTCTATGATATGTATATAAACTACAAGTTTACCATAGAGTTGTGAGATACACTAGAACACAAATATATAGAGGCAGAGGCAGATCGCTGGCTCTACAGATGTGAGCACACAAAGTCCACATGGACTCAGCACAAAAATGACTCACGCACAACTTGACTTGGACTCAAACACGCACAATTAGTAACAAACTAAGACACCTACAGATAAGATTTGTTGATCCTAAATTAAGAGATATGTAAAATTTAAATATCTTTTACTTAAAATCTTTGCCGTTCCTTATCTCTTTTCTCTCTCTATATCCAGCCGCTTGGATAAGTTGCGTTCAGTTTCTTGCCCACGCAACTTGGACTCCTGTGTTCACGCATTGGCTCAGCTTAGGGGTGCAATCGAATTAGATTTGGAAGATATTACTTATACCGTATTCTAATCTATATTTTTTCTTGGATTTAGAGTCGAATACGGTAAGATCGGATACAAATACAAATTCAGAGTATTCAGTATTTCGGATACGATACCGCTAGGGCGGATGCATATCGTTTTTTTGATTGAAAACGGATAATATAGACGGATAGTATGGACATACAAAAGTGGGTTAACAGTTACCGTCGATATTTTTATCCTTGGCTACAACACTCCATAGACTACAACATCATTTTTTCAGAATTTTTTATGTTGATTTGGTGCCATTCTATGATATAACATACACGAATGTTGCCAAATTAACTGACATAGTACAGCTGGTTTGAGGAAAAACTACAGCCTTCCTTTTTTTCTGCTTTCGTTCTGAAAGGCCATATTATACGGAAGAATAGATAAGGCTGGAAGCTCGGAATAAGCTCAGACCTCAATTACTTCATCAAGAACCTCACAATCCAAGTTCCTCGGAACAAATCCTGCCCCAATGCCTTGAATCTTATATGGGCCAACACAAGTGGTGCAACAGTTGTAAGGTAAAGAACCGAAGTTTGACAAACTCAAACCGAAGTCTGATCGCAAACAGACCAGGTTTTCCACTAGAGAGTATGTTACTTTCAGAAGGCTCAACACCAACAATCTATAAAAAGGCAGCTGTATAAAGGATATATGGTGCATATAACAGAGCAGATTTTGTTCGGGCAGAATTTAAAGAAACCTTAATTTCATGATCTTTATCCTTCAGGAAACGGCGAGATATTGTTTCGCCTATTCCAATTCCACCAATGAATATATCCACCTTCCCTTTTGAATCCTGCCAGATTTCTGGCCCAGCAGTCTCGTAATTTACCTGATAGAAAACGAATAGACAAACATTGGGCAGGTATGTGTGGGCTGTGGTGCTGGACCGGATATCCGTTCGATTATTATTCGAATAACCAGTTACCGGTTCTATTTGGTTGGATACCAGACATTCCGATTTCGCTACTAAATCCGATTACAAATATCCCGTATCGAATCTCGTTGGATAGTGAACTCCTTTTCTAAATTCGGTATCAGGTTAATTAGAAAATACCTGATCCATTTGCACCCCTAGTTCAGCCGAATTCATGTGCCCGCATGTTTCATAAAATCTAGACTCCCTACTTGCTGCTCTTGATCCATGTGTGCACGCACTTACACGGCCTAGCACACGCACACTGCCGCATACCTCACAGACATGTGCACACGATGCTCCCACACGCGGCCCTTCGCGCGTTGGCTCCTCCATGCATTGCTGTCCTTGGCCGTCCTCCTGACTACCATGTATGTATGTAGTGGTGGTACTTGGAACCGTATTAGCATGCTTTATCGTACTTTTGCTGCATCACGCATCGTGCATGGTCCATTTGTTTACTAAATTACTTTTGCCGTATATTGCGAAAATGTTTTGCTGGTACCATGAGTTGTTTTTTTATTCACACAACATTTCCGTACATTTGCAGTACAGGATGATATGTTGCCAGGCGCGGACCGGAACTTGATGCAAGAAACAGCGCCACTTCCTAGCTCTTGTTTTTTGGAGCTATATCTCTCAAGTCGATTGTAATAGCTGTTAGAAATATAGGTAATATTTTAATTTTATATATATGGGGCTGCCCATGGGGTAGCTACCCGCGCAGATTTTTTAGTTGAAATTTGTCATTTTTCATGTGAAAGTCGAGCTGAAAGTTGAAAATTACTATTCTGTGCGTATGTGTAAAATACGCGTTAAAAGGTTACTACTATCAAACACATCTAAAGTTAATGTCAGTTGTAACACTACACAACTGACAGTAATTTTACTCACGTACGACAGTAATTTTTTGGCACGCACAGTACACATAGACGCATAATAGCACAGCCGCACATACATGGCAAATTTAGCACTAGCTAACACAGGTGGGTGAACTAAATTAAGAAATATTGCTTGTGTACCATTTTGAGTCTAGCTTAACACAAATGAATCGGCACGCTGTATAGAATAACGCAGGTTTGGATGTCGTCCACTAGGAATAGCCGAGCACCCCTATAGGCCTGTTCTTTACGTCACAAGCCGGCGGCTTTTGGCTTTTGCTACAGTACCTAACTTTTAAACGAAGTATTTTCTCAAGACGGGGTCTACAAGTTAAACGATCTACACGTTAAAAACTCAACATCTGTACCAGCCAAAATCGCAAATGAGTATCTGTCTCTCCGTAATCTGTACCGTAAACAGCCCAAATTCAAAAATTTCAGCCAAAAGTCATAAGCCGCAGCCGAAAAGAACAGACCCTATATATAGTGTATGTAGCGGGATATAGCTCCTGTGGGTGTGAAAGACGTGTTTGTTCTTGGTTGAAATCCATGCCCGGATCGGGTACAAGGCGTGTTTGTTCTTGGTTGAAATCCATGCCAAGCCAAGGTCGAGTGCAAGACATCCAAAAGATGCTAAATGACAAAGGAGGTGGCGAGAGAAACGAGGGGAAGCGCCGAGCACGTACAAGAAAATTCGTGTCACAACGAAAATTTGAAATTGAGGTTAGGCGCCGACGGCGACTCCGCCAAAATGAAAGAGAGAGAAAATAGATGTCTGTAATTTTATAGGCAGTTAAAAATGAAGAAAATAGATTAGTACAGATAGTTTTTGTGCTATTATATTAATGTTGTCTATATTTTACAGATAACTTATTATAGGTAACTTATAGGCAACCTAATATAGAAAGTGTATTTAATATTATCTACAAATGACTAGAATAATACTCCCTCCGTTATTTTTTACTTGACTTTCTAGAATCCATACCGTCAAACATTTTAAAGTTTGACCGCCAAATAAACTCAAAACTATTTAGATTGACTATTTGAAAGTTATATTATTAGATTTATCATTAAAAATACTATCAAAATACTATAATTTCATTAGTACATCTTAGTAAAAATTATAAAAAGTAGCGGTCAAAATCTTATCTCGAGACTAAAAATAAAAACATTAAATAAAAAACAAAAAACACTATAAACAGTAGTTCGTTCGGTCTGCCGAACCCCACCCAAAACGCAAACGGTGACCTCGAAGATCGGTATGTGGGTAAAACAACGATTTTTTTGTACGGATAATCTATTTTTTATTCAAAATTACAGAAATATACCCGCGGGAAATTTTTTTACAAAAATAGGCTCCAATCGCCCAACCATTGGGCGACTGGAGCCTTTCGCCCAACCCAGTAGCGACAACTGGAAAATCTCCCAACCGTTGGGCGATTAATTGCAGTCGCCCCACCGTTGGGCGACTTTCATCTAGTCGCCCTCCCATTGGGCGACTGCATGAAAGTCGCCCAATGGTTGGGCGACTGCACTCAGGTCCCCGAGAGAAAAAGAGAGGAAAGAGTCCATTTTGCCGAAATTTAGAAAGTGCATCAAACCTTCGCCAAAATAGTGAAAATTGGTGGAGCTATTCTTCATACATCCAAACGCCTCCAGAAAAAATTTAAGCAATTTCGGCCATAGGATCAAAAGTTATAGCAGTTTCAATTGAGGCCGAAACGAATTCGAGTCCGTTTCCGACACACCTTCAGTAAAACGGGCATAACTTTTGCATACGATGTTCGTTTTCGACGTTCTTGTACTCGTTGGAAAGCTAACGACGAGGCCGATCCAAAAATAATGACTGGCTATAGCCAGTCGCCCTCCAAGATCCTGAAAATCGGCTATCTTTGGACCTAAACCTGCGTCGCAAGTTTTTTCTTTCTGTTTTTGCCCTTTTTCTTGTTTTTCCCTTCGGAATTTGGATTTTTCTTTAACTGAAAAGTTGTAGATCTTGTCGAAACCTTTCAAATGAGTATATATAAGCCATATAAAACTTTGCCATTTTATCTTTTCAGACTTGTTGTTTATATTGCATCGGTATATAAAACGATCGGTACATACGGTTTTGTCGGCCCCTGAGTGTAGTCGCCCAACCATTGGGCGACTGCATGAAAGTCGCCCAATGGGAGGGCGACTAGATGCAGTCACCCGAGGGTAGAGCGACAGCTATTGTGTCGTCCGCTGGTTGGGCGAAAGGCTCCAGTCGCTCAACCATTGGGCGACTGGAGCCTATTTTTGTAAAAAAATTTCCCGCGGGTATATTTCTGTAATTTCGAATAAAAAATGGATTATTTGTACCAAAAATTCGTAAAACAACTACCACTAGCACCTGTTGATCCAATAAAATATCCCGGGTGGAGCAGTGAAGCATGCTCACATGCATAAGCCCTGTAGCTCACGCTTGCGTGTCCCTGATCCGCAGGCCATTAGGGATGCAATCGAATCTGATACGAATGGATATCGCTTATTCTGTAAAATATTCTATATTTTTTCCTTAGAGTCGGAGTCAGACATGGATAATATCAGATATCTATTTCTCCATTCCGTATCCGTTCCATAATCTTTCGGACGGTCGGTCGGACGAAAATTATCCGCTTCTTTGCACAGGACATTGGATAGTATGGTACAAAAACACTAAGGGGCTGTTTGGTTGCTAGCCACACTTTGCCAACATTTGCCAACAAAAATTGCCACACTTGCCTAAGTTGAGGTGCTCAAATTCTTTGCCACACCTTAGCAAGTCTAAGAGAATCTTGCCACACTTTTTTGAGTCACTGACGCGTGGGACCTAGTTTGCTGGAATGGAATCTTGCCACAATTGTGGCTGCAACCAAACAGCTGCCAAGTTGGTCAAACTTGTCTAACCTTAGGCGTGGCAACCTGTGGCAAAGTGTGGCTGGCAACCAAACACCCCCTAATTCACCGGACACAAAGCCACATTGCAATCTGCTTCTCAAGGGCTGGAAACCGAACCAAACCCCACCCGAACCCGAGCAGATGGAGAGACGGCTACATACATAGTTTACCCTATCTTGCCAACCCGTCCTCGGACGCCATCCACCGTCCTTCACCGCCGCCTATCACCAGCCGCCGCTGCTCGCCGGCCTCCCTCTATAGTCGGGGACACGATGAATCCGTCGGTGACAACAGCATTCCCCATTGGCCATCAGGTGAGAGCGAGCGAGAGGGAACAAGAAAAATTGCATATCTTCCTGGTTTTTTTTGTACCTTCAGTGTATCTAGTATCTCAAAGAGATTAGTTAGTCCGTTTCATCCAAGAACAAACACGTGTTTCACAATAGAAGATGAAAAGAACAACAACTTTTCAACTTCTATCTTGCCGCCTGCCGTGTAACGTGCACCGACAGCCCCATCATCGCCACCTCTTACAGTACACATGAGGCGCTACAGGAACCGAAATAAGAGACAGGAAAATTTCTATAGTGACCGGCTAGAGAGAGGCAGCGCGGAAGAAATAAAGGAAAAAGAGTAAAAAAAGAAAAGAAATTGTGCGGAACGGATCGCAATTTTATAGCCCTTCATCGGGTAACAATCAAGATTTTCTTCCTCTGTTTTGTTATTTTTTCTGTCGACATTAGAGTCGGAATTAGAGATAATATTTGCGAGTTTTCGTGGAGATTAATTAGTAGATCAGTTTAATGTGCTATATCGTTGTATGATTATTTTGGGTGCCATGTGGGTATAATTTGAAAATTTCATCTGCTAGAGAGTTACAGAGAATCCCGATACCTTTTCAGGGGAATTTTTTATTCATGTCGATCGATGAGTAGATTGTGAGATATGGATTTTTCTATCCTGTTGTCCGGTAAATTTATTGTGTTTTAGTGGCATGTGTTAACCTTTAGATTAAAAATAGTAAATAAATTAATCTATGAATTTGGTAAACATGAACATTGTTATAATTTCTTAGGATTTCCATAAAGTCTAATAACACAATTTTTAGATAAGTATATTAGAAGTTATGAATTTTGGGAGACTGTTGTCCGTTACTGGGTTGTTCCTGGGCACTGTCGTGGGAAAACATTAATTTGACTAATCTAATGGCGGAATTAAATTTTAGGAGTATCTAGAAAGTGATAGAAAAATTCCTGTAGATTTTAAAAATGTCATGGTTTAATATATTTGCACAAGTAGATTAAAATATATGAAATTATTAACTCTGCTGTCCAGAAGATGATTGATCGGTCTTCTGGATTAAGAATAGGTTATTAGATGATTTAGTCGGGACTTATGGCCAACTAAGAAATTGTGGAGAAATTTCTGTAGGTTCTAGAATTGTAAGACTTGCTATGGTATATGCCACTGAAAGTACTACTCAAAATTAGCACGATTAATTCGGAGAAATAGGCCACATGAACCCGTAACACACTGTGCAGCGCCACTGTTGCCGTCATCGTGAAGCATCGATACAAAGTAGAAAGTACAACTACTTAGTGTAAAATACAAAGTTGGAATGAAAAAAGACTTCATAATAAAGCCTCGATGAAGATACCGAAAGCTAAGAAGACCCTCTGCAGTAGGCGTAACTTGGTGGTGTCGTAGATGGGTTATCCTTCAAAACAGTGTACATGCCTGGGTTTCTTTCCTGCAACACCTAAAGCATACGAAGAAGGTTGTCGTACGACACCTCAAAAGACCCAAACCATCTTTCCAAAGCCTTCTGCTTAGCACGCCACGCCTTCGCGTAGCCATGGCTCCATCTTCGAGACAATCCAGTGATTCTCATACTTGGGTCTATGTGCGTACACTCGCCAAGGACAACCGCCTTGGTCGCACATCACGGTGTACTGCTCTTAGATAGATTTGATGACTTGAAACGACCGCTGCATAGACATGGCCCACAGCTTAATGGCATCTTGCAAGGATGCCATATCTGAAAACATTGAGCACAACCGAACCTTTATGGGATGGTAATCCCAAGGTGAGTCACACTCGTCATGTGCAGCTACACCCTAATGTCAACCCTGCTCCATTCCTGTGGGATCGGAGCTTCATCCTCATCGGAACTGTCGTCATCGTTCTCCTGTACAGTTTCCTCTTCAGCCTAGGCCATCCGGTCACCGCTCTTCATTTGACACACTATGTCCTCCTTATGCTCTCCTTTATTAGCTTGTCCTGTAGAATCAGCATTCTGTGACCGATCTTCCACTTCGGCATGGACTGCCTTGGCATTGTCATGAGCAACATCCTCCGCACCCTTCCTAACACCGGCCTCCGGGACTTCTTCACCAATATGCTGGGTGCTAGAGTTGCTCCCACCACCCATATGATATCCGTCGGTAGGGCCCTGCACAGCTTCTTTTGTGCATGCTTGCACAAGGAGCACACACTCGTTGTCGGTAACCTTCCAGAAAACCCTTCCATGCAGTCGTGTGCATCACTGGTCTCAACTCCCATCTAATCTGCATTGGAGAGAAACTCCAGAGCCCTTGTATGATGACGTTGCACACCTCAGGGTCCAATGAGAAGCTACGGGTGAGTCAGTGCAGGACATCTACGATTCATGCATTATCGCCGTCCGGGTGTACCAGAGTAGCTTGAGGAAAACTGCTTAGGTCAACACCATACAGACCTTCACGGACGGTGCCCACACCGTAATGCATTTTCAAAGTAGTGGGTCCTGGCATGACCGATTCTGCTTGCAAATATTTGCAACTACATGCTTCGATCCTCGTCTACTCGGCTACGCAAAAGTAGACGTGTTCTTCCTGTAAAAACACAAGAAAATCACAAGAAGAACGGCGGTAATATTCAGATTAGAACTACCTATTCTATCGAGGGCGATGTAGCACAATCCATAGAATTAAAAGTAAAAGCTTTAATCTAAATGACGTTGTCACTGTTTACAAGGAAGTGCGGTGATATTTATAGCGCCCTTTCCTAGCCTCACATACGCACAAAGCCTAGGGCCAGCTTGGTTTCACGTTCGGCCAATAGCCGAGATAAACTTCAACCCAACTAATTTAAATAAACCAAAACAAACACTTAATAATCTCCAGATTCGGACGTAGCAACTAAAATATTCATGGCCGAGAGTCACGGGAGTTCGGCCGAGTCATGATTCACGTTGATCTCGGTCAGCACAAGCAGCACGTACAATTTTGACAGCTAGCAAGCCGGATTTTCCCATTTTTCTCTCTTTCTAAGGTAGAGCTGGGACTTGGGCCGGGCTTTTTTGGGCCAGCCCGAAGCACGGCCGGCACGGCCCGGCCCGGCCCGCCACGGCCCGGCATGAACGGTGGGCCGGGCCGGGCCTGAAAAACCGGCACGGTGGGCGGCACGACACGGCAGATCGTGCCGTGCTCGGGCCGGCACGGCACGACGGGCTCGGGCAGCACGGCCGGCACGGCAGGCACGGACGGGTCGGCCGTCGGCAGCTCGACTAGAGAAGATGAAGGCGCAGATCACACAATCACACAACAACTCACAACTGACACAAGCAAGCATGAACACTGACATTAACACACATGCAAGCTGCAAGCATACACACAGACACAGCCACACAGGACGAGATCTTGGCATCTTTCTGTGCCGGCCGTGCTGCCGTCGCAACGCTGTCGCTCGGGGAGGAGGGAGGCGCCGGGTGAGGAGGGAGGCGGTTGGGCCGTCGGGGGAGGTCGGGGAAGGCCGAAGGAGCCGGGAGAGGGGGCGGCGGCGGCGAAGGCCGAAGGAGCGGCGAGGGAGGGGGCGGAGGCGCCGGGGAAGGGGGAGGGGGCGGCGGTGGAGGGGACGGCGGGGGAGGCCGGGAGGGGGCTGCGGTGGAGGGGGCAGTGGGGGAGCCGGGTGCGGTGGGGGAGGAGGCGGCGGCGAGCGAGGTGGAGGAGGATGCGGCGGCGGGGGCGAAGGTGGGGGGAGGAGGCGGTGGCGGCGAGGGAGGCCGGGAGCCCGAGAGGGAGGGAGGGCGCGGTGGGGGAGGCCGGGGAAGGGGGCGGCGGGGGAGGCTGGGAGGGAGGGAGGGCGCGGTGGGGGAGGCCGGGTCGCCGGGACTCCGGGAGGGAGGGCGCGGTGGCCGGTGGGGGAGGCGGGAGGTCCGGAGCCGGAGAGAGGGAAGGCGCGGTGGGGGAGGCCGGAGGCGTGCCTGCCGTGGCCGCGTGAGGGCGTGAGGCCCGGAGGGAGCCAGGGCCCAGGGAGGGAGAGGGACTGAGGGAGGGAGGGCCGGAGGGGGCCGCCGACCGAGGGGAATAAAGGTAGGGGGACGGCCGGACGGGTGTGAGTGGCAGAGTGGGTGACCCGTGACCGGGTGATATGACGCGCGGGGCCAGGGCGCCAGGCGACGTGGCAGACGGGGATGGTTGGACCGTTGGATGGTGAGAAAAAAGATGGAGGAGGGGGCCGTCGGACAGGAAAAAGAGACAGATGATGTGAAAAAAGCTTATAAAATAAAGATTTTCACAGAAGACTAACGTTCGCATAATCGCATGCAACGTTTAGAAAATAACGATCAGAAGAGTAACGTTCAGAAGGCAACGTTCCAATTTTTTCCTTATAAGTTCAATTCCTCCGCTCTGCATCTTCCCAACATAATCGCATTGCTTCATTCTTCACTCTCTCCGCTCTGCAATTTCTTCCGAGCATCACAGATTAACAAGCTCCATTTCTTCACTCCACTTTACATTTCTTCACCGAGCGTCTTATTTATTTCTTCTCATTTGACAAGTTTATTTATTTATTTATTAATTCTAATTTCACAAGCATATTTATTGTATTTATATTTCTTATTTATTAATTAATCACCATGTTACCAAGAAGCCGCAGTTCCAGGGAGCAATCAAGCAGTATGCAGAGAAATCAAAGCTCGAAAAAGACAGCGGGACGACTTAGTGTAAGCTCTCGCCGTCGCTCCCCTAGTCCTCCTCTGACCCCCATTAATGCTCGCCGGCTCTCGCCAAGCATGGGAGACTACGGCATGGATGACCGTCATATGGACGGTACAGAGGGCTATGAGGAGTACCAGGGAGCAACAGGGACACCAGAATTCTCTCCCCCGTCCACGGACGCCAATATTGGCGGGTCTGCACGAAGGGCGGAATGCTGGAAGCACATGACCTGGAGTCAGGGAATCCGAGACGGTGAAACAGTAGATATCACAACTTGTAATTATTGTAATGCTAAATTAAGTGCTCGTACAGCTGTAGGGACAGGACACTTAAACTGCCACTACAAAGCATGCTTACGCAAGATGGCGGCACAGGGCCGAGGGGGAGGAGGAGTACAAACACAGCTGAACTTCGAGGCCGATGGCTCTGTAAGTACTTGGGTATACAACCCGCTTAATGCACATGAGGAAATTACTAGATATATAGTTTCAGAAGATCAGCCGATTAGGATGGGTGAAAGCCGCGCGTTCGAAAGAATGATCCAACGTGGCTTTTACCCACAGTACCAACATGTTAGTAGGAGGACTACTACATCCGATATTTTACAGATGTATCAAAAAGAACTGGTAGAGTTAAAACAACAATTCCAACAAGTTCAATATTCTTTTGCCATAACCTCCGATATTTGGACATCATCCCACCAAAGAAGTGCATACTTTAGTGTTGTAGCTCATTATTTAAATGATAATTATAAACTAAACAAAAGAGTCATATGATTTAAATTAATAAATGAATCGCACACGGGAGAGGCAATTGCCGAGCGTATATTATATGTACTTGATGAGTTTAAGATAGATAATAAAATTGCTTCTATAACTCTAGATAACGCATCGGCAAACACAACGGCTATGAACATCCTCACCCCAAGATTACAAACATATATTGGTGGTTATGTCCTCCACCAGAGATGTGTATGCCACATCTTGAATCTTGTTGTTCAAGATGTTATGCAAGTAATTGGTCCATATCTGAACAGTATCCGTGATGCTATTCGTTACCTCGCAAGTTCTCCACAAGTGGTAGCTAGGTTCGCGGAGTACTGTGCAGCTAATGGGAAAGAGCCAAGAAAATTTGGCCTTGACATGAAGGTGAGGTGGAACTCAACATATATCATGCTCAAAAAGATACAAGGTTACGAAAATATCATATCCGTTTTTGTCAATGCTAACTGTCAAAATAATGAATTGCTAGTTACTAGTTCAGATTGGCAGGTTGCTAGTCATTTTCGAGAGTTTTTAAAACATTTTTATAAAGCAACAAAGGTTTTATCTGGTATTTATTATCCTACCTCTTGCTTAGTTATAGAGTTTATTTGGTTAATTGCAGATAAAATTGCTAAATCTAGGGACGATGCTATTTTAGGCCATGCCGTCGTAGCAATGGAAGAAAAATTTGTTAAATATTTTGGTTCTCTTTCACACCTGTATTATTTTGCTATTATTTTTGATCCTACAAAAAAGTTGGCAGGTTTACAGGAAGCTATGGAGGGGATAGGTGAATGTCTTGGTTTAGATTTTTCAGAAGCTTTTGAACATGTCAAACAGGAGCTTTTTCGTGTTTTTCGTTTGTATCATGATAAGTTTGCCAGCAGCGGAAGATCGGAGGCCTCACAGCAGACGCAACATGGGAAGACAGGCTTCGGACACTTGTGGAAGAAACTAAAGCGCAAGTCTACTTCTTCGTCCTCTCAGTCTCAGGCATCCTCCAAGTAGAATTCTATCTCGGAGTTGAACCACTATTTGGAGCATGATTTTGCAAACATTGATCCTGATTTTACTGATGGAAGCAAGATAGACTTGCTCGAGTGGTGGAAGAACAACAAACGGATCTTTCCTGTGTTGTCACATTTCGCACGGGATGTTCTCCTGGTGCCAGTGTCCACTGTCTCTTCAGAAGCGACGTTCAGTACGGTAGGGAGAATAATAGAAGAGAGAAGATCATCCCTTACGCCCAGGACGGTGGAGGCAATCACATGTGCCAAAGACTGGGAGTTAGCCAAAGAGCGGGAACAACATCAACTGGAGGATCCCGAAATCGTACAAGCGTATGCTGACCTAGACATTGCCGAGTAGATATTATCTACGCATGTTGTAATATTTTGTATATACATATATTGTTACTGTACTCTTTTCCTTACTCGGGAAACCCCACTCTGGGGCGTAAGGTTTTTAACGAGGCAGTAACATTGTATTTCTAAAATATTAAAGAAATTTCACTTTTTCCCGAAATATTTATGTTGTTGCGTGCCTATGTTTTTATGCAATTAATTTAATTTCAACTAGTTTTAAACGAGGCGGGTACAAGAGAAAGGAAGATGACGACCGTCGCCACCGCGTTCGCGTATAGTAATTTCGGGCTGGGCTTGGGCTGGCACGGCACGAACACTGGCACGGTGGGCTTTGGGCCGGGCTTGGGCCTGACCGGAGACGACGTGGACCGGTACGACACGACACGACGAGATAACTGGGCCGAGCCGGCATGGCACGAAGCACGATGGACCCGGGCCGTGCCGGCATGGCACGGCCCAAGTCCCAGCTCTACCTCGGAGTAGCGTCGTGCCGTGGTTTTCTTCTCACAACGCAACCAACAAGAGCATTTATTTCTTTATTCAGCTGCATGCATGCTCCACATGCACCAGGCCACACGCACAAATACGTTTCCTTCTTGGTGGCGCGGTAGGAGACAAAGTGGGACCCATCTTGCATGTGGGGCAAGGACTGCAGCCCACAAATACTCCTCGTGTATGCAGTAGGGGCCGGGAAAAAAAGCTCCTAATGCTCCAATTAAAATTGTTCCAATTACAATAGTTAATAAGTTTAAAATTAAAATATGTTTATTTCGAACGAAACTATAATTTCTTTTCTCAAAAACAACAAAAAAATCAGCACAGTGGTGTGGGTTAAGCAGCTCGTGCGGCACCCGGGCATGCCAGATCAACCCACGCGCTGCTCGAGCTCGCCAGGGAGCCATTCTCGGTATTTTGTGGTGTCGGTGGCAAGATCGGGAATTACAACGCTTAGGGAGGCCAGATTAGCTGAAAGTTCGGGGGTGTAAGCATGCTGTCACTGAACGGTTGTGCGACCGCACCTATTGTCCAACCGTTGGGTGACTGTATCCTTATTGCCCAATTATTGGGCAACTATCTACGTATCGCTTAGCCATTGGACTGTCCATTGGATGTATTCAATGCTTCCTACTACTTTGTACTACGATTCAGGAGCGTTCAGTGAGAAAGTTTGTACCTATACTTTGTGAGACCTTTAGTGTCTCTCACATTTCAAGTTGCGTAGAGAATATGCATGTATGTATGTGTATGGGTGATGTGGTCCTGTTCACTTTAGCTTCTATAAACTGCTTTTCTATAGTAAATGATTTTTCTACAGTACATAGCTTTCAAACAAAGTATCTTTTCAAGACGGTATCTACTAGTCTATTGTAATACACACTGTAGTGACTTTATTTATATCGACCAAAATTGCATGTGAATGTCTCTCTCTACAAGCTATTACTATTCATAAGTCAAAGTCAAAAATTATCAGCAAAAGTCAATATAAAAGCCCCTAAGCGTGGTGTGTGTACACCTTGCACTTCTGAAAACTATTTGTGCTACCCATACGCCTACTTCTCAAAAAATGGCTCAAATGGTCATGAAAAAAATTTCAAAAATTTGTCAATACTGACACAACTAATCTATCATGTCACAAAATTTCAAATCTAACTTCAAACTACGTAGAATATGAGAGACCATGTGGAGGTATCCCCATGTTTGTGATGAGTAATTGACGGTTGTATTAGTGAGTTTGAGTTTGTTTTGGGTATTCTAGGGTTGAGTACCTTTCATTTGTGCTATTGTTGATATGCTGTTTCGTGCGGTGCTATGTGACAGTTTGCTTGTCTGTGTGACTACAGGACTTCAGAGCTAGGTCATGATGAGGCGAGAGAACCAAGACTAGGCACAGGAGGTGTTGAGGTCCAGACGGTTGGTGATGCCAAAGATGATCGAAGCTGGTGAGGTGGTTACGAGTCGGGAGACGAGGAACCGGAGCTGGAGCTACCGGTGACGGACACGACGAGCAACGAGGAGAGAACCGGGACTAGGCTCAGGGAGGAGTCGGAGGTCCAGACGGTTCGGAGTCGGTTGCGGTCATGTGCGACGGAACAGACCAGGACTAGACTCAGGTGGAGTCGGAGGTCTCGGTCGGTGTCGGGTGGACACGATGGGCAACAGCGAGTGAACCGGGACTAGGCTCAGGGAGGAGTCAGAGATCCAGGTGGTCAGGATGCGGGGTGCGGTCATGTGCAGCGGAGCGGACCGGGACTAGACTCAGGGAGGAGTCGAGGTCCAAATGGTCAAGGTACCGGACGCGGGAAGCTTCCGGGAAGGTGCTTGAGGGCAAATTGAAGATTGGACTCAAGTGGGTGACTTTTCCCTCCATTTCCTGGAAAGGGTTTGACCCTTGCCTCTTGTGGATGAAAGGCATGGAGTGGAGGGAGTATGGCATTTCTTGTTTTGCCTCTTGTTGGTGAGGTCCTGCCTTCAAATGAGGAGAGGTGGAGGCAGAGCAAGAGCAAGAAATGTAGTTGGCTGTAGAGTGCTTGAGTTGAGCAGTGTGCTGTGTGTGAGCCCCTGTGTGTGTGTGTGTTCTCAAGCATGTAGTGTGTGTTCCCCTCACATCCAACGAGTATAGGGACTCCTATGTAATCATTCATCTCTAAGAAATATGAGAAATTTCGTGTTTGATATGGTTTGAGTTTCAGTGCTTTGTGTTTCAGTTCTTTTCCTTGCTGCTCTCTAAATCTTGGGTGTTTTGTTTGATTCCTTGTTGGAGGGGCTGCAAAATGGATTGCTATGAACTGGGAGAATCCTTAAGGCCATTTGGCTTGTTATTCCCAAGAGTACTGAATTCATGAAGCTATTTTTCCTAGAAATCCAAAGTGAAGCACTTTCTCTGTTTTTCACTGTTTAGGGTTTGATGTTAGGGCATGCTTGGATCTTTGGATTCTCAGAGAAATACTCATTCCAAGTTTATGCTTTAGTGTCCTGATGTCATTGCTTAGCTATTTGCAAAAGCTCATGAGCAAAGAATGGGAGATTATTGAGTAATTTAGATTTCAGCTCATTCTTTGTAGAAGTTTAAGTTTTTTGTCAAAATCTTAATTCCTAGCTTTCTTGTTGAAATTCTTGGTTTCCAGAGATCCCATTGTTGTTTAGACTGTGTTTCTGATCTTTTGGGTTAAGGAGAACAGAAGCTTTCCTCTAATTTTCTTGAACTCAGCCAAGATCAGTATTTGCAGATTTTTCAGTTCGGGGTGTGCTGTCCTCTGGCCTTCACTGAAAATGGGTCGGTCAGACCGATTAATACATGGCGGTCAGACCGGGCTGACCTTGGCGGTCTGACCGCTAACCCTAGCGGTCCGACCGGCCTGTCAATGGCGGTCAGACCGGCCAGGGGCGGTCAGACCGGCAAGGCCCAGGCGGTCTGACTGGTGTACTAAGTGCGGTCTGACTGGCCACCTGAGATTGTTGCTGCTGTTTTTTATTTTTTGTGCTGTGCTCCTTGGTTCTTCTCTGTTGTTTTAGGCTTCTGCTTTCTCTTCTGTTTGTTTGAAGTTCCATAGAGCTTGAGTCTTCCTCTTCATAGCTTTTCATAGCTATTGGAGAGGATATTTATTTGTGGATACTTTGGGGGTAAATTTTTAAAGATGCACCATTCACCACCCCTCTGTTGCCATTTTTGATCCTACAATTGGTATTAGAGCCGGTTAGCTCTTCTTGATAGATCTTTAACCGGTCTGTGAGCCATGGAAACAGACAAGTATTCCTCCAAGCCCCCAATCTTCGATGGGATCGACTATCCCTTTTGGAAGAGTAGGATGAAGACCTACATACAGGCTTAGGGCTATGCTATTTGGCGTAAGGTCAAAGTTCCTTTGTTGTTCCTGCCGATGAGAACATCAATGTGGCGAACATGCCCGATGTTGAGGTGAATGCTAAGGCAAGGAACATCATCATCCAAGGTTTGAGCCGAAACGAGTTTGATCGCATTTCTCATCTTACGTCGGCCTTCGATATTTGGGTGACCCTCGATGCTTACCATGAGGGCATCACCCAAATAAAGACGGTACGACAGGACCAATTCAAGCGAGATTACAACAAGTTTGAAATGCTCGCTGGCGAGTCCCTTGATGAATGTTTTGCGAGATTTCACAAGATCTTGAGCAACCTTCGAGCGGTCGGTCTCACATACCCCGACTCGGACAACGCTCGTCAGATGCTTGCAGCCTTGGATTTGCGTGTTTGGGAGATGAAAGTGACCACCATCAAGGACACGACGGATCTTTCGATTTTGACTCTTGATGCGTTGTATTCACGCCTCACGATTCACGAGATTGACATTGTTTCTCGCAAGTCGAAGTCACAGTCAATGGCTTTGGTCACCGATCCCAGTCTTGCCTCTGGATCTTCTGCTAACATTGCTTCTGGTTTTTCTCTAGCTGCTCTGTGTGAAATTGATGATGATAATCTAGTGCAGCTTCCGGAAAACCAACTAGCCCTCTTAGCCCGAAAGTTTAAACATGCATACAAGAGGGTTATGGAGAGAAAGAGAGGAGGACGAGTGATTTACTTTGAGTGTGGTGGCCCCAACCACATTCGAGCAAACTGCCCCAAGCTGGAGGGCAAGAACGACCACTACAAGAAATGTGTCATTTTTTGACGTATTTAGTATGACAACAGGTCATAATGTCATTATATCATCCGGTTTATGACATTATGTTTTAGGCATTTCGACTTAGTGACAATAAAAAATTGTATGTCACAAAAAATGTCATACAACTAGTCCAATTCCATCCAGTGACGGTATTTGCTATGTCATAAGGACTAATTTATGAATGTCATAAATCTATGACAGAGGTTGTGTGTCACAAATTATTTTATTGAATTATTTTTAATATTCTTATCCTCGGTGACATGCGTCATTTTTATATATATTTACCCGTCATTTTACTCTCATATTCTTCGCATTTGGGACCATTTATCATCATTTACACGTTTTTCCATATTTAATTGCTCAAAATGGACCATTTTACATTTTTAAATACTTTTCCGCGGGCCGGCGCGATCGAGGCGCATAAATGACAAATTTGGTCATCCGGGACTGCTCCATACAGAAATATGCTTCGAGAAGAGTGCGTAGGATCTTTCCGCGATGAAATCGGAGTTTCTGAGGACCAAAACAGAAGAATTCAAATGGGAGATGGACTTCTTTGTAAACCCTAGAAATTTTTGAGGACTAAACTGCAAATTAGAAAATCCCCATCTCTCTCAAAACACCAGCCGCCGCCTGGGGGAGGGCTGGAGCCCGGCTTCCCTTCTTCCTTCATCCCCTTGCTTCTCCTCCTCCTACCCCCTTCTTCTCCACCGTCGGCGCCGGCGAGGGTCGGGCCTTACCTCGCCGGTCGCCTCCCTTTTTCACCGCCGCCACTCCTCTCTTCGCCCCTTCTCTCCTCCGGTGCGCCCCAGCTCGCCACCGCACCACCATCTCCCCGCCGCAGCTCATCCTCAGCGTCTTCTCTTGCTCTCCCTCCGGTGCGCCGCCCCTGTGCTCCCACTACCTCGGCGCCCCCACTCGCCACCGTCCTCACCTCTCCCTTGCCGCCTCTCTCCACCGACCGCGCCGCCAACCCCCCTTCTTCTCGGTCGCCTCCCTTCTCCGGTGACCGCTCCCCTTCTCCGACACCTCACCACTCCACCGCGCCGCCCTTCACCCGCAGGTCCTCCTCTTGCACCGCCCCTCTTCTCTCCTTCCACCGCGCACGGCTCCCTCGTCCCTCTCCTCTACGGCTCCGCCGCCGACCGCCATCCATCTGCTCCCTCCATTGCTCCTCCCATCTATTCCCCCTCCATAGCGCCGCCCCTCCAGATCCCCTCTCCGGCCGCCTACATCGCCCGTCTCCTCTTCACCCGAGCGCCGCCCCTGCGCCATCACCGTCAACCGACCGCACCGACCTCCTCTGTAGCGGCGACATCTCCACGGCAGTTCTTCCACCGGCCGCCCTGCATCAAGCCCTCAGCATCCTCCCCACTGACAACTCCCTCTACTATTTGCTCTTCGGTCCATCTCCAACCCTTCTCTTTTACTCTTTTTACTGACTTTTATTGCTCATTGATTGCTTCGATTAATTGCTAATTTCTGTTAATTGTGCAATGTTAAACTGTTGATTAGTGATGCTATATGAACTGTGAATGTTTGGGAAGCAATGTGATTGTGTTCTGTAATGTCTCTCTGTGATGGATGCATGTGATCAGAGGATATGCTTCTCTGTTTGTTCTAAAATTGTTGAGAGATCGATTTAAAATTGCTGTTACTCAAGTGTTGATACTGTTGCAGTATTTTAATTATACAATCAGTTCCTGCAATTTGTCATCTATGTTGATGTTGCGATCTTTGTGTTAGTTAAATGTGATGTGAGTAGTTTGCATTAGTAATTGGCATTGAATGTTCTATGTTTAGCTATGTCCCTCGTTCTCTTTTGAAAACCTTAAGTACATTTTCCCCTAGCAATACATGAAGTGATGAAAAGTGTGAGCAACAGAAGTTGATGCAGATTTACTTTATTCATTTATTGTCTACCACTTTAAATCAAATTGGAAAACTAATCTAAGGATATATAAAGAGGGCAAAGATAACGAAATATAACAGAATGTACACTCTTTAGGGACATGTGTGAAAAGATCAGACCATCTCTCTCATCAATGATTTCTCTAACTCATTTACAGCCAATCTATGTATGATATCCCACAAAATCTCTTGAGCTCCAAGGGTATCATACCCAATCTGTGCACACACATGCTGAGGCAAATGTACAGTTAAAGTCAATGTGTTTAAGCCCTAGTAAAAATTCAACTTTGTCTTTAATCATGAACCATGTTTCAGTTAATGTTTCCTCAGTACAGTATTGCATAGCTGATATTTGTTTATCCAGTACTGCTGTGTTCCTCTAAGTGCATTGATCATATAATTTTCTCATTATTTTTCTTCATTTTCTCGTGCGAGTACAGAGGCTCCAATGACTGAATATGAGAGGATGAAGATGGAAAACTTGATGCGGAACAGTCGGGTGTTCCGCAGTCTTGGAATAGAACAGGCAGCTTCAATTCTGAACAGCACAAGACCAAAGGCCATTGTTGCTACTCGTGAAGACTCTGGCTCATTGTATAAACCTGGAGATGATGAAGATGTTGAACAAGGAGTATTTGATAAGGTACCTTCATGAAAACCCAACACTCATTTTGAACAACACATTATGTCAACATTCATTTTGTATCAACATTCATTTGTGTATCAACCTGGCAGCAAAGAAACTGAAAGAAGCATGAAGCATGAAGAATCTGCAGCAAAGATGCAGCAAAGAAGCATGAAGAAGAAACTGAGAAGCTGAAGCAGCAAGGAAGTGAGATCCAAAGCTTCCTTCGTTTGTTGTTTGGCAGCAAGTATGCATCACCTGATGCTCAGCAGTAAGCTCTCAAACTCAATTAGGCTCTAGATGATATTTTGGTGACATCTGTGACTGTGAGGTTGTGGATACTATTTTGGTGATCGACTTTAACTTCCAACAGAAACCTAGTGTGGATGTAGATGCTTTTTTGATATGGTCATCTGTGATTGAGGTTGTAGATGCCATGTGTGGTGAATTTGGCAAGCTCCAACAGCAACCTGAAATTTGAGACTTTGAGACTTGGTCTGGATGTGTGCTGAATTGGGTGATGGATGTAATGATATTTGATAGTTAATTTAACACTTGTGGACTGGTTATGATATGCAATCATATTTCCATATGCTGTTGGTTGATTTGAATCTGATTTTTGTATGGACTAAAAGAAATTATATGGGCTGAATTGTGTGTGCTGAAAAAATATATGGGCTGAATTGTGCGGGCTGAAAAAAACTGTATGGGCTGCAATCATAAAAAAATTGTATGGGCCAAAAAAAATCTAAAACCAAATAATGGGCCAGGAAGAAACAGCCCAAATAATGGTTGTGACCCATGAAGAGGCTGCCTGCTACGTGGGCTTTAACAGGCCAAAATTCATTTTATGACATTTTTATATTCTGCCATGTCAGCGCCACGTCAGTTTTTGATCTTACGTGGCATTTGCCCATGTGGCAAGGCCTAGGATTTTGTGACAACAAATGAATGTCATAAACCTCTGTGACACTAAAAGCCAATGTCATAGATTTGTGACATGAACTATACAGACGTCACATAATAAATTTGTGACGCGTGTTTTTTGACATTACGATTTTCGTCAACCGAATGTCACAAATCTTGAATTGTGACATGAATTCCATATATTATGACAAAAATAAAATGTCAATAAATGACACATTTCTTGTAGTGGACTACGACGGTTCGAGCAAAAACGTCTACACTGACAAGAACCGCAACAAGAAGCCGCCAAGCAAAGAGAAGAAGTTCTGCAACCTTGGCAAAGCCACGAAGCTCTTCCACCGCGTCCTCACCGCCATCGACGACCTCGACCTTAGCGAGGTGGAGGGGTGGAGCGACGACGATGGGAAGGATGAGCAAGACCCCAAGGGTGGCGACGACTTCTCCGGCATGTGCTTCATGGCCCTTGAGGGCGACGTGAGCGACATCGAGCTTTACTCCGACTCCGACGAGGTATACCCCTCATACGACCAGCTTAATGATGCTTTTCTTAAGCTAGGTAAATTTCATGCTAGATCTAGAGCTAGGTGTAGCGAGTTGGAAAATGAAGTAGATAGATTGTCATGGGAGCTTACTTCACTTATATCTGCTCCCTCCCGTGACAAATGTGATACATGTTGTGCTTTGCTTGGTGACATAGAGAAATTAAGGACCTCTCATGATAGTCTGTCCTCTGAGCTTGACATGATTAAGGTGAAGAATATTAGTCTTCTTGCTAAACTCGAGATGAGTAGGGTAGCGTCTCTTTCATCTACTACTGTTGAGGCTATTTCTTGCACCTCATGTGAGGATAAGGATAATACTTTTAGAGGTCTTTATACCGTGCTTCTCGATCTGCCCAAGACTTGCGAAAGTTGTACTAATTTGAAGATGAACTTAAACAGGGCAGATCATAAAATTGCTAAATTACAAGCTTTTCTATTAGAGCCCATTGCTTCTGTCTCAAAATAATTTCAAGAAATGATTGATCACAGTAACAAAATGGCTCAGTATGCTTCTAAGGGCCCTGTTAGCTCACCATGCAATAATTGTGACAAACTAAAATATGACTTGATTAAATTAGATGAAAAATGTGTGAAGCTAACTAAGGAAATGTGTGAAGCTAACTAAGAACCTTCTAGAGAAGCAACCATCTGCTTGTAATGTGCGTGCTGTTGGGAAGAAGCATGAGGGTTTGGTAGAGACGCCTAGCGACGTGAACCAAATAGCTAGCAGTAGGACTGTCCCTTCTGAGGCGGCTGTGCATGCACAAGCCATTCGTTCCTCTGCTGTTGATTCTTTTTCTACTCCCTTACCTTCTGCTGTCTCTTCTTCCCCCTTGCTCTTCTTGCACCTCTCTCTTTCGGAAGTGTCAGTATCTTATGAACACTCTTGAGAGATTTGTAGGACGCAAGAAGAACCTAAATCTTATTCTAGACCAGTCCAAGGTTTGCAAATTCAATCAAGGTCTAGGATACTATTTTTGTTAGGATGTTAGGAAGCATCCACCTACTGTTCTTAGACCCATAGCAGCAGGTGTGATCGAGGTTGAGCCCAGAACTAAGAAAGTTCAATTCAAGTCAGCGGGCTTTGTCCAAGGGATCTCTGACAGTAAGGTGGTTCCACCTGTTGCTTCGACCTCTCAGAAGGTGAAGCCCCATCATGCTACTTCTACCTCTCAGAAGGTGAAGTATCTTTGTACCTTCTGTCAGAAGGATGGACACTTGGTCGAGAGATGCTTCAGGCGCGCCAAGATCGCACGTAGAGACCATGTTGAGGCTCTTAGGGGTATTCAGGGCCAGCCCCAGACCTTGAGTGCACCTAAGACCAACACGAGGTCGAGAGTTGCTACTGTTGATGGGTTTGCGCAGCATCGAGGACTTGGTTTTTCTGAGTCTTCTGGTTTTTGTCCTCGATATGCCCCTGGTCGTGACTTCCACCGTCCTGAGGGTAGATCTCATTTCCCCCGTCAAGATAGCTACCCACGGTGAGATCAGCGTGTTGCCGGTGTTCCGACTCGCATTCCCATAGCAGTCGAACCCAGCAACAACTTCAGGTCTGCACATAGACCTTTTCTTCTTTGAGCGACAGAGAGCGTAGGATAGTTAGAGGTCAGTCGTGTGTGACTACTTCTTCTGCTCGATGTGTGACTCAGTATTGGGTGCCAAAATCTCTTTTGATTTATCCCAATACTGAGTCTTTACTCTCTGTTTGACTCAGGTTCACCGGGCTGGGAAGGGAGAGGTTTGGCTTGTAGACTCCGGTTGTTCTCGACATATGACCGGAGACTCCTGTTGGTTCTCCAGGTGATGAGATGATCACCTTTGGAGATGCTTCGTCTGACGCGTCATCGCTAAAGGTACTATGCGAGTTAATGATTCATTTATTTTAAAAGATGTTGCCTTAGTAAGTAAGCTGCAGTACAATTTACTTTCTGTTTCTCAGCTTACCGATGACGGTTTCGAGGTGAGCTTCAAGAAAAACACATGCAAAATTCTTGATTCTTCGGGTAGTCTGGTTTGCGGGATTTCTCGTTATGGGAGGATCTTTCGTGCTGATTTTGTTGAGTTTTTGTAACACCCCGAATTTTTGCTAAAATAAAAAATAATAATAATAAATAGTAAAAATGGATTAAAATAAAATTTGAATTAAAATAAGTATTTCTGTGCCTAAAGTTCAAAGTTGGTTTTTCCCTGAATTTCTGTTTTTGAAAAAGCTGGATTTGAAAAGCAATTTCAGAAAAACCTAAAAGTATTATTAAATAAAATGATATTTTGATTTTCTATAAAAATCCTATGTCAAATTAAATTTTGGAGTTATTTGGCTTTTATTTGGGTTTTCAGAGTTTTCAGGAGTTTAAAATGTATTTTTGAAATTAAAAAGTATTTTAAAGTATGAAAATTAAATACCAACATTAGTTGGAAATATTTTTATTGAGTTAAAAATTTCTCCAGGAGGTTCTAGGAATTTTTCTAGAATTTTTGGAGGTCATTTGGTATTTTTCTGAGGCTTATTGAATTTTCTGGCATTTCTGAAAATCCAAAATCAATATTCAAAAAGAAAATTCCCTTCCCCCTTCCCTCCGACCGCCACGTGGACGGCCAGATTGCTGCCCACGTCGCCAAGCCATCCCGCCTCCCTTCCCTCCCCGCGCACCACGCGTGCGGCCCAGATAGCGACCACGCCGCCCCGGCCCATCTCGACCACCCCTCGCCCACTTAACCCCCGCCCCCATCCTGGCCGCCCGTTCATCTCCGCCCGTGCGATCTCGGCCGCATCCCTCCACTTAAACCCCCGCGCCCATCCACCGCCGTTCGATCACCCGCCCCGTGATCTCACCCGTCCGCGCCCCCTCACTCTTCCCCCTCTCCCTCTCGCTGACGGGCCGACCCCACCCGTCAGGCCCGTCCCCTACCTCGCGCCGCCGCCATGGCCGTTGGCCGGCTCCGCCCTAACCAGCCCTTCCCCTTTCTTCGCCCGCACGCCGCCCCTCCCTTCGTGCGCCGCAAGCCCGCGCCCACCTCTTCCCCGTTTTCCGCGCACGACGCCCACTTCCCCCACCCGCCTGGACTCTATCCGCAGCTAACCGCCGCCCACCTCCCCGCTTTCTCCGGCGAGGAATCCCGCCGCGCCTCCACCCCCTCGGCCCTATAAAAGCCACCCCCGAGCACCGCCCTCTCCCACTCCACCTCGCTCCACCTCCCATTTGCTTCCTCCGGCGCCCGAGAGCTCCCCCCACCGTGCGCCTTCTCTCCGCCGCGCCACCTTCTCCTCCGGCGAGGGATTGCCGGCGAAGGAGTGCCGCCCGAGCTTCGACGAGGCCGCCCCGAGCTTCGCCGCATCGCACCGAGTATCCTCCGCCTCTTCCCCGTCTGCCGGTACCTGAGCGCCTCCATCGCCTCCACCTCGTCGCCGGCCACCTCCGTCCACCGCCAAGCTTCGCCGGAGGTATGGGCTTGCTCCCCGCACGCCCCACTTCCCATTCCCACCCTCGCCGTCCTCCGCCGTGGCCGCTGCCGCCGGCGACCCTAGGGACCCGTGCGCCCCGCTGGTGACCGCGCCACCTCAGCCGGCCCGTGCTGGCGTGTCAGCCACGTCGGCGCCACCCACGCACCAGGCCGCCCCGTCAGCGCCACCCGCACCTCCTTGCCACGTCGGCCACCGCCCCTTCGGTGGACCCGTTCCATGGACCGAGGCCCACATGTCAGCCGGCCCAACCCCTAGATGACGTCACGCTGATGCAAAAACTCAGGTTTTCCCGTAGAAATTTAATTCGGCCGAAAATGATTTTGGTGCTGACGTCATAATCCTCAATTTCCCGTACAAAAATAATTCCAAAAATTCCTTTTATTCTTTTTCCCTGAATTTAAACTTCCTGGAGCCCGTTCTCCTTCGTTCTAACTCCGATTTGGCCCATTCAAATTCCTAAATTCATCAAAAATTCCCCTCTATCCATTTCTAGCCTCAATTCAAATATTTGAGTTCAATTTGAATTTAATTGGATTTTATTTGAATTTGGTGGGTTATTTTCACGTGTAGACTTCGACGATTCGGGAGATTTCTTCGACGAAGATTCAAACCAATTTGAAGAGCAAGGCAAGTCACCCTCCTTGATCATGTTGATCCCAGTTTCCAAATAAAACTATGTTGTTTTAAATTATTCTGCATGCATATTTTTATTCAACGTATTTCAATTCAGTTTTAAATTTAGTTATTGCCTACTTGTTAATCCCTCCATTGAATTTGAATTCCTCAATACCTTGTCTCCCTAGATTCAAACTCTAGTTAATACATTAGTGTTGGCTAGAGAGTTTATTCAAATGCTTAGCCCTGCGAAGTTATATTATGTGTTTTTGGGATACCCTTTTCACATAAAATGATGACCCTTTTTACATGAAATGCTGTACTCTTGACTTTGGTGAGTCAAGGAGTGTTATGAAATTATTTTGAAAACAAATATGAAACTGGTTTAGACTTAGGCAAATGGTTAGAATGGTGGGTGCAGGCATGCCCTGTTGGTTGGAGCCGCAGTGGTTGATTGTCGTGCACGGGGGTATGTGGTTGGGCCTAAGTCAATTAAGGACCGGTCTGTGAGCTACTGATGCAAAGTCCTAATCGTACTACCACATGGCTGGTATGGGACAGCCCTGGCTAAATAATTTGTGAAGTCCCAATCTGAGTTGAGTCGTAGGTTGAAAGTGAGCGTGGTTGGTGCCATGTGAAGTCTCACTTGGGCGAGCATGGTTAAGCCATGAGAAGTCTTGTCTAGGCTCAAGAGGGGGTCCCGGTCTGGTGGATTCCTTACTGGGGTGAAACCTTAGAGTTGGCTTGACCAGGTTGAAGGCTTTGCATTGTAAAGGCTTTGTCACGACTCCCCACCGCACACCTAAGGAAGTGTGTAATCTAGTGGTACAACGGGATGATCATGTCTTGTGGGTAAAGCTGTACAACCTCTGCAGAGTGTATAATCTATCCTGGATAGCCGTGCCCACGGTCATGGGCATGCTGAGTAAAAGTTTTTCATGGATTAGACTTTGCTTTTCAAAATGTTTTTGAAAACCTTGTGGATGGATGGAATCCATGAGAGATGAAAACCTTACGGATGGATGGAATCCGTGAGAGATTGAAATCTGGTGAATGGATGGAATTCATCAGAGTTGCGCAGTGAAAGCGTGTGGATGGTCCGGGTGGGATGCCCGTGGATAGGTTGGTGTTTGGTCGGAGCCGACACTGACGGTATTATTTTCAATTACAAGTAATGTTTTTATTTACTGTATTAAATTCCGCGATTTCAATCTATCTATAGTATTTCTTAAATGCTGTTTTATGCAAACTAACCCTATAACCCTTCCATTGAAGCCTTTATCATTATGTTGCATTTTCCCGGGTGATTTGCGGAGTACAAGTTTGTACTCACGTTGCTTTTTCCACACAGAGAAGGAAGACGTCAACTACGATGAAGATCTGGACGAATAGGCCACGTCTTACTGTCGTTTGCCTGTGGGCAGGCTCAGTGGGCTTCTTCCGCTTCGGTTTTTCTTCCGCTGCTTATTACTTAATTTTGGCTTATGTGCCGTTGATGTAAACTTTGGCAATCATGCTCATATTCAGTTAATAAATGTCATTATGGTTGATATTTATCTTTGTTGTACGTTGTGTGCACTAGCTGATCCTGGACTAGTGCGATTTACACAGAGGATCCAGGAGTCGTTGCTCCGGGTTCCGACAGTTTTCTGGTGATCTTCTCAGGTGTTTAGTTGATTTTGAGTCCCGTGACCTTACTTTCTGGCATAGGAGACTTGATCATATTGGATTTGACCATTTGACTCGAGTTAGCGGCCACGACCTCATTCGTGGTCTGCTGAAACTCAAGATGGTCAAAGATCTTGTTTGTGCTCCATGCTGGCACGGCAAGATGGTTGCCGCTTTTCACCCTCCGGTCACAGTGACTATGATTGATGCACCAAGACAGCTGCGCCATATGGACACAGTTGGACTAGCTAGAGTGCAGTCAGCAGGAGGGAAGTGGTATATTCTTGTCGTGGTCGATGACTTCTCGAGGTATTCTTGGGTGTTTTTCTTAGCCTCGAAGGATGAGACATTTACGCATTTTCGGGGTTTGTTTAGTAGGCTTTCTGTTGAGCTCCCGGGTGCCTTACGAGCGATCCGCAGTGACAATGGCACGGAGTTCAAGAATTCCTACTTTGAGAGGTTTTGCGGTGAGACAGGTGTAGAGCACCAGTTCTCTTCTCCATACGTCCCTCAGCAGAATGGCGTTGTGGAGAGGAAGAACCGTACCTTGGTCGAGATGGCCAGGACGATGCTTGATGAGTACTCTACACTGAGGAAGTTTTGGGCTGAGGCTATAGCCACCGCGTGCCATGTTTCAAACAGAGTTTTTTCTGAGGGCACACTTGCATCGCACCTCTTATGAGTTGAGATATGGGCGAAAGCCCAGCGTCTCGCATTTTCATGTGTTTGGATACAAGTGCTTTATTCTAAAGTCTGGGAACCTAGATAAGTTCGAGTCACGCTCTTGTGATGGGATCTTTCTAGGCTACTCGACTTCTTCGCGGGCTTATAGGGTCTGGAAATGCGAGACTAGTAAGATGGTAGAGACCTGTGAGGTGACCTTCAACGAGGCCAGTCCGGGGACTAGGCCCGATATCTTAGGTTCTTTAGAGCAGTCCGAGACCATCTTTGTGGATGATGAGGACGATGGAGATGAGGGTTGTCTACCTGATCCAGCTCCTCATCCTCCTCTTGAGGTGCCTGCTTCCACCACTGTACCTCGAGGAGATCAGCCCATGCCTTTTGCTTCTTCTGGAGCTAGTGGATCTGTTCCTACCTCATCAGCTCATGAGGTAGAGGCCACTTCTTCATCTCATCCAGGACCTCCCCGAAACATCCAAAAAGACCATCCTTCTGAACAGATGATTGGAGACCTTTTTGAGCGAGTCACTCGCTCAAAGTCTGGCATGTCACATTTCTGTCTCCACTCTGCCTTCGTTGCCACCTTTGAGCCCAAGGATGTCTGTCATGCTCTTTCTGATGAGTCTTGGGTCAATGCCATGCATGAGGAATTATAGAATTTCGAGAGAAACAAGGTATGGTCGCTTGTTGTGTCGCCTAGAGGTCACAATATCATTGGTACCAAGTGGGTGTTCAAAAACAAGCAGAGTGAGGATGGGGTAGTCATTCGAAACAAGACTAGACTGGTAGCGCAGGGCTTCTCCCAGGTTGAGGGTCTATATTTTGAGGAGACTTTTGTCCCTGTAGCTAGACTTGAGGCCATTAGAATCCTGCTTGCTTTCGCAGCTTCTAAGGGTTTCAAGCTTTACCAGATGGATGTCAAGAGTGCCTTTCTCAATGGGTTTATTGAGGAAGAGGTCTATGTGAGACAGCCTCCAGGTTTCGAGAACCCCAAGTACCCAAACCATGTCTACATGCTTTCCAAAGCATTGTATGGACTTAAGCAGGCCCCTAGAGCTTAGTAGGAGAGGCTTAAGTCCTATTTGTTGAGTCATGGTTTTGAGATGGGTAAGGTAGATAAGACCTTGTTCATTCGTAGGCATGGCAATGACTTTCTGGTCATCCAGATTTATGTGGATGATATCATCTTTGGCGGCTCCTCTCATGCTCTTGTTTCACAATTCTCGGATGTCATGAGCACCGAGTTTGAGATGAGCATAATGGGTGAGTTGACCTTCTTCCTTGGCTTCCAGATCAAGCAGACTCGGGAGGGTACTTTCTTGCATCAAGGCAAGTACACTCGTGACCTCCTGAGACGCTTTGACATGAGTGATGGGAAGCTAGTGTCGACTCCGATGGCATCCACAGCTTCACTTGACCCAGATGAGGATGGCGAGCCAGCTTCACTTGATCCACAGCTCCGATTAGCTCTCTTCTCTACCTCACTGCCTCGAGACCGGACATATATTTTTCTGTGTGTCTTTGTGCCCGGTTTCAGGCTTCTCTTCGCGTATCTCACCGCCAGGCGGTGAAGCGCATTCTTCGGTACCTTCGAGCTACCATTGACTATGGTATCTGGTACTCTTCCTCTTCCTGTCTTTCCCTCAGAGCCTACTCGGACGTAGACTTTGCCGGTTGTAGGATAGATAGGAAGAGTACTTCTGGCACCTGCCAATTTATTGGCACTTCTCTTGTCTCTTTGTCAGACCCGGATTTTTCAATCCGAATCTTACTGTGTTTCACTGCACTAATCCCTGGATCAGTAGTTAGTGCTCACATGTACATTGCTGAATCATTTCATACATCGCATAAACATCCATTATATTACATAAACTGAAATACACCACGTCGGGTGATAGTTTCCAAAAGGGGCCGACTAGGCCAAATGTCATGATTACAAACACGCACAGCGGAAATACAGCAAAAGCAAACCCAAATCCACAGGCAAGCGGCCAGTAGGGTAATGTGTACAATATATGCCACCAGGATCCGGTAACATAAATGTACACAACGCCTAGAGTCTACTTGTCTATGCCTAACCACCGAGGCCTACGCCTTAATTATCGCCTTTGCTTCCGTCGACGTTGGCGGGAGCCTCCTCATAGGCGTAATGTTCCTGAACTCCTGTTTCTGAATTGTATCGCAAGAGCGAGAATGAGCACTCCGACCCCGTGCTCAGCAAGCCAACACACAGAATGCAATAATGATATATGTATGGCTAATCAAAGGAGAGGCTTGGGCTCATTTTATTTTTGCGGAGAGTGCTTTTGAATACAATTATAGGAAAATCCCTGAGACCTAGCAATTTTAAACTCAAAACTTTTGTTTATAAAGTAAGTTGATCTTATAATTGACACAGATTCCATCCACCATTACATGGCATCTGCGCCATATAGCATCTTTCAGCGTTATAGCCGCTTAACATACCACTGGGATAACTCCCAGGACAATTCCAAACCAGGGCAGTCCTTCGCCCTTAAATTTTTCCATTCCCAGTTTCCAATGTTTTTAAAACAGAACTATATCTAGTTAAGTTCCCATGCCTGCCCTTGACCGTGGGCACGGCTATTCGAATAGTTTTGACTCTGCAGAGTTTGTACACTTTCACCACAAGAGATGAACTATCCTTTTTGCCAACATGCTTCCTTAGGCATGAGACCCAGATAATTTATCACAAAGCCTTTACCTTACTCCGATCTAGCTAGACACCACCCACGCTGAGGTTTCACCGCTGAAGGGTTACACCACCACAGTCAGAAGCCCCCTCTTGCGCCGTGTGAGTACAGTACACCCTGTGCCTCACTGTGGGTAAACCAGTACACCCTGGTACCCACTTCCCTCGGTGATGTCTGAACTAAACCCTTGCAAGTTATTCAGCTAGGTCGTACCCATTATAGACTTGTGGTTGTACTGTTTTACACGGGTTGACATGACAAGATTCGGTCCTTAAAGTTACCCGGATGGTTCTACCACATTTCATGATTTGTGCTCCCACCGCACCACATACCAGCCCCCAAACCATCCATCCAGGTGTTTAAGCAATTTTAGGATTTTTCCAGAGGTAAAAATATTGTGTCCACTTACTACAGTCATTCCATCCATGACTGTTCCCAAATCATATCATATTTTGCAAGTGTTTCTATTGGGGCAGCTATGTACCCCCGTTTCATCTAGCAATACTAAGCATCGCAATATTTATTTGGACTTACTGATAAAAAGCTATGATAGTGTAAGTTTTGCTAAGGCGACAAGGTTCACATGTCCAAATATTTCAACGGATTATTATAAGCAAGCATCACAGTAGGCGTATAGCTATCATTTCTGGAAATGAACATATTTTACCACATGAAATAACAGCATGCATGTTGATATTTAAAGGAAATTACTTTGCAAAATCGTAGGTTCAAAATGATCAAGGTGTTAACTCGCCTTGGTCACAGGAATCGGGTTCTTGATGATCTTGAACTTCTAAGGTTGCTGCCTCGGCTTCCTCCTCCTGAGCCTCGTATGCTATATAATCGTGCGAATACCCAAATAAAAGAAAAGCAACCAATCACTCAAAATATCACCAGAAAATCAAATAAACTCCAAAAGTTATGGTTCTGGTTCCATTAGATAGATATGGAATTTAGA
Organism: Dendrocalamus latiflorus; assembly: GCA_017311315.1. NCBI lineage: Eukaryota > Viridiplantae > Streptophyta > Magnoliopsida > Poales > Poaceae > Dendrocalamus > Dendrocalamus latiflorus. The sequence goes on from CM029630.1 coordinate 21,919,273, forward strand.
CAAATTTAGAAATTTGTTTCATTCAATTTGGAGCTAAAATGAAGAAGTTATAGCCAGTCAAAGTTCTCTGTTTTTAGTCAAATCCAAAAATTACTAAATTTTGACATGTGGGGCCCACTGTCAGCCCCTGATTCATTTTAATTTCCATTTTTATTTACTTTTCGGTTATCTGTGCTACTGACATGTGGGTCCGGTTACTGTTCATGGGGTCCACATGTCAGTACGGTCCTTACTTAGAGGTCTCACTGACCGGTGGGGCCCGGCGGTCAGCGGTGACTCGGGAATGCAGTGGCTGACAGGTGGGGCCCACCTGTCAGACCGAAATAAAATCGAGAAAACTCAACCCGGCGCTGCGGAGCCAGAGGCTCGAACGCGCGCGGCCGGGGAGTTGGGAGGGAGAAGAGAGTTAACGCTGCTAGCCAAGAGAGCGGGGGAGGCTTTGCCTACCTCTATAGCGCAATTTATCCCCTTGAGGTGGGTCGGCAGCGGGGTCGGGCAGAGAAGTCGGGGACGACGGTGGCCGGCGGTGAGGGAAGGTCGGGGAGCTTCGGGTGAGTGTCGAAACGCGATCCTCGCGTTATGGTGAAGACGGTGACGCGGTCTTCAAGGGCCGAGGAGGTCCGGAGATGGGTCGGCGTCGAGCGGCAGCGGCGGCTCGGGGAAGCTCCAGGCGGCGGCGAACCACAGGCGACGAGGAGCTCGGACGAGGGCCGGGAAAGCTTCGCGGCGCTCTGGAGACGATCCTAGCTCAAGGAATTTGGCTCTGGGACAGTAAAACAGTGGGAAGTTAGTTCGCCGGAGTTGGGGGAGAAAGAGATCGCCGGCGGCTGCAGGGCACGAATACCCGATTACCTTCGGGTGAACGGAGAGAGCGGCGTGGGGAACTCAACGGAGGGTTCATTGCCTTATATACCTGCTAGGAGGGGAGCTGGCAACGGGCGGCTCCCGCGCGGTCGCGTCGGAGCAGGTGGCGGAGGCAGGGGGGTGACGCGGGCGGCATTAATGCTGGGCACACTGTGCGTGACGCAGCATGCCCACGCCCGCGCGGTCTCCTCCGCTTTTGCGGTCTCTCACGCGCGAGAGGGGGAGCTGGGCAGAAGATCGGCGCCACGTGGCCGGGCCGATGCGACGGGGCGGGGAGAAACCGGGGGCGGTGGCGCCGAACCGTGGGCGGAGGCGGTGGATCCAGGGATGGCGTCGGCTCCGCAGGCTTTTCCACCATGGCGACGGGATGACACAGGCGGGCGAAGCCGTCGCATGCGCGCCACGGAGGCGCGCGGTGCTGTCCCCGCGCAGAGAGAGGAATCGGGGCGAATGGGGAAGAAGGCCCTGACAGGGCGGGCCCATCGGTCAGCGGGAAAGGGGTGAGGGCAGCGCGATGGCGCGGATGAAGCCGCGTGGCGGGGAGGGTTGATCGGGCGGCCGACGTGGTTAAGTGAGGGGAACGGAGGAGATCGGCCGAGGCGCGGGGAAAGGGGGAAATCGCGGCCGTCCACGCGGCGAGCGGGGGTAAGGGGAAGGCGGGATCCGCCCGGGCGACGTGGTTCGATCCCGCCCGACCAGGTGTCGGCCGGAGGGCGGTTGACTTTCTGATTTTTCCGGATTTTTAAGTTTTGCTTTTAGAAATTACCAGAAAATCCCAATAAGTCCAGAAAAATGTGAAAATGCTTCCAAAAATTCCAGGAAAACTCTCAGAGGTCCCTGATATTACTCTGGACTTAATAAAAATATTTCCAACTAATGTTGGTATTTACTTTACTTGCTTCCATTGTTTTTCACGCCATTGTTTTCAAAAATAATATTTTATGCCCTAAATCAAATTTCTTTCTTTACTTTTATGGATCATCTTTTCAGATTCGTGTTTACAAATTTTTTTTTTCTTCCTTCCATTACTTGCATATTCCGCTTTAGGGTATTATCAATACCTGTCTTTCTCTTTTATTAATTCTTCGATTTTTGGAATCTCTACCAAATTCAGGAAAACATCGAAAAATCCAAATTCAAATGGAATATATTGCAAAAGTAATTCAAAAGCTTCTTATTTCTAATTTCGAATTTTCGGGCTGTTACACTCTTGGTCTTCTAGAAAGCAGTTCGGTGTTGCACAGCCCACTGCAGAGGCCGAGTACGTTGCTGCATCCAGTTGCTGCAGCCAGGTACTTTGGATGGCTTCGACTCTGCGGGATTTTGGGTTATCTGCGAACATGTCTGCTGTAAACTGGGCATGGTCAAACCAGCACGGGGTTATAGACAGTGTTCCACTCTTTTGTGATAACACTTCTGCAATTAACATTGCTAAGAACCCAGTGCAGCACTCTCGGACCAAGCATATTGATATTAGATATCACTTCCTTCGAGACCATGTGGAGAAGGGTGACATTGTGCTCCAGTTTGTGGAGAGTGACCACCAGTTGGCTGATATCTTTACCAAGCCTTTGGATAGCTCTAGGTTTTCAGCCTTGCGGGGAGAGCTTGGGGTGGTCTGTCCTTATGGACTGTAGTGAGGGGGAGTTTTTGTGCTTTACTGCTTTATCCTGTATATTATGCTCCTGATCTTATTTTGTTGCATTGCATTTGGGTGCATTGGGTTAGTCCTCCTAGCATAGATTAGAGTGTATCTCTCGTCTAGTTGCTTGGATTTCTTCCTCTCATCTTGTGATCTAGGATGTTGTTTATTAGCTGTCTCTCTTCTCACTAGTTTGAGCTCACTCACTTCTTATAGGTTCTAGGAAGGGTTGGGCCACCCTTGGGTAGACAGGGAACGTGTTTGCTCCTTAGTGTGTTAGAAGAGCAGTTGATAGTCCTATAGTCATATGGTGGTAGATGAGAGTCAGTCTGAGCTATAGTATCCTCTATACCTTATCTATGCTTCCAGGACTGCCTTTTCTGATTTCTTTGCCAACTTCTCGTTTTTATAGCTTTGGTTCAGGGGGAGTTCATTTGGGAGCTTCTGGAGCTTAATATTGACATAACTCAATTTGAACTAAAAGTGCATCACATGTTGAGGGGGAGTTGAATTTTCTTGCATTTTAGCATTCTGCATTGTAATATAACTACATGGAGCCTTGATTATTATCCTTAGTTGACATGTTTACAATGCTTTACATCTTACCATGATCTGTGCTTAATTGGTAGATTTATCATGTCTTTATATGTGTCGTCAAGCCTTTGCCATTGATAAGTTAATTAAAATTGCACAACTTGAATTAAGACATGTCATGTTAGCTCTTGAGACTAGTCTGTCTTTAGTCATCCCTTTATAATTCATGCCATGTCAAATAGGCTAAGTTGAGTCTTGAATCTTTAATTGAGCTTTAGATTGAGCTATGCTAGCTTCTTGATGAAGCATGAGTTAGTACAATTATTTAAGAAAGCAAAAAGATCTCTTTTATGTGCGAAAGAACTGATCTCACCAATTCTTTCTCATGAGACTGCTTGGCATTGCAGTAGGTATGAACTCAGGGGGAGTTTTGGATGACCAAGATCATCTCCTTAAGCTTCTTGCTTGGAATGGTCGTATAAGGCTTGAGATCTAGCACATGACTAAAATTTGGTTGGAAACGACCATGAGTTTTAAAGAACAATATGTTCATTGTGCTAAATTTGCTTAACTTCAAAAAGAATCAAGTACTTGAACAAATGATTCATTCTTGAACTTGTAGCACTCTAAATTGACTCAATACTAGCTTCTCGGTTCCACTTAGATTATTGACATGGCTTGCATCATCTTTGGATACCTCTAGCTAGACTTTGATCTTGAATGGTTTGACATGCTCAAAAATTCATTTAATATTCAGATTGTTACTTATGTGGCTTGGCTTGATTATGCATATTTTGTTATGATCTTGATAGCATCCTATTGTATTATGGCTTGGTGTAATACTTCATGGTCAATTTGGATAATCCTCATGGCTCTAATTGCTTAGCATTGAATAAATTTCAGCCACACCATGTTTTATTTTCCTCCAAAGAACCTTGATGATTTTATTGCCAAAAGGGGGAGAATATTTGGAGAAAAAGCCCTTTTTGGGAGCTTTTGTGAGGAAAACTTGTTCTTTCTTTTGTCAACATGGTCATTAGCATCATTTTCTTTCTCTTGGACCATGTTTGACTCTTCAAACAAATTCAAACTTTTATGCGCTTTTTCTGTGTTTGTCAATATACTCATCAAGGGGGAGATTGAGAGACCATGTGGAGGTATCCCCATGTTTGTGATGAGTAATTGACGGTTGTATTAGTGAGTTTGAGTTTATTTGGGTATTCTAGGGTTGAATACCTTTCATTTGTGCTATTGTTGATATGCTGTTTCGTGCGGTGCTATGCGACGGTTTGCTTGTCTGTGTGACTACAGGACTTCGGAGCTAGGTCATGGTGAGGCGAGAGAACCAGGACTAGGCACAGGAAGTGTTGAGGTCCAAACGGTCGGTGATGCTGAAGATGATCGAGGCTGGTGAGGTGGTTGCGAGTTGGGAGACGAAGAACCGGAGTTGGAGCTACCGGTGATGGACATGACGGGCGACGACGAGAGAACCGGGACTAGGCTCAGGGAGGAGTCGGAGGTCCAGACGGTTGGGTGTCGATGGCGGTCGTGCGCGACAAAACAGACCAGGCCTAGACTCAGGTGGAATTGGAGGTCTCGGTCGGTGTCGGGTGGACACGACGGGCAGCGGCGAGTGGACCGGGACTAGGCTCAAGGAGGAGTCGGAGGTCCAGGCGGTCCGGATGCCGGGTGCGGTCGTGTGCAGCGGATCGGACCGAAACTAGACTCAGGGAGGAGTCGAGGTCCAGACGGTCAAGGTACCGGATGCGGGAAGCTTCCGAGAAGGTGCTTGAGGGCAAATTGAAGATTTGAATCAAGTGGGTGACTTTTCCCTCCATTTCCTGGAAACGGTTTGAGCCTTGCCTCTTGTGGATGAAAGGCATGGAGTGGAGGGAGTATGACATTTCTTGTTTTGCCTCTTGTTGGTGAGGTCCTGCCTTCAAATGAGGAGAGGTGGAGGCAGAGCAAGAGCAAGAAATGTAGTTGGCTGTAGAGTGCTTGAGTTGAGCAGTGTGCTGTGTGTGAGCCCCTGCGTGTGCGTGTTCTCAAGCATGTAGTGTGTGTTCCCCTCACATCCAACTGCGTATGGGGACTCCTATGTAATCATTTATCTCTAAGAAATATGAGAAATTTCGTGTCTGAGATGGTTTGAGTTTCAGTGCTTTGTGCTTCAGTTCTTTTTCTTGCTGCTCTCTAAATCTTGAGTGTTTTGTTTAATTCCTTGTTGGAGGGGCTGCAAAATGCATTGCTATGAATTGGGAGAATCCTTAAGGCCTTTTGGCTAGTTATTCCCAAGAGCAATGAATTCATGAAGCTATTTTTCCCAGAAATCCAAAGTGAAGCACTTCCTCTGTTTTTCACTGTTTATGGTTTGATGTCAGGGCATGCTTGGATCTTTGGATTCTCAGAGAAATACTCATTCCAAGTTTATGTTCTAGTGTCCTGATGTCATTGCTTAGCTATTTGCAAAAGCTCATGAGCAAAGAATGAGAGATTATTGAGTAATTTAGATTTCAGCTCATTCTTTGTAGAAGTTTTAGTTTTTTTGTCAAAATCTTAATTCCTAGCTTTCTTGTTGAAATTCTTGGTTTCCAGAGGTCCCATTGTTGTTTAGACTGTGTTTCTAATCTTTTGGGTTGAGGAGAACAGAAGCTTTCCTCTAATATTCTTGAACTTAGCCAAGATCAGTATTTGCAGATTTTTCAGTTCGGGGTGTGCTGTCCTCTGGCCTTCGCTGAAAATGGGCCGGTCAGACCGGTTAATACATGGCGGTCAGACCGGCCTGTCAATAGCGGTCAGACCGGCCAGGGGCGGTCAGACCGGCAAGGCCCAGGCGGTCTGACCAATGTACTAAGTGCGGTCTGACTGGCCACCTGAGATTACTGCTGCTGTTTTTTATTTTTTGTGCTATGCTCCTTGGTTCTTCTCTGTTGTTTTAGGCTTCTACTTTCTCTTCTGTTTGTTTGAAGTTCCATAGAGCTTGAGTCTTCCTCTTCATAGCTTTTATAGCTATTGGAGAGGAGATTTATTTGTGGATACTTTAGGGGCAAATTTTTAAAGAGGCACCATTCACCCCCTCTGTTTCCATTTTCGATCCTATAGAATAAAAAAAGGCAAATTCTTACTAAAAGGAAATCTGAAATAAAAAGGAAAGGGAGACAAAGCTACTATTCACTGATGTTTCTTTTTTTGTAGAAATTTCACACGAACAATTTAATTCCTAGAAGAAATGAAAAAAATCTTGCGTCCCAAATGATGCCTACGTGTGAACTGTGATGGTACTAGGATAAAATGCCTTTTTCGCATGGTGAGGATAAAATGCCATTGCTACCTTCGCATTACATAAGAACTAGCTGAATGTCTGTGCGTTGCTACAGATTTTTAAAATTTATCATACTATATGTTTTAAAACTCATAGGTGGTAAAATTTTTTACAATATGCATACAAACTTGTTCTAAAAGTTTTTAAATCCATCAAGTAAGTCGAAAGCCGTCGATCACACCTCGTGGTCATAAGTCAGAAGACATCGACCACACCTCGTGGTCGTAGGTCGGGAGCCCTCGAGCACACCTCGTCGTCGTAAGTCGGAAGCCGTCGACCATCGCATGTGATCGTAGGTCGGGAGCGGTCGACCATCACTGGTGGTCGTAAGTTGGCAGTGATCAACGATCGATCGTGGTCCTAAATCGAGAGCCTTCGACAATGGCTCATGGCCGTACATCAGAAGCTGACAACCATAATTCGTGGTTGTAAGTCAGAAGCCATCGAGAATACCTCGTAGTCGTAAGTCGGAACACATCGACCAGCGCTTGTAGTCGTAAGTTGAAAGACATCGACCACACCTCGTGGTCGTAAGTCGAAACACATCGACCAGTGTTCATTGTCGTAAATTAGAAGCCATCGATCACACCTCGTGGTCGTAAGTTAGAAGCCGTCAACCATTGCGCGTGATTGTAGGTCGGGAGTGGTCAACCATCGCTGGTGGTCGTACGTTGGTAGGTCTCCGGTGCACTTGTGCCCTGTCGCCCAACTGTTGGCGCTAGCCTACTCGGCCCCGACTTCGACCACGGCTTGGACTTCGACCACGACCCTTCGACTTCGATTATGGCCCTTCGACTTCGACGCGGACTGACTTCATCCACAACACTTCAAATTCAACCAATGCCCCTTCGACCACGGTTTGGACTTCGATCATGACCCTTCGACTTCGGCTACAGTCGGACTTCAACCACAGCCCTTCGACTTCGACCGCAGACCGACTTCGTCCACAACCCTTCGACTTCGACCACTGCCCCCTTCGACCACGTCTTGGACTTTGACCACGGCCCCTCGACATCAACCACGACTTTAACTTCGACCACAGATCTTTGACTCCAGCTACAGCCCTCTTCAACCATGGCTTCGACTTTGACCACGGCCCCTGAACTTCGGCCATGGCCCCTTGACCACGGCCCCATTCGACCACGGCACTGACTTCGACAACCAGCTTGGGAGTTCAAAATCGCAGACACACACGACATGCTCCGAGCAAAGAGCAGGAGGAGGTAGAGAGGCTCACAGGGCGAGCGACCGCTGGGCTGCAGCGATGGGGGAGAGCCCCGTGGGCGAGCGTAGTAAGAGGAAGCCACCGCCAACACCAAGTGCCCTTCTCTTTGATCCACCGGCTGCTGTTGCTGAGCGCCATTCTCTTCGATCCACCGGCCACTGTTGCCGAGCGTCGTGTCGCTGGCTGGAGAGACGATGAGAGATGGAATTGGTGGCAGTGCCCTGGAGAAAGTTGGGGGACTGCGACCAGATGCTGCCGTGCGGGGAAGGAATTGGTGGTGGCGTCGAGGAGGAGGAGGCGCGACATGAGGGTTCGGGGGAGAAGGAGGTGGCAGTTGCAAGAGCTGGAGGTGGGGAGGTGACGGCGGGCAGATGGGGAGAGGAGACGGCGGGCAAATGCGTTGGGGAGGCGGCGATGAGGGGATGCAATGCTGCTGGGGGAAGTTGAGGGACTGTGACTAGACGCTACCGTACAGGGAAGGAATTGGTGGTAGCGCTGAGGAGGAGGAGGCGCGACACGAGGGTTCGGGGGAGAGAAGGAGGCAGCGGTTGCGGGAGGTGGAGTGGTTGCAGGAGGCGGAGGATGCGGGGGAAGAGAAGAGGAGGAGCGCGGCCCACGCATCGGCCCGACCTTTTCTACAAGGAGCAGAAGAACTACCTACATATGGATTTGGATGGCTGATGTTTAATTGGACGGCTAAGAAGAGAGGAGGGAGAACGGACCGACGACCACCAACTCACATTTTTATAATAGTAAAGATACTTGAATGCCATTACTACCTTCGCATTACTACCTAACAGAATAGATGTTTGATTCGAATTTGACATCTGATGCATACTGATATTAAACGTATTCAAATTTATATTTATTTAAAAATACTAATGTGATTTTCCCTATTAGACCCCTTTCCTGTTTTCACCCTTGCCGAACAGCCATGGAGGATATTCCTGAAAGCCCTCTCTTTCCCTTTCTATGCACCCCAAACTCGCCCCAAACCTTCTCCGCCACCGCAAGCCTTGCCGCCATTCCTGGCCGCCGTCTCTCGCTCCACTCCAAACACAAGCGAGAATTCCTCACTAGCCCGATTCCAAGAAGCACTCAAGGGTTCGTCTCACGATGGAGTTGCGGCCGAAGAATTGCCCCAGGTCACAGCCACCGCAAGGTGGCAGCAATGGCGCAGATCGCTTTGGAGAAAGCACACACAAGCACAACACATGAGCTTTTGTGACGCGTAAACTTCTTCGTGTCTTTTCTGGTTTTCTTCCCTTTTATATACTACTGAATACATCAATCGGTTACAAGACTTTGATGGTGTGTTACCACCAGTAAAACTCAATGTTACGACTAGTAAATACTAAACTTATTGCAGAATGCTAAATGCAGATAAATGGTCAGCAAAGAGACTCTTCATGCAAGATTAACTCCTACTACTAACTGACTCATTTACGACCGAAAATGAATATGCAATGAAATTACTTAACAAACACCCCCTAATTTTGCTGCACCTCCTTGATTCCAATCTTGTTGCGCTTCTCCAGGAACTTAACTCGCCTAAGAGGCTTTGTCAAGATTTCTGCAAGTTGGTCATTTGAACAAATGTACTCGATGCCAATCATTCCTTCTTGAACACATTGTTTGATGAAGTGATATCGAGTCTCGATGTGTTTGCTACAATCATGAAACATTGGATTCTTACAAAGTGAGATAGCAGACTTATTGTCCATCTTGAGTGTTACCTTTCTAGGCTCTGTCTCAGTTAGTTAAGCATGCAAATGCATGAGCTAGACTCCCTATCACATAGCAGTCATGGCATCAACATACCCTGCTTAACACAAGGACAATGCCACAACTTTTTGTTTCATCGACTACCAGCTGATTAGACTTTCTCTGAGAAAGTACAACACTCTCGTGGTACTCTTACGATCGTCGACATTGCCAGCCATGTCAGAGTCGCTGTAGTCGATCAACTTTGCCTCTACTTCCTTCCTGGCATAGAAACATCCATAGTTTCTTGTTCTAGTAAGTACCGCAATAAATGCTTCACTGCATTCTAATGTTCCACTGTTAGCTTTTCCATGAAATGGTTTACATAGCCTACTACAAAAGCAATATCTAGTCTCGTGTGAACTAGGTACTAGAGACTGCCGACAACACTTCTGTAGCACACAACATCTATTGGTGGAGTAGTACTCTCCTTAACTTCAGTCGAGGCTCCATTGGAACTTGACATGGATTACAATCCACCATGGAACTTCTTTCAAGAATCTTGGACGCATAAGCTCCATGACTCGGTGTGATGCCATTTGCTCTCTGAATCACCTCGATGCCAAGGTAATAAGTGAGTAGTCCCAAATCACTCATCCTGAAAAGCCGCTTCATTTCTTACTTGAACTTGGTGATCTCCAATGGGTGTGATCCCGTGATTATTAGATCGTCAACATACACCCCCACCACCAAATTAGGGATGGCAATTGTGCCCGTTTACCTGGGTACCCGTGGGTAAATACCCTAATAGAGCCGGGTATGGGATGCATTTTCTACCCACGGGTATGAAAATAGGGGAAATTCTCTGCCCATCGGGTAAACAGGCACGGGTACGGGCAAGCTCTACCCGTACACGGCTCACCCGTTTACCCGCCACGCCATACAGGTACGGGTATGAAGAGGCTTGCATTTTGCTGCTGTTCCACACATGATATAGTTGGAAACCTGAAATGCATAGTGATGTGTACTCCATCAGGAAAACACAGGACTGCAGTTGTGTGTATTCTCACTCTATAAGCTCAGGACTAGAGTCGCATCCATTATAATAAATCAATAATTTCAGTAAAAGGTATAGAAATCATAGCAAAACTAGGACTAACAGTTCTCATCTTTCTCAATTATAATAATCTATAATTCATTTTTAACGAAAATAAGCTTCAATCAAATGGCTTAATCAGAGAGCCTAACAGATCATGACAATGGTCACCATAATCAGTGAAACTACAACCACAAAAAAGGCCAGCGTCATGACTTTTTTCAGAGACACCTGGCTTGTTTACTTGTAATAAGAACACTACATCGATGGTGTTTACAGTAGCCTCTCAAGAAAAAGAAAAGAAGATTGCTACAGTAGATAACCCAAAGCCTCTTTAGTCAAGATGCATTGGTGATGTATTTTGCGGGTAAACGAGTATGCCCCCGGGCGACGGGTATGGGCGAGTACTACCTGTACCCGCTGCCTGCTCCTCGCATGTACATGGTGTGTTTAGAGTCACTTCTATGGAAACCAAGTGATAGTAAACTTACATCAAGCTTGGTGTTCCACGCCCTTGGAGCTTGTCTTAATCCATAAAATGCCTTGCTCAGCCACAAAACCTTCTCCTCGTGGCCCTCATGCACAAAGCCTAGAGGCTGTGTGACATAGACCTCTTCTTCGAGCTTTTCATTCAAAAACGTAGGTTTCACATCCATGTGGTGAAGTTGCCATCCCTCATGTGTCACGAGGGCCACCAGCAGTCGTATAGACTCTATATGGGCCACTGGTGCATACACCTCATCGAAGTCTATGCCTTGATGCTGCACATAGCTTTTTACGACAAGATGCGCTTTGTGCTTCACCACAGCCCTTAAGAATTCTTCTTAATCTTGAAAACCCATTTGATGCCAATTGCACGATGACCTACTGGAAGACCAACAAGCCTCCAATGCCATTTTCTTCAATTGACTGTATCTCCTCCAGCATTGCCTGGCACCAGCTTTGGTACTTTTCAACATCATCAAAACTCACAGGCTCCTCGGTTGCAAGAAGACTGAGCTCACTAAAGAAGTTAGTCAGCTCAGGCACCGTGGTGGTCTCGTACAAATTCTTTAGAGTGAGAAAACTTTGTGGCCCTTGAGTCGTCGAAAACGATGAGCCGCTTAGTGGAGTGATCCATTTCACCCTCATCGCCATAGGTGTGGTTGGGGATGAGGTTCTTGGCAATGTCACTGAGGACTCCTAGTCTGCGCCTGGCTCATGTTCAGACACCTCATGGGCTGGTGTGGATTGTTTAGGTTCTTCATTGTCTCCTGTCTCTGAACTAGTGTAAGACAATTACTGAATCGTAAATATCTCACCGAAATCTGGAGTGAGCAAATCATCATGCTCAGTCTAGTCCCATTTGGCCTCTTCATCAAAGATAGCATCTCGCGTCACATGCACCCTCTTGCTCACAGGGTCATATGCTCGTTATGTCTTGGCGCTGGGAACATATCCAATGAAGACCATCGGCATAATTAGGTCTTCAAACTTCTTTAGGTTCGGCTTCATCATCTTGACATGCACCACACACCCAAACGTGCGAAGATAGTGCACATTGGGTTGTCGTCCATTCCATGCTTCAAATGAAGTCTTGCCTTCAAGACTTTGAGTCGAGGCATGGTCGAGAATGTACACTGCTGTGGCAACCACCTCTCTCCAGAATATTGCTAACATGTTCATGGCCTTCATCATGCTCCTCACCATTGCAACCACTATCTGATTACGCCGCTCAACCACACCATTTTGTTGTGGCGAATATGGCATAGTGAGATGTCGAATGATGCCTCGATTTGCACATAATTCTTTGAACTCTATGGATGTGAATTCTCCTCCTCGATTAGTGTGTAGCACATGAAGCTTTCTCCTGGCCTCCAACTCAACGCCTGCTTGAAAACACTTGATTGCTTCAACTGCCTCATCGATCACCATGTACGAGGTCTAGCACACGATCAGCTCAATACTTGGCCTCCTGAGAAAATGAGGTTCGTCGTTTCTTGCCGCCAGATAGCTCGTGCACAATTGATCCTCCTGATCAATTTGTGGTAGACCTCAAACCATTTCTTGTTGGGCTAGCCTCCAGAGTGAGTGAAAATTTAGGTGGCCGAAGCGTTCGTGCCATCGCCATGCCAAGTCCCTATTCCAGGCTGACAGGCACATCTGCCGCACATTATTGAGGTTAAGCACATAGAGGTTGTTACGTTTGCGGTTTACCTTGGTGAGAAGCCTCTGATCTGGGTCGCAGATCTGCATGATGCCATCCTCGATGATCGTCTGGTACCCAACCTCATCGAGCTATCTAACACTTATGATGTTGCTGGATTGCCATGGTATGTAGTAGACGGTCGTGAGTTCACGATTCTTGCTGATGTGACATGTGAACAAAACCATCCCACACCCACAGATCTCCACATTTGATCCATCGCCAAACTTCACTGATACCTTCACAGACATGTCCTGTTCAGCAGAAACCAACTGGCACCTGGTCATGTGTTTGGTCGCTCCAGTGTCTAGGTACCACTTATCGTCCGTTTCATCGTCAACACACCCAAGATTCACCGTGCATGGACTTCATGTCCTGTAGGACCCGTGAAGGGCTCTAGGGTGTTACAATCTCTCTCTCTCTCTCTCTCTCTCTGTTGCTTTGTTACCAGCTAACTGCTTCTTGCAGCTTCTTTCAGCTAATAAAGCCTAAATTTATTCAAATGAAGGATGTGCATCTTTTTGATAATTCATGCTCAGATAAAAAAAAGTCACACATCACTATAGTTAAACTTTCGGTGGCAAGTAACGTGCCATTTTAGCTGATCTTTGCTACCATTTTTATTCGTCAGTAAAAAACTCAAACTTCTTTCAGCTGTAGTAAAACTAATTTAACAATCTCTATATAATAGTTATGGAATTTCCTTTTGTCAATCATTTTAGAAAATGTTTATCAATTTAACGTTGGAATCTAACCTGTAAAAGCGAAATAACATAAATGAAAGATAAATAAACACAAACAAAGAGCAAATTCAAACATTTTAGCAGATTGTTAAATATCCTGATTTTATAAAAATTTAGAAACAACTTTCACTTAATTTGGAGTTTGTATGCAAAACTTATAAGTATTTGAATTGTTGGTTAAGTTTGAAAAATGCTGAAAAAAGGGAAGTCGAAAACGGCGCACGCAGAATTGTTCTCTTCCCCTCTTTTTCTTTGTCGCTGGCAGTTTACTTACAAATTTGAGAGTTTTATGTGACGTTAATAGGCTACATCAATATTGTCATAATAAGTATAAATGTACTAAAAACGCTATATATTTTCGGATGGTAGATTATATGAAGTGTCATGTGGGTTATATAGTGTATTAGTAAAAGCTATGCAATTTATTTCTTAATGTTAGTATTTGTTATCATTATGATGCCATAAAATTAAGTTATTTTCTGAACTAAATATATAAAGTAGCTAATTAATTAGAATAAAAACCCAACTAATTATATCGTAATGTTAAAGTACCATGTGAATACAATATTCACAATGCATAGTTTACCAACGTTAACATTTTACTGCTCCTTCCGCTCTTTTTAAGTGATATTTTTTATTTTTCACGGTCTATGAAACGTGACATTGACCATTACTATTTGTAACTTTATCTTATTGTATATTAATAAAATTATAATATTATGAAATTATTTTTAGTGACAAATCTAATAGTTTTAAACATATTAGGAGTTAAACTTTAGAAAATTTGACAGCCAGTTCTACAAAAAAGAGTCATCACAGACGATTCAGAACTGTCATCACAGACAGTTTTCTGAATCGTCTGAATTTATATGTCAGTGATAATCAAAGGTTATCACAAATGGTTTTTGAGCCATCTGTGATAATCACAATATAGACAGTTTATAATTAGAACCATCTGTGAAGAACACTATCATAGATGGCTCGAATAAAAAATCATCTATGATACTATCCCATCATAGACGGTTCTAGCTACCAACCGTCTGTGATGGGCAAGTGTCATAGATGATTAGTATATAGAACCGTCTGTGATACTTTCCTATCACAGACGGTTGGTAGATAGAACCGTCTGTGATGTGCGAGTATCATATACGATTTTTAGTTCGAGCCGTCTGTGATAGTCCTTCACAAATGGTTTATACCACAAAACTATCTATGATAGTTCATTCTATACCTAATTTTATTTTGTTTTTCGGCTAGCCTCATAAAATATTAGCTATGCACTTTAAAAAGAAGCAAATACAGTAGCACATTTTATTTTTTGTTAAGATCAGAATCCACCATTAGAGCATAACAAGATAATGAGCAGGTTATCCATCTAACACAGCAAGAACACTTCTCGATCCTAATTCTACATAGCAAGAACATAGAAGAAGTAGATATCCTAGCAAACAGTAGAAGCTCAACCACACCGACGAGGCCTCTATTCCTAGGCCCTCTCACCCCTGATGCAGCATGCGAGTTGGATGTCCTTGATGCCCACCTTTGCTGGCGCTGACTTGAGCAACATCTTGGTAGCCAGGTGCTTCCGCGGTGCCTTGCTACCTGTAGACTTGTGTGTCATCTACTTCGTAAGGGCCATTAGGATCGGGTTCGAGGAGGAGGATGGCAAGGAGGTTAGAGAGAATTTGAGGGGATGGGTTTGTGTGAGTATTTATAGGGGGGAGAGGCGGGAGTGCGAGCTACGATTTGTGAGGTGGGGGTTGGTAGGTTTCTATTGGCTGGGATTGGGTTGAGGAGCATCGACGGCCCACCAGTCTGTGAATTATGATATACATATATATCGATGCAATATAAATAGCTAGTTTCAAAAGATAAAATAGTAAAGCTTTATATGGCTTCTATATGCTTGTTTGGAAGGTTTCGATGAGATCTACAACTTTGCAGTTGAGGCAAATCCCAAATTCCGAAGTGAAGATTGAACATTTTAGTAAAAATAGAAACCAAAAACTTATGACACAAATTTTGGGCCAAAGATGGCCGATTTTGGGCGTCTTAGAGGGTTACTAGTGCAAGGTGGTCATGTTTTTGGATCAGGCTCATCGTTAGCTTTCCAACGAGTACAAGAACGTCAAAAATAGATACCATGTGCAAAAGTTATGTCCGTTTTACTAAAGGTATCTTGAAACAGAATCCTACACGGACTCAGGTCGAAAATTATGAAATTTTGGGGGATTGTGAGGCGAAAACATATCACAGATGGTTTTTAATTCAAACCATCTATGAAGTATCATAGACGGTTTAAATACAAAACCATCTGTGATATTTGGCAATATCTCGGACGGTTCTTAGTAAAAACCATATGTGATATTTCACAGATGGTGCTCACCATGAACCGCCTGTGATATATCTCTTCACAAACAATTTTTAACGCTGACAACAACACAGACGGTCTCTAAACTTAAAACGTATGTGATTGTATTCAACACTGATGGTTTTGGTGAACCGTTTGTGATGAGACGTCTAATATAAATAAGCCTTTTTTGTAGTAGTGAGCATAGGTTTTAAGACATCAGTTAAAAAATTATGTAGGTGGCATGGTGAGTCGACAACTGTAAGGACGCGCGCCAAGAGGTGCCCAGCGGCTATGGTGAGAGCTTACATCCAAGGAAGCGTGGCACCCAGGCCTCTATTCCTAGGCCCTCTCACCCCTGATGGGGCGTGCGAGTTAGATGTTCTTGACGCCCGCCGTCGCTAGCGCCAACTTGAGTGACGTCTTGGTAACCAGCTGCTTCCGCAGTGCCTTGCTACTCGTAGACTTGTGTGCTATCTACTTCGTACGGGCCATTAGGATCGGGGTCGAGGAGGAGGATGGTGAGGAGGTTAGAGATAATTTGAGCGTGGTAAGGGATGGGTTTGTGTGAGTTATAGGGGAGGGAGAGGCGGGAGTGGGAGCTACAATCTGTGAGGTGGGAGTTGGTGGATTTCTATTGGTTGGGATTGGGTTGGGGAGCATCGACGGGCCCACCAGTCTGTGAATTATGATATACATATATATCGATGCAATATAAACATGTAGTCTCAAAAGATAAAATAACAAAGTTTTATATGGTTTATATATGCTCGTTTGAAAGGTTTCAATGAGATCTACAACTTTGCAGTTGAGGCAAATCCCAAATTCTGAAGGAAAGATGGATCATTTTAGCAAAAACAAAAACAGAAAACTTGCAATACAAATTTGAGGTGAAAGATGGCTGATTTTAGGTGTCTAACACATCGCAAACAGGTTACCTGTTACCTGTTAACGGGTGGAACAATCATATTACCTGAAGGAAGTTAGCGGCAACAGGACAAACAAAGCTCAAATTAGCGCAGCACAACACAGACACACAAATCAATGAAGGTTGTTTGATCAACATCCACGTCAAAAAAAGAAAGAAAAGGCCGGAGGATAACAATCTTTAGTCACCTGATAAATAGACAACCCTTTATTTATTGATTTACAGGGCATGGCGACAGAACAAGATAAAGCCTGCAGTGGCGTTCACTCGAAACATAACACACGATAACTAGCTAGGGAATCCATGGCTTGTCTGGCATGTATAGTACCAGCCAGTGAAGGGATCCCCATCTTATTGCAGCAACACGGTAGAGCAGTAGTACGTACATACACACTCCATGAACCATTCCTTTCAGTGTGGGAGTAGCTCGATCGAGCATGCATCGATCGGCAGATGGACGGATGGATCACGGAAGAATGTAAACGCCCAGCGCGTCAATGACATCTCCGGAGCGCCCAAAGAAGGCTACGATCTTGCCATTCTGCAACACCGGGATCTTGAAGGCCGTCCCAGTGGCTTGGCCGTATTGGTACTCTTTGCCGCTGTTAGTGACGAACTTGAGGGACTTTATGCATTGCGCAATGTTGCTGTATGAGCCGTACGTCCCGGAGATCTCCTGGATATAGTTTCCAGGGGCGAGCTCGATGACTTGCACGATCGAAATGGACGTCATGCATTTTTTTGCTAATTGATTAGTTGCACGTACAAGCGAAGAAGAGTACCAGAATGGATCATTCTAGATATTTAAAGAATCAGAGATTGAGAACGTTTTCGCTTAACCAAGGAAAGATCCTTTTTGCTAACAATAATATAACAACAAAAATCTATCTCTATCATAAAGTGAAGAAGATCGAGCATGCATGCAAGTTTTTGTACGGGCTAGTAGATCGATTCACGTACCCTAGCAGTTTGGTGAGTTGTATCACCCCATGGCCCCTCCGTATGCACCACCCCAGTGTCGTCCATGTAGCTGAACTTAAGAGCATTGATCACGATTCCGTTGGTGTAAACTACCACATCGACTAGTCGGATGGGAGACCGCTGGATGTCGCGAGGATCTCCTTTGTCTCCACCCCATGGTCCAATCTTGGCAATTCGGCTCTGCACAATACACATATATAAAAAAATTAAGCCCAATCAAACATTTTACACATAACCACCAGAAGGATGATATATATATATATATATATATATATATATATATATATATATATATATATATATATATATATATATATATATATATATATACATACATACATATAGATATATATATACACACATATATATATACATATACATATATATATATACATATATATAAGAAACGAGGGGAAGCGCCGAGCACGTACAAGAAAATTCGTGTCACAACGAAAATTTGAAATTGAGGTTAGGCGCCGACGGCGACTCCGCCAAAATGAAAGAGAGAGAAAATAGATGTCTGTAATTTTATAGGCAGTTAAAAATGAAGAAAATAGATTAGTATAGATAGTTTTTGTGCTATTATATTAATGTTGTCTACATTTTACAGATAATTTATTATAGGTGACTTATAAAATTTATTATAGGTGACTTATAGGCAACCTAATATAGAAAGTGTATTTAATATTGTCTACAGATGACATAGAATAATACTCCCTCCGTTATTTTTTACTTGACTTTCTAGAATCCATACCGTCAAACATTTTAAAGTTTGACCGCTAATAAACTTAAAACTATTTAGATTGACTATGTGAAAGTTATACTATCAGATTTATCATTAAAAATACTATCAAAATACTATAATTTTATTAGTATATCTTAGTAAAAATTATAAAAAGTAGCGGTCAAAATCTTATCTCGAGACTAAAAAATAAAAAACAAAAAACACTATAAACAGTAGTACCTGTACCATTATTAGTTCGTTCGGTCCGCCAAACCCCACCCACCACGCAAACGGTGACCTCGAAGATCGGTATGTGGGTAAAACAACTACCACTAGCACCTGTTGATCCAATAAAATATCCCGGGTGGAGCAGTGAAGCATGCTCACATGCATAAGCCCTGTAGCCCACGCTTGCGTGTCCCTGATCTGCAGGCCATTAGGGATGCAATCGAAGCAGATACGAATGGATATCGTTTATTCTATAAAATATTTCATATTTTTCTTTAGAGTTGGAGTCAGACATGGATAATATCGGATATCTATTTCTCCATTCTGTATCTGTTCCATAATCTTTCGGACGGTCGGTCGGACGGAAATTATCCGCTTCTTTGTACAGGACGGTACAAAACACTAATTCACCGGACGCCAAGCCACATTGCAATCTGCTTCTCAAGGGCTGGAAACCGAACCAAACCCCACCCGAACCCGAGCATATGGAGAGACGGCTACATACGTAGTTTACCCCATCTTGCCAACCCGTCCTCGGACGCCATCCACCGTCCTTCACCGCCGCCTATCACCAGCCGCCGCTGCTCGCTGGCCTCCCTTTATAGTCAGGGACACGGTGAATCCGTCGGTGACGACAGCATTCCCCATTGGCCATCAGGTGAGAGCGAGCAAGAGAGAACAAGAAAAATTGCATACCTTCCTGGTTTTTTTTTGTACCTTCAGTGTATCTAGTCTCAAAGAGATTAATTAGTCCGTTTCATCCAAGAACAAACACGTGTTTCACAATAGAAGATGAAAAGAACAACAACTTTTCAACTTCTATCTTGCCGCCTGCCGTGTAAGGTGCACCGACAGCCCCATCATCGCCACCTCTTAGAGCAAGGCTAATGGTTTAGCCTACTGCTGGCTGTATGTCATAGCCATGTCATCTACGGTCTTTAGTATAGCCATTTTATATAATGAGTTGGCTATTAGGCTGGCTAAGAGAGTGACTGTATTAAATAGTAAGTAATTAATGCCTGCATGGTCTAAACCATCTGGTGTACATGTGGTTTAGATCTTTGTGGCCATTTAGCAAATAACATGATATGAAAGCAACACATATGCTCATCCAGTAACCATATCAAACATGATATGAAAACAACACATGTGCTCATCCAGTAACCACAGGGATATACCAGACATCAACTTTAAGAAACCCAGTTCATTTTCATTACTAGATAGCAGTTATGTGAAATCAACATTGCACACATAACCTGATGGCATATATCACCATGACACCGATAATAAGCATTACAGAAGTCTTATGAACTTAAATTAACCAACAGTACTATGAAATAAGTTTTCAAGTACGCAAGTCTCTAATTGTTGATCTAAACGACGACGATAAAGGCACATGCCATAGTTGAATCTTCGGCAGAAAGGAGCAACCATGCCAACCCGTTTTGCATCAGCAGTTCACTAGCAACACTGCAAGTCAAAAAGTGGTAAAATCAGTACAAAATATGGGTTCTAAAATGTAAACAAAAGAAAAATAATGTGTTGGCTTCAGTACTAGTACACAGGTTCAACAAAAGTAAGTAATTTACCATGATTAGGAACAGAAATAACATGTTAATTGAGAAAAAAAGGAACAGAAACATGCTGTAGTATTGTACCATGATTAATTCTGATGGCTATTTCGAAATCTATCCCAAATGTGCTCAACCAAATCATTTTTAAGTTGGGTATGTTGTGGACGAGCACGGATAGCGGCTCTTCTACGTAGCACATCAGCGAAACAGAGATTACCACCAACGTTCACTTCAGGAGGTAGAGCAAATGATGCCCCTGGATTTTGATTCAAGTCAATGTGAATGGTAGCCTCCTCCCTCTCATCTTCGACTATCATATTGTGCAGAATCACACAAGCTAGCATGATCCTACCGACACTCTTTCGCTTCCATAGACATGCAGGCCGACGAACAATGGTAAAACGGGACTGCAATACCCCAAAAGCACGCTCCACATCTTTTCTTGCCCCTTCTTGGAACTTGGCAAACAACTTATGCTTCTCTGTTTGAGGAAGTGGTATAGTCTTCATGAATGCAGCCCATTCTGGGTATATACCATCAGCAAGGTAGTAACCTGTGCTATACTCATTCCCATTGACTGAAAACTTAACTTGAGGAGCTTCTCCTTTCAATATATCAAAAAACAATGGGGACTGGTTGAGCACATTAAGATCATTGTTTGACCCAGCAATTCCAAAGAAAGCATGCCAAATATGGAGATCCTGGGAAGCAACAGCTTCTAGGACCATTGTTGGTACTCCATAATCACCACGGGTGAATTGCCCCCTCCATGCTAAGGGGCACTTTTCCCATCGCCAGTGCATGCAGTCGATGCTTCCAAGCATTCCAGGGAAGCCACGAGACTCGTTGACTTGAAGTAAACGCTCAAGATCCTCTTGTGTGGGGCGTCGCATGTACTCCCCACCAAACACCTCAATCACCCCCCATGTAAACTTGTCCAAACACTCTAATGCAGTGCACTTCCCAATCTTCAAGTACTCATCAAGGGCATCTGCAGGGGTGCCATATGCTAGCATGCGCATGGCTGCTATACACTTTTGAAGTGGTGAAAGGCCTATTCGACCAACACAATCTGCCCTATAAGTGAAATAGGGAGACCACTGACAAAGGGCATCTACAATGCGTTGGAAGAGTCTTTTGTTCATACGGAATCTTGTACGAAACATACTCTCAGGGTAGAGTGGTACTTCAGCGAAGTAGTCCTCCACAAGACGCTGATGAGCACCAGAATGATCCCTCCAGATGCTCTTTCTTGGACCAGACTGTCGCTTAGACATCCCAGCTGAGAAGGAAGCATGGATCTTCATTGAGAGCGTCCTAGCAAAGGAGTCTAAGATGCTCTGCTCAGCAAGATATTCTTCAATGACCTTGGAAGGGGCTAGTTCATCGGAATCATTTGAGTGTTCAGATGAATCCGACATGGTTGGTAGGCAGAGAAGGAAGATGAGATGTACGAGAAGGAAGATGGGCTGGGGTGGATGAGTGTGAAGAACTGATGGAGCATTTTATAGATATGACCTGTTGTGGTTCGGCAAAGACTAGATTAATTGCATCACAGAATTTCAGCAAAGACTAGATTAATTGCATCACAGAATTTCAGCAAAGACTAGATTAATTGCACAGAATGCAAATGTTGGACAAACTGTAGATTTGTACTGCTTTGAAAAGATCCATGTACTGCAGCACAACTGTTCTCAGTTTGTTTTCACGTCTTACCACAGATTTAGCTGAAGTCTAAAAAAGGTGAAATGCTGAAACACTAGTATGCAACCTCGAAGCAACGATCAGGTTAACACTAGTATGCAACTGTTATCCTTCAAGCAATCAAACATTGCGAGTAACAACCCAGATATGCTGTTATCCATATACCATAATATGAATCTATGATGGTCAAGATTTGTAAGGACAAAATGAGCAGACCATAAGTTATGCAAACATTAATGAAGAGTCAGTGCAACCTACCTGAGAAGCAATCTAAAGATCACAATTCTGTATCCTCCACATACATGTGGCAAGTAGGCAAGAACAGACCAAAGTTTAGCTCTGTGGGCTATAATGACTTGGTTTGGAATGTGATTAAACCAACAGTGGTGTTGCAAGGAGATTTTAACCATCCCAGGTGCCGTTTATATGTGATTTGAACAGAAATTCAACTATGAGTACTAGCTAATTCACCTGTCTTTCCAGCAATTCTACTAACCACACTTAGGCAATGATTTGTTACACAACACACAGTATTAGTGGCTAACAAAAAAACAGAGAAGGTGCGGCAGGTTCTATACCATGCTTGTACATCTGGGTCCTCGGCAACTGGGGCACCAATGCCGACAGGTGCCCACCAAGGGCCTTGAGCCGCCGACGAGCCCGCCATGCCTGGTTGTTGCAGTCCGGTGAGCCAGTTGAGTGCGCACGACGGCGTCGCGGGCTGCGGTAGAGGACATGGCGGACACCAAGCCCCGGGTCCAAACATGGAAGGGATGGCGGGGAGCGTAGCTGGCTGAGCCCCAAGGGGAGGAACGGTCTGAGGCGCCGGCGCCGAGGTCCTCTTGGACTGCCGGCCAGTCATCTCGCAGAGGCGCCCGGCGGCGGCGTGCGACCTAGGGTTTGGGGGATGGTGGTTGGGGACGATTTGGTAGGGATTTTGGGCTATATGCTTCGATGTGGCGCTCGTGGAACCGATTTGGCGCGCCTGCAATCGTTTTGGCGGGATGGGTAGAGGGATTCGCGCGGGCGGAACACTGGATCGGGGAGGAAGATGAAGCGCCGGTTGAGTCGTCGGCAGCGGGCTGTATGCGAGCGGTATTTTCTCGTGGGGAGCGCTGCAGCCGGGCGATAGATCTGGCGCCTGCTCTGTTCTCTCTCTTCCTCCACGTAGGATGCATCTGACATGGATTTCCCTAGCGCCGGCTGACTAGGACCCAGTATACTTGCTCTTACAGTACACATGAGGCGCTACAGGAACCGAAGTAAGAGACGGAAAATTTCTACATTGACCGGCTAGAGAGAGGCAGCGCGGAAGAAATAAAGGAAAAAGAGTAAAAAAGAAAAGAAATTGTGCGGAACGGATCGCAATTTTAAAGCCCTTCATCGGATAACAATCAAGATTTTCTTCCTCTGTTTTGTTATTTTTTCTGTCGACATTAGAGTCGGAATTAGAGATAATATTTGCGAGTTTTCGTGGAGATTAATTAGTAGATCAGTTTAATGTGCTATATCGTTGTATGATTATTTTGGGTGCCATGTGGGTATAATTTGAAATTTTCATCTGCTAGAGAGTTACAGAGAATCCCGATACCTTTTCAGTGGAATTTTTTATTCATGTCGATCGATGAGTAGATTGTGAGATATGGATTTTTCTATCCTGTTGTCCAGTAAATTTATTGTGTTTTAGTGGCATGTGTTAACCTTTAGATTAAAAATAGTAAATAAATTAATCTAGGAATTTGGTAAACATGAACATTGTAGATAATTTCTTAGGATTTCCATAAAGTCTAATAACACAATTTTTAGATAAGTATATTAGAAGTTATGAATTTTGAGAGATTGTTGTCCGTTACTGGGTTGTTGCTGGGCACAGTCGTGGGAAAACATTAATTTGACTAATCTAATAGCGGAATTAAATTTTAGGAGTAACTAGAAAGTGATAGAAAAATTCCTGTAGATTTGAAAAATGTCATGGTTTAATATATTTGCACAAGTAGATTAAAATATATGAAATTATTAACTCTGCTGTGCAGAAGATGACTGATCGGTCTTCTGGGTTAAGAATAGGTTATTAGATGATTTAGTTGGGACTTATGGCCAACTAAGAAATTGTGTAGAAATTTCTGTAGGTTCTAGAATTGTAAGACTTGCTATGGTATATGCCACTGAAAGTACTATTCAAAATTAACACGATTAATTCGGAGAAATAGGCCACATGAACCCGTAACACACTGTGCAGCGCCACTGTTGCCGTCATCGTGAAGCACCGATACAAAGTAGAAAGTACAACTACTTAGTGTAAAATACAAAATTGGAATGAAAAAAGACTTCATAATAAAGCCTCGATGAAGATACCGAAAGCTAAGAAGACCCTCTGCAGTAGGCATAACTTGGTGGTGTCGTAGATGGGTTATCCTTCAAAGCAGTGTACATGCCCGGGTTTTTTCCTACAACACTTAAAGCATAGGAAAAAGGTTGTCGTACGACACCTCAAAAGACCCAAACCATCTTTCTAAAGCCTTCTGCTTAGCATGCCACGCCTTCGCGTAGCCGCGGCTCCAACTTCGAGACAATCCAGTTCTCATACTTGGGTCTATGTGCGTACACTCGCCAAGGACGACCGCCTTGGTCGCACTTCACGATGTACTGCTCTTAGATAGATTTGATGACTTGAAACGACCGCTGCATAGACATGGCCCACAGCTTAATGGCATCTTGCAAGGATGCCATATCTGAAAACATTGAGCACAACCGAACCTTTATGGGATGGTAATCCCAAGGTGAGTCACACTCGTCATGTGCAGCTACACCCTAATGTCAACCCTGCTCCATTCCTGTGGGATCGGAGCTTCATCCTCATCGGAACTGTCGTCATCGTTCTCCTGTACAGTTTCCTCTTCAGCCTAGGCCATCCGGTCACTGCTCTTCATTTGACACACTATGTCCTCCCTATGCTCTCCTTTATTAGCTTGTCCTGTAGACTCAGCATTCTGTGACCGATCTTCCACTTCGGCATGGACTGCCTTGGCATTGTCATGAGCAACATCCTCCGCACCCTTCCTAACACCGGCCTCCGGGACTTCTTCTTCACCAATATGCTGGGTGCTAGAGCTGCTCCCACCTCTCCCACCACCCATATGATATCCGTCGGTAGGGCCCTGCACAGCTTCTTTTGTGCATGCTTGCACAAGGAGCACACACTCGTTGTCGGTAACCTTCCAGAAAACCCTTCCATGCAGTCGTGTGCATCACTGGTCTCAACTCCCATCTAATCTGCATTGGAGAGAAACTCCAGAGCCCTTGTATGATGACGTTGCACACCTCAGGGTCCAATGAGAAGCTACGGGTGAGCCAGTGCAGGACATCTACGATTCGTGCATTATCGCCGTCCGGGTGTACCAGAGTAGCTTGAGGAAAACTGCTTAGGTCAACACCATACAGACCTTCACGGACGGTGCCCACACCGTAATGCATTTTCAAAGTAGTGGGTCCTGGCATGACCGATTCTGCCTGCAAATATTTGCAACTACATGCTTCGATCCTCGTCTACTCGGCTACGCAAAAGTAGACGTGTTCTTCCTGTAAAAACACAAGAAAATCACAAGAAGAACGGCGGTAATATTCAGATTAGAACTACCTATTCTATCGAGGGCGATGTAGCACAATCCATAGAATTAAAAGTAAAAGCTTTAATCTAAATGACGTTGTCACTGTTTACAAGGAAGTGCGGTGATATTTATAGCGCCCTCTCCTAGCCTCACATACGCACAAAGCCTAGGGCCAGCTTGGTTTCACGTTCGGCCAATAGCCGAGATAAACTTCAACCCAACTAAATAAACCAAAACAAACACTTAATAATCTCCAGATTCGGACGTAGCAACTAAAATATTCATGGCCGAGAGTCACGGAATTTTTTGTACGGATAATCCATTTTTATTCGAAATTACAGAAATATACCCGCGAGAAATTTTTTTACAAAATAGGCTCCAGTCGCCTAATGGTTGGGCGACTGCAGCCTTTCGCCCAACCAGACTGCGACATTTAATGAATATACCAACCGTTCGGTGATTAATTGCAGTCGCCCCACCGTTGGGCGACTGCAATCCAGTCGCCGAACCGTTGGGCGACTGAAATACAGTCGCCGAACCGTTTGGCGACTAGGGGTGATATAACCAGCGTGCTCGGCCGTTGCACTGTTTTCATTCGGCCGCGCAGAGAAGGGGGAGAGAAGGAGAGGGAGAGGAGGAGAAGAGGAGGGGGAGAGAAGGAGAAGAGGAGGGGGAGAGAAGGAGAGGAAGAGCGTGATTTTCAGGTATTTTTTTGTGTTATATTTTTTGTTAGTGTTAGAAAAATAGTTTAGAAATTTAGTTTAAAATTGTAGTTTAGAAATTTAGTTTAGAAAATATAGTTTAGAAATTTAGTTTAGAAAATTTAGTTTAAAATTTTAGTTTAGAAAATGTAGTTTAGAAATTTAGTTTAGAAAATGTAGTTTAGAAATTTTGTTTTCAAATTTTGTTTAGAAAATATAGTTTAGAAAATTTAGATTATAAAATTAGTTTAGAAAATTTAGATTATAAAATTAGTTTAGAAAATATATTTTAGAAATTTAGTTTAGAAAATTTAGTTCTCAAATTTTGTTTAGAAAAGATAGTTTAGAAATTAAGTTTAGAAAAATTAGTTTTGAAATTTTAGGTTAGAAAATATAGTTTACAAATTTAGTTTACAAAATATAGTTTAGAAATATAGTTTAGAAAATGTAGTTTAGAAATTTAATTTAGAAATTTAGTTTAGAAAATATAGTTTACAAATTTAGTTTAGAAAATATAGTTTAGAAATTTAGTTTAGAAAATGTAGTTTTGAAATTTAGTTTAGAAATTTAATTTAGAAATTTATTTTTGAAATTTTTTTAGAAAATATAGTTTACAAATTAAGTTTAGAAAATTTAGTTTATAACTTTTGTATACCATTTTTAATGCATTATTGTAGAAAATATAGTATTCAAATGTAGATGTAGAAATTTTTTTGTATGTATTATTGTAGAAAATATAGTGTACAAATTTTGTATAGTATTTTTGATGTATTATTATAGAAAATGTAGTGTAGAACTTTAGATGTACAAAATTTAATGTTGAAATTATTGTACAAAATTTGCAGGTATGACTCGTGCTGGACGTGACTCCGAGTGGCGGTACACGCTGTTGGACAAGCACGTGGACTGCGTGCATCGCGCTTCCCGTCCTGCGGCGCCACCGGGGAGCACGGACGAGCCGCCTGAGCTGGGAGTGGTCCGAACACGCACACCTCGCGTGGCCTGGGGACTCGACCCCGTTGGACTGCCAGGTTTGCACTACGCCAACGTTTAGCCCAACCGTAAGAACGTTCCGTGCTGATGTTCACTTTGTTTGCAGGCTGCGGGATGTTGGGCTACTCCCTCTTGCCCGGATGGTGGAGGCCACGGAGGAGGATGGAGCCGCATTGGCCGCGGGAGGGGACGAGGCGGGCGGGGAGCGATCACGACGCTTCCCGTTCGACCGTTCCCTACTGACGGCTTTGGTGGACCGTTGGCGGCCCGAGACGCACACTTTCCACCTCCCATTCAGGGAGATGACACCGACCCTGCATGATGTGTCCTTGCTCCTTGGCCTTCCGATCGCGGAGACGCTACCTTCCTACCGGAGGCCCCGGCCGACTAGCGCGCTGACCTGCTCGGCAGATTCGACGGGGTCGTTCCACCGGGCGATCACCACCACATCTTCGACGAGGATCAGACCCATGGGCCGACGCTGAGGTGGCTCGCACAGTATCGGGTACGTAGTATTTAGAATTGATCGTGTATTGGAAGCTCTTATTTGTTGTATTACGTACTAATAACAACTTGTTTGCATTCAGGTGGAGCGCATGGATCCGCAGGCAGACGATCACCAGGTCTCGCGCTACTTGGAGGCGTACGTGCTGTGGCTGTTTGGTTGGGTGCTTTTCACCACCAGCCACGGCAACTTGGTGGATGCGCGCCTTATCACTTATGCGAGGGCGATCGCTGACGGCGAGCCCCCCAGGTCAGCTAGGGATCGGCCACACCTGCCGCGACGTACCGCGCGCTGTACGATGCGTGCACAAGGACCAGGGCGAACTCGGTCCTCACGGGCTGTCCCCTGCTGCTGCAGTTGTGGTCGTTCGAGTGGTTGAGCATCGGACGACCTGTGCTAGACGACATGGGTCCGTATGGGCCCGAGATGTATCCAGGGAGAGATATCGATCGGTCGACGATGGGTTCTCTCTGGTGCCGTCGTCGAGTAAGTATTATCACAGTCAACTATTTCTTTCTTATTGACGATCGTCGTACTAAACAACTTGTCTTGCTTGCAGGTACAGTTCGCGCACGTGCTGGTCACACGGGCGTACCTGCCCTTTGTGGAGCAGTTCGACCGCATCACAGCTGACGACGTGCACTGGGAGCCGTACGCAGATACGACAGTGCAGGCCCGTGCTCCTGGCGGGCTGTCCGCACTTTGCTTCAGTGACCGGGCTTTCTGGCTCACCCGCCGGAAGCTCGTGTACCATATCTACGTGGAAGACTACGCACCCCAGCGAGTCATGCGGCAGTTCGGGCTACGGCAGGCGCTTCTTGTACTAGTCGGACCATCGCTTTCCGCGGAACGTGCACGGGTGAGTGATCGTTTGTGCTAAATATGTACGTACTTACTACTGCGTTCGCAAGTATCTCACATTTCGTAATGGTTCTATACGCAGGCACAACGCGAAGGGAGTTAAAAGAGGCACAGACTGGTCGACGAAGATGCAGCCCTGAGTCGAGCAGTGGGAGGGTGCGCTCGACGACCGCGTGGAGGAGGACCAGCCATACGACAGCAGGGACTACGCGGAGTACCTGCGCTGGTACCAGGGGCGGACACGTACCAGGCTCGTCTATGTCGTAGACCCGCCTGCCACACAGGTCGCCGCTTCAACAGACACGTATCCCGCGCACCTCGCGCGCGACGCTCACATCGCGGTACGTTACATGTAATTTCAAATATTCCCAAATGGCCATTTTGGTATGCATGCAGTTTACATTTCCCAAATGTCGTTTTGATGAATCGACCATTTTATGTCTTTGTGTCCAAGCTGACGTCGGTGCTGCCCTATGGAACGACTCCGCCTCACTACTACAGAGGGTCGCCACTGGTGCGGAGCTGACCCACGAGGAGGGCGTCAGCTTTGTGCGTCGGGTGGAGGCCGGGTGTAGACGTATTGTTAGCTTGCTGTCCTGCACGAGGCTACCGGCGGTCTCCACGCCCAGCGCTCCGACTGCTCGTCGACCAGTGCCACCCCGACCAGCGTAGCACTACTCCGGAGGTAGTGCGTGGACACGTCCTACACCACCTCACCTGGAGCAGCCAGGGGGTTCAAGCTGGGCACGGCCTCCTACACCACCGAGCTTCACGCCTCCTCCGCACATCCCCGGCTTCCACACGCAGGGGGTGTATGCCCCTCCTCCTACCTCGATGGCGCCAGCTACGGGTACGCATCGTCCGATCTCGTTTTTATCCCAAGACGACATGCAACGAACTAACGATATTACTATTGCAGGTACTTACCAGCAGCACGGCGTCTCCCCAGGGCCGGACGATGTGGACCAGTTTTTTGCGGAGTGGCCCGGGCAGTTCTCCGACGCAGCACCGGAGGTTCTCTCTGGCAGTGCCCTCCCCGGTGCACCGGAGGGCACACAGTCAGAGTCAGCCGACTCCACCAGCGCAGGGGCGGGATAGACACCGTCCTGCTCGTTTTACTTTTTCGGAGCCTCGTAACCTGTTGCACCGGAGGAGGGCCAAGCGGGGCCGTATGGGAGGACGCGGGCGTGGTGACGGGGCACACCAGGGTGGCGAGTGAGGGATGGGATGCTATATTATGTAATGAAAAAATACACGACATGTTACTCACACTTATATTATGAAGTTTATTTAAATTCAAACAAGTCTATCATCTCTTCTTTTCGCATTCAATCATAAACATACCGGTTCTCCGCACACGAATTATCATCGTATGTCACTTAACAGTGTATGTAACGATCGTTCTCCCGTTAATCTTTAATAAAAAAAAGTTTCTAAAAATTTTTACACACCTACAATATACAATAAACATAAACTTTTATTACAACTCTACCGCAATTTTTACCAGTTTAAAACTACAAAATTCACAAAATTCAGGGGGGCATGCAGTCGCCTAATGGGATGATGACTGCATGCAAGTCGCTTAATGGATTGGCGACTGTATGTAAGTCGCCCTACGAAAGAGCGATAGGATGCAGTTGCGCCAGCGTGCGGCGACATATATTGTGTCGCAGTCTGGTTGGGCGAAAGGCTCCAGTCGCCCAACCATTAGGCGACTGGAGCCTATTTTTGTAAAAAAAAATTCTCGCGAATATATTTCTGTAATTTTGAATAAAAAATGGATTAACCGTACAAAAAATTCGAGAGTCACGGGGGTTCGGCCGAGTGGCATAGCAATAAAAAACATGGCCTGGCCGAGTCATGATTAACGTTGATCTCGGTCAGCATAAGAGCAAGGTTAATAATACAGCCTTCAGCTAGCTATATGGACACTTACAGCACACATATCAGCCTATTCATATAGTAGTTTACAGCCAACTGAAGACTGTATGACTCACCCCTTTCTCTCACAAAGTTTCTTGGTTCTTGTGCTTCAGCTGGCTGTAAACTTACAGCCCACCTCTCTTCTCTCTCCTCCTCTCTCTCCTCCACCTCAGCATACAGCCTACTAACAGCCTGTTATCATAAATCACGTACAGTTTTGACAGCTAGCAAGCCGGATTTTCTCATTTTTCTCTTAATCCAAGGAGTAGCGTCGTGCCTTGGTTTTCTTCTCACAACGCAACCAACAAGAGCATTTATTTCTTTATTCAGGTGCATGCATGCTCCACATGCACCAGCCCGCACGCACAAATACGTTTCCTTCTTGGTGGCGCGGTAGGAGACAAAGTGGGACCCATCTTGCATGTGGGGCAAGGACTGCAGCCCACAAATACTCTTCGTGTATGTAGTAGGGGCCGGAAAAAAAGCTCCTAATGCTCCAATTAAAATTGTTCCAATTACAATAATTAATAAGTTTAAAATTAAAATATGTTTATTTCAAACGAAACTATAATTTCTTTTCTCAAAAACAACAAAAAAATCAGCACAATGGTGTGGGTTAAGCAGCTCGCGCGGCACTCGAGCATGCCAGATCAACCCACGCGCTGCTCGAGCTCGCCAAGAAGCCATTCTCGGTATTTTGTGGTGTCGATGGCAATGTCGGGAATTACAACACTCAGGGAGGCCAGATTGGCTGAAAGTTCGGGGGGTGTAAGCCTGCTGTCACCGAACAGTTGTGCGATCGCACCTATTATCCAACTGTTGGGTGGCTGCATCCTTATTGCCCAATCATTGGGCAACTATCTACATATCGCTTAGTCATTGGACTGTCCATTGGATGTATTTAATGCTTCCTACGTACTTTGTACTATGATTCAGGAGCGTTCAGTGAGAAAGTTTGTACCTATACTTTGTGAGACCTTTAGTGTCTATGACATTTCAAGTTGCGTAGAGAATATGCATGTATGTATGTGTATGGGTAATGTGGTCCTGTTCACATTAGCTTCTATAAACCGCTTTTCTATAGTAAATAATTTTTCTACAGTACATAGCTTTCAAACAAAGTATCTTTTCAAGACGGTATCTACTAGTCTATTGTAATACACACTGTAGTGACTTTATTTATATCGGCTAAAATTGCATGTGAATGTCTCTCTCTATAAGCTATTACTATTCATTAGTCAAAATAAAAAATTATCCGCAAAAATCAATATAAAAGCCCCTAAGCGTGGTGTGTGTGTACACCTTGTACTTCTAAAAACTATTTTGTGCTACCCATAGCCCTACTTCTCGAAAAATGGCTCAAATGGTCATGAAAGAATTTTCAAAAGTTTGTCAATACTGACACAACTAATCTATCATGTCACAAAATTTCAAATCTAACTTCAAACTACGTAGAATGAAAAAGACAAATTCTTAATTACTAAAAGGAAATCTGAAATAAAAAGGAAAGGGAGACAAAGCTACTATTCACTGATGTTTCTTTTTTTTTTTGTAGAAATTTCACACGAACAATTTAATTCCTAGAAGAAATGAAAAAAAAATCTTGCGTCCCAAATGATGCCTACGTGTGAACTGTGATGGTACTAGGATAAAATGCGTTTTTTCGCATGGTGAGGATAAAATGCCATTGCTACGTTCGCATTACATAAGAATACTTGAATGCCATTACTACCTTCGCATTACTACCTAACAGAATAGATGTTTGATTCGAATTTGACATCTGATGCATACTGATATTAAGCGTATTCAAATTTATATTTATTTAAAAAATACTAACGTGATTTTCCCTATTAGACCCGTTTCCTGTTTTCACCCTTGCCGAACAGCCACGGAGGATATTCCTGGAAGCCCTCTCTTTCCCTTTCTATGCACCCCAAACTCGCCCCAAACCTTCTCCGCCAGCGCAAGCCTTGCCGCCATTCCTGGCCGCCGTCTCTCGCTCCACTCCAAACACAAGCGAGAATTCCTCACTAGCCCAATTCCAAGAAGCACTCAAGGATTCGTCGCACGATGGAGTTGCGGCCGGAGAATTGCCCCGGGTCACAGCCACCGCAAGGCGGCAGCAACGCCGCAGATCGCATCAGCACCGTCCCTAACAATGTGCTCCTCTAGGTCCTCCTCTGCACTCATGTCGCCTCCCACGCCAGCGTCCTGTCCCGCCGATGGTCCAGCCTCTAGGCCCACCTCCCGAGCTCTCCATCTGTGATGTCGGGCCGGATGCCACTGACTCCGCCTTCACCCAGGTTGAGCTCACGTGCCCATGTTGTCCCTCCTCGGGGTCCACATCCCCGAGCACCATATGTTCGACGTCGCTCACATCACCTGTCTGTTCTGCGCCACCATGTGGCGGGCACTGGCGGAGCTCACCTTCACCAATCGTAGGGGTAGGCAAGGCTGCGGCATTACCATCAAGCTACCCTGCTTCGATCGCACCAGCTTCATCAAGCTAGAGATGCGTAGCCTCATGCTAGCAACACCAGTGCTGACTGGCGAGTTTTGTGCATTTAATAGGCTATTGTTGGATTTGCCTCACGTGGTCATGAGCTATGAATACTCGTAAGACTTCTTCGACTATCTTGAGTACTCGGATGAAAAGTACTCAGATGAACAGTACTTGAACTACTATAGTACTCAGACTGCTACAGTGCTCCGGTGGATTCTTTCGGTGGTACTGAGTACTTGGAACTCTTTGCAGTATTTGTAACACTCTATTGCTTGAGTTCTCGCACTCGAGTTATGACTATGGCAGTATTTGTTCACACACATTGATCGAGTACATAGTCCACCTAACTCGCACGAGAACACTTTGGAGAAAGCACACACAAGCACAACACAAGAGCTTTTGTGACGCGTAAACTTCTTCGTGTCTTTTCTGGTTTTCTTCCCTTTTATATTCTACTGAATACATCAATCGGTTACAAGACTTTGATGGTGCGTTACCACCAGTAAAACTCAATGTTACGACTAGTAAATACTAAACTTATTGCAGAATGCTAAATGCAGATAAATGGTCAGCAAAGAGACTCTTAATGCAAGATTAACTCCTACTACTAACTGACTCATTTACGACCGAAAATGAATATGCAGTGAAATTACTTAACAAACACCCCCTAATTTTGCTGCACCTCCTTGATTCCAATCTTGTTGCGCTTCTCCAAGAACTTAACTCGCCTAAGAGGCTTTGTCAAGATTTCTACAAGTTGGTCATCCGAACAAATGTACTCGATGCCAATCATTCCTTCTTGAACACATTGTTTGATGAAGTGGTATCGAGTCTCGATGTGTTAGCTACGATCATGAAACATTGGATTCTTACAAAGTGAGATAGCAGACTTATTGTCCATCTTGAGTGTTACCTTTCTAGGCTCTGTCTCAGTTAGTTAAGCAAGCAAATGCATGAGCTGGACTCCCTATCACATAGCAGTCATGGCAGCAACATACCCTGCTTAACACAAGGACAATGCCACAACTTTTTGTTTCATCGACTACCAACTGATTAGACTTTCTCCGAGGAAGTACAACACTCTCGTGGTACTCTTACGATCGTCAACATTGCCAACCATGTCAGAGTCGCTGTAGTCGATCAACTTTGCCTCTCCTTCCTTCCTGGCATAGAAACATCCATAGTTTCTTGTTCTAGTAAGTACTGCAATAAATGCTTCACTGCATTCTAATGTTCCACTGTTAGCTTTTCCATGAAATGGTTTACATAGCCTACTACATAAGCAGTATCTAGTCTTGTGTGAACTAGGTACTAGAGACTGCCGACAACACTTCTGTAGCACACAACATCTATTGGTGGAGTAGTACTCTCCTTAACTTCCGTCGAGGCTCCATTGGAACTTGACATGGATTACAATCCACCATGGAACTTCTTTCAAGAATCTTGGACGCATAAGCTCCATGACTCGGTGTGATGCCATTTGCTCTCTGAATCACCTCGATGCCAAGGTAATAAGTGAGTAGTCCCAAATCACTCATCCTGAAAAGCCGCTTCATTTCTTACTTGAACTTGGTGATCTCCAATGGGTGTGATCCCGTGATTATTAGATCGTCAACATACACCCCCACCACCAAATTAGGGATGGCAATTGTGCCCGTTTACCCGTGTACCCGTGGGTAAATACCCTAATGGAGCCGGGTATGGGATGCATTTTCTACCCACGGGTATGAAAATGGGGGAAATTCTCTGGCCATCGGGTAAACGGGCACGGGTACAGGCAAGCTCTACCCGTACCCGGCTCACCCGTTTACCCGCCACGCCATACGGGTACGGGTATGAAGAGGCTTGCATTTTGCTGCTGTTCCATACATGATACAGTTGGACACCTGAAATGCATAGTGATGTGTACTCCATCAGGAAAACACAGGACTGCAGTTGTGTGTATTCTCACTCTATAAGCTCAGGACCAGAGTCGCATCCATTATAATAAATCAATAATTTCAGTAAAAGGTATAGAAATCACAGCAAAACTAGGACTAACAGTTCTCATCTTTCTCAATTATAATAATCTATAATTCATCAGAGAGCCTAACAGATCATGACAATGGTCACCATAATCAGTGAAACTACAACCACAAAAAAGGCCAGCGTCATGACTTTTTTCAGAGACACCTGGCGTATTGATGAGGACATCACTTCTTCGGATACACACAACACTCCTCCACTTGACATTCAAGGACCAATCACTAGAGCTCGCGCCCGACAATTGAATTTACAGGTGAGCTCGTTTTTAAGTACTTCTTTTTGTTCATTTGAGAATCGATTGCTACCTAATGATTTAATTATGATTAGGAACCACGGAGAGGACCTCGAAGTACTTGAAGAAGGACTACGAGACGCACAAGTCCAGCAAGGGCGGTCGAATCATGTTGGAGGGCCAACTCAAGCCGACTTCGAATCCAATTCGGAGTCCAGGACCAGGCCGCACTAAAACGGACGCCCAGATCGCATCCGAGCTCCGTTTTGGACGTTCTACATATGGATGGAAATCTGAGAAGACGACCTTTCCAATGGATCTGGTCCCATGTCAAAATTTCTTTTGAGTCAACAGAAATCGTCGAAACAAGTGGGCGTTCAGAATCTGTCAGGGTGCTGCGTCACCGTCTTTTGGGCCGTTCGGCTTTGTATCGTGTTGGAGCCCATTAGGGCGCGTCCAGGGGTTTTTGCGCGCCCCTCACTCCTTTATATCCAGCCACCACCCCCACCATTAGGGTTTGGGTTTTGCTTAGATTAATTCTGTCTTTGAACAGTTTCGCCGTTCATCGGTTTGTGAGACCCCAACTTTCGAGTGCTAAATCAATACATCTGCAATTCAGTTGTGTTCTTCGTTGTTCTTGTTTGTGTTCTTTGATTCGCAGGCAAGGATTAGCCTTCTTGGCGAGGTCAACCGGTTGCGCACAGTTGATAACCTGAGGAGACGTAGTGCTGCGATTGCGGGGTTAGGAACGTGTTGTTCGGAAGCCGGATCGAATTGTGTCGCGCCTCCACCAAATCGAACATATCCAGAACCTGTTGGAAGATCGGGACCCCGTTCCTATCAAGTGGTAATTAGAGCTTCGGGTGTTCCTTCATGTTCGAGTTTACCCTACCTTTGTTGTTTTTGGTTTCATCCTAGAGTCCAAGAAAAAGCCCTAAAAAAATTTGTAGTCATAGGTTGTTTCCTGTCCCAGATCTTGTTTAACCTTTTGCACAATTTGATTTCAGAGTCCGTAGTGTTGAGTTTGTGTCCTTAGTCGAGTTGTGTTGCTGGTTTAGATCATGTTTTGTTTCGAGTTGTCTTGCTTCCGCTACCTCTCATACAAACCCTAGCCGTCAATTTTGTTTTCCCACCCATATCCCACCCTCTGTTTGAGTCATCCATCACGTCTCGTGATCTTCCAGCACCACACCCCACCTTTCCGCGAGCTTCCGCCCCCAAATTCCACCAATTTCCTCCACCCGTTTTCGTTTTCGGCCTCCACAGAAACCATAACTCGGAGGCCCTCCTTCAAACGGCCGTAACTTTCTCATACGGACTCGAAATCAGGCGATTTTGTTTTTGAAATTGGGTGAAATTAAATTTTGCATCCGAAACTCCCCACTTTGTCGGGTTTGGCGAATTTATTTTGCCCAAATTCGGCCTGGAAAGTGCAGTACTCGAGCTCCGAACTTTCATCACCGAATTTACAGCATATTCATCATTTTCTGTAGGCCACACCTTACATCAGATTGAGGTGAAACTTTGTGTGGTTCCTATTTCTGTGCTCTGCTTTGTGAAAAAAATAACAAAAAAAAGAAAAGAAAGAAAAATTTTGGCACCTGGGCTTATAGTGCTGAGAGTGCTATCCGTGCCCAAAAAAGGGGACAGAGCACAGTTTTAGGTGATAGAGCTTCATTTGTTTTGTGCTTATGCTGAAATAAGTTTCACATTGCCAGGCCATCTTTGTTGCTGTCTTTGCTTTCCTATTCTGGTCTTGACTCCTTGTTCATCATATCCTAACACTGATATAGGACACATTTAGACCAGCAACTAGGACCAGTGCTTTGGACATTTATTCAGCATTACTATCTGCTATTGATTTGTGTTCCACTAACATATTTGCCTTGCTTTGGTAAGAACACTTGTAAGAGCTTGGTAAGCCACTTCCTTTGCGGTTTCCCACTACCCTTACTTTGTAGTTAATAGTGATAATCCTTTTGTTTTCCCTGTGTTTCCACTAACCATGGCAGGAGACGAAGAGGACGGGACACCGGTCGATTTCAACGAGTGTGTTAGTCGCGGCTAACTACAAGCTGCACTCGACAAACAAAATGCTTCACTCATTGATCTCGGTGCGAGAATGGACACCATCGTCGCCGCCATTGCCAAATTGAACACCACGGAAGGCATTGAGAGGGTGGAGCGGCGGATGGCTGACTTCACTGGTCGGATGGACACATTGGAGGCACGACTGCCACCTATCAATGACGGCCATCATCGTGATGATGACACAGTGTATGATGCGGATGGCAACATTGATCAGCGGGCGACACAAGATGCATGACTTCGTCGGCGTCTTCAGCAAAACCGACATGGTATGGGAGGTAATAACCAGAACCGTCATGGTAACGACGACCCTTTTGCTAAAGTCAAGTTTACCATTCCATCTTTTTCTGGTCTTTATGATGCTGAAATATATCTTGATTGGGAGATGACGGTAAAGCAAAAGTTTAACTCTCACTTGGTTCCTGAACAACATAGAGTTAGACAAGCTACTAGTGAGTTTAAGGACTTTGCTATTATCTGGTGGAATGAACTGTGTACCATGCGCTTACAACCTGATACATGGGAGCGGTTAAAAGAAGCTATGCGTAATCGTTTTGTTCCTCCCTCATATAAACGTGATTTGAGAAAAAAATTGCAGCGCTTAGAACAAGGTGATAGTTCTGTTCAGGACTATTATGCTGAGCTTCAAAAGAGTATGGTGCGTTGTGGGGTTGCTGAGGAAACAGAGGATAAGATTTGTCGTTTTTATGGGGGGTTACGGCGTGAAATTCAGGACATTGTTGATTATAAAGATTTTACTACTGTCAACCAGTTGTTCCAGCTTGCTATGCTTGCAGAAAAAAATTGCAGGGATGCAAGGAATCAGCGAAGGCAAGCACCGGACGACCCTTCTACACGCCGCGAACGACTACATCGATGGGACTGCCCAAGTCTTCTTCGAGTTTCCGTTCTCCTCCACCACCTGTGAACAAGTTTGCAGCAGCGCCACCGAAGCCACCTTCCATGACACGCCTTGCAGATTCTACAAAAAATTCTTTGCAGGGTCCAGCTAAGAGTTCTTCTTCCGTGGCTTCAACGGGCCGCTCCTCCGACATTCAGTGCCACCGCTGCCATGGGCTTGGTCATGTACAGAAGAATTGCCCTAGCCAACGGGCATACATCGCCACAGAAGATGGAGGCTACATCAGCACTTCGGATGTCGAGGAGGATGATGATGTTGCTGCTGCCTCGGATGCCAATGGTGGTGGTGATGACGACCTGGTCCTTGGTGGGGCGTCCACAGCGACGCTACGGAGCATCATTGTGCAACGAGTCCTCAGCACACAGGTACAACAACCCGATAAGCTTCAACGCCATAATTTGTTTCAGACTTTCTTCACAATCAAGAACCGGCGCGCACGTGTCATCATTGATGGAGGAAGCTACAACAACTTGGTGAGTTCTGATTTGGTCAAGAAGCTTGGCTTGACCATGCGACTGCATCCACATCCATACCATATTCAGTGGTTAAATGACTCTGGAAAAGCTAAGGTAACGCAAACATGCCGAGTCCATTTTTCCATTGGTGCTTATGCTGATCATGTTGATTGTGATGTGGTTCCCATGCAAGCATGCTCTCTTTTATTGGGTTGACCTTGGGAATTTGATAATGATGCTTTACACCATGGTAGTAGCAACAAATACACTTTTATGCATAAGGGAAATAACATTACTTTACTGCCTTTGACCCCAGCTGAGATTATAGAGGCCGATAGGGAGAGAGCTGCTGCTACTAATGATCCAAAAGAACATGAAAAATCTGAAAAACAGCAAGTAATCCATTTGAAAAATTCGGTTATGCTTGCCACAAAATCAGACCTTGCTGCAATTGATGATGTTAATGATACATGCTATGCTTTTGTGTGCAAAGATGCTTTATTTTCTCTTGATAATATACCTTGCACTTTGCCTGCTCCTGTCACTAACCTTTTGCAGGAGTTTAGAGATGTTTTCCCTGATGAGATACCTCCAGGACTTCCACCCATTCGAGGGATTGAGCACCAGATTGACTTGATCCCTGGAGCGAGTTTGCCAAACCGTGCGGCGTACATGACCAATCCCGAAGAGACTAAGGAGATTCAGCGACAAGTCAAATACCTTTTGGACCGTGGGTACGTACGTGAGAGCCTTAGTCCTTGTGCTGTTCCTGTTCTTTTGGTTCCCAAAAAAGATGGTTCTTGGCGTATGTGTGTAGATTGTAGAGCCATTAACAACATTACTATAAGGTATCATCATCCTATTCCTAGGCTAGACGACATGCTTGATGAGTTGTGTGGTGCTATAATTTTCACAAAGATTGACTTGTGTAGTGGATACCACCAAATAAGAATGAAAGTTGGCGATGAATGGAAAACTGCTTTTAAAACTAAGTTCGGCTTGTATGAGTGGTTAGTCATGCCTTTTGGTTTAACTAATGCACCTAGCACTTTCATGAGATTAATGAACGAGGTTTTATGTCCTTTCATTGGCAAATTTGTGGTCGTTTACTTTGATGATATCTTGATTTATAGCAAGTCCATGGATGAACATTTGAATCACTTACGTGCTGT
Source organism: Dendrocalamus latiflorus (assembly GCA_017311315.1). Lineage (NCBI taxonomy): Eukaryota > Viridiplantae > Streptophyta > Magnoliopsida > Poales > Poaceae > Dendrocalamus > Dendrocalamus latiflorus. Next base: position 21,959,065 of record CM029630.1, read on the forward strand.
TTTTAATGCTTTGAGAGATGCACGTTTGTTTGGTAACCTTGAGAAGTGCACCTTTTGCACGGATCGAGTCTCTTTTCTTGGCTATGTTGTGACTCCACAGGGAATTGAGGTTGATAGAGCCAAGGTGGAGGCGATATGGAGTTGGCCCACGCCCACGACGGTCTCCCAAGTGCGGAGTTTTCTTGGCCTTGCAGGATTTTATCGCCGCTTTATCAAGGAATTCAGCACCATTGCGACACCATTGATTGAGTTGACCAATAAGGGCGTCATGTTCCATTGGGGGCCATCACAAGAGGAGTCCTTTAATCTTTTGAAGGACAAGCTTACACACGCACCATTGCTCCAACTTCTGAATTTTGGTAAGACTTTTGAGCTGGAATGTGATGCTAGCGGAATTGGTATTAATGGTGTTTTGATGCAAGAAGGCAAACATGTTGCCTACTTTAGTGAAAAATTGAATGGTCCTACTCTTAATTATTCCACGTATGATAAAGAATTGTATGCTCTTGTTCGTTCTTTAGAGACGTGGCAACACTATTTATGGCCTAAAGAATTTGTCATTCATTCCGATCATGAATCACTTAAGCATATTCGTAGTCAAACCAATTTGAATCGTAGACATGCTAGGTGGGTTGAATTTATTGAATCTTTTCCTTATGTCATTAAACACAAGAAAGGGAAAGATAATATGATTGCTGATGCTTTGTCTCGACGCTATACCATGTTGTCTCAACTTGATTGTCGCATTTTTGGTCTTGAACCTATTAAAGCACAATATGCTTTTGATGCTGATTTTAAGGATGTGTTGTTGCATTGTAAAGAGGGACAAGCATGGAATAAATTCGTGATCAATGATGGGTTTTTGTTTAGAGCTAACCGCCTATGCATTCGAGTTGGATCCGTTCGTCTTTTGTTGTTGCAGGAGGCGCATGGAGGCGGTTTGATGGGACATTTTGGTGTTAAGAAGACGGAGGATATTCTGGCCACACACTTCTTTTGGCCAAAGATGAGGCGAGATGTTGAGCGGTTTGTGGCTCGCTGCACTACATGTCAAAAAGCTAAGTCTCGCTTGAATCCACATGGTTTATATATGTCTCTTCCTGTTCCTTCTATTCCGTGGGCAGATATTTCTATGGACTTTGTTTTAGGATTGCCCAGGACTAAGAGGGGGAGGGATAACATTTTTGTTGTTGTGGATCGCTTTTCTAAGATGGCTCACTTTATACCATGTCATAAAACCGATGATGCCGTTCATAATGCTAACCTCTTTTTTAAAGAGATAGTTCGTTTGCATGGTATGCCTTCTACTATTGTTTCAGATCGTGATGCTAAGTTCTTGAGTCACTTTTGGCGTACTCTATGGAACAAGTTGGGTACAAAATTGTTATTCTCTACAACATGTCACCCACAAACTGATGGCCAAACTGAGGTGGTGATGTAACAGCCCAGCTGTTTATTTCAAAAATTTTAGTGAAAAAAATTAATTTAATTTAAAATAAAATCAAGTGTTCTTTGGTTGCTTGATTTTTGGAGTTTTTGAATTTATTGGATTAAATTAAAGCTTAGAAAGTAAAAATGTTTAAATGGTTAAAATATACCTCAATTAAATCCGAAATTATTTTATTTGATATTTTCGGGTTCCAAGGATATTTGTAGAATTTTCTTGAATTTTTTTCGAATTTATTTTATTTTATTTTTTTTTGGAAAAAATATATTATTTTAAATTATTTTTTTTCTCTCTCCTTGCTTTCTTCTCCATTCCAGTGCGTGCGTCCGTTCGTCTCCAGAACGTGGCCGCCATGGCCATTTCTTTGAGCTTCCATTCCTCTTGAATTTCTCAACGATTTTTCATGCAATCAAGTGCATTCACTTGCTCTCTTCATGACTCCTCCATTCCCAGCCGTTTTCCCCTCATTCATGACCCGTTTCGCGAGAAATTAACCCATGCCATTGATGGACATGGTCTCTTGATCTCCCATCTCGGACCTCCCCCGCCCCTATAAAAGGGAGCACCGTGAGCCCCTCCTCATCCTCACTCAACCCCGAAAATATCAAGTCTCCACTCCTCTTCTCTTGGGCGCAATCGGAGTTTTTCTTTTGTGTTCTAAGCGGCGTTCTTCGGCGTATTACGCCTCGTCCGGTGGAGCCCCGCCACTTTTGAGCACATCCCCGGATTCGCCTCGTCGCGTTCTACGCGGTGCTTACCTCGCCTTCACCGGAACTTCGCCGGAGCACCGTCGCCACCGTGGGCCATAGCGCGTCGTCGTTCCTCGCGTCGCCACCGGCCGTCCGTGCATGCCCGACCAAAACCAAGGTGAGCATCACGTTCCCCACGTTCTCCTCTTCGTTTCGCCACAAACCCCACCTGCTAACTCCTCTCCGTTTGCCCGGAACGCCGATGTCAACCCGACGGTCGCAAAATGTCTTCTCCACCGTGTTCCGCCACCATCCGATGTCCTTTGGCTGAGCCGTTTGCACCGTTGAGTTTGCCTCAACGCGTTCTACATCGTGCTTCTATCGCCAACGCCTAAAGATTCCCCGAGTCCTCGTCGACCTTGTCAGGCCCAGACACTAAAACTGTACCTTCGCGCGTACCCACTTTTTCGGTGAGCGCTTTAATTTTTGTTCACGTCATATTGTGTCCTAGCCTCTAAGGAATTTTTCTACTATTTTGTTTAATTTTTTCGTGGAGCCAATTGTCAGGAATTGAGCTTTCCGCGAAAATGGCCGTTTGTGACTCCCGACATCGATTCGTCGCCTCCGGTAAGCCTTAGCCCATGCCGTAATTTTTCGTAGACTTACCTCGGCATGTTTTACGCCATGCTTCATTCCTTTTCCCCAAAAAGCCTCCACAAATTTTCGCCTCCGACACCTTGCCATGGCCGCCAATGACATCTCGTGTCCCCATTTATCTGTTGGTGTTTTTCCCAATCCGTTCACGTCATAACGTGCCAAACCATCCCATTTAGCTACCTTCCAAATGGTTTTAGATTCGCTTCACCGAGCACTAAGATATTAAGTTTTTCCTTTCTCTCTACCGTCGCCGTTCAAACGTCGATGGTATCGTTTCCGTTCCTCGTCGCCGTATCCATGTCACCACCTTCATCTCATCGCCAGGATTCCATTTTGCCCATTCCCTAGCCACCTCGCAGCCTACCGACACCATACTGTTCAAAAAGTAATTCTCAGATGTCGTTATCATTTCATGTGATGTCCAAAACCTCCAGATATTCGTTCTCCCTCATACAAACTCCGAATCTGTTGATTCTTTCTCCTAAATTCATCTAAGATCATTATATCTATCTCCCAGTATATATTTTATAATTTTCGGATTTTATTTGGATTTTATTTGAGTTTATTTTGTTTGGTTCTTCGCGTGTAGACTACGACGAATCCGGAGAGTTCGATTTCGACGATTCGTAGCATCAAGTCTTTGAGCAAGGCAAGTTACATCTTTGATCATGTTGCTCCCACTAATTTAAATTATTTATGTTGTTTTTAAAATTATTATTGCATGCGTACTTTTATTCAAATTAGTTCAAATGTGCTTAAAACTTTAGTTACACCCAATTTCCTTTGTATGGCCAATCTTGATATTGAACAATCATACCTTGTCACCTTAGATGAAAACCTAGTTGGTACATTAGTATTAACTAGAACAATTTATGGAATTGCTTAGCCATGCTTAGAATAATTCGGGTGGGAAGAATTGTTTCACATAAAATGATAAGCTTTTGAACTGTATTCTTGACTTCGGTGAGTCAAGAAGGTTTATGAATTATTTTGAAAACAAATATAAAACTGGTTTAGACTTAGGCAATTGGTTAGAGTGGTGGGTGCAGGCATGCCCTGTTGGTTGGAGCCACAGTGGTTGATTGTCGTGCACAGGGGTTTGTGGATGGGCCTAAGTCAGATTAAGGACCGGTCTGTGAACTACTGTTGCAAAGCCCTATCGTACTACCACAAGGCTGGTATGGGACAGCCTTGGCTGAATAATTTGCGGGTCCCAACCTGAGCCATTTCGTAGGATGAAAGTGAGCGTGGCGTAGGCCATGAGAAGTCTCACTCGGCTCAAGAGGGGGTCCCGGTCTGGTGGATTCCTTACCGGGGTGAAACCTTAGAGTTGGCTTGGCCAGGTTGAAGGCTTTGCATTGTAAAGGCCTTGTCACGACTCCTAACCGCACACCTAAGGAAGTGTGTAATCTAGTGGTAAAACGGGATGATCGTGTCTTGTGGGTAAAGCTGTACAACCTCTGCAGAGTGTATAACCTATCCTGGATAGCCGTGCCCACGGTCATGGGCATGCCGAGTAAAAGTTTTTCATGGATTAGACTTTGGTTTTCAAAATGGTTTATGAAAACCTTGCGGATGGATGGAATCCGTGAGAGATTGAAATCTGGTGAATGGATGGAATTCATCAGAGTTGCGCAGTGAAAGCGTGTGGATGGATGGAATCCATACGTGAGCTTTTGGAAAAGATGGTCCGGGTGGGATGCCCGTGGATAGGTTAGTGTTTGGTTGGAGCCTGCACTAACGATATTATTTTGTTAAAATCTTATTTCTATTTATTGTATCAAATTTAGCTTTTGCACTTACTTATGATATTTACTCCAATGTCGCCTTTTATGCAAATAAACCATATTATGCCTTCCTTTGATATTCCATATGCATGCATCTATTCTGTTAAACCTCCTGGTGTAACTTGTGGAGTACTTTTTGTACTCATGTTGCTATATCTAACTCTTTTCAGAGGAAGCCTTCGACGACTTCAGTGAGGATTGCGACTAGGCCACGTCTTACAGTCATTCGCCTTGTGGGAAGGCTGGATGGGCTGCTACATTGTTTTTCTTCCGCTGTCTTCTTTTGCTATTATTGTAAACTTTGGCCATCAGGCTCATATTAGCTAAATAAAGTTTGTCATTACGCATGATAATTGTCTTTGTGATACTGTGTGCACTAGCTTTTCCTGGGATAGTGCGATTAACACAGAGGGTTCTGGAGTTGCTGCTCCGGGTCCCGACAGAGATGGTATCAGAGCAATAATGACTCTAAGACGTGACCGTAGATAGAATAGAATGGTTGGACCTTAAGGATATATTTTAATAACAAGTAATTTCAAAAGTTTTGCTTATTCTTACCTCTCAATCTATGCTACCCTTATCTCTTAATCTTTGCTTGCTCTCGTCTTCCAATTCTCGCTTATCTTTATGTCATTACTTGAAAGCCCATTTCTAAATCTTCCCTTGCTCAAAACAACTATAGATGGTCAGTAGTCCAGATTCATCGACTCTACCGCAACCTCAATCTTTGCACCAAAGGATCGTGCTTCGTACGTCAAGAGCTGCGAAGGATCACACCAAGATAATCTTTACCTCTCTAGGATAAGTTGTTAAGCTAGAAAGTAGACGAAGTTATGAGCTGTCAGTTTTCTCTTTTGTTGATAGCCATTACTATTGCTTGTTGTTTGCTTAATAAAGGTTTTGCTAGTTCTTTTGTTTTGGGTTGCGCAAAACGTCTGTTGTCCCTCCTTTGCCTTGAGTCTCCTCTCTTCTATTCTTTGGAAGCATCAAGCTGAAACACCAACTGCCAACAACCTCCAGACAGCAAACAGAAGGTCACAGAAGTTTGCAAATGGACGTTTGAACTAGATCTTCGCTCAAGCCACAAAGAGTAAGATCCAAACCTATTTCTTTGCTAACCCGTGCGAATCTCGGGGACGAGATTCTTTTTAAGGGGGGTAGTTTGTAACAGCCCAGCTGTTTATTTCAAAAATTTTAGTGAAAAAAATTAATTTAATTTAAAATAAAATCAAGTGTTCTTTGGTTGCTTGATTTTTGGAGTTTTTGAATTTATTGGATTAAATTAAAGCTTAGAAAGTAAAAATGTTTAAATGGTTAAAATATACCTCAATTAAATCCGAAATTATTTTATTTGATATTTTCGGGTTCCAAGGATATTTGTAGAATTTTCTTGAATTTTTTTCGAATTTATTTTATTTTATTTTTTTTTGGAAAAAATATATTATTTTAAATTATTTTTTTTCTCTCTCCTGCTTTCTTCTCCATTCCAGTGCGTGCGTCCGTTCGTCTCCAGAACGTGGCCGCCATGGCCATTTCTTTGAGCTTCCATTCCTCTTGAATTTCTCAACGATTTTTCATGCAATCAAGTGCATTCACTTGCTCTCTTCATGACTCCTCCATTCCCAGCCGTTTTCCCCTCATTCATGACCCGTTTCGCGAGAAATTAACCCATGCCATTGATGGACATGGTCTCTTGATCTCCCATCTCGGACCTCCCCCGCCCCTATAAAAGGGAGCACCGTGAGCCCCTCCTCATCCTCACTCAACCCCGAAAATATCAAGTCTCCACTCCTCTTCTCTTGGGCGCAATCGGAGTTTTTCTTTTGTGTTCTAAGCGGCGTTCTTCGGCGTATTACGCCTCGTCCGGTGGAGCCCCGCCACTTTTGAGCACATCCCCGGATTCGCCTCGTCGCGTTCTACGCGGTGCTTACCTCGCCTTCACCGGAACTTCGCCGGAGCACCGTCGCCACCGTGGGCCATAGCGCGTCGTCGTTCCTCGCGTCGCCACCGGCCGTCCGTGCATGCCCGACCAAAACCAAGGTGAGCATCACGTTCCCCACGTTCTCCTCTTCGTTTCGCCACAAACCCCACCTGCTAACTCCTCTCCGTTTGCCCGGAACGCCGATGTCAACCCGACGGTCGCAAAATGTCTTCTCCACCGTGTTCCGCCACCATCCGATGTCCTTTGGCTGAGCCGTTTGCACCGTTGAGTTTGCCTCAACGCGTTCTACATCGTGCTTCTATCGCCAACGCCTAAAGATTCCCCGAGTCCTCGTCGACCTTGTCAGGCCCAGACACTAAAACTGTACCTTCGCGCGTACCCACTTTTTCGGTGAGCGCTTTAATTTTTGTTCACGTCATATTGTGTCCTAGCCTCTAAGGAATTTTTCTACTATTTTGTTTAATTTTTTCGTGGAGCCAATTGTCAGGAATTGAGCTTTCCGCGAAAATGGCCGTTTGTGACTCCCGACATCGATTCGTCGCCTCCGGTAAGCCTTAGCCCATGCCGTAATTTTTCGTAGACTTACCTCGGCATGTTTTACGCCATGCTTCATTCCTTTTCCCCAAAAAGCCTCCACAAATTTTCGCCTCCGACACCTTGCCATGGCCGCCAATGACATCTCGTGTCCCCATTTATCTGTTGGTGTTTTTCCCAATCCGTTCACGTCATAACGTGCCAAACCATCCCATTTAGCTACCTTCCAAATGGTTTTAGATTCGCTTCACCGAGCACTAAGATATTAAGTTTTTCCTTTCTCTCTACCATCGCCGTTCAAACGTCGATGGTATCGTTTCCGTTCCTCGTCGCCGTATCCATGTCACCACCTTCATCTCATCGCCAGGATTCCATTTTGCCCATTCCCTAGCCACCTCGCAGCCTACCGACACCATACTGTTCAAAAAGTAATTCTCAGATGTCGTTATCATTTCATGTGATGTCCAAAACCTCCAGATATTCGTTCTCCCTCATACAAACTCCGAATCTGTTGATTCTTTCTCCTAAATTCATCTAAGATCATTATATCTATCTCCCAGTATATATTTTATAATTTTCGGATTTTATTTGGATTTTATTTGAGTTTATTTTGTTTGGTTCTTCGCGTGTAGACTACGACGAATCCGGAGAGTTCGATTTCGACGATTCGTAGCATCAAGTCTTTGAGCAAGGCAAGTTACACCTTTGATCATGTTGCTCCCACTAATTTAAATTATTTATGTTGTTTTTAAAATTATTATTGCATGCGTACTTTTATTCAAATTAGTTCAAATGTGCTTAAAACTTTAGTTACACCCAATTTCCTTTGTATGGCCAATCTTGATATTGAACAATCATACCTTGTCACCTTAGATGAAAACCTAGTTGGTACATTAGTATTAACTAGAACAATTTATGGAATTGCTTAGCCATGCTTAGAATAATTCGGGTGGGAAGAATTGTTTCACATAAAATGATAAGCTTTTGAACTGTATTCTTGACTTCGGTGAGTCAAGAAGGTTTATGAATTATTTTGAAAACAAATATAAAACTGGTTTAGACTTAGGCAATTGGTTAGAGTGGTGGGTGCAGGCATGCCCTGTTGGTTGGAGCCACAGTGGTTGATTGTCGTGCACAGGGGTTTGTGGATGGGCCTAAGTCAGATTAAGGACCGGTCTGTGAACTACTGTTGCAAAGCCCTATCGTACTACCACAAGGCTGGTATGGGACAGCCTTGGCTGAATAATTTGCGGGTCCCAACCTGAGCCATTTCGTAGGATGAAAGTGAGCGTGGCGTAGGCCATGAGAAGTCTCACTCGGCTCAAGAGGGGGTCCCGGTCTGGTGGATTCCTTACCGGGGTGAAACCTTAGAGTTGGCTTGGCCAGGTTGAAGGCTTTGCATTGTAAAGGCCTTGTCACGACTCCTAACCGCACACCTAAGGAAGTGTGTAATCTAGTGGTAAAACGGGATGATCGTGTCTTGTGGGTAAAGCTGTACAACCTCTGCAGAGTGTATAACCTATCCTGGATAGCCGTGCCCACGGTCATGGGCATGCCGAGTAAAAGTTTTTCATGGATTAGACTTTGGTTTTCAAAATGGTTTATGAAAACCTTGCGGATGGATGGAATCCGTGAGAGATTGAAATCTGGTGAATGGATGGAATTCATCAGAGTTGCGCAGTGAAAGCGTGTGGATGGATGGAATCCATACGTGAGCTTTTGGAAAAGATGGTCCGGGTGGGATGCCCGTGGATAGGTTAGTGTTTGGTTGGAGCCTGCACTAACGATATTATTTTGTTAAAATCTTATTTCTATTTATTGTATCAAATTTAGCTTTTGCACTTACTTATGATATTTACTCCAATGTCGCCTTTTATGCAAATAAACCATATTATGCCTTCCTTTGATATTCCATATGCATGCATCTATTCTGTTAAACCTCCTGGTGTAACTTGTGGAGTACTTTTTGTACTCATGTTGCTATATCTAACTCTTTTCAGAGGAAGCCTTCGACGACTTCAGTGAGGATTGCGACTAGGCCACGTCTTACAGTCATTCGCCTTGTGGGAAGGCTGGATGGGCTGCTACATTGTTTTTCTTCCGCTGTCTTCTTTTGCTATTATTGTAAACTTTGGCCATCAGGCTCATATTAGCTAAATAAAGTTTGTCATTACGCATGATAATTGTCTTTGTGATACTGTGTGCACTAGCTTTTCCTGGGATAGTGCGATTAACACAGAGGGTTCTGGAGTTGCTGCTCCGGGTCCCGACAGGTGAGCCGCACATTGTCTACCATGTTGAGAGCTGTTTTGAAGAATAATTTGAAGCTGTGGGAAGAGTGTTTGCCACATGTTGAGTTCGCATATAATCGAGCAGAACACTCCACCACCAAGGTAAGTCCTTTTCAAGTAGTGTATGGATTCAATCCACGTGCCCCTATTGATATTTTGCCTTTGCCTACTAGTGAGAGAGTTCATAATGATGCTAAGGAGCGTGCTGATTTTATTGTCAAAATGCATGAGACTACTATGGCAAACATTGAAAAAATGAATGAAAAATATAGGATTACTGGTAGTAAAGGTAGAAAGGAAGTTAAACTTGAACCAGGTGATTTTGTTTGGTTGCACTTGAGAAAGGATAGATTTCCTGAGTTAAGAAAGTCAAAATTGATGCCTAGAGCTGCTGGTCCTTTTAAGATAGTTGAGAAGATACATGATAATGCATATAAACTTGAGTTGCCTCCCGAGTTTGGGGTTAGTCCCACCTTTAACATTTCAGATTTGAAACCATACTTGGGAGAAGAAGATGAGGCTGAGTTGAGGACAACTCCGCTTCAAGAGGGGGAGGATGATGAGGACATCACTTCTTCGGATACACACAACACTCCTCCACTTGACATTCAAGGACCAATCACTAGAGTTCGCACCCGACAATTGAATTTACAGGTGAGCTCGTTCCTAAGTACTTCTTTTTGTTCATTTGAGAATCGATTGCTACCTAATGATTTAATTATGATTAGGAACCATGGAGAGAACCTCGAAGTACTTGGAGAAGGACTACGAGACGCACAAGTCCAGCAAGGGCGGTCGAATCATGTTGGAGGGCCAACTCAAGCCGACTTCGAATCCAATTCGGAGTCCAGGACCAGGCCGCACTAAAACGGATGCCCAGATCGCATCCGGGCTCCGTTTTGGACGTTCTACATATGGATGCAAAGCTGAGAAGACGACCTTTCCAATGGCTCTGGTCCCATGTCAAAATTTCTTCTGAGTCAACAAAAATCGTCAAAACAAGTGGGCGTTCAGAATCTGTCAGGGTGCTGCGTCACCGTCTTTTGGGCCGTTCGGCTTTGTATCGTGTTGGAGCCCATTAGGGCGCGTCCAGGCGTTTTTGCACGCCCCTCACTCCTTTATATCCAGCTGCCACCCCCACCATTAGGGTTTGAGTTTTGCTTAGATTAATTCTGTCTTTGAACAGTTTCGCCGTTCATCGGTTTCTGAGACCCCAACTTTCGAGTGCTAAATCAATACATCTGCAATTCAGTTGTGTTCTTCCTTGTTCTTGCTTGTGTTCTTCGATTCGCAGGCAAGGATTAGCCTTCTTGGCGAGGTCAACCGGCTACGCACGGTTGATAACCTGAGGAGACGTGGTGCTGCGATTGCGGGGTTCGGAACGTGTTGTTCGGAAGCCAGATCGAATTGTGTCGCGCCTCCACCAAATCGAACATATCCAGAACCTGTTGGAAGATCGGGACCCCGTTCCTATCAGGTATGCTCGCGGGCGACGGGTATGGGCAAGGTTTTTTACCCATGGTCCTTCGTGGGTATGCCTGCGGGCGTAAATCGGGGTCGCGGGTACAGGTATGGGCGAGTACTACCTATACCCGCCGCGCCCGATTGCCATCCCTACACCAAATGCGACTTGCCTGCTCCTCGCGTGTACATGGTGTGTTTAGAGTCACTTCTATGGAAACCAAGTGATAGTAAACTTACATCAAGCTTGGTGTTCCACGCCCCTGGAGCTTGTCTTAATCCATAAAATGCCTTGCTCAGCCACAAAACCTTCTCCTCGTGGCCCTTATGCACAAAGCCTAGAGGCTGTGTGACATAGACCTCTTCTTCGAGCTTTTCATTAAAAAACGTAGGTTTCACATCCATGTGGTGAAGTTGCCATCCCTCATGTGCCACGATGGCCACCAGCAGTCGTACAGACTCTATATGGGCCACTGGTGCATACACCTCATCGAAGTCTATGCCTTGATGCTGCACATAGCTTTTTACGACAAGATGCGCTTTGTGCTTCACCACAGCCCTTAAGAATTCTTCTTAATCTTGAAAACCTATTTGATGCCAATTGCACGATGACCTACTGGAAGATCAACAAGCCTCCAATGCCATTTTCTTCAATTGCCTGTATCTCCTCCAACATTGCCTGGCACCAGCTTTGGTACTTTTCAACATCATCAAAACTCACGGGCTCCTCGGTTGCAAGAAGACTGAGCTCACTAAAGGAGTTAGTCAGCTCAGGCACCGTGGTGGTCTCGTACAAATTCTTTAGAGTGAGAAAACTCTGTGGCCCTTCAGTCGTCGAAGACGATGAGCCGCTTAGTGGAGTGATCCATTTCACCCTCTTCGCCATAGGTGTGGTTGGGGATGAGGTTCTTGGCAATGTCATTGAGGACTCCTAGTCTGCGCCTGGCTCATGTTCAGACACCTCATGGGCTGTTGTGGATTGTTTAGGTTCTTCATTGTCTCCTGTCTCTGAACTAGTGTAAGACAATTACTGAATCGTAAATATCTCACCGAATTCTGGAGTGAGCAAATCATCATGCTCAGTCTAGTCCCATTTGGCCTCTTCATCAAAGATAGCATCTCGTGTCACATGCACCCTCTTGCTCACAGGGTCATATGCCCTGTATGTCTTAGCGCTGGGAACATATCCAATGAAGACCATCGGCATAATTCGGTCTTCAAACTTCTTTAGGTTCGGCTTCATCATCTTGACATGCACCACACACCCAAACATGCGAAGATAGTGCACATTGGGTTGTTGTCCATTCCATGCTTCAAATGAAGTCTTGCCTTCAAGACTTTGAGTCGAGGCATGGTCGAGAATGTACACTGCTGTGGCAACCACCTCTCTCCAGAATATTGCTAACATGTTCATGGCCTTCATCATGCTCCTCACCATTGCAACCACTATATGATTACGCCGCTCAACCACACCATTTTGTTGTGGCGAATATGGCATAGTGAGATGTCAAATGATGCCTCGATTTGCACATAATTCTTTGAACTCTATGGATGTGAATTCTCCTCCTCGATTAGTGTGTAGCACATGAAGCTTTTTCCTGGCCTCCAACTCAACGCCTGCTTGAAAACACTTGATTGCTTCAACTGCCTCATCTTTAGCTCTTAGAAGAACCAGCCACTCGTATCGGCTAAAGTCATCGACTAGAAGTAGAAAGTAGCATCTGCATCCAGGTGTTATCAGAGTAATCGGTCTACAGAGATCACCATGTACGAGGTCTAGCACACGATCAGCTCGATACTTGGCCTCCTGAGGAAATGAGGCTCGTCGTTTCTTGCCGCCAGATAGCTCGTGCACAATTGATCCTCTTGATCAATTTGTGGTAGACCTCAAACCATTTCTTGTTGGGCTAGCCTCCAGAGTGAGTGAAAATTTAGGTGGCCGAAGCGTTCGTGCCATCGCCATGCCAAGTCCCTATTCCAGGCTGACAGGCACATCTGCTGCACATTATTGAGGTTAAGCACATAGAGGTTGTTACGTATGCGATTTACCTTGGTGAGAAGCCTCTGATCTGGGTCGCAGATCTGCATGATGCCATCCTCGATGATCGTTTGGTACCCAACCTCGTCGAGCTATCTAACACTTATGATGTTGCTGGATTGCCATGGTATGTAGTAGACGGTCGTGAGTTCACGATGCTCGCTGATGTGACATATGAACAAAACCATCCCACACCCACAGATCTCCACATTTGATCCATCGCCAAACTTCACTGATACCTTCACAGACATGTCCCGTTCAGCAGAAACCAACTGGCACCTAGTCATGTGTTTGGTCGCTCCAGTGTCCAGGTACCACTTATCGTCTGTTTCATCGTCAACACACCCAAGATTCACCGTGCATAGACTTCATGTCCTGTAGGACCCGCGGAGGGCTCTAGGGTGTTACAATCTCTCTCTCTCTCTCTCTATTGCTTTGTTACCAGCTAACTACTTGCAGCTTCTTTCAGCTAATAAAGCCTAAATTTATTCAAATGAAGGATGTGCATCTTTTTGATAATTCATGCTCAGATAAAAAAAAAGTCACACATCACTATAGTTAAACTTTCGGTGGCAAGTAACGTGCCATTTTAGCTGATCTTTGCTACCATTTTTATTCGTCGGTAAGAAACTCAAACTTCTTTCAGCTGTAGTAAAACTAATTTAACAATCTCTACATAATAGTTATGGCATTTCCTTTTGTCAATCATTTTAGAAAATGTTTTTCAATTTAACGTTGGAATCTAACCTGTAAAAGCGAAATAACATAAATGAAAGATAAATAAACACAAACAAAGAGCAAATTCAAACATTTTAGCAGATTATTAAATATCATGATTTTATAAAAATTTAGAAACAACTTTCACTTAATTTGGAGTTTGTATGCAAAACTTATAAGTATTTGAATTGTTTGTTAAGTTTAAAAAATGCTGAAAAAAGGGAAGACACTAAAAAATGCTGAAAAAAGCGAAGTCGAAAACGGCGCACGCAGAACTGTTCTCTTCCCCTCTTTTTCTTCTGTCGCTGGCAGTTTACTTACAAATTTGAGAGTTTTATGTGACGTTAATAGGCTACATCAATATTGTCATAATAAGTATAAATGTACTAAAAAACCTATATATTTTCGGAGAGAAAATTGAGAATATGCCCTCCAACTAGATAGAAATCTAGGATATACCCTCCTTTAGATCCTAATTGATAATATACCCTCCTTTAGAGTGTTTTGTTGAGAAAATGCCCTTTTTATACTATTTAGTACCTCTTAAGTATAGTAATCCGTATTGTACTGTATTTTGACATTAGGATGACCATTTTGCCCCCATGTACGGCTGTGAAGAAGATAAGTCTCGATTGGGCAGTGCTTGGCTAGGGTTTCCCGGACCAAACGGCGGCGCGGCAGAGGGTGTGGGGCGGAGGTCATGCGGATCGAGACTTATCTTCTTCACAGCTGTACATGGGGGCAAAATGGTCATCCTAATGTCAAAATACAGTACAATACAGATTAGTATACTTAAGAGGTACTAAATAGTATAAAAAGGGTATTTTCTCAACAAAACACTCTAAAGGAGGGTATATTATCAATTATGATGTAAAGGAGGGTATATCCTAGATTTCCATCTAGTTGGATGGCATATTCCCAATTTTCTCGACTATATGAAGTGTCATGTGGGTTATATAGTGTATTAGTAAAAGCTATGCAATTTATTTCTTAATGTTAGTATTTGTTATCATTATGATGCCATAAAATTAAGTTATTTTCTGAACTAAATATATAAAGTAGCTAATTAATTAGAATAAAAACCCAACTAATTATATAGTAACGGTAAAGTACCATGTGAATACAATATCACAATGCATAGTTTACCAACGTTAACATTTTACTACTCCTTCCGCTCTTTTTGAGTGATATTTTTTTATTTTTCACCGTCTATGATACGTGACATTGACCATTACTATTTGTAACTTTATCTTATTGTGTATTAATAAAATTATAATATTATGAAATTATTTATAGCGACAAATCTGATAGTTTTAAACATATTAGGAGTTAAACTTTAGAAAATTTGACAGCCACTTCTACAAAAAGAGTCATCACAGACGGTTCAGAACTGTCATCACAAACAGTTTTCTGAATCGTCTGAATTTATATGTCAGTGATAATCGAAGGTTATCACACATGGTTTTTGAGCCATCTGTGATAATCACAATATAGACAGTTTGTAATTAGAACCATCTGTGAAGAACACTATCATGGATGGCTCAAACAAAAAATCATCTATGATACTATTCCATCATAGACGGTTCTAACTACCAACCGTCTGTGATGGGCAAGTGTCACAGATGATTAGTATATAGAACTGTCTGTGATACTTTCCTATCATAGACGGTTGGTAGATAGAACCGTCTGTGATATGCGAGTATCATATACGATTTTTAGTTCGAGCCGTCTGTGATAGTCCTTCACAAATGGTTTATACCACACAACCGTCTATGATAGTTCATTTTATACCTAATTTTATTTTGTTTTTCGGCTAGCCTCATAAAATATTAGCTATGCACTTTAAAAAGAAGCAAATACAGTAGCACATTTTATTTTTTTTGTTAAGATCAGAATCCACCATTAGAGCATAACAAGATAATGAGCATGTTATCCATCTAACATAGCAAGAACACTTCTCGATCCTAATTCTACATAGCAAGAACATAGAAGAAGTAGAGATCCTAGCAAACAGTAGAAGCTCAACCACACCGACGAGGCCTCTATTCCAAAGCCCTCTCACCCCTGATGCAACATGCGAGTTGGATGTCCTTGATGCCCACCTTTGCTGGCGCTGACTTGAGCAACATCTTGGTAGCTAGGTGCTTCCGCGGTGCCTTGCTACCCGTAGACTTGTGTGTCATCTACTTCGTAAGGGCCATTAGGATCGGGTTCGAGGAGGAGGATGGCGAGGAGGTTAGAGAGAATTTGAGGGGATGGGTTTGTGTGAGTATTTATAGGGGGGAGGCGGGAGTGCGAGCTACGATTTGTGAGGTGGGGGTTGGTAGGTTTTTATTGGCTGGGATTGGGTTGAGGAGCATCGACGGCCCACCAGTCTGTGAATTATGATATACATATATATCGATGCAATATAAATAGCTAGTTTCAAAAGATAAAATAGTATAGCTTTATATGGCTTATATATGCTTGTTTGGAAGGTTTCGATGAGATCTACAACTTTGCAGTTGAGGCAAATCCCAAATTCTGAAGTGAAGATTGAACATTTTAGCGAAAATAGAAACCAAAAACTTATGACACAAATTTTGGGCCAAAGATGGCCGATTTTGGCCGTCTTAGAGGGTTACTAGTGCAAGGTGGTCATGTTTTTGGATCAGGCTCATCGTTAGCTTTCCAACGAGTAAAAGAACGTCAAAAACAGATACCATGTGCAAAAGTTATGTCCGTTTTACTAAAGGTATCTTGAAACAGAATCTTACACGGACTCAGGTGAAAAATTATGAAATTTTGGGGGATTGTGAGGCGAAAACATATCACAGATGGTTTTTAATTCAAACCATCTATGAAGTATCATAGACGGTTTAAATAAAAAACCATCTGTGATATTTGGCAATATCTCGGACGGTTCTTAGTAAAAACCATATGTGATATTTCACAGATGGTGCTCACCATGAACCGCCTGTGATATATCTCTTCACAAACAATTTTTAACGCTGACAGCAACACAGACGGTCTCTAAACTTAAACCGTATGTGATTGTATTCAACACTGATGGTTTTGGTGAACCGTTTGTGATGAGACGTCTAATATAAATAAGCCTTTTTTTGTAGTAGTGAGCATAGGTTATAAGACATCAATTAAAAAATTTATGTAGGTGGCATGGTGAGTCGACAACTGTAAGGATGCGCGCCAGGAGGTGCCCAGTGGCTATGGTGAGAGCTTACATCCAAGGAAGCGTGGCACCCAGGCTTCTATTCCTAGGCACTCTCACCCCTGATGGAGCGTGCGAGTTAGATGTCCATGACGTTCGCCGTCGCTAGCGCCAACTTGAGTGACGTCTTGGTAACCAGCTGCTTCCGCAGTGCCTTGCTACTCGTAGACTTGTGTGCTATCTACTTCGTATGGGCCATTAGGATCGGGGTCGAGGAGGAGGATGGTGAGGAGGTTAGAGATAATTTGAGCGTGGTAGGGGATGGGTTTGTGTGAGTTATAGGGGAGGGAGAGGCGGGAGTGGGAGCTACAGTCTGTGAGGTGGGAGTTGGTGGATTTCTATTGGCTGGGATGAGCTGTATGAGCCGTACGTCCCAGAGATCTCCTGGATATAGTTTCCAGGGGCGAGCTCAATGACCTGCACGATCGAAATGGACGCCATGCATTTTTTTTGCTAATTGATTCGTTGCACGTACAAGCGAAGAAGAGTACTACTAGCTCGTATTAGCAGTGTTCTGGCTTCCTTACAGGAATGACTCATTCTAGATATTTAAAGAATCAGAGATTGAGAACGTTTTCGCTTAACCAAAGAAAGATCCTTTTTGCTAATAATAATATAACAACAAAAAATCTATCTCTATCATAAAGTGAAGAAGATCGAGCATGCATGCAAGTTTTTGTACGGGCTGTAGATCGATTCACGTACCCTAGCAGTTTGGTGAGTTGTATCACCCCATGGCCCCTCCGTATGCACCACCCCAGTGTCGTCCATGTAGCTGAACTTAAGAGCATTGATCACGACTCCGTTGGTGTAAACTACCACATCGACTAGTCGGATGGGAGACCGCTGGATGTCGCGAGCATCTCCTTTGTCTCCACCCCATGGTCCAATCTTGGCAATTCGGCTCTGCACAATACACATATATATGAAAATTAAGCCCAATCAACATTTTACACATATATATGGCTGCACATGGGGTATCTACCCGGCCAGATTTTTTAGTTGAAATTCGTCATTTTTCATGTGAAAGTCGGGCTGAAAGTTGAAAATTATTATTATGTGCGCAGGTGTAAAATACGCGTTAAAAAAGTTACTACTGTCAAATACATCTAAAGTTAATGTCAGTTGTAATACTATATAACTGACAGTAACTTCACTCATGCACGACAGTAATTTTTCGGGATGCACAGTGCACACAGACGCATAATAGTGCAGCCATATGTGTGTGTACAGACACATACATGGCAAATTTAGAACTAGCTAACACAGGAGGGTGAGCTAAATTAAGAAATATTGCTTGTGTGTACCATTTTGAGTCTAGCTTATCACAAATGAATCGGCACGCTGTATAGAATAACGCAGGTTTGGATGTCGGTCACTAGGAATGGCCGAGCACCCCTATATATAGTGTACGTAGCGGCATATAGCCCTGTGGGTGTGAAAGACGTGTTTGTTCTTGGTTGAAATCCCACCACCTTCAGTGTATCTAGAGTCTCAAAAAGATTAATTAGTCCGTTTCATCCAGGAAGAAACACGTGTTTCACAATGGAAGATGAAAAGAACAACTTTTCAACTTCGATCTTGCCGCTGCCGTGTAACGTTGCACCGACAGCCCCATCATCGCCACCTTAGTACACATGAGGCGCTACAGGAACCGAAGTAAGAGCAAGTCCAATAATAGAGCCAAGTGCTTGACTATAAGTCAAGTTATAAGAGCCAAGTTATACAATAGTTTGTCTTCTATTTGTCTACAAAAGTTTTTTTTATTATTATATGGTACCAAGTCTCACATTCTCTTTCCTACTCCTCCTCACATACATTTATTATCTGGGCCCACCACTGCATAGGCTCCCGTGTGCAGCTTGTTGCTTGCATGAGAGCCAAGCTCTCCTCTCTCTCCTCTCTTCTCTCCTCCACATCAGCAAAAATGCTGACTAGTTTGGCTATAAGATCATTATTGTACTTGCTCTAAGAGGCAGGAAAATTTCTACAGTGACCGGCTAGAGAGAGGCAGCGCGGAAGAAATAAAGGAAAAAGAGTAAAAAAAATGAAAAGGAATTGTGCGGAAGGGATCGCAATTTTAAAGCTCTTCATCGGGTAACGATCAAGATTTTTTTTTCTCTATTTTGTTTTTTTTTCTGTCGACATTAGAGTCGGAATTAGAGAGAATATTTGTGAGTTTTCGTCGGGATTAATTAGTAGATCGGTTTAATCTGCTGTATCGTTGTATCATTATTTTAGGTGCCGTGTGGGTATAATTTGGAAATTTCATCTACTAGAGAGTTACATAGAATCCCAATACCTTTCGGTGGAATTTTTTATTCATGTCGATCTGATGAGTAGGTTGTGAGATATGGATTTTTCTTTCGGTAAATTTATTGTGTTTTGGTGGCATGTGTTAACCTTTAGATTAAAAATAGTAAATAAATTAATCTAGGAATTTGGTAAACATGAACATTGTAGATAATTTCTTAGGATTTCCATAAAGTCTAAGTACATAATTTTTAGATAAGTAGATTAGAAGTTATGAATTTTGGGAGGCTGTAAAATACAACTACTTAGTGTAAAATACAAAGTTGGAATGAAAAAAGACTTTATAATAAACTTGCGAATAACATGGTGCATAGGGTTTTATTACATACATAACAAATAACATCATGAACATAGTGTAAAATACGAAGTTGGAATGAAAAAAGACTTCATAATAAAGCTGCGAATAACATGGTGTTTAGGGTTTTATTACATGCATACCAAATAACATCATACACGATGCAACAAACCGAAATACTCGTACGATACATATGCACATTTTTGGAATAGAAATACATTCAACCTTGGAGGACTATTATTGAATGGCCCGACCTACTGTGTGGACTAGGGTCATTTTCCCTTCCTTGTGAGTTCGGTGTTGAACCCGGTCGATGTGCTCCTGTAGGAGGCCAAAAGGCCACTCCGATCCATGAGTGTCACGAGCCATACCTGCAAAATGACTTCAAATTAGTACATATATGCACAAATAAAATAACAAATGTAAAGCAAGAGTAAATTTAACTTGTAAATAAACAAACAAAATAGCACAAGCCTTGCAGGACATTACTTCAAAAGGTATTGAAAAAGGGATAGTACCACAATAGAAATGTAAACAGTGCGTGCAACATGTGCTACATGTGTTACGGTGCTACATATATGTAATGATAATGAGACAATAGCACAACAGTTACGTTAACATTACAACCAACGTACAATACAAGTACAACACATTTACACAAACATTACTGCACTCCAACAAGTAGTACTGCAAACCATGTTGGTGTGACTACTCCTTAGCAGCTGCCTTGCATCGTCTGGCTGTATGGCCATCCTGGCCGCAGCGCCCGTAACATCTACCCAACATCTCGGCTTGTGCTTTGTCCATATCGTTAGTAATCCGATGACTTTTCCCACCCTTCAGCATGTCAACATCTGGAATCCAGGTTTTGTTTGCAGTATCCAAGCTGGCAAAGTTACTCACAACCCTGAACCCCGTAAGCTCGCCACACCAGGCCTGTGCCACCCTCTCCTTGAAGAAGTACTTGGACATAAAGTTCGAAGGGTCCATGTGCACAATATCGCATGTGGCTAGTACATAAGAGTATGGTTTGTGCAAGAGCTTCAGTTTTTGCACGTATAGCTAGGTTGGTTCACATGATCTCCAAGACATACCTCGTGGGTGACGAGAGAACGAGCCATCCCAACACCGGCTTTATCCCGAAGGAGCACATCGAAACGATGCTCAATATTGCCCACATCGTACACTGTGCACAACTGGCCCTTCTTAGTCTTCGCCTCCATGTATTCTGTAATCGTTGTGCAATAGGGTGTTTGTGGGTTGGTGGCATGAAGTGCGGCATTTGCGTGCCTTTCCCTAAAGTACCCGATTGTGCTGTGTAGGACACCTTCGACGATGGTGATAAGGGGCTAAGAATGAAGGCCTCTAAGAACCCTGTTGTACACTTCCGCAAGGTTAGTTGTCATTATGTCATACTTTGCTCTGTTCATGTCGTGCAACAGGGACTATTTCTCCAATGGCTCTGCCTCGATCTATTGGGAGAAGCACATCATGTTCCTCGAGAACCTCCTCCTTGGAGCAATAGGATCAGGATCTACTAGCGGCGCAATGTTTTCGGTTTGTGCAGCCCCAGCATTGGCCGATCCCTTTTTCCTCTCGACCATGTGTTTCCTGCTGTGGTCATCCAAATGCTCTGCTGGTTCTGCATAGCCAACCTCTTGAACAACTTCACCAACGGTTGCCTCAGGAACTGCCTAAAGAAGTTAGCCCCCAGGTAGTGAATGTACCATCTGCTCCTCATACCTAACCAAGAGAACAACTCTTCAGGGTCTTGATGAACTTTCTTATAGCCTTCAGCATCCCGGCGTGGCGACCATGGATTACGCACACACCAGGACGAGCTCCAACAGCTCCTGCCCAGACAAGTCGGAGGAACCACAACCAGCTATCGTAATTCTCACTCTCCACCAATGCGATAGCCAATGGCAGAATTTGATTGTTCCCGCAAACGACAATGACCGTAAGGATCTGCCCCTTGTATTTCCTAGTTAGAAAGGTCCTATCAGTTGAGATCACGGGCAACATATGCCTGAAAGCCTCGATGTAGGTACCGAAGGTTAAGAAGGCCCTCTGCAGTAGGCATAACCTAGCGGCATTGTAGATGGGCTGTCCTTCAAAGCAGTGTACGTGAGTGGGTTTCTTTCTTGCAGCAGCAGAAGCATACGGGGAAGGTTGTCGTTCGACGCCTCGAAAGACCCAAACCATCTTTCTAAAACCTTCTACTTAGCACGCCACACCTTCATGTAGCTATGGCTCCATCTTTAAGACAATCCAGTGATTCTCATATTTGGGTCTATGTGCATGCACTCACCAAGGGCAACCACCTTGCTCGGACTTCATGGTGTACTACTCCTGGATAGATTTGATGACTTGAAACGGCCGTTGCATGGACATGGCCCACAGCTTAATGGCATCTTGCAATGATGCCTTATCTGCAAACATTGAGCACAACCGAACCTTTGTGGGATGGTAATCCCAAGGTGAGTTATGCTCATCATGTGCAGCTACACCCTTAATGTCAAACCTGCTCCATTCCTACGGGATCGGAGCTTCGTCCTCATCGGAACTGTCATCATCGTCCTCCTGTACAGTTTCCTCTTCAGCCTAGGCCATTTGATCATCGCTCTCTATTTGACACATTATGTCCTCCCTATACTCTTCTTCATCAGCTTATCTTATAGGTTCAGCATTCTGTGACTGATCTTCCATTCTGGCACGGACTGCCTTGGCATTATCATGAGCAACATCCTTCGCACCCTTCCTAACACCGGCCTCTAGGACCTCTTCTTCACCAACATGCTGGGTGCTAGAGCTGCTCCCACCACTCGTATGATATCCATTGGTAGGGCCCTGTACATCTTCTTTTGCGCATGCTTGCACAAGGAGCACAAACTCGTATCCACGGCGTCAGCAACCTTCCAGAAAACCCTTCCACACAGTCATGTGCATCACTGGTCTCAACTCCCATCTAATCTACGTTGGAGAGCAGCTCTAGAGTCCTTATATCATGACGCTGCACACCTCATGGTCCAACAAGAAGCTGCGGGTGAGCCAATGCATGACATCCTCGATTCGTGCATTATTGCCGTCTGGATGTACTAGAGTGGCTTGTGAAAAATTGCTTAGGTCAACATCATACAGACCTTCACAGATGGTGTCAACATCGTAATGCACTTTCAAAGTAGTGGTTCCTGGCATGACCGATTTCTACCTGCAAATATTTGCAACTAGTCAGATCGCATCGCATGATATGCAAATAATGTTGTACTTGCATATTTACATTTGTACAATCGTACGCCTATCGTGGACAACTACACTACCGCGTGGTTAAGACGTCATTTATTCCCTAAGGCCAAGGCCACCATTAACGTGTGGGCATCTTCATATCGGTTAAGTTTCCCGCGTAGTGTAACCCATCCATATTCCCACCGACCGTCATACACTCCCTAAGGCAGAGGCCACCATTAATGTTCAGGCATCTTCATATCGGTTAATTTTCCCTCATAGTGTAATCCCTTTACATTCCCACCCACATCGCTCCCTTTCCTCTGCCCCACTACTCATGAACTCTCTATCTACTCCTACGCACAACGACGCCACTCTTCTGTCTCTGCTCGAGCCGTCTCATACTGTACATAATTCCTAATACCTAGTTGCCATAATTTACATGACATGCACAAAAATATTTAAGTATTTAAGTATGCAACATACTGATTTGAATGCCAATATACCGAGTCTAACGGTAAGTGTTAATTTTCAATGTACTTACGACATTACATTAATTCCTAATTTTTCTAAAATGTAGTGTAATAATGTTTAGCATTTTTACATGACTAACCAAATTGTTTCAACTACTCTAACATGCCTCGGGATCCTCCCAATTAAATGTTCGCAATGACATAAATTACGTACAAGCATGTTTCTCCTACTTTCTCTTTTTTCCCTTCAGTCTTCTGTCTAGTCTTTTCTCTAACAAGACTAATTCTTTCCTATGTAATAGGATTATTTCATCTAATTAAAGTTATACTATTCTTTCCTACAACAATAAATTTCTACGCATGCTAATTTTATACTAGCCAAACAATTTATCTAATACAAAAAATTTTCTAAAACAAAAAATTACCTCACTGAAGTAGCGGAATCTCCTCCTATCCTTCTCCCTCTCCTCTCCTCTCCTCCCCTCCCCTCTCTTTTCTTTTTCCCCTCTCCTCTCCTCCTTTCTTTCCCTCTTCCTCCCGTTTTCTTGACGGCAGCGAATGGACCAGTTGGCCGAGCGCTCTATATATATATATATATATATATATATATATATATATATATATATATATATATATATATATATATATATATATATATATATATATATATATATATATATATATATATATATATATATATACACCTCTTTTTTACTCCTGGGTGTAATTACACCCTATGTTGTATCTCACAATGTAGGGAGTATCTCGCGTAACGGAGGGTACGTACATGTAGTATACGAGTATTTAAGACTATATAGGTGGTATGAACAATTTTTCAGAGGTGGTATGTACATTTTTTTCGACATACTCTTTTTTATGTGCGTATATGAAGGTATTTATAAAATAGCTAAAACTATGGACTCCCTTGCAATTTTTTCGTATGGTTTACATTGGAGTATCTTATAATTAGTATATGAGTATACCTAAAGTGATAAAGGAGTATTTCAGGTTTGTTTAGGTGGCATATTAGAGGTGGGTGTAATTACACCTGGGAGTAAAAAGTATTTTTCCCATATATATATATATATATATATATATATATATATATATATATATATATATATATATATATATATATATATATATATATATATATATATATATATATATATATATATATATATATATATATATATCAAACCTATCGCCCATCGGTTGGGCAACAGGATCCAGTACCCCAACCGTTGGGGATTGCATTCATGTTACCCAACGGTACACTTACAGCCTTCCTATCGTTTTGCCATTGGGCGACAGACTCCAGTCGCCCAACGGTTGGGCAATTAGAGGCTATTTTTATAAAAAAATAAAAAGGCAAATATATTTCTGTATTTTAGAATAAAAATTGGATTATTTAAAAAAATCTCAAATCTTCTCTGCCGTCGCAACTAGTAAGGCAAGTGCATTTTAGAATGGTATTTAAGTGTTTGAGCTTATTGTTTGTTTAATCAAATACTTGCTATGATAATTCATATGATGATACACACTCTTAAATTGCTCATATATTTATGGTTACATTGATGATTGTGTCACTTGATTAATGTTGTTGATTAACTATCGAAAAAGGTAATCATTGCATTGCATGTGAGTATCAGTGTTGTAAAGACCTACTTGGTAGGCACTCAAAGGGATTGGAAGTGACCCTGTATGAAAAAGGATAGGGCGACCCTATATTAGAAAGGACAGGGTAAGAGTCTGAGTTTGTGACCACGTATGAAAAAGAACATGGCGACCCTGTATGAAAAAGGGGTAGGGTAAGGGTGTGTCATTGATGGGTGAACACTCAGCTATATCGATATATGCAGAAGAGAAGTTGAGTCTTGGACATTGCATTCACGAAAAGAGAATTGGGAAAGTAAAGCATATGCATGGAATTTGATGTAGATGGATATGTGATAATGAGATAATGGTGAATTATGTTAAAATGGTGATTACCTTGTATATTATTCTGCTTTGTACTTGCTGAGTCATGGACTCACCCTTCCTTATCCGTTGTTTCTTGGTGAACGTTGAAGGCAACATGCATTGGGTGGAAGTAGAACATTAAACTTTGCACATTGTAGCTCTTCACTTTGCTGCCATTTTTATTCATTGGTAAGAAACTCAAATTTCTTCTTTTAACTATAGTAAAACTAATTTAACAATCTCTATATAATAGATATGGCATTTCCTTCTATCTTTGTCATTATGGAGACAGTTTATCAATTTAACATTGGTATCTAACCTATAAAAGCTAAATAAGATAAATAAATACAAACAAAGAGCAAATTCATATATTTTAGCAGATTATTAAGTATCATGGTTTTATAAAATTTTAGGATCAAGTTTCACTTAATATGGAGTTTGTATGCAAAAGTTATAGCCATTTGAATTTGATTCAGTTTTAAAAATGCTGAAAAAGGTGAGGACACTGTGTACGAAATTTTATTTTAATTTACATTTTTATTTCTAAAGAAAACATAAATTTATTGTGTCTGATAGGTGAGGCCTATGGTCGGAATTTTATTATTTTTTCTAAAATGACTAACATGCAGATCCTCATGTCAAACTTCAAACTGATTTTAATTATGAATGTAACTAATTAATCAGCTAGGGCGCACATGTTAGTGGCTTATTAAACTTAACAAAGATTAATTAGTGCTAATCCAGTCACCTTGGTGGGACCCACTCATTAGAGAGAGCAAACAGGGGAGGCGCGACGATGGCTCAGGCTCGGGCAGTGGCAAAATGGATTGGTGAGACTAGGGAGAAGCTAAGGGTAGGAACGACAAGGTCTGCGGTGGTCTAGCGTGGTAGCGTGAGCCGACTAGGTCGCTCAAGCGCGTGACGGAGACTGTAAAAAGGGGTAGCACTAACTCAGGAGACTACGGTGAACCCAACGGCCTGGCACAGGGACCAAAGGTCATCGGAACAACGCCGGCGATGTGCAACAATGGTGGCACGATGAGTGGCTACGGTGAAATCTAGACAAATTACTCTAAACTTAATCTAACTAGCAGGTGGGGCTACTAGAAGCTCACCACGAAGGATTTGCCCAACTACACGCTTCAATCCTCGACTACTCGGCCACGCAAAAGTAGACGTATTCTTCCTGTAAAAACACGAGAAAATCACAAGAAGAACAGCGATAATATTCAGATTAGAACTCCCTATTCTACCGAGGGTGATGTAGTACAAGCCATAGAATTAAAAGCAAAAGCTTTAATCTAAATGACGTTGTCACTGTTTATAAGGAAGTGCGGGTCCTCTCCTAACCTCACACACGCACAAAGCCTAGGGCCAGCTTGGTTTCACGTTCAGCCAATAGCCGAGATAAACTTCAACCCAACTAAATAAACCAAAACAAGCTCTTAATCTAATCTCCAGACGTAGCAACTAAAATATTCATGACCGAGTCACGGGGGTTCGGCCGAGTGGCATGTCAATAAAAAAACAAGGTCTGGCCGAGTCATGATCCACGTTATTGGCCATAGCACGTACATTTTTGACAGCTAGCAATCCGGAGTTTCCCATTTTTCTTTCTTTCCAAGGAGTAGCGTCGTGCCTTGGTTTTCTTCTCACAACGCAACCAACAAGAGCATTTATTTCTTTATACAGCTGCATGCATGCTCCACATGCACCAGCCCGCACGCACAAATACGTTTCCTTCTTGGTGGCGCGGTAGGAGACAAAGTGGGACCCATCTTGCATGTGGGGCAAGGACTGCAGCCCACAAATACTCCTCGTGTATGTAGTAGGGGCCGGAAAAATATAGGATTATATATATATATATGTATATATATGTATATATGTATGTATATATATGTATGTATGTATGTATGTATGTATGTATATATGTATATATATATATATGTATGTATGTATGTATAGGAGTATATCTAGTGATAATGGTCTATTCAGTGCTAACATGCAAACGCTAACTAAGACTGTTGGATCTACAATCTACGGCTCAGATTCGTGAAGGTGGAAGCCCCAATCACTTATGTATTTTTCCTCAAAACCCCCTGGCAACTTCTCCAAACCCAAAAGAAAGAAGAATATCTGTAGATCTAGACAAAGTAAATGTACCTGTACCCCCAGAAAAAACCAACCATCATCTAAGATCTTATACAATGTTGGCTACTGTGATCATCTCATCTACTCCGCTTAAACCTCAGCTCATCACTTCACCATCCGATCGAAAAAAAAGGTTTAAAATATGCTGCCGCTCTTCTTTTCCTGGCATATCATACATTTGGTCGATTTACTGCTACATACACTGACATAAGCTCCCAAAAAAGGGGGCGAAAAACAAGAAGAGAAGGAAAACATCGCTTCATGGCTGATCATCATCTGTTGAGCTTGTTTGCCCTGAGGCACCCGATGGCCTTCTTGAGCACGGGCCGGAACCGCTTCATGTTGAGGCGGACGTCCTGCTTGTCGAGGTAGGCCTCCTTGAGGGAGTTCCAGCCCTTGCTCTTGACGGCGTCGGGGTCGGTGAAGACGGGGTGGTCGCGCGGGAACTGGTCGATCAGCGTGCTCTCCTCCGGCGTGATGCGGTACTCGAGGTAGCTCAGCCCCATGTCCCTCGACGGCCGCCCGAAGTAGCCGGCCACGAACTCCAGCCCGGCGAAAAGGCCGAGGCGAAGAGGTCGTGGCCGCGGCCGTAGGTGCCGGAAGACACCTCGGCGCCGTCGTCGAGCTCCTCCCCTCCTTACCGGTCTTCGCGGGCGCGGCCGCCGAGCTCCGCGTTGACAACTCCTTCCTGCGGCGCTGCTGCTGCGTCGGGGACGGGGAGGGAGCTGAGGAGGCAGGGACGCACATGTAAACGGGAGAAGTTGCCAGGGGTTTTGGGGAAAAATGCATAAGTGATTGGGGCTTCCACCTTCACGAACTGAGCCGTAGATTGTAGATCCAACAACCCTAGTTGGCGTTTACATGTTAGCACTGAATAGACTATTAGCACTAGATATGCTCCCTGTATGTATGTATGTATATGTGTGTATGTGTGTATATATATATATATAGATATATATATATATATAGATAGATATATATATAGGATATAGAATATATCTAGCAAAATAGGACGTATACCACAGTGGATATAAGTACAATGCAATACTAAGAAACATACACTACAAAAGATAGATCAGAGCGTGCAAAAAAGCACAATAGAACTGTTCTCCCACTAAAACTGTAAAAGGGATAGACTATTGCACATGCGACTGAAATTTTTTTATATTTCAGTCACCTAAAGTTGCACTTTGAATCACCTGAAGTTGCACATATTTTTTTGGAGGGGGCTACAATTTTAGTTGATTGAGAGTGCAATTTCAGGTCACCTGAAGTTGCACTCTGAATCACTTAAAGTTGCAGCTGTTTTTTTGGAGGGGGACTACAATTTTAGTTTATTGAGAGTGCAATTTCAGGTGACTGAAACATAAAAAATTTCAGTCGCCTGTGCAATAGCAAAACTGTAAAAGAAATTGCACCGAAAGCACTTTTTCTTTTCTCTGATTATTTTTTCCTTTCTTATTTTTCACTGTTTCCTTTTTTACCCGTTATCTCTATTTCTTGAACCGATTCTTTTTTCCTTTCTTTTTTTGTGCACTCAGTTGAGACAAGATGTCTTGGAATTTGATACAGAAATAACACCCGAGAATTGGGCATTTTTGGCCCATGTGACATAGCAATGGCAGTTTTAGCGGCCCTCCACGCAGAATGGCAGAAGTGGCCCCCTGGCTCGGTCCCCTACCGCGCTAGCCTCCTTGCGCTCCTACCACCGCGCCAACGACCTGGCTCACCGTGCCAGCTTTCTTGGTTGATGCGATGAAAATAATTATAGGGAAATAAAGAGCAATTTTTATTGGTAATACATGAAAATAACCCAAGCAGAAAATCTTGGATCAGAAACAAATAATAAGTGATAGACTACTTATGAGCACAAACAACCCAAGCCGAAATAATATTTACCCTAGTGGTCCAGAAGATAAGAGTACTCCCTCCGGAGGAAAGGAAAAAGAACAAATGGGCTGTAGTACGGAGCAAACACGAAAAAACATATAATAAACTGGACAATACAACTCATAAGCTAAGATAGACTACTAAAAAAACCCAAAGCTAAGTTTGGCAAGCATGATGTACCCAAACAGTGTGAAAGGCAATGTTCCCGAAATACTGAGGCTATATAACATGGCTACTTCACATGAGATAATCGTAATAGCAAAAGAGGAGTGGAAAAAGTCATACTTATATGTTTCAGTTG
Organism: Dendrocalamus latiflorus; assembly: GCA_017311315.1. NCBI lineage: Eukaryota > Viridiplantae > Streptophyta > Magnoliopsida > Poales > Poaceae > Dendrocalamus > Dendrocalamus latiflorus. The sequence goes on from CM029630.1 coordinate 21,988,446, forward strand.
TAAAACTGTTCTCAGCATGTTAGCTTCGTGTGGAGCGATCGAAATAAGAACAGGTCTCCTTGCTTAACTGTAAACTAACATATATACTAACAAGAAAAATAGGGAGCAAAACTTACCTCGTTCCAAGCAAGATTCCATCATGTCCAACAATTCTATCATCCGATCAATGATCGTAATATGACATATTCTGAGACAAAGGAAATAGCTTGCATATTATAAAGCAGCAAGGATAAAATAGCAAGAACTTGCATACGAACAAATCATTAACAACACAAACCATGAAACTAAAGCAGGGAAGATTATCTGTTTTTGTTCTTAAATAGCATAGACAACAATGTCTTCTGTTACTAAACTCTAAAAAATGGTATGAATCTGAGTTCAGATTCACAATGCATGCAATGGCTTGTCATATGCGAACCGGTAAGTCATCTTCATGCAGATAGTTTCTAACTAGGGAGAAATTCCAACATTGAAGCATCAAGTAACCTTCCTTTAGTATTCGAACAAAAAACCATACTGCTTAATGTTTGAAATCACGATAGGAAATGAAAACCTACATATTTGGAATACAAAAGTATGCTTTCTTTTTGCTGATTCTGAAACATGGAGCCCACCTCACAATTTTTTTTGCTAAAGCACACATGTTCCTAGGGCAAATAGCCAGGGGACAAAAGCAGAGCAAGAGCATGTGGCTGCAAACTAAAAAAAAGAGAAAGTTAAAATGTATAAATCCATCCATCTAACCGTGAATGCATACAACCTATTGTTCTAAACATGGTGAGAATTTTTTAAATAATCCATTTTTATTTGAAATTATAGAAATATACCCGCGCAAAATTTATTTATAGAAATGACCTCTAGTCGCTGAACTGTTGGGCGACTGGATGCTAGCGCCCAACGGCCGCACGACATGCATCCAATCACCCGACTGTTCGGCATTGCAACTGAGCCCATTTTTACGCAACTGACCCCCTCCCTGACCGCACATGGGGGTAAATGACTATTGTTGTGAATGGGTAACATTTATCAAATTTTGTCTATGAGTTGTATTTTTGAAAAAAAAAATAGAAGACAATGTCGGTTGATCCATTTGTGATATTCGTATATTATAAATGGTACAAATTTTTTTTGAGGATGATTGAGATAGCAACGATTGGTAAGTACGAAGGTAACTGATATTGTGATGCAACTGGGAATTCATATATGGAGGAGAATTTGTTTTTTCATGTTGTTGGATGCCTCGCTACACGAAGAATTGAATGCGAAAAGATGAGGAGATGTACTTTTGCGAATTAAAATGGACTTCATAACAAAGTTGGGAATAATATGGCGCATAGGGTTTGGTTACATGCATAAGAAAGAGCATTATGCACGATGCAATAAACCGAAGTACTCCTACGATATATATGCAAATTTTTGGAATGGAAATAAATTTGACCTTCAGGGGACTAGTGCGGAACGGCCTGCGTGAACCTGGGGCCATTTTCCCTTTCTTGTGAGCTCGGTGTTGAACTTCTCAGTGGCCTCTTTGGCCTTGGCTGCCATTTCTCTCTTTTTCTTGCGCTCCCTGCGCGTGCACACCTCGAGATGAGCTTTCATCACCCGATGTATACGCGCGGTTTGCTCGTCGTTGTGGCACTCCTCCTCCTAGATCTCATAGGCCCTCTTGACATCCTACTCCTCGAAGTCGAGCGCCTACTAGTCATGTTGGTGGATCTCTAGGTCGATCCACTTGTGGTAGCAACATAGTGGTTTCGGGGACTGTGGGTAGACGAAAGAGGTTGTTAGTGTATAGTTTAAAAGAGAAATAGTAGGGGGAACACACTGTGACTGGTCCTTACTGGCTATCGATAGCTGCTCTATTCCAATGGTGGTTGCGATAGTTAAGGACTAGTTTACCCAACCCCAGTAATGCATGTCCAGGCTCACTACTTAGACTTGAAGAATTTGCATGGGTCCCTGCACCAACAGAGGGGCGGCGTCTCCTCGTCGGGTGGGTGTTGCAGTGAAGGCTCGGTTGGAACGTTCGGGATGGGGTTGCTGATACGGGGGCCGTCATTACGGGGAGCTGACTTCCTGGCACGCTTTGCTTGTTCGACCCAGGCCGCAGCAGCCCTTGATTGTTCATCATAGACCACAGCAGACCTTGCTAATCGCGGGTCTCCTCTCATTGCTTTTTCTATCTCTTGTCCATCCCGACATGGTGAAGTAAGCTATGGTGTAGTGTTGGGTTTGGTTGTGTAGTGTTCTCTCCCAGATCGCTTATACCTCCATTTATAAGGCAAAGGGTTGGCATGGTGTGGCTATTTTCATGTGAGTAGCCTGCGAGGCAGCGTATTGCCTTGTCTTTCGGAAAGGTTCCTAGCGAAAAGCTGCCTCGTCTAGTCTTCTTATTAGACAAAGCTGCACCTTTTGGTCTTGTCACTACGCAAGACTGCTCCATCTAGTCTTGTCACTGCGCAAAGCTGCCACATTTGGTCCTGTCACTATGCAAAGCTACTCTGTCTTACCTTGCCACTGCACAAAGCTGGACCCTTTGGTCTTCTCACTGCACAAAGCAGACATGTCTGGTCTTGTCACTACACAAAGCTGCACCCTTTGGTCTTGTCACTACACAAAGCTACACCCTTTGGTCTTGTCACTATGCAAAGCTAGCCCATCTCATCTTATCACTGCGCAAAGCTGCACCCTTTGGTCTTGTTACTGTGCAAAGCTATCCCGTCTGGTCTTCTCACTATGCGAAGCTACACCCTTTGGTCTTCTCACTAGGGCAAAGCTGTACATGCCACACCCCCTTGATAGTAGGAAGTACTACCTTCTCCGTCCTAGAGTAACATACCATTGCAGATACTGAGGAGCTAGTCGAACATGGGTCACCAAAGGAATACCTTCCGCTGGAAACGAGGGAGGACTTTAGCCCTAACTACCGCTTGATACCAAACAGGAGTGCTCAACCAGTGTGGCCAAAATGCAGACACAGGGAGGACGCGGTCGTGCTGGTCGTGGAATGTCTTTTTGATGGTGGGCGACGTTCCTTCTAATGCCCACACTCTGGGGTATAATTAGGCAATCGTCTATTTTGTATTACTGTTAATAGAGTTTCAATGTTAACCTTTCTTTCCAGCAAAGGCGAAATGTGACTTCATCCGCTGGATTGATCCTCCCCATGAACGGTATGTGGATACGTTGTGGGAGTGAATCTTTAACTTAGAGGCGTGGATTGAAAGTCTCAAAGAGGAGAAAAATGACCTCTGTCAGCAGATGCAGCGTGAGAGGGGCAACAAGGAGGTCGTCAACATAGGAAGTTCGTATGATCTGACATGCTGCCGCGTGAACCCTAGCTACATATGTTCATGCCACTACAACGACGGCCAGCCACGTCCGGGGTGCCCCCTTCTGCAACAATCCATGTGGGTAGTGCAAGGCACATTCTACCAGTAGGTACACATAGAGAAGGTTGTACCGTAGTACTCTCCCCTATTGTTTGTGGTTTTGTTCAATGTTCTAAAGCATGTAATCGAATGGTTTATATGTCGGTGCTGTTACCATTTATTGAGTGGACTGTTCCAATGTTGCATCATGTGCATTGAATTAGAGGCGTCGACATAGATCGAACAAATAGACATCATAAAGATGAGAACAAATAAGAACACAATAGTATTCGAAACATCACATAGTAAGTAAGAAATGTAAGTATTATAGGAACAACAAAAGTACAACTAGAACTACACCCAGCAGCACCCCTAGCACCCCCTCCGCCCCATGTCTGTGTCCTCCCGTACGACCCCGCTTGGTCTTCTTCCTCAGCACCAGGTGTCGGGGCCCCGACAAGGTAAGACGCTCAGGAGATCTGCACACACATGGTCTCAAAGTTGGAGGGGTGGACTACAGTGCTGCCTGTGTGGTCACCGGTGCACCGTTGAGTAGTAACCCAGAGAGAACCTCTGAGGGTGTGGGCTGAGGTCCCAGACCCATCGCCTGGTCGGGCCAATCCACAAAGTGTTGGTCCGTGTCCTCCTGGCCCGGGGAGACCCAAAATCCCTCAGCAGGCATAAGACCTACATTGCAAATATCATTAGTTCGTCAAGTAAAGGGATGGGAGAAAATGAAAGGAGGCACAGCGTACCCTCGGCTAGCACCATGGTCAGAGCCGTCTGTAGGGACGTACACCACGTCGTACACGCCCTGCGTGGGGAAGCTGGAGAAGCCTGAAGGATGCACGAACTACTACACTAGCTGTGTACAGGGCCATGCCCAGGCTGACCCCCCAGCCTTGTTAGGCTGAGGTGGTGTCGGATATGCCCTGGCCGACCCTCCGGCCTCATAAGGGTGTGGCGGACTTGGCCATGTAGAACCTCCCATGCGGTGTGATGCCGGACCAGATGGCTCCGGTGGACGTATCGAGTGTGCACCAGGGGCCGGCATGCGGACTTCCGGGAGCCTAGTAAACGACAACAGGGGTGACAACACGTGCACCCAATGCTTGTACACGGCGGAAATCCTCAACCAACTTCTTTTGTGTGAACTTCGCACCACTAGCGATTTGTCCCCCATGCTATGAGAGTCCCTCCAAATCGCAACACCAACGTCTACCTGCAAGCAAAAGACGAAAGGGTGAAACCTATTAGTGGGATTGCCTAAAGCGAGGATTTAGAAATATGATGTAACGTACCATGACGTGTATGCCTCACATGAGGTACACAGGGTATGTGTCAGTCAGTGCTACGATTTGTGGTGGGGACGGGTTGACGACATGTATCAGCCTGGTACGTTTCTGAGGAGCGTACCAGTGAAGGTAGTCGCCGTACGCATTGCAGTTGTATGGGGTAGCCTCCTCCATGAAGACATCAAACACAAGCTTCCTCTACATCAGCTAGAAAGCTTAGTCGTGCCAACACAGCGAAGATCGCCCATTAGGAGCACGTCTCTCCAGTGCCTCAAGGGAGTAGGGCTCCCTATGCACATTGTCAGCAATGAGCTAGTCGAACTGCTCCACAAAGGGTAGATATGCCCATGTAACTTGAACGTGTGCGAACTGTACCTACAAGGAACTTTAACTGTTACATAGGACGATCCATAATATGAAGGAATTAGTTGCAAGTGAGACTACATACCTATCTACGGCACCAAAGAAAACCCATCATAGGCCGGTCCACCTCGCCCCCTAGGTACATCTCCGCCCCGTACGGAGTGATGTCCTCGAACATGGGCCGTCCGAGGCTGAAGCACTTAAACGACCATAGCTATAGTAGTAGCGGACATCCCATGAGGGGCAAGTTCGCCTTGGTCCTCCCGCACACGTCGCACAAGATGCGATAGGTCGCGACAAGTGTGGCCGAACCCTAGCTGATGTGGGGGGCCTCCCCGTCGGTGATGGCCCCAGCAAAAACAATGAGGCACGAGACAATGGTGTTGCCATGGCTGCTGGTGAAGAGGACCCAACCAAACAGCCACAACATGTACACCTCCAGGTGCCGCGATACTTGTTGCTCGTCCATGGCCGGGTCCATCCGCTCCACATAAGTACAAGAAAAAAGTTATTAGTACCGTACTACAGAAAGGAGAGCACAACGGATCAAACAAGAAGAGCATTAGACATGTACCCAGAACTGTGAGAGCCACCGCAACGATGGGCCGTGCGTCTGACTCGGTGGGAAGATGTAGTGCCCCCTCGCCCCAGGGCCCTAGGTGGAAGGACTCTATGAAACCTGTCCAGAAAGTTCGCGTGCCAGTCGGTCAGGGCCTCCAATAGGAAGGCAGCAACTCCTGTGGTAGAAAGGCCGAGCAGCAGCATGACGTCTTGCAAAGTAGGTGCCATCTCCCCAAATAGGAAGTGGAATGTGTGCATCTCTGGTCGCCTGTAAGATCGAGGAGGCCGACTAGAGGCGGGGGGGGGGGGTGAATAGGCGATCTAAAAATTCTTCATCTTAATTATTAACAATTTAAGACATTTTCTATTTGTCCAAACCAAGTAAACAATGCAGAAGCTTAAATCAATTTGGTTTAGTACAAATAAAGCCTATGTTAATTAAGTTCACCTAAGTGCACCAACAACCTAAGTCTATATCAAGGATTTGCACTCCTAGAAAGACAAGCAATCAATTAATTCTATGGATATAAATTGTTTGAATGTAAACTTCGCACAAGAAAACAAACCACAATAGACACGATCGCTTTTTACCGTGGTGATCAAAGACTTGCTGGTTTCCTCTAGTCCACGTTGAGGTAAACCCAAACTAATTGGACTGACTCCGCGAATTAAGCCTTCCACCTCAAATCCACTAGTGGTAGCTCTTTCCTGATTCGGGTAGGTGAGCTCCAACCTTCACACTTTGCCGGGTCTTGTCACAACATTGTTTGAAAAGATCACCATGCACGACACCTCCAACGCCGTCTAGGAGTTGGCAAACTCCAAGAGTAACAAGTCAAGCCCCTCGCTTGACTCTCATCACGTGCAACTAATGCACAAGCTCAAATGGATACTAAGTCCACTTCTAGATGCAACACATGCATTCTAGATCTCTTCTCCTTGCTCACAAAGTGCAACACATGCATAAATGAGGGAGAGCCTCACTCTAGCTCAAGAGAATAGAAATGGGTCCAACCACCTTCACCCCAACTGGCCACAAGGGGGTATTTATACCCCACACCAAAAAACTAGCCATTGGAGCCAAATCTATGAAAAAATCAGTGCAATGGCCGGTACTTCTGCACCTATTCTGACACAGCAGTAACGACTAATTACAGAGCGTTAGAACTAGCCATTGGAAGTCGGCGTGGAACTACCGCCATTATAAATCCGGTAGTTCCGATGATCGGTAGTTCCGCATGGTTCCGCTCCACACATGCGGAACTACCGATTTCCTTGGGGACGAGAAGACTTCCCATGGGTGCCTCTCCAGAAAAAACATTCCGCAAGAAAATCTGGAGCTTCCGAAGTCCGGTAGTACCGTGCAACACATGACAGTACTTTCACCTTCTGGTAATACCGCTCACACAGAGCCGGTACTTCTGGCGGTCAGACGAGCCGCTCACACAGAGCGGAGACCACTCGCATCCGGTAGTACTGCGCAACACATGTCGGTACTTCCGACTTCCGGTAGTATCGCTCACACAGAGCCGGTTGTTCCAATTTTCCTGACAAGTGCAGATATCTCAACAGATCGGAGAGGGAATGAAGGGGTACGGGCCGTCGGATTGTTGACACGTGGCAAGTGGATGTTTCATGGCTCTTGGATTTTATGAAGGGGTAAGTGATCATGTGTGGCTAGGATTAAAATGTGGAGAGAGAGTGATTCAATCTGAGAGCGACACGTGGCGGGCTTGGATGAATTTGATTTTTATTTTCGGAATAAAATTCAGAAAATTACTAGAAACTTTGCAAATACTTAGAAAAATAATATTTAATTTCTAAAAGTTCCAGAAAAATTATAGAATATTCCTGGAAGCATTTTAGACTTAGGAAAAATATTTTTGATTGCAGATTTTCATTTAATAATTTTATAAAATACTTTTTAACTTTTAAAATTGATTTTTAAAACCAGAAAATTCCCAAAAATTAATTAAAAATTTTGGGAAGGCTAGGAAAAGCAAAATAAACTCTTTTTGGCTTTAATAAAATATTTTAAATTCATTTTCTTGCTTTAGGCTTTGAAATAAAATCCAGATAAATCCAAATAAACTCCAGAAAAACAATAAAAGGCAAATAAAATCTTCAAAATTCAGGCAACCAAAGAACACTTAATTTTATTTTAAATTAAATTAAATTTTTAATTAATTTTTTTAACTAAAATTTTTGAAATAAACAGCTGGGCTGTTACAAACTACCCCCCTTAAACAGAATCTCATCCCCGAGATTCGCACGGGTTAGCAAAGAAATAGGTTTAGATCTTACTCTGTGTGGCTTGAGCTGAGATCTGGTTCAGTCATCCATTTGCAAACTTCTATGGCCTTCTATTTGCTATCTGGAGGTTGTTGGCAGTTGGCGCTTCAGCTTGATGCTTCCAAAGATTAGGAGAGAGGAGACTCAAGCCAAAGAGGAACAACGGATGTTTTGCGCAACCCAAAACAAAACAACTAGCAAAACCTTTATTATGCAAACAACAAGCAATAGTTACGGCTGCCGACAAAAAGGGAAAAATGACAGCACATAACCTCGTCTACTGTCTAGCTTAACAACTTAACCTAAAAGGGGAAGGGTTGTCTTGGAGTGATCGTTCGCAGCTCTCGAGGTACGAAGCATGATCCTTCAAGGCAGCGACGGAGGCGATGAATCCGGACTACTGACCATCTATAGTTGTTTTGAGCAAGGGAAGATTTAGAAATGGGCTTTCAAGTAATGACATAAAGATAAGCGAGAATTGGAAGACGAGAGCAAGCAAAGATTAAGAGATAAGGGTAGCATAGATTGAGAGGTAAGAATAAGCAAAACTTTTGAAATTACTTGTTATTAAAATATATCCTTAGGGTCCAACCATTCTATTCTATCTACGGTCACGTCTTATAGTCATTATTGCTCTGATACCATCTCTGTCGGGACCCGGAGCAGCAACTCCAGAACCCTCTGTGTTAATCGCACTATCCCAGGAAAAGCTAGTGCACACAGTATCACAAAGACAATTATCATGTGTAATGACAAACTTTATTTAACTAATATGAGCCTGATGGCCAAAGTTTTACAATAACAGCAAAAGAAGACAGCGGAAGATAAACAATGTAGCAGCCCATCCAGCCTTCCCACAAGGCGAATGACTGTAAGACGTGGCCTAGCCACAATCCTCACCGAAGTCGTCGAAAGCTTCCTCTGGAAAGAGTTAGATATAGCAACATGAGTACAAAAAGTACTCCACAAGTTACACCAGGAGGTTTAACAGAATAGATGCATGCATATGGAATATCAAAGGAAGGCATAATATGGTTTATTTGCATAAAAGGCGATCATTGGAGTAAATATCATAAGTAAGTGCAAAAGCTGAATTTGATACGATAAATAGAAACAAGATTTTAACAAAATAATATCGTTAGTGCAGGCTCCAACCAAACACTAACTATCCACGGGCATCCCACCCAGACCATCTTTTCCAAAAGCTCACGTATGGATTCCATCCATCCACACGCTTTCACTGCGCAACTCTGATGAATTCCATCCATTCACCAGATTTCAATCTCTCACGGATTCCATCCATCCGCAAGGTTTTCATCTCTCGTGGATTCCATCCATCCACTAGGTTTTCGCAAACCATTTTGAAAACCAAAGTCTAATCCATGAAAAACTTCACTCAGCTTGCCCATGACCGTGAGCACGGCTATCTAGGATAGGTTATACACTCTGCAGAGGTTGTACAGCTTTACCCACAAGACATGATCATCCCGGTTTGCCACGCGAGTTACACACTTCCTTAGGTGTGCGGCGAGGAGATCATGACAAGACCTTTACAATGATCCGTTGTCAACATAATCACGCCACCACTAAGGTTTCACCACAACATGAATCCACATGTTGGAGCCCCCTCTTGTGCCATGTGAGACTTCTCACGGCCTACGCGCGCTCACATTCAGCCTATAGCGAGATTAAGTTGGAACTTCGCAAATTATTCGGCCAGGTCTGTCCCATACCAGACTTGTGGTAGTACGATAGGGCTTTGCAATAGTAGCTCACAGACCGGTCCTTAATTTGACTCAAGCCTAACCACAAACCCCTTGTGCACGACAATCAACCACTGCGGCTCCAACCAACAGGGCATGGCTGCACCCACCACTCTGACCAATTGCCTAAGTCTAAACCAGTTTTATATTTTGTTTCCAAAATATTTCATAAACATTCTTGACTCACCAAAGTCGAGAATACAGTTGAAAAGTTTATCATTTCATGTAAAAAGGTTATCATTTTATGTGAAAGATCATCCCAAACCATAAGTATTATAAGCATGGCTAAGCATTTCTACAAAATTTCTAGTTAGTGCTATTGTACTAACTAGGTTTTATCTAGGGTTGACAAGGAATAATGGTGAGCAATATCAAATTTGGCTGTCCAAAGAATTTGGGTGTAACTAGAGTTCAAAATTGAATTTAAACTAACTTGAATAGAATTACGCATGCAATAATAATTTAAAAACAATATAATTAGTTTAAAATATTAGGTTCAACATGATCAAAGGTGTAACTTGCCTTGCTCGAAGACCTGGTGCGAATCGTCGGCGTCGTTCTCTCCGAATTCGTCGAAATCTACGCGCGAAGAACCAAACAAATAAATTCAAATAAAAACGAAATAAAATCCAAAAATTATAAAATATATACTGGGAGATAGAATCTGATTTTAGATGAATTGAGGAGAAAGAATCAATAGATTCGGAGTTTGGACGACGGAGAACGAGCAATTGGAAGTTTGAATGGATTGGAAATTCCAGGAAATGCAAAACCGAGGGAATATTCTCTGGAATCTTATTTTTGGCTGATTTTGGGGTATATTTGAGTGTATGACGTGTGGGGCCCGGTTGTCATTGGGTGCAGAATTTTATTTTATTATTTTATGACAAGTGGGTCCCGCTTGTCATTGACTAGAGGTGAACAAAAATGTGGCCAAAAGTCCAACCGAAAATGCATGCCCAGGATTTGAACTCACAACCTCATGCATGCATGCACTTGGTATTACTTGACAAAAGAACAACAAAAAGGCAAAATGAATAGGGATGAACAAGGTTTGGGAAGGAAGTCACAGGGAGGCACTCATGGCGCGCGCGGGAGGAGAGCTCGCCGGCGGTCGGTGGCCGGAGGCGGGGCGGCGAGCGGCGGCGGGGGTAGAGGAGGTGGCGGCGCACCTTCCCACGGCGGCGGCGGGGCCCGGGGTGGCCGGCGGCGGCGCAAGGAGGAGGCGGCAGCGGTTGGAATGGGGGCGGCTGGAGGGAGGTGGCCGGGCGGCGGCGGAGTCGGCCGGTTGGCGGCGCACGGCGGCGGGAGAGGTGGGAGGCGGGAGCCGGCTGAAAGGAGAGGGGGGAGGAGAGAATGGTGGTGGGGAGGCCCTTTTATAGAAATAGAAGAGAGAGGAAGGGATTTCGGTGTTGAGAGGTTTAAAGGATGGGAAACGACCGGGAGATTGATGGGGGTGATTAGAGCGTCCGTTTACATGCTTTAATCGGGAGTTAAGAGGAAGAAACGGGCGTCAATTAAAAGCTTCATTCGGCTCTAATGGTGGAGGAGAGAGAGAGTTAGGGGAGGAAGAAGGAGAGGTTGAAGAAACATATGACATGTGGGGTCCATATGTCATGGGGAGGGAGAGGGAATGAGGGGGTACGGGCCGTCGGATTGTTGACACGTGGCAAGTGGATGTTTCATGGCTCTTGGATTTTATGAAGGGGTAAGTGATCATGTGTGGCTAGGATTAAAACGTGGAGAGAGAGTGATTCAATCTGAGAGCGACACGTGGCGGGCTTGGATGAATTTGATTTTTATTTTCGGAATAAAATTCAGAAAATTACTAGAAACTTTGCAAATACTTAGAAAAATAATATTTAATGTCTAAAAGTTCCAGAAAAATTATAGAATATTCCTGGAAGCATTTTAGACTTAGGAAAAATATTTTTGATTTCAGATTTTCATTTAATAATTTTATAAAATACTTTTTAACTTTTAAAATTGATTTTTAAAACCAGAAAATTCCAAAAAATTAATTAAAAATTTTGGGAAGGCTAGGAAAAGCAAAATAAACTCTTTTTGGCTTTAATAAAATATTTTAAAGTTTTTTTCTTGCTTTAGACTTTGAAATAAAATCTAGATAAATCCAAATAAACTCCAGAAAAACAATAAAAGGCAAATAAAATCTTCAAAATTCAGGCAACCAAAGAACACTTGATTTTATTTTAAATTAAATTAATTTTTTAATTAATTTTTTTACTAAAAATTTTGAAATAAACAGCTGGGCTGTTACACTCTGCACTGCCGCAAGAGTTTCCTCCGCTTTGTGCACATTGCAGAGAAGAATGAGGCTGAGGGCAGTTTCCCTTTCCTGAGCGGCAACGAGACACCTCCGTCGACGGCAGATGATGAGGTCCAGCTGACGGATGGAAGCGAGTCGAGGAAGGAGAGCAGGGCGTAAGCGGAGGAGCTGCTCCAAACGTAAATTGTTGGCCGCCTTTGTAAGGTTGCATTCGAACAACTCATGATGGATAGATGAGAGGAAGGAGATCAAAAGAATATTAGATGTCATTATTGAGAAATCTGATGATGAAGAAGATAAGGGAGAGGACAATGTAGAAAAGCTGGATTAGGCCGCGCATATTTAAGCATTAACACAGATGGTTCGTATTCCAAACCGTCTCTGATATTAATATCACAGACAGTTCGTATTCCAAACTATCTCTGATATTAATATCACAGACGATTCGTATAACAAACCGTCTCTGATATTCATTATCACAGACGGTTCGTGTAACAAACCGTCTGTGATAATCACATGTCACCGATCCATGGAGTATACCCAAGATTTCGATCTCACCCGTCCATTCTCTCCACATCGAATGGCAGGCACCAGTTCCTCCCACTGCTTGACCCTTATGAATAACTCCCCATCTACCTTTCCACCAGAACTAGTCACGCGTGAGTTCATCCACTAGCTAGCTTCCTGCATCTCCCCTCCGCTGTGAGCTAGCGCCTCCGTTGTGGCACGGCGGGAGGTTGGACAACACACTCTTGCCGTAAGTATCGTAAGTGTGTCTTGTTCAGCATCACTGTCGTGCCTCGAAGGGTTCGTTAACTTGTTATCCTGTAATATATATGAATGTGTTGTTGTGCTTGCCTCTGTGTTTGCTTGTTCCTCGATGACGCCGATTACTACCATGAGCTAGCGCCTCCGTTGCGGCACGACGGGAGGCAGGACAACACACTCTTGCCGTAAGTGTCGTAAGTGTGTCTTGTTCAACCTCACCGTCGTGCCATGAAGGGTTCATTAGCTTGTTATCCTGTAATAGATCTGAATGTGTTGTTGTGCTTGCATCTGTATTTGTTTGTTTTCAAAGGGCATGCGTAACATTATTTAATTTCTTGAGGCTAGCCAAAAAACAGAAAAAAATTTCAGGTATAGAGTGAACTATCACAGACGGTTTGTGGTATAAACTGTCTGTGAAGGATTATCATAGACGGTTCTATATACGAGCCATCTGTGATACTCACTAATCACAGACGGTTGGTATTATGAACCGTCTGTGATACTCACAAATCACAGACGGTTGGTATTACGAACCGTCTGTGATACTCACAAATCACAGACGGATGGTATTACGAACCGTCTGTGATATTGTGGACATCACAGACGGTTCGTCTTAATAACCGTCTGTGATAATTGACAGACGATTATTAATATGAACCGTCTGTGATATATTTGTTTCACAGACCGTTTGTGGTTGGAACCGTCTGTGATAATCTACGCTACTAATTATTGGGTGTACTTGCTCGATGTCGATATAGATCTGTCTTCATTGTGCTGCATGGTGGAGCAAGGCGGCCGGCTTTAGGGAGTTTGCGGTGAAAACATATCGCCGTCTTTTTAGTGATCAGAGGTTAGTACTCAATTACTTTTAATAACTTATATGCATGCATGTTTTTGTAATTGAAAGAGATGATAGATAGGTTTTTGTTTAATTTAGATCTAGCTAGCTAGCTAGGTTTAGAAAGATAATGTTAGTTTGCTCAATTTCAGAATGGGTAAGTACTGGTACGTAGTTCACTAGCTTCAATATATTCTTGCTTAACATTATTATGTCATGAATACGTGACTAGCTAGCTATAAATACGTAATATATATAGATGCATGTCATGTACGTGTACGCATATATAGCTAGTCTGATTTGCTTTGTAGTACCGCTAATAATCATTTTTGACACCTATTTGTTACTTGTGTAGCGTAGATGGACCAAAGCTGGATGTACATTGAGAACTGTGTGAGTGAAGAGTACATTAATGGCGTGTCTGCTTTTAGAAGAGCGGCTGAGCTGGATATGTTGAAGAAGGGGATGAAATATATGTACTGTCCATGCATTGATTATGATAATCTCAAGATGTTTAGCAACTCAACGCAGATCGAAACTCACTTGATTCGAAAGGGTTTCAGAAAATGGTACAAATGTTGGACCAGTCACGGTGAAGAGAAGAGTACACAAGAAGGTAGTTATGACATAGTCGAGGAAGACAACGATATGCCGATTGTGGACTGTGCTTTCGATCATGAGGATAGGTCGCAGGATGACAATTTGGATCAGATGTTACGTGATGCAGAAGGGAACTATAGTGAGAGAGAGTTTGGTAAATTCGAGGGCTTGATGGAGGACTCGGAGAAACCTTTGTTCTCGGGCTGCAAGCCGCAATACACGAGGTTGTCATCAGTTCTATAACTGCTGAAATTGAAGGCAAGCAATGGTTGGTCCGACAAGAGTTTCACGGCATTGTTAGGTCTCCTAGCGGACATGCTACCAAATGGAAATGTGTTACCGAAAACCGCCTACCAAGCCAAAAAGATTCTTTGTCCATTGGGAATGGAAGTAGAAAGAATACATGCATGTCCGAATGATTGTATCATGTACCGTAAAGAGTATGCTAGCTTAAATGTTTGTCCGGTGTGCAAAGCATCTCGATACAAGCATAAAAATGACTCTGATGATGGGAAGGGCATCGAGGTGAAGCAAGGACCTCCTGCTAAGGTGTTGTGGTATCTTCCTATAATTGCTCATTTCAAGCATTTATTTGTAGACCGCAAGGATGCAAGATTGATGCGTTGGCACTGGGAGCAGCGTAAGAAAGATGGAATGATAAGACACATTGCTGATTCTGCCCACTGGAGGAACATCGATAGGATGTTTGTAGATTTTGGTGTGGAACTGAGGAATATAAGGTTTGGGTTGAGTACAGATGAAATGAATTCTTTTGGTAACATGAGCAGCCGACATAGCACCTGGCCCGTGACTCTGTGCATGTACAACCTTCCTCCTTGGCTGTGTATGAAGCGAAAGTATATTTTGATGTCGCTACTTATCCAAGGGCTAAAGCAACCTGGCAACGATATTGATGTGTTCCTAGCACCATTGGTGGAAGATCTTGCAATACTGTGGAACGAATGGGTACATGTATGGGATGCGGACAAACGAGAGAACTTCACTCTACGCACCATGTTGTTCTGCACCATTAATGATTTTTCTGCCCTTGGTAACCTGTCAGGGTTGAGTACAAAAGGAGCCAAAGCGTGTCCGCACTGCTTAGATTATACCGAGAGTGTGTGGTTGAACAACTCGCGCAAAATTGTGTACATGCGTCACTATAGGTTCCTTCTAAAGTATCACCCATACCGCTAGATGAAGAAATAATTTGACCAAAAAAAAGAGGATGACTCAGTACCAAGGCCTTTTAGCGGGGAAGACGTGTATGATATGGTCCAGGATATCAACGTTGTGCTTGGAAAGGGACGTAAATTAAGGAAGAACATGTGGAAAAAGAGGTAAATATTTTGGGACTTGCCTTATTGGGAGCACAGTTCGCAATTGCATCGATGTCATGCACGTAGAGAAGGATGTATGTGACAGTTTGATCTCTTACTGAACATTCCTGATAAAACAAAGGATGGTGTCAACGTAAGGCATGACTTGGTCGCTATGAACATCAGGACCGAGTTAGCACTGATAGAGCCCGATAAAGGCCAGACTTACCTTCCCCCAGCTTGCTACACTCTATCTATGTTCGAGAGAACTCAACTATGCCAGTCCTTACATGGTGTGAAAGTTCCATCCGGTCACTCCACCAGCATGAAGAAACTTGTTTCCATGGAACATTTGAAATTAATTGGAATGAAGTTTCATGACTGTCATGTGCTAATAATACAAATGTTACCTGTTGCAATTAGAAGTATTTTGCCAAACAAGGTTCGAGTGACAATCATAAGGCTATGTTATTTCTTTAACGCAATTGCTTAGAAGGTCATTGATCCCGATGGACTAGATGCTCTGCAAACCGAGGTGATGACAACTCTATGTCATCTAGAGATGTATTTTCCTCCATCATGGCAACACAACTCAACCGTCCGTTTAACAAATGGTTGAAGGCGCAATTGACTAGGAGGTCGTCAAGTGAAACACTAAAATGGTTGGTAAAAGGGCCAAAATTTACAATTGTGACATGGCAAGGATACGACATTAATGGCTACACATTTTATACAACAGATCAGGATAGAAAGAGCACAGTGCAAAACTCAGGTGTTCACATAGATGCCTATGATGTGCACATCAGTACCGCTGGCCCAAGCTCGTACTACGGGCTTGTTGAGGAGATTTGGGAGCTTGACTACGTGATTTTCAAGATTCCTCTATTTCGGTGCCGTTGAGTCCAACTTCCACGGAGTGTAAAGGTCGACAAGTACGGCGTCACTACCGTGGACCTCGAATGTGTAGGATACAAAGACGAACCATTCATACTCGCGAGGCATGTTATTCAAATATTTTATGTAACCGACCTGGCAAATAAGAAACGCCATGTAGTTCTTTAGGGAAAAAAGATTGTTGGAGTTGATAATGTTGTGGATGAGGAAGAGTGCAATCAATTTGATGAGTTGCCTCCATTCGAAGACGACATCACGCTTGAGGAAGAACAAGGCGATGAAGGAAGCCATATGCGTGTCGATTATTGTCAAGGGCTTTATTTAAAATGAAATAGCCAAATGTAATAAATGATCCCACAGAGCCATCACCTATTTGGAAATTTTTGCAATGTAATCATACTTAGGAAACTTGGCATGTAATTATGTAACTATATTCCATTTTAATTGTAAAACGACTCCGGAACTAAGAAATAGTTATATTTATGATTATGCTTGCGTTTTCATAATATTGCATGGCCGGCATGATTTGTTTGGTAGCTAGGTATAGTGAACTATCACAGGAGGTTTATCGGAAGAAACTGTCCGTGATAATACATCACAGACGGTTCTATTCTATGGAACTGTCTGTGATAATCCAATATCACAAACAGTTCTATAAATAGAACCGTCTGTGATAATCTGCATATCACAGATAGTTCTATTTATAGAACTGTCTGTGATATTCCAATATCGCAGACGGTTCTATTTATGGAACCGTCTGTGATATAACTATCACAAATGGTTCCTTAAAGGAACCGTCTGTGATAGTTTCGCTATAAATATCCATTGCTAGGTTTTGCAGAGTCCTCACTCACACAATCTCCACCGCCCTTGCTCACTCGCGCGCGACGCCACTGCTCCCTCCCGACGCTAGCTCTCCCTCCCGACGCCGCCGCTCCCTCCCGACGCCGGCTCTCCCTCCCGACGCCGCCGCTCCCTCCCGACGCCGGCTCTCCTTCCCGACACCGCCGCTCCCTCCCGGCGCCGGCTCTCCCTCCCGACGCCGCCGCTCCCTCCCTACGCCGCCGCTCCCTCCCGACGCTGGCTCTCCCTCCCGACGCCGGCTCTCTCTCTTGACGCCGGCTCTCCCTCCCGACGCTGCCGCTCCCTCCCGACGCCGCTGCTCCCTTCCCGGCATCATTCGCCTCTGTCTCAATTAGTTAGCCCATTTGTTTTGTTATCTTCAATAGATTTGCAAAATTGTTTTATGACCTTTAGTACTTTATGCTATATGCTTCACATGTTAGCTACAAGATCTAATACTAAAATTGAATATTCAAGCCTGAGCTCTTAATTTTTACTATTACTGTCATTTGTCTATCTTGTGGTCTGTTTGAATAGATTGCTAAATTGTTTTATGACCTTTAGTACTTTATGATATATGCTTCACATGTTAGCTACAAGATCTAATACTAAAATTGAATATTCATTTTTACTATTACTGTCATTTGTCAATCTTGTGGTCTGTCTCAATAGTTGGCTAAATTGTTACCTATAAAACCTATTTGGAATGACATGTTACTGTTCCAAAGGAACCTTGTAGCAATATGCCACATAGACCTTCAAAAGGCATGAAGCTAGCGATACACTCCAGTGCGTCCGGTTCAATGAATTGGATACATTGGAGTGTGTCATTTGCTTCATTGAACTTTGTTTAGGCCCATAGCTCATTTTAGTTAGTTTTTCTTAGAAGAGAGATGGCGTCCACACAGTCATCGTCGTCAACTGGGTCTCACGCTCCCAAGATTGGAATAACTAAGCCTGGCCGAGGAGTATCGAAAAGGCTAGAGGGACGAATGACCATCACGGTGGTCTCTCCGGATGGGGTCCCTCTGCAACTGAAGAAAGCAGCGGCATCATTTTAGACTACCTACAGGAAAATTGGAAGGCAACGGGTCCCCATCACCATAGCAAGCTGGAAAGATTTGGCAAAGGATCACAAAAATCAACTATGGGAGGAAATTACAAATTCGTTCGAGATCCCAGCAGAAGTACAGGGACTCATGCAACGGCACACCCTCCTCGCAATGAGAAAAGCATGAAAGAATTTTAAGAGCACTCTTGTGATGTAGTATGTGGCCAAGGATCTCACGCCATTCACGAGGTATCCTTTCGTATCGCCGGAAACATGGGAGGCATTTGTGCAGATGAAAACAATGATCGAATTTGAACAATAAAGTACAACACACAAGGCTGTCCAGTCACAAAACACTCACCCTCACAGACTCGGCACCGCTGGGTACGCGAGTAAAATCCCGCAGTGAAGGATGCAGGACGAGGTCGTAATCCGATCGGAGGCCTCCCCGCCATTTGCCGGGATCGCAAACGAGCGCACTCGAAACTGGTTAAGAGCGAGGTCATCAACCACATCTTCGGGTGTCTGTTTCAAAAACCCCGCAGATGAGGAAGTGTCCCAACGCCTGGTAAGATATGTTAAACTACATAGTTGTTAACACCTCTTGAACTTCATGGGTTCAAAAATAACATGATTAATTGCCTCTTGCAGCAATCATTGACTACCAAATCTTCTCATGGCTCCTTTCAAGAATACAGGGAGAGAGATTTATTATCACAGGCCTTGGGAAACAAGGAGCACCTAGGTCACACACGAGGCTTAGGGGTTTACGTATCTTAGAGGCACGAATTTCTAGATTACTCTGAAACATATAGGAGTAGGAAGAGATCCAAGGCGTACCGCAATGAACAAATAAAACAGGAGCTTCGTGCTCAACTTGAGGAACAACTATCTACCTCACTTCAAGAGCAGATTGTCTCACTTTGAGGAGAGATAGATTCATTGAGAGAAGAACTGAGACAAGTCCACAGCCAATCGCAACCCACCCTACTACTGCGGTATCCAGTCCCCCTCAACGTCACAGTAGCTGCGCGTCCACACCAATTACTGAACATAGCGACGCCCACTTACCTATCGACGACATCCAGGTAATGTACCTCTGTAGAATGCTACATAGATCTCTCTGGTGGATGCCTTAACTCATCTTATGTCGTTATGTAGGAGCCTATGCCTTGCATCCTCAGAATCAGACTTGTTGGCTCTATTACCGTTGACGCTAGGCGGGGGATGGCGTATCCATTGCTGTCAGGGACAATGGTGCACAGTGTACAAGTAGAGACCGATTTCATAAAGGTTCAGGTGGACATGATTAATGATGTTTTTAAGACCGTCCCTCTTGAGAAGCCCCCAAACGAAGAGATTAAGACATTAGGGGATGTCGTCCACACATTCATTCAGTGACCAAAGATGGACATCGCCCTCGACTTGTCCGTGCCATGATCTCCACATCCCATAGCCCAAGAGGGACATCGCCCTAGACCTGTCACATCGGCTCCGGTGGCTCCACCTCCAGCTCCGGTTCCAAAGCCTATTGCATCGGCTCCCGCCAAGACGCCACCGAAAATGTATCATAAGTGAGGCTCTAAGACTCAAGCGAAGAAAATTAAGGCGCGTCCCGGGCTATGGAAGTTCATTCTAGGAGTGTCATTGTCTCCGAGTCACAATTACCCCGGCTTGGTTTGGTTTGCAATACATTGCATACCTCGTACATGCAGAGGTCCAACATGAAGCCAAACCGGCAGAGTGTATTCACTGTGAAATATGCGAAGGCGAATTTCCTCCACGACTCGGGCTACTTCATCGTGACATTCGAAGACTTATTCTTACTATTCAATCTCGATGAACTCGACGCCTCACTTCTACGATGCTGGACACTGTAAGTGTACTGTACAATGAAGTTCTACATTCACGTTATACCGATAAATGTCATTACTCTTTCTTTATGTATAGATACATGATTCAACAAGTCCGGCGATCACGACAATCGGTGGGTTTCCTTGACCCACACTTGGTCTCCAAGCAATCTATCAACGAAAATGCATCCTTCGTGCAAGGTTACATAACGAGGGGATTGATTGCTCACAGCGACAAGTAGTACGTCATTGTACCCTTCAACCAAGGGTAAGTACTTCACTAGTTGCCACACAATTTTCATGTGTACTTTATATGCAGCATGAACTTAGAATTAATCACTATGGCGACACACATGACTAGGTCTCACTGGATTTTGATTGTGATTGTACCAAAGTGGAGCAAAGTAATATATCTTGATTCCCTACTTAGGAGCAACCACGACTTCAGTCATGTGGAAGAAGTAATTAATAGGTAAACTCATTTCCTCCATACATAACTCTATTGTAATCTGTCCTTCGTTTGCAATGGCCGATGCTAACTTTTTTGAATCATGTAGGTCGTTTACCGCTTATGTTGGCCTAAGATGGAGATAAACAAATCCAGTGACACGCTGCGACACAACACGCGATTTCCGGTACCTGCTACAACACAACAATCCTATTCACACTTTTTTATAATGCCTCTAGAATTGAAAATACCTATGTATGTAATTCCATTTTTGCAGTGCCACCAGCAGCTACAGGGCAGCGTATGTGGATTCTACGTTTACCGTCATATGAAGGAAATCATGGACACCAAGATGAATGATCTAGAGGTTTTTGAACCTTCCAATAATTATTATTTTGTTATTATATATATGTATATATAGACACACACATGGTAATTGATGACTTAACATTGCTCCACCCCGGTAATGGTGATAATTAGATGCTGAAACATTGGATTCAATTGTACAAATCACTCAATTGTGCTTAATCAAACAATTAATTTAGTTTAATTCATTTGTCAGATCTGTGTAACGATTTTCATTATATATATATATATATATATATATATATATATATATATATATCTGTATGTGTGTGTGATCTGTTGGCCGTTTGTTTCATTCATCTGTGCTATATACGTGATGTAGCTTGTTTTCAGAGGGCATGGCTAGCATATCCTGAGGCTAGCCATAAAACGGCAAATAAAATTGCTGTTGCAATAGCTATCAAGGACTGTTCAGTGTTGAAAATCATCTGTGATATCTATATCCTAGACGGTTTCAAACACTGAGCCGTTTGTGATATGAACGATATCATAGACAGTCCTTGTTATTAACCGTCTGTGATATTGTGTATATCACAGATGGTTCGGTGTTCTGAACCGTCTGTGATATAAGCATATCATAGACGGTTAGTAACAAAAATCGTCTGTGATAGTCGACTATCACACACGGTTTTTATGAATAACCGTCTGTGATAGTCGACTATCACAGACGATTTTTTATAAAAACCGTCTGTAATGTAAGTTATCACAGACGGCTCCTAAGCCGTCTGTGATAACCACCTATTATCACTGACACATAAACTCAGACGGTTCTGGAACCATCTGTGATGACGGTTCTGAACCGTCTGTGTAGCACTATCTGTAGCAGTGGCGCTGACACTAATTTGTAGTATAATCAACAAATCAAACTAGCAAAATATCCCTAATTTGTCACTTAGATTTCAAATATGACTAGTTTCCTCATCGAGCACTCCCAAAGCGCACAACAAATTGTGCAAAAACCTTTATGACCACTGCAAAACGTACAACCACAGAGGCTTACGACCACAGTGGTTTATGATACGACCACAGTGGCATACGATCACGATAGCTTTTAACCACGGCAACTTAGGCACAATTATAATAAGAATGTAAACAAAAGCTCACTATGCGATGGCAATCCAAGCCACTGAGAAGGCCGTAGGGGCAAGGTTCGTCGAAAGACAATGTCCTAGAAAACTAATCACCGGCGTATGCTAAGATAACACAGGAGTGGTAAACAAGATACATTGCCCAACTCCACAAATTAGAACTCACCAAATCGTGAAGCCAAGGAACAAGTCGATGCCGCACAGAGTCAACTCAATCACCTAGTCGGATGAAGCAATCAAGATGTCGATGAACTGATCGCACACCCACACGAATGCGCAAATGCCTCAAGAAGAGCTCAGTGTAGACAGTAGCAACCAAGAGCACTCACCCCACAGAGAATCAGTCGAAGCCTTGCCGGCGTAGATCACCGAGGTCTCGATGAGCTCACAAGTGCAAGCCACATGGGAGACTAGGGAAAATCCCACCGAATGCTCTCGGATCTGTGAGTGTCTCTTAGATTGATCCCTACTGAGTCCTCTACCATGGTTTTATTTAAAGGGGAAAGAGAGAGAGAGAGATCTTATATTAGAGGCGGAAGCGTTATCATCCGAATCGGTCGCCCGGTCTTTCTGCCTAAAAACAAGGGGGATTTGCTCATGTGCCCCAAAGTTTAATGACGTTTGCTCATTTGCCCCATGATGTCTCACTGACATATGGGCCCTGAACCCGCATATCAGTGAGACATCATAGGGCAAATGAGCAAACGTCATTAAACTTTGGGGCAAGAGAGCAATTTTTCCTAAAAACAATGAGGAGAGTGCGTATATCTGAGACCACACGGTGGCCTCATCTCCTCTTAGTCCCTTCTCTTACAAGTGGGGCACGTCCCCATGAGGATTTCCTTTTCTTTATTTCAGAAAGTGAGGAAAATTCCCATATTGCCCAACAGATCATTCTGTCCCCCTGACAGCCTCAATCTGCTGGTTCCAGATGGATAGTCACTTGGAGTTTAAGTTAAGGGCCTACAGGTGACCAAAGACAACAAAAGTTTTGAAGAACATTGATCAAAGTTGATCCAATGTCATTCTGACACTCATGAATGCAAGCTTTGGTTTGACATCACATAGAAGGCACCCGTAGTGATATTTGCTTATTCATCAAGGGGGAATATGCCAACGGATATATTGAATGCCAATACATAAACGAAGAGAACAGAACACTACTACAGAAAGCCTAATACTAGACGGCCAATCATAGACGGTTTGACAAAACCGTTTATGACCGACACTAACACAGACGGTTTTAATTTGGACACCATATGTGTTGGTGGTGTCGGAGAAAACGAGTATCACAAACGGTTCTTACTGATGATCACTGTCTATGATACTAAAGTATCACAGACGGTTTGTATTAAAAACCATCTGTGATAATCTGGAATTATCACAGACGGTTTTTTATGAAAAATCGTCTGTGATAAGCTTATTATCATAGACGGTTTTTTATTAAAAACCATCGATGACAATGACGCTAGGCATTTATTGCGCTGCTCAAAACCGCATCTGTCTTCATTTCAATCCAGATCTAGCCGGTGCTGTACTCTTTCGCTCAGGAGGCAAGCTAGGCAATTTCAGGCCAATTAATTTGGTGCGAGGAGGCAGAGATTGAGCTTTGAAGATTCATACTTTCCTGGTTGCTCTAGATATGGTTAGTAATGAAATTTATTTTTCTTTGCATTACAATTTAGATGTAAGTAATTGGTGAGTGTTATTGAAGATGGTTTAGAAAATTGTTGGTTATATAATAGCTGTTGTGTTTATAACATGAATTAAGCTAGCAAATTAAGCCTCAATGCATGTGGCCGGTATATATGTAGTAATAATTAATTAATTTAATTTTTAATACTAAGTTGTTGTATTTATACATAACGTAGGACCGAAGCTGGATGTATGCCGCGAGCCGTGTGAGTGAAGAGTATATTAATGACGTGTCTACTTTTGCAAGAGCTGCCGAGGAGGATATGCTGAATAAGGGGGTGAAATATATGTACTGTCCATGCACTGACTACGAGAATTTAAAGATGTTTAAGAACCGAGGGCAAATTGAAGCGCACTTGATTCGGAGGGGTTTTAAAAAGGGTTATACGTGTTGGACCAGTCATGGCGAAGACAATGATCATATGCCACCGGATGACATCGCCGGTGAAGTGAATGATATGCCGCCGGATGACATCGCCGGTGAAGTGAATGACATGCCGCCGGATGATGTCGATTGTGGTTCGGATTCGGATAGGTTGCACTATGACAATCTGGATCAGATGCTTCGCGATGTAGAAGAGAACTATGATGAGAGAGAGTATGTTAAATTCTGAGGCTTGATGTAGGACTCGGAGAAACCTTTGTTCACGTGCTGCAGGTCAAAGTACACGAGGTTGTCGGCCGTGCTTGAACTGTTGAAATTGAAGGCAAGCAACGGTTGGTCCAACAAGAGTTTCACGGCGGACATGCTTCCGGAGGGAAATGAGTTGCCTAAAACCACGTATAAAGCTAAGAAGGTTCTTTGTCTGTTGGGAATGGAAGTAGAAAGAATACATGCATGTCCGAACGACTGTATCCTGTACCGTAAAGAGTATGCAAACATGCATGTATGTCCGATGTGCAACGCATCCCGATACAAACGTAACAATCAATTAGATGACGGCGAGGGAACAGAGGTGAAGAAAGGACCTTCTGCTAAGGTGGCATGGTATTTTCCTATAATTCCCCGTTTGAAAAGGTTTTTTGCAAATCCAAAGGAGGCAAAACTGCTGCGTTGGCACTCGGAGGAGCGCAAGAAGGATGGAATGCTGAGACACCTTGCTGATACCGCCTAGTGGAGAAACATCGATAGGAGTTTTGCAGACTTCGGTGCAGAACCAAGGAATATAAGGTTT
Organism: Dendrocalamus latiflorus; assembly: GCA_017311315.1. Taxonomy (NCBI): domain Eukaryota; kingdom Viridiplantae; phylum Streptophyta; class Magnoliopsida; order Poales; family Poaceae; genus Dendrocalamus; species Dendrocalamus latiflorus. The sequence goes on from CM029630.1 coordinate 22,013,316, forward strand.
GGACTGAGTACAGATGGAATGAATCCTTTCAGTAGCATGAGCAGCCGACATAGCACATGGCCCGTGACTATCTGCATCTATAACCTTCCTCCTTGGTTGTGTATCAAGCAAAGTATATTTTGCTGTCGATACTTATCCAAGGGCCAAAGCAACCTGGGAATGATATCGATGTGTATCTAGCACCGTTGATGAAAGATCTAAAAGTACTGTGGAACGAGAGGGTACAGGTATGGGATGCATACAAACGAGAGAACTTCACTTTGCGCTCCTTATTGTTCTGCACCATAAATGATTATCCTGCCCTTGCTAACCTATCGGGCTGGAGTACAATAGGTACCAAAGCTTGTACCCACTATTTAGATGGTACCGAGAGTGTGTGGCTGAAACACTCACGCAAAACCGTCTACATGCGTCACCACCGGTTCCTTCGGAGGGCTCACCCATACCGCAAGATGAAGAAACAATTTGACGGAGAGAAGGAAGACGGTTCAGCTCCAAGGCATTTAAGGGGAAAAGTGGATTATAATATGGTGAAGGATTTAGATGTTGTCCTTGGAAAGGGACGTAAATTGAGGGCTCATGAGAAGAACACCTGGAAGAAGAGATCAATATTTTGGGACTTACCTTATTGGGAGTACCTAGATGTTCGACACTGCATCGATGTCATGCATGTAGAAAAGAATGTATGTGACAGCTTGATTGGTCTCTTACTGAACATTCGTGATAAAACAAAGGACGACGTCAATGCACGGCTTGACTTGGCTGATATGGACATCAGGCCTGAGTTAGCACCGACATGCATTGATAATGGACGAACGTACCTTCCCCCTGCGTGTTACACTCTGTCCAAGGCCGAGAAAACAGAATTGTGCCAATGCTTGCATGGTGTCAAAGTTCCGTCTGGTTACTCCGGCAACGTGAAGAAACTTGTTTCGACGCAAGATTTGAAGTTAAATGGCATGAAGTCTCATGATTGTCATGTGCTGATGACACAGATGCTCCCTATTGCAATTAGAAATATTTTGCCGATCAAAGTCCGAGAGACAATCATGAGGCTATGTTATTTCTTTAACACAATTGCTCAGAAGGTCATCGATCCCGAAGGACTACATGCTCTGCAGGACGAGGTGGTGATGACTCTATGTCATCTTGAAATGTATTTCCCTCCTTTGTTTTTCGATATCATGGTCCATCTCATTGTTCACGTTGTGTGGGAGATAAAAATATGCGGGCCCGTATTCCTACGTAGCATGTACCCATTTGAGAGGTTCATGGGAATTCTCAAGTCCTACGTACAGAATCGATCTCGGCCGGAGGGCAGCATCGTCGAAGGTTATGCAAGCGAAGAGGTCATTGAGTTTTGTGTTGATTATATGGCTCATATTCAACCAATAGGTGTGCCTCAATCTCGTCACGAGGGGAGGCTGAAGGGTATCAGAACTATCGGAAGGAAAGCAATCACTGCAGATATGGGCACATATACTCAAGCCCATTTCACGGTCTTACAACACATGACTGAAGTGGTGCCATATGTCGACTAGCACAAGGATGTGCTTCGGCAACAAAATCTGGAGCGGCCGGATGTTTGGATCATGAGGCAACACAATAGTCGGTTCCACCAATGGTTGAAGGAGCAAATCGCTAGGAGCTCACCAAGTGAGACACTGACATGGTTGGTAAAAGGGCCAACATTTACAGTTGTGACATGGCAAGGATATGATATAAATGGGTACACATTCTATACACATTCTATTCTGTTGCTTATAGTGCATGTAATTCGAATATATCCCTTGTATATGTTGTTTAGAAGGCCAACATGTCACCCGCGCATTCTTCAACATCATCACCGGATGCGTCCGCTCCAAAATCAAAACGCCGAGGAAGAGGGCTATCGAAGATGCCTTAGGGCCGATTTACCATCACAAAGGTCGATGGATCTGGGACCCCTCTCCTTCCTCCCAAAGCAGTAAGCGCATTCCGAAGAATGGTCAGAATAGTTGCACGAGAACGAATTGAGATCACATTCAATTCGTGGAAGAGCGTGCTTGAGACTCGAAAACATGAGCTGCTGATAGAAATTTTGGCATCGTTCGAGATCCCAGAAGAACACCAAGACGCCATGCAATGACAAGCCTTGCTAGCGGCGTGCAAAGCATGGAAGAATTTCAAGAGCACGCTTGTCAAGGACTACGTGGAGAAGGACGAAACACCCTTTCATAAATACCCATTCCTGGAACCACAATGGGAAGAGTTCAAGGCGATGAAGACGACCGAAGATTTCAAAAGTACAAGTGCGGCGCACAAGGCCCTCCAGGCAAAAAAACACACTCCCCCACAGACTTGGCACAGTTGGATATGTGGGTAAAATCCCGCAGTGGAGGAGGGAGGACGAACTGGCAGTCCTGCAGGACGCCGCCCCGCCATTTGCCAATATCCCGGATGACCACGCTCAAAATTGGATTAGAGCAAGGTCATCTACAAAGACATCGGGGGACGTCTCCTTTCGAAACCCTGCAGACCAGCAAGTGTCCCAGCGCCTGGTAAGATATTGATCGAACTACGTAGCTTGGAATTACTCCACAACTTTCGTACGAAGTGAAATGACATGTCGTGCTCTTGCAGGAAGCGCTGAGTTTTGAATCTATCCTGGGATCATTGCAGGGAACAAGGAAGAATGATATGCTCTCCGCGGCCCTGGGAAACAAGGAGCACCTGGGTTGTACGAGAGGCCTTGGGCTTTACGTTCCTTGGAAACATGGTTTCCAAGATGACTCCGAGCAGTATCGGCATAGGAAGAGAACCAAAGCCGAGCGTGAGGCACGGCTATGAGAAGAGATCAAGGCATCTCTTAGAAATGAGCTGGCTGATTATGTCAGAGATGGGATGAGAAGAATTACAGAAAATCAGCAGGCCGCCGTCGCCGCTCCTATGCTAACTAGCCTGCCCAACCATTTGAGTAGTTGTGCGTCCAATCCTACGATGGAGAACGAGGCCAAATTTCCTGTCGACGATATCCTGGTGATAATTATTATCTCTGGAATGCTCGATCCGTTGATAGGCCTATTAATTGGAATAGCTAATTTTGTATCGTTATGTAGGAGCCTACGAAGTGCAAGCTCCAAGTGAGATATGCCTCCGTTGCCATGTGCGCTGCTTGGGGCATGGCATATCTGTCTACTCACGGGGTCATGCTGCATGGTCAAGCTTTAGCACTAGGCTTCAGAAAAGTGTCAGTAGATGGTGTACACACCAATTTCGAGGTCGTCCCGCTACCGAAGCCCACCAACGACGAGCTCGTGACTCTAGGGCAAGCCATTGGAACCTTCATCCAGTGGCCCAAATGCGATATCTTCCTGGAGGCTTCTTCACCGGTGGCAGATCAGCTACGTGCACTGGTGGCATCTCCACAAGGGCAACCTAAACCAGATCAGCTACATGCACTGGTGCCATCTCCACCACCACTACTTGTACCGGTGTCATGTTCACGGGCGCTATTCCTGGTGCAGCAACTTCCACTAGTGCAACTTCCACCACCGGTGCTACCTTTAAAGTCGACCTACAGTCGAGGCAGCAAGGGCAGCAAGAGCAAAGCAAAGAAGACCAATGATGATATCCCGTACCTGCCATTGGCCCCCAAATTCGTGCATGGCGAGTTGTTGCTTGAGAAAAAGGGCCTCCAACCCCTAGCAATTAGTTGCCAGCAATTGCACAAGTGGTTTATGGAACAGTCCAATAAGCCAGAGGGAGAACGGAGCTCAGGTATCACTATCAAATTCGCGTCGGATCATTTACAACACAGTGTTCATGAGTTTGTCTTCATGGTCACCTTTGAGGATTTATTCGATCTTTTCACGCTCAACGCTCTCAACGTCTCATTCATTCGATGTTGGATGCTGTAAGTGTGTACAATCACAGTCTCTGATGTGACCACGCCACAAACACTTACGACAATAGCGTCCAATATCAAGATTGAACTAAAGGTGAATTCGTTTCTTGAGCCTCAACATATTTTAAATGAGAATATGATGCTACCTAATAATGAAAATATATATTTTTACAGCACCACGTCACTTTTACACCAATTCAAAAGAGTCCTTGTTGGACCCGTACTGGAATCAGATTCGGACTGCTGCAATGGTGCAAGTTTAAACGGACGTAACTTTCTCATACGGACTCTGTTTGGGACGTTCTTGGATTTTATGGAAAGCTTATCAAGTATACTTTCTAAAGGATTCAACCCCATCTTCAACTTCGATCCGAAACAGCCACAATCATCAAAAGAGTCCGTGTTGGTCACGTACTGGAATCAGATTCGGACTGCTGCAATGGTGCAAGTTGAAACGAACGTAACTTTCTCATACGGACTCCGTTTGGGACGTTCTTGTACTTCATGGAAAGGTTATGAAGTCTAATTTCCAACATATCCAACCTCATCTTCAAATTCCATCCTATCTGGCTGCAATCATCAAAACAATCCACGTTGGTTTTTTGAGTCTGAATCAAAAGGGTGCTGCGGCACCACCAATTGGGCCTATGGGCCTTGTAACCCTAGAGCATGCACTTTGGACGCCCCTCCTGGTTGTTCTCCCTATAAAGGAGCCACTGCCTCCCTTGTTAGGACGAGGATTTCGTTGAGTTTAGGTTTAGCTATTATGCAAACTTCTGTTCTTCAGTTGTGTCAGATGACCATCTGTCAAGACTACCTTCGGAATCGCACCTTTTAATCTCAATTTATATATTTGCAATTTCAGATTGCTTGTTATCTTGTTCTTACGTGTTCTTCGATTGCATGCAGGAATAGACCTTCGTGGTTAGGTCAACCGCGTTCTTGGCACGGTTGATAACATCTTGGGGTTGGTTCATTGATTGCTAAGGCGCAAGCGACGTCGTTCGGTTGTAGTCGGATCGCAAGAGTCACCTCCAACAAAATCGATAGTTATCATCTTATCGGAAGATCGGGACCCCATCGCCTCATCAGTTGGTATCAGAGCTTCAGTTGACCGGTAGGAATTCTTTGTATCCCTAGTTAGTAGATTGATTTTTATTTCCCATAGTCCAGAAAAATTGCCCCACAAAAAAGAGTTAATTTCCCGATATCCAAACCCCGTTGTGCTTTTCAATCTGTTAGTTTTGGTTTGCTAAATTGAATTTGTGTCCGTCTTGGCATTGTCTAGTTGCTGGTCGTATCTTTGTTCCAATAAAAATCCAAACAAAAAAAATCCCCCACCCCAAACCGTAATTCCAAATTCGGCTGATCCTTCCTTTCTCTGCAGCCGCCACCAAAAACGCCATAACTTTTGATTCCGAGATTATTTTTGAGTGAGACCACCTCCATTAGATTCAAAACTTCATTTTCCACCTATCTGTAAAATTTCACATCATTCCAGCAAGACAGTTAAGAGATATATGCGGTGCAAGTTGACCTAAAATTCCAGATTGAATCTGCAACAGCCGGCACTTGTGAATTTTTTGCGAATTGTTCGGTCAGTTTCCAGAACTTGACCCCAAAACAAAAGTTGTAGAAAAAGCCGTCAGAAAACATAGAAAAAAAGAATCATTGAAAAAAGGAAACTGACAAAAAGTTACAGCCGAAATACCGAGGTGCTGTCCAGTGGACAGAAATCTCCAGTTTTCATGTTTTGGGACAATCCTTGTGCTCTTCAATTCCAGATTGCATTCAATTGAATTATCTTGTATTAACCACTCCCAATAATTGCCATACACATATTTTATCCTTCTTCCATCCTTGGTTGATCAGCAACATAGGCTAAGTGCTAGATACGAACTATAATTCAATTCTGTGCAATTTCTGAAATTAATTGATTGTTTTCCTTTGCTACAAAATACATAGCCTATCCAAGCTCCACTTCTCTACAAACCGAACAGGTCTCACTGTACCTTGCAATCGCTTTACTCATCACTTGAGTTAGATTTATCACGAACCAGCCACCGGTTGCACCACCTGTTTGCTTTGGTAAGAACTCGTAAGAAATTGGTAAGAGCTTGAGAGATGCGTGATTTGATTTGAGCCTCCATATCCTAGTAGTTGATAGGAATATTTACTTGTGATTTGTTTCCTTGTTTACTACTAACAATGACAGGCTTGAGAAAATGGGTAGATTATGATGTCATCGCGGGCAGATTTGAACTCGAAGGGAAACAATTACCGGTACATATCTTGCCACTCACCGCTGAGAGTACGTTATCCGACTACTTGTGGGTTGGTATGATGGATAACTACTTGAAAAGACAAGATCTTGATCCTGTTGAGAAGATGAGTATGGCAAGGATGGCGCTGATTGGTGATGTTCAACATTGGTGGTCGAATCTCGAGCTCCACTATATATACACATGGGAGGAGATGAAAAAGAAATTGCGACATCGTTTTGTACCTCCAGCACCCACGATGATAAGCGAGGTGCAACCTGAGGTAACTGAAAATGTTGATATTATTTTGGTTCCTACTCCATCTACAGATACCACCGAGATACTTGAAGAGGTGAAGGATGATCTGGTGCATCTTATGCCATTAGTGGAGAAGTTTGAGGTACCTACAGTATCTAATGAGGACGATAATGACAAAGGTACTGATTTGGTGCTACAACAAGACATAGAGCAACCTTGTGAGTATATACCTGCTGTAGTGCAATCTTTTGATATTCCTTGTGTTGACTTGAACGAATCATGTGTTGATCTAAATTCTCATAATTTTGCACTTATCGAATTAATTACACATAAGGAAGTATTTGATAGAATATCCGCTGCTGATGCATTGTGCTATATCATGCTTAATGAGGGCGTTAGTTTGGGTTGTGCTATGGAGAAAGTTTCTGAACTTGCATGTTCGAAATTCTTGTTTGGTGCCTACACCCCTGGGTATAAGTTTAATTTGATTGGAGATTATGGTGTAGAAAATCAATTTTTTGTATATCGAATATGCATGACTTGTGATCACATGGATGAATTGAAGCTTACTGTTTTGGACAACAATTCTTGTGTGTTGAATCTTGTTCAATATGAGAGGGAAGTAAAATTTAGTACTCATCCAATGCCTATGTGTTCATCTCTTTTTGCACCTTCTAATATGGACAATCTGAATAAAGATGATGAATTATGGAAGAACTTACAAATCCTTTCACCCTTGCTAGATAAATTTGCTATTGCTCAATTGAGATATGATTATATAGATGAACTTTGCTTGATTCCAAAAGTTGTAGCTTTGCCCATATGTGCCATCACTGCAAGTATACAACTTGAAAGATTTGAATTGCATAAATGCTTCACTTACATTTGCAAAACAAGTTGCAATAATTACTATGTGAGAAATTTTGATTTGTTCATTAACATATATGATTACTTTTGGGTTAATAATACAATGAGCTTTTATGATTGCTGCTGTGTTATAATATTAATTGTGCAACAACGAAGAACTGTTAAAACGGATGACATATACATATACCATGCGTACACCTTGGCTTCTTTGTTACCATACTTTCAGTTTATCAAAAGCCGAGGACGGCTTTGTTTTCAACAAGGGGAGGATGATGAGGACATGACCCCTATGGATACAACCATATTTGCTATGCTTGTTGTCCTAATTACAAGAGCTCCTACGCATCGTTTAAATTATAAGGTGAGCTCGTTTCAAAGAGGTTTTACTTTGCTTGATAAAGAACTTATGATATTACATAATGAGGGTTTGTTGCGTTTGTTATCATATACCGAGATTTACGATCAAGATCATGCAATACGTGAGGCTACACATACGTTAAAACCGAGGACGGTTTTCTGTCAAGAAGGGGAGGATGATGTGACCACGCCACAAACACATACGACAATAGCGTCCAATATCAAGATTGAACTAAAGGTGAATTCGTTTCTTGAGGCTCAACATATTTTAAATGAGAATATGATGCTACCTAATAATGAAAATATATATTTTTACAGCACCACGTCACTTTTACACAAATTCAAAAGAGTCCTTGTTGGACCCATACTGGAATCAGATTCGGACTGCTGCAATGGTGCAAGTTTAAACGGACGTAACTTTCTCATACGGACTCCGTTAGAAACGTTCTTGGATTTTATGGAAAGCTTATCAAGTCCACTTACTAAAGGATTCAATCCCATCTTCAAATTCGATCCAAAACAGCCGCAATCATCAAAAGAGTCCGTGTTGGTCACGTACTGGAATCAGATTCAGACTGCTGCAATGGTGCAAGTTGAAACGAACGTACCTTTCTCATTCGGACTCCGTTTGGGACGTTCTTGTACTTCATGGAAAGGTTATGAAGTCTACTTTCCAACGGAGCCAACTTCATCTTCAAATTCCATCTGAGCCGGCTGCAATCATCAAAACAATCCACGTTAGTTTTTTAGTCCGAGTCAAAAGGGTGCTGCGCCACCACCAATTGGGCGCATGGGCCTTGTAACCCTAGAGCATGCACTTTGGACGCCCCTCCTGGTTGTTCTCCCTATAAAGGAGCCGCCGCCTCACTTGTTAGGATGAGGATTTCGTTGAGTTTAGGTTTAGCTATTATGCAAACTTCTGTTCTTCAGTTGTGTCGGATGACCACCTGTCAAGACTACCTTCGGAATCCCACCTTTTGATCTCAATTTATATATTTGCAATTTCAGATTGCTTGTTATCTTGTTCTTGCGTGTTCTTCGATTGCATGCAGGAATAGACCTTCGTGGTTAGGTCAACCGCGTTCTTGGCACGGTTGATAACATCTTGGGGTTGGTTCAGCGATTGCTAAGGCGCAAGCGACGTCGTTCGGTTGTAGTCGGATCGCAAGAGTCACCTCCAACAAAATCGATAGTTATCATCCTATCGGAAGATTGGGACCCCATCGCCTCATCAGTCTCTGTTCATGTCATACCGATAAATGTCATATATAATTTGTTGCTTTCATGTGTATATATATAGACACATGCTGACTAAAGCTTGATCATCGAAATCATCATCGGTTGGTTTCTTGGACCCACACTTGGTCGCCAAGTATACCATCGAGGAGGATACACCCTTCGTCGAGAGGTACATTGCAGCAGGACTACTGGCTTACCGCAATAAGGAATATGTACTTATGCCCTACAATCAGAACTATAATTGGATTTTAATAGTAATTGTACCAAAATGGAACAAAGTATATTACCTTGATTCCCTAAGTAAGAATAAAATTGACTTCACAGTTGTCAGCCAAGTAATCGATAGGTAAGTACATTTTCTCCATACCTATATTGTACTCTTTCTTTCCTTCCGAATGACTAAGGTTAACTTTTTCGAATCACATAGGGCGTTCGCAATGTACGTTGCAATGGGATGTGTCTCGATGCAAGGGGCCAAAGGCCTGACACATGCTCGAGATTTTAAGGTATTCGCTATTACACATTAATTAATCCTATGCAACGGTTGATAGTAACGCCTCTTGAATTAACACATTCCATTTTTTGCAGTGCCACCAGCAGCCGCCGGGCAACACATGTGGATTCTACGTTTGCCACCATATGGAACTACTCCTCGATTCCTTGAGGATCACCAATTCCAAGGTTTGTCAATCTTCCTATAATTACTTCATACTTATCACATTATATATATTTGCACATTGATATTCCTATCGACAGGCTGCGTTCATCCCGTCAACTGCATTGAAACAGCCTAACCTTTCACGAATTTGAGGAGAGTTGGCATACTTTTTGGTGGCTGAAGTCATAAAGTCAGAAGGAAAGTTTCACTGCGCACAATGATTTTTTTATTGCTCTTATCACTCCGGAATCGAGGTCTCGCGAAAGGAACAGAGCCATAATCAACGATCTTTGTTAGGCTGCACAAGCCATCTAAGTGCAAATGCAACATACATCTTTTGTAATTGTATATTTGTTAATGGATATTTTATTTCATTTCAATTAATTGATTTGTGAAATGGATGTTTTATGGTTGTGAAATGAAGTGCAATGTGAATTGGATGTTTTATGTTTATGAAATGAATTGAGATGTGAATTGTATGTATACATGTACATGTTGATTTGCTTGTTTCAGAGGGCATGGCTAGCATTTCCTGAGGCTAGCCAATAAACAAAAATAGATTTAGGGGTACAAAAGAATATCACAGACAGTTTGTAAGTAAAAACCGTCTGTGATATATCAGTTTTTAACTAAAAACCCTATGTGATTATGTAACATCCTGAAATCTGAAGTTTGGGAGTTGTGTAAGATTTAAAAACTTTGTTGAGTATATTGGTTTTTAGTGTTTGACTTTGGTATAGGGATAGATACTCACTCTTTTGGCATGGATAGTTAGCATGTGCCATGAAATGATGCATGTATATACACATAACCATGTGTGTATGTGTATATATAATGGATAACCCTTTCTAAATCTTTAGCAAATAAATTCGATTAGTGATTAAACATAATCTAAAATGGCACATGTAGTAGCAAATATCCTATGAAACCTTGTGCAATAATTCCTACAACTCCCAACTAAAGGTATTTTAGGGACTTTTGATTATGGATAATTATCATATGCTAGAAGATAATACTTAGGTATAGATATAACATGAATAATTCTTTTAGCTCTTGGTCAAGAGAGAGAGTTTAGTAATAGTATGATTAGGGTAAATGCTCACATAAAATAATGACCCATTAAACAAAGGGTGTAGAAATCAACCATTAGTAAGATAGGCTATAAGACATTATTAGCAACGTAGGGTATAACAACCAAATGTAATTAGAGAATATAGTATACAAAAATGGCTATGGTTAAACTTTAATTAATTAAAGTGGGATTACTTTAGCACCAAAGCAAATGAAACTAAAAAATTGATGTTGGAGTTATTTGGTTTTTCTGTTAATGTTTATTTGGTTTGCTAATTGCCTTTTTCCTTTTTTATCCAAATTTTCGCGCATGTTAAAAATAGCGTACGAGACTCAGGAGGAGGAAGCCGAGGCAGCAGCTCTAGAAGCTTCAGAAAACCCAGAACCCACCCACTGTGACCAAGGCGAGTCAATATTTTGATCATGTTGAACCTACATTTTCTGTAAATTACTTCTGTTTAAATTATCAAATTGCATGCTGTTATTTTATATGCAAATGCGTGTTAAATTTAGAATTCTTGTTAAATGCCTATTATCTAGCTTGATTAATATTGTCCCTCCTCTGGAATATTTGAGCACAAGAACCTTGTCGCCCTAGCAAAATTATAATTGTAAACTTTTGAAAATAAGTCCATAATTATATGCCATTGCTTAGTTTTGCTTAGATACTTGTGGGAGTAAGAACGGCCAAGCATTGCTTTCAATCATGAGAAAAGTTGGTTGGGTTGTCATGGTGGAAATGACTGGTATATGTTGAATATGGTTATTTTATACTCCCAAAAATCTCAAATTGCTTATTTATCTGGGCGGATGGTTCGGGGGTATGGTGCAGGTGTGCACGAGAGTGTGGTTTGTGGTAGAACCGCCCAGATAACCCTAAGGACTGAATCTTGTCATGACCTCCTGTGTAAAACATCCTGTGTAAAACAAGTACAGCCACAAGTCTGTAAAGTACAACTTGGCCTAGTAGATTTACCGGACCCTGAAAGTCATCATCATCGGTGGAGGAGGTGAGGTAGTGCAAGTGGCTGTCTGTGTGGCGAGCTTGAATGGGACATCCGCGGAGGGTGAGGTTCTGCTGTGGCACGCTAGCAGTGTGGGTAGCCAGCTGCTAGGCATTCAGAAGGAGAACATCCCGCACAACGTATGGGACCCACCACAAGTGAGAACGGCCCATAGGGTGAGATGATGGAAGGGGCGGGGTTCTTGGAACGGTTACTGTGATGGTTCGCTCAACCGCATGACTAAGGAATTGTGCGAAGCAACGAGTAAACTGTCTCTTGTGGGTAAAGTGTGCAAACTCTGCAGAGTCAAAACTATTCGAATAGCCGTGCCCACGGTCAAGGGCGGACATGGGAACTTAACCAGATATAGTTCTATTTCAAAAACTTTGTGGGCGGAAATGGAAAAGTGGAGGGCAGTGAAAAGCCCTAACTGGTGTTGTCCTGGGTGTCGTCCTAGTGGTAATGTAAGCGGTTGTAACGCTGAAAGTATAGCATATGATTTGGAGGCCATGTAATGGTGGATGGTCTCTAGATCACTGGTATTATAGCATTCTGATACACACTTACACTTTGGTTCAAAATTGCTAGGTCATAGGGATTTTTAAGTAATTGTATTCAAAAGCACTCTACGCAAAACCAAATAACCCCACCTTCTCTTGATGAGCCCTGCATACTACTTAATTGCATTCTATGTGTTGGCTCGCTGAGCACGGTGGTTTGTGCTCACACTTGCTTCACCAAAATCAGATTCAGGAGTCCAGGAGCACTATGCATATGAAGATGCACCCGCTGCAGAGGAAGGGAACAACGTTGAGAATTAGGGCGTCTCTTGCGCTTTTTGAGTCCTAGGTGGTTAGACTAAGGTATAGTGTGCCTATAATTATTGTCTTCGCTTAGGTAATAATCACATGGCACATATTTACCCCCAGTCGCTGCTTGTGGATTATTGGCTCTACTTGACTTTTGCTTCCGCTGGCTTAGTTTTGTAATGTAAACATTTGGCCTGGTCGGCCCTTATGTAAACTCATTGCCCGACGTGGCATAATTCAAACCTCTGTTATGTAATATCGATTAAGTTGTGAATGTCCATGTGATGTATGAAATGATGCAGCAATGTACCTATGATCACTATCTACTGATTCAGGGAATAGTGCACTGGTTTCACAGGAGATTCTGGATTGAAAAATCCGGGTCTGACAGATTATCACCTATCACAGACGGTTTTTAGTTAAAACCCGTCTGTGATATTGATATATCACAGACGGTTGTTACTTACAAACCGTCTGTGATATTTACACTACAGACGGTTCAAAAACCGTCTGTGATAACCTTCTATTATCACTGACCCATAAATTCAGACGGTTTAGATAACCGTCTGTGATGACGGATCTGAACCGTCTGTAATACGGTTTTCTGTAGTAGTGGAAGGGTAAACCAAGGATGCGTTGCCAACTTGAAGAGGAGCTGGCTTTACTTCTTTTTTCCCTGAAATAAGCTGGCTTTGCTTTGGAAACGCAGGGGAAAGAGAGGAGGGCAAACAACAAGAGTTTTCTCTTTTTTTAAAAAAAAGTACCTTTTTAGTGCAGGGAAGAAGTGCTCTATTGGAGTCATGCAAAATGGTTAACTATGGATGAATACTAAGTGGACTACATCACCAAGTTGTTTATGTGGAATTGGTGAGAAATTTTAGAGCGATTACATCACCAAGTTGTTTCTGTTGAATTGGTGAGGACTGAGGAATTTCAGAACTCAAGGATAATTTCTTCTCCAGCACCAGCGTGGGGAGAATGGCGCAGCAAGCCAAGTGATTGCGAAGTGTCACTCCATTGAATTTATGGCATGGACCTACTGGTTCATATGGATTGTTGATTGGAATTTAGATTTAAAGATATGGATTTGGAAAGTTCATTTGTACATCAACTGTTGCCTAGGTAGACTTAATTTATCCTGCCAAAGTTTCATGCAGAAAGAAACTTAATTTCGCACCAAGGTGAGTAGATATCTGTTGTTCTTTCTTTTCAAGGGCAAATTTGGAAGAGAGTGTGTCATAGGTCCCTGAACTTGCACAAGTGTCATCTGGGTATCTAAACTTGAGAATTGCACGGTTAAGTGTCCAAATAGAGGTTCAAACCACACTTAGTTAGCAAGTAAGGATCATGTGGCACTTTGAACACATTTAAGCCAAAGTTTGATCATGCGGTTGCTAACTAAGATGAATCAAAAGCTTTGTAAAAATTGCCCAACGACATGTGAAAATTTCATTAAAATCCAAAAGTATTAATTATCCAATGATTTCAAATGGCGATCACATGGTCAAATTATGATTTAAATTGAGCTAAGGGCCTAAGGTACATTTTCATCTCTAATTTCCAATAAAGCATGACTTAGACTTTGTTGACCCACTTATACACATCTAGGGATCAAAATGTCCAATTCTTAAGATCATGGACCTGAGAGAATAACACACCTATGCAAATTTAAGGATGTATGGTGCACTTTACTAAAATGGAAATTGCTAGTATTCAAACCCATAAAATAACAACAACCACCTTTTATCTGAAATAAGTTGGGGTAAGCCAGAAACAAAAATACACTACTACAGAAATACCATTAGTAGACGCCAAATCACAGACGGTTTGACCAATGAACCGTGTACTAGGGACCGAATCGCTTCACTTATGCTTTAGGCTATACCAACTGCACAAGCAATTTTTCTTTCTTTCTTTTCTTTCTTTCTTTGAGGTTATAATTGCACACTCGAGTCGCAACTGGAAGCATACGGTGGCCTGCACGCCACATGTGCACGAAAGGGAGAGGAGTTAAGATTTGGTGGTGTGCCACTAACCTCTAGTTTGCCGTTCTCCTTGGACAGCGCCGTGCAAGCTGTCTGCAACGCCTTCATCTCCTGCAAATTACCTGCAAATTCTACGCGAGAGAAGTACGGATTACATAAGGAAGAACTAATAATCACCTCGCGAAGGCCATCGTTCTCCACCGTCAGGGACTGCACCAGCTGCTGGATCTCCGGGAGCCTCTGCAAATCACACCAATAAGCAACTTCAGGCCAAACCAACCCATAAAGCGAGACAAGAAACTGACGTGAATCTTTTTTCTCTCTGAAATTTGATTTCTTCCGTCACAGGACCATATCCGGTGATGATGAGGTGAGGTTTTTTTTGGGCAGGTGGCCTTTGTCCTTCGGATACCACTTTTGCCACCCCCACCACCACCATCAAAGCTTGTACCCACTGTTTAGATGGTACCGAGAATGTGTGGCTGAAACATTCACGCAAAACCGTGTACATGCGTCACCGCCGGTTCTTTCGGAGGGCTCACCCATACCGCAAGATGATGAAACAATTTGACGGAGAGAAAGAGGACGGTTTAGCTCTAAGGCATTTAAGTGAAAAAGTGGTTTATAATATGGTGAAGGATTTAGATGTTGTCCTCGGAAAGGGACGTAAATTGAGGGCTCATGAGAAGAACATCTAGAAGAAGAGATCAATATTTTGGGACTTACCTTATTGGGAGTACCTAGATGTTCGACACTGCATCGATGTCATGCATGTAGAAAAGAATGTATGTGACAGCTTGATTGGTCTCTTACTGAACATTCATGATAAAACAAAGGACGACGTCAACGCACGGCTTAACTTGGCTAATATGGACATCAGGCCAACCTGAGTTAGCACCGACAAAAACAGATAATGGACGAACGTACCTCCCCCTGCGTGTTACACTCTGTCCAAGGCCAAGAAAACAGAAATGTGTTAGTGCTTGCATGGTGTCAATGTTCCGTCTGGTTACTCCGGCAACATGAAGAAACTTGTTTCGATGCAAAATTTGAAGTTAAGGGATTAAGGAGCTTTAGGAATTATCTGTCAAAGTAATTCTATTGGTCGAGGTCTTGGCTAGAATGTGTTTTGTGGAGACAGTAGTCTCTCTACAAGGGTGTGGATGATGTACTCAATTTGAGCGCATTGTCGAAGTTGCCAACTTAAGATAAATGAGTTGGTGTGTTGGGCGATGATTTGGAAATTCTTGGTTCAAGAAAGTTGAATTTTGAAAGGGAATGGATTGGGAAATTAATGATACCTCAAGCAGTAATATGCTCTCTTGATTCTTGTTTAAACTGTGTGTTTATGACAGATGTCATCTGCAAATTGAGTTGTTTTATGTTGGGGTGTAGTCTTTTCCAGTTAGGAAAAGAAAATGATTTTTTTGGTCTGTCGAGTGATTTTCACTCTTGGCTTATGTGGTGTGGATTCTCCAAATGTCTATTTGGAGAGTGTAAAAGGTTTTGTGGTGAATTCTTTGATTTGGATCGTGGTCCTTTGAAGGAAAGCTGGTTGCTAGTGTGTTGCTTGAGAATCCTTTATTCTTCTTTTGGTTGGGTTCCATTTGTAAAAGTTACTGTTTGTGCTTCGAGTAAAATGTTATGAGTAGAATCTGTGGTCAAATTCTTTAAAGGGGTATAATGTATTACCCCGATTATAATATATAGAGGAAAATGTTTTAATTAGGAGGATGGTATTAGATAGTGTCTTGATAGTTGTGCGGGGAATTTTGCGAGAACGGCAGGGTCTGTTGGCCGCTCAGAGCCTGCAGAAGAGTTGCGGGTATTCGGCGTTGACCGGCGCGTGTCGTGGACTCGTCGGAATTGGTCATGAGGAAGAGGGCCACCAGGTATGTGGAGGCCCTCTTGACGAATCAGTCCGAGCGGGAGGTGACATGGGAGCTTGAAGTTCAAATGTAGAAGAAGAACCCAAGTTCTTCGAGGCGGGTGAGAACTCGTAGTTGTTGTTCTCTTGGGATGTTCTATACTTGGGATGCTCTATCCTTTGGTTGTTCTTTATCTCGTGGGTTGAGGAGTTAGATTCGAGGACGGATCCTTTTTAGGTGGGGAGAATGTAATATCCTGATCGTCGATTCGGCGTAGGTTTCTAAAATAATCGCGGAGTTTTCCGATTTTTGGGTAAATCGCGGGAGGTGAAAATTAAATTGCAGAATTGTCCAAAATTTAAAATAATAAATTAAAACAATTAATTTAGATAGTTTGGGCTGTCCGGAGGGGTGGGCCAGCCACTTTGGGCCAGCCAGCCCAAGGGGGGGCCGTACCCCCTCCCAAACCCTAGCACCCCTTTATAAACCCCCTCCCTTGGCCCCTCTCTCCTTTTTTCCCCACCTGGCCACCACCCCCATCTCCTCCCTGCGCCTCCACCTCTCCCCCCATTGCTGTCCCTTGGTGCTAGGAGAAAGCGAGAAATAAAGAAGAATAAGGGAGGGAAGGAGAAGAAAGGAAGGAGGAAGAAGAAGGGGAAGAAGACGAGTGATCCCAAGGGGATCCCCTAGATAACTCTCCCTCATCCCAAATCCCTCTGATTTTGCTGTAATTAGGGTTCTTAGTCTAAGAATTGGTGGGGATTAGTAATTAGATTCTCCGATTAGGGAATTCCTGCTGTCTGTCTGTGGATCAATCCGCACAGCATGACTGTTTGCGCAGTTTAGACCCACGAAACTATTTTTCCTGTGGGTCTGCCCAAAAATAAAATTGTAGAGGACGACAAGACCTACCTACTAAATTTTGTTCAGAATTTTTGATAACGGTATTTGGGCGTATCAGGGTGGGGAACCTCGCTGTCTATCAGGGGTGCAGGCTGGGGCAGATTCCTGTTCAGGTGTGATTTAGGAGTAGTAGATGATTTTTATGTTTTTTGTCACAATTGAAACAAATGTAGGGAATTCAGTATTCTAACTACTGTATAAAAATCATAATTTTTAGAGGCTTACACTGTGGTTGGGATGCGTTAGAATCTGGCTGCCTAGATTGCCAGAACAGAAAACGTCCTCTGTTTTGCATGTTAAGTTACACCTTGATAGTAACGTAATAAAAATAAGTGATCTACATGAAAAGTGAAGGTATTTAACTGGAGAATCCAGAAATATATCTGTCTTTGTAAATGGTTTAATAATTTTGAAGATACAAAAAAAATTAAGCAGTGCTGCTGCAGCGGGCAGAGTGTATAACCATTAAGCGGAGAGGGATATTGTGGGGATCTGGGGTTTAGCGATATCTTTACTTCTTAAAAAGCGTTTTCATTGCTGTTGTATTGTCCTGAGAGGTACTTTTGGACAGGTGGTTTTGCTCCTGAACGCACGTGATTGCTTCGCTTCAACGGTAGAGGCAAGTAAACGTAGCGGTTGTGCTACTGTTTAACTCATTAATTATTCTACATTCACATTATTTCTCTTAATTTGAGGTGCTATGTCATTGTTGCATGCTTCCTTAATGTGGTCCATGTGGTAGTATTTTCACAATTCAATTGTTTATGATCTTGATGGTTTAATTGTGGATATGCAGAATTGTTCTTGATGAACCAATATAGTTGTGGGGTAGAATACTTTACGAGAATATTGTGGTCTAGGTGGTAGTATTCTTAGTGAATATTTGTGGTTGTGGTGGTAGCATTCTTGATGATTATGTTGTGGTCTATGTGGTAGAATTCCCTATAGATCAATGGATTATGATCTTGGTGAACCGAATGTGGGTTATGTGGTAATGATCTTATGAAACATTGGTATTGTGCTTAATGAGACACAGGTGGGTTATGAGGAAGTATTCATGATGATTAGGTTGTTGACCTTCGTGGTTAAATTCTTGTGATTTATGATTATCATATCATTCATAACATGTCATGACATTTGCATTGTGGATGTCGCCGCTTATAGACGCGACCGTATTTGCATTGTGGATGTCGCCGCTTATAGCCGCGACCATACTGGTACAGCATCGTACATTGCCGTAATACGATGCATACTGTTACCTTGTTGGGTAAGGGTGCAGTGGATCATACGCATTCATATGCATTGCATTGTGGAAAGATCATTTGCATACCTATGCAATGTATTGTGGTGAAGTTATTTTGCTGTCAAATACAACTTCATAGTTGTAATGTGGAATTGGCTCATGTGAGTTACTTGTGGTATGAGGAATGCGGCTGTAGTCGTGGAATGGGGTTCGTCCCTTGTGGTATGGTAGGGGTTGTGATTGTGGCATGAGATTCTTTTCTCTTGTAGTAACTATTGATAGTAGTTGTGGATGTGAGAAATAATAAAGTAGTGAGGTAAAACATGATAATGCTTTATTTTCTTTGGTAGTGGTAGTGGTTGAGGTTTTAAAGTAGTCAAACAAGATTTATTTGCTACTGTTTTACCGTCGTTGGTGGTGATTTGAGGTTGAGGATATAAACGTGTTCATTGTGGAAAATAAATGTTGATGATTAAACTGTTGTAGTTTAATTAGCCTGTTAAACAGTTTGCTTGTTGAGATTTTTATCTCACTCTTGTTTTCCCCCCTAAAGGTGAATCTCAAGCATGCATGGGATGGGTAGAGCGGCACATCACTGTCACACACCATATCATGTTTCATACTGTAATAAATAAGTGCAGTCTCCTGTTATTCATTTTTATCTCTTATTGTTGATCACTTTTAATTATTAAAGTTAGGTTGTGGTTCGCTTTAATTGGTTAATGTTATTAGTGATTGTTCTTTAATTGGTAGTGTTCCTTTACCTTTGTTTTAGTATGCTTCCGCTTAGCTTAACATGATTTAAAAATTTTTGCCAGTTTATGTTACCTTGTAAATTGGCTAGCTTGTAGCGTGGTTTAGTGGCATCCCAGGGTAACACGGGTCCTGGGGTGTTACAATTTATGTATATAACAATGCATGTATGTGATGTATATGTGAATTTGCATTTATGTATATAACAATGAATGTGTGTGATGTATTTGTGAATTTGCATTTATGTATATAACAATGCATGTGTGTGATGTATTTGTGAATTTGCATTTATGTATATGTGAAAATGTGTGATATATAGGTGAATTTTGAGAATGAGTTATACATATGTATATCTATGTTCATTGGGCTGTTGTAAAGAAATACACTATGTGAGGTCTTATTACAGTGCCTGCTGGTTGGTGTAGGTAATAACTCCAATACGTGGGAAGGAAAGGGGTTATCACAGACGGTTCTAGTTGAGAACCGTCTGGATATAATTATCACAGACGGTTCGTCTGTGCTAATGATATCACAGACGGTTCTCAACTAGAACCGTCTATAATAAGCCTTCCTATATATACCCTCAAGCTAGGGTTTTATGCGTGCGCTGCAGTTATAGCACTATACCAACTAGAGCATAGAGACATAACATCACCGCTCTCTTGATCGAGCCCGTCGCCACCTCTGTCCCCTGGCCCATCGCCGGCCACCTTCCCTGAGCCCGTTGTCAGCCGCCATCCCCGAGCCCGTCGTCGGCCTGTACCTCGGCTTCCTTCTTGGCTTCGGCTGAGAGAGGAAGAGCGGTTTCTTCAGGTGGTTTAGAATATCACCTCTACTGTGAGCATATCAGCTGATTAATTCTTTGCAATTTTGTGATCTATTTCACTTGTCTGTGAGTATCACTAGCTGGAAGATTGCAAAGAATTTCCTGTTTACTGCATGCTCTGTGATGAACTGACTCTAAACTGAGATTATATATGGATGTGACGGTAGATTGATCTTGAGCTTTCTTTTAAATCATCTATTATTCATTCTCTGGTGATTACTTGGCTATTTTGTTCCTGCTGATCCCTGTGTTAGATCAGTTCAATGGTTATTTTTTGGTCTCTTCTGACCATTACCGAACCCTGTCATCCTGTTAGTTCTCTAGCAGTCTCTGTGGCTAGATGAAAGATTGTTTTGGGGTGTTCGGCTCTGTACAGAAAGCTATTTTCATGATCTGTTAGAGTTTGTTAAATAGAAAGGTTTAAATTGAGCTCAATATCTAATCTATAATTGTCATATATAATCAAGATTAGATTTGTCATGGCGGAGATGGCCAAAATTAAATCTTGTGCAGCTAGCCTTCTAAGAGCTCTAAAAACAATTCAATTTGCTGAACGTATGCTCATTGTGGTCATATGTGTTAAGATTTCTATGAGACTAGCATTTAGATCCACTTGTATTCTTGATGACATGCTAGTCTTGAACATGTATATGTCAATTTTGTTGAGCATATGTTTCTTTTGTAATGACTTAAATGATTCATATGTTAATATGTTGGTTAAGTCATTTCTATGCCATGTCTATCATGTTTGGATGTTTATTATTATTGCTGGAATTAAAAATATGCTTATATCGCTAATTTTACAACAATGAATATATAGTTGTTTCATGAATACATATACTTATGAATATATGTACTTTCATGTAATTCCATGTCATTTTCATATTGATATATTTCTATATATATATATGCTACATTGCACTTTTCATATATGAGAAGGCCAACATGTCATCCGCGCATTCTTCAACATCATTACCGGATGCGTCCGCTCCAAAATCAAAACGCCAAGGAAGAGGACTATCCAAAAAGCCTGAGGGCCGATTTACCATCACAGAGGTCGATGGATCTAGGACCCGTCTCCTTCCTCGCCGAGCAGCATGCGCATTTCGAAGAATGATTGGAATAGTTGCACGAGAACAAATTGAGATCACATTCGATTCGTGGAAGACTGTGACTGAGACTCAGAAACGTGAGCTGTTAACATAAATTTTTGCATCGTTCGAGATCCCAAAAGAACACCACGACTCCGTGCAAAGACATGCCTTGCTAGCGGTGTGCAAAGCATAGAAGAACTTCAAGAGCGTGCTTGTCAAGCAGTACGTGGAGAAGGATCTAACGCCCTTTCATTAGTACCCATTCCTGGAACCACAATGGGAAGAGTTTAAGGCGATGAAGATGACCGAAGATTTTAGAAGTGCAAGTGCGGCGCACATGGCCCTCCAGGCAAAAAACACACACCCCCACAGACTTGGCACAGCTAGGTATGCGGGTAAAATCCCGCAGTGGAGGACAGAGGACTAACAGACAATCCTGCGGGACACCGCCCTGCCATTTGCCACTATCCCGGATGAGCGCGCTCGAAATTGGATTAGAGCGAGGTCATCTACCACGTCATCGGGGGACATCTCCTTACGAAACCTTGCAGACCAGGAAGTGTCCCACTGCCTGGTAAGATATCAATCGAACTACGTAGCTTGTAATTACTCCACAACTTCGTAGGAAGTGAAATGAAATGTCGGGCTCTTGCAGGAAGCGCTGAGTGTAGAATCTTTCCAGGTATCATTCTAGGCAACTAGGGAGAAAGATATACTCTCTACGGCCCTAGGAAACAAGGAGCACCTAGGCCGTACAAGAGGCCTTGGGCTTTATGTTCCTTGGAAACATGGTTTCTTAGATGACTTTGAATTGTATCGAAGTAGGAAGAGAACCAAAGCCATGCGTGAGGCATGGCTACGAGAGGAGATCAAGGCACCTCTTAGAGAGGAGCTGGCTGATTACGTCAGAGATGAGATGCAAAGATATACAGAAAATCAGTAGGTCGCCGCCGCCACTGTGCTAGCCAACCCCCCAATCGTCCGAATAGTTGCGCGTCCAATCCTACGACGGAAAGCGAGGCCAGATTTCCTGTGGACAACATCCTGGTAATAATTATTGAGAGACCATGTGGAGGTGCCCCTTGTTTGTGATGAGTAATTGACTCGTGTTTTGGAAAGTTTGAGTTTGTTTGGTTAGTTCACGCCAAGTCGGTGCATGACGCTGTTTGGTCCGGTTGGACTTGGTCGATCGCGGTCGGAGGTGTTTAGGACGCTTGATCTTTTTCTCGATCGGTCGTTCGGGCTATTCTGTGTTTGAGTATGTTTCATTGTTGCTAATGTTGATTATATTGTTTCAAGTGGTGCTATGTGATGGTTTGCTTGTTTGTGTGGCTGCAGGAGGTCATGGTGAGGCGTGGGAGGACTGGGACAAGGCACAAGAGATGTTGAGGTCCAGACGGTCGGAGACGCCGAAGATGATCGATACTGCTGAGGTTGTTGCAAGCTGGGAGACAAGGAACTGGAGCTAGAGCTACCGGAGGTGGGCGCGACGGGAATGGCGAGGCGGACTGGGACTAGGCTTAGGGAGGAGCTGAGGTCCAGACGGTCAGGATGCTGGGTGCGGCCGTGAGAGGACAAGAAGCTTTCAGGAAGGTGCGGTAGTGGCATTTCGGTGAAATACGCAAGGCTGCAAAATGGAAGCGGACTCGGTTGAAGATAACGGGTTGGAGACCCGTTAGTGGAAGGCTGAATAGAGAGGGTTTAGGGTTTGGAGCATGTGTGGGCTTGAATCCTGGTTTCCCTCCTTCTGATGAGAGAGTTTGACTTTTACCTCTTTTGTGGGTGTGTTTGGGAGTAGAAGAGGGCTGATTCTTCTTGAATTTCTTTTTGTGGCATGTGTGCTCATGTGAGCTCTTCTATTTAGTTGAGGAGAGTTGGTAGTGCAGGGTGAAGAGAATGGGTGTGTTGCTCTCGTGTGTGGTTTGCGCCCAGCAGGTGAACTATGTAGTGAGATGGTTGTAACCCTTGTGTAATCATTCATCAGAATGAATTCCTTTTTAGAATCCGTAAGTTTGAGTTGCTATGGTTTCAGTATCTCTCTGTGTCTACACCTCTTCTTTTTGCATCTCTGTTGTTCTCTACTCATGCTATATTGAGTTGAATCTTTGATTGAAGCCGTAAATGATTATCTCTGAATTGGGAATAGTTCCTCAAGGCCTCTTGGCTTACATATCCCAGAGAGCTATTAATCTGCCAGCTGATTCTTCTCCAAGTTTGATTCTTTGAACTTCCTCTATTTACATCCCTCTAGGGTTTGAAGGCAGGGCATATTTGAAGCTCTTGTTTACCCTTCATAAGTTGGCTTCAAATTTGTGCTTTCTCATTGTGAGAACATTTTCTACTGAAATGCAAAGTCTCATAAGCAAAATATTGGAGAATGATAAGAAATTTGAAAATCTGTCTCATTTTCTGTTCAGTTTCTGATTTCTGTTTAGATTTCAATTCCCTGGTCTTTTTGGTCGTATTCTTTTGCCTCTGAGATCAACTTACTAATTAGCTTGAAGACCAAATCATTTGCCCTGAAAAGAGCTGCTAATTTTAGTCTTTTTCTCTGCATTTTGGTTCAGTTCAGTATTTACTGTGCTTCTGTTCTCGGTTTTCAGGCTGCAGTGTGTGAACCTTGCAACCAGAAGCTGACCCAAGAAGAACATGTATTCTTTGCTTGGTGTTTTGGTTGTCTAAAGTATTTACTGTGTTTTTTGGCCAGCTCTGCATTTCAGTCCATTACTTGATACTTTCGGCCAGTAGCAGCCCCTAGCTGCAGTCTCTGTTTTCAACAGCAATGTAATTCCTGTTTTTAGTTGAATAGTCACTGCTTTGTCGTTGCAAGTATTCTTTGTGCTGTTCGGCTACCAAACTGAGTCCAGTTTGCTTTTGTGTTGATCCTCCTGTTCTGATTTTAGTCAATAAAAATCTGCATTTATTTTGCTGTCGGCAGTTTCTACTCTTTTCAGTTTTTCGGCAGCATAGCAGTATTTACTTTTTCAGTTTGTTTCAGGTAGCAGTGTGCAGTTTTTCGGCCAGGTGTTCTCTGCAGTTTACAGTCACCGATACATGGCCAAAAAAATTCAGATTTCCTGCTGCTTTCCTGCTCCTTCTTCTCGGCAAAACAGAGTAACTATTGTGCAGTTCATTTGAGAGACCATGTGGAGGTATCCCCATGTTTGTGATGAGTAATTGACGGTTGGTTTAGTGAATTTGAGTTTGTTTTGGGTATTCTAGGGTTGAGTACCTTTTACTTATGCTATTGTTGATATGTTGTTTCGTGCGGTGCTATGTGACGGTTTGTTTGTCTGTGTGACTGCAGGACTTCGGAGCTAGGTCATGGTGAGGTGAGGAGGACTGGGACTAGACACAGGAGGTGTTGAGGTCCAGACGGTCGGTGACGCTGAAGATGATTGAGGCTGGTGAGGTGGTTGCGAGTCGGGAGACGAGGAATCGAAGCTGGAGCTACCGGTGACGGACACGACGGGCAACGACGAGCGTACCGGGACTAGGCTCAGGGAGGAGTCGGAGATCCAGACGGTTGGGTGTCGGTTGCGGTCGTGCGCGATGGAACAGACCAGGACTAGACTCAGGTGGAGTCGGAAGTCTCGGTCGGAGTCGGGTGGACACAACGGGCAGCGGCGAGTGGATCGGCACTAGGCTCAGGGAGGAGTCGGAGGTCCAGACGGTCAGGATGCCGGGTGCGGTCATGTGAGGCGAAGCGGACCGGACTAGACTCAGGGAGGAGTCGAGGTCCAGACGGTCAAGGTACTGGACGCGGGAAGCTTCCGGGAAGGTGCTTGAAGGGCAATTTGGTAAATTGACTCTAGCAAATGAGTGGAGTGGGTGGATTTCGCTCCAAAATCTGGTTGTTGACTATTGCCTCATATGGATGTGAGGAGAATGGGTGGAGGTTGTATGCCACTTCTTGAATTTCTTCTTTGGGGTGAGCTCTTGCCTCCAAAATGTGGAGAGGGAGGCAGCAGGTTCAGATCATCCAAGCAAGAAATGGAGTAGAGTAGAGAGCTCAAGGGTAGAGAGAGCAGTGAGTGTGGTGCTCCCTGCGTGTGTGTGCTCTGTGAGTGTAGGTTCTCCTCTCAAGCATGTAGTGAGAGGGTAGCACAACATTTCCAATCGCATATGGGGACGTAGTTGATTGTATCTCGTGTGTAATCTTTACTGGAAATGAATTCATTTGGGAAGTTTAGTTTGCATCCTGCTCTGTGTTGATCTTTCTGGTTCAGTTGTCTCTCTGTTCTCCCCATTTGTTTTAGAGTTGATTTCTTGTTTGAGTAGCTGGCTCTTGGTAGCTCAATGATGGGAGAATCGTCAAAGCCATTTGGCTAATCATTCCCAAGAGCAATGAATCCAAGAAGCTAATTTTTCCCAGAAATCCCAAGTGAAGCACTTTCTCTGTTTCGTTGACTCTAGGGTTTCATATCAGGGGAACTTTGGTTCTCTTGATTTCCCTTAAGGAGATGGCTTGAGATTTGGGTTCTCAAGTCCTGAGATCATTACTAAGCTGATTGCAAAAGCTCATGAGCAAAGGTTACAAGATTGATGAGCGAATTGAAAATCTGTCCATTCTCAACTCACTTTTCAGATTTTTACACAAATCTGATTTCTTGATCTACAGTTTTCTGCAGCAATTTCAGCCGAGATGTCCTCTTTAATTCTGCAATTTTCGGCCATCTTTGAGCAACATTTCGGCTGACTTTTTCAGCTAGAGCAGTGAACAGTTTTTCAGTCTTTTCGTGATGCATTCGGCCTGCAGTCTTTCTGCTGCTTTAGCTGCATTTTGGTCAGCATTTCTTCTTCAGTTCAGCAGCCATTTTTCTCTCCAGTTTGCTGTGAGCTTTTCTTGTTTGGCATTTCCTTTTGGTTCAGATTTTCAGCATGTAGTTGTGCAGAAATTTCAGCATTAAGAAGTCTGTTTCCTGCTGCAGTTTTTATTTATGGTTGGCTAGTTTTTGCTCTGTTTTTAGTCTTTGTTAAAGCAGTATGCAGCAGCTAATCTCCTCATTTTTTTAGTCTATTTCTTTTTAGTTTTGGCTTGTTTGAAATGTGTCATCTCTGTTCTCTTGTCGATCTAGTTTTGCTTCTCCTTTGAGCTTCCTCAGTCATTCGGCAAAATTATTTTCGATGTCCAGTGAGCAATCTTCTTCCTTACTTCATAGCTTCTATAGCTATCGGAGATGAAAAATGTGTGGATACTTCGGGGCGATTTTTGAAGGCACCATTCACCCCCCTCTATTGCCATTTCCAATCCTACACCATTATTTTCAGTTGTCTCAGTTCTTCTGCTGCAGTTTCTGTTTTTTAGTATTCTTCAGTTTTGTGTCTTTCGGTCAGAATTATGAAGTCTGTTTTTCAGTCGGTTAGCTACAATATATTTTCAACCTTGTGGATTGATCATCTTCATTCACTTAGGTGCAGTCAAACAAATTAGCTCCCCTGTTTTGGTTCGGCTAAGGTCTTCCCAGTTTGACAAGTCTAGTTTTCAGTGAGCACTAAAATTTGTTGCTTCATAGCTTCTTCTGTCAAGTCTGGTTCATCTCTTTTGTCGATTTGATTTTGTTCGTCCAGTAAGCATATATCTTCTGTCTTTGTAGCTTTTATAGCTATTAGAGAAGAATATAGGTTGAATACTTGGGGGCGATTTTTAAAGGCACCATTCACCCCCCTCTGTTACCATTTCCGATCCTACAATTATTATCTCTGGAATGCTCGATCCGTTGATAGGCCTATCTGAGTAGCTAATTTTGTATCGTTATGTAGGAACCTACGAAGTGCAAGCTCTAAGTGAGATATGCCTCTGTTCCCTTGTGCGCTGCTTGGGGCCAGGCATATCCGTCTGCTCACGGGGCCATGGTGCACTGTACACCTTTAGTGTCAGGCTTCAAAAAAGTTCATGTGGATGGTGTGCATGCCAATTTCGAGGTCGTCCTGCTACCGAAGCCCCTCAATGACGAGATCGTGACTCTAGGGCAAGCCATTGGAACATTCATCCAGTGGCCCAAAAGCGACATATTCCTGGAGGCTTTTTCACCGGTGGCAGGTCCACAAGAGCAGTCTGAACTAGAGCTACATGCACTGGTGCCATCTCCACAATGCCTATCTCCACCACCGCTACTTGCAACGGTGCCATCTCCACGGGTGCTATTCTCGATGAAGCAACTTGCACCGGTGCTACCTTTACAATCGACTACCATGAAGTCGACCTACAGCCGAGGCAATAGGGGCAAATCGAAGAAGACCGATGATGATATCCCGTACCTGTCACTGGCCCGCAAATTCGTGCTAGGCGAGCGGATGATCGTCCCAGAAAAGTGCCTCCTAACCCTAGGACTTAGTTGCCAGATATTACACGCTTAGTATATGGAACAGGCCAATAAGCTACAAAGAGAACGGCACTCAGGTATCATTGTCAAATTCAGTCCGGATCTTGTTTATCCAGTAAGCATATATCTTCTGTCTTTGTAGCTTTTATAGCTATTAGAGAAGAAGATATGTTGAATACTTAGGGGCGATTTTTAAAGGCACCATTCACCCCCCTCTGTTGTCATTTCCGATCCTACAATTGGTATCAGAGCCGGTTAGCTCTTCCTCGTGGATCTTAACCGGTCTGTTGAGCCATAGCAATAGACAAGTATTCCACCAAGCCCCCTATCTTCGATGGGATCGATGATCCCTTCTAGAAGAGTAGGATGTAGTCTTACATACAGGCTCAGGGCTATGCGATTTGGCGGAAAGTCAAAACTCGCTTTCTTGTTCCTACCGATGAGAACATCAATGTGGCAAACATGCCCGATGTTGCGACAAATGCTAAGGCAAGGAACATCATCATTCAAGGTCTGAGCCGAAGCGAATTCGATCGCATTTCTCATCTTTCGTCGGCCTTCGATATTTGGGTGACCCTCAATGCTTACCATGAGGGCACCACCCAAATTAAGACGGTACGACAGAACCAGTACAAGCGAGATTACAACAAGTTTGAAATGCTCGCTGGAGAGTCCCTTGATGAGTGCTTTGTGAGGTTTCACAAGATCTTGAGCAACCTCCGAGTGGTCGGTCTCACATACCCTGACTCGGACAACGCTCAACAGATGCTTGCGGCCTTGGATCTGCGAGTTTGGGAGATGAAAGTGACCACAATGAAGGACGTGACCGACCTTTCGATTTTGACTCTTGATGTGTTGTATTCACGCCTCAAGACTCACGAGATTGACATTGTCTCTCGCAAGTCGAAGTCATAGTAGATGACTTTGGTCACCGATCCCAGTCCTACCACTGAATCTTCTGACATTGTTTCTGGTTTCTCTCTAGCTGCTCTATGTGAAATTAATGATGATCAACTAGAGCAGCTTCCAGAGAACCAACTAGCCCTCTTAGCCAAAAAATTTTCTCATGCGTACAAGAGGGTTAGGGACAGAAAGAGAGGAGGGCCCGTGATTTGCTTCTAGTGTGGTGGCCCCACCACATTCGGGCTAACTATCTCAAGCTGGAGAAGGGCAAGAATGACTACGGCGGTTCGAGCAAGAACGATTACATCAACAAGAATCGCAACAAGAAGCCCCCAGGCAAAGAGAAGAAGTACCGCAACCTTGGCAAAGCCAAGAAGCTCCTCCACCGTGTCCTCACCGCCTTCGACGACATCGACTTCAGTGATGTGGAGGGGTGGAGCGACGACGATGGGAAGGATGATCAAGAACCCAAGGACGGCGACGACTTCATCGGCATGTGCTTCATGGGCAACGAGGCCAACGTCAGCGACGACGACCTCTACACGGACTCCGATGACCAACTCAATGATGCATTTCTGAAGTTAGGAAAATTTTATGCTAGATCTAGAGCTAGGGTTGTTGATCTTGAGAAGGAAGTAGATAGGCTATCACGGGAGCTTACTTCACTTATATCTGCTCCATCCTGTGACGATTGTGATGTATGTTCTGCTTTGCTTGGTGATATGGAGAAGCTAAGGACATCTCATGGTAGTGTGACTTTTGAGCTAGATTTGCTTAAGGTGGAGAATGTTAGTCTATTAGCTGAATTAGAGATGACTAGGACTGCTGCTCTTTCATCTACTATTATTGAGACTACTTCTTGCACCTCATGTGAGGATAAGGACATGCTTTTAGAGGTCTTTACACTATGCTTCTTGATCTGCCTGAAACTTGTGAAAATTGCAATAATTTGAAAATGAACTTAAGGAAGACAGATCATAAAATTGCTGAACTGCATGCTTCATTACTTGAGCCCATTGTTTCTTGCACCAACTGTCCTAAATTAACTGCTGAACTTGAATCTGTCTCAAAACAATTTCAAGAAATGATTGACCATAACAACATATTGGCTCATTATGTGACTAAGGACCCTGTTAGCTCACCATGCAATAGTTGTGAAAAACTAAAACATGAACTCGTTGCTTTGGATGATAAATGTGTGAAGCTAACTAAGGACCTACTAGAGAAGCCACAATCCTGTTGTGATGCTTGTGCTGTTGTGGGGGAGAAGCCTAAGGGTAGGGTAGAGACGCTTAGCGACGAGAACCAAATGGCTAGCAGTAGGACTGTCCCTCCTGTTCCTTGCGAAGACCTCAATGTTGAGGCGGCTGTGCATGCACATGCCATCTATTCTTCTGCTGTTGGTTCTTCTTCTTCTCCCTTGTCGGGACCCCGGATTTCCGAACCCGGACCCTCTGTGTATTACTGCACTAGTCCCAGATCAAAGCTAGTGCACACAGTTAAACAGAAATGAATACATAACCAGCAACGCTTTATTACAATATTAAAGAGTACAGACCAAAAGGTCTCATTATTACAATTGAGGTTTCAAGACCTCGCACACACGAAACACAGCGGAAGCAAAAGATAAACTCGGTGAAGACCCATCAATACGCCACAGGCAATTGACTGGGGAAACGCGACATAGAACTCCTGGAATCCTTCGTCGAAGCCACCAGCGAAGTAGTCGTAGTCTCCTTCTTGGGCTTCGTATTCCTCTGCTTTTTATGTTTGAGTGTAGCATGTGAGTACATAAAGTACTCCGCAAGTCTTGGGAAAAATGCAATAGATGCAAGGCTTGACAAAGGAAGGCTATATGGTTCTTTTGCACAAAGCAATGTTTTCATTCAATTACTTATAATTATTTTTGAAGGCATCAATTTAATAAAGTAACTGTTTTAACAGAACTAACATTAACTTTCTAGTGAAGGTTCCAACTACCAACACTAGCTAACGAATTACAATTGGTCAAGTTTTAAACTGCGGGTTCCATCCACCCTCTCTGGCTCTAACCGGCAGGATACCCTTCCAAGAGTTCCCTCCACTCTCGGAATACAAAAACTTTGATTTTAAAACTTTGAAATCAAAACCAAAAATCTACCATGTGAATGCATTCCTTGCCCGCCCTTGACCGTGGGCACGGCTATTCGAATAGTTTTACACTCTGCAGAGGTTGTACAACTTTACCCACAAGAGATAAATTATCTTAACAGTCACCATGCTTCCTTTGGCATGAGACACAGATAACATATCACAAAGCTTTTACCTTACTCTAGACTAGCTAGATACCACCCACTGAGGTTTCACCGCTGGTGGGCTAACTGCCCGAACCGAAGCCCCCTCTTGCGCCGTATGAGTACAGTAAATCCCTGTCCCTCATTGTGAATAACCAGTCCATCCCTGGCACCCACTTTCCACTGGTGGCACCTAAACTAGACTATCATAAGTTATTCAGCTAGGTCGTACCCATATAGACTTGTGGTTGTACGGTTAATGCTCAGTCTGGACAAACACAAGCGTTGGTCCTTAATTGACTAGGGTGGAACATACACTTAACAAGATCTCGTGCTTCCTGCACCAATCCAAACCAACCATCCACCCTAATCTAAACCAACTTTCACATTTTAGTTTATTTTAAAAGAACAGTGGTAACTCCAATTACCACTAAATTTGTAAACACAAGATTATTACAATAAATGATAATTTCCCATTTTTCAAGATTGCAAGGGTATTACATAGCATGACTAAGCATTATACTACCATCCTATTATTCACAATTGATTACAATACTCTCACTAAAGAGCCAAAGGAAATCCTAGGGAGACAAGAGTACATTGCATTCAATTTCAACTGAGGGCATAACAAAATTGGGGTAACTAATACCTTAATATTTGAACTAATGCTTTATGTAAATAGCAATGCACATATTTTAAAATAAGTAAAACATTTCAAAATCATAGGTTCAAGATGATCAAAGGAGACTTGCCTTCTTGCACGCTCTCTGGGTCTTCTTGCTGTTGGGTGGAGTGATCGTCGACAACGTTGGAATCTACGCGAGAAAAGACGAAGCAAGCAAATAAATACAAACAAAATTTAAATAAAATCCAAAAATTCAAAACAGGCCATATTTGGATAGGTTATGATTTTAGATGAATTTAGGAGAAAGAATCAACGGATTCGGAGTTCACACGAGGGAGAACGAATATCTGGAAAATCGGCTGGGAAAAGAAATTACTGAGATGATATTTGGGCCAAGAAAAATAGAATGGAGTTTATGGATATTTTTGCAAGGTTTGAATTTAAATTTTGAAAGTGCACAGAAAATTTGGAATGGAATTGAGGCTTTGAAATTAAACTATGTATTGGAATTTGAAATTTAAATATTTGAAATATCAAATAAATTTCAAATATTTGAAAGGATGAAAGAAATGGATAGTTTGGAATTTTTGATGAATTTAGAAATTTGAATGGGCTCAAACGGAGTTACGATAAAGGAGAACGGGCTTCGGGAAGTTTAAATTCAGAGAAAAAGAAAAAGAGGAATTTCTGGAATTATTTTTCTAAAGGAAAAATAATTTATGACCTCAGGATTGCGTCAGCAGGGATTTTCTTTTTGGTCGATTCATTTTTCAACGGAAAAATTGGTTTACTGCGCCATGCTGACGTCAGCCCTAAGGGGGGTGCCGGCTGACAGGTGGGCCCTCGGTCCATGGACCGAGTCCACGGGAGGGGGAAGGCGCTGAGGTGGCGGGGTGGAGCTGACCGGGCGAGGGGACGCCGAGGTGGCTGAGGCATGGCGCCACGTCACCGTCCACGTTGGCACGGGCGAGCCGACGTGGCAGGGCGGCCGGTGGTGGCGCTCGGGGAAGGGAGCTCGCCGGCGCTCCGGCGGGCGACGATCGGCGGCGAGTGGTGCAGGAGGGAGAGGAGGCGCGGGGGAACCCGGGGGTGGGCGCGAGAGTTACCGGAGACGGCCGAAGGGTGGTCGGCGGCGAGGAGAACCGATGGCGCGGCTCGGGCTACGGCGGCGACGTGGCTCCGGTGGCGGAGAGGCGCGGCCGAGGGGCGGACGGGGTGCGCTCGGGCGCGGCAAAGCTCGAGGAGGCTCTGGCGGGGCGTGAGGAGGACCGGAGTGGCCGGGATTCCTCACCGGAGGAAGGGGTGGCGGCGGCGGCAAATGAGCACGGCGCGGGGACGTTGCGGAGCTCGGGAGAGGTGCGGGAGAGCGGAGGGAGATGGGGCGAGAGGAGGCGGAGCCGAGGGCGGTTTTTATAGGGGTCGGGGAGGGGGCAAGCGCCGGGGATTTCTCGTCGGTGAATGCGGTCGGCGGGGATTGCGGGGAGGGAGAAAAGGAATGCGCGGCCGCATAAGGAAAGAGATGGGGGGCAAGGATGGAAGGGGCGCGGGTCGCACGGGCGGCGGAAAAGGAAGGAAAACCTGGCGGGCGAGGGGCGGCGGTTGCGGGGAAGAAGGAGACCGCGCGGGGGAGATGGATCCGACAGGCGGGCCCGGGCGGCAGTGAGAGAGGGAGGCGGGGAGCGGCTGACGGCAGGGGCCCGCGAGGCAGAGAGAGGCGGAGGGAGTGGCGCGGGCGACGCAGATGAGGCCGCAGGGACACGACGTGGCGAGATCCAGCCCGTCCACGTGGCTGCCGGAGGGGAGGTTGGGATTTTGAATTTATTTTCTGATTTTCAGAAAAGGCTAGAAAATTCAAATAAGCTCAGAAAAATATGAAAATACTTCCAAAAATTCCAGGAAAATTCACAGAAGCTCCTGGTGACATTTGGACTTAATAAAAATATTTCCAACTAATGTTGGTATTTAATTTTCATACTTGAAATACCTTTTAATTTCAAAAATACATTTTTGAACTCTAGAAAATCCAGGAAACCAAATAAAAGCCAAATAACTCCAAATAATTAATTTGAAGTAAGATTGTTTTATAGAAATTGAAAATATCTTTTTATTTTGTAATAATTTTAGGTTTTGCTTGAAATAATTTTTAAATCTAGCTTTTTCAAAACAGAAATTCAGGGCAAATCCAAATATAACTCAAATACTTTAAAATAATTAATTTGAAATTAAATTTTTCAGAAAGAGGATTTTTGGGATGTGACAAATCTACCCCCTTAGAAAGAATCTCGTCCCCGAGATTCGGACGGACTTGGAAAAAGAAAGGAGAGGAAAACGCAGCTCTTGGTTCCTTGCTGTGCTCTCAAGCTGCTTCTTGCTTTGAACCAAATTGAAACTTACCAAGCATGATTGCTACCCCTGGGGCACGTTTTGTGGCGATATGGTTAACTCATCCTCTTCCTTGTGTTTGCGGAGTTCTTGGAGCTTTTCCTGTAGTTGGAGTTATTCCCTGTCCTTGTCCTTTTGCTGGAGTTCGTGCTGGTGTGCTTCCCAGATTGAAAGGAATTGGAGTGTTAACCTGAGGCTTCTGTGGGCAACTGCTTGCATAATGCCCCATCTCGTGACATCGAAAACATTGCACTCCAGCGGCTGAGGTGTTGCTTTTCTGGGGTCAGACTCCGGTAAAGATGTGGGGTTCTTGCATCTCTGAACGAGGCACAGATCCTGGAGTTCTTGGTGCATCTGTTGTGGCTGGAGCTTTATTGAACTGGGGTGGATTCATTCGGAGTCTTGAACTGCTTGTATTATACTGTGTCTGAAAAGCCATCTTCCTCTTACGAGAGTCCTGCAATTGATACTGAGCATCTTCCTGGACAAGGGCCTTATTTACCATGTGCTGAAATGTCAAAAAATCTTTGGACGCCAACTGCACCTTGAGGTTGGGATCAAGTCCTTGCATGAATCTCCAAATCTTCGCTGCTTCTGATGCAACAGCTTTCGATGCATACCTGGACTGTTGGGTGAACTTGTTCAGGTATTCCGAGACACTGAGATTCCCTTGCTGCAGTTGATAAAATTCCCTTTTCTTCATTTCCATTATTCCTGTAGAAATATGCGCAGTGCGAAAAGCCTCAACAAACTCATCCCAAGTGATGGTTTGTACATTTTGATGGGCGGCGCAGTAGTTTTCCCACCAATTCGCAGCAATTCCCTTGAGTTGATGGGCGGCATACAGCACCTTCTCATGATCACTACATTGAGCTAAGATTAACTTCTTCTCCACATCTTTGATCCAATCATTTGCCTCCAATGGATCCACTGAACCAGCAAAGATAGGAGGCCTTGTCCTCATAAATTCTCCCAACTTAGACTGAGGAGCTTGGTTGGGTGCCTACGGAGCTTGCTGCACCTGGTTCTGAGCAAGGGCTTGGAGTAATTGCAACTGCATAGCCATCATCTGCTCCAAGTTAGGGGCTTGAGCAGGAGGTGGTGGAATGTTGTTCTCTGGTTGGGTATTGGCATCACGGCTACTGCCTGGGTTGCTCCTTGTATTCACCATCTGAAGCGGTTTCCAGGGTTAGCAAAAGGTAAGAGGGAACTAGCATAGATAAGAGATCAGGGGAATGACTAAACACCATCCCAAACAAACACACAAGAGAGAAACGAACAACAACTAGGAGAAGCTTAGCTTGAAATCAAAATAGTTTTTTTAAGGACGACTGTACTACAAGTATACAAAGACTTGGTACAATCCACCTAACACACAAGCAAGTAATATGTATAGCGTTCTAAAATCGTAAGACTTTACTTGGGTACTACAACTAAAGAACTAGTCCTCACTCCTTCATGATGACGCGCTTCTCCAAGTGCTTCTTAGATGCAACCTTAATGAGCCATCTATAGAAATTACAAAGGGAAGGGGGTACAATTACCATAAGAGAGAATGCCATGACGAAGGTGAGGACAGAAAGACGAGAAAAGACAAGGGTAGCAAATTATTAAATTTTTATTTTATAAAATAAATTTTGAAGATCTTCTTTTAACGACCATTCTAACTAGGTCACATCCTACAGTCAAATTGGCTCTGATACCACCTCTGTCGGGACCCCGGATTTCCGAACCCAGACCCTCTGTGTATTACTGCACTAGTCCCAGATCAAAGCTAGTGCACACAGTTAAACAGAAATGAATACATAACCAGCAACGCTTTATTACAATATTAAAGAGTACAGACCGAAAGGTCTCATTATTACAATTGAGGTTTCAAGACCTCGCACACACGAAACACAGCGGAAGCAAAAGATAAACTCGGTGAAGACCCATCAATACGCCACAGGCAATTGACTGGGGAAACGTGACCTAGAACTCCTGGAATCCTTCGTCGAAGCCACCAGCAAAGTAGTCGTAGTCTCCTTCTTGGGCTTCGTATTCCTCTGCTTTTTATGTTTGAGTGTAGCATGTGAGTACATAAAGTACTCCGCAAGTCTTGGGAAAAATGCAATAGATGCAAGGCTTGACAAAGGAAGGCTATATGGTTCTTTTGCACAAAGCAATGTTTTCATTCAATTACTTATAATTATTTTTGAAGGCATCAATTTGATAAAGTAACTGTTTTAACAGAACTAACATTAACTTTCTAGTGAAGGTTCCAACTACCAACACTAGCTAACCAATTACAATTGGTCAAGTTTTAAACTGCGGGTTCCATCCACCCTCTCTGGCTCTAACCGGCAGGATACCCTTCCAAGAGTTCCCTCCACTCTCGGAATACAAAAACTTTGATTTTAAAACTTTGAAATCAAAACCAAAAATCTACCATGTGAATGCATTCCTTGCCCGCCCTTGACCGTGGGCACGGCTATTCGAATAGTTTTACACTCTGCAGAGGTTGTACAACTTTACCCACAAGAGATAAATTATCTTAACAGTCACCATGCTTCCTTTGGCATGAGACACAGATTACATATCACAAAGCTTTTACCTTACTCTAGACTAGCTAGATACCACCCGCTGAGGTTTCACCGCAGGTAGGCTAACTGCCCGAACCGAAGCCCCCTCTTGCGCCGTATGAGTACAGTAAATCCCTGTCCCTCACTGTGAATAACCAGTCCATCCCTGGCACCCACTTTCCACTGGTGGCACCTAAACTAGACTATCATAAGTTATTCAGCTAGGTCGTACCCATATAGACTTGTGATTGTACGGTTAATGCTCAGTCTGGACAAACACAAGCGTCGGTCCTTAATTGACTAGGGTGGAACATACACTTAACAAGATCTCGTGCTTCCTGCACCAATCCAAACCAACCATCCACCCTAATCTAAACCAACTTTCACATTTTAGTTTATTTTAAAAGAACAGTGGTAACTCCAATTACCACTAAATTTGTAAACACAAGATTATTACAATAAATGATAATTTCCCATTTTTCAAGATTGCAAGGGTATTACATAGCATGACTAAGCATTATACGACCATCCTATTATTCACAATTGATTATAATACTCTCACTAAAGAGCCAAAGGAAATCCTAGGGAGACAAGAGTACATGGCATTCAATTTCAACTGAGGGCATAACAAAATTGGGGTAACTAATACCTTAATATTTGAACTAATGCTTTATGTAAATAGCAATGCACATAATTTCTTGAGGATGTTAGGAAGCATCCTCCTGCTATTCTTAGACCCATAGCAGCAGGTGTGATCGAGGTCAAGCCCAGAACTATGAAAGTTCAATTCAAATATGCAGGTTTTGTATAAGGGATATCTGACTGTAAGGTGGTTTCACCTGTTGCTTCGACATCTCAAAAGGTGAAGCCCCATCATGCTACTTCTACCTCTCAGAAGGTGAAGTATCATTGTACCTTCTGTTAGAAGGATGGACACAGGATCGAGAGATGCTTCAAGCACGCCAAGATAACGCGTAGAGACCATGTTCAGGCTCTTAGGTGTATTCAGGGTCAGTTCCAGACCTTGAGTGCACCTAAGATCAACACGAGGTCTAGGGTTGCTTATGTTGATTGGTTTGGGCAACATCGAGGACTTGGTTTTTCTGAGTTTTCTATTTTTTGTTTGCGATATGCCTCTGGTCGTGATATCCGCCGTCCTGAGGGTATATCTCGTTTCCCCCGTCGAGATAGCTACCCGCGGCGAGATCAGCATGTTGCTGGTGTCTTAACTCGCTCCTCCATAGCAGTCAAGCCCAACAACAGCTTTAGGTCTGCTCATAGACCTTCTGGCTTTCTAAGCGACGGAGAGCGTAGGGTAGTTAGAGGTCAGTCGTGTGTGACTACTTCTTCTGCTCGTCATGTGACTCATTAGCTCGTGAGGTAGAGGCCACTTCTTCTCATCCAGGACCTCCCTGACATATCCAAAAGGATCATCCTTCAGAGCAGATGATAGGAGATCTCTTTGAGCGAGTCACACGCTCAAAGTCTGGCATGTCTCACTTCTGTCTCCACTCTGTCTTCGTTGCCTCGTTCGAGCCCAAGGATGTTAGTCATGCTCTTTCTGACGAGTCTTGGGTCAATGCCATGCATGAAGAGTTTGAGAACTTTGAGAGAAACAAGGTCTGGTCACTTGTTCAGCCCCCTAGAGGTCATAATGTCATAGGTACTAAGTGGGTGTTCAAAAATAGGCAGAGTGAGGATGGGGTAGTCATTCAAAACAAGACTAGGTTGGTAGCTCAGGGTTTCTTCCAGGTTGAGGGTCTAGATTTCGAGGAGACCTTTGCCCCTGTAGCTAGGCTAGAGGCCATTAGAATTTTGCTTGCATTTGCAGCATCTAAGGGCTTCAAGCTTTACCAGATGGATATCAAGAGTGCCTTCCTCAATGGGTTTATTGAGGAAGAGGTCTATGTTAGACAGCCTCTAGGTATCGAAAACCCCAAATACCCAAACCATGTCTACAATCTTTCCAAAGCCTTGTATGGACTTAAGCAAGCCCCTAGAGCTTGGTATGAGAGGCATAAGTCCTATCTGTTGAGTCATAGGTTTGAGATGGGTAAGGTAGATAAGACCTTGTTCATTCGCAGGCATGGCAATGACCTTCTACTCGTCCAGATTTATGTGGATGACATCATCTTTAGTAGCTCCTCTCATGCTCTTGTTTCCCAGTTCTCTGATGTCATGAGCACAGAGTTTGAGATAAGCATGATGGGCGAGTTAACCTTCTTCCTTAGCTTCTAGATCAAGCAAACTCGGGAGGATACCTTCTTGCATCAGGGCAAGTACACTCATGACCTCCTGAGATGTTTTGACATGAGTGATGGTAAGCCAGTGTCAACTTCGATGGCATCATCTGCTTCACTTGATCCAGATGAGGATGGCGAGCCAGTTGATCAAAAAGAGTACAGAAGCATGATTGGCTCTCTCTTATACCTCACTGCCTTGAGACCGGACATACATTTCTTCGTGTGTCTGTGTGCTCGATTTCAGGCTTCTCCTCGAGTATCTCACCGCCAGGCGGTGAAGCGCATCCTTCGGTACCTTCGAGCTACCATAGACTATGGTATCTGGCACTCTTCCTCGTGTTATTTTTCCCTCAGAGCCTACTCGGACGCAGACTTTGCTGGCTGTAGGATAGATAGGAAGAGCACTTCTGGCACCTGCCAATTCATTGGCACTTCTCTTGTTTCCTGGTCTTCTAGGAAGTAGTTCGGTGTTGCACAGTCCACCGTAGAGGCTGAGTACGTTGCTGCTGCCAGTTGCTGCAGCCAGGTACTTTGGATGGCTTCGACCCTGCAGGACTTTGGGTTGGTTATAGATAGTATTCCACTCTTTTGTGATAATACTTCTACTATTAACATTGCCAAAAACCCAATGCAGCACTCCCGAACCAAGCACATTGATATCAGATATCTCTTCCTTAGAGACCATGTAGAGAAGGGTGATATAGTGCTCCAATTTGTGGAGAGTGACCACCAGTTGGCTGATATCTTTACCAAGCCTTTGGATAGCTCTAGGTTTTCAGCTATAGTATCATCTATATCTTATCTATGCTTTAAGGACTGTTGTTTCTATTTTTTTTTTTGCCAGCTTCTTGCTTTTATTGCTTTGGTTCAGGGGGAGTTCATTTGGGATTTTCAGATATTAATGCTGACATAACTCAACTTGAACTAAAAGTACATCACATGTTGAGGGGGAGCTGGATTCTCTTGTATTTCATTTCAGCATTCTGCATGGAGCCTTGATTATTATCGTTATTTGACATGATTACAATGCATTACATCTTGGCATGATCTATGCTTATTTGCTAGATCTATCATGACTTTATATGTGTAGTCTAGTCTTTGCCATGATAAGTTAATTAAAACTGCTCAACTTGAATTAAATCATGTCATCTTAGCATCTGAGACTAGTCTACCTTTAGTTATCCTTTTATGAGTTGAGTCTTGAATCTCTATTGAGCTTTAGATTGAGCTATACTAGTTTCTTGATGAAGCATGAGTTAGTACAAATTTTCTGCTCTTAAGAAAGCAAAAAGATCTCTTTTGTGCGAAAGAACTGATCTCACCAATTCTTTCTCATGAGTCTGCTTGTCATTGCACTAGGCATGAATCCAGGGGGAGTTTTGGATGACCAAGATCATCTTCTTAAGCTTCTAGCTTGGAGCGGTCGCATAAGGCTTAAGATCTAGCACATGACTAAATAAAAATCTGGTTGGAAACAACCATGAGATTTTATAAAGGAAAGACATGTCAATTGTGCTAAACTTGCTTCTTTACAAAAAAGACCAAAGTACTTGAACAAATGATTCATTCCTGAACTTGTAACACTCTAAAATGACTCACTACTAGCTTCTTGGTTCCACTTAGATTATTGACATGGCTTGTATCATCTTTGGATACCTTTAGCTAGACTACACTCTTGGATAACTTGACATGCTAAGAAATTCAACTAAATTTCAGATTATGACTTATTTGGTTTAGCTTGATTATACATGTCTTGTCATGATCTTGATAGCACTCTTATGTATTATGGCTTGGTGTAATACTTCAAAAGTCATTCTGGATAATCTTCATGGCTCCGAATGCTTACAATAATCAATCTTCAGCCATTCCATCCAACATTATGATTTATTTTCCTCCATGCATCTTGATGATTTTATTGCCAAAAGGGGGAGAATAGCGGAGAAAAAGCCATTTCAAGGGAAAAACTGGGAGCTTTTGAGGAAAACTTCCTCTTTCTGTTTTTGCTCCCTCTGTCAACATGGTCATAAGCCTCATTGTCTTTCTTTTAGACCATGTATGACTTTCAAAACAAACTCAACTTTATGCTTTTTCTGTGTTTGTCAATATACTCATCAAGGAGGAGATTAAGAGACCATGTGGAGGTGTCCCCATATTTGTGATGAGTAATTGACTCGTGTTCTAGAAAATTTGAGTTTGGTTTGGTTAGTTCACGCCAAGTCGGTGCATGGCGCAGTTTAGTCCGGTTGGACTTGGTCGATCGTGGTCAGAGGTGTTTAGGACGCTTGTTCTTTTTCTCAATCGGTCATTTAGGCTATTCTGTGTTTGAGTATGTTTCATTGTTGCTAATGTTGATTGTATTGTTTCGAGTGGTGCTATGTGACGATTTGCTTGTCTGTGTGGCTATAGGACTTCGGAGCTAGGTCATGGTGAGGCGTGGGAGGACCGGGACTAGGCACAGGAGGTGTTGAGGTACAGACAGTCATATACGCTGAAGATGATCGAGGCTGCTGAGGTGGTTGCAAGCCGGGAGACGAGGAACTAGAGCTAGAGCTACCGAAGGTGGACGCGACGGGCAACGGCGAGGCGGACCGGGACTAGGCTCAAGGAGGAGCTAAGGTCTAGACGGTCAGGATGCCGGGTGCGGTCGTGCGAGGACAGGAAGCTTCCAGGAAGGTGCGGTAGGGGCATTTCGGTAAAATGCACAAGTCTGCAAAATGGAAGCAAACTCGGTTGAAGATAACGGGTTGGAGACCCGTTAGTGGAAGGCTGAATAGAGAGGGTTTAGGGTTTGGAGCATGTGTGGGCTTGAATCCTGGTTTCCTTCCTTCTGATGAGAGAGTTTGACTTTTACCTCTTTTGTGGGTGAGTTTGGGAGTAGAAGAGGGCTGACTCTTCTTGAATTTATTTTTGTGGCCTGTGTGCTCATGTGAAGAGTGAAGAGAATGGGTGTGTTGCTCTCGTGTGTGGTTTGAGCCCAGCAGGTGAACTATGTTGTGAGATGGTTGTAACCCTTGTGTAATCATTCATCGGAATGAATTCCTTTTTAGAATGCCTGAGTTTGAGTTGCTATGGTTTCAGTATCTCTCTGTGTCTGCACCTTCTTTTTGCATCTCTATTGTTCTCTACTCATGCTATGTTGAGTTCAATCTTTGATTGAAGCTGCAAAATGATTATCTCTGAATTGGGAATAGATACTCAAGGCCTCTTGGCTTGCATATCCCTAAGAGCTATTAATCTGGCAGCTGATTCTTCTCCAAGTTTGATTCTTTGAACTTCCTCTGTTTGCATCCCTCCAGGGTTTGAAGGCATGGCATGTTTGAAGCTCTTGTTTACCCTTCATAAGATGGCTTCAAATTTGTGCTTTCTCATTGTGAGAACATTTCCTACTGAAATGCAAAGTCTCAAAAGCAAAATATTGGAGAATGATAAGAAATTTGGAAATCTGTCTGATTTTCTGTTCAGTTTCTGATTTCTGTTCAGATTTCAATTCCCTAGTCTTTTTGGTCATATTCTGTTGCCTCTGAGCTCAATTTGCTAATTAGCTTGAAGTCCAAATCATTTGCCCTGAAAAGTGCTTCTAATTTTAGTCTTTTTCTCTGAATTTTGGTTCAGTTCAGTCTTTACTGTGCTTCTGTTCTCGGTTTTCAGTCTGCAGTGTGTGAACCTACGGCCAGAAGTTGACTCGAGAAGAACATGTGTTCTCTGCTTGGTGTTTCGGTTGTCTGAAGTATTTACTGTGTCTTTCGGCCAGCTCTGCATTTCAGTCCATTACTTGATGCTTTCGGCCAGCAGCAGCCTCTGGCTGCAGTCTCTGTTTTCAGCAGCAATGTAATTCCTGTTTTCAGTTGAATTGTCACTGCTTTGTCGTTGCAAGTATTCTTTGTGCTGTTCAGCTCCCAAACTAAGTGCAGTTTACTTTTGTGTTGATCCTCCTATTCTGATTTCAGTCAATAAAAATCTGCATTCATTTTGCTGTCGGCAGTTTCTACTCTTTTCAGTTTTTTGGCAGCACAGCAGTATTTACTGTTTCAGTTTGTTTCAGGCAGTAGTTTGCAGTTTTTCGGCCAGGTGTTCTCTGCAGTTTGCAGTCACCGATACTTGGCCAAAAAAATTCAGATTTCCTGTTGCTTTCCTGCTCCTTCTTCTCGGCAAAACAGAGTAACTATTGTGCTGTCCATTATTTTCAGTTGTCTCAGTTCTTCTGCTGTAGTTTTTGTTTTTCAGTCGGTTAGCTACAGTCTATTTTCAACCTTGTGGATTGATCATCATCATTCGCTTAAGTGCAGTCAAACAAATTGTCTCCTCTGTTTTGGTTCGGCTAAGGTCTTCCTAGTTTGACAAGTCTAGTTTTCAGTGAGCACTAAAATTTGTTGCATCATAGCTTCTTCTGTCAAGTCTGGTTCATCTCTTTTGTCAGTTTGATTTTGTTTGTCCAGTAAGCATATATCTTCTGTCTTTGTAGCTTTTATAGCTATTAGAGAAGAAGATAGGTTGAATACTTGGGGGCGATTTTTAAAGGCACCATTCACCCCCCTCTGTTGCCATTTCCGATCCTACAATTATTATCTCTGGAATGCTCGATCCATTGATAGGCCTATTTGAGTAGCTAATTTTGTATCGTTATGTAGGAGCCTACGAAGTGCAAGCTCTAAGTGAGATATGCCTCTGTTCCCTTGTGCGCTGCTTAGGGCTAGGCATATCTGTATGCTCACGGGACCATGGTGCACTGTACACCTTTAGCACCAGGCTTCGAAAAAGTTCATGTGGATGGTGTGCATGCCAATTTCAGGTCGTCCCGCTACCGAAGGCCCCCAATGACGAGATCGTGACTCTAGGGCAAGCCATTGGAACATTCATCCAGTGGCCCAAAAGCGACATCTGCCTGGAGGCTTCTTCACCGGTGGCAGGTCCACAAGGGCAGTTTGAACCAGAGTTACATGCACTGGTGCCATCTGCACAATGCCTATCTCCACCACCGCTACCTGCACCGGTGCCATCTCCACGGGTGCTATTCCCGATGAAGCAACTTGCACCGGTGCTACCTTTATAGTCGACTACCATGAAGTTGAGCTACAGCCGAGGCAGCTGTTGCAAATCAAAGAAGACCGATGATGATATCCCGTACTTGTCATTGGCCCGCAAATTTGTGCTAGGCGAGCGGATGATCATCCCAGAAAAGTGCCTCCTAACCCTAGGACTTAGTTGCGAGAGTTACACGCTTGGTATATGGAACAGGCCAATAAGCTACAGAGAGAACAGCACTCAGGTATCATTGTCAAATTTAGGCTGGATCATTTACAGCATGAAGTTCATGATTGTGTCTTCGCAGTGACCTTTGAGGATTTATTTGATCTTTTCACGCTCAACGCTCTCGACGCCTTACTCGTTCGATGCTAGACGCTATAAATGTGTACAATTACAG
This sequence comes from Dendrocalamus latiflorus, assembly GCA_017311315.1. Taxonomy (NCBI): domain Eukaryota; kingdom Viridiplantae; phylum Streptophyta; class Magnoliopsida; order Poales; family Poaceae; genus Dendrocalamus; species Dendrocalamus latiflorus. The sequence continues at coordinate 22,057,133 of CM029630.1, forward strand.
TCTCCGTTCATGTAATACCGATATATGTCATATATAATTTGTTGCTTTTCTGTGTGTATATACATATACATATGGTGACTGAAGCTAGATCATGCAAATCACCAATTGGTTTCCTGGACCCACACTTGGTCGCCATAGATACCATCAACGAGGATGCGTCCTACGTCGAGAGGTATATTACAACAACACTGCTGGCTTACCATGATAAGGAATTTGTTTTTATGCCCTACAATCAGCGGTTCCATTGGATTTTAATTGTAATTATACCAAAATGGAACAACAATATACCTTGATTCTCTAAGTAAAAACAAAACTGACTACACAGTTATCGACCAATTACTTGATAGGTAAGTATATTTACTCCATACATAACTATATTGTACTCTTTCTTTCCTTCTGAATGACTAAGCTAACTTTTTCGAATCACGAAGATCGTTCGCCACGTATGTTGTAGAGACATGTGGCTCGATGGAAGGGGCCAAGCCCTTGCAACATGTTCTAAATTTTTGGGTATTCGCTAGTACACATTAATTAATCCTATAAAACACTTGGTAGTAATGCCTCTTTAATTAACACATTCTATTTTTTGCAGTGCCACCAGCAGCAACCGGGCAACACGTGTGGATTCTATATTTGCCACCATATGAAACTACTACTCGATTCCTCGAAGATCACCAATCCTAAGGTTTGTCAATCTTCCCACAATTATTTCATACTTATTAGGTTATATATGTACGCACATTGATATTCCTATTGACAGGCTGCGCCCATCTCTACAACTGCATTGCAACAGCCCGACCTTGAGGAGAGTGCGCGTACTTTTTGATGTCTAGAGTCATTAAATCAGATGGAGAGTTCCACAACGTACAATGATTTTTTGTTTGGGATAAGTCTGACATTGATTGTAATTGTGTATTTGTTAATGGATATTTTATTTCATTTCAATTAATTGATTTGCGAAATGGATGTTTTATGTTTATGAAATGAATTGAGATGTGAATTGGATGTATACATATACATGTTGATCTGCTTGTTTCAGAGGGCATGGCTAGCATTTCTTGAGGCTAGCCAATAAACAGAAATAGATTTAGAGGTAGAAGAGAATAGCACAGATGGTTTTTAACTAAAAATCGTCTGTGCTAGTTGATAATCACAGACAGTTTTTAAATAAAAACTGTCTGTGCTAGTTGTTAATCACAGATGGTTTTTAACTAAAAATCGTCTGTGATTATCAACTAACACATACGGTTTTTAGTTAAAAACCGTCTGTGCTATTTGCACCACAGACGGTTCAAAAGCCGTCTGTGATGACCTCGTATCATTACTGACCCATAAATTCAGACGGCTCACAAAACCATCTGTGATGACGTTTCTGAACCGTCTGTAATACGGTTTTCTGTAGTAGTGATAGCTGGAGTCATAAGAACCAAGGTAGATAGTAATAAAAAAGCAATAGTAGTAGCACTAATAGTGATAAAGGTTCCAAACTTCCAATAACAAAAGTAGTAATAGTAGGAGTGACGATAACAATAGGAGCCTAGATCAAAAGCCTTAGGGCCTAAATCCTATAACACTACTACTAAATCATGGTTCCTGTACATGGATAGTAACTTCCAAGCCTTTCAGTCCTAAGCTAACTCTTTCAATATATTCCAATCATTCAATTTCCTTTTTACTGCTTTCTCTCATATCAGTCTTGGTCGATCTCTGCCTCACCTTGTGCTCTCGAGACAGCTTATAGTTCCACTATAAACCAGTTCCTCAAGAGGCCTCTGTTTGAGATATCAAAACAATCTGATCGATGTTGGATCAGCTGCTCTTCAGTCAGGTGATGCACTAACCATGTCATATATATATATCATCATTTCTGATTTGGACCCTCCTCAGCAAATCCACCACAGGTGGTAGGGATGGCAATTGTGCCTGTTTACCTGTGTACCCATGGTTAAATACCCTAATGGAGTCGGGTATGGGATGTATTCTTTACCCACGGGTATGAAAATGGGGGGAAATCTCTTCCCATCGGGTAAATGGGTACGAGTATGGGTTAGCTCTACTCGTACCCGTCTCGCCCGTTTACCCGTGAAATAAACTGACATGCAGGCCATCCTAAAATAATAAACATAACTCAACCACCGGCCACCGCCCGCCCGCCTAGTCGCCCAGATAACTCTCCCCCAGTCCACCGGTCCGCCCCTCTCGCTCTCGCTGCCCTTGAACCGTCGCAACTCGCACGGCCCGCCTACAAATCCATCACCTCCGTCCGAGTCCCGGCTCTCGCTCTTGCTGCCCTCGCACTGTCGCTCCTCGCGGCCATCTGAGTCCCTGCAATCGGACTTCTCGACCCCCACCCCACACAGGGTGCCTCCTCCGTCGGCGGCGTTGCCATCTCCCTCGCCCTCGCCTCAAAAACCGGCGAGCCCGCCCTCGCCACCGATGAATTTCTCCTCCCCTGCGCCCCCGACGAAGGTCTCCCCGCCGAGACGCCGCCTCTTTCTCCACCGACTAGATCTGGCCTCCTGTCGTCCAGATCTAGCCGCCTGCCGCCCCTCTCCACCACGATTGTCGGTCCTTCCTCCTTTCTTCCTCATCGCCGAGTGCTATGTTTGGATCTAATGCAGTGCTGCTAGTATTTTCTACCGATTAGCTTGCTAATGTCAAGCTTCATGTTTGGATTTGACAGGTACTATATAGGCCAGTGAGAGATTTGAATGGCATACCGGGTAGTGAATCCCTTATTGTTAGAAATTGGTAAATGCTGTCACTTATTGTTAGAAATTGGTCCATTTAATTTGGCCTATTTCCTTAATTCCAAAGCATGCATGGTTTAGTACCATATTGCTAAGGCAGGGTGAGGAAGACCGATTTATAAGGTGGAGTCCTCCCCACTCCTTGAATATGGAAAGAGATGGTATGAGGATGGTTCTGTCTAGTTACACGTGCGCGTACGCACGCACGCGCGTGCTTATTTGCGTATTTTCGTGTGAAAATCGCATGACTTGTGGCTTGCGACGCGCGACCGTGCCGTGACGTGGCGCGCCACTTGGCAGACCAAGTCCATCTTTATTTTTGCTGAACCATGCGCCTCACTCTCTCTGTTTAAATGAGATTTAAACATTTGAATGAGGCAGTTACAAGTGAATTTACACAGCTTTAATTTGTGATTTGATGAGGCAGTTACCAGTGCATAATTATATTAAAAACGCAGCAGTTACTAGTGAGTAGTAAGTACAGCACCCATAAAAGGGCCTGGAGACGTCTAGGAAAAGTGAGAGAATTTTGCACCTCCATTCTTCCTCTACTTTCTGCTCTGTTCTGCTGTTGTGATGTGCTTTCTGAACCTCGTCGACCTTTCTTCCCGGCGTGCACCTGGAAGGAGGGAGAGCGGCTATCTCCGAACCGTTGCCGCAGAGAGTACCTGCACGGGGAGGCAATAAGGTTTCTGGGCAGCGCATCTGCGCGACCGCTCACTGCACTACGACATCTACGTTCTGCACTGCGTCAAGCCTGCGCGGCTTCCTGTTCTTCATCAGGCTAACAAGTAAGTCGTTCGCGCGCACGTACGACTTAGTTACTACATTTTCTTGAGTATATTCTGAAATATGATGAGTAGCCTGCTGCTAGTAGTAAACTTTGCATCACTAGTTTATTATGTTTGTCTCCTAGTAAAATTTGGAATTAAAATATTGCCCATATTTGTAACACTTATATCCTCATACTTCCAAGTGTAGAGGTCTATGATTGTTGTTTCATGAAGCCGTACATATAGAGTATGTGGTCAAAGTCATTTTCTTGTTGATTTGGTCACTTATGATTGCCTTCAGTTGAAAGAGGGGTGGTATTAGGTACTTTTAAGTTTTGGTCCCCTTGTTGAGAGCTTATAGCTTTGATTCTACCACCTCATTTCTTTTGCTGTGTTGAACACGAGCTTGTGGCTAGTTATACTGCTACATCAATTTACTAACACCAAGCATGTTTTCAAGTCAATCTTTCTGCTGAATAACAAAGACTCAATATGCTATACAAGGAGATCCACATGTGGAAGTTGCAATTTTCACTCATTTCCTTATAGGAACTAGATAGTTTATCCTCACACTCAACTCTGAATACCTCATTGTTTACTGTACTCATTACAAATATTTTGACCTTTCATTTTACCACTGGATATAGAAAATGGTTATTTTGATGGGAGCGCAATTCTCTTTCTGTTACCATTTTTGTTCTTTTAGAGTTGTATGACCATGTATTCCATGTGTTGACTTGACAGCGGTGTTATTTGAATTTTGTGGTTTTCTGTTATCGAGATTTGATCGCCTACATCTCTATATATTGTGTGAGGAACTATGTCAATTTGTATTTCCATTGTAGTTGTTAAATGTGTGAATTTGTAATGCATTGGTGATGTTTGAATGTGATGTACTCAGTTCGCGAGTAAACGGGTATGCCCGCGGGCAACAGGTACCCGCGGGCAACGGGTATAGGCGAGGTTTTTTATCCATGGTCCTTCGCGGGTATACCCATGGGCGTAAATCGGGGTCGCGGGTACGGGTATGGGCGAGCACTACCCGTACCCGCCGCGCCCGATTGCCATCCCTAACAGGTGGCCAGGCACAACATACAAATCTCTATTTGCACTCATGCAGAAAGAAACTAAAGTTGACACATAGGAGACTATACATCTATTATTTTTTTCAGGGACAAATTTGAAGACACATGTTGCCAAAAATACCACTGAGAAAGGAAAAATAAATGTGAAACATGTTGCCCGTTCTTTTCAGCTTTTTAGCTGACTTTGGTCTTCAACTTCTTTCAGCAATTACTATTTATTATACTAATAAACCGTAGCCAAAAGCCATAAACCGTGGTGCAAAAGAATGCTCCATTCTAACATGAGCAAAGTGGTTGACCGAATCAAAATGCCACTATTGCTCAGCTTTTATGGACTTTGAGTCAACCACTGTAGGATCAACGATAACTGACTAGAGGGGGTGAATAAAGGTTTTAAAATTTTCTTGCCTTCTAATAACAATTATCTCAATTTTAGTATGGCAGGATTTTAAAGCAATTGAAACCTATACAATTCTAGTGTGTCTAAGGCACTACAAGTATAAGTCTTTACAAAAAGCTCTAGCACAAGTAAACATGACAAACACAATATACTAGAAATACAAAAGCTGAAAAAAAGATAAAGAGATAACCAATGTACACACGATATTTTACCGTGGTGATCGAAAACTTGCCGGTTTCCACTAGACCACGTTGAGGAAAACCCAAGCGACTTGGACCGTGTCGGAACCCGAAGCAACGACTCCTGGATCCTCTATGTAAATCGCACTAGTCCAGGATCAGCTAGTGCACACAGTGACAACAAAGATAAATACCAAGCACAAATGACACACTATATTAAATAAAGAGTACGGCCTTATGGCCAAGTCTTACATCAATGCTCATTGGCAAAAATAAATAAAGCAAATAACTGCAAAAGCAACTGAAAAGAAATGAAGCCCACAGGAAAACGACAGTAAGACACGGCCTACTCGTCCTGATCTTCATCGTAGTCGACGGCACCTTCCTCTGTATGGAGATTGCAAGGTGAGTACAAACCTGTACTCCGCAAATCACACGGAGAAATGCAACATAATGATAAAGGCTTCAATAGAAGGCTTATAGGGTTAGTTTGCATAAAACAACATTTAAGGAAATACAATAAATAGTTGAAATTGCTGAATTCAATGCAGTAAGGAAAAACAGTACTTGTAATAGAAAATAATACAGTCAGTGCAGGCTCCGACCAAACACCAACCTATCCACGGGCATACCACCCGGACCATCTTTTCCAAAAGTTCACGTATGGATTCCATCCATCCACACGCTTCCACTGCACAACTCTAATGGATTCCATCCATCCAGCAGGTTTCGATCTCTCACGGATTCCATCCATCCGCAAGGTTTTCATCTCTCGTGGATTCCATCCATCCACAAGGTTTTCAAAAACATTTTTGAAAAATAAAGTCTAATCCATGAAAAACTTTTACTCAGCATGCCCATGACCGTGGATTACACACATCCTTAGGTGTGCGGTTAGGAGTCGTGACAAGGCCTTTACAATGCAAAGCCTTCAACCTGGCCAAGCCAACTCTAAGGTTTCACCCCAGTAAGGAATCCACCAGACCGGGACCCCCTCTTGAGCCTGAGCGAGACTTCACATAGCTACAACCACGCTCACTCAAGTGGGACTTCTCATGGCAAAAACCACCCCCACTTTCAACCTACGACTTGACTTAGGTCGGGACTTCGCAAATTATTCAGCCAGGGCTATCCCATACCAGCCATGTGGTAGTACGATAGGGCTTTGCAACAGTAGCTCACAGACCGGTCCTTAATTGACTTAGGCTCAACCACATACCCCTGTGCACGATAGTCAACCCTGTGGCTACAACCTACAGGGCATGCCTGCACCCATCATATAACCAATTGCCTAAGTCTAAACCAGTTTTTATATTTTGTTTTCAAGATATTTCATAAACCTCCATGAAAACTGGGATCAACATGATCAACATATTTTTATTTTGAAAACTGGGATCAACATGATCAAGGAGTGTGACTTGCCTTGCTCTTCAAATTGGTGCAAATCTTCGTTTTTGAATTCTCTTCAATCGTCGAAGTCTACACATGAAAATAACCCACTAAATTCAAATGAATTCAAACTAAATTCAAATTGACTTCAAATATTTGAATTGAGGCCAAAAATGTATAGAGAGGAATTTTTGATGAATTTAGAAATTTAAATGGGCTCAATCGGAGTTAGGATGAAGGAGAATGAGCTCTCGAAAGTTTAAAATTAGAGAAAAAGAAAAAGATTGATTTTTTTGAATTAATTTTCTAATAAAGGAATTGATTTATGACATCAGCATAGCGTCAGCCCTAGGATTTTTATTTTGGCCGAATTATTTTTGTACTGGAAATTATGGTGAGAGGCTAACAGTGGGCCCTGGGTCTATGAACCGGGCCCATGGACATAGACGGGGGCTGAGGTGGCACGGGAGGGGACTGGTGCGGGTGTGGCACTGATGGGGCAGGGGTTGCCGAGGTGGCGCCGACGTGGCGCCACATGGCTGCCATCTAGGCTGCCATGCCAGCACCCAAGGCAGCATCGGCCGGAGGCGGCGCTCTGGCGAGGCGCGACGGCGCACGGTGGCGAGGGGTGGAGGAGGAAGAGGGAGCTGCGGGGGGGTCCGTTTTACCTTCGCACAGAGCTTGGTGGGCCCGGGAGGCGGTCGGCGACAAAGGAAGAGCGGCGGTGACTCGAGTCTCACGCGGCGGCGGTGCTCCGGCGGCGCTCGAGCCGGACGGATGGGCGGAGGATGTCCAGGGTGACGCGGCGGAGCTGGAGGTGACGTCGGTCGGGCGTGAGGAGGCGCGAGTGACCGGCGATTGCTCGCCGAAGCTGGTGGCGGCGGCGAAGACGCATGGTGCGGGGGCGGTGGAGCTCTCGGGAGAGGAAGCAGAGGGCGGAGGGGGATGGGGCGAGAGAAGACAGAGCTGAGGGGGTCCTTTTATCGGGCGGAGGGGGAGTGAGGCTACGGGAATTCCTCGCCAGAGTGGGAGGTGGGCAGCGGCCGTTGCTGAAGAAGGTGGAGGTGAGCGCGGAGAAGGCGGGGAGTTGGGCACACGAGAGGGAAGGCGTGGGGCGGCATGTGGGAAGGAGTGGCGGCGCGCTCGGGGAAGAGGAGATGTGGTCGGGTAGGGTGGGGCCGGCGGTTACGGGCGGTGGGCGCGACGTGCGGAGGAAGAAGGAGGAGGTGCGGGGAGGAAGGCGGCTCTGACAGGAGGTGCCGGGCTGCAATGAGAGAGAGAGAGAGGAAGAGAGGCGGTGGGCGGTGAGGATCAGGCCGCGTGGCTTCGGGGCGGATCGGGCGGCCGAGGGAAGGGAAGGGGGTGGACGGGCGGATGGGCCGGGTGGTGGGGTACGGGCCATCTGGGCCGCACACGTGGCGAGCGCGGGAGAGGGGTAGGCGGGATGGGGCGACAGTCAGATAGGGGCGACGTGGGCAGAATCTGGCCGTCCACGTGGCGACCGGAGGGGAGGGGAGATTATTTTTATTTAGTAACATTTTTAGGTTTTACTAAAGATACTTTTTAAATCCAGCTTTTTCAAAATCAGAAATCCAGGGAAAAAGCAAAAAATAAAATTTAGGCACCAAAACACATGTTTTTATTTTGAACCAATTTAATTTAATTTATGGTTTTTCTTCCAAAAATTTTAAAATAAACAGCTGGCTGTTACAAACTACCCCCTTCAAAAGAATCCTGTTCCCGAGATTCGGGTTGGCTAGCAAAGAAATGGGTTTGGATCTTACTCTGTTTGGCTTGAGCTGATATCTGATTCAGGCATCCTTGACGAGCTTCTTTGGCCTCCTATTCGCTGCATGAAGGTTGTTGGCAATCGATGCTCCTGGGTTGCCATTCTTCACTACCTGTTGCTTCTTGGGGCAGCTGTTGGCGTAATGTCCCGTCTCATGGTAGTTGAAACAAGTGACTCCTGCTGCCGGGTTTGAGTTCTTCAAGACCTTGTTGTCTTCAGTATCGGGAGAGGTGTCAGTAGGGACTAGCACTCCTGTTGATGACGATGGCTGGAACCTGTTGGTCTGCGGTAGAGCTCTTCTAGTCTTGGTGAAGCTTCCAGTGTTCACCGCCTCTTCTGGTTCTTAATTTCCTGATGCTTGGACTCCTAGCGAATCGCCTTGCTGACAAGCTGGTGGAAGTCGATGTAATCACTAGAGAGAAGTTGAACCGATAGGTCATCATTGAGTCCTTCTAGGAACCTTTCCTATTTGGCTTCATCCGTGGCGACGTCTTCCGGTGCATAGCGTGCCAACTGATTGAACTTCTGCAAGTACTCGTTCACAGTGCGGCTTCCTTGGCGCAGAGCTCAAAATTCCCTTTTCTTGAGAGTGACGGTGCCAGTGGGAACATGAGCTTTGCGGAAGTTCCGCACGAACTCATTCCAAGTGATAGCTTGAACATTGGCATGGGCAGTGGTGTAGGTGTCCCACCATTCTGATGCTGGTCCATGCAGCTGATGTGAAGCAAATAAAACTCTTTCCCGATCACTACATTGGATTATGTCCAGCTTCATTCCAATGACTCTGAGCCAATCGTCTGCGTCCATGGGTTCAGTGCTGTTAGAGAAGGTCGGGGGACGCAACCTCATGAACTCCGATTGTCTTGATTGCGGAGCTTGAGCTGGTACCAGTGGAGCTGGCTGTGCAGAGCTGTTGATGGTCTGCATTAGCAGTTGAATGAGCTGGTTCTGGTTTGCCATCATCTGAGCCCAATCAGGTTCATTTGCCGGAGAAGTGGGGACGGACTGACTTCCTTGTATCCCATTAAGGTTGCCGTTGATGTTGTTCCTTGTGTTCACCATCTGGTGGTTGCTTTTAAGAATTAGGGGAGAAGAGACTCAAGGCAAAGGAACGAATAGGGGATATTTTACACAACCCAAAGGAAAATACCAACTTTGCAAAACTTTATTAATTTCAATAATTTAAGTAATAGTTATGGCTGCCGACAAAAGAGAAAAGCTGACAGCTCATAACAACGTCTTATTAACTAGCCTAACAACTCATCCTAAAGGGGTAAGGGTCGTCTTGGAGTCATCCTTCGTGGTGCTTGATGCACAACACAAGATCCCTTAATGCAAAGGCTGAAAAGGTGGCATAGACGAAGAACTACTTTACGAGAGGCTTCTTGTCTGGCTCTTTCAAACGAGTATCCTTTTCCCTTGAAGCGAAGACAGAGGCTTCCTTGTCCCGTTCGCTTGGTGATGAGTAGAGTGAGGTGATGCCCCATCGTCCGGTCTCCATGGCGATCTTCTTTATGCACGTAGATGGCTCGGCATCGGAAACCCAAACGATGAAGTAGTCGATGAAGGCCCATACTCCATCCATCATTTGGTGCAACATCGAAAGCGTTCATCTACAATTGTTTGAAAGAAGGAAGAAGTTAGAAATGTGTTTTTGAATGATAACATTAGGGAAGAGGAAGAGTTAAGGGATGAGAGAAAGCAAAGATTGAGGGGTAAGGATAAGCATACATATGTATATATATACATACATATATTTTTGTTTTTGAAAATACTGTTTATTAAAAATAAGTCCTTAGGGTCAAACCATTCTATTCTACCTACGGTCATGTCTTAGAGTCGTCATGGCTCTGATACCATCTTTGTCGGAACCGGAGCAATAATCCTGGATGTGTAAATCGCACTAGTCCAAGATTAGCTAGTGCACACAGTGACAACAAAGATAAATACCAAGCACAAATGACACACTATATTAAATAAAGAGTACATCCTTATGGACAAGTCTTACATCAACGCTCATTGGCAAAAATAAATAAAGCAAATAACTGCGGAAGCAACTGGAAAGAAGCGAAGCCCAAGCCTGCCCACAGGCAAACGACAGTAAGACGCAGCCTACTCGTTCTGATCTTCATCGTAGTCGACAGCATCTTCCTCTGTATGGAGATTGCAAGGTGAGTACAAACTTGTACTTCGCAAATCACACGGAGAAATGCGACATAATGATAAAGGCTTCAATGGAAGGCTTATAGGGTTAGTTTGCATAAAACAACATTTAAGGAAATACAGTAAATGGTTGAAATTGTTGAATTCAATACAGTAAGTAAAAACAATACATGTAATAAAAAATAATACCGTCAGTGCAGGCTCCGACCAAACACCAACCTATCCACGGGCATCCCACCCGGACCGGACCATCTTTTCCAAAAGTTCACGTATGGATTCCATCCATCCACACGCTTCCACTGCACAACTCTGATGGATTCCATCCATCCACTAGGTTTCGATCTCTCACGGATTCCATCTATCCGCAAGGTTTTCATCTCTCGTGGATTTTATCCATCCACAAGGTTTTCAAAAACATTTTTGAAAAACAAAGTCTAATCCATGAAAAACTTTTACTCAGCATGCCCATGACCATGGGCATGGCTATCTAGGATAGATTATACACTCTGCAGAGGTTGTACAGCTTTACCCACAAGACACGATCATCTCTTTTTACCACTAGATTACACTTTTTCTTAGGTGTGCGGTTAGGAGTCGTGACAAGGCTTTACAATGCAAAGTTTTCAACCTGGCCAAGCCAACTCTAAGGTTTCACCCCAGTAAGGAATCCACCAGGCCGGGACCCCCTCTTGAGCCTGAGTGAGACTTCACATGGCTACAACCACGCTCACTCAAGTGGGACTTCTCATGGCACCAACCACGCCCACTTTCAACCTACGACTTGACTCAGGATGGGATTTCACAAATTATTCAGTCAGGGCTGTCCCATACCAGCCATGTGGTAGTACGATAGGGCTTTGGAACAGTAGCTCACAGACCGGTCCTTAATTGAATTAGGCTCAACCACATACCCCTTTGCATGACAGTCAACCCTGTGGCAACAACCTACAGGGCATGCCTGCACCCATCATCTAACCAATTGCCAAAGTCTAAACCAGTTTTATATTTTGTTCTCAAGATATTTCATAAACCTCCTTGACTCACCCAAGTCAAGAGTACGTTTAAAAAGCTTATCATTTTATGTGAAAAGTTCATCATTTTATGTGAAAAAGTATCCCAACCCAAATAATATGTCTAAGCAGGGCTAAGTATTTGATATAAAAATTCTCTAGCCAATACTAATGTACTAACTAGAGTTAGATCTAGGGTGACAAGGTATAAGGAATTCAATATCAATGGAGAAATTAACAATTAGGCAATAGCTAAATTTAAAATTGAATTGAAATACGTTGAATAAAATATGCATGCAGGATAAATTTAAAACAACATAGTTTTATTTTGAAAACTGGGATCAACATGATCAAGGAGTGTGACTTGCCTTGCTCTTCAAATTGGTGCAAATCGTCGAAGTCTACACGTGAAAATAACCCACCAAATTCAAATAAATTCAAACTAAATTCAAATGACTGGAAATATTTGAATTGAGGCTAGAAATGGATAGAGGGGAATATTTGATGAATTTAGAAATTTGAATGGGCTCAATCGGAGTTAGGATGAAGAAGAACGGGCTCTTGGAGGTTTAAAATCAGAGAAAAAGAAAAAAGATTGATTTTCTAGAATTAGTTTTCTAAAGGAAATTGATTTATGACATCAGCATTGTGTCAGCCTTGGGATTTTTATTTTGGCCGAATTATTTTTGTACTGGAAATTATGGTGAGAGGCTGGCAGTGGGCCCTAGGTCTACAGACCGGGCCCATGGACACAGGCGGGGGCTGAGGTGGCACGGGAGGGAACTGGCGTGGGCATGGCGTTGACGGGGCAGGGGTTGCCGAGGTGGCGCCGACGTGGTGCCACATGGCTGCCACCTGGACTGCCACGCCAGCACCCGAGGTAGCACTGGCCGGATGCGGCGCTCGGGCGCGGCGGCGATGGCGCTCCGGCACACGGCGGCCGGCGGCGAGGAGTGGAGGAGGAAGAGGGAGCTATGTGGGTTCGTTTTACCTTCGCCCAGAGCTTGGCGGGCCTAGGAAGTGGTCGGCGACGATGGAAGAGCGGCGACGGCTCGGGTCTCACGCGGCGGCGGCGCTCCAGCAGCGCTCGAGCCGAACGGAGGGGCGGAGGATGTCCAGGGCGACGCGGCGGAGCTGGAGGTGACGTCGGCCGGGTGTGAGGAGGCGCGAGTGGCCGGTGATTGCTCGCCGAAGCTGGCGGCGAAGACGCACGGTGAGGGGCCGGTGGAGCTCTCGGGAGAGGAAGCGGAGGGTGGAGGGGGATGGGGCTAGAGAAGATGAAGCTGAGGGGGTCCTTTTATAGGGCGGAGGGGGAGTGAGGCTGCGGGAATTCCTCGCCGGAGTGGGAGGTGGGCGGCGGTCGTTGCGGAAGAAGGTGGAGGCGGGCGCGGAGAAGGCAGGGAGTTGGCTGCACGAGGGGGAAGGCGTGGGGCGGCGTGTGGGAAGGAGTGGCGGCGCGCTCGGGGAAGAGGAGATGTTGCCGGGTAGGGCGGGCCGGCTATTGCGGGCAGTGGGCGCAGCGTGCGGAGGAAGAAGGAGGCGCGGGGAAGAAGGCGGCTCTGACAGGCGGGGTCGGGCCGTAGCGAGAGAGAGAGAGAGAGAGAGAGAGAGAGAGAGAGAGGAAGGGAGGCGGCGGGCGGTGAGGATGAGGCCGCATGGCTTCGGGGCGGATTGGGCGGCCGAGGGAAGGGAAGGGGGTGGATGGGCAGATGGGCCGGGTGGCGGGGTACAGGCCATCTGGGCTGCACACGTGGCGAGCGCGGGAGAGGGGTAGGTGGGATGGGGCGACGTCCGGATAGTGGCGATGTGGGCGGAATCTGGCCATCCACGTGGCGGCTGGAGGGGAGGGGAGAGGAGATTATTTTTATTTTCTGATTTTGGATTTTCAGAAAAGCCTAAAAATACATTAAGCCTCATAAAATATGAAATAAAGTCCAAATATTCCAGAAAAATTCACAGAAGTTCCTGCAGATATTTTGGAATAATTAAAATTATTTTCAACTTATTTTGGTATTATAATTTTATACTTAAATTACTTTTTAATTTCAAAATAAATTTTAAAACTCCAGAAAACTCAGAAAACCCAAATAAAATCCAAATAATTAATTTGACATAGAATTGTTATGGAAAATCAAAATATCATTTTATTTAATAATATTTTTAGGTTTTATAAAGATACTTTTCAAATCCAGCTTTTTCAAAAACTGAAATCCAGGGAAAAACCAAAAATAAAATTTAGTCACCAAAACACATGTTTTTATTTTAAACCAATTTAATTTAATTTAAGTTTTTTTCTTCCAAAAATTTTGAAATAAACAACTGGGCTGTTACAGACCGGCTGCACGAATTAAGTCTCATCTCCTCAATCCACTAATTGTTGTCCTATCTGCACTCCAAATATAGTGGACACCAAACCACTCACAAATCGATGTCGGGCTTCTTCACAATCTTCTTGAAGAAGTCACCGCGCAAACTCCCGCCAAGCTATCTCGGTGCCGGCAATCACCAAGAGTAAAAAATCACAATTTTGCTAGACGACAATAAGTGTGAAAGGATCAATCTAGAGATGAAATGCACTTATTATGGCTCAACCAACTCAAATGAATGCACAATGAGGAGTGAATGTTCAATGCTGAGTCTCTTCTTACTGTCCTTACGAAGGCGGAGGAGTATTTATACCCTCACCAATTAAAACTAGCCGTTACAGGGTATTCCCTAAAAAAATCAGGGTGAGCGGAGCTTAGCTTCTCCAGGTGATTCGTATGAGTCGCTTGGAGCAATCTTGGAGGCGGACGGTAAAGCTTTGTGTTCGATTTGGCGTGATTGGGTGCGGATTGGGCATGGTATATTGGTTCTGACCATGGAGAATGGGGGTTATATTAGGACGGGGATGCATATGAAAGTTTCATATTTATCATGTAACTTCTCAATTTTGTAGTGGAATGGTTGGAATTCAAAACGGGGCAAAGTACTATATTGGGATGTAATGCATGATTATAAGGTAACTTGATAATGAGAATTATATTATCAAAGTGGGAATGAATTCTGCTGGGCACTATCGATTTAGCGGCCAAATTTTTGTATAAAAGGCTGATTTTGTTTGTGAAGAGCTGTTGTTAAATTGGATTGCACTGCAGGATTAATTCACTCCCCCTCTCAAGCCATATCAGCAGTCCAATTGATAGTCAGCATTCTACCCGATCCGCCTAAAACCTCACGAAATCAGTTGGATTTTGTTCCTGTTCTTCTCTCCTTATCAAACGCCTCACCTTTTGATTAGTGAGTTTCTACCCTTGCTATAATCTGGAATATTGTGGAACTGGACGAGCTCACGTGCTTTCTCAGCAACTAGATTATTCCTAACATGTTAGATCCACCTATTTCCCATCCTTATCGGCTATACAGAAGCCTCATCCTGATATGCTTCCTTATTGACCATACACAGGTCTGAGTTGTGGGTTATCGTGTCTAAAAAAAATTCTGGGCATTTGCTTTGCACGGTTGCATGGCATGTACATTCATATGTGTTAGAGTTTGTAATCTTGTTTCTCGTTTAGAAGTCAAAGTCGTAGGTCGTAGTCACATTCAAGTCAGAAAGTCGAAATCGTGTTCGAGTCATTGTGGTCGTGCTCGTGGTCGTGTATAAGTATGAGTTTGTTTATCGAGTCTGTGTCAGAGTCGTAGGAGTCACAGTCATAGTCATAGTCGAGCCCGACTCGTAGTCGTAGAGCTGGGTATAAAGAGCAGAGCATTGTACCGAGAGAAGGCAAGGTAAGAAAGAAAGCGATCGGGGTGATCGAGCGGAGGTGTTCGCAAGAGCAGCAGATGTGATCGTAAGCGAGTTACGACCATGGTCACAGAGCGAGAAGGCGTGGTTGTAAGCGACCACAGCGGGAAGGCGTGGTCGTAAATAAGTTACGACCACGGTCGTGAAGTAGCTAACATGGGCGTAAGGGTTACGACAACGGCAGTCGATAGAGCCTTCAACGTGGTCGATAGAATCACAGCGTGGTCGTAATCAAGTAACAATTCTGGTGATCGACTGTGGTCAAAGGAAGTGCAGCGCAATGGCAATGAATATGGTCGTAACTTCAGTTGAAGTTACGAGTTCGCAGTCGGAGTTGGAAGGCGTGATCGGAGCAGTCACAATATGGTTGTAATGACTGCCAGGGTGGTCGGAGAACCAACAGAGCGGTCGTAACGACATAGGAGATGGTCGTAGCTTCTTCAATGTGGTTGTACGACTACAGTGAGTGGTCGTAAGACTTCTACAATATGTCGTTTTGATTTTTAATCTTACATTGTGCTTGGCCTTGGATAATATCAACTTGTGTTTATTGTTCAATTAAAGGCGGTGTTATCTGTTATCGGGGGTGGGTGTCAGTTCCAATATAAACATTGATTATGGTTTGAGACACTAAACTGAGCCGGATGTTTGGATTAAGGATGAACAGAGTTTTAGTTTTTTTAGTAAATATAGGAACATTGCATGAAAAACTTTAGGCTATGTGTGGAACATGGGAATTAATTTTCCCGAATCCTACGGAATTGAACTATTCCCACAGAATTCCTATGAAATTCCTGTGTTCGAAATAGGCCTTTGAAATGGCATACTAAGTGATAAGTGTGACCCATTCCGTTTGGTTTGGTAAAACAAATCTTGCATTGTCATCTTGTGAAATACTGAAAATATTTCGGTATTGAAACAGGCATCCCAGTAAGTGTGCGGCAGGGGTTTGTGGATGGGACGTTTGACATCTCAAGTGGGTATATTTGTCAGCAAATTGCATAATAGGTATCACAGGCTAGTGTCCACATGAGGTTAAGGGGCTCTATTTTTAACATAGAGGTTAGTTCCTCAGGTGAATTGTTCGACTAGCTTCTTGGATATTACATTGTCTCATCCACTTTACTTGCCTTTTCATATGGAATTGGACCAAGGCTAGCTCACTATGCAATCCCCGTTTGATTTGTTTGCTTATTTCCTCAGTACTAATACCTTTATTTGAGAGTTTTGTAACATTCGCTTTTTTTGGGTCCAGAAACGTATATATAAAGAGCTGAATAGCCAAGGTTGGGTTATGGGGTGGAGTGGGAGGAGATCGCGGCATCCAGCGGTCTCCCATCCGACTAGTCGACGTGGTAGTTTATACCAACGGAATCGTGGTCAAGGCTCTTCAGTTCAGCTACGTGGACGGCACTGGGGTGGTGCATACGGAGGATCCATGTGGAGTTTGACATGTCAAGTGGGTATATTTGTCAGCTAATGTACGTGAATGGCCCGTACCAAAAACTTGCATGCATGCTCCATCTTCTTCCCTCTGTGATAAGAGATATATTTTTGTTATATTATATTATTATTAGCAAAAAGGGCCTTTCTTTGGTTAAACGAAAACGATCTTGATTAGTGATTTTTTAAATATTTAGAATGATCCAATCTTGTAAGGAAGCACTCTTCTTCACTTGTACGTGCAACTAATCAATTAGCAAAAATGTCCCGGACGTACGGCTCAACAGCAATATGAACGCCTCGAGTTCGTCACTAACAGCGGCGCGGCAGAGAGTACGAATACGGCCAAGCCACTGGGGAGGCCTTCAAGATGCCGGTGTTACAGGAAGGCAAGATCATGGCACTACTATAGAAAGTCTAATACTAAACGACCAATCACAGATAGTTTGACAAAATCATCTGTGACTGACACTAACACTGACGGTTTTAATTTAGACACCGTCTGTGTTGGCGGCGTCGGGGAAAAGGAGTATCACAGACGGTTCTTACCGATGAACCGTCTGTGATACTTTAAAAACTGTCTGTGATAATCCCAGATTATCATAGACGGTTTTTAATAAAAAAACCGTTTGTGATAAGCTGGTTATCACAGACGGTTGTTAATAAAAAACCGTTTGTGATAATTTTCAGACGGTTTTTAATTAAAAACCGTCTGTGATAATGGCACTGGGCATTTATTGCGCTGCTCAGACCACAATTGTCTTCATTTCGATCCAGATCTAGCCGCTGCTGCGCACTCTTTCACTCAGGAGGCAAGCTAGGCGATTTCAGGCCAGTTAATTTGGTGGGAGGAGACAGATATTGTGCTTTGAAGATTCATACTTTCCTGGTTGCTCTAGATATGGTTAGTAATGAATTTTATTTTTTCTTTGCATGTATTACAATTTAGATCTAGGTAATTGGTGAGTGTTATTAATTGAAATGGTTTGCAAAATTGTTGGTTATATAATAGATGTTGTGTTTATAATATGAATTGAGCTAGCAAATTAAGCCTCAATATAATACATGTGGCCGGTATATATGTAGTAATAATTAGTTAATTTAATTTTTAATACTAAGTTGTTATATATGTACCTAATGTAGGACCGAAGCTGGATGTATGCCGCGAGCCGTGTGAGTGAAGAGTACATTAATGGCGTGTCTGCTTTTACAAGAGCTGCCGAGGAGGATATGTTGAATAAGGGGGTGGAATATATGTACTGTCCATGCACTGACTGCGAGAATTTAAAGATGTTTAAGAACCGAGGGCAAATTGAAGCGCACTTGATTCGGAGAGGTTTCAAAAAGGGTTATACGTGTTGGACCAGTCATGGCGAAGTGAATGATCAAATGCCGCCGGATGACATCGCCGGTGAAGTGAATGATATGCCGCCGGATGACATCGCCGGTGAAGTGAATGACATGCCGCTGGATGATGTCGATTGTGGTTCGGATTCGGATAGGTTGCACGATGATAATCTGGATCAGATGCTTCGCGATGTAGAAGAGAACTATGATGAGAGAGAGTTTGTTAAATTCCGGGGCTTGATGGAGGAATCGGAGAAACCTTTGTTCACGTGCTGCAAGTACACGAAGTTGTCGCCCGTGCTTGAACTGTTGAAATTAAAGGCAAGCAACGGTTGGTCTGACAGGAGTTTCACGGCGCTGCTAGGTCTTTTAGCGGACATGCTTCCGGAGGGAAATGAGTTGCCTAAAACCATGTATAAAGCCAAGAAAATTCTTTGTCCATTGGGAATGGAAGTAGAAAGAATACATGCATGTACGAACGACTGTATCCTCTACCGTAAAGAGTATGCAAACATGCATGTATGTCCGGTGTGCAACGCATCCCGATACAAACGTAACAATCAATCAGATGATGGCGAGGGAACAGAGGCGAAGAAAGGATCTCCTGCTAAGGTGGCATGGTAGTTTCCTATAATTCCCCATTTAAAAAGGTTTTTTGCAAATCCAAAGTAGGCAAAACTGCTGCGTTGGCACTCGGAGGAGCGCAAGAAGGATGGAATGCTAAGACACCTTGCTGATTCCGCGCAGTGGAGAAACATCGATAGGAGTTTTGCAGACTTCGGTGCAGAACTAAGGAATATAAGGTTTGGACTGAGTATAGACGGAATGAATACTTTCAGTAGCATGAGCAGCCGACATAGCACATGGCCCGTGACTCTCTGCATCTATAACCTTCCTCCTTGGTTGTGTATGAAGCAAAAGTATATTTTGCCGTCGATACTTATCCAAGGGCCAAAACAACCTGGGAATGATAATGATGTATTCCTAACACCGTTGGTGGAAGATCTAAAAGTACTGTGGAACGAAAGGGTACAGGTATGGGATGCATACAAACGAGAGAACTTCACTCTGTGCTCCTTATTGTTCTGCACCATAAATGATTATCCTGCCCTTGGTAACCTATCGGGCCATAATACAAAAGATGCCAAAGCTTGTATTCACTATTTAGATGGTACCCAGAGTATGTGGCTAAAACACTCACGCAAAACCGTCTACATGCGTCACCGCTGGTTCCTTCGGAGGGCTCACCCATACCGCAAGATGAAGAAATAATTTGACGGAGAGAAGGAAGACGGTTCAGCTCCAAGGCATTTAAGGGACATGAGGTTTATGATATGGTTAAGGATTTAGATGTTGTCCTCGGAAAGGGACGTAAATTGAGAGCTCATGAGAAGAACACCTGGAAGAAGAGATCAATATTTTGGGACTTACCTTATTGGGAGTACCTAGATGTTCGACACTGCATCGACATCATGCACGTAGAAAAGAATGTATGCGACAGCTTGATTGGTCTCTTACTGAACATTTGTGATAAAACAAAGGACGGCGTCAACGCACGGCTTGACTTGGCTGATATGGACATCAGGCCTGAGTTAGCACTGACATGCACTGATAATGGACGAACGTACCTTCCCCTGCATGTTACACTCTGTCCAAGGATGAGAAAACTGAACTGTGCCAGTGCTTGCATGGTGTCAAAGTTCCGTCTGGTTACTCTGGCAACATGAAGAAACTTGTTTCGATGCAAGATTTGAAGTTAAATGGCATGAAGTCTCATGATTGTCATGTGCTGATGACAAAGATGCTCCCTATTGCAATTAGAAATATTTTGCCAATCAAAGTCCGAGAGACAATCATGAGGCTATGTTATTTCTTTAACACACTTGCTCAAAAGGTCATCGATCCTGAAGGACTAGATGCTCTGTAGGACGAGGTGGTGATGACTCAATGTCACCTTGAAATGTATTTCTCTCCTTTGTTTTTCGATATCATGGTCCATCTCATTGTTCACATTGTGTGGGAGATAAAAATGTGCGGGCCCGTATTCCTACGTAGCATGTACCCATTTGAGAGGTTCATGGGAATTCTCAAGTCCTACATACGGAATCGTTCTCGGCTGGAGGGCAGCATTGTCGAAGGTTATGCAAGCGAAGAGGTCACTGAGTTTTGTGTCGATTATATGGCTCAGATTCAACCGATAGGTGTGCCTCAATCTCGTCATGAGGGGAGGCTGAAGGGTCTCGGAACTACCGGAAGGAAAGCAATCACTCCAGATATGGACACATATACTCAAGCCCATTTCACGGTGTTGCAACACATGACTGAAGTGGCGCCTTATGTCGACCAGCACAAGGATGTGCTTCGGCAACAGAATCCGGAGCGGCCAGATGTTTGCATCATGAGGCAACACAACAGTCGGTTCAACCAATGGTTGAAGGAGCAAATCGCTAGGATCTCTAAGAGACCATGTGGAGGTCATCCTGTGTGT
This sequence comes from Dendrocalamus latiflorus, assembly GCA_017311315.1. Taxonomy (NCBI): domain Eukaryota; kingdom Viridiplantae; phylum Streptophyta; class Magnoliopsida; order Poales; family Poaceae; genus Dendrocalamus; species Dendrocalamus latiflorus. The sequence goes on from CM029630.1 coordinate 22,077,736, forward strand.
GTGATGAGTAATTGACATCGGTTTAGGGAAGTCGAGTTTTATTTGGTTGGTTCGGACCATGTCGTTGCGTGGTGCAATGGACTCGGTCGGACTTGGTCAAACCTGGTCAAAGGGTTTAGATTGCATATTATGTCAACTTGTCAGGTTTGGGCTATTTCATTAATGCATTTATGCTTTCATGTATCGAGCGGAGCTATTTGATGTGTTTCTTGTCTGTGTTGGCTGCAGGACGTCGAGGCGGAGTCGTGGCGAGACACGGGGTGACCGGACTAGACACGGGCGGTGTCGAGGTCAGAACGGTCGGATGTGTCGAGGACGGCGGAGATTCGATGTGGTTGCGAGGCTTGCACGACAAGGAGCACGGAAGCTTTCCGAAAGGTGCAGGAGGGGCGAAATGGTAATTTCGCGAAGCTGCAAAAGCGGGAGCGGGCTCCGTTCGGGTTTAGCGGGCGTAACGGGTTGGAGACCCGTTAGCCAAGGGCTATAAATAGATGTTGGTGGCTGCATGCCCATTCATGGATTCTAGGGTTTACTTTAGTCAAAATAGGCTTTAGAGGGTTGTTTTGGCTTTAGTCTTTAGTTGGTGAGAGTGGGTGTGAAGGGCAGAGGTTGTCCCCTTCGATGTTTCTCTGAGTGTCTGTGTGTTCATCCCCTCCTCCAGGTATGTATGGGTGTGTGTTCTTGAGTTGGGAGAGGGAGAGGATGAATTGAGATACTTGTAATCATTCCTCTTGTATCAATCATGTATCTCCTTTCCTCTTTATCAATAAGAGATGGTGGTGTTTGAGTCTTTTGCTCTCTATTGCTTATTCCCTTCGATACCCCCTTTTGCATGATTTCTTGATTTTTGAGTTTCCTGTTGTTTCTTGTTGGGAAGGCCCAAAATGGGTTGCTCTATGATGGGATAGTGCCTCAAGGTCAATTGATCGAGTTTTCCCAAGAGCAAATCAAGTTTAATCTCAGGTTTGGGTCTTTGAGCTCCTCTGTTCTTCTTTTGCAATTTCTAGGGTTTTGGAGCATTCCTTGATTCTCTTCAGGAGATGACCTGATTTTTTATCTGAGGAGTCCTTTTGTTATTGCTAACTTGACTGCAAAACTTCATTAGCAAAGGACTTGAGACCATGGAGTAATTTGGGTTCTTTTTCATCTGTCTGAAGTTTTCATGCATTTCTAGGGTTTTAGGGTAGTTCTTGATTCCCTTCGTGTGATGGCATGAAATTGGATCTGGAGAGTCCTATGGCTATTGCTAACATATCTGCAAAAGCTCTTGCCCAAAGGGTCAAAGAATTGTTGGGAATTTGACTTTTGAGGATGCTCTCTGTAAGTTTTCAGATTTCTCCCAAAATCTGAATTTCTTGTTTTTAAGTTGGTCTTTCTTGGTTTCTCCTGCTCTTTTGGTTATTTAGGTTGTATTCCTATGTTTCTGGTCAGAGAAATCAAGAGGGAAGTCACAAATTTGGTTGCAGTTTGAAGTTCCAAATTTTTGTCTGAAAAAACTGCTCTTCTGGACCACTGTCCCCGAGGGCCGGTCTGACCGGGGTGATGTGGGCGGTCAGACCGGAGAAGAGCCGATGGTCTGACCGGCGGCAAAGGGGCGATCAGACCGGCCTGGCCACTGCGGTCTGACTGCCCGGCATGTTGAAGTCTGGCCGCCCCCTCCTGATTTCTGTGATGGCCTCCATTTTTCTTTGAGTATTTCTCTTGTTTTTCTTTTGGCCTTCCTGTAAGTTCCAGAGAGTGTTTGTTTTCTTCTTCGTAGCTCTCTATAGCTATTGGAGGAGAATTTGAGAAGTGAGTACTTGAGGGGGACAAACTATTAGAAGTCAACATTCACCCCCCCTCTGTTGCCATTTCGGTCCAACAAGCTCGCCAAGTGAGACACTGACATGGTTGGCAAAAGGGCCGACATTTACAGTTGTGACATGGCAAGGATATGACATAAATGGGTACACATTCTATATGCAGTCTCAGAATGTACAGAGCACTAACCAGAATAGCGGTGTCCGCATAGATGCGTTCAGTATTGATGGGTCGAGAAACTCGTACTATGGCTTCATAGAAGAGATTTGGGAACTCGACTATGTGGTTTTCAAGATCCCCTTATTTCGCTGCCGTTGGGTGCATCTCCCACAGGTGAAGGTTGACAAGTACGGTGTCACGACTGTGGACCTCCAACGTGTCGGGTACAAAGACGAACCATTCGTACTCGCCAACCAAGTTGTTCAAGTTTTCTATGTAACCGACCCGGCAAATAAGAAACGCCATGTAGTTCTTCATGGAAAAAGGAGAATTGTCGGAGTAGAGAATGTAGTGGACGAGGAAGAATACAATAAATTTGACGAGTTACCTCCTTTTGGAAATGGCATAAGGGTCGACAACGAACAACGTGACGAAACTAGTTACGTAGATTGATCATGATGAAGGGCTAATTTTTAAAGGAAATAAGCAAGTACAATGAGAATGTGCGACATATATGTGAATGTATATGTGAATTGGCATTTATGTATATGTGTGATGTACATGTGAATTGGCATTTATGTATAGAACAATGCTGCAGTGTGATGTATTTGAGAATGAGAAAATGTGTAAAGAAATACACTGTGTGAATGCAGCTGGTTGGTGTTGTATATGAATGCAGCTGTTTGGTGGTTGATCATGAATGTAGCTGGTTGGTGTTTATCTTAATAACTACAGTCGGGTAAAGGCTTATCACAGACGGTTCTAAACTTAGAACCGTCTATGATATCAATATCACAGACGGTTCTAAACCTAGAACCGTCTATGATATTTATTATCACAGACGGTTATAAACTTAGAACCGTCTGTGATATTGATATCACAGACGGTTCTATGTTTAGAACCGTCTGTAATAAGACTCCCTATATATACCCTCTGGCTAGGGTTTTCCATGTGCGATGCTGTTATTCGATCTAGATCTAAATCTCGAGCCCGTCGTCGTCGTCGCCTCCTCGAGCCCTCATCGGCTGCCTCCCCGAGCCCGTCGTCGCCGCCGCCTCCCCGAGCCCGTCGTCGTCGCCGCCTCCCCGAGCCCGTCGCCGGCCGCCTCCCTCAGGTAATTAAACCCATTTCTCTTCTAGTAGTAGAGTAATAGTCACCAATTTACTATAGCTATTCCTCACTAAAAGGACCAAAACTACATGAACATTAATTTGTACTTTATTTATATGTAAATCTTGGTGTAAATCTGTGTGCTGATATATTGGTGTAAATCTTTAGAATGGATTTATTTATATCTGTGTGCTGATATATGTGAGTATGTGTTGAAATGAGCAATGCTTGTATGTGAGTATGTGCTTCACATTATACCAAGAATTATATCGCTTCTAAGGAGCATGTCTTTTGCTTGTTGTGAGTGTTAGTATATAGTATTAGCAACTAAAGTAGGTTCTAAGATAGGCACATCACCCCCACTCTGTCCCCGAGTATATAATCAATTCCTTCTAATGTATAGTATTTAGCAACCACCTAACTCAATTAATTTGTTTCCTCTTACCTCACCTCATCTATCTCATTTCTGCCAATCTCTAGACTAACTTTTCTAGTTCTTTTAAATAGGCAATATCTTCCATAAGATACTATTATCATCTCTTCCTTAACTACTCTTTTACATTAGCTTGGATGTCATCCCCTCTGTCCACATCACCCCCTCCCTTCTCCCCATCCCCTCTACTCCTCTCCTCTCTTCCTAACATTGGGCATTATGTTTCACTTTCTTATCTTATGGTATGGCACTTTCTTATCTTATCCTAATAGACCCACAAATTGAGCAACATGTCATCCGCGCATTCTTCAACACCATCGCCAGAGGCGTCTACTCCAACATCAAGACGCCAAGGAAGAGAGCTATCGAAGAAGCCTGAGGGCCGATTTACCATCATAGCGGTCGATGCATCTGGGGTCCCTCTCCTTCCTCACAAAGCAATAAGCGCATTCCGAACATTGATCGAAATAGTTGCACAAGAATGAATTGAGATCACATTCAATTCGTGGAAGAACGTGCCTGAGACTCGGAAACGTGAGCTGTGGACCGAAATTTTGGCATCGTTCGAGATCCCAGAAGAACACCAAGACGCCGTGCAACGACAAACCTACCTAGCGGCGTGCAAAGCATGGAATAACTTCAAGAGCACGCTTGTCAAGAAATATGTGGAGACGGACGAAACGCCTTTTCAGAAATACCCATTCCTGGAACCACAATGGGAAGAATTCAAGGCGATGAAGACGTCCGAAGATTTCAAAAGTACAAGTACGGCGCACAGGGCCCTCCAAGCAAAAAACACACACCCCCACAGACTTGGCACAACTGGGTATACGGGTAAAATCCCGCAGTGGAGGAAGGAGGATGAACTGGCAGCCATGCAGGACATCGCCCTGCCATTTAGCAATATCCCGGATGACCGCGCTCGAAATTGGATTAGAGCAAGGTCATCTACAACGACATCGGGGGACATCTCCTTTCGAAACCCTGCAGACCAGCAAGGGTCCCAACGTCTGGTAAGATATCGATCGAACTACATAGCTTGTAATTACTCCACAACTTCGTACGAATTGAAATGACATGTCGTGGACTTGCAGGAAGAGCTGAGTTTTGAATCTACCCTGGGATCATTCCAGGGAACAAGGGAGAATGATATGCTCTCCGTGGCCCTGAGAAACAAGGAGCACCCGGGCCGTAAGAGAGGCCTTGGGCTTTATGTTCCTTGGAAACATGGTTTCCAAGATGACTCCGAAATGTATCTGCGTAGGAAGAGAACTAAAGCCGAGTGTGAGGAGCGGCTACGAGAAGAGATCAAGGCATCTCTTAGAGAGGAGCTAATGGGTTCGCTGACTGATGTAGTCAGAGATGAGGTGTGGAAACATACAGAAAGTCAGCAGGCCGCCGCTCCTGTGCTAGCTAGCCCGCACAACCGTCTGAGTAGTTGCACGTCCAATCCGACGGAAAGCGAGGCCAGATTTCCTGTAGACAACATCCAGGTAATAATTATTATCTCTCAAATGCTTGCTCCATTGATAGGCCTATTGGAGTAGCTAATTTTGTATCGTTATGTCGGAGCCTACGAAGTGCAGGCTCCAAGTGAGATGTGCCTCCGTTCCCTTGTACGCTGCTTGGGGCCAGGCATATCAGTCTGGTATTGGGGCCATGGTGCACGGTCAACCTTTAGCGCCAGGCTACGCAAAAGTTAATGTGGATGGTGTGCATACCAATTTTGAGGTCGTCCTGCTACCGAAGTGTAACAGCCCTGATTTTTATGAAAATAAAATGAATGATTAAAAATTAATTAAAACAAAATTTAAGTTGAAATAAGTATTTTTGTGCCTAAAGTTTAAATTTGGTTTTGCCTTGAATTTTTGTTTTTGAAAAGCTGGATTTGAAAAGCATTTTAAGAAAACCTAAAATTATTATTAAATAAAATGATATTTTGATTTTATATAAAAATCCTATTTCAAATTAATTATTTGGAGTTATTTGGCTTTTATTTGGTTTCCTGGATTTTCTGGAGTTCAAAATGTATTTTTGAAATTAAAAAGTATTTTAAGTATGAAAATAAATACCAACATTAGTTGGAAATAGCTTTATTAAGTTCCAAATGTCTCCAATAGGTTTTTAGGAATTTTTCTGGAATTTTTAGAGGTCATTTGATATTTTTCTGAGGCCAATTGCATTTTTAGCAATTTCTGAAAACCCAAAATCATTATTCAAAAATAGAATTCCCTCCCCTCCTCCCTCCTCCGGCCGCCACGTGGACGACCGGATTGTGTCCACGTCGCCTCCATCCGGCCGCCGCCCCCATCCCGCCTAGCCCCTCCCGATGGCCGCCACGTCGCCCCCTCGCTTCCATCCACCCGTCCACCGCCACCTACTCTCCCGGCCGCCCGATCTCTCTTTCCCCTCATCTCGGCCGCCCGCGCCTCTCTCTCTGGCCGACTGGCCCCACCTGTCGGCGCCCCTCTTCCCCCGCTCCCTCTCTCTCCTCTCTGCGCCGCGGGCCCCACGCGTCAGACCGTCTCCCTCCCAGCGCCTTCTTCCTCCTGTGCCGCCACCACGGTCGTTGGCTGGCTCCGCCCTTTCCGGCGCCTCCCCCACTCCCCGAGCTCGCCGCCCCCTTCCCATCGTGCGCCGCACGACCCGCGCTCACGCGCCCACCTTCCCCCGCCTTCTCCGCGCCCCACCTCCCCCATTTCCGCCCGCAACCGCCGCCATGACCCCGTCACTCCGGCGAGAAATCCGCGGCGCCCCCGTACCCCTCCGCCCCTATAAATTGGCCCCCAAGCTCCGCTTCCTCCCACTCCACCTCTCGCCGCCCACCATTTCCCCTCTCCGCCCCCTGAGAGCCTCGGCGCCGTGCGCATTCATCTCCGCCGCCGCCTCCGACGTTCGCCGAGGAATTGCCGGCGAGCCGAAGCTCCTCACGTCTCGCCGACGCCTCCCTCGACCTCCCCGTGCCCGTGCGCAGCTCCCCCGCCCCTCCGCCCGGCTCGAGTCGCCGGAGCTCCGTCGCGCCTAAGGACCCGAACGCCTTCGCCGCCACGCTCGCCGCCGGCCACTCCCCGCCGTCTCCGGTAACCGCCGCCCACACCACCGCGCTCCCCCGCGCCTCCTCTACCTCCTCCGCCCCTCGCCGCCGGTAGTCGCGCCGCCGCTCGCCGCCGGTAGTCGCGCCGCCGCTCGCCGGCGAGGTCCCGGCCCCCGTGCGCCTCCGGCCGGCCACGCCCGTGCGCCGTGCCCACGTGGCCGCCACGTGGCTGCTCGGTGGCCGCCGCGTCGGCTCTGTTCCGCCCTGTCAGCGCCACGTGCGTGAGCTCCTCCACCCCTGCCACCTCGGATCCGTCCCAGTCCATGGACATGGTCCATGAGGACCAGGGCCCACCGGTCAGTCGGCCCCTCGGGCTGACGTCATCTGGCATCATTAATCTCTTTTCCGTTGAAAAATAATTCATCCAAAAATAAATTCCTTGCTGACATCATAAATCCCATTTTCCTTTAGGAAAATAATTCCAGAAAAATCCCTTTTTCCATTTTCTCTGAATTTAATCTTTCCGGAGCCCGTTCTTTTTCGTCCTAACTCCGATTTGGCCCATTCAAATTTCTAAATTCATCAAAAATTCCTCTCTATCCATTTATAGAGCCTCAATTCAAATATTTGAAGTCAATTTGAATTATATTTTGAATTTATTTGAATTTGGTGGGTTATTTTCACGTGTAGACTTCGACGATTCGGGAAATTTCTTCGACGAAGATTCAAGCCAAGTTGAAGAGCAAGGCAAGTCACCCTCCTTGATCATGTTGATCCCAGTTTTTAAAATAAAATTATGTTGATTTAAATTATGTTGCATGCATATTCTATTCAACGTATTTCAATTCAGCTTTAAATTTAGTTAATGCCTACATGTTAATCCCTCCATTGAATTTGAATTCCTCAATACCTTGTCACCCTAGAATCAAACTCTAGTTAGTACATTAGTATTGGCTAGAGAGATTTCATATTAAATGCTTAGACCTGCTTAGCTATAATATTTGTTTTGGGATATCTTTCACATAAAATGATAGCCCTGTTTACATAAAATGATGTACTCTTGACTTTGGTGAGTCAAGGAGTGTTATGAAATATTTTGAAAACAAAATATCAAACTTGGTTTAGACTTAGGCAATTGGTTAGATTGGTGGGTGCAGGCATGCCCTGTTGGTTGGAGCCGCAGTGGTTGATTGTCGTGCACGGGGATATGTGGTTAGGCCTAAGTCAATTAAGGACCGGTCTGTGAGCTACTGTTGCAAAGCCCTAATCGTACTACCACATGGCTGGTATGGGACAGCCCTGGCTGAATAATTTGTGAAGTCCCAACCTGAGCCGAGTTGTAGGTTGAAAGTGAGCGTGGTTGGTGCCATGTGAAGTCTCACTTGGGCGAGCGTGGTTAAGCCATGAGAAGTCTCGTCTACGCTCAAGAGGGGGTCCCAGTCTGGTGGATTCCTTACTGGGGTGAAACCTTAGAGTTGGCTCGACCAGGTTGAAGGCTTTGCATTGTAAAGGCCTTGTCACGACTCCCCACCGCACACCTAAGGAAGTGTGTAATCTAGTGGTACAACGGGATGATCGTGTCTTGTGGGTAAAGCTGTACAACCTCTGCAGAGTGTATAATCTATCCTGGATACCCGTGCCCACGGTCATGGGCATGCTGAGTAAAAGTTTTTCATGGATTAGACTTTGCTTTTCAAAATGTTTTTGAAAAGCTTGTGGATGGATGGAATCCTCGAGAGATGAAAACCTTGCGGATGGATGGAATCCGTGAGAGATTGAAATCTGGTGAATGGATGGAATTCATTAGAGTTGTGCAGTGAAGGCGTGTGGATGGATGGAATCCATACGTGAACTGTTGGAAAAGATGGTCCGGGTGGGATGCCCGTGGATAGGTTGGTGTATGGTCGGAGCCTGCACTGACGGTATTATTTTCTATTACAAGTAATGTTTTTACTTACTGTATTAAATTCTGTGATCTCAATCTATCTATTGTATTTGTTAAATGCTGTTTTATGCAAACTAACCCTATAAGCCTTCCATTGAAGCCTTTATCATTATGTTGCATTTTCCCGGGTGATTTGCGGAGTACAAGTTTGTACTCACGTTACTTTTTCCACACAGAGAAGGAAGACGTCAACTACGGTGAAGATCTGGACGAATAGGCCGCGTCTTACTGTCGTTTGCCTGTGGGCAGGCTTGGGCTTCGCTATTTATCATTTTGCTTCCGCAGTTATTTTCTTTATTTATCTTTGCCAATGGGCGTTGATGTAAGACTTGGCCATAAGGCCGTACCCTTTATTTAATATATGAAGTCATTTGTGCTTGGTATATATCTTTGTTGTACTGTGTGCACTAGCTGATCCTGGACTAGTGCGATTTACACAGAGGATCCAGGAGTCGTTACTCCGGGTTCCGACACGAAGGCCCCCAACGATGAGATCGTGACTCTAGGGCAGGCCATTGGAACATTCATCCAGTGGCCCAAAAGCGACATCTCTCTGGAGGCTTCTAAGGGCAGCGCGAACCAGAGCTAAATGCATTGGTGCTATCTCCACAAGGGCAGTGCGAAGCAGAGCTACCTGCACCGGTGCTATCTCCACGGGTGCTATTCTCGCCAAAGCAACTTGCACCGGTGCTACCATTACAGTCGACTACCATAAAGTCGACCAACAGTCGAGGCAGTGGCCAGGGCAAATCAAAGACGAAGGATGATGACGATATCCCGTACCTGCCATTGGCCCGCAAATTCGTGCTAGACGAGCCGATGATATTCCCAGAAGAGCACCTCGTAACCCTAGGACTTGGTTGCCAAACATTACACGCTTGGTATATGGAACAGTCCAATAGGCCAGAGGCAGAATGGCGCTCAGGTATCACTGTTAAATTCAAGCGGGAACATTTCCAGCACGAAGTTCAGGAATGTGTCTTCGTGGTGACCTTTGACGATATATTTGGTCTTTTCACGCTCAACGTTCTCGACGCCTCACTCGTTCGATGCTGGACGCTGTAAGTCTATACAATCACATTATCTATTCACGTAATACCGATATATGTCACAATTTGTTGCTTTTCTGTGTATATATATAGATTCATGCTGACCGAAGCTAGATCATCGAAATCACCAATTGGTTTCCTGGACCCACGCTTGGTCGCCATTGATACCATCAACGAGGATGCATCCTTCGTCGAGAAATATATTACAACAACACTGCTGGCTCACCACGATAAGGAATTTTTTCTTATGCCATACAATGAGCACTTCCATTGGATTTTAATTGTAATTATACCAAAATGGAACAAGGCTATATACCTTGATTCTCTAAGTAAGAACAAATCCAAGTACACAGCTATCGCCCAAATACTCGATAGGTAAGTACATTATACTCTTTTTTTCCTTCCGAATGACTAATCTAACTTTTTCGAATAACGAAGGTCGTTCGCCACATACGTTCAACAAACACGTGGCTCGACGACAGGGGCCAAGCCCTTGAAACATGCTCGCAATTTTCGGGTGTTCGCTAGCTACACATTAATTAATCCTATACAACACTTAGCAGTAATGCCTTTTGATTTAACATATTCTATTTTTTGCAGTGCCACCAGCAGCAGCCGGGCAACACGTGTGAATTCTACATGTGCCACCATATGAGACTACTCCTCGATTCCACGAAGATCACCAGTTCTAAGGTTTGTCAATCTTTCTACATTTATTTCATACTTGTCAGGTTATATATGTACGCGCGTTGATATTCCTATCGACAGGCTGCGCCCATCTCTACATCTGCATTGAAACAGCCGGACTTTGCACAAATTCGAGGAGAGTTCGCTTGGTTTTTGTGGACTAAAGTCGTAAGATCAGATGGAGAGTTCCACTGCGCACAATGATTTTTTATTGCTCTTATCACTCTGGAATCGAGGTCTTGCGAAATGAACGGATCCATAATCAACGAACGTGTCGGTTGCATAAGCAATACTTGAATGGCAACCATGCACCATCCAAGTATAGCTTATGTAGTCTGACAAGTTCGTTGATTATGGATATGTTCCTTTCGCAAGCCCTCGATTCCGGAGTGATAGAGCAATAAAAAATGCAATGTTACCATCTAAGTGCAAATGCAATGTAGATCTTTTGTAATTGTGTATTTGTTAATGGATATTTTATTTCATTTCAATTAATTGATTTGCGAAATGGATGTTTTATGTTTCTGAAATGAAGTGCGATGTGAATTGGATGTTTTATGTTTGTGAAATGAATTGAGATGTGAATTGGATATTTTATGTTTCTGAAATGAATTGAGATGTGAATCGTATGTATACATTTACATCTTTATCTGTTTGTTTCAGAGGGCATGGCTAGCATTTCCTGAGGCTAGCCAATAAACAGAAATAGATTTAGGGGTAGAAAAGAATATCACAGACGGTTCGTAAGTAAAAACTGTCTGTAATTATCACTATCACAGACGGTTTTTAACTACAAACCGTTTGTGATATATCAATATCATAGACGATTTTTAGTTAAAAACCGTCTGAGAAATATCAATATCACAGACGATTTTTAACTAAAAACCGTCTGTGATATTGATATATCACAGACGGTTTGACAACCGTCTGTGATAACCTTCGATTATCACTGACCCATAAATTTAGACGGTTCAGAAAACCGTCTGTGATGACGGTTTTGAACCGCCTAAAAATACATTAAGCCTCATAAAATATGAAATAAAGTCCAAATATTCCAGAAAAATTCACAGAAGTTCCTGCAGATATTTTGGAATAATTAAAATTATTTTCAACTTATTTTGGTATTATAATTTTATACTTAAATTACTTTTTAATTTCAAAATAAATTTTAAAACTCCAGAAAACTCAGAAAACCCAAATAAAATCCAAATAATTAATTTGACATAGAATTGTTATGGAAAATCAAAATATCATTAGAATTGTTATGGAAAATCAAAATATCATTTTATTTAATAATATTTTTAGGTTTTATAAAGATACTTTTCAAATCCAGCTTTTTCAAAAACTGAAATCCAGGGAAAAACCAAAAATAAAATTTAGGCACCAAAACACATGTTTTTATTTTAAACCAATTTAATTTAATTTAAGTTTTTTACTTCCAAAAACTTTGAAATAAACAACTGGGCAGTTACAGACCGGCTGCACGAATTATGTCCCATCTCCTCAATCCACTAATTGTTGTCCTATCTGCACTCCAAATATAGTGGACACCAAACCACTCACAAATCGATGTCGGGCTTCTTCACAATCTTCTTGAAGAAGTCACCGCGCAAACTCCCGCCAAGCTATCTCGGTGCCGGCAATCACCAAGAGTAAAAAATCACAATTTTGCTAGACGACAATACGTGTGAAAGGATCAATCTAGAGATGAAATGCACTTATTATGGCTCAACCAACTCAAATGAATGCACAATGAGGAGTGAATGTTCAATGCTGAGTCTCTTCTTACTGTCCTTACGAAGGCGGAGGAGTATTTATACCCTCACCAATTAAAACTAGCCGTTACAGGGTATTCCCTAAAAAAATCAGGGTGAGCGGAGCTTAGCTTCTCAAGGTGATTCGTATGAGTCGCTTGGAGCAATCTTGGAGGCGGACGGTAAAGCTTTGTGTTCGATTTGGCGTGATTGGGTGCGGATTGGGCATGGTATATTGGTTCTGACCATGGAGAATGGGGGTTATATTAGGACGGGGATGCATATGAAAGTTTCATATTTATCATGTAACTTCTCAATTTTGTAGTGGAATGGTTGGAATTCAAAACGGGGCAAAGTACTATATTGGGATGTAATGCATGATTATAAGGTAACTTGATAATGAGAATTATATTATCAAAGTGGGAATGAATTCTGCTGGGCACTATCGATTTAGCGGCCAAATTTTTGTATAAAAGGCTGATTTTGTTTGTGAAGAGCTGTTGTTAAATTGGATTGCACTACAGGATTAATTCACTCCCCCTCTCAAGCCATATCAGCAGTCCAATTGATAGTCAGCATTCTACCCGATCCGCCTAAAACCTCACGAAATCAGTTGGATTTTGTTCCTGTTCTTCTCTCCTTATCAAACGCCTCACCTTTTGATTAGTGAGTTTCTACCCTTGCTATAATCTGGAATATTGTGGAACTGGACGAGCTCACGTGCTTTCTCAGCAACTAGATTATTCCTAACATGTTAGATCCACCTATTTCCCATCCTTATCGGCTATACAGAAGCCTCATCCTGATATGCTTCCTTATTGACCATACACAGGTCTGAGTTGTGGGTTATCGTGTCTAAAAAAAATTCTGGGCATTTGCTTTGCACGGTTGCATGGCATGTACATTCATATGTGTTAGAGTTTGTAATCTTGTTTCTCGTTTAGAAGTCAAAGTCGTAGGTCGTAGTCACATTCAAGTCAGAAAGTCGAAATCGTGTTCGAGTCATTGTGGTCGTGCTCGTGCTCGTGTATAAGTATGAGTTTGTTTATCAAGTCTGTGTCAGAGTCGTAGGAGTCACAGTCATAGTCATAGTCATAGTCGAGCCCGACTCGTAGTCGTAGAGCTGGGTATAAAGGGCAGAGCATTGTACCGAGAGAAGGCAAGGTAAGAAAGAAAGCGATCGGGGTGATCGAGCGGAGGTGTTCGCAAGAGCAGCAGATGTGATCGTAAGCGAGTTACGACCACGGTCACAGAGCGAGAAGGCGTGGTTGTAAGCGACCACAGCGGGAAGGCGTGGTCGTAAAGAAGTTACGACCACGGTCGTGAAGTAGCTAACATGGTCGTAAGGGTTACGACAATGGCAGTCGATAGAGCCTTCAACGTGCTCGATAGAATCACAGCGTGGTCGTAATCAAGTAACAACTATGGTGATCGACTGCGGTCAAAGGAAGTGCAGCGCAACGGCAATGAATATGGTCGTAACTTCAGCTGAAGTTACGAGTACGCAGTCGGAGTTGGGAGGCGTGATCAATATGGTTGCAATGACTGCCAGGGTGGTCGGAGAACCAACAGAGCGGTCGTAACGACACAGGAGAGGGTCGTAGCTTCTTCAATGCGGTTGTACAACTACAGTGAGTGGTCGTAAGACTTCTACAATATGTTGTTTTGATTTTTAATCTTACATTGTGCTTGGCCTTGGATAATATCAACTTGTGTTTATTGTTCAATTAAAGGCGGTGTTATCTGTTATCGGGGGTGGGTGTCAGTTCCAATATAAACATTGATTATGGTTTGAGACACTAAACTGAGCCGGATGTTTGGATTAAGGATGAACAGAGTTTTAGTTTTTTTTAGTAAATATAGGAACATTGCATGAAAAACTTTAGGCTATGTGTGGAACATGGGAATTAATTTTCCCAAATCCTACGGAATTGAACTATTCCCACAGAATTCCTATGAAATTCCTGTGTTCGAAATAGGCCTTTGAAATGGCATACTAAGTGATAAGTGTGACCCATTCCGTTTGGTTTGGTAAAACAAATAATCTTGCATTGTCATCTTGTGAAATACTGAAAAATATTTCGGTATTGAAACAGGCATCCCAGTAAGTGTGCGGCAGGGGTTTGTGGATGTGAAGTTTGACATGTCAAGTGGGTATATTTGTCAGCAAATTGCATAATAGGTATCACAGGCTAGTGTCCACATGAGGTTAAGGGGCTCTATTTTTAACATAGAGGTTAGTTCCTCAGGTGAATTGTTCGACTAGCTTCTTGGATATTACATTGTCTCATCCACTTTACTTGCCTTTTCATATGGAATTGGACCAAGGCTAGCTCACTGTGCAATCCCCGTTTGATTTGTTTGCTTATTTCCTCAGTACTAATACCTTTATTTGAGAGTTTTGTAACATTCTCTTTTTTTGGGTCCAGAAACGTATATATAAAGAGCTGAATAGCCAAGATTGGGTTATGGGGTGGAGTGGGAGGAGATCGCGGCATCCAGCGGTCTCCCATCCGACTAGTCGACGTGGTAGTTTATACCAACGGAATCGTGGTCAAGGCTCATCAGTTCAGCTACGTGGACGGCACTGGGGTGGTGCATACGGAGGATCCATGTGGAGTTTGACATGTCAAGTGGGTATATTTGTCAGCTAATGTACGTGAATGGCCCGTACCAAAAACTTGAATGCATGCTCCATCTTCTTCCCTCTATGATAAGAGATATATTTTTGTTGTATTATATTATTATTAGCAAAAAGGGTCTTTCTTTGGTTAAGCGAAAATGCTCTCGATTAGTGATTTTTTAAATATGTAGAATGATCCATTCTTGTGAGGAAGCATGAACACTGCTAATACGAGCTAGCAGCACTCTTCTTCACTTGTACGTGCAATTAATCAATTATCAAAAAATGCATGACGTCCATTTCAATCGCCCCTGCAAACTTGGCGTTTACATTCTTCCCTGATCCATCCGTCCATCTGCCGATCGATGCATGGTCGATCAAGCTAATATACTCCCACACTGCAAGGAGCCGTTCATGGAGTGTGAGTGTGTATCTACGTACTACTGCTCTACCGTGTTGCTGCAATAAGACGGGGATCCCTTCACTGGCTAGTCCTATACATGCCACAACGGAATAGTTGATGGGATATAAATGCCACAATAGGTTCGTGTTGGACTTTTAGCATAAACTAGTCATGTACCATGTGTTGCAACGAAAACCCAAACTATAGAAGCCATTATTGGGTAATCCAACTGGCCAACTTCCTAATGTACGTGAATGGCCCGTACCAAAAACTTGCATGCATGCTCCATCTTCTTCCCTCTATGATAAGAGATATATTTTTGTTGTATTATATTATTATTAGCAAAAAGGGCCTTTCTTTGGTTAAGCGAAAATGATCTTGATTAATGATTTTTTAAATATCTACAATGATCCATTCTTGTAAGGAAGCACTCTTCACTTGTACGTGCAACTAATCAATTAGCAAAAAATGCATGACTACGTGCAACTAATCAATTAGCAAAAATGTCCGGGACGTACGGCGCAACAGCAATATGAACGCCTCGAGTTCGTCACTAACAGCGGCAGAGAGTACGAATACGGCCAAGCCACTGGGGAGGCCTTCAAGATGCCCGTGTTACAGGAAGGCAAGATCATGGCCTTCTTTGCGTGCTCCGGGGATCTCCTTGACGCGCTGGGCGTTTACATTCTTCCGTGATCCATTCGCCCATCTGCCGATCGATGCATGCTCGATCAAGCTACTCCCACACTGAAAGGAGCGGTTCATGGAGTGTGAGTGTGTATGTACGTACTACTGCTCTACCGTGTTGCTACAATTAGACGGGGATCCCTTCACTGGCTGGTCCTATACATGCCACAACGGAATAGTTGATGGGATATAAATGCCACAACAGGTTCGTGTTGGACTTTTAGCATAAACTCGTCATACACCATGTGTTGCAACGAAAATCCAAACTATAGAAGCAAGTCGATCAAATGAATCATTTTGAAGAACTTTTAATTGATCCCATACGAAGGAAAGAAACATGACTAAATAAGATTTGACTTCTTTACATTCTGATAAAAATTGACAAAACATTTCGTCACCGAATATAGTTCTTGTGGAGAACTTCATCCTAAGCCTTTGCAACCTGCATTATATCAGTTGTCTTGATGACAGTTGCACGTAGACTGTACTACAATGGGGTGGAAGGTGGATAGAGTGTTCTTAATCTTTTTGCTCATATAGGATCTTCTTGCCACAAAGTTGAAGATTGGTACAATTTCTGTGCAGAGTAGAATTGTACTCCCCGACCGTTTGGAAATCAGCAAACCTCAGTCGGATCCACTCTTGCTCTACCTGAGGAAGGATGATTTACTTTAGTTTCTCGAACCACTTCTTTATTGCAGTCCACAAAGCTATTAAGCTCTTCTCTGCCATGTACTCATTCTTGAGAGTGAGACAGAGATGGTGCCTGAGGCCTCATTTTCCTCAGGGGTGGGTTCGGCATCCTGCGGTGCACCAATCCTAATGGCAGCATGGAGCTTCTTGGCTCCAAGTATTATCTCGACACCGGAAGCTCAAGTCAAGTAGTTTTGGCCATGTTGGGCTAGCTCCTCGAACTCTCGGTTCGTGATGCCTGTCATCTACATCTGTATGAAAGGAATATATAAGTTTACTGCTGGTAAACATGCATAGATTTACTGTAGGGAAATAAATTAGACAAAGGTACAAAAGATTCTCATAGTGTTCCAAAATTTTCTATGCATTTTCTATAAATTTTACTATTAATTTCAGTGATTAAAGGCAATTTAAATAATTATGATTAATCAAAAGAGTAGATAAATACAGAAAATATAGAAGCTACTGATGTAGTCACGGGTACGCTCCTAATTCCACCATCTGTAGGTACTGTTTTATTTGATCTAGGAGCAACGCATTCATTTATTTCCCGAAGATTCTTGGAAAAGAATAAATTGCAGCCTGAACCCTTAAATAAACCAATGGTGGTTAGTATGCCAGTAGGCATAATCGAGGTGTCATCTATAAGGAAGAACCAAGCTATTATTATTTATAACACCAGATTTCTTGTTGACCTGTATGTCATAGACTTGAGTGGCCTAGACATAATCTTAGGTATGGATTGGTTATCAGCTCATGGAGTGAACATAAATTGCGAATATAAGAGTGCTTCCATTAGAAAGCCAGATGGGACTAGAATAACATATGTGGGAGCGAGAACGTTAAGGCACTAGTAGGAATGTGCACATACATGACTAACAGACTTCGTCATAATAAAAGTCCGATTTGTCATAAATATTCTTTTTGTGACGAATTAGTGACGAATTTCGGTTCGTCAAAAACGGAGCGTCACATTTGTTGCACGGTGACGAAACTGAATTTTTCGTCATGGAAGTGCTTTCATCCGTGACGAAGATGTTTTTGTCGTAGAACCGTTTCCCTTCTATGATGAAACCAAAATCGTCACTGTTTTCGTCACAAATTGAATGCCGAGCCTTTGTGGGAGCTGATGTGGACAGTGGCACATGGCAGCGTCCACGCTGGAAGCTGACGTGGCTGTGCCACGTGGCGGTCCCACGTGGTCGATGACGTGGACAGAACCACGCTGGAAGCTGATGTGGCAGTGCCACGTGGCAGAATCCACGATGTCAGCTGATGTGGCGTGCCACGAGCAGGCGCCACGTGTCGTTGTCCATGCTGGCAGGTGACGTGGCACAAGGCACGTGTCGGTTCCTGGTTTGTCCACGTGGCTTTCCATTGTTTATTGGTCCACATGTACAACGATCATTTCGTCACAAAATTAAACCCAGTTCGTCACAAATCTACTGGACAAAAATCACAGAATGACAACATATTACATTGTTCAAGCTCACAAGCACATATTTTTCAGTTCACAAGCAAATATTGACAGGAGTTCACGAATCACGACACCACTAACAGAGTTCACGCATCAAGCCATACGAGTTCACCGCATGAAGCCGCCACACAAGTTCACCGCATGAAGCCACAACAGAAGTTCAAGACTGAGAGTTACCAGCGCCGCCGTTCAAGAGCAAGAGACGCTTAAGGAGCATATTGTTCTCTTCCTGTTGCTTCTTAAACTCCTCAAACTCCCTTTCAGTCTTTTCTGTCTTCTTCTTCAGTTCGTCTACTTGTTGGTGGAGAGCAGTTGAACTATCTTGTTCAGCAGCAAGTTGTTTGTAACATCCCAAATTTTGGAATGTTCAAAAATTTTGAAGAATTTAAAATTCTATTTGCATCTTGTTAACATTTGACGTTTTTTCCGAAACTTTATTTGGATTTTCCCAAGTGTGTGCTAAACAAAATAATAATCGGAAATTATGCCCAAATACAAATAAGAATTTTGATGGTAAAAGGTACAAATTAATTTAAAATGTGAGTTAAAATACCAGGAAACAAAAATATAGGAAATCAAATTGACCCAAGCGCTCAAACTCAGGTTCAACTCTGAGGTTTTCAAACTTAAAAATTTAAAATGAATTATAAACTTAAGTCTAAAAAATAATCAAAGTGCAAATTAAAATCCAAAAATCGAAGCCCGAAGGCAAACTAAATAAAATAGAAAATAGAGAAATATTAGATATTGTACCTAGATATTGGAACCAGATTTGAATTAAATTAAAAAGTTCAAGTCCCAAAATCATGCATAAAAATTCTTTCCCCTTTATCTTTTCTCTCCATTTCTCCCTATGCCATGTGGAGCCCTCCTCTATTCTCTGTCCTCCCTCTCTCTCCCAATCTTTCTCTGCCCGTATGCCCCTTTTTCCTCCCGGCTGAGCCCGCGTCACTCCCTCTGTTCTCCAATCGCAGCTGCGTCACCCGGGCCCGCCTCCCTGTGCGCTCGTCACCCCGCGTCAGCCATCACTTGCTCGGTCACCATCACCGCACGCCGTCGCCCTCGTGTCCTCGCCCCTGTCAAGCTGCACCGAGCGCCATGCCCAGCCCCGAACCACTCCCGTCGCCCCCTCTGCGGGCACTTGTCTCGCGCCCATGCCGCCGTCGCTATTCTGAGCCGGTACCTCACTCACCGGCCACAGTGGCTCCACATTGGCTCCCCCACCAACTCTATAAGTGGCATTCGACCTCATCCAGGCCTCCCCACGCCCTCCCCTCTCCTCTTCTTCCCCAGCGTTGTGAGCTCACCGCTGCAACTTTCCCGCACAATTCCACTGCTCCGGCCATCTACTCCCCAATTCAAGAGTGTCATAGCAATCCTCCACTCCTCAACCGCCTTCCCACCGAACCAATTCAATTTTCATGTACCAAGCTTGTTGCACGGTTCATCCTCCCCAATTCCGGCCAGAACCGCCGCCGCTGCCCCCGTTTCTTGCTCGTTGGACTTCGGCCCGATTCCCTTCGCCGGGAGCACCCTCAGGTCTCCACAGAGCCTCCCCGAGCACCGCCCCGCTCTCCCCTCTACCATAGCTCACCGGCGCCGATGGTCCTCCCCGCACCGCCGCAAGCTCCGGTGCCGGCACGCCTCGGTGCTTCCCCGGCTCAGCCAAACCCGCGGTGAGCACCCCCGTGACCCACTCCTGCTCACGCCCCTCTCCAATCTCTCTCTCTCCCACCACGGCGGCGCCGCCACATTTCACCCCTACTCCGGCCGCCACGAGCTCGTGCTGGCCGCCCACGGCGCCTTCCCGGCCAGAGACGCAACGCCGTGCGCCTCCCCTGTTTCGGCCGAATGGAGGAGCCCAGTTTCATAGTCGCCTCTTGGAAAACGTTTTCCCCTACCCAGTCGCAAAGGGCCGCCGGTCCAATTGGCTTACCTAGTGAGCTTAAGACACAGCCTGCACCAGCTCCCGAGTTCAATTCCCATTGGGCGCATGTTTTTCTTTCCTTTTTATTTGGTTTTGCTAGTCACTTCAACTGAGGAAAAGAGGAAAAAAATTAAGAAATAGTCTATGAAAACTAATAATTTTAGAGAGGGCATAAATAACATTATTTAAGATTTAATATTAAGTTAGTCATCATGTATGAGTAATTAGTGTGCCTTTATTTAGTTACTCTAGATCTAAAAATTTATAATGTAATATTAATAGAAGATAGTTCTTTTGTGTAATTGTCCATTTATCACAAGAACCTTAATTAAAATAAAAATAATAATTAAAATTTGAGAGACCATGTGGTCGTGACCCCATGAGAGTGATGAGTAATTGACAAGGGTTTAGGTTAGTCGAGTTTGGTTTGGGTGGTTCGGAGTCGAGTCATTGCATGGCGCAATTGGGCTCGGTCGGACTTGGTCAATCCTGGTCAAAGGGTTTAGGTTGCATATTCTAATATTTTGACAGGTTTGGACTTCGGCATGGTAAGTGATGTTATTTACGCGTTCATGTATCGAGCGGTGCTATTTGACGTGTTTCTTGTCTGTGTGGCTGCAGGACGTCGAGTGGAGTCGTGGTGAGACACGGTGGACCGGACTAGGCGCAGGTGGCGCTGAGGTCAGAACGGTCGGGATGTGTCAAAGACGACGTGGACTCGAGGTGGTTGCAAGACATGCGAGACAAGGAGCGTGGAAGCTTCCCGGAAGGTGCAGAAGGGGCGAAACGGGAATTTCGCAAGGCTGCACAAGCGGGAGCGGGCTCCGTTGGATTTAGCGGGCGTAATGGGGTGGAGACCCGTTAGCCATGGGCTATAAATAGGTGGAGAGGGCTGCATGCCTCCACATGGATTTTGGAGGGAATTAGGGTTTGCTAGAGTCAAAAGAGGCTTTGTGAGGTTGTTTTGGCTTTAGGCTTTAGTTGTTGAGAGTGGGGGAGATGGACAGAGGGCTGTCTGGGTGTTGTCTCCCATAGCTTCTCCTTCCCACCATGGGTTCTTGAGTTCTTGGGTGTGTGAGAGCTTGTGGAGAGGAAGAAGAGTGAGTTGAGCCACCATGTAATCATTCCTCTGTATTCAATCGTGTCATCGGGACTCCTTGTAATCATCTTGCTTGGTTGGAATGAAAATCTGAAGTTTATGTCTCCTCCCGTGCTCTCTGTTCTTCGTTCTTCCCTTTTGTGCAATTTCTTGATTTTCTGTGTTTTGAGTTCTTGATTGCTGGGAAGGCCCAAAATGGGTTGCTTTTTGATAGGATAGTGCCTCAAGATCATTTGATCAAATTTCCCAAGAGCAAACCTCTTTTATTCTCAGATTTGGCTTTTTGGGTTGCTCTGTTCTTCTTTTGCCCTTCTAGGGTTTTTGAGCATTTCTTGTTTCCCTTTGCAAGATGGGCTGAGTTTTGGCATGGAGAGTCCTATGGCTATTGCTAACATATCTGCAAAGTTTCTTAGCCATAGGATCAAAGGTTTGGAAGCAATTTGATTTTTCGCTCGGGTTGTGCAAAAATTCATATTTTTATCCATAATCTGAAATTCTTGCTTCTTGGTTTGATTCTCTTGTTTCCCAAGGTCCCCTTACTATTTAGTATGTTGTAGTAAGGCCTTGGATCAAAAAGATTGAGAGCAAACCTTCTTTTTAGCCAAAAATCCGAAGTCTCAAAGTTGCAGCCTGAAATTCCTGTTTGCTGTTTTTCTCGAGAGGTACTACCGCTCCTGGAGAGGTACTACCGCTCAGCGGTACTACCGCTCGACCCAGCGGTAGTACCGCTCGTCCCAGCGGTACTACCGCTTGCAGCCAGTCTTGCGCTGAATTTGTTTTTCTTGGTTGCTTCCTTCTGGGTTTAGTTTTTCCTTATCTCTGTGATTTCCAGTGAGGGCTTATTTTCTACCTACATAGCTTCCATAACTATTGGAGGAGAAGATACTCTTTGGGGGCGATTTTTAGAGATCGACATTCACCCCCCCCCCCTCTGTCGCCATTTCGGTCCTACAAAATTCATATCAAAGAAATTAGCCAACAAATCTTATTAGGCTGTAAATGAATTTGTTAAAGATTTAATATTGGTTAATTACCACATATGCATGAGTAAGGTGTCTTTGTTAGTTGTCTTAACCTAAAAACTAAGTGTAGGCAATAAAAAAAAGGGTTCTAAAAGTAATAAACAACTAACCAAAAAGACCTCCAAGTTAAATTTAGGGAAAATAAATTTGACACCAAATGTAACTATAAATATCAAACCCAGCCGTCACTTAATGTACATGTGTAGGATCTTTTATTGACAACTTACTTTGCATTAAACAACAACTAAAAATACATAAAATGATAACAACCTTTAATAAAAAAGGTGTCCTTAAGTAGAAATGTCATGTTAGAGAAATGTATATATGTGTGGCATTTGTAATAAAGTAGCTCCTTAGGTCAGCAGGTGCTTAAAAGTAAGTTAACTAATGTAGTGTCGTCAATGGTAGTTATCACTAGCGTGCTCATCAACAAATAAATTTTAGTGTTAGATTTTGCTAAATAGCAAGTCCTGAAATATAACCTTATAAATCAAGCCTTGCTAGACAAATAAATAAAGCCAAGCCTAATAATAATAACAAAGACATAGACAAAATGATAATGGTGCCACCAATTGAACCTCAACGTTAGATTTAGTAAATAATAATGTCAAGCATGATGGAGTATAGTAAGCTACGACCCGTGTAAATAAATCCTAATTTAGATTAAATTAAGCCTAATAATAATTGAGGACACATAAAATGTTGAGCCATAAAATGTTGCATATCAAATTACTAGTAATATGAGTTAATCCGGTAAGATCAAATTTGTATACATCGTGTATGTAGTATAATCCCAGAATATTAGCGCTCGACAAAGTAATACCCAACTAAACTTGTACATTAATTCGTAGGTCCATCCTAGCTCATGGAACTCCCTTGATAAATATAAAAATAATAAAAAGAAAGTCATCAAGCAAAAGGTCAAGCCTCGCTTTTTCCCCGATCGGCCATGTCTGGCCACCTTCTTTTCCCAAAAGTAGATACTTCCTGTAGGTACATCTTCACTTTTGATCCCTCGTATTTCTAAAATTTTCCCTCACGGTAAAGCATTCAGACCACCCGTCCTCCTGCTTAAACCTAGCTGCCGCTGCGCTTACAACACACTAAACTGAATCATCCTTCTATTCTCAAATCATAATAAATGCATAATTTAAATTAAATCAAGTAGTTAAAGTGATTGGATTTATTTGGGTCTTTTGAGTTATTTGCTTTTGCTTGTGTTCAGTCGTTAACACGTAATTAGAAACTGGAGATCTGAAGATTCTAAGAGCTAATCGAGAGCAAGATCAGAGTAAGGATGAAGACCGGGGACTAGAGGACCATCGCATGAGACCGCTTCGAGTGAGCTCAAGACCGCGGTAAACCGCGCAAGGCGAGTCAATACTTTGATCATGTTGAACCTACATTTTCTGCAAATTATTTTGGTTTAAATTATCAAATTGCATGCTGTTATTTTATATACATATGCATGACTAATTTAAGATTCTAGTTATATGCCCATTGTTCGACTTGATTGATATTACCCCTCCTTTAGAATATTTGAATATGTGAACCTTGTCACCCTAGTAAAATTATAATGGTAATCTTTCAAAAATAAGTCCGTAATTATATGCCATGCTTAGTACTGCTTAAATACTCGGGGCGCTGAAATGCCTCAAGCATCACTTTTAATCATGAGAAACTTTGGTTGGGCAGTCATGGTGGTAATGACTGGTATATGTTGGATATGATTATTTTTACTCCCAAAAACCTCAAATTGCTTAAATATCTGGGCGGATGGTTCGAGTGTGTGTGTGTGTGTGTGTATGTGGTGCGGTGGAAGCACAAAATGAGTAGTGGTAAATCCGCCCAGATACCACTAAGGACTGAATCTTGTCATGACCTCTTGTGTAAAACAAGTACAACCACAAGTCTGTAAAGTACAACTTGGCTTAGTAAATTTACCGGACCCTGAAAGTCATCATCATGGCAGTAGTGCAAGGGGCTGTCTAGGTGGCGGACTTGAATGGGACACCTCAAGAGGTTGTCTAGGTGGCGGGCTTGAGGGTGAAGTTCTTCTGCGGCGTGCTAGCAGTGTGGGTAGCCAGCTGCTAGGCGCATAGGAGGGGAACATCCTGCACAACGAATGGGACCCACCGCAAATGGGAGCCTCCCATAGGGTGAGATGACGGAAGGGGGCGAGGTACTTTGAACGGTTACTGTGATGGTTGGCTCAACTGCACGACTAAGGAATCGTGTGGGGCAATGAGTAAACTGTCTCTTGTGGGTAAAGTGTACAAACTCTGCAGAGTCAAAACTATTCGAATAGCCGTGCCCACGGTCAAGGGCGGACATGGGAACTTAACCAGATATAGTTCTATTTCAAAAACTTTGTGGGTGGAATTGGTAAAGTGGAGGGCAGAGAAAGGCCCTGATTTGTGTTGCCCTGGGTGTCGCCCCAGTGATAAGTTAAGCGGTTATGACGCTAAAGGATTAAGCATATGGTGTAGAGGCCATGTAACGGTGGATGGAATCTGGATCGCTATTATTATTGCATTCTTTCACACCTTATGTTTCAGTTCAAACTGCTAGGTCTTAGGAGATTTCCATGTATCATATTCCAAAAGCGATTTTCGGCAAATAAAATAACCCGAGCCTCTCCTTTGTTAAGCCATGCATACTATTTATTTGCATTCTGTGTATTGACTCACGGAGCACGGGGTTGGAGTGCTCACACTCGCTTTTGCGACAAAATTCAGAATCAGGAATCAAACCACCTCGCCTCAGCAACAAGATTGGACAAGCTGGCGGAGAAGATGAAGATGTCAAGGGCTAGGTCGCGAACCTCCAGTTGGCTGCCTGTGGGCATGTCCTGAAGGTCCCACTTGTGTGCTTCATTCCGCTGCTGCAATTTATTGATTTCGGCCTAATCGGCCCATGAGTAAGTCTACTATTATATTTACGCTTCCGCATGATATGTACTTTGATATTCAGAACTGTAATCTGTGAGCACTATCTACTGATCCAGGGAATAGTGCGGTGGAATCACAGAGAAATCCGGATTGTAAAATCTGGGCTCCTACATTGTTCCCGAAGCGCTTTCTCTGTAGATGTCTCTGTTTTGGTGGAGCTTGTCGGGATACCAACATTCTTCAAAAATTGGGTGTTGCAGCTGCTCTGGGAGAGGACCTTGGAAACAACATCAGCACTAGGCAACGGTGCCTGCCCATCAGCAACAGGTTCTGCTCGCATAGTTTCCATAGTAGACTGCAAAATTCAAGGATTAAACATTAGGTTACACATAGTGGAAGATGACTTAAATTGAAATTAAAAAAAATCATAAACAGATAGACCAAAGATACATGGATTAATTCAAAATAGGTAATGCATAGACTTCACTGATTCATAACAAGTACTTGACATAAGCATAATGAGGGGAAACCTACAGCAGGGCATAGGTGTAAAATTACAACTTGAAAATGATAATGCGACATTAGGTTACTCCTTGCTGCTGCTGCTGCTACTGCTTACTGCTAATGCTACTGCCTGCTGCTGCTTCTCCTTCTGTTATGACAATGACTTGAGCAGATTTCAAGGAAAGCAAATGAAGGTACTTACAATTGCTTCTCTTGCAGTGTCACTCAGGCCCTTTTTCCTACTGGTATGGAAGTCCTTGTTCCACTGCATCAAGTTCTTCATGAAGTTCATCATGTTCTTCATCAACTTCTTCACCGAGTTCTGCGTCCTTCTTCTTGTTCTTCTCCTTCTGTTTCAGATTGGAAATTGCACATGTGTGCAACTGTTATACAAAGGCAGTGGGTATTGAATATAAAAAGTAACAATAAAACACAACCATCACTTACATATGAGTGCAGCTGTGCAACATAGCTGCAAGATCCTGTAGCCTGATGGTACCTGACTTTTAAACAGTTTCGCTTGTTCTGCTCAGAGATTGCCTACAACTTTCTTTGTGTTTGGACTCCAACACAAGTAGAAAATAGAAAGACTAGACAAGAACTTGATGAGTTCGCACCACTTGAGCAACACATACCTTGTTCTTACCACTTGACCACTTTTCGACGAGTTCACACCACTGTGCATCAGTCATGTAAGGGACAGGAGAGGTCGTTTGGATCTCATCAGCAGGGACGCCATTGAAGTAGGCTTGCTTCAACTTGTACCGCATCTGCCGTACCCCAGACTGGAATACACTCACACATGCTTCCTTTGTTGGCTTGTCAGTGGTGTCAATGACCAGCCTCGCCTGCCAAAGTGTTAATGCAAATCCATTACTAAGTTGCTCAAGGCAGAGTTGAATGTAAGAACAAGAGTGTAGATTTATACTTACAGATAGCCTGCCCACAAATCCCTCAAAATGTTCAGTTTCTTTCTTGTATTGTTTCCAATGTGTCAAAATCGGTACTTGAGACCTAACTACTACACCTACCTCTGATGCAAACTTGGCAGCTTGCACTGGTTCATGTGGCCTTCTGTTCCCCTCGACAACAGAGATGGCCATCCTTCTTCCCATCGATCTGGTCATTTTGTCAAGCAAAACTCCCCTAGTTGCTGACCTCGGCTTCCTCGCTCGTGTTTGCATTGGTACTACACAGTTTTCATACATTCAGATTGTTAGAAATCAAATAGTGAGAATTGATTGATGGTCATGTAAGTATAACCAACCTTCATCAGTGGGGTCATTCTGCTGACCGGTCTGCTCTTCGCCATGGCTAAGGTCATCTGGATATGTCCAGTCCCTTAGAGGGCTAGGATGGCTGTCCACACCAATGTCTCCAGTCAATTCATCAAAGCATACATCTTCACCGCCATTGTTTTCCGCTGCTGGTGGCAAGGTGTGTTCACCTTGTGCAGATGTGCGCTGCCTTTTAGACCGAGTAGAAACTCCAAGAGGCACCTCTGTTGGTGGAGTTGAATTCACTCTCTTAGATTGCCTTCCCCCAAGACCCATATCGGCGCTGCCTTTTGTCCTTTTGGCACAGACTTTTCTACGCGTAGTTGGAATAGGAGGCTGAAATTGGAGAAAAAACATAACCAGTAAGCATGCCCACAAATTAACCAAGTATATACACAACAAAGAATTGCATTGCTATCTAACCCCCCTCCCTCCCATCACAAGCCAAGATAGAAGAAGCACCTCAATTGCGAGGGGTACTGGCTCCTCTTCTAAATCTGTATCTGTATCACCACCTCCCTTAACTCCCTCTCCAGCTTCAGGGAGATATTCCGATGAATCAGAACCTTCAGCGTCACAACCCTTGCTGCCTGACTTTTTTTGCCTTTGCAAATGCAGTTTTTGTGCACAATGATTTTAGACCAGAAGCTAAACCATTGACGCCAAGTTCTTCCATTCTTCTAACATTCTCCATGATATTTGCGGCCCACGCTCGTTCATAACCATTTAGTGGCGGTACTTACATGTGTAAACACATGTTTAGAAATAGAGTACTAGATATATTAAAAATTTAAGCACATGTCAACTTCAATCAACTAGGAAACATGTAACCCTAGCACTATCCAAGGTTCAACCGCTAGAATACAGCACACATCGTCACGGTAAAAGGATTTTGGGGTACCTCTTGCTACGCTACGTCGGCCTCGGCCTCTTGTCATCGTGGTCGCAGATCCGGAGCGGCGGGCGTCGACGAAGGGGTAGTAGATCCGGTGCAGCGGGCGTCGACGAAGAGGTTGCGGCTCGGGCGTGGAAGCTGTCGGCGAAGGGGATCCGGATCTGGCGGCGGTCGTCGAGGAAGGGGTTGCGGGTCGGGTGTGGCAGCTGTCAGCGAAGGGGATCCGGATTCGGCCGGTGCCGTCGTCGAGGCAGTTTTGGCGCCGTCGGCGGGGCTGATGTCGACGAAGGGGATCTAGCTCCGGTGTCCTCGTCGAGGGGGTGGCGGCTCCGGGTCCGAGCCCAGGGCGACTAGGGTTCGGAGAGGAAGGCGAGAGGGTGGCGCTGCAAGGATGCGGGCGGTTTTATTGGGCCACAACCAGTGTTCAAAATACCACAATTGCCCTTGACTGAACTCGATGGTGCGGCGTTTCTCTTTTTCGCGCGGAGGGCAAAAGAGAGAATTTGGTGTGGCGGCATTGCTCGGCGCACTGCTCAAATTTTCGAGCAGGGACCCGAATTTTTGGGTTTTATATTTGATAGAGTTCCGTGTCTTAGCATATTTTCGTATAAAATCCATATTTTTCATAAACTTCACATTCACGAGTGGATACATCAGTTCTAACTTTTTTGTTGTATATTTATAAATTAATTATAGCGAACACTATAGTGTTTCTCTTATTCCATACTCTCTCTCATGGCTTCTCTATCAGCCGAAGGCAAAAGACACCACCCACAGCCCAAAAGAACATGTCCTATACCTAGCTACCCTGCTTCTTCGATCAGGTTGCATGCCGACACCTAATCTGACCAACGGGAAACAGGTATCGATCGCAAATCCCAATTCGAGTTCATCTGAAAATGCAATTCCAAAAATAGCATTTGAGAAGCCGTCAACCCAACCTAAACCCTAATTTGGTGAACCTAAACCCTTTTTAGAAAGCATCAAACCCTACCTCCTTCTATAGTTGGCCCGAGTGAACCTAAACCCTAATATGGTGAACCAAAGCCTTAACCAGAGCCCTAACCTAGTGAACCCAGTACCCTAACCTGATGGTGCCGCCAGATATGACGACCATGTCATCCGATGCACAAATCTCCAAGCAAATCACAAGGCCACAAATTCGAATGATTTGCACAAATAATCATTCGACGGATATTATGTTTATTCATATATTCAAAATTTTAGAGCTGTTAGCATGCGGCTGGTACCACTCCTATCACTAGGTATACTATGCACTAGAGAGGTCAGTCAGCATAGGCTTCTCCACTCAGACACTCGTTCTAATTTATATATTAGCAAAAAATATTAAAAATATAGTGATGTATATACTTCTTCCTACATGACAAATTCGAATATTTTTATACGTATTACTAGTTAAAATCTTAAAATTTTGGCTGACATTTTAGGAGTATAGCCATTTGAATTTTGAACGGAGGGAGTATTTCTTTTTACCGCATCGTGAATAGGTCGCCCCATTCAGTTCGTCCGCCCCAACCTCTAGGTCTCCGCCGCCGCCGTCCCCCATCTCTCCTTCCCCTGGTCGCCGCCGCCGCCGTCCCCCATCTCTCCTTCCCCTGGTCACCGCCGCCGTCCCCCATCTCTCCTTCCCCTGGTCGCCGCCGCCGTCCCCCAGCTCTCCTTCCCCTGGTCGCCGCCGCTTTCTAGGTGCAGTGGCGCCATGTCCCAGTGGGCCGAATCCTCTGGCGGTAGCATGGCGTCGAGGAGGATGCATGGAGACAGGAGCTCCCGAACCGCGGATCTGGTGTCGGTTCCGGTTGGTGAAGAGACCGGCCTTCCATTGGTGCCTTGCCCGGACTACAAGCTTGCTAGGGTGATCGAGCGACGGTCTAAGAAGGAGAACCACAACCTTGGGCGTGTCTACTTCAAGTGCCCGAGGGATGGGGTGAGCTTCTTTGTCAGTTCTTTGGTGATTTTGGCAATGCTCGGGTTAATTTTTTTAAAAAATTTTCTAGTATGTGAAACACTGTGGGTACTACAGATTCCAGAGGCAGTATTTTGAGCAGTTGAAGGAGTTAGAGGTGATCCAAGTCAGGCAATTGCAATCAGAGGAGGAAGAGGAGGAGGAAGGAAGTGAAGGCCGCTCAAATGGCAAAGCTGACAGGAATGCAATGGAACTTAACCTGCGGAAACTTCAGTGGAAGATGAACATGTTAATTCTTTGTTGTGTTTTGGTTGTTGGATTTGGAATCATGTATGTTGTATTGAAGTAGGTCATCCACATGTCTTGTGTCCGGACAAGCACAAATTTATGTGAATACAGTGCAGTTTTAGAATACAAGCACAAATTTTTTTCGTTTTTCTGTCTTGCTGATTCTGGTTAGCTGCTCCCTATCTGACTTGGAATACAGTGTTGATTCTTTGTTGTCTTGCTATTTTTGCGGCACCATGACTGGGAGATACTCATCATGGAGGCTCATCTGCATGTACCTTCAGATGATGACAAGCAGAAAACACTTAAGATAAATGTGAACAACCAGAGAGTTAACCAGAGGATCGGAGTTGATCAGAACAAATTTATATGAATACAGTGCAGTTTCAGAATACATGTTTTCCCAAATGTTATACATGAAAAATCCTACAAGCCATCATCATCTTCACACATGTCGTTTACGCCATTGTCACTGTCACTGCAATACTGCATAATAGTGTCATCTTCATCATCGCTGTCTTCAAGCATGTCAACTTCCCTCTTACTTCTTATAAGGTCTGCTAAATTAGCTTCAATGACAGTGGCTTCTCTATCATCCACATGGTGCGTAACTTGATCACCATCACCCTCATGCACGTCATGCTCTGTATCAGAACAGTGATCATCTTGGTGCACTTCATGCTCTTTTTCAGCCACCTTATACATATCCCTATGTTCAAACTTTTGCACAACCCGCCAAGCTTTGCCCAAGGAGGTGTCCTGCAAATAAAATATCTTCCTTGACTGTGTTGCAAAAATGAAAGGGTCATCCTTGGACCAGAATGACTGAATGTTAATGGATTTGAAATGTCCATCATCTCTAATGCCTACAGTCTTGCCAACTTGATTGTACCAGTCACATCGGAAAAGAACCACCGTCCTACGGGCTTGTAGATTGGAGTTATACTGCAGCTCAATAACCTCTCTAAGGACACCATAAAATTCCACTGATTTGCCTCCATGTGTGCCATCGGTCATGACACCACTATTCTGTGTCTGCAGGTTTTTCTCACGGTCAACACTGCTATACCTGACTCCATTGACAATGCAAGCTGCACAGCTCTTGACTCGGAGATCAGGACCACATGCCAGTGCATGCAAACCTTCAGTGACCTCTGTTGGTTTCTCTTTACGCAGCTCCATGATCTGCACACAAACATAAAACCACCACCACCACTAAATTGTGGTATAACTCTGCTAATGATCAGCCTAACACAATTAAAATATGCTAATCACTTACATGAGACTTAAACCATTTTGGAAATTCTGATGCTAGCCTCCTGTCAACATCTAATGCCCCTTCTTTCTCTAAATGTTGTCTGTATATGCTGTAGGACATATAAGGATTATTAGGAACATTTGATATGTAATATAGGAAACAAGAAATTAGCATATATAAAATCATACTTACTCCACATATGGTTCAACCTCGTCGCAGTTATTAAGCACATACCAAACTAGCTTGTCCATAAGTTTATCATCGATGTGTTGTACCCTATTCTTGCCAATGAGCTTAACACCATGCATGAAAACAGAGGTGTCACCATCTAATGGCCCATCATGTGACACATTTACGTCCCGGTTATATCTTGTGTCAACATCCTCCATGTACCTCTCACAAAATGCCAATGTCTCACTTTCTACATAAGCCTCCGCAATTGATCCTTCAGGCCTCGCCCTGTTCTTTACGAGATTCTTCAATGTGCCCAGTCGTCGTTCTATTGGGTACATCCATCCATACTGTACGGGGCCTCTAAGCAGTGCCTCGTCAGGTAGATGGACAGCCAAGTGCACCATCACATCAAAGAAGGCCGGTGGAAAAATCTTCTCAAGCTTGCATAAGATAAGTGGGATATCCTCTTTCAGCTGTTTCACGACATCTTTCCTTAGAGTTCTACTACACAGTTGCCTGAAGAAGTTCCCAAGGTCTGCAACAACTTTGTATACATCTTTGGCAACAAAACCTCTTAAGCCTGCAGGTATGATCCTTTGGAGAAGGACATGGCAAGAATGAGTTTTCAGTCGGCCAACTACCTTGGAACCATCTGCACTTATGAATTTTGCTAGGTTGGCTGCATAACCATCTGGAAACTTGACACCTTTAAGGAACTTGCAAAATTCTGCTCTTTGTTGTGGCCTCAAGACATAGCGAGCTTCTGGGATTTTAATCGAGCTGCCTTGCTGCACACAGTGGAATTCGTGCCTTATGCCCATATCATGCAAATCTAGCCTAGCATTGACTGTGTCCTTTGTCTTGCCCTCAACTTTCAGCAATGTCCAAAGAAGATTGTCACATATGTTTTTCTCAATGTGCATGACATCAAGATTGTGTGGCAGCAACAAGTCCTGCCAATACGGTAGCCTCCACCAACCAGCTTTGCGATTATAAATTACTGGCTCCACATTCTTTCCGTGCTTTCTTTTCTTGCTTGCACCGTGCTTACCTGGTCTGACATCTTTCACCTTCTCGAGTTCCTCAAGGACCTCCTCTATAGTGAACTTTCCTGGCTCAACTTGGTTTTTACTGTGTCCATCAAAATCCAAGCTTCTCCGCCAAGCGTGTCCCCTTGGAAGAAAACGACGGTGGCCAAGGTAGCCTAACTTATTCCTTAGGGGTCTTGACAATGGATTTTTGTCGCAATGAATACATGCATAATAACCTTTTGTAGTTCGGCTTGACAAGGTGCTCAATGTTGGATAATCGTGTATGCACCAAAGCACAGCAGCACGCAGATCGAACTTTGAAGCACTTACTACATCATAAGTGCTGACACCCTTCCATAGTTGAAGCAGTTCTTCTATAAGAGGCTCCAAGAATAAATCAAAATCCTTTCCTGGAGAGGTTGGACTAGGGATCAGTAAAGACATAAAGCAGTTCGATGGGTTGACACATTCCCATGGTGGCAGGTTCAAAGGTGTAACAAGAACAGGCCACATACTATATGCCGCGCTAAAGTTGCCAAATGGATTGAAACCATCTGTAACGACGGCAAGTCTCAAGTTCCTTGCATCTCTTGCAAAAGTTTCATGGTTCCTATCAAAGTTCTGCCATGCCTCCCCATCTGCTGGATGGCTCATTTCATTGTCGCTCAGCGTACGCTTAGTCTTGTGCCATTGGGAGTCCTCTGCTGTTCGGCTTGAAGCAAAGATCCTCTTCAACCTTGGTATTAGTGGAAAATGCCTCAAAACCTTACGAGGAACCCGCTTGCTGCCATCTCCATCCTCCCATCTGGACTCACCGCATTTTGGGCACACTTCCATTTTGGCACAATCCTTCCAAAACAACACACAGTTATTCTTGCACACATGGATCGATTCATACCCAAGGCCCAATTCACGAATATATTTCTTTGCCTCGTCATAAGATTTTGGTAATTGGCTCCGAGGGAATGCTGAGGAAAGCAGCTTCAATAATGCATTAAATGCCGTATTGCCAATTCGATAGTGGGACTTGATATGGAGCAACCTCACAAGGAAGGAGAATCTTGAGTGGCTAGATCCAGGACATACTAACCGCTTCAAATCTGCAAGCACTCTATCAAACTTTGGCTTTTGTCCATCCTGCTGTAACATCCTAATTTTCAGAGCCTTTTTGAAGCTTTTAAAAATAAAATTCGCCATTTGAATTTTTCCGGAATTAATTAAAGCTTAATTGGAATTTTTATTAAATAAAAAGATTTAATATGATTAAATTAAATATTAATATTTGCCAAAAATATTTTATTTGTGTTCCTTGTGTCACAAGGAATTTTTCTGTATTTTCTTGAATTTTTCGGAGTTTGTTTGAGCTCAATTCTAAATTTTCAAAAAAAAAGAAAAAAAAGAAAGAGGAGTTCAACCGATCGATCTGTTCGTTCTGTGTACAGTTTCCTTCCTTTTCCTCTCTCTTCATAACTTCCAATCCGGGCATTATTTCAATATCCTCCCAAAAGGAAAGTTGTGCCAAATCACGCAAGGAATCCATCCCAATTGACCTCTTTCCATTTCATTCATCCGTTTGCCTTTTATCTCCTATTTTCCAAATCGGACTCTAAACCGAAATCCGCGAATTGGAGCCGGTTTCTACCTCTTCCAAGCCTATAAATAGGACCCCTTGACCCCTCTAAACCCATCCCAAGCCGTGGCAAGTCCCTCAAAGCTCAGGACGCCGTCGGCATCGAGGCCCTTCGGTCCCGAATTTGCTCGTCGCGTCTCGAGCTATCCGGTGAGTTTTTCAGTAATCCTTTCGCGTCACATTGTGCCATTGTGTGCCATCTACGTTCTTGCCAAGTTAATTTGGTTTTGGTGCAGCCAATCTCCCGAAATCGAGTT
The DNA here is from genome assembly GCA_017311315.1 of Dendrocalamus latiflorus. NCBI lineage: Eukaryota > Viridiplantae > Streptophyta > Magnoliopsida > Poales > Poaceae > Dendrocalamus > Dendrocalamus latiflorus. The sequence goes on from CM029630.1 coordinate 22,111,767, forward strand.
TTCCCCAATCTAGGTCAAGAGCGCTTCCCGACGTCGATTCGTCATCTTTGGTAAGCTTTAGCCCTTGCCATAATTTTTCTTAGACTTGCCTCGTCGCGTTCTACGCCGTGCTCACTTTCTTTTCCCCAAAAAGCCTCCACAAATTTTCGCCTCCAACACCTCGCCATGGCCGCCAATGGCATCTCGTGTCCTCATCTATCCGGTGATGTTTTCCCCAATCCGTTCACGTCACATTGTGCCAAACCATCCCAGGTAGCTACCCTCCAAATAGTTTTAGATTTCGTTCACCGAGCATGAAGATATTAAGTTTTTCCTTTTCCTTCCCGATGTCGTTCAAACGTCGTTTGCGACATCTCCAGTGGGTCTTTGGCCGAGCCAACAATTTTTCTAGCTTCGCCAAGCCGTGTTCTAGCCCGTGCTCACCCTACTTCTCCATGTTCTATGCCCGAGTTTTATTCCTCTCTCCTGCCCATGTCGTTGTAGCCGCCCGTGCCGTCATCGTTCTCCGTTTGGCGTGCCGTCGCTTCTTATGTGTGCCTTGGGTCTCTAGCAACCCATTTTGCTAGTTAGATTCATCTCCCATGCCTCCTCTCGCCGACGCTAGCCTTCTCTCCAAAAGTGCTGCTCTCGGGTGAACAGTAACTTCTGCTAATTTCCTGCATTTTCTCGCCCCGACAAACTTTAGATCGCTCGTTCTCCTTCGTCCGAACTCCGATTAACCCGATTCTTTTTCCTAAATTCATCTAAAATTGAGATCTATCTTTTGGTTCTGGTTTTGCAGTTTTTGGAGTTCATTTGAATTTTATTTGAATTTGTTTTATTTATTTTATCGTTTCGCGCGTAGAACCCGACGTCGCCGAAGAGTTTGTCGAATCACAGGAAGAGGGACCGACCAGTGCACAAGAAGGCAAGTCTCCTTTGATCATCTTGAACCTATGATTTTGAAATGTTTTAATTATTTTAAATTATGTGCATTGCTATTTACATAAAATGATAAATCAAATCTTAAGGCATTAGTTATATCCAACCTTGTTATGCCCTCACTTGAAGTTGATTGCCATGTACCTTTGCAACCCTAGAAATTCCTTTGACTCATTAATGAGAGTAATATATTTAATTGTTGGTATTAGAATGGTAGTACAATGCTTAGACATGCTATTGAATACCTCATAAATCTTGCAAATGGGAAATTATGAATTATTGTAATACCCTTGTTTTCATAAATTTAGTGGTGATTGGAGTTGCCACTGTTCTTTTATAATAAAATGAAATATGGAAGTTGGTTTAGATTAGGGTGGATGGTTGTTTTGGGTTGGTGCAGCAAGCACGAGATCTTGTTAAGTGTATGTTCCACCCTAGTCAATTAAGGACCGACGCTTGTGTTTGTCCAGACTGAGCATTAACCGTACAACCACAAGTCTATATGGGTACGACCTAGCTGACTAACTTATGATAGTCTAGTTTAGGTGCCACCAGTGGAAAGTGGGTGCCAGGGATGGACTGGTTATTCACAGTGAGGGACAGAGATTTACTGTACTCATATGGCGCAAGAGGGGGCTTCGGTTCGGGCAGTTAGCCTACCTGCGGTGAAACCTCAGCGGGTGGTATCTAGCTAGATTAGAGTAAGGTAAAGGCTTTGTGATATTTTATCTGGGTCTCATGCCAAAGGAAGCGTGTTGACTTTTAGGATAATTTATCTCTTGTGGGTAAAGTTGTACAACCTCTGCAGAGTGTAAAACTATTCGAATAGCCGTGCCCACGGTCAAGGGCGGGCAAGGAATGCATTCACATGGTAGATTTCTGGTTTTGGTTTTAAAATCAAAGTTTTGTATTCTGAGAATAGAGGGAACTCTCGGAAGGGTATCCTGGCAGTTGGAGCCAGAGAGGGTGGATGGAACCCGCAGCTTAAAACTGTTCGCTGTACTCTAGTGTTGGTAGATGGAACCTTCACTAGTAAGTTAATGTTAGTTCTGTTAAAACATTTATTTATTTAAATTGATGCCTTCAAAAATAATTAGTAGTAATTAAAATTTAAAACATTGCTTTATGCAAAAAAACCATATAGCCTTCCTTTGTCAAGCCTTGCATCTATTGCATTTTTCCCAAGACTTGCGGAGTACTTTATGTACTCACATGCTACACTTACAAATAAACCTCAGAAGATTGCGAAGCTCAAGAAGGTGACTACGACTACTGCTTCGCCTACGGCTGTGATGGATTCTTCTTGGAGAACTAGGTCGCGCTTCCCTAGTCAATTGCCTGTGGCGTATTGACGGGTCTTCATCGAATTTATCATTTGCTTCCGTTTTATTTCATGTGTGCGAGGTCTGGAAACCTCAATTGTAATAATGAGACCTTTCGGTCAGTACTCTCAATTATTGTAATAACACGATGCTGGTGATGTATTCATTTCTGTTTAAACTGTGTGCACTAGCTTTGATCTGGGACTAGTGCAGTAATACACAGAGGGTCCGGGTTCGGAAATCTGGGGTCCCGACACCTGCTCTGCAGTTGTGTACAATTCTCCAACTAAATCAACATCTGGCACTCTGTTATCGTCGTCGTCGTCTTCCTCATCCACCGTGATCCAATCATCATGATGACATTCATGCAGATCTGATGGTTCTACAATGTCAGCAGCTAAAGATTCCCCATGATGAATCCATCTGGTGTATGTGGACGACATTCTAGAAATATGTATGTGGTCATGCACTTCTGCCTGAGGCCGTAAAGTCTGGTTAAGACATCGACGGCACGGGCAAAGGATCTGGGTTTGCTCCGGGTATCTTTGTCTAACAAACTCCATGAATTGTTCAACTCCATGGATGTACGCAGGTGTGAATTGTCTCCCATTTACCCAGCTTCTGTCCATCTGTTGTAGCATAAGTATGCAAATTCAGATAAAACAGTCGAAAGTGACAAATCTAACACTAGAACAAATAATACACAGTCTGCTATAGGTAGTTGATTTCTTTTTTTGTACAGCAACCGTTGATTTGCATTGAAATTTGTTAATAGGGTGTGTACAAATCTGTAGTGTATATGACCTATAAGAAGTTGTTGAGGTGTACAAACTTCTTTTCCTTCCCTCTCCCCCTGTTCCCTTGTATCTAATATGAATCCTTCAGCCTCATCTCCATATCAACATAATACACAGTCATATAAGTATGCAGGAACTAGCTAGAGAACTATGAACACAAATCCAACACTGGGAACTAGTGAGCTATTACCAGGAACCACGAATCTAATACTAGAAGAAGGTACACATACCTTTCAGCTATGAACTGGAACGGCTCAGCTGCAGGGTGCCTCTGCCGTGGCACACACCTGACCGGGACGCCAACGCCGCCGCGCCCGATCGGGAAAGCTCCGCCGCCTCGCCGCAAAAAGGGCGCCATAGCCACCACACCAGACCGGGGCGGGGCTCCTCCACCGCAGCGACCGACGGGGAATCCTCCTCCTCCGCCGCCGCGCCCGACCGGGAAAGCTCCGCCGCCTCATCGCAAAAAGGGCGCCACAGCCACCACACCAGACCGGGGCGGGGCTCCTCCGCCGCAGTGCCCGACGGGGAATCCTCGTCCTCCGCCGCCGCACCCGACTGGAAAAGCTCCGCCGCCTCACCGCAAAAAGAGCGCCACAGCCACCACACCAGACCGGGGCGGGGCTCCTCCGCCGCAGCGCCTGACGGGGAATCCTCCTCCTCCGCCGTCGCCTCTCTGCAAGTCAAGGGAGCGGACAGAGATCCAAGTTTACTAGACGGGGATTCCAATTTGAGTCAACGTGGAGGGGAGCCAGGGAGTATACGGTACTACAATATTTACAATGAGACACCAATGCAAGTGATCATGTAGCGCAATGGTAAAGCCGTTCTTTGCTCTCTACAGGTCCCGGGTTCGATCCCGACCTAGAATGTTTTTTTGCAAAATATTAGTTGCGGGACCCACTATTACACATGGCTGCCACGCAAGTCGTCCAGTCCCATAATACACGTGGCAGATCGCTGCGGACAGTACACGTGGCATGATGGGCCCGGGCCCCACAGTAATACAAGACATGGACAAGGGGTGCCCGGAGACTTATGACGAAAGTATGTTCATCAGCTATCTTATAATGGTTTAATGACGAAGTCGTGTTCATTACAGTTTGAAAACAGAGCGTCAGAAATGAGTAATGTGAGCCGCGCGTGTCATCTGTGACGTTATCTGTGTTGTTCAATGACGCGTTTTTGAGTTTCGTCATAAATAGTTGGTGCCCGAGGTCCGTCACCAATGCTCCATGACGAAACACAAAATTTCTTCATAGTTAGGCACTGTTCAGTGACGCGATTTTCATTCGTCACGACAAATTCGTCATAGATGTGCACATTTCTACTAGTGAGGCAACCCCCTACTCCTAGCATAGCTAGCATGAAAAAGAAGGAACTTCAAGATATACCTGTAGTGAAAGAATTTCCAGATGTGTTCCCAGAGGAGTTACCTGTAATGCCTCCAGATAGAGAAATAGAATTAGCCATAGATCTGATTCCAGGCACAGCCCCTATTTCGAAAAGACCATATCGAATGAATCCACATGAGTTAACTGAATTAAAGAAACATCTAGATGATCTTCAAGCCAAATGATTTATCAGAGAAAGCACTTCGCCATGGGGTGCCCCAGTGCTATTTGTAGAAAAGAAAGATGGCAGCCAAAGGCTATGCATAGATTATAGGGAACTTAGCGGTGTCACGATCAAAAATAAATATCCTCTTCCTCGAATAGATGACTTGTTTGATCAACTAAGAGGAGCGAAGGTGTTCTCAGAAATAGATCTCAGATCAGGATATCACCAGATCAAAATCAAGCCTTCAGACATTGAAAAGACCGCCTTTGTCTCCAGATATGGACATCATGAGTACACTGTTATTCCATTCGGCTTAACCAATGCCCCGGCCATCTTCATGAATCTCATGAACAAACTTTTCATGAAATACCTTGATGAGTTTGTAGTTGTCTTTGTTGACGACATCCTAATCTACTCAAAAAGTGTAGAAGAGCACGAGCGTCATCTCGTCATTGCCTTAGAAATTCTTCGACAGAATCAGCTGTTTGCCAAGTTCAGTAAATGTGATTTTTGGTTGGAACAAGTATCCTTCTTAGGTCATATCATCTCAGGAGGAGGGATTGAAGTCGACCCCGCTAAAATTGAAGCTGTAACCACTTGGAGTCAGCCTACCAATGTGAAGGGCATCCGTAGTTTTCTCTGATTTGCTGGTTACTACCGTAGATTTATAAAAGACTTCTCACAGATTGCTAGTCCCCTCGCCAAGCTCTTGAGAAAAGAAACTCCTTTTGTTTGGACTGAGGATTACGAACGGAGTTTCTAGGCTCTAAAGCAAAGACTAACTACAACACCTATCTTAGCACTGCCAGAAGATGGAGTAGATTATGTTGTATATTGTGATGCCTCCAAACATGGATTAGGAAGTGTGCTGATGCAAAATGAAAGAGTCATTGCGTATGCATCTAGACAATTGAGACCCCATGAGTTAAACTACCCTACTCATGATTTGGAACTGGGAGTGGTAGTTTTTGCGTTGAAAATATGGAGAAACTACTTATATGGGTCTAAGTGCACTTTATTTAGTGACCACAAAAGCCTTAAGTATATCTTTACCCAGAAAGAATTAAATATGAGGCAAAGAAGATGGCTTGAATTGATCAAAGACTATGATCTCACTATTAATTACCACCTCGGCAAAGCCATCAAAGACTATGATCTCACTATTAATTACCACCTCGGCAAAGCCAATGTGGTAGCAGATGCCCTCAGTCGGAAAGTTAAGTGTCAGCAGGCAATTCTTGAAAATCCTATTTCAGAAATCACAGAAGAGTTAGCCAAAATGAGAATAGAAGTCCGAGCATCCACTACTCAAGCCACTATAGCTGCCATGACATTTCATCCGACTTTATTAGATCAGATTAGAGAAAAACAAATGTTGGACTCATTTATCAGGGAAGAGATTCGAAGAATCAAAGAAGGACAACAATCAGAGTTTCGCCTAGATGATCAAGAGATCTTATGGCGGCAAAACCGGATTTGTGTACCAAAAGATGATAATATCAAGGAAACCATTTTACGAGAAGCTCATGACACTCCTTATACCATTCACCCCGGAGGAACCAAAATGTATCGTGATTTGAAAGAAAATTTCTGGTGGGCTAACATGAAAAGAGAGATAGCACTATATGTGGGCCAATGTGATTCCTGTCAGAAGATTAAAGCAGAACATCAACGACCAGCAGGACTGCTAAAACCATTAGAAATTCTAGAATGGAAATGGGAGGATGTATGCATGGACTTTATTACTGGTCTACCTGCAACCCTTAAAAAGAAAGATGCTATTTGGGTTATAGTAGACCGTCTGACAAAATTAGCTCATTTTATTGCCATCAACCAAAAATATTCAGTGGATAAATTGGCAGAGTTATATGTGGAACGAATTGTGTCCCGGCATGGAATACCTAAGACTATTACCTCAGATCGAGGATCAGTCTTTACCTCCGGATTTTGGCAAAGTTTAAATAAAGCCTTGGGTACCCAGTTAAATTTTAGCACAACTTATCATCCCTAGATGGATGGTCAAACGGAAAGAGTGAATCAGATTCTTGAAGATATGTTGAGAGCTTGCGTGCTGAATTTTGAAGGTCTATGGGATAAATATTTACCACTAGCAGAGTTTGCATATAATAATAGCTATCAGGCTAGTATTCAAATGGCACCATATGAAGCATTATATGGACGAAAGTGTCGATCCCCTGTGTGTTGGTATGAAACAGGAGAAAAGCCGCTTATGGGACCAGAATTGGTAAGAGAATATGATGAAAAGATCAAGATCATCAGAGAAAGACTCAAAATAGCTCAAAGTAGAAAAAAGAGTTATGCAGATCAACGGAGACGAGAATTACATTTTGAAGTTGGAGATTATGTCTATCTTAAGATCTCACCTTTGCGAGGAGTCCATCGATTTGGAGTGAAAGGAAAGCTAAGTCCCAGATACATAGGACCTTTTAGGATCATACAACAAAAAGGTACCCTAGCGTATCAATTAGACCTTCCTACTCAGTTGTCCAGAATACATAATGTTTTCCATGTCTCTCAGCTTCGGAAGTGTTTAGGTGAACCATCTCAACACTTAACCGACCTAAGTATACCCCCTCCAGGCGGATCTGACCAATGAGGAATGCCCTGTGAAAATTCTGGAAACAGAGGATCAACGATTTAGAAATCGAACCATTCGCTTCTGTAAAGTCTTGTGGAAAAACCATTCGGTCCGTGAAGCTACATGGGAGAAAGAAGAGGAATTACGTGAGGCCTACCCTAATCTATTCAAGCGAAGACCTGATTTCGCGGACGAAATCGCCTAAAGGGGGGAAGGCTGAAAGAACCCTAAATCTAATACCCTAATTAAGTAAGTAATTAGCAGTAATTTAAACTTAATTATTTCATTCCATCAAATATTACTACAATTAAGATTACAAACTGAATTACATTTCTGGCATCGCATTCACCATAGTAAATTACATTACTTTCATTACAAGCTTATTTTACAAAATTAGAAATAAAACTCTATCGGCGAACTCTTCAGCATAGAAGCTGTCTTACGTCTTTTCTCCTTCGCCTGGAATAAGAATCTTCGTTAGTATTGAACTCAGGATATTTTCTTATGAAAATAAAAGATTAGAGATTTAACAATCCAAGGGAGAATAATCAAATTAAGGAAAATTGCCACCAGTGCCCTTGGGCTGCTAGGGCCATTGCGAGAACGTCTTAGAGACTCCCCAGACCGTCCCGGGCCAGTCGGCACCTCTCATCTCTGTGGTCGTCATCATCCGGCAATTTTAAGAAATCGAGCCCACGACCCTTACCTTAGCCCAAAACCCACAAGCTGTGCATTTCAGCCCATTCATTTTAGCCACAGCCCAACATATAATCTCTTAGCCCCCAAAAGCCCACAAGTGAAATTCATTCATTTTCAGCCCAGCACATAGTCTTTTAGCCCCCAAATGCAATTCTTGCATTTTTAGCCCACAAACCCATGCCAGTTTTCCAGCCAGCCCAACCCAAAGCAGCAGTGTTCAAACCCCTCCTTGGACCAGTGGTCCTTCGGCACAGGAGAGGGAGACTCAAGAGAGGATAAGATCGAGTACAACCAGCTGCAGCCAAGCAATGCCAGCGCCAGCAGAGAGAGGCCAGAAACACCTCCCCTAGCGCTTCAAAAACCAGCCCCATACTCTGCATTTACCCAAGCTCACCAGAGAAAACACTGCCAGATAGCAGTCTGTCCACAGCCAAGAGCCATCTCCAAAGCTCATTTCCCAATCTGATCAATAGCATAACACCTTCGGCCAGAGGCCAGAAGGTGAGATTAGAGCCACAGTAGTGAACGGGGAGAAGAAGCCAAAGAAGAAGAAGCCCCATGGCAAGGACAGCCCGAGCCAGCAAAGACAAGCAAAACAAGGGACAAGTCAACGGGGACCACCACGAGGCAATACTCCCATTCCTGCAAAAGCGGCAAGCCGCATTTCTTCCCCGACAGCGACATCATGGAACCACCTGCGGTTCCCATCACCCCACGACTTTCCTTCTCCAGCCTGACAACCCAACAAGTAGGTTCCTACCTTCCCTTGCTATCTGTTTCTTTCTTCTTTGGGGCTATCCGAACCAAACCACACAAACAAAGAAACCACCACCACCAGGATCCGACGGCCATCTCAAGACCGAGCACGCCCTAGAGTGAGGGTAGCTAGAGAAAGAACTTTCCCTCAACATCTAGTTCAGCTACCCAGAACCCTAGGATAGCCACCGATTGCAGCAGAATAAAATCCGCAATAAAAGATTGAACTAGTAAATAAATAGTGCATTCAAAATGGGTAGAGAAGGAAGGCTAGCACTGCGTTTGCCTCATTGCATGTTTGCCACCATCCGACCCAGCACGGTTGCCAGCACGGCCGAACACCGGAGAAATCAAGGGCCCCACAAAGAAACTTTCAAATCTGGCGAAGCCTAGCCAGATCCAGTCGTGGGAAGGTCGGTGAGTGTAGATCCGTCGTGGAAGGATAGATCTAGACCGGATCCACTCGAATCCGAACTGAAGAGAGATCGCCATGGCCGGGTGAGAAGGAGAGGAGTAGTGTAGTAGAGTAGAGGGAGTTGGGTAATAGAGTGGAAAAAGGGGAACCACCGCAGCGAGAAGGCGTGGTGGCAGTGAGAGGCGGCGCAGCGGAGAGAGGAGGCGTGGCAGTGAGAAGAGGCAGCGAGGCAGAGCAGCGAGGAGGCGTAAGAGGCGAGGCGTAGGCTTCAGCGTGAATCAGGAGGGGCAGAGAAAAGGTGAGGCGGCAGCGAGAATGAGGAGAGGAGAGTGTGCGTTAGTGGGAAAAAGGAAGAGCGGGGCGAGGTGTTGCTGTGGGCCGAGCCAGTAGGCCACGCGCGCGTGAGATCGATGGGCCAGGCGGGCTGCACGAAAATGTGACTGCAGAGATTTTTTTTCTTCTCATTTTTCTCCAAGCATTACCCTCCTTTAGATATTTATTTGCTATACCCCATTATAAATCAAGTGGTGACGAGATCCCCGTAAACATAGATATGAGATTTCCCAGCTAGAAATAAGTTAAGAGAGAGGGGGGTATTTACCTATTTATTTGCTTGTTTTCTAAAATCAGTAATTATAAGTATTTCATTGTAAGTTAGCATTAAAATTGCAGAATCCGAGCAATCGACATTCAGAGAAGCAGATTTGATTTTTGGCAGTTCTGATTTACCCTACGTCTCAGGCAAGCTCATTCTTCGACCATGCACGTAGTTATGTTAAAAATATGTGTATTTCCAGCAATATTAAGAACTCTATTTAAATGCATGAAGGCTTTTCTTTTAAAATGAGAAATCAGAGAATGATGAATATTATGATGAGTGAGATGAGAAAAGAAAAGAGGAGAAAAAGAAAGAAAGAAAGAAAGTAAAGAAGTGATCAGTTGTGGTACTGCTGAGAGGAGCAGCAGGCCCACAAGCAGAGAGGTATATGTTGGGTAAAGAGGTTCAAGGAAAGGATGCAGAGAGGCTAGGCGGACCTCTTTACATAGGGTTATAATATAAGGACTTCCCCCGTTTTCACTCGGATAGGGAACCGTACTTATCGTACCAACCATTTCCCCATCTAGGATGGGTAGAAATTAGTATCCCATTACGTTAACCAGTCCACCGCATAGGGTAAGTATTTATGTGTGAGTAAAGAGATGGATGAAGCTCAGGACCAGTAACGCAAGTCTGGAAGTGAGTAAGTCCCAAACGCTATATGCGTTAGGTGGAGTGTTGGGCCGGGAGCCGGTCCAACCAAACTAATAAATAGATGGGCTGGTGGATGGAATAACGTAATTGGAGAAAGGTTCTGAAATCTGAACTAGATTCCATACCAAAGGCAGTGTGGAAGAACCTAGTTAAGAAGGTTCAAAGCAGCTTGGGTACAGTGGTACAAGCCTACGCAGTGCTGATAAAATCATGAATTCATGCCAGTTCACTGGAATGTGGACTACGGTGATCAGTAGGGATCGTACCTTACTGGGTGAAAAATAGAAATTATTTAAGAATTAAAAATGCAAGATTGGATATTTTCATATAATTAATTTCAAAATAAGAGAAGTAAAATTTGGACTTAAGGACATAAGATCATATCAGTGCATTTATTGCTAATATGCTTGCTGAGTACTGTGGTACTCACCCTTGCTTTTAATCTCCTTTGTTAGACCCTAATCCGCTCGAGGAGGCTTACGAACCGGATGAGGGGGAAGCAGGTTGCGCCGAGTCAACCGGAGAGGAGGATGACGACTACGAGGAGCCAGGCGAGGTAGACCCCGTATACTTCGGCTGGGACGACTAGGAGGCCCAGTGAAGCGGGTAGAGGAGCCCTGGGGTACCAGTCCTAGACTTTTGTTATCAGTACTTTTGTAAAACCAGACTGTAGGCCATGTCGCCATTGCTATAATAAAATCTACAGTATCTATGTTATTGTTCTGATGCGCAACTCTGGTAAAGGTTTACCATTTGCCGGAGCAGTGTTCTACTGATCACGCAAATAGTAATCCGTTTGTCCCATGCGGTTATCCGGAGGATAATAATGCGTGGGGCGTCACACTTCACTGGCTGGTCCTATACATGCCACAACAGAATAGTTGATGGGATATAAATGCCACAACAGGTTCGTGTTGGACTTTTAGCATAAACTAGTCATGTGCCATGTGTTGCAACGAAAACCTAAACTATAGATGCAAGTCGATCAAATGAATCATTTTGAAGAACTTTTGATCACATACGAAGGAAAGAAATATGACTAAATAAGATTTGACTTCATCCTGAGCCTCTACAACCTGCATCATATCAATCATTTCAGCATACTCCTTGTAGTTGTCTTGATGATATTTGCGCACAGACTGCACTACATTGGGGTGGAAGGTGGATAGAGTCTTCTTAATCTTTCTGCTCATCTGTGATCTTCTTGCCACAAAGTTGAAGATTGGTACAAATTCTATGCAGAGCACAATTGTACTCCTCGACCATTTTGAAATCAGCAAACCTCAGTTGGATCCACTCTTGCTCTACCTGAGGAAGGATGATGTACTTTAGCTTGTCGAACCACTTATTTAATGCAGTCCACAAAGCTATTGCGCTCTTCTCTGCCATGTTCTCATTCTTGAGAGTGAGACAGAGATGGTGCCTGAGGAAGTGAAGTGCCTGATCATTTTCCTCAGGGGTGGATTTGGCATCCTGTGGTGCACCAATCCTAATGGCAGCATGGAGCTTCTTGGCTCTAAGTACTATCTCGACACCGGAAGCCCAAGTCAAGTAGTTTTGGCCATGTTGGGCCAGCTCCTCGAACTCCTGGTTCGTGATGCCTGTCATCTGCATGTGTATGAAAGGAATATATAAGTTTACTGTCGGAAAACGTGCATAGATTTGCTGCAGGTAAATAAATTAGACAAAGGTACAAAAGATTCTCGTAGTGTTCCAGAATTTTCTATGTATTTTCTATAAATTTTACTATTAATTTCAGTGATTAAAGGCAATTTAAATAATTATGATTAATCAAAAGAGTAAATAAATACAGTAAATATAGAAAATAATAATGGCAGTGCTGAACATGATTCAAATGCAAAAATAATTACTGGAATATGAATTGCAGTGAATTCTGCAATTTTCGAGCGCTTTACATGCAAATTTTCAATTCAGAGAAGATTGTTGCATAATTTTACGATTTTTTGAGGGCCTTTTTGCATGTTTTCAGAACCCTTGCCCACTCGGCCTACTCGGCTGGCTCAAAGATGGAGGGGTTCCCCCTACCCCTGCTCACCTCCTGGCGGCGGCAATCCGAGCAGCATCCATGTGAATTTTGACATGTCAAGTGGGTATATTTGTCAGCTCAGCTACGTGGACAAACTGGGGTGGTGGATACGGAGGATCCATGTGAAGTTTGACATGTCAAGTGGGTATATTTGTCAGCTAATGTACGTGAATGGCCTGTACCAAAAACTTGCATACATGCTCCATCTTCTTCCGTAACCGTACAAGATGAACGGTTACAACGTTCTAAATATGAGCGATCATCACAACATCACAAACTTACAATAAAGATCCAACTTTTATTACAAGATAAGGTTATCACCAGTTTACATAGCGGGCGTGTAAGCCCACAAACCACAGTACATTACAAAAGGAACCAAAACGGCCTGAGCGAGGCTAAAACCTAAGACCAATCCTCTTCAGAATAGATTGGTTCATCTGGAGCTTCTTCCTCTGCAGGCTCTTCATGACAACCTTGATCTTCTGTTAATTGTGTTTAGCAAGTAATGAGTACAACCGTACCCAGCAAGTTACAAGAGTAAACCCTAATTTACTACTTGCAAGGAATCATCAAGGGTGGGAGTATATTGGTTTTATTACAGGGGTGGATGTAGTTTTATTTGCAAACAAATAAAATTTAAAACATGTTCTTCTTAAGATCGGGGGATTTTATTATCAGATAAAGTTCACCATTAATCATATTAACATCATTGCAAATCCTACTTATGCCTCGTTTTTGGAATCACCCAATTAACACAGCTTCATTAACCGGAAGCACAGCGTATTCGAATACCGTTAATTTACTCTACAGAGTTGCTCAACTTTACCCACACAATTTCTTAACTCCCGCGACAGAGTTAGGAAAGCCAGGTCGTTTCACTACTCAATTCTCTATGTAGGCTCTACCCGGTAGTGTCGCTCATTTAGGCACACATATCGCTTCCTTGCCGTGTGAGTAACCTCTACCGTTGTTAGGTATCCGCAGCATACCTAACCCACCGGCACCCTATTGTCTCAACCTGTAGAGTTTCAATTGAACTGAGCAGCTATTAAACCAGTGTTGACAAGTCAACTCCTGTGGCCTGAGTGATCACTATGTCTTTTACTTAGCACAAGGTTCTCGTCCTTATATTTTCACCTGAGGCATCAACCACAACCATTCACTGTGCTCAATAGCACTGACCAGCACTATTTCAAACTAGCCTCCATCCTAGGGCAAGGTCGTGGGCGTAGATCACGTCGTGATTTCCCACATCCTGACTTCTACCTTAGTACTAGTTTTCCAATCCTATCGGCAAACAGCCAAGTCACTTAGTAGTACAAAATGTTGAATGAGATGATCTATGAATAGTTGTACAATATTTTAATAATTACTAAGGTTGTCCAGGTGAATATGGCCATCAATATAAACATGGCTTTTTTAGTGGTAGGATTTATCTAGTTAGCATGTCATTCTAACATTCATTTTAAGCAAATAACATTTCACAATTATCAATAATGAAAATACTATAATTACATAATCTCAATTTCATAGGATTCAATATGATCAAAAATTTGTAACTTGCGTTGCTGTTTAGGGATCTCGACAATGCCATATATTTGGGCGACTGGTTCTGGTTCAGGGACAGCAACCTCAGCGATCTCGAAAGCTAGCGCAAACACATAAAATAACAACATAAGTCCAAACTTGATTCTAATCAAGCTAGGAAAAATAATCTAATTAAAAAGGCGTAAATTGCATAAAATCTCAAATAAACATTGGAGAATATTAGGATGTGATTTTTGGTGGAAGGTGTAAAATTGAATTTGTGGAATTTGAATTTAAAAAGCTAACTTTTGATAAAACGATGGCGCCACGTCACCCCAGGAGTCGTCTTCAACCTATGGACAGCTCCCGCTGGCGGCAAAACAGAGTGCGCCGCCATCGGCGAAGAGGCGAAGACAGGAGCGCGAGGTGTGCAGCGGCGAGGGCGGGCGCACGAGCTGCAGCGCACCGTGCGAGGGAGAAACAGAGAGCGTGCGGCTGATTCGTGGGACTGGGTGCACAGGAGTGACGCTGAGTTGAGGAAGTGGCGCTGCAATTTCGCGCACAGAAGAGGCGACGCGTGCAGCGGCTTCTTCGAGAAGGAGAGGGAAAAACGCGCACACGGGAGAGCGCCTACACGAGGAGGAAACGGAGAGGGCAAAAGAGGAAAGCGGGATTCACAGAGAATTTGCCCAATTGGGAAAGAAATAGGCATTCAAACAAATTTCACAAAAGTTTCAAAAAGTTTGAAATTTTGAGGTGTTTCAACCTACCCCCCTTAAAAGAAATCTCGTCCTCGAGATTTAACTTGGTCCAGGGAGTAAGTTGGGAAAATCCCGCTGTAAATCTGTCTCCTTTTCCCAAGTAGATTCTGCAGCCGTATGGTTTCTCCACTGAACTCGACAAAACTTGACATTCTTTGAGAGACCATGTGGAGGTATCCCCATGTTGGTGATGAGTAATTGACGGTTGGTTTAGTGAGTTAGAGTTTGTTTTGGATATTCTAGGGTTGAGTACCTTTACATGTGCTAATATTGATTATGTTGTTTCGTGCGGTGCTATGTGACGGTTAGCTTGTCTGTGTGACTGCAGGACTTCAGAGCTAGGTCATGGTGAGGCGAGCAGGACTGGGACTAGGCACAGGAGGTGTTGAGGTCCAGACGGTCAGTGATGCCGAAGATGATCGAGGCTGGTTGTAACATCCTGAATTTCAGAGCCTTTTTGAAGCTTTTAAAATAAAATTCACCATTTGAATTTTTTGAAATTAATTAAAGCTTAATTGGAATTTTTATGAATTAAAAGGATTTAATATGATTAAGTTAAACATTAACATTTGCCAAAAATAATTTATTTGAGTTCCCTGAGTCTCAAGGGATTTTCTGGGATTTTTCTGGATTTATTTGCTATTTTCTAGAGCTCAAAAGTATTTATCTGAATTTCTGGAAAAAGAAAAGAAAAAGGAAATCCTAAAAACCAGGTGGGCCGCCAGCCCAGCCAAGCCTCGGCCCAGCCGGCCCAGCCAGGCCTCGGCCCAAGCCGCGCCCGCGCCCGCCTTCCGCTGCTGGATGGAGGCCACACGTCGCCCATCCCCGCTGCCGCCTTGCCCGCGCACCATCGCTGCCGCTCGCTCGCCTGGTGCCACTGACAAGTGGGGCCCACCTGTCAGGCGTCGTTTCCGGGAGGGACTCATCTCTGAGTCCGACCCGAAGTTGGAACATAAGTTGTATGCCAAGTTCAGCAAGTGTGAATTTTGGATGAAGGAAGTTGCATTTTTGGGTCATGTGTTGACAGCAGAAGGAGTGGCCGTTGATTCAGGAAAAGTGAAGGATGTGCTTACTTGGAAGGCACCCACGTTAGTGACTCAAGTCAGAAGCTTCCTGGGAATGGCAGGTTACTATCGTAGATTTATTGAAGGATTCTCCAGTGTAGCACGACCGCTTACCCAGCTATTAAAGAAGGAAAAGAAGTTTGAATGGACGCCAGAATGCGAGAAGAGTTTTCGGAAGTTAAAAGAGAGTCTGACAACAGCGCCAGTCCTAATCTTGCCAGACATTAAGAAGGACTTTGAGATCTATTGTGATGCATCCCGCAAAGGTTTAGGGTGCGTATTGATGCAAGACAAGAGAGTGGTGGCTTATGCATCGTGCCAGTTAAGGCCACACGAGGAGAATTACCCTACGCATGATTTGGAATTAGCAGCAGTTGTGCATGCCCTAAAAATATGGCGACACTACTTAATGGGTAATAGATGCGAGATCTACACGGATCATAAGAGCCTGAAGTATATCTTCACGCAATCAGATCTCAATCTAAGGCAGAGGAGATGGTTGGAGTTGATAAAGGACTATGACATCGGAATCCACTATCACCCAGGAAAAGCCAACGTAGTGGCAGATGCGTTGAGCAGAAAGGTGTATTGCAACCCAGTAATGGTCAAAGAAAGCCAACCAGCGTTACACGAGGAATTTCAAAAGCTCACTTTGGAATTGGTTGAGGAAGGGATGTTAACCGCTTTGGACTTGCAGCCAACCCTGGATAGTCAGATTCGTCAAGCGCAACCAGAGGATGAAAATATCCAGCGGATCAAGGTTGGATTGAAAGAAGGAAAAGCAACAGGTTTTGTGGAGGATGATCAGGGTTTCATATGGTACAAGAAGCGGTTGTGCGTACCCAATAAGAGGGAGTTGAAGCAGTTGTTACTTAAGGAGGCACACAAATCATTATATTCAATCCATCCAGGCGGTACCAAGATGTATCAAGACATTAAGGACAAGTACTGGTGGCCAAGTATGAAGCGAGAAATAGCAGAATATGTGGCACTTTGCGATGTGTGCCAACGAGTGAAAGCGGAACATCAAAGACCCGCAGGTTTGCTGCAACCCTTGAAAATCCCCGAGTGGAAGTGGGAAGACATGGGAATGGAATTTATCACGGGTTTACCCAAGACCAAAGAAGGATATGACTCAATATGGGTAACCGTGGATCGATTGACGAAGGTCGCCCACTTTCTGCCAGTCAAAACCACCTATTCCGGGGATAAGTTGGCCGAATTGTATATGTCCAAGATTGTGAGTCTCCATGGAGTACCTAAGAGAATAGTATCGGATCGTGGGTCACAATTCACATCACAATTTTGGAGTATTTTCCATGAAGCAATGGGTACTCATCTGAATTTCAGCACAGCATACCACCCGCAAACCGATGGTCAGACAGAGCGTGTAAATCAAATCCTGGAAGATATGTTAAGAGCATGTGTCTTGGATCACGGAGCCAAGTGGGACAATTGTCTACCGTTTGCAGAATTTTCCTACAACAACAGCTACCAGGCCAGTTTGCAAATGTCACCGTTTGAGGCTTTGTATGGTAGGAAGTGTAGGACCCCTCTCAATTGGAAGGAGACGGGAGAGAGACAAATATTTGGGCCAGAGTTTTTACAGGAAGCAGAGGAGAAAGTGCGTCTGATTCAAGAAAGGCTAAAAGCAGCTCAAGCCAGACAGAAGAGTTATGCTGATACTCGCCGAAGAGATCTAAGCTTTGAGCCCAATGATTATGTGTACCTCAGGATCACACCCTTCAAAAGTGTTAAGAGGTTTCAAATGAAGGGAAAGCTAGCGCCAAGGTATGTGGGGCCATTCAAGAACTTGAAGCGCAAAGGAGAAGTTGCCTATCAGCTGGAGCTACCTGAGAACTTGAGCGGGATACACGATGTTTTTCATGTGTCCCAATTAAAGAAGTGCTTACGAGTGCCAGAGGAAGTAGTGCCAGTAGAGGCTGTGGATCTTCAAGAGGACCTGTCCTATAAAGAGCATCCTATCAAAATTTTGGTAGTGTCAGAGCGGGTAACCAGGAGAAGGATCGTTCGCTTCTGCAAAGTGCAATGGAGCAACCATTCAGAGGAATAAGCAACCTGGGAAAGCGAGGAAGATCTCAAAGCGGAGTTTCCAAACCTATTCCTTAGAGAGCCAGAATCTCGGGGTCGAGATTCCGTTTAAGGGGGGAGGTTTGTAACATCCAAATTTTCATAGCCTTTTTGAAGCTTTTAAAATAAAATTCACCATTTGAATTTTCTGAAATTAATTAAAGCTTAATTGGAATTTTTATGAATTAAAAGGATTTAATATGATTAAGTTAAACATTAACATTTGCTAAAAATAATTTATTTGAGTTCCCTGAGTCTCAAGGGATTTTCTGGGATTTTTCTGGATTTATTTGCTATTTTCTAGAGCTCAAAAGTATTTATCTGAATTTCTGGAAAAAGAAAAGAAAAAGAAAATCCTAAAAACCAGGTAGGCCGCCAGCCCAGCCAAGCCTCGGCCCAGCTGGCCCAGCCAGGCCTCGGCACAAGCCGCGCCCGCGCCCGCCTTCCGTCGTTGGATGGAGGCCACGCGTCGCCCATCCCCGCTGCCGCCTTGCCCGCGCACCATTGCTGCCGCTCGCTCGCCCGGTGCCACTGACAAGTGGGGCCCACCTGTCAGGCGTCATTTTCGGGAGGGACTCGTCTCCGAGTCCGACCCGAACTCCGCCGCCGCCCTCCTTTTCCGCCGCCGTCTCCGCCCCGGACTCCGCGCTTGCCGTGGATTCACCCTCGCCGCCCGGGTATAAAAGGGGCCCCGACCCCGGGGTCTTCCTCGTCCCGCAGCCGCCGCATCCACCGCCGCTAGCCATCGCCGCGCCGGTCACCTCCGCCGAGGGTCGCCGGGCATCTCGCCTTCGCCACCGAGGCTCGACGCCGCCGTGTCCGCCGCCGTCGCCGGTGAGCCATGCCTCCACCCCACCGCCGTTCCGAGTCACCGCCGACCAGGACCGCCGCCGCTCGGTCACCCCGCCACTCGCCGCCCCGCCTCGGCTGCGCCCGCGTCACCTCGCGCCCCGCGCCCCCGCGTGCGTCAGCGCTGACGCCAGCCGCCGTGCCGCTTCGCCTTCCGGTGGAACCGGTCCACCGTGCGCCGAGGCGCTGACAAGCCGGGCCAACCTGTCAGCCATGGTCCTGTAGACCCGTGCGCCATGAGCCACGCCAGCCAGCCACGCAAGCCGGCCACGTAAGCCCTTGGCTGACGTGTCAGCCTCGTTAGCAGGCCACGCCAGCCCTAACCACCGCGCCCACATCCCGGTCACCCGCACTATTCCGTGCACCGGTTCCACCGTAGACTCAGCTCCCCGTGCGCCCGGTCCACAGCACAGTGCAATTTCTTAATTTCCCCGATTTTCTTTAGATCCAATCTTCCAAGAGCCCGTTCTCCCTCGTCCTAGCCCCGATTGACCCGATTCTTTTTCCTAAATTCATCTAAAATTGAGCTCTACCTTTTGGTTCAGGTTTGAAAGTTTTTGGAGTTCATTTGAATTTTATTTGATTTTATTTTGTCTTTTCGATTTGCTTTCTCTCTCGTTAGATCACGTGTTCGAGGGAGCGGAAGTTGGATTTGAAGATCAAGAGCCCTCAGCTGAGCAAGGCCAAGGCAAGTCATATTCTTTGATCATGTCGAACCTAGTTTTTCAATCTATTATGTATTATTTTGTTTCAAGATATCATGCATTGCTATTTATTATTAAAACCTTGTATTGGTAGTTATGGTCCTAATTGGTTAATCCCTCCATGATAATTTGATTACCATGATTCCATTGTCACCTTAGGGTTGGGAATTATTTAGTGATACAATAATAGTTGTCACATGGGGATACGTCCAATTGCTTAGCCATGCTTATTATTAGTACGTTGGGTTTGTCATCACATGTGGTTAATTAATCTTGACTTAATGGTATACTTGAACGTGGTGGTTAACCACAGTTATAAAATTTGTTTGTCATGACATGGGTAGTGTCATGGGCAATGGTTGTACAAACTTGGCTTTCACTTGGGCGAATGATCGTGCAGTAAAGGGGGTGCTGGTTGCACAATGGGATGTGGATGCTTCGCCTGGGTAATTCCTAAGGACTTAACTTTGTGCGCCATTGATCTGAGCTTTATCGTGCAAACCACATATCTAGTATGGGATAGACCTGGCATAACAATTTGTGAAGTCTCCACTTTGGTTTTACTACCGATGTTGTTATGGCGCAAGAGGGGGCAATTATCGACTAGGGGGTTACCCTACTCGACGGCGAAACCTTAGCGAGTGGGATCAGGTGGAGATGGATCATTGTAAAAGCCTTGTTGTGATTATCTTTAACGTGAGGATTATCACATCGTGTGGGTACAGTTGTGCAACCTCTGCAGAGTGTAAAACTATTCGAATAGCCGTGTCCTCGGTCATGGACAATGCTCGGTGATTTCACACGAGGGGTAGAGTTATTATGAAATCTGGCTGGGTTTAGCTGGAAAGTGAATGGTCAGTTCACTTGTGATTATATTCAATTCCTTCGATTATTTATTTAACGTCCTTTGTTAAAGTTGCTTCTCAATCTATTTATTGTATTTACTTCAAATTGCCGTTTTATGCAAATTAACCTTTTAGCCTTCCATTGGTAAGCCTTGCATATTATATTGCATTCATTTGTTACAAACGGCTTGCTGAGTACCAATGTACTCACGGATTTATGCCCCTGTTGCTCAGTTGAGGAGGAGGAGTATCACCAGCAGAAGATTCCAGAAGGAGAGTACTTCGACGTCTTCGCGGATTAGGCTTCGTTCTCCACTTGATAGCCTGTGGGCGTGTCGATTGGCTGCTGCGCTTTCTTTTGGATTTCCGCTGCTAGTTTCTTTAAGCCCTTCAGGCTAATAATTGTAAGCTTGGCCATAAGGTCGTACTCTGATGATTATCAATATAATTTGTATTTTCCTTAGAATATCGTGATGTGGATGATATTTATCTTTGTTCATACTGTGTGCACTAGCGCGATCCTGGACTAGTGCAGAATACACAGGAGAGTCCGGATTCGTATATTCGGGTCTCGACACTGGTGAGGTGGTTGCGAGTCAGGAGACGAGGCACCGGAGCTGGAGCTACCGGTGACGGACATGACGGGTGACGACAAGAGAATCGGGACTAGGCTTAGGGAGGAGTCGGAGGTCCAGACGGTTTGGAGGTCGGTTGCGGTCGTGCATGACGGAACAGACCAGGACTAGACTCAGGTGGATTCGGAGGTCTCGGTCGGTGTCGGGTGGACGCAACGGGCAGTAGCGAGTGGGCCGGGACTAGGCTCAGGGAAGAGTCGGAGGTCCAGGTGGTCAGGATGCCGGGTGCGGTCGCGTGCAACGGAGCGGACCGGACTAGACTCATGGAGGAGTCGAGGTCCAGACGGTCAAGGTACCGGATGCGGAAGCTTCCGGGAAGGTGCTTGAGGGTCAATCTGGTAAATTGACTCAAGCAAGTGAGTGGAGGAGGTGATTTCCCTCCAAAATCTGGTTGTGTTGACTTTCTTGCCTCTTGTGTGTGGGAGGTGGAGAGTGGAGGAAGTATGACACTTCTTGATTTGCCATTTGGAGTGGAAGCTCTTGCCTTCTTCTATGTGGAGATGAGGAGGCAGCAATTCAAGGAAGTGGGCATGTATTCAGGTTAGAGAGCTCATTCTAGTAGAGGTCATCCCAGCAGAGAGAATACAAGGGAGTGTGCTGTGTGTTTGAGACTCCTGCGTGAGGATTCCTCAAGTGTGAGCATGTAGTGATATTCTCTCCTCAATTGCGTATGGGGATGTAGAACACCTACTTGTAATCATTCATGTCTTTGCTACAATCTTTGAGCTATTCTATGATGTGATGAGCCCCTTTTCTTTTGCCTCTCCTGTTTACTCAAGTTTCTGTTGATTTCAGTTTCTGTTAAATCAGAGATGGATTCTTGAGTAATTATTTGCCAAGTTGTTTGCTCTGAGTTGGGAATATGCCTCAAGACCATTTGGTCAAATAGATTCCCAAGAGCCCAATGGAAGAATCACAAATCACTCATTGCTCTCAAACATTTCAGTTTTCCTCTGTTATTCACTGTTTCTAGGGTTTCTAGACAGGGGATGATGGATTCTCTCATTTCCCTTTGGGATATGGCTAAATATTTGAGTTTCCAAGTCCTCTAGTCTTTGCTAAACTAATTTCACAAGCTTATGAGCAAAAGACTTGAGATTGAGAAGTAATTTGAATTTCAGCCTCAACTTCTGTTAAAATGTCAAATTTCTGCTCAAATCCTTGGTTATTGCTCTTGTGACGAGGATTCTTGTTTCTTATAGTGTCCTTGATATTTAGATCAAGCTCTTGCTCTTTTGGGCCAAAAGGAACAGCAGCATTACATAAATTTTCTTGAAATCGGCAAGAATCTGAAAGTTCAGAATTTCTGTCGGCCTGCGCTGTTGTCTAGACAGAGGGGCCGGTCAGACCAGTTCTCTGCCGGCGGTCTGACCGGTTAAAAGGGGGCGGTCTGACCGGATGAAAGGAGCGGTCTGACCGGCTTGAACCGAGCGGTCAGACCGGCCCAGCAAAACTGGTCAGACCGGTCTGGCTGTTGCGGTCTGATCACCCGGCCCATTGAGGTCTGACCGGCCCACCTGAGTTTGTAGTTGTGTTCCATGTCTTTTATGCTTTGCTCTTTGTTCCTTCTCCGGTATTTTATGTCTCGCTTCCTTCTCTATTAGTGTAAGGTTTTGAAAAAACTTATGAATTCTTTTTCATAGCTTTCATAGCTATTGGAGAGGATCATTTGTGTGAATACTTTAAGGGGACAATTTTTAAAAGAGGCACCATTCACCCCCCCCCCCTCTGTTGCAATATCCGATCCTACATTCTTGTTTCTGAGCTGTCTCTCTGTTGTCTCTAGTATCTACAAGGGTTATTCTGGGTATGTCTGATCTTCCTGGAGTTCAATCTCTTCCATTGAGACTTTCTCTGTAGGCTGCCTTAAGCATTTTCTGAGTTGAGACACGTAGAATACATTGTGTACTCTTGCCAAGTTGGGTGGTAACTGCACTTCATAAGCTACTTCTCCTATCCTTTTAGTGATTTGAAATGGACCTACATATCTGGGTGCCAATTTCCCTTTGACTTGAAATCTCTTGACAATTTTAAATGGAGTGACCTTCTGAGAGACCATGTGGAGGTCATCCCGTGTGTGTGATGAGTAATTGATATCGGTTTAGGAGAGTCGAGTTTGATTTGGTTGGTTCGGACCCTGACGTTGCGTGGTGAAATCTGGCTCGGTCGGACTTGGTCAAACCTGGTCAAAATGGTTAGGATGCATATTATGTCGACTTGTCAGGTTTGGGCTATTTCATTGATGCTAATGTGCTTTCATGTATCGAGCGGTGCTATTTGATGTGTTTCTTGTCTGTGTTGGCTGCAGGACGTCGAGGCGAAGTCGTGGCGAGACACGAGGTGACCGGACTAGACACGGGCGATGTTGAGGTCAGAATGGTCGGATGTGTCGAAGACGGCGGAGATTCGATGTGGTTGCGAGGCTTGGACGACAAGGAGCGCGGAAGCTTCCCGGAAGGTGCAGGAGGGGCGAAATGGTGATTTCGCGAGGCTGCAAAAGCGGGAGCGGGCTCCGTTCGGGTTTAGCGGGCGTAACGGGTTGGAGGCCCGTTAGCCAAGGGCTATAAATAGAGGTGGGTGGCTGCATGCCCACTTATGCACTCCAAGAGTTTCTAGGGTTTGCTTTAGTCAAAATGAGCTTTAGAAGTTTGTTTTGGCTTTATGCTTTAGTTGGTGAGAGTGGGTGGAGGAGGCAGAGGGCTGTGTCCCCTTCGATGCTTTTCTCTGTGTATGTTCTTGAGAGATAGGAGATGGGTTCTTGATCTTTCAAGCATGTATGGGGTTGTCGGGATGGTATGAGTTGATACTCTATGCAATCATGTATCTCTCTTCCTCATTATCAATCCAAGATGATTTCATTTGAGTTTGTTTGAGTTCCCAGTCTCTCTGTTGTTTTTGCTCTACGATGCTCTCTTAGGTTGATTTCTTGATTTCTTGTTCTTGAGTCATTTCTTGTTGGGAAGGTCCAAAATGGGTTGCTCTATGTTGGGATGATGCCTAAAGATCATTTGATCAGTTAAAATCCCAAAAATCCATTTTTGATTTCAGTTTTTGCTCTTGGTCTTCCTCTGTTCTTCACTTTTCCTTTCTAGGGTTTTGTTGCAAATCTTGATTCCCTGTGCAAGAAGGCATGAAACTTGGCATGTAGAATCTAGAGGCTATTAGTTAGCTATCTGCAAAATCTCGTGGCCAAAGGTTCAAGGGTTTGATGGGAATTTAAGTTTTATGCTTTTCACTGAATATTTCCAAGTTTGTCTAGGGTTTGGCTCAAATCTTGTTTCCCTCCATGAGATGGCCTGAAATTTGGACTTTCTAGTCCTGGGGCTATTGCTAATCTACCTGCAAAGTTTCGTGGCCAAAGGATCAAAGAGCAAATGGGAATTGAAGTCTTTGTCTCAGCACTCTGTAACTTTTAGATTTTGGCTCAAATATGATTTTCTTGACTTCTTGATGAATTCTTTTAATGCCTGATGCCTCTCTGCTATTTAATTCTTGTTCTTGGTCTTTTGGGCTAAGTAGTGCAGCTGGATTTCATCTTTTTCTTCAGTTTGTGGGTGGTCTGAAATTTTACTGCTTGCTGTTTTCAGACTGCATTTTCAACACTTGTTAGCTGCTGTTTTCAGCATCTCTTCATTGCTGTTTTCAGCACTTGTTAGCTGATGTTTTCAGCATCTCTTCATTGCTGTTTTCAGCACTTGTTAGCTGCTGTTTTCAGCATCACTTCATTGTTGTTTTTAGCATTTGTTAGCTGCTGTTTTCAGCATTTGTGCAGTGCAGTTTTCAGCCATTTTGCAGTGCAGTTTTCAGCCAATTGCAGTGCAGTTTTCAGCCAAATTGCAGTGCAGTTTTTAGCCAAATAGCAGTGCAGATTTCAGCCCGTGCTCAGTGAAAGTCAAATTTTTGGAGGAGAATCTTGTTGACTGTTTTCTTGGCATTTCAAGTAATCATCCATCTTGCTCACTTCATAGCATCGCTAGCTATCGGAGAACAAAGTGTCGTGAGTACTTTGGGGGCGTTTTTAAAAGCGACATTCACCCCCCCTCCTCTGTCGCCATTTCGGTCCAACACCTTCAAATACACAAAATCTCCGACTTCAAAACTTAAATCTTTTCTTCGAGTATCAACATAACTCTTCTGACGATCTTGAGCAATCTTCATCTTTTCTCTGATAATCCTTACATGAGCTTCAACATCCTGCACAATTTGAGGTCTGAGAAACTGACGTTCCCCTACCTCAGTCCAGTTCAAAGGAGTTCTACACTCTCGACCATATAATGCCTCAAATGGAGCCATTTGAATACTAGCTTGATAACTGTTGTTATATGAAAACTGTGCAAATGGCAAACAAGTATTCCAAGCTACTCCATATACTATTGCACAAGCTCTTAACATATCTTCTAGAATTTGATTTGTTCTTTCTGTCTGTCCTCCGGTTTGTGGATGATAGGCTGTACTAAAAGCTAAATCTGTGCCCATTGCTTCATGTAGTTTTTCCCAAAACATAGAGGTAAATTTGGCACCTTTATCTGACACAATTCTCTTTGGAACTCCATGGAATACTACAATCTTTGTTAAGTATTACTCTGCCAGCTTATCTTTTCCATAAGTTTGCTTGATAGGAAGGAAATGTGCTACTTTTGTTAATTAATCAACAATAACCCAAATAGCATCATAACCTTCCTTTGTCTTAGGCAATCCTGTAATAAAGTCCATTCCAATACTTTCCCATTTCCATTCTGGCATTGGTAGCGGGTGTAATAGACCAGAAGGCTTTTGATGGTCTATTTTCACTTGTTGACAGACATCACATTTGGCCACATACTCTGCTATTTCCTTTTTCATGTTGTTCCACCAAAATCTTTTCTTCAGGTCTTTGTACATCTTGGTTCCTCCAGGATGTATTGAAAATTGCGAGGAATGAGCCTCTGACAGAATTAAATCCTTTAACTCTTTTTTATTAGGTATGTAGTATCGACCACAAAATGTTAAGATTCCCTGCTCATTTTCATTGAAATCCATTGAAATTTTCTCCTGACTATTCTTCTTAAGTTTCTGTGTTTCTTCATCTTCAGCTTGGGCTGATATAATCTGATCTGTCAATAACGGTTGAATCTCAAGTGTCGCTAGCATTCCCTGTTAAATTCAGTTTCTGCATTTCTGCTACTAGATGTAGTAGCTGATCAATTTCACTGGCCATACTGTGATAAACTTTTCTACTCAGTGCATCTGCCACAACATTTGCTTTGCCGGGGTGATATTGCAGATCTATATCAAAATCTTTAATCAGTTCCAACCATCTTGGCTATCTCAAGTTTAATTCAGGCTGGGTAAAGATATATTTCAGGTTTTTATGGTTTGAAAATATCTCATAGTGATTTCCCAGTAAATAATGCCTCCAGATCTTTAGTGAATGAACCACAGCAGCTAGTTCCAAATCATATGTGGGGTAATTCTCTTCATGTGGTCGTAGCTGCCTTGAAGCATAAGCTACAACCTTTCTCTCTTGCATTAGAACACAACCCAATCCCTGCTTGGAAGCATCACGATAGATTTGAAATTCTTTCTCTGGGTTTGGAAGTGTCAAAACTGGTGTGGTTGTCAATTTGGTCTTCAATTCTTGAAAACTTTCTTCACAACTATTTGTCCATTGAAACGGCTTATCTTTCTTGAGTAATTGTGTGAGTGGACGAGCAATCTTTGAAAATCCTTCTATGAATCAGCGATAATAACCAGCTAATCCAAGAAAGCTTCTTACTTTGGTCACAGTTGTTGGCTGTTTCCACTCCATAACAGACTTGATTTTCTCCAGGTCTACTTTTACTCCTTCAAAAATTACATGACCCAAGAATGCAACTTCGTTCATCCAAAAGTTACATTTACTGTATTTTGCATAAAGTTGATGTTCCCTGAGCTTGGTGAAAGCAATATGCAAATGCTCTTTATGCTCTTCTTCACTTTTTGAGTAGATGAATATGTCATCAATAAATACTATCACAAACTTATCCAGCTATTCCATAAATACCAAATTCATGATATTCATGAAGTATGGGGGTGCATTGGTCAAACCAAAAGGTACCACTGTGAATTCATAGAGCCCATATCTGGTTGTGAATGCAGTCTTCTCTCAATCTTGCTCTCGGATTTTCAATTGATGATACCCTGATCGCAGATCGATCTTAGAGAATACTTTTGCTCCTTTGAGTTGATCAAAT
Source organism: Dendrocalamus latiflorus (assembly GCA_017311315.1). Taxonomy (NCBI): domain Eukaryota; kingdom Viridiplantae; phylum Streptophyta; class Magnoliopsida; order Poales; family Poaceae; genus Dendrocalamus; species Dendrocalamus latiflorus. The sequence goes on from CM029630.1 coordinate 22,138,823, forward strand.
AAATCATCAATCCTTGGTAATGGATATGTGTTCTTAATTGTCACTGCATTCAGTCCTCTATAATCAACACACATCCTTAGACTTGCATCTTTCTTCTTAACAAATAAGACTGGAGCTGCCCATGGTGACACACTTGGACGTATAAATTCCTTTTCCTTCAATTCATTCAGTTGTCTTTTCAATTCTTTTAATTCATTTGCTGACATTCTGTATGGATGTTTTGTAATTGGCTGTGTTCCTGGAATCAGTTCTATTGCCAGTTCTATTTATCGATCAGGTGGTTTTCCTTTTAGCTCTTCAGGAAATACGTCTGGGTATTCTTGTACCACTGGCTCTTGTACATCTTCATTTGCTAATGCACTGTGTACACACCCTTTCATCTTTTGGATCAACTCACGGTCAGTATGTACCACTATTTCTTGGCCTTTAGAACTAGTTAGGGTCACTGTTTTGGTCTCACATTTTACTATGGCTTTATTTTTAGTGAGCCAATTCATTCCCAGTATAACATCTAACCCTTTCATCTCTAACAATAGCAAATTTGCCTTAAACTTTAATCCCTGGATTTCTATTATAAGATTACCACATCCAAAACGAGATTCCATCTTAATCCCATGTGTTTGAATAGCATAATGTTTTTGCAAAGGAACAACTGACAATTGATCCTTTGTAACAAATTCCATGGATATATATGAATGTGTGGCACCAGGGTCAAACAAAATTAATGCAGGTATTGGATTAACTGGAAACATTCCTACAATAATGTTGTTTGCCCCAGCGACATGTTCTGCTGAAATATGATTCACTCGAGCTTGAAGAATAAGATTTCCTGCACCTTTGCCTTTTTCAGCTTGATTTCCTGAAGAAGAACCGGCTGGTCTGATCACCACACTTCCTATTGGGACTGTAGATTTGGTTTGCAATATATTAGTCTTCACATGTTGCTGTTGTGTCCCCGTTTGAAGCTTTGCTACATCAGAGGGTAAATTTTTCTTGGGACATTGCTCCCTGAAATGTCCTGTCTGCCCACAATGATAACATGCTTTTGCTTTCCATGGACAATTGCTCTGATAATGGTTCCCACCACATGTGAAACAGCGAACCACCTGCTGTTGTAGCTTGACACCTTGCTGAGTAACATTAGATGTTTGTCTTGGCACTAACATTACTTGGCGAGTCGTTGTTTGCATGTTCTGCGGTTGCACTGACATTCTCATCTTTTGAGTACTAGAGGATGATGTGTTTGGCTTTTGCATAGCTTTCCTCTTTCTTGATTCTTCCATCTCTCCTCTTGCTTCTTCTGATGTAATCAGACAATCTATCATGTCTGACAAATCCTTGAAGCGCGTAGCTGATATATGATATTTCAAAGATTTTTGCAAACCTTCTCTAAACCTTTCCATTTTCTTTTCTTCGTTTTTAACATCATCATGAGCATATCTTGCTAATTCATTAAATCGATGCAAATATTCCATAACAGTTTTCCCACCTTGCTTAAGTGCTAGAAACTCACGGCGCTTTGCCTGCATCATGCCGTCAGGAATATGAGCTTTGTGGAAGGATTCTTCAAATTCCTTCCACGATATCTCCTGGTCAGCATGCATAGTCTGATAGTTGATCCACCAAGTGGCAGCTTGCCCTTGAAGTTGGTGTGATGCATATAACACTTTTTCTTTTTCATTACACTGCACTGTTTTTAATTTTCATTCAACATCTTTCAGCCAGTCCTCAGCAGCAATAGGATCTAGTGAAGTAGAAAATACAGGTGGTCTGGTCTTCTGAAAATCAGCCCACCTCGATGTAGTTTGTGCACCTCCTGTGGTCATTCCTGCTGAACTACTTGAAGAAATAGCTTGCATCATGATCTGTTCTAGCATTTTAGAATGTTGTTCTAATAATCTTGCTTGATTCATCTCAGCTTGATGTCGATTATGTTCAATCATTGCTAAAAAGTTGGCAATAGTGTTCTTATTTGCTGCAGAATTGTCTTGTCCTGTTGACAGATTGTTAGGATTTGGCACCATTCCTGACATTTTGTTTCTGCACTGGAGAACTTGGAGTTAGCTTTACAGCGGCTTTTTATGAATTTCAGATAGATAAGTAAGAAATTGAACTTTAGGACAAGTTTAGGGCAAACGGGACAAGAATTAGAACGAACTAGAAGGAGAATGCTTTGAAAGTAAACAGATAAAGATACTATTAACAAACAAATTAAAAAGAGATAATTAAACATACATTACTTAATTTTACAAGCTGGTAGTAAACTGCTTAGAGTTTCCCGGTACAACTTGTTTTACAATCCAAAAGTCTTACTACTTGTACTAACTGTGGGTACTAACTACTCTACCGCTGCTAAACTACTTTTGCTGCTGCTTCCAAAAGTCAGACTGCATTCTTCCAAAAGGCCTATCAGGAAACTTGATCTTCAGATGTTCACCATCCCTCGGATGGTGGGTTGCTCAACGTGTAGCGAATCACCTCTTCAAGGTCTTCCTCCTCCTCATCATCGTCTTCAGCATTTTGGCCGTGTCCTCCCGCCTCATCGTCATTCCAAGCCGGTGGCTCCGGGGAGCGAGCCGGTTGGAACAGAAGGCGGTACTCTCTAGCGGTGAGGCGTCGACGAGGCTAGGATGGACCTGGTTCATCAGGGTCAACTGGAGGATGGGATGGACCTGGTTCTTCGGGAACAGCGGGAGACTCGCCACAGGCAGACATCTCTCCTTCTTCTACCATGTTTCTCCTATGTAGCTCCTGTCTCAGCTCTTGAAGTTCTCCTTGAGCTTGCTGCAACTGATCACGCAGTTCAAACGATTCCTGAATTGCCCGAGAGTACATTACTTCTTGATGCACAATATATTTGGAGGCAATTCCTAGACACGAGTCATCTTCCTCCCTGGGTTCTGGGGTCAGGTATGCCCCATCCCTGGGAATCCTCTAGGGCACTAGATCATACACTGTCTCATCAAACTCTGGGTCGTAGTAGTGCCTCAGATGCAGCACTGCGTTTCTGGCAGCATCTTGTACTGCATCCCACTCCTGGATTCTTCTTCCGAAGAATCTCCTTTCCATGTTCGGGTGGACAAGTAATGGGATGTGGTCAACCCAAGCTTTCCGTGCAATACAGTTTTCATTCACGCGACGTGACATAGAATGGAAGACAGGTTTGTGCCAATCAGTAGCTCCCAAAAACTGTTGCATCTCCCATAATTGGTAAGGCTACCCTATCATCCGCTCTGGCGCTGAGTGGATAAAGTGAACCATCTGCTTAACAACGAAAATTTTGATATTAGACAAGATCTAACGTAAAATATTTGCAAATGGAAAACTTAAGCCCAAAATTAAGCTCAGACATGAAAGATAGCATCAAGGAAGATAAAGACAGCAATATTACTTATATTTTATGTAAATTATTTTTACCTTTTTCAATTAGGTTTTGCTATAAAACAGCTCTCCTATTTTCCCTTAGGTTTTATCCTACAGTCAAGCAAGCCTGCTCTGATACCACTCTGTAACGCCCCCATTTCTAGAGACGTTACTGAACCCCATAACTGTACAAGATGAACAGTTACGACGTTCTGAATATGAGCAATCATCACAACAGCACAAGCTTACAATAAAGATCCAACTTTTATTACAAGATAAGGTTATTACCAGTTTACATAGCGGGCGCGTAAGCCCACAAACCACAGTACATTACAAAAGGAACCAAAACGGCCTGAGCGAGGCTAAAACCTAAGACCAATCCTCTTTAGAATAGATTGGTTCATCTGGAGCTTCGTCTTCTACAGGCTCTTCATGACAACCTTGATCTTCTGTTAATTGTGTTTAGCAAGTAATGAGTACAACCGTACCCAGCAAGTTACAAGAGTAAACCCTAATTTACTACTTGCAAGAAATCATCAAGGGTGGGAGTATACGGGTTTTATTACAAGGGTGGATGCAGTTTTATTTGCAAACAAATAAAATTTAAAACATGTTCTCCTTAAGATGGGGGGGTTTATTATCAGATAAAGTTCACCATTAATCAGATTAACATCATTGCAAATCCTACTTATGCCTCGTTTTTGGAATCACCCAATTAACAGAGCTTCATTAACTAAAAGCACGGCGTATTCGAATACCGTTAATTCACTCTGCAGTGTTGCTCAACTTTACCCACACGATTTCTTAACTCCCGCGACAGAGTTAGGAAAGCTAGGTCATTTCACTGCTCAATTCTCTATGTAGGCTCTACCCGGTAGCGTCACTCATTTAGGCACACATATCGCTTCCTTGCCGTGTGAGTGACCTCTACCATTGTTAGGTATCCGCAGCATACCTAACTCACCGGCACCCTACCGTCTCATCCTGTAGAGTTTTAATTGAACTGAGCAGCTACTAAACCAATGTTGACAAGTCAGCTCCTGTGGCCTGAGCGATCACTATGTCTTTTACTTGGCACAAGGTTCTCGTCCTTATATTTTCACCTCAGGCATTAACCACAACCATTCACTGTGCTCAACAGCACTGACCACCACCATTCCAAACCAGCCTCCATCCTAGGGCAAGGTCGTGAGTGTAGATCACGTCGTGATTTCCCACAGCATACCCTTACCCAGTTTTCCCTAAGGCAAAGTCATGGGCGTAGATCACGTCGTGATTTCCCACGTCTTGACTTCTACCTGAGTACCAGTTTTCTAATCCTATCGACCAATGGCCAAGTCACTTAGTAGTACAAAATATTGAATGAGATGATCTATGAATAGTTGTACAATATTTTAATAATTACTAAGGTTGTCAAGGTCAATATGACCATCAATATAAATAGGGCTTTTTCAGTGGTAGGATTTATCTAGTTAGCATGTCATTCTAACATTCATTTTAAGCAAATAACATTTCACAATTATCAATAATGAAAATACTATAATTACATAATTTCAATTTCATAGGATTCAATATGATCAAAAACTTGTAACTTGCCTTGCTGTTCAAGGATCTCGACAATGTCGTATATTTGGGCGACTGGTTCTGGTTCAGGGACTGCAACCTCAGTGATCTCGAAAGCTAGCGCAAACAGATAAAATAACAACATAAGTCCAAACTTGATTCTAATCAAGCTAGGAAAAATAATCTAATTAAAAAGGTGTAAATTGCATAAAATCTCAAATAAACATTGGAGAATATTAGGATGTGATTTTTGGTGGAAGGAGTAAATTTGAATTTTGTGGAATTTGAATTTAAAAACCTAACTTTTGGTAAAATGGTGAAATTTGAATTTATAAAATTTGAATTTGAAAGAATGGTGGTCAAACTTGAATTCAGGGTATCAAACTGGTCAAGAAGGTGTATTTTGGAATTTTGGGGATTTTTGGGAATTTTCTAGGATGTTTGGGGATTTTTCTAAATTTTTAAATGCTATGAACAGTAACCGACCGGCCTGGGGTGCACAGTGCAGCCCGGCCGGTTTTTCCCCGTGCGGCCAGTAAGCCATTTGGGCTGTGGCCCACACGAGCGCGGGCGCAGCCCAGCACGCGCGCACACATGTCCGCCCGATGGGCGACACGCAGGCGACACGAGCGGCGGTGATCATGCGAACTCAAACGCTCGGATGAAGGCCGCAACAGCATCGACGACCCAGATTTGAAAAGGAGCGGAGCACTCGGATGCATTAGCACTGACGACGACGATGGCGCCACGTCGCCCCGGAGTCGTCTTAAACCTCTGGACGGCTCCCGCTGGCGGCAAAACAAAGTGCGCCGCCGTCGGTGAAGCGGCGAAGACAGGGACGCCCGTGGGAGTTGGCCTTTACCAAAAGTTGCAGCTGTGAGCAAGGGTTCCATTTTAGGTCTTTTGGAGAGGTGAGGGCGAACGAGGATGGCCGCCGGCAGCCAGAAAGGCGACGGCTCTCACGGCGGTGACCATGGCCTCCAGTAGGGTTTAAGTTAAATCGGTTGTGTTTTCATTGTCTACAGAACCTAAGGAACACACTGGGAACAACGGTTTAGCTCGGGAATAGCTCATGCAGGCTGGCCACGGTGAGGTCCTTTGGACCGATGACGACTTTCGTTGTCGACGCTCTAGGCTAATGCTACTGCGCAAGTGAATGTACCACCGTGACCTGCATGCAACAAGGATCTAACTGGAGCATGGAATCAAAAAATAATCGGAAGGATTGGAAATTAGGGTTTTGGGATCACCGGGCTCAGGGGCGACAATTGCCAGCGATGCAGGCGATGAGAATGGAATCGGCTGCTTGCGTAGATGTGTGGGAGTGTATAAAGGAGCTTCGTGGTGGCTAGGGGGTTTTATACTGCGCGAGAGGCGGTGGCTACAGTGTGGGTACCCGGGTGCGTTCTTCTCACACGAGCAGGGATAGAGGGAGAGCTCTGGCACAGCGCAGGGATGTGAGGGGGAGGTGGCGCTGTTGCTCTGCAAGATTCTGCCCAAGGTTTGACTTCGTGTGAGATGGAAGCTGCGAGAAGGAGCGCGAGGTGTGCAGCGGTGAGGGCGGGCGTGCGAGCTGTAGCGCGTCGTGCGAGGGAGAAGCAGAGAGCGTGCGGCTGACTCGTGGGACCGGGTGCATAGGAGTGACGCTGAGCTGAGGAAGCGGCACCGCAATTTTGCGCACGGGAGAGGCGACGCGTGCGGCAGCTTCTTCGGGAAGGAGAGGGAAAAGCGCGCGCGAGAAGGAAACAGAGAGGGCAAAAGAGGAAAGCGGGATTCACAGAGAATTTTCCCAATTGGGAAAGAAATAGGCATTCAAACAAATTTCACAAAAGTTTCAAAAAGTTCGAAATTTTGGGGTGTTTCAATTCATTCTTGTAAGGAAGCACTCTTCTTCACTTGTACGTGCAACTAATCAATTAACAAAAAAATGCATGACGTCCATTTCAATCACCCCTACAAACTTGGCGTTTACATTCTTCCGTGATCCATCCGTTCATCTGCCGATCGATGCATGCTCGATCAAGCTAATATACTCCCATACTGCAAGGAGCGGTTCATGGAGTGTGAGTGTGTATGTACGTACTACTGCTTCTACCGTCACTACTACAGAAAAGGACATCACAGACGGTTGAAAAACGTCATCACAGACGGTTTTCTGAACCGTCTGAATTTATGGGTCAGTGATAATCGAAGGTTATCACAGACGGTTCGACAACCGTCTTTGATATATCAATATCATAGATGGTTTTTAACTGAAAACCGTTTGTGATAGCTGATTATCACAGACGGTTTTTAACTAAAAACCGTCTGTGATATTGATGTATCGCAGACGGTTTTTATTTACAAACTGTCTGTGATATGTCACCTATCACAGACGGTTTGTAACTAAAAACCGTCTGTGATGTTCTTTTCTACCCCTAAATCTATTTCTGTTTATTGGCTAGCCTCAGGAAATGCTAGCCATGCCCTCTAGAACAAGCAGATAAACAAGTATATGTATACATACAATTCACATCACAATTCATTTGGCAAACATAAAACATCCAATTCACATCACATTTCATTCACAGACATAAGGCATCCATTTCGCAAATGAATTAATTGAAATGAAATAAAATATCCATTAACAAATTCACAATTACAGAGTGATAAGAGCAATAAAAAATCATTCTGCGCAGTGGAACTCTCCATCTGATCTTATGACTTTATTCCACAAAAACCAAACGAACTCTCCTCGAATTTTTGCAAAGTCCGGCTGTTGCAATGCAGATGTAGAGATGGGTGCAGTCTGTCGATAGGAATATCAACGTGCGTACATATAAAACTTGACATGTATGAAATAAATGTGGGAAGATCGACAAACCTTAGAATTGGTGATCTTGGTGGAATTGAGGAGTAGTCTCATATGGTGGCACACGTAGTATCCACATGTGTTGCCCAGCTGCTGCTGGTGGTACTGCAAAAAATAGAATGTGTTAAATTAAGAGGCATTACTACTAAGTGTTGTATATGATTAATTAATGTGTAGCTAGCGAATACCCGAAAATTGCGAGTATGTTTCAAGGGCTTGGCCCCTGTCGTCGAGCCACGTGTTTGTTGAACGTATGTGACGAATGACCTTCGTTATTCGAAAAAGTTAGATTAGTCATTCGGAAGGAAAGAAAGAGTACAATGTACAATGTACTTACCTATCGAGTATTTGGGCGATAGCTGTGTACATGGATTTGTTCTTACTTAGAGAATCAAGGTATATAGCCTTGTTCCATTTTGGTATAATTACAATTAAAATCCAATGGAAGTGCTCATTGTATGGCATAAGAACAAATTCCTTATCGCGGTGAGCCAGCAGTGCTTTTGTAATATAGTTCTCGACGAAGGATGAATCCTCGTTGATGGTATCAATGGCGACCAAGCGTGGGTCCAGGAAACCAATTGGTGATTTCGATGATCTAGCTTCGGTCAGCATGAATCTATATATATGCACAGAAAAGCAACAAATTGTGACATATATCGGTATTACGTGAACAGAGACTGTGATTGTACAGACTTACAGCGTCCAGCATCGAACGAGTGAGGCGTCGAGAGCGTTGAGCGTGAAAAGACCAAATATATTGTCAAAGGTCACCGCGAAGACACATTCCTGAGCTTCGTGCATGAAATGTTCTGGCTTGAATTTGACAGTGATACCTGAGTGCCATTCTGCCTCTGGCCTATTGGACTGTTCCATATACCAAGCGTGGAATTTTTGGCAACCAAGTCCTAGGGTTAAGAGGTTCTCTTCCAGAAATATCATCGGCTCGCCTAGCACGAATTTGCAGGCCAACGACAGGTACGGGATATCGTCATCATCCTTCGTCTTTGATTTGCCGTGGCCACTGCCTTGACTATAGGTCGACTTTATGGTAGTCGACTGTAATGGTACATACGGTGCAAGTTGCTTTGGCGAGAATAGCACCCGTGGAGATAGCACCGGTTTAGCTAGCTCTGCTTCGCACTGCCCTTGTGGAGATGGCACCAGTGCATGTTGCTCTGGTTTGCACTGCCCTTCTTGTCCTGCCACTTGTGAAGAAGCGTCCAGGGAGATGTCGCTTTTGGGCCACTGGATGAATGTTCCAATGGCCTGCCCTAGAGTCACGATCTCGTCGTTGGGGGGCTTCGGTAGCGGGACGACCTCAAAATTGACATGCACACCATCCACATTAACTTTTGTGAAGCCTGGCGCTAAAGCTTGACCGTGCAGCATGGCCCCGATACCAAACGGATATGCCTGGCCCCAAGCAGCGTGCAAGGGAACGGAGGCATATCTCACTTGGAGCCTACACTTCGTAGGCTCCTACATAACGATACAGAATTAGCTAGTCGAATAGGCCTATCAATGGAGCAAGCATTCGAGAGATAATAATTATTACTAGGATGTCGTCCACAGAAAATCTGGCATCGGTTTGCGTCGGATTGGACGCGCAACTACTCGGACGGTTGTGCGGGCTAGCTAGCACAGGAGCGGTGGAGGCGGCCTGCTGACTTTCTGTATGTTTCCGCACCTCATCTCTAACTACATGAGCCAGCTCACCCATTAGCTCCTCTCTAAGAGATGCCTTGATCTCTTCTCGTAGCCGTGCATCACGCTCGGCTTTGTTTCTCTTCCTGCGCCGATACATGTCGGAGTCATCTTGGAAACCATGTTTCCAAGGAACGTAAAGGCCAAGGCCTCTCGTACGGCCCGGGTGCTCCTTGTTTCTCAGGGCCGCGGAGAGCATATCATTCTCCCTTATTCTCTGGAATGATCTCAGGGTAGTTTCAAAACTCAGCTCTTCCTACAAGAGCACGACATGTCATTTCACTTCGTACAAAGTTGTGGAGTAATTACAAGCTACGTAGTTCGATCGATATCTTACCAGGTGCTGGGACACTTGCTGGTCTGCAGGGTTTCGAAAGGAGACGTCCCCTGATGTCGTTGTGGATGGCCTTGCTCTAATCCAATTTCGAGCGCGCTCATCCGGGATATTGGAAAATAGCGGGGCGATGTCCTACAGGGCTGCCTGGTCGTCCTCGCTCCTCCACTGTGGGATTTTACCCGCATACCCAGCTGTGCCAAGTCTGTCGGGGTGTGTGTTTTTTGCCTGGAGGGCCTTGTGCGCCGCACTTGTAGTTTTGAAATCTTCGGTCGTCTTCGAAGGCTTGAACTCTTCCCATTGTGGTTCCAGGAATGGGTATTTATGAAAGGCGTTTCACCTTTCTCCACGTAGTCCTTGACAAGCTTGCTCTTGAAGTTCTTCCATGCTTTGCACGCCCCTAGCAAGGCTTGTCGTTGCACGACGTCTTGGTGTTCTTCTGGGATCTTGAACGATGCCAAAATTTCTGTCAGCAGCTCTCTTTTCCGAGTCGCAGGCACGTCCTTCCACGAATTGAATGTGATCTCAATTCGCTCGTGCAACGATTCCGATCATGCTCTTCCATGCGCTTACTGCTTTGCGAGGAAGGAGAGGGACCCCAGATACATCGACCTGTGTGATGGTAAATCGGCCCTCAGGCTTCTTCGATAGCCCTCTTCCTTGGCATCTTGATTTTGAAGCGGACGCCTCCGACGATGGTGTTGAAGAATGCGCGGATGACATTTTGCTCAATTTGTGGGTCTATTGGAATAAGATAAGAAAGTGTCATACCATAAGATAAGAAAGTGCAATATCTATCTATTTCGCTCAATATAGGCGATTACAATACATATATATGTGTATAGACATACATACATATACATACATATATATACCTACATATATACATATATAATGGTAGCAATATGAAGCAACAAGCATCAATAATAGAATCAATAACATTCTAAACATGAATATGTATGACAATGTAAAAGGCATGTATCAATTAAGACTAGCAGCAAGCTCAAGTTTTAGTTGATTAATTTGTGCTCTCAAATTGTAGGGTTGCACAAGATTAATCTTGGCCGTCCCGCTACTAAATCATATACTCTTCCTTGATTGGTTATGCCAAATAATAAACTCGGTCTTTTGAGCTCTAGATACAAACTCTACAATCTCAAGATTAAAGTATATTCAACATGCATGTATTCAGATTGCAGTATTCAAAAAAGCAAGACCAACCAAATTAACTTTGCTCAATAATTTATGTTTCAACTTTACAAAATTCCCAACAGATCAACATATGAATATGCTAATATCTGAAACAGCATGAACCGATTGAATGACAGCTATATCCCATAAGCAATCTATGTTTCCAGAGTCACAAGACAACAAGACTCACTCACAAGCATATATATCAAAGTATAGAGACTGCCTTCCAGAGTCACAAGACAACAATGACAGCTATTAGAGCTCAATGACCGATTGAACCAATCTCAGTATATGATATTTGCTATCATCAAGCAACCAAATATCCCATAAGCAATCTATGTTTCCCAGTGCCAGGTAATGTAAAGAAGATTAACAAACTTGCACAGCCCACACAGATTGCATACAAAAATCATAGACTCACTCACAAGACCGGTGATATTCGAAATCACTAGAAGAACAGGGGCCAGGGGAGGCGGCGGCGACGACGGGCTCGGGGAGGCGGCCGGCGAGGGCTCGAGGAGGCGACGGCTCAGGGCGGCGGCGGCGACGGGCTCGGGGAGGCGGCCGGCGAGGGCTCGGGTGTCGGAACCCGGAGCAACGACTCCTGGATCCTCTGTGTAAATCACACTAGTCCAGGATCAGCTAGTGCACACAGTGAACAACAAAGATAAATACCAAGCATAATGACCTTTATTTAATTTAAAGAGTACGGCCTTATGGCCAGCGTTTACATCAGTGTGCATTGGCAAAAATAACTGCAAAAGAAACTGCGGAAGCGAAGCTAAAAAGGCGAAGCCCAAGCCTACCCACAGGCAAACAACTGCAAGACGTGGCCTACTCGTTCTGGTCTTCACCGTAGTCGAAGTCGTCTTCCTCTGTGTGGAGATAGCAACAATGAGTACAAACTTGTACTCCGCAAGTCACACGGAGAAATGCAATATAATGATAAAGGCTTCAATGGAAGGCTCATAGGCTTAGTTTGCATAAAACAGCATTTGATGAAGTACAGTAAATAGATTGAAAAGGCTGAAGTTAATACAATTCGTAAAGACAGTACATGTAATTGAAAATATTACCGTCAGTGCAGGCTCCAACCAAACACCAACCTATCCGCGGGCATCCCACCCGGACCATCTTTTCCAAAAGATCACGTATGGATTCCATCCATCCACACGCTTTCACTGTGCAACTCTGATGAATTCCATCCATTCCGGGGGAGGCGGCCGGCGAGGGCTCGCGGGAGGCGGCCGGCGAGGGCTCGTGGGAGGCGGCCAGCGAGGGCTCGAGGGAGGCGGCCGCGAGGGCTCGGGGAGGCGACGGCTCGGGGCGGCGGCGAAGACGGGCTCGGGGAGGCGGCCGGTGAGGGCTCGAGGGAGGCGGCCGGCGAGGGCTCGAGGGAGGCGGTGGCGACGGCTCGAGGAAGGTGGCGGCGAGGGCTCGGGGAGGCAGATCGAGATATAGAATAACTGTAGAATACACAGAAAACCCTAGCCAGAGGATATATATAGGGGATTATTACAGACGGTTCTACACTTAGAACCGTGTGTGATATCAATATCACATACGGTTCTAAGTGTAGAACCGTCTGTGATAAGCCTTAGCCCGACTGTAGTCATTCATGATCAACCGCCAACCAGCTGCATTCATGATCAACCACCTACTAGCTGCATTCATTTACACATTTTCTCAATCTCAAAATTGACTACATCACACATTTTCTCATTTACACATTTTCTCAATCTGCATTCATATATACAACACCAACCACCAACACAGTGTATTTCTTTACACATTTTCTCAATTTCAAAATTGACTACATCACACATTTTCACATATACATAAATGCAAATTAACAAATACATCACACTGCAGATTGTTCTATACATAAATGCCAATTCACATATACATCATACACATGCATTGTTGTATACATAAATGACAATTCACAAATACATCACACTGCAGCATATGTCGCACATTCTCATTGTACTTGCTTATTTCATTTAAAAATTAGCTCTTCATCATGATCAATGCGTACGTAACAAGTTTTGTCACGTTGTTCGTCGTCGACCCTTATGCCATTTCCAAAAGGAGGTAACTCGTCAAATTGATTGTATTCTTCCTCGTCCACTACATTCTCTACTCCGATAATTCTCCTTTTTCCATGAAGAACTACATGGCGTTTCTTATTTGCCGGGTCGGTTAAACAGAAAACTTGAACAACTTGATTGGCGAGTACGAATGGTTCTTCTTTGTACCCGACACGTTAGAGGTCCACGGTAGTGACACCGTACTTGTCAACCTTCACCTGTGGGAGATGCACCCAACGGCAGCAAAATAAGGGGATCTTGAAAACCACATAGTCGAGCTCCCAAATCTCTTCTATGAAGCCATAGTACGAGTTTCTCGACCCATCAGTACTAAACGCATCTATGCGGACACCACTATTCTGGTTAGTGTTCTTGACATCCTGAGACTGCGTATAGAATGTGTACCCATTTATGTCATATCCTTGCCATGTCACAACTGTAAATGTCGGCCCTTTTGCCAACCATGTCAGCGTCTCACTTGGCGAGATCCTAGCGATTTGCTCCTTCAACCATTGGTTGAACCGACTGTTGTGTTGCCTCATGATCCAAACATTCGGCCGCTCCGGATTCTGTTGCCGAAGCACATCCTTGTGCTGGTCGACAAAAGGTGCCACTTCAGTCATGTGTTGCAACACCGTGAAATGGGCTTGAGTATACGTGTCCATATCTGGAGTGATTGCTTTCCTTCCGATAGTTTCGAGACCTTTCAGCCTCCCCTCATGACGAGATTGAGGCACACCTATCGGTTGAATCTGAGCCATATAATCGACACAAAACTCAATGACATCTTCGCTTGCATTACCTTCGACGATGCTTCCGAGAACGATTCTGTACGTAGGACTTGAGAATTCCCATGAGCCTCTCAAATGGGTACATGCTACGTAGGAATACGGTCCCGCACATTTTTATCTCCCACACAATGTGAACAATGAGATGGACCATGATATCGAAAAATGAAGGAGGGAAATACATTTCAAGGTGACATAGAGTCATCACCACCTCGTCCTGCAGAGCATCTAGTCCTTCGAGATCGATGACCTTCTGAGCATTTGTGTTAAAGAAATAACATAACCTCATGATTGTCTCTCGGATTTTGATCGGCAAAATATTTTTAATTGCAATAGGGAGCATCTGTGTCATCAGCACATGACAATCATGAGACTTCATGCCATTTAACTTCAAATCTTGCATCGAAACAAGTTTCTTCACGTTGTCGGAGTAACCAGACGGAACTTTGACACCTTGCAAGCACTGGCACAGTTCTGTTTTCTCAGCCTTGGACAGAGTGTAACACGCAGGGGGAAGGTACGTTCGTCCATTATCAGTGCGTGTCGGTGCTAACTCAGGCCTGATGTCCATATCAGCCAAGTCAAGCCGTGCGTTCACGCCGTCCTTGGTTTTATCACGAATATTCAGTAAGAGACCAATCAAGCTGTCGCATATATTCTTTTCTACGTGCATGACGTCGATGCAGTGTCGAACATCTAGGTACTCCCAATAAGGTAAGTCCAAAAATATTGATCTCTTCTTCCAGGTGTTCTTCTCATGAGCCCTGAATTTACGTCCCTTTCCGAGGACAACATCTAAATCCTTAACCATATCATAAACCTCGTGTCCCCTTAAATGCCTTGGTGCTGAACCGTCTTCCTTCTCTCCGTCAAATTGTTTCTTCATCTTGCGGTATGGGTGAGCCCTCCGAAGGAACCGGCGGTGACGCATGTAGACGGTTTTGCGTGAGTGTCTCAGCCACACACTCTCGGTACCATCTAAACAGTGAGTACAAGCTTTGGCACCTTTTGTACTATGACCCGATAGGTTACAAAGGGCAGGATAATCATTTATGGTGCAGAACAATAAGGAGCGCAGAGTGAAGTTCTCTCGTTTGTATGCATCCCATACCTGTATCCCTTCGTTCCGTCTATACTCAGTCCAAACCTTATATTCCTTGGTTCTGCACCGAAGTCTGCAAAACTCCTATCGATGTTTCTCCACTGCGCGGAATCAGCAAGGTGTCTTAGCATTCCATCCTTCTTGCGCTCCTCCGAGTGTCAACACAGCAGTTTTGCCTCCTTTGGATTTGCAAAAAACCTTTTCAAACGGGGAATTATAGGAAAATACCATGCCACCTTAGCAGGAGGTCCCTTCTTCGCCTCTGTTCCCTCGCCATCATCTGATTGATTGTTACGTTTGTATCGGGATGTGTTGCACACCGAACATACATGCATGTTTGCATACTCTTTACGGTGGAGGATACAGTCGTTCGGACATGCACGTATTCTTTCTACTTCCATTCCCAACAGACAAAGAACCTTCTTGGCTTTATACGTGGTTTTAGGCAACTCATTTCCCTCTAAAAGCATGTCCACTAAAAGACCTAGCAGCGCCGTGAAACTCTTGTCGGACCAACCGTTGCTTGCCTTCAATTTCAACAGTTCAAGCACGGCCGACAACCTCGTGTACTTGCAGCACGTGAACAAATGTTTCTCCGAGTCCTCCATCAAGCCCCGGAATTTAACATACCCTCTCTCATCATAATCCTCTTCTACATCACGAAGCATCTGATCCAGATTATCATCATGCAACCTATCCGAATCCGAACCACAATCGACATCATCCGGTGGCATGTCATTCACTTCACCGGCGATGTCATCCGGTGGCATATCATTCACTTCACCGGCGATGTCATCCGGCGGCATTTGATCATTGACTTCGCCATGACTGGTCCAACACGTATAACCCTTTTTGAAACCCCTCCGAATCAAGTGCGCTTCAATTTGCCCTCGGTTCTTAAACATCTTTAAATTCTCGCAGTCAGTGCATGGACAGTACATATATTCCACCCCCTTATTCAACATATCCTCCTCGGCAGCTCTTGTAAAAGCAGACACGCCATTAATATACTCTTCACTCACACGGCTCGTGGCATACATCCAGTTTCGATCCTACGTTATGTACATATATAACAACTTAGTATTAAAAATTAAATTAACTAATTATTACTACATATATATACCGGCCACATGTATTATATTGAGGCTTAATTTGCTACCTCAATTTATATTATAAACACAACAGCTATTATATAACCAACAATTTTGCAAACCATCTTCAATTAATAACACTCACCAATAACTTAGATCTAAATTGTAATGCATGCAAAGAAAAAATAAAATTCATTACTAACCATATCTAGAGCAACCAGGAAAGTATAAATCTTCAAAGCTCAATATCTGCCTCCTCCCGCCAAATTAACTGGCCTGAAATTCATTGTTAAGAACCGTTTGTGATACTCGTTTTCCCCAAAGCCGCCAACACAGACGGTGTCCAAATTAAAACCGTCTGTGTTAGTGTTGGTCACAGACGGTTTTGTCAAACCGTCTGTGATTGGCCATCTAGTATTAGGCTTTCTGTAGTAGTGCGTGTTGCTGCAATAAGACGGGGATCTCTTCACTGGCTGGTCCTATACATGCCACAACACAATAGTTGATGGGATATAAATGCCACAACAGGTTCGTTTTGGACTTTTAGCGTAAACTAGTCACGTGCCATGTCTAGAAACGAAAACCCAAACTATAGAAGCAAGTCGATCAAATGAATCATTTTGAAGAACTTTTGATCACATACGAAGGAAAGAAACATGACTAAATAAGATTTGATTTCTTTACATTCTGATGACAAAACATTCCATCTCCAAATATAGTTCAAATCTTATATAACAAAATGATATATAGTAAAGAATAAGTAAATGTAATCTTTTTTGATGATCACATGTGTGTATGTTTGTGAGAGACCATGTGGAAGTATCTCCATTTTTGTGATGAGTAATTGATTTTTGTTTTGGGAAAAATTGAGTTTGATTTGAGCTTTCTCTGCGTCGTTGGATCAGACGGGCGCGGGAACGATCGGACGCGGTCCAAACATTCTCCTCGTATGCAGTCGGACGAGCACAGGGATGATCGGCTTGGTCCGAACGCACGCGGGAATGATCGGAGCCATCCGAATGTTCTCATATGCGGTCGGACGGGCATGGGGAGTGATCGGCTCGGTCCGAACGGACGTGGGAACGATCGGAGCAGTCCGAACGTTCTCGTATTCAGTAGGACAGGTGCGGGGAGCGATCGGAACGGTCCAAATGTCCTTGGTTGCGATCGGAAGGGTTCGAATGCACCAGGTTGAGGTCGTAAGCGGTCGGAAGCGTTCGAAAATCGTGAATGTGGTCGGACCATGTCGTTGCGTGGTGCAACGGGTTCAGTCGGACTTGGTCAAACCAGGTCAATGTGTTTAGGATGCATATTCTGTTGATTTGACAGGTTTGGACTTCATCTTGAGTAAGTATGACTCTTTGATGTTGATTATGCTTACATGTATCGAGCGGTGCTATTTGATGTGTTCTTGTCTGTGTTGGCTGCAGGACGTCGAGGCGGAGTCGTGGTGAGACACGAGGTGACCGGACTAGACGCAGGTGGCGTTGAGGTCAGAACGGTTGGAGGTGTCGAATACGGCGGAGACTCGAGGTGGTTGCGAGGCTTGGACGACAAGGAACGCGGAAGCTTCTAGGAAGGTGCAGAAGGGGCGTTTCGGTAAAAACGCAAAGCTGCATACGTGGAAGCGGGTTCCGTTCGAGTTGGCAGACGTAACGGGTTGGAGACCCGTTGGCCAAGGCCTATATAAGGAGAGGGTGTCTCCTTAAGGGCTGCATGGATTCAATGGCTTTGGGAGAGAGTTAGGGTTTGCTAGAGTCAAAAGAAGCTTTGGTTGTTTGTTTTGGCTTTAGGCTTTAGTTGGTGAGGAGTTGGTGCAATGGACAGAGGTGGTATGTAGCTTGTCTCCCGTAGTGCTCTGTGTGTGTCTCCTCCAAGAATGTAGAGAGTAGATGAGTTCTTGGCTTGGGGAGAGGGAGAGATTGGAGTGATGTGCATGTAATCTTCCTTGTTCTAATGTCCATGCGTATCGGGACTCCTCTGTATTCTTTTTGCTTCAATTAATGAAAATCTGAAGTTTGATTCTCTCCTATTCGTGCTCTATGTTCTTCGTTTCTCCCTTTTGCATGATTTCTTGACTTTCTTGGTTTCTTATTTTTTCTTGCTGGGAAGGCCCAAAATGGGTTGCTCTATGTGGGATGATGCCTCAAGATCATTTGATCGACTTTTCCCATGAGCAAATCACATTTAATCTCAGATTTGGTTTTTGGGTTTGCTCTGTTCTTCATATTCCTTTCTAGGGTTTTGATGCATTTCTTGATTCCCTTCATAAGATGGCACGAAACTTGGTACATTGAGTCTCAAGGGTACTAATTAGCTATCCTCAAAGTTTCGTGGCCAGAGGATCAATGGTTAGTTGGGAATTTGAGTTTTTAGGTAGCTCTCTATATTTTTCAAGTTCTTGGCTAAATCTCTGAATTTCTTGTGTTCTTGCTTAATTCCTTTGTAGTTTGAGGCTCTAAAGGTATTTGGAATAGTCCTTTGATGTCTCTCTCTGAAAAGATCAGAAGTTTTTCTTTCGTTTCCTTGATTTAGCCAAAAATCCGAAGTTCAGAACTTCCGTCAGCCTGCTCTGTTTGCTGTCGTGCGGTACTACCTCTCCTCAAAAGGTACTACCGCTTGCAATCAGACCTGCTCTGAAATTATTTTTCTTGACTGTTTCTTTCTGGATCTGGTTTAACCTTGTTGCTGTGACTTCCAGTAGTGCCTATCTTCTTTCTTCATATGTTCCATAGCTATTGGAGGAGAAGCATAAGTGTGGATTCTTGGGGGCGAATTTAATTTTTGAAAGCGTCATTCACCCCCCTCTATCGCCATTTCGGTCCAACAGTTTGTACAACAGTACAGTTGATGGGATATAAATGCCACAACACATTCGTGTTGGACTTTTAGCATAAAAACCTGTTGAAAAGAAGTTGGATCGAGTCCGGTGCGTTCGCACGTATCCAACGGCTTCGGCTTAGTCCGGTGTGTTCACACCCACAGGAGCTGCATCTAAACGGCTTATCCGGATGGAGCACCGCCAAGCGCTACATACACTATATATATAGGGGTGCTCGGCTATACCCTGCGTGCTGGTTCATTTGTGCTAAGCTAGACACAAAATGGTACTCTCATGCAACATTTCTTAATTTAGTTCACCTACCATTGTTATCTAGTGCTAAAGTTGCCATATGTATCTCTTTATATATAACATCGAGACAGGATTTTCTGCCCAGGGTAGCTACCCCTGGCTACCCATAGTTGGATTTTGTATCATGATTCATGTTATTTCTCCTTCCTATTATCTTCAAAGACTTTTAACTCAAAATTCGAAGATTTTTAGCTTCAGGTGGTTATGTGTAAAATGTTGATTGGGCCTAATTTTATTATATATATGTATGTTATGCGGAAAGGAATTGCCAAGATTGGGTTCTTGGGTGGAGGGAGCGGAGATAGTCGTGACATCCAGCAGGGTCCCAGGCCCATCCGACTAGTCGAGGTGTCCGTTTACACCAACGGAAACGTGATCAATGCTCTGAAGTTCATCTATGTGGTCGACAATGGCGAGCCGCAGATGGTCGGTCCATGGGGTAATCCAGCTGGCCTTCGTCCTACCGTAAGTGAATCGATCTACTGCCCCGTACCAAAACTTGCATGCATTAAATGTCGATCTGTGATTCTTTGTTAAGCGAAAACGATCTCGATGTGTCATTCTTTAAATGTCTAGAATGATCCATCCTTGTAAGGAAGCCTGAGCACTGCTAATACGAGCTAGTATACGGTACTCTTCTTCACTTGTACAAGCAACTAATCAATTAGCAAAAAATGCATGACGTCTATTTCGATAGTGCAGGTCTTCGAGATCCCCGATGGAGACGAATTTTTTGTACGGATAATCTATTTTTTATTCAAAATTATAGAAATATACCCGCGGGAATTTTTTTTACAAAAATAGGCTCCAGTCGTCCAACCATTAGGCGACTGGAGCCTTTCGCCCAACCAAGCAGCGACAACTGGAAAATCTACCAACCGTTGGGCGATTAATTGCAGTCGCCCGACTGTTGGGCGACTTTCATGCAGTCGCCCTCCCATTGGGCGACTGCATGAAAGTCGTCCAATGGTTGGGCGACTACACTCAGGTCCCTGAGAGAAAAAAGAGAGGAAATAGTCTATTTTGCCGAAATTTGGAAAGTGCATCAAACTTTCGCCAAAAATAGTGAAAATTGGTGGAACTGTTCTTCATACATCCAAAAGCCTCCAGAAAAAAATTTGAGCAATTTCGGCTATGGCATCAAAAGTTATAGCAGTTTCAATTGAGGCCGAAACGAATTCGAGTCCGTTTCCGACACACCTTCAGTAAAACGGGCATAACTTTTGCATACGGTGTCCGTTTTCGACGTTCTTGTACTCGTTGGAAAGCTAACGACGAGCCCGATCCAAAAATAATGACCTGCTTGCGCTAGTCGCCCTCCAAGACCCCGAAAATTGGCTATCTTTGGACCTAAACCTGCGTCGCAAGTTTTTTCTTTCTGTTTTTGCCCTTTTTCTTGTTCTTCCCTTCGGAATTTGGATTTTTCTTCAACTGAAAAGTTGTAGATCTCGTCGAAACCTTTCCAATGAGTATATATAAGCCATATAGAACTTTGCTATTTTATCTTTTCAGACTAGTTGTTTATATTGCATCGGTATATAAAATGATCGGTACATACGGTTTTGTCGGCCCCTGAGTGTAGTCGCCCAACCATTGGGCGACTGCATGAAAGTCGCTCAATAGGAGGGCGACTAGATGCAGTCGCCCGATGGTAGAGCGACAGCTATTGTGTCGTCCGCTGGTTGGGCGAAAGGCTCCAGTCGCTCAACCATTGGGCGACTGGAGCCTATTTTTGTAAAAAAATTTCCCACAGGTATATTTATGTAATTTCGAATAAAAAATGGATTATTTGTACCGAAAATTATCTTCAGAAGATCTCCGGGACGTACGGCCCATACCGCGACGCGAAGCAATGCATAAAGACCCTCAACTTCGTCACTAAGAAAGGCAAAGTGTCCCAACACGGCAATGCCATTGGTGAGACGGCCTTCAACATCCCGGTACTGCCGGAAGCCAAGATCGTGGCCTTCTTTGGGCTTTTCGGGGATGTCGTTGACGCGCTGGGCGTTTACATTCTTCCGTGATCCATTCGTCCATCTGCCGATATGCATGCTCGATCGAGCTACTCCCACAGTGAAAGGAGTGGTTCATGGAGTGTGTATGAACGTACTACTGCTGCTCTACCGTGTTGCTGCAATAAGACGGGGATCCCTTCATTGGCTGGTACTATACATGCCGGACAAGCCAAGGATTCCATAGTTATCGTGTGTTATGTTTGAGTGAACGCCACTGCTGGCTTTATCAGGTGACGTAAAATTGTTATCTTCCGGTCTTTTCTCTCTTTTTTTTTTTTGACCTGCGGATGTTGGTCAAACAAGCTTCCATTATTGGTGTGTTTGTGTTGTGCTGCGTCAATTTGAGCATTGTTTGTCCTGTTGCCGCTAACTTTCCTTCAAGTAATATGATTGTTCCACCCGTTAACAGGTAACCTGGGTTGGGCTATCGGGACATGAACAACATATTTGTGATGCGTTGTCTAGGCTGTTTCTTCGCTGTCTTTTCTCAACTTGTTCAGTTTTGTTTGCTGTTTTCTTAACTAGACTGAAGCATACAAAGCTAAAATGAAAGCCCCAATATACAGCAGATTATAAAAACGAATAGCCCAAAAACAAAACCGCACATAAATGTCAACTAGGCCAACTATATAAATATCAGTTCCATAATGGCAACCACTAAAAACCCAAAATTATATCATAACATGCGAAATCAACATAAAAAGTTAAGAACCACTAACCAACTTAATCTTGATCCGGACTGATCTCAGAGTCAAAAATTATACATATGGCAGAAATGGTAAAAACAGCATATGATTGTTACCCAGTACTGCTAATGCACTAGGATTCTAGGAACAACACCATAAACCTGAAGTGAGTATTGGAGTGATGGACACAGAAAGCAAAAAAGAATTGATAAACATTCTCCGGAATGACAAAAAAGGAAATACTTGCCATCAAAATTCCTTTAACTATAATGATGTGTGACTTTTTTGATATGAGAATGAATTTCCAAAAAGATGCACATCCTTCGTTTGAATAAGGGTGGTGGCTTTTGGCTGTGGCTTTTGGCATTTGGCTACGGTTGATGAATAGTAACTGCTGGTGCAAAAACTGTTCTGTTCTTTATGGCTGCTGGCTTTTGGCTTTTTGCTAAATAAGTTACAATACACCAGAATGTTAAAATAAATATGGAAAAAATGTACGCACGATAGAAAAACAAGATCTTTGTTAACAGAGTCATTCCCTTTGCACAAGACCACCGCAATGACGTTTAAAATAAATGGGGCAGTAAACTACGAGCTTGTAACATTGACATCCATTGCGCGGAAATAGTAATCGTACGATGTTACAAGGGGGCGTATTACAAGCTAGCCTTGCACCACGGCGTATGTAACCGTGTGGGCATACGTAGTCATACATGTTGGGGGAGCGTACAAGTGTACTCGGGCGGCACAATAAATCCCGCCACTAGAGCATCTGCTATCGCCTCGCGTAGCTAATTCATTTGTAAATGGCCAATGTCTTCAGTGGCGTGAACCCGAAAGGACCCATGATCTGAGTCGACGGGGGTGTTTGTGTGATCCATGTCGCCTTGCACACTGCCAAGTAGGAAGTTATGCAACACCATGGTGGCGACAATTATCTTCCAATGTGTGACGTGGTCAAAACTGGGGATTCGTTCTAGAATACGCCATTTGTTCTTCCACACACTGAATGCACACTTGATGATGTTGCGCAAAGATGTGTGAAGGTAGTGGAAAAGTTCATTGTGGCCCTGTGGCCGACCGCCATGTGCAAAGTCGGCGACATTGTACCGACTGTTCCGAAATGAGGCTAGGAAACCTATCCTGCTAGGAAAGCCCGAGTCCACCAAGTAATACTTCCCTGCAATGGAAAAAATGGGCCAAGTTAGACATCCGTACGTACATTAAAGTTAGGAATGTCAAACTGCATGCTGTAGATTGTGCATTATACCTGGGGGAGGATGTGGAAACATATGGTTGTAACCATTCAGTGTGTCTAGCAGGATGCGTGTGTAGTGGGTGCACTCAGGCCATCCTGCAACCACAAATGTAAACCGCAGGTCAAAGTCACACACGACCAATACATTCTGGCTATTCTCCCCAGGCCGATTGGTGTGCATTACGATGGGGATGTGGGTCGTTTTCCCCCGGCCGCTCCTTCTTCTTCCTCCTCCCATCGCCGACCACCCCTCCTCTTCTCCCTCCCCTTCATCTCTCCCCCTGCCACCAGTGATCGGAGAGGACGACGACTGCCTCGTCTTCAACATCGGTGACCTCGCCTTTAGTGCCCTGCCATGGCAGCGCCTTGGGCCCGTCTCCCCCGTGCACGCGCAACATTGCCGTGGTCCGGCGCCCTGCCCGCACGTCAGCTCGCCGTCCATCCTTGCTCGACCGGAGGGTAGCACTACCACGCCGTCGTGTCCCGCATCGCCTCCCGCACTGCACCCTGCTCGCGTTGACCATGCCCGGACCATGCGTCGCCTTCGCGTCTTCCTCCCCCGCTGTGCCGTCGTGGTCTGGCTCTGCCACGCCCATGCTATCATGGACCTGCCAACCCGGACAGCCGTCCCCTCAGCCTTGTTGCCCGCTCCACCCCCTGTGACCGCCGGAACAAGCGATGCTCCGTCGAGCCTTCACTCATGCCACAACAAGCTTCGACTATCATGCCCTATTTGTAGCTGCTTAGAATTGACGCCTCGCACGACCGATGCACCATCGCCCAAGGCTCCTTGACTCCCACCTCTCTCTCCTCGACCACCTATAAGAGGATGCCAAGCCCACCTTTCACTCCATCGCCCCTTGTTTGATTTCCCCTTTCCACCTCCTCCATCCACCGAGTTTGTCGTCTCCTCTACCGCAAGCTCCTCTGGTAGTCTCCACTGCTAGCGCCACTTGGCGGACTTAAGGACCCTTTGGTCCTCCCTCCGAGATCGCCTTTACTCTCTCTCTCTCTCCTTCCTTGTCTAATCGGCTTTTCTTTCCCTGCATGCCACCGGTGAGCCTCTCTTTCACCGACTCCGACGCTAGGCCATGTCGGTGATCCGCTGGACCTCGAAGCGATTACTTGCGCCTGAAGCACCGCCCAGCCACCACGAAGCTGACCCCCACCTCACTGAGCTTCCTCTCCCCGCCGGCGAGCCGGCGCCGTCACCCACCTCGCCACCAAGGCCCTCCTCGTCGCCAACTTCTCCAGCTCCACCCTGACCACCGCTCACGCTCTAGGTGAGTTTGTGACCACCCATGGAAGCTCCCATGCTGAGCAATCGGACTCTAATGGCTCGAGTCGCCGAATTTCACCTTCCCCTATTCCGGCCACTACCGTTCTCGCCATTGGGCCAAATCCGACCACTCCACTTCTTCACGAGGTGCGCGCAAGGCCATGGAGCCCGTTTTTGCCATTGCCGTCGCGCTGTCGTTGGCCCCTCACTGCCAGTCAGCTCCGCCTCCCTCATGGCCAAGATGAACTATAGCCGAGAAATTAATTAGTGCCATCATTAGGTTAATTAATGGCTGTCCTAATCTCCCATTAATGGTTAATAACACTAATAATTGCGGGCCCACCTATCAGCCACTATAGAATAGTAATAAATCTGAATGCTATTAATTTCTCCTCAGGCCCCACCTGTCAGCGAGTCACACACTCTCTCTCATTTTATTTTCTGGATTTTCCTAGAAATAAAACTTTAAAAGGTTCAATCTCTCTCGTCGTAACTCCAAATTTAACCAAACTTGTTTCTAAATTTTTCTAAAATCAAGATCTACCTATTGGTACTAGTTTGGTTCAATTTTGAGTACAGTTTGGTTTACTAGTTATTGATCGTATTGAAATGCCACACTAGTCTTGTCTACTCCAGGGCACTAGTGGTCCTGATCATCAATCTTTAAATATGGAAACTGGTTTTGGGACAGTCATGGGATGTAAGTGGCTGATAGTTTGTGACAACTTAACTTATGCTTGTAAAAACCCTAAAAACTTGCTATATCTATCTGGGCGGATGATAAGAGTGGAGGGTGTAGATGTAACACATGGTCTGCGGTCTGTGGAATGAACCACACAGATAAATTAAGGACTTAATCCTGCGATGATGTAACAGCCTAGATTTTTATTAAAAAACAAAAACAATAATAAATAATGTTAAAACAAAAGAATTTAAAATAAAAGTAAGTATTTTGGTTGCTTGAATTTTGAATTTGAACTGCCTAGATTTTCTATTTTTAAAAAGGTTGGATTTGAAAAATAATTTAAGTAAAACCTAAAATATTATTAAATAAAAGAATATTTTGATTTTCTATAAAAATCCTATTTCAAAATAATTATTTGGATTTATTTGTCTTTTATCTGGTTTTTCTGGAGTTTAAAATCTATTTTGAAATTAAAAAGTATTTTAAGTATAAAAATTAAATACCAACTTAAGTTGGAAATATTTTTACTAAGTCCAAAATTTTTCCAAGAATTTTTGTGCATTTCTCTAGAATTTTTGGGCTTTATTTCATATTTTCTAGGCCCTTATTTACTTTCTTGGGCTTTTCTGAAAATCCAAAATCAAAATTTAAAATTTGAAACTTTGCCCCTCTCTCTGGGCGACGCGTGGACTGTCTGGATCCATCCACGTTACCGCTGCACTCCTGCCCCTCCTTCTGTCGGGCTGACACCTGGCCGGTTCAGATCAGCCCACGACACCGCCCAGCCCATCTCCCCTATGCACCCCTCTTTTCTCTCCCGGCCGCCCGATCCACTCCGTCGCCACATGGCATCATCCCAGCCGCGCCCACTCTCTCTCCTCCCTCTCTCTCTTGCTGTAACACCCCAGGACCCACATTACCCTAGGATACCACTAAAACCACTCCACAACTAGCCAATTTACAAGATAAATTAAACTGGCAACAATTACTAAACAAGATAGTATAAGCGGTAGCATAAACAACTAAGGAATAATAGGATAGTGATAACAATTCAATGTTTAAAGCATCCTCCAACATTTTAATCTAAAACAAAGTTGACAAATTTAACATTATTAAGTTAATGTAAACAAAGCTATGCAAAGGTCTAGAATCCTTTCAACTTTATTACAGCATAAAAATATGATTCAAAGTCCACCTGTAGGGAGGGGGAAACAAGGGTGAGATAAAATCTCAGCAAGTAAACTGTTTAACAGGCTAATTAAACTACAATAGTTTAATCATCAACATTTAATCTTCCACAAATAACAATGTTTGTATCCTCAACCTCAAATCACATCAACGACGGTAAAGAATTAGCAAATAAATCTTATTTGACTACTTTAAAACCTCAACCACTACCACTACCAAAGACAATAAAGCATATATATGTTTTACTTCAATACTTTATTATTTCTCACATCCACAATTGCTATCAACAATTACTACAAGAGAAAAGAATCTCATGCCACAATCACAACCCTTACCATACACAAGGGACGAACCTCATTCCACGACCACATCCACAATTCTCATACCACAAATAGCTCACATGAGCCAATTCCACATCACAACTATGAAGTTGTATATTTCACATTACAACTATGAAGTTGAATATTCCACAAAGTAACTTCACCACAATATATTGCATATGTATGCAAATGATCATTCCACAATGTAATGCATATGAATACTTTCATGCTATGCTCCACATCACTCTTTCCCAGCGAGATAAGAGGTGCATCGTATTACGGCAATATACGATGCTGTACCGGTATGGTCGCGGCTAGGTGCGGCGACATCCACATATGCAAATGTCATGATATGATATGAATGATATGATAATCATAAACCACATGAATTCCAACCTCAAAGGAGCATCAACATGCTCACAACATATCTACAACCACATATCCACCACATATTTGTTTTCATATTCCGCAATAGCACACTAAACAAATTTCCACACGATTACGAGCAAATTATCCAAACATATCAATTGATTAGTAGTTGCTACCATCACAACCACAAGTATTTACTAAGAATACTACCACTTAGACCATAATATACTCGTAAAGGTTTCTACCCCACAACTATATAGATTCACCAAAAACAACTATGTAACAAAGACATAGCATCACCAAGTAATAGAATTAATTAATGTGAAGGTAGAATAATTAACGAGTTAAATAGTAGCACATCCGCTACGTTTACTTGCCTCAACCGTTGAAGCGAAGCAGTCACGTGCGCTCAGGAGCAAAACCACCTGTCCACAAGGTATCTCTTAGCACCATGCTACAGCAAACAAAGCGCGACTTAAAGATTAAAGACGTCGCTGGAACCCCGAACCCGCACATACTTCTCTCCGCTCAACGATTCAACAATCTACCCACTACAGCAGCACTGCTTAATATTTTCTTATCTTTTTTTTAAAAAAATATTAATCAATTACAGCAAATGATATATGTAACATCCTGATTTTCAGAGTCTTTTTGAAGCTATTAAAATAAAATTCACCATTTGAATTTTCCTGGAATTAATTAAAGCTTAAATGGAATTTTTATGAATAAAAAGGATTTAATATGATTAATCTGAACATGAACATTTTTCAAAACTATTTTATTTGAGTTCTTTGTGTCTCAAGGAATTTATTGGAATTTTCCTGGATTTTTCTGGATTTATTTGCTATTTTCTAGAGCTCAAATGAATTTATTTGAATTTCTGAAAAAGAAAAAGAAAAGAAAATCCCAACCGGCCAGTGGGCCGAAACCCACCAGCCGGCCCAGCCCAGCAGGCCTCACCCGCACCACGCATCGCCGATCCGACCGCGCCCGCGCCCGCCTTGCCCCTGCCGATGAACGACGCGTGTCGCCATCTCGGCCGCTCGCTCATGCCCGCGCGCCATCTCGGCCGCGCCTTCGTCCGAGCCGCTGACAGGTGGGGCCCACCTGTCAGAGCCGTCTCCGACCCGGACTCTCCGTCCTCATCGCCGATCGGGACTCCGCGCCGCCTTCCGTTTTTCCGCCGCCGTCTCCGCGCCGGACTCGACGTTCGCGCCGCCAGGACTCTCCGCCTCCCGGGTATAAAAGGGCACCCGACTCCCCTCGACTTCCTCGTCCCGAGCCGCCGCCTCCGCCGCCGCTCTCCGCCGCCTACGCTCGTGCGCCGCCGTTCGCCGACGTCGCCTGTGAGCGCAGCTGTGCTCCGCCGTCCGCCGCCGGTTCGTCGCCGGTGAGTCGCCGCCGTCCCGTCGCCCGTCCCGGACCCCACCGTCGGCCAGACTCGCCGCCGCACCCCGCCGTTGGCCAGACCCACCGCCGCACCCCACCGGCCGCGCCCCGTGCCGCCAGCGGAACCGCGACCGCGCCAGCGACGCCTCGCGCCCCGTGCCCACGCACGTCAGCGCTGACGCCAGCCGCACCCGCCGCTTAGCCTTCCCGTGGATCGAGTCCACCGTGCGCCGAGTCACTGACATGCCGGGCCCATCTGTCAGCCGAGCCCGTAGACCCGTGCGCCTTTGTGCCACGTCACCCTACCCAGTCAGCATGCCACGTCAGCTCGGGCGCACACGTGTCTTGCCACGTGGTCGCCACGTCAGCCCAGCCGCTTGCGCAAGCAGCCCAGTCAGCCGCACTGTTCCATGCGCCGCGTCCACCGTGGACCTAGCTCCTCGTGCGCCCGGTCCACAGCACAGTGCCTTTTTCCAATTTCCCCGATTTTCTTTAGATCCAATTTTCCAAGAGCCCGTTCTCCCTCGTCCTAGCTCCGATTGACCCCATTCTTTTTCCTAAATTCATCTAAAATTGAGCTCTACCTTTTGGTTCAGGTTTGAAAGTTTTTGGAGTTCATTTGAATTTTATTTGAATTTATTTTTGTCTTTTCGTCTCGTTTTCTCTCTCGTTAGATCGCGTGTTCGAGGGAGCGGAAGTTGGATTTGAAGATCAAGAGCCCTCAGCTGAGCAAGGCCAAGGCAAGTCGTATTCTTTGATCATGTTGAACCTAGTTTTCAAATCTATTATGTATTATGTTGTTTTAAATTATCATGCATTGCTACTTTATTATAAAACCCTTATGTTGGTAGTTATACTCCCAATTGGTTATTTCCCTCCATGATAATTTGACTACCATGTTTCCATTGACACCTTAGGATTGGGAATTATTTAGTGATACAATAATAAGTTGTCACATGGGGTTACGTTTAATTGCTTAGCCATGCTTATCACTAGTACGTTGGGTTTATCATCACATGTGGTTAAATAATCTTGACTTAATGATATACTTGAATGTGGTGGTTAACCACAGTTATAAAACTTGTTGCCATGGCATGGGTAGTGTCATTGGTGTTGGTTATACAAAATTTGTTTTCACTTGGGCGATTGATCGTGCAGTAAAGGGGGTGCGAGAGGCACATGGGATGTGGATGTTTCGCCTGGGTAACTCTTAAGGACTTAACTTTGTGCGCCATTGATCTGAGTTTTATCGTGCAAACCACATGTCTAGTATGGGATAGACCTGGCATAATAATTTGTGAAGTCTCCACTTTGGTTTTACTACTGATGTTGTGTGGCGCAAGAGGGGGCAATTATCGACTAGGGGGTTACCCTACTCGACGGCGAAACCTTAGCGAGTGGGATCAGGTGGAGATGGATCATTGTAAAAGCCTTGTTGTGATTATCTTTAACGTGAGGATTGTCACATCGTGTGGGTACAGTTGTGCAACCTCTGCAGAGTGTAAAACTATTCGAATAGCCGTGTCCTCGGTCATGGACAATGCTCGGTGATTTCACACGAGGGGTAGAGTCTTTATGAAATTTTGGTTGGTTTGAGCTGGGAAGTGAATGGTCAGTTCACTTGTGGTTACATTCAGTTCCTTTGGTTATCTACTTAGTGTCTGTTGTTAAATTCGCTTTTCAATCTATTTAGTGTATTTACCTTAAATCGTTGCTTTATGCAAAATTAACCTTTCAGCCATCCATTGTTAAGCCTTGCATACTATATTGCATTTATTTGTTACAAACGACTTGCTGAGTACCAATGTACTCACGGCTTTATGCCCATGTTGCTCAGTTGAAGAGGAGGGACCAGATCAGCAGGAGTTACTAGAAGGAGGCTACTACGAGGACTTCACGGATTAGGACTTCGCTCCCCAGTCGATTGCCTGTGGGCATGTCGAATGGCTACTACGTTTAATTTTGGATTTCCGCTGCTAGTTTCTTTAAAGCCCTTCAGGCTAATAATTGTAAGCTTGGCCATAAGGTCGTACTCTGATGGTTATTAATATAATTCGGATTTTTCTTTAGAATATCGTGATGTGGATGATATTTGTCTTTGTTTGCGCTGTGTGCACTAGCGTGATCCTGGACTAGTGCAGAATACATAGTAGAGTCCGGATTTGTATATTCGGGTCTCGACAGAGATGGTATCAGAGCTATATCGACTGTAGGACGAAGCCCTAGTTAGAATGGTCGAATTAGTCAAGTTTTCAAAATTTATTTTCTAAATCAAATCAACCAAATGACAGTCTAGTAATTCTTGATTCTTACCTCATTCTTAGGATTCTTGCTCCTTGTCTCCTCTGAGAACTTGTTTTTGAAACTAAATTTGACTTCTTATCCCTATAAAGTCCATAGATGTCTCGAGTGTCCCTCAATCAAAGTGAAAGTTGACATGGAATCCTTCAAGCTATGCTGGGAAGTCGAGATCAAGGGAGCACCCAATATGTCAAGACAAGATTGGAGATTTCCGTGAAGAATAGGAGCCATTAGATTTGAACCCTGTTATAGTTTTAGCATCGTGTAGAACGTTTTGCTTCTTATTTGCCGTTGGGTGTGATGTGAGCTGCAGTTTTGCTTCTAGCATTATGATGCAGTCATGTCAAAAGTCTTTTTGCGGAGTTTATCGCTTCATTTGTTAGCCTTTTCGGCTAAGTGATTGTTTAGCTTAGGATTTGCCATTAGAACATTCCCCCTTAGACGAACTTACCACTTATCTTTGCTCTTCCCTCTTACCTAGTAAGCCCTGTGAAGCCAGTTCTCAAGCAAGTGAATTTTCTTTTCAGATGGTTGATACCCGGAGCTCCGCAGGACGTGGTCAGATGAGTCAGGATCCTGAGGGCAGTCAAGCAACTCCGGAGCAGCATGCAAACCCGGCTGGACTAGATCCAACCTTGAGTCAGTTCATGGCAGCCCAGACTCAGTTGATGAACACCATGATGCAAAACATGAACGCCATGATGAATCGGCAGAATCAAGACATGGCCATGCCTCCACCAGTTCGCCAGCAGTCCAAGTTTGCAGAATTTATGAGAACAAGGCCTCCTACCTATTCACGGTCTTCTGAGCCATTACTGGATGCGCTCAGTGGAAAAGAAGCTTAACCTTGCCCAGTGTACTGATCGCGAGAAGGTGTTGTATGCAGCCCATCAGCTTGAGGGTGCTGCAGCCGAGTGGTGGGAAAATTATTGTGCCGCTCATGAGGATCCAGAGAGTATCACTTGGGCTGAGTTCGTAGAAGCTTTTCGTCATGCCCATATCCTGGATGGGGTGATTGAAATGAAGAAGGAAGAATTTCGGGAGTTGCAGCAGAAGAACATGTCCGTGAGTGAATATCTCAACAAGTTCACTCAGTTGGCCCGCTACACTCCAGAAGATGTTGCCACAGATGATGCACGCCAAAAGAGGTTCAAGAAACGATTGAACCCAGGATTGAAAGTTCAGGTAGTGGGACATGATTATGCCAGTTTCCAAAATATGGTGGACAAAGTAATGCTCATTGAGGAAAGTCGTCGCGAGTTGGAAGAATCTCGCAAGAGGAGAATGATGCAGCAAGGATCACAGATGCACCAAGCTCAGAGAGCCCGCTTCAGTAATTTTCAGCCAGCTCGAGTTCCTCAGCAGACGGGATTCAAAACTCCTGCACCAGCTCCCCGTCAGTTTTCTTCCGCGCCAAAACCGAACCCAACGGGAAGCCAACAGCAGAGGATTACCAAACCCATGTCAGCAGTCACTTGTTTCAAATGCAACGAGACGGGACATTATGCCAACAAATGCCCGCAGAATCCAGCTTTGACGCCAGTTCGTTTCAACTTGGGAGCCACACCAGATCGTACCCCTGCAGCAGGGTCAGGACGCGGAGCACCTCAAGGATCAAATCAACCCAACAAAGGATCGCAGACCGTGATACGTGGCCAGGTGAACCACGTCACCATGGAGGAAGCTCAAGCAGCGCCAGATGTGGTGATCGGTAAGTTCCCAGTAAATTCAGTACCTGCCACAGTTTTGTTTGATTCTGGAGCTTCACATTCGTTTGTTTCCCGGAGTTTTGCTCTAAAGCATAAGTTGGAAGTCGTTGCACTTGGTTCTATTTTATTGGTTCAATCCCCAGGCTCTGAGATGAGTACAAACCTAGGATGCCCCAGAGTTAGGATAGCCATCCAAGGAGTAGAGTTCTCCGCAGATTTGGTTGTGCTGAATATCCAGTCTTTGGACGTAATTTTGGGTATGGATTGGCTCAAGAAGCATCAAGCAGTGTTGGAATGTGGAAGCCGAGCAGTCACCTTGGACGGTCCTGATGGAAGCAAAGTTAGATTTGAAGCCAACATAAAGCAGCCAGAAAAAAATGATGGTATGCCAAAGCAAAGGGATTGCCCTAAGTGAAGTGCCAGTTGCCAGGGATTATCCAGATGTTTTTCCTGATGATCTCCCTGGGATGCCACCAAAAAGAGAAGTGGAGTTCGCAATTGAGTTAGCACCAGGCACCTCGCCAATTTCCAAGAGACCTTACCGAATGCCCGCCAATGAGTTAGCAGAATTGAAGAAGCAGATACAAGAATTGTTGGATAAAGGATATGTCAGACCCAGTACCTCTCCGTGGGGAGCACCAGTATTGTTCGTCAAGAAAAAGGATGGTAGCCAGCGTATGTGTGTGGATTACCGAGCTCTCAATGAAGTTACCATCAAGAACAAGTATCCGTTGCCCAGAATTGATGACCTGTTTGATCAATTAAAAGGGAGCTGGAGTGTTCTCCAAGATCGATTTGAGATCGGGGTATCACCAAATGAGGATTCGACCGGAGGACATACCCAAGACAGCCTTCTCAACTCGTTATGGATTGTATGAGTTCACCGTGATGTCCTTTGGCCTAACCAATGCCCCAGCCTATTTTATGTACCTGATGAACAAAGTGTTCATGGATTACTTGGATAAGTTTGTCGTTGTGTTCATCGACGACATTCTGATCTACTCCAAGAATGAGGAGGAACATGAAGAACATTTGAGGTTGGTATTGCAGAGATTGCGGGAACATAAGTTGTATGCCAAGTTCAGCAAGTGTGAATTTTGGATGAAGGAAGTTGCCTTTTTGGGTCATGTGTTGACAGCAGAAGGAGTGTCCGTTGACTCAGGGAAAGTACAAGATGTGCTCACCTGGAAGGCACCCACGTCAGTGACCCAGGTCAGAAGCTTCCTAGGAATGGCAGGTTACTATCGTAGGTTCATTGAAGGATTCTCTAGTGTAGCCCGACCTCTCACCCAGCTATTAAAGAAGGAAAAGAAGTTTGAATGGACGCCAGAGTGCGAGAAGAGTTTTCGGAAACTAAAGGAAAATCTGACAACAGCACCAGTCCTAATTTTGCCAGACATCAAGAAAGATTTTGAGATTTATTGTGACGCATCCCGCAAGGGTTTAGGGTGCGTATTGATGCAAG
Organism: Dendrocalamus latiflorus; assembly: GCA_017311315.1. Taxonomy (NCBI): domain Eukaryota; kingdom Viridiplantae; phylum Streptophyta; class Magnoliopsida; order Poales; family Poaceae; genus Dendrocalamus; species Dendrocalamus latiflorus. The sequence goes on from CM029630.1 coordinate 22,172,700, forward strand.
ACAAAAGAGTGGTAGCTTACGCATCACGCCAGTTGAGGCCACATGAGGAGAACTACCCTACGCATGACTTGGAGCTAGCAGCAGTTGTGCATGCCTTGAAAATATGGCGACACTACCTGATGGGTAACAGATGTGAGATCTACACGGATCATAAGAGCTTGAAGTATATCTTCACACAATCAGACCTCAACCTAAGACAAAGAAGATGGTTGGAGTTGATAAAGGACTATGACATTGGGATCCATTATCACCCCGGCAAAGCCAACGTAGTGGCAGATGCGTTGAGCAGGAAGGTGTATTGCAACACAGTTATGGTCAAGGAGAGTCAACCAGCATTGCACGAGGAATTTCAAAAGCTCAGTTTGGAGTTGGTTGAAGAAGGGAGGTTAGCCGCTTTGGACTTGCAGCCGACTTTGGATAGTCAGATTTGTCAAGCACAACCAGAGGATGAAAATATCCAGCGTATCAAGGTTGGATTGAAAGAAGGAAAAGCGACAGGTTTTGTGGAAGATGACCAGGGTATCATATGGTACAAGAAGAGATTGTGCGTACCCAATAAGGAAGAGTTGAAACAATTGTTGCTTAAGGAGGCACACGAGTCATTATATTCAATTCACCCAGGCAGTACCAAGATGTATCAAGACATCAAGGATAAGTACTGGTGGCCAGGTATGAAGCGAGAAATAGCAGAGTATGTAGCACTTTGTGATGTTTGCCAGCGAGTGAAGGCAGAGCATCAAAGACCCGCAGGTTTGCTGCAACCATTGAAAATTCCCGAGTGGAAGTGGGAAGATGTGGGAATGGACTTCATCACAGGTCTACCCAGGACCAAGGAAGGATACGACTCGATATGGGTAATTGTGGATCGATTGACAAAGGTAGCCCATTTTCTGCCAGTCAAAACCACATATTCTGGAGATAAGTTGGCTGAATTGTATATGTCCAGAATTGTGAGTCTCCATGGAGTTCCTAAGAGGATAGTGTCAGATCGTGGATCGCAGTTCACTTCACGATTTTGGAGTAGTTTCCATGAAGCAATGGGTACTCATCTGAATTTCAGCACAGCATACCACCCGCAGACCGATGGTCAGACGGAACGTGTAAATCAAATCCTGGAGGACATGTTGAGAGCATGTGTTTTGGATCACGGAGCCAAGTTGGACAATTGCCTACCTTTTGCAGAATTTTCCTACAACAACAGTTACCAGGCCAGTTTGCAGATGTCACCGTTTGAGGCTTTGTATGGTCGAAAGTGTAGAACCCCTCTCAATTGGAAAGAGACGGGAGAAAGGCAAATATTCGGGCCAGAGTGTTTGCAGGAAGCTGAAGAAAAAGTGTGCTTGATTCAAGAGAGGCTGAAAGCAGCTCAAGCCAGACAGAAGAGTTATGCTGATACTCGCCGAAGAGATTTAAGCTTCGAGCCCAATGATTATGTGTACCTCAGGATCACACCTTTCAAAGGAGTTAAGCGATTTCAATGAAGGGAAAGTTAGCACCAAGGTATGTGGGGCCATTCAAGATTTTGAAGCGCAAGGGAGAAGTTGCCTATCAGCTGGAGCTACCTGAGAACTTGAGCGGGATACATGATGTGTTTCATGTGTCTCAATTAAAGAAGTGCTTGCGGGTGCCAGAGGAAGCAGTGCCAATAGAGGCTGTGGATCTCCAAGAGGATCTGTCCTATAAAGAGCATCCCATCAAAATCTTGGAAGTGTCAGAGCGTGTCACCAGGAGAAGAGTCGTTCGCTTTTGCAAAGTTCAGTGGAGCAATCATTCAGAGGAGGAAGCAACCTGGGAAAGCGAGGAGGATCTCAAAGTGGAGTTTCCAAACCTATTTCTTAGAGAGCCAGAATCTCGGGGTCGAGATTCCGTTTAAGGGGGGAGGTTTGTAACATCCTGATTTTCAGAGTCTTTTTGAAGCTTTTAAAATAAAATTCACCATTTGAATTTTCCTGGAATTAATTAAAGCTTAAATGGAATTTTTATGAATAAAAAGGATTTAATATGATTAATCTGAACATGAACATTTGTCAAAACTATTTTATTTGAGTTCTTTGTGTCTCAAGGAATTTATTGGAATTTTCCTGGATTTTTCTGGATTTATTTGCTATTTTCTAGAGCTCAAATGAATTTATTTGAATTTCTGAAAAAGAAAAAGAAAAGAAAATCCCAATCGGCCAGTGGGCCGAAACCCACCAGCCGGCCCAGCCCAGCAGGCCTCACCCGCACCCCTCCGCCCGCACCACGCGTCGCCGATCCGACCGCGCCCGCCTTGCCCCTGCCGATGAACGACGCGTGTTGCCATCTCGGCCGCTCGCTCACGCCCGCGCGCCATCTCGGCCGCGCCTTCGTCCGAGCCGCTGACAGGTGGGGCCCACCTGTCATAGCCGTCTCCGACCCGGACTCTCCGTCCTCATCGCCGATCGGGACTCCGCGCCGCCTTCCGTTTTTCCGCCGCCGTCTCCGCGCCGGACTCGACGTTCGCGCCGCCAGGACTCTCCGCCTCCCGGGTATAAAAGGGCACCCGACTCCCCTCGACTTCCTCGTCCCGAGCCGCCGCCTCCGCCGCCGCTCTCCGCCGCCTACGCTCGTGCGCCGCCGTTCGCCGACGTCGCCTGTGAGCGCAGCTGTGCTCCGCCGTCCGCCGCCGGTTCGTCGCCGGTGAGTCGCCGCCGTCCCGTCGCCCGTCCCGGACCCCACCGTCGGCCAGACCCGCCGCCGCACCCCGCCGTTGGCCAGACCCACCGCCGCACCCCACCGGCCGCGCCCCGTGCCGCCAGCGGAACCGCGACCGCGCCAGCGACGCCTCGCGCCCCGTGCCCACGCACGTCAGCGCTGACGCCAGCCGCACCCGCCGCTTAGCCTTCCCGTGGATCGAGTCCACCGTGCGCCGAGTCACTGACATGCCGGGCCCATCTGTCAGCCGAGCCCGTAGACCCGTGCGCCTTTGTGCCACGTCACCCTACCCAGTCAGCATGCCACGTCAGCTCGGGCGCACACGTGTCTTGCCACGTGGTCGCCACGTCAGCCCAGCCGCTTGCGCAAGCAGCCCAGTCAGCCGCACTGTTCCATGCGCCGCGTCCACCGTGGACCTAGCTCCTCGTGCGCCCGGTCCACAGCACAGTGCCTTTTTCCAATTTCCCCGATTTTCTTTAGATCCAATTTTCCAAGAGCCCGTTCTCCCTCGTCCTAGCTCCGATTGACCCCATTCTTTTTCCTAAATTCATATAAAATTGAGCTCTACCTTTTGGTTCAGGTTTGAAAGTTTTTGGAGTTCATTTGAATTTTATTTGAATTTATTTTTGTCTTTTCGTCTCGTTTTCTCTCTCGTTAGATCGCGTGTTCGAGGGAGCGGAAGTTGGATTTGAAGATCAAGAGCCCTCAGCTGAGCAAGGCCAAGGCAAGTCGTATTCTTTGATCATGTTGAACCTAGTTTTCAAATCTATTATGTATTATGTTGTTTTAAATTATCATGCATTGCTACTTTATTATAAAACCCTTGTGTTGGTAGTTATACTCCCAATTGGTTATTTCCCTCCATGATAATTTGACTACCATGTTTCCATTGACACCTTAGGATTGGGAATTATTTAGTGATACAATAATAAGTTGTCACATGGGGTTACGTTTAATTGCTTAGCCATGCTTATCACTAGTACGTTGGGTTTATCATCACATGTGGTTAAATAATCTTGACTTAATGATATACTTGAATGTGGTGGTTAACCGCAGTTATAAAACTTGTTGCCATGGCATGGGTAGTGTCATTGGTGTTGGTTATACAAAATTTGTTTTCACTTGGGCGATTGATCGTGCAGTAAAGGGGGTGCGAGAGGCACATGGGATGTGGATGTTTCGCCTGGGTAACTCTTAAGGACTTAACTTTGTGCGCCATTGATCTGAGTTTTATCGTGCAAACCACATGTCTAGTATGGGATAGACCTGGCATAATAATTTGTGAAGTCTCCACTTTGGTTTTACTACTGATGTTGTGTGGCGCAAGAGGGGGCAATTATCGACTAGGGGGTTACCCTACTTGACGGCGAAACCTTAGCGAGTGGGATCAGGTGGAGATGGATCATTGTAAAAGCCTTGTTGTGATTATCTTTAACGTGAGGATTGTCACATCGTGTGGGTACAGTTGTGCAACCTCTGCAGAGTGTAAAACTATTCGAATAGCCGTGTCCTCGGTCATGGACAATGCTCGGTGATTTCACACGAGGGGTAGAGTCTTTATGAAATTTTGGTTGGTTTGAGCTGGGAAGTGAATGGTCAGTTCACTTGTGGTTACATTCAGTTCCTTTGGTTATCTACTTAGTGTCTGTTGTTAAATTCGCTTTTCAATCTATTTAGTGTATTTACCTTAAATCGTTGCTTTATGCAAAATTAACCTTTCAGCCATCCATTGTTAAGCCTTGCATACTATATTGCATTTATTTGTTACAAACGACTTGCTGAGTACCAATGTACTCACGGCTTTATGCCCATGTTGCTCAGTTGAAGAGGAGGGACCAGATCAGCAGGAGTTACTAGAAGGAGGCTACTACGAGGACTTCACGGATTAGGACTTCGCTCCCCAGTCGATTGCCTGTGGGCATGTCGAATGGCTACTACGTTTAATTTTGGATTTCCGCTGCTAGTTTCTTTAAAGCCCTTCAGGCTAATAATTGTAAGCTTGGCCATAAGGTCGTACTCTGATGGTTATTAATATAATTCGGATTTTTCTTTAGAATATCGTGATGTGGATGATATTTGTCTTTGTTTGCGCTGTGTGCACTAGCGTGATCCTGGACTAGTGCAGAATACACAGTAGAGTCCGGATTTGTATATTCGGGTCTCGACAGAGATGGTATCAGAGCTATATCGACTGTAGGACGAAGCCCTAGTTAGAATGGTCGAATTAGTCAAGTTTTCAAAATTTATTTTCTAAATCAAATCAACCAAATGACAGTCTAGTAATTCTTGATTCTTACCTCATTCTTAGGATTCTTGCTCCTTGTCTCCTCTGAGAACTTGTTTTTGAAACTAAATTTGACTTCTTATCCCTATAAAGTCCATAGATGTCTCGAGTGTCCCTCAATCAAAGTGAAAGTTGACATGGAATCCTTCAAGCTATGCTGGGAAGTCGAGATCAAGGGAGCACCCAATATGTCAAGACAAGATTGGAGATTTCCGTGAAGAATAGGAGCCATTAGATTTGAACCCTGTTATAGTTTTAGCATCGTGTAGAACGTTTTGCTTCTTATTTGCCGTTGGGTGTGATGTGAGCTGCAGTTTTGCTTCTAGCATTATGATGCAGTCATGTCAAAAGTCTTTTTGCGGAGTTTATCGCTTCATTTGTTAGCCTTTTCGGCTAAGTGATTGTTTAGCTTAGGATTTGCCATTAGAACATTCCCCCTTAGACGAACTTACCACTTATCTTTGCTCTTCCCTCTTACCTAGTAAGCCCTGTGAAGCCAGTTCTCAAGCAAGTGAATTTTCTTTTCAGATGGTTGATACCCGGAGCTCCGCAGGACGTGGTCAGATGAGTCAGGATCCTGAGGGCAGTCAAGCAACTCCGGAGCAGCATGCAAACCCGGCTGGACTAGATCCAACCTTGAGTCAGTTCATGGCAGCCCAGACTCAGTTGATGAACACCATGATGCAAAACATGAACGCCATGATGAATCGGCAGAATCAAGACATGGCCATGCCTCCACCAGTTCGCCAGCAGTCCAAGTTTGCAGAATTTATGAGAACAAGGCCTCCTACCTATTCACGGTCTTCTGAGCCATTACTGGATGCGCTCAGTGGAAAAGAAGCTTAACCTTGCCCAGTGTACTGATCGCGAGAAGGTGTTGTATGCAGCCCATCAGCTTGAGGGTGCTGCAGCCGAGTGGTGGGAAAATTATTGTGCCGCTCATGAGGATCCAGAGAGTATCACTTGGGCTGAGTTCGTAGAAGCTTTTCGTCATGCCCATATCCTGGATGGGGTGATTGAAATGAAGAAGGAAGAATTTCGGGAGTTGCAGCAGAAGAACATGTCCGTGAGTGAATATCTCAACAAGTTCACTCAGTTGGCCCGCTACACTCCAGAAGATGTTGCCACAGATGATGCACGCCAAAAGAGGTTCAAGAAACGATTGAACCCAGGATTGAAAGTTCAGGTAGTGGGACATGATTATGCCAGTTTCCAAAATATGGTGGACAAAGTAATGCTCATTGAGGAAAGTCGTCGCGAGTTGGAAGAATCTCGCAAGAGGAGAATGATGCAGCAAGGATCACAGATGCACCAAGCTCAGAGAGCCCGCTTCAGTAATTTTCAGCCAGCTCGAGTTCCTCAGCAGACGGGATTCAAAACTCCTGCACCAGCTCCCCGTCAGTTTTCTTCCGCGCCAAAACCGAACCCAACGGGAAGCCAACAGCAGAGGATTACCAAACCCATGTCAGCAGTCACTTGTTTCAAATGCAACGAGACGGGACATTATGCCATCAAATGCCCGCAGAATCCAGCTTTGACGCCAGTTCGTTTCAACTTGGGAGCCACACCAGATCGTACCCCTGCAGCAGGGTCAGGACGCGGAGCACCTCAAGGATCAAATCAACCCAACAAAGGATCGCAGACCGTGATACGTGGCCAGGTGAACCACGTCACCATGGAGGAAGCTCAAGCAGCGCCAGATGTGGTGATCGGTAAGTTCCCAGTAAATTCAGTACCTGCCACAGTTTTGTTTGATTCTGGAGCTTCACATTCGTTTGTTTCCCGGAGTTTTGCTCTAAAGCATAAGTTGGAAGTCGTTGCACTTGGTTCTATTTTATTGGTTCAATCCCCAGGCTCTGAGATGAGTACAAACCTAGGATGCCCCAGAGTTAGGATAGCCATCCAAGGAGTAGAGTTCTCCGCAGATTTGGTTGTGCTGAATATCCAGTCTTTGGACGTAATTTTGGGTATGGATTGGCTCAAGAAGCATCAAGCAGTGTTGGAATGTGGAAGCCGAGCAGTCACCTTGGACGGTCCTGATGGAAGCAAAGTTAGATTTGAAGCCAACATAAAGCAGCCAGAAAAAAATGATGGTATGCCAAAGCAAAGGGATTGCCCTAAGTGAAGTGCCAGTTGCCAGGGATTATCCAGATGTTTTTCCTGATGATCTCCCTGGGATGCCACCAAAAAGAGAAGTGGAGTTCGCAATTGAGTTAGCACCAGGCACCTCGCCAATTTCCAAGAGACCTTACCGAATGCCCGCCAATGAGTTAGCAGAATTGAAGAAGCAGATACAAGAATTGTTGGATAAAGGATATGTCAGACCCAGTACCTCTCCGTGGGGAGCACCAGTATTGTTCGTCAAGAAAAAGGATGGTAGCCAGCGTATGTGTGTGGATTACCGAGCTCTCAATGAAGTTACCATCAAGAACAAGTATCCGTTGCCCAGAATTGATGACCTGTTTGATCAATTAAAAGGGAGCTGGAGTGTTCTCCAAGATCGATTTGAGATCGGGGTATCACCAAATGAGGATTCGACCGGAGGACATACCCAAGACAGCCTTCTCAACTCGTTATGGATTGTATGAGTTCACCGTGATGTCCTTTGGCCTAACCAATGCCCCAGCCTATTTTATGTACCTGATGAACAAAGTGTTCATGGATTACTTGGATAAGTTTGTCGTTGTGTTCATCGACGACATTCTGATCTACTCCAAGAATGAGGAGGAACATGAAGAACATTTGAGGTTGGTATTGCAGAGATTGCGGGAACATAAGTTGTATGCCAAGTTCAGCAAGTGTGAATTTTGGATGAAGGAAGTTGCCTTTTTGGGTCATGTGTTGACAGCAGAAGGAGTGTCCGTTGACTCAGGGAAAGTACAAGATGTGCTCACCTGGAAGGCACCCACGTCAGTGACCCAGGTCAGAAGCTTCCTAGGAATGGCAGGTTACTATCGTAGGTTCATTGAAGGATTCTCCAGTGTAGCCCGACCTCTCACCCAGCTATTAAAGAAGGAAAAGAAGTTTGAATGGACGCCAGAGTGCGAGAAGAGTTTTCGGAAACTAAAGGAAAATCTGACAACAGCACCAGTCCTAATTTTGCCAGACATCAAGAAAGATTTTGAGATTTATTGTGACGCATCCCGCAAGGGTTTAGGGTGCGTATTGATGCAAGACAAAAGAGTGGTAGCTTACGCATCACGCCAGTTGAGGCCACATGAGGAGAACTACCCTACGCATGACTTGGAGCTAGCAGCAGTTGTGCATGCCTTGAAAATATGGCGACACTACCGAGATCTACACGGATCATAAGAGCTTGAAGTATATCTTCACACAATCAGACCTCAACCTAAGACAAAGAAGATGGTTGGAGTTGATAAAGGACTATGACATTGGGATCCATTATCACCCCGGCAAAGCCAACGTAGTGGCAGATGCGTTGAGCAGGAAGGTGTATTGCAACACAGTTATGGTCAAGGAGAGTCAACCAGCATTGCACGAGGAATTTCAAAAGCTCAGTTTGGAGTTGGTTGAAGAAGGGAGGTTAGCCGCTTTGGACTTGCAGCCGACTTTGGATAGTCAGATTTGTCAAGCACAACCAGAGGATGAAAATATCCAGCGTATCAAGGTTGGATTGAAAGAAGGAAAAGCGACAGGTTTTGTGGAAGATGACCAGGGTATCATATGGTACAAGAAGAGATTGTGCGTACCCAATAAGGAAGAGTTGAAACAATTGTTGCTTAAGGAGGCACACGAGTCATTATATTCAATTCACCCAGGCAGTACCAAGATGTATCAAGACATCAAGGATAAGTACTGGTGGCCAGGTATGAAGCGAGAAATAGCAGAGTATGTAGCACTTTGTGATGTTTGCCAGCGAGTGAAGGCAGAGCATCAAAGACCCGCAGGTTTGCTGCAACCATTGAAAATTCCCGAGTGGAAGTGGGAAGATGTGGGAATGGACTTCATCACAGGTCTACCCAGGACCAAGGAAGGATACGACTCGATATGGGTAATTGTGGATCGATTGACAAAGGTAGCCCATTTTCTGCCAGTCAAAACCACATATTCTGGAGATAAGTTGGCTGAATTGTATATGTCCAGAATTGTGAGTCTCCATGGAGTTCCTAAGAGGATAGTGTCAGATCGTGGATCGCAGTTCACTTCACGATTTTGGAGTAGTTTCCATGAAGCAATGGGTACTCATCTGAATTTCAGCACAGCATACCACCCGCAGACCGATGGTCAGACGGAACGTGTAAATCAAATCCTGGAGGACATGTTGAGAGCATGTGTTTTGGATCACGGAGCCAAGTGGGACAATTGCCTACCTTTTGCAGAATTTTCCTACAACAACAGTTACCAGGCCAGTTTGCAGATGTCACCGTTTGAGGCTTTGTATGGTCGAAAGTGTAGAACCCCTCTCAATTGGAAAGAGACGGGAGAAAGGCAAATATTCGGGCCAGAGTGTTTGCAGGAAGCTGAAGAAAAAGTGTGCTTGATTCAAGAGAGGCTGAAAGCAGCTCAAGCCAGACAGAAGAGTTATGCTGATACTCGCCGAAGAGATTTAAGCTTCGAGCCCAATGATTATGTGTACCTCAGGATCACACCTTTCAAAGGAGTTAAGCGATTTCAAATGAAGGGAAAGTTAGCACCAAGGTATGTGGGGCCATTCAAGATTTTGAAGCGCAAGGGAGAAGTTGCCTATCAGCTGGAGCTACCTGAGAACTTGAGCGGGATACATGATGTGTTTCATGTGTCTCAATTAAAGAAGTGCTTGCGGGTGCCAGAGGAAGCAGTGCCAATAGAGGCTGTGGATCTCCAAGAGGATCTGTCCTATAAAGAGCATCCCATCAAAATCTTGGAATTGTCAGAGCGTGTCACCAGGAGAAGAGTCGTTCGCTTTTGCAAAGTTCAGCGGAGCAATCATTCAGAGGAGGAAGCAACCTGGGAAAGCGAGGAGGATCTCAAAGTGGAGTTTCCAAACCTATTTCTTAGAGAGCCAGAATCTCGGGGTCGAGATTCCGTTTAAGGGGGGGGGAGGTTTGTAACATCCTGATTTTCAGAGTCTTTTTGAAGCTTTTAAAATAAAATTCACCATTTGAATTTTCCTGGAATTAATTAAAGCTTAAATGGAATTTTTATGAATAAAAAGGATTTAATATGATTAATCTGAACATGAACATTTGTCAAAACTATTTTATTTGAGTTCTTTGTGTCTCAAGGAATTTATTGGAATTTTCCTGGATTTTTCTGGATTTATTTGCTATTTTCTAGAGCTCAAATGAATTTATTTGAATTTCTGAAAAAGAAAAAGAAAAGAAAATCCCAACCGGCCAGTGGGCCGAAACCCACCAGCCGGCCCAGCCCAGCAGGCCTCACCCGCACCCCTCCGCCCGCACCACGCGTCGCCGATCCGACCGCGCCCGCCTTGCCCCTGCCGATGAACGACGCGTGTCGCCATCTCGGCCGCTCGCTCACGCCCGCGCGCCATCTCGGCCGCGCCTTCGTCCGAGCCGCTGACAGGTGGGGCCCACCTGTTAGAGCCGTCTCCGACCCGGACTCTCCGTCCTCATCGCCGATCGGGACTCCGCGCCGCCTTCCGTTTTTCCGCCGCCGTCTCCGCGCCGGACTCGACGTTCGCGCCGCCAGGACTCTCCGCCTCCCGGGTATAAAAGGGCACCCGACTCCCCTTGACTTCCTCGTCCCGAGCCGCCGCCTACGCCGCCGCTCTCCGCCGCCTACGCTCGTGCGCCGCCGTTCGCCGACGTCGCCTGTGAGCGCAGCTGTGCTCCGCCGTCCGCCGCCGGTTCGTCGCCGGTGAGTCGCCGCCGTCCCGTCGCCCGTCCCGGACCCCACCGTCGGCCAGACCCGCCGCCGCACCCCGCCGTTGGCCAGACCCACCGCCGCACCCCACCGGCCGCGCCCCGTGCCGCCAGCGGAACCGCGACCGCGCCAGCGACGCCTCGCGCCCCGTGCCCACGCACGTCAGCGCTGACGCCAGCCGCACCCGCCGCTTAGCCTTCCCGTGGATCGAGTCCACCGTGCGCCGAGTCACTGACATGCCGGGCCCATCTGTCAGCCGAGCCCGTAGACCCGTGCGCCTTTGTGCCACGTCACCCTACCCAGTCAGCATGCCACGTCAGCTCGGGCGCACACGTGTCTTGCCACGTGGTCGCCACGTCAGCCCAGCCGCTTGCGCAAGCAGCCCAGTCAGCCGCACTGTTCCGTGCGCCGCGTCCACCGTGGACCTAGCTCCTCGTGCGCCCGGTCCACAGCACAGTGCCTTTTTCCAATTTCCCCGATTTTCTTTAGATCCAATTTTCCAAGAGCCCGTTCTCCCTCGTCCTAGCTCCGATTGACCCCATTCTTTTTCCTAAATTCATCTAAAATTGAGCTCTACCTTTTGGTTCAGGTTTGAAAGTTTTTGGAGTTCATTTGAATTTTATTTGAATTTATTTTTGTCTTTTCGTCTCGTTTTCTCTCTCGTTAGATCGCGTGTTCGAGGGAGCGGAAGTTGGATTTGAAGATCAAGAGCCCTCAGCTGAGCAAGGCCAAGGCAAGTCGTATTCTTTGATCATGTTGAACCTAGTTTTCAAATCTATTATGTATTATGTTGTTTTAAATTATCATGCATTGCTACTTTATTATAAAACCCTTGTGTTGGTAGTTATACTCCCAATTGGTTATTTCCCTCCATGATAATTTGACTACCATGTTTCCATTGACACCTTAGGATTGGGAATTATTTAGTGATACAATAATAAGTTGTCACATGGGGTTACGTTTAATTGCTTAGCCATGCTTATCACTAGTACGTTGGGTTTATCATCACATGTGGTTAAATAATCTTGACTTAATGATATACTTGAATGTGGTGGTTAACCACAGTTATAAAACTTGTTGCCATGGCATGGGTAGTGTCATTGGTGTTGGTTATACAAAATTTGTTTTCACTTGGGCGATTGATCGTGCAGTAAAGGGGGTGCGAGAGGCACATGGGATGTGGATGTTTCGCCTGGGTAACTCTTAAGGACTTAACTTTGTGCGCCATTGATCTGAGTTTTATCGTGCAAACCACATGTCTAGTATGGGATAGACCTGGCATAATAATTTGTGAAGTCTCCACTTTGGTTTTACTACTGATGTTGTGTGGCGCAAGAGGGGGCAATTATCGACTAGGGGGTTACCCTACTCGACGGCGAAACCTTAGCGAGTGGGATCAGGTGGAGATGGATCATTGTAAAAGCCTTGTTGTGATTATCTTTAACGTGAGGATTGTCACATCGTGTGGGTACAGTTGTGCAACCTCTGCAGAGTGTAAAACTATTCGAATAGCCGTGTCCTCGGTCATGGACAATGCTCGGTGATTTCACACGAGGGGTAGAGTCTTTATGAAATTTTGGTTGGTTTGAGCTGGGAAGTGAATGGTCAGTTCACTTGTGGTTACATTCAGTTCCTTTGGTTATCTACTTAGTGTCTGTTGTTAAATTCGCTTTTCAATCTATTTAGTGTATTTACCTTAAATCGTTGCTTTATGCAAAATTAACCTTTCAGCCATCCATTGTTAAGCCTTGCATACTATATTGCATTTATTTGTTACAAACGACTTGCTGAGTACCAATGTACTCACGGCTTTATGCCCATGTTGCTCAGTTGAAGAGGAGGGACCAGATCAGCAGGAGTTACTAGAAGGAGGCTACTACGAGGACTTCACGGATTAGGACTTCGCTCCCCAGTCGATTGCCTGTGGGCATGTCGAATGGCTACTACGTTTAATTTTGGATTTCCGCTGCTAGTTTCTTTAAAGCCCTTCAGGCTAATAATTGTAAGCTTGGCCATAAGGTCGTACTCTGATGGTTATTAATATAATTCGGATTTTTCTTTAGAATATCGTGATGTGGATGATATTTGTCTTTGTTTGCGCTGTGTGCACTAGCGTGATCCTGGACTAGTGCAGAATACACAGTAGAGTCCGGATTTGTATATTCGGGTCTCGACAATATATCTCTGGTTTCATCACTTGAATGCCTACATTTTTCATGTAGATCACACATTTTTATTTTGATCATAGCTAGGTGTAATTTAATGCACTAAACAGAGGAAATTCTCTGTTCTGTCAGACTGGAAAGCAAGATTCAAATACGTCCCAGCAACAGTACAGGGGTCCAAAAAATATAATTTTTATACAGAAGCTAGAATTCGGAATTCCCTACAACTTTCTTAATTGCGGCTATGATCATAAAAATCATTTACTACCTCTAAATCACAGTTTAATAATAGTCTGTCCCAATCTGTTCCCCTGACAGACAGCGGAATTCCCGACCCTGTTACTCCCAGATCCGCAGGAAAAATCGTTTGATGGGTCGACAGTAGGTAATCTCTAATCGGGCAATTAAACTATTAATCCCCTTCAAAATCCGTGCCAAGAACCCTAATTATTCAGAAAAACAGAGGGTTCAGGATGGGGGAAAAATTACCTAGATGAGGGATCACCCCTTTTTTCCTCCTCTTCTTCTTCTCCTTCCTTCTTCTCCTTCTCCTTCCTCTCCTTGGCTCCAAGGGCAGCAGCAAATGGGGGGGGGGGGCGCCAATCTCCTGGGAGGGGGCGGCCACAGGGGGAAGAAAGGGGGGGTGGCTGGCTTGGGAGAAAAGGGGGAGGGGCTCTAGGGTTAAGGGGGAGGGGGTGCGGCCTTGGGGGGTGCGGCCACCCGCTTGGGCCTTGGCCCAGGCAGTCCACTTTGGGTTTTTAATTTAATTTTATCCATTTTATACTGTTCTACAATTTCTATTTTCCCTTCCCGCGATTTACCCAAAAAAAACCAGCGACTCCGCGATTATTTTAAAAACATACGCCGAATCGACGATCAGGGTATTACACTCGCTGTCGACTGGGCCCACCTGTCAAGCGCGTCCCCTTCCTCCCTCCTGCTTCTTCCCCGTGCGAGCGCCGTCATCCCCATCACCATTTTCGCTGGTCTTCTCGCGCTCGACCACCCCCGCCCTTTCCTTTTCTTCTCCCCTACTCCGCGCGCCCGTCACCTCCGCCATCTCCACTTCGAATCCCCCTCTTTCCGCGCCAGCTTTCCCCTTCTCCTCCCGCAATCCCTGCCGGCCGTCGAGATCTCCCATGAGCAATTGCCACTACACCTCCCCTCCTCGGCCCTATTTAAACCCTCCCCGTGCACCCCCTACCCTCGCATCGCCTCCCTCTACTCGCATTCCCCTCTCTAGAGCTCCACATCGCCCCCGTACCATCTCCCTCCCCCTTCGAGCCTCGGCTAAACTCCGGCGAGCAATCGCCGCCGCCTCGGCCACCTTCGCGCCGTGCCGTTGCCGTCCTCAGCATCCTGGTGACCCCGCGACCACCCTCCACCGCTCCAACATCGAGAAGCGTCGTCGGAGCACCACCGCACCGAAGACCCGAGTGCCACCGCCATTCTCGCCGCCGACCCACTTACGGCCATCTTTGGTAAAGCCCCGCCCACCCCCGAGTTCCCCTCGCTCTCCTCTCCATTTTTTGCCCCTCACTGGCCGCCACCCTGCACCGGAGCTCTGGTGAGCCGTGGCCCCAGTACACCCCATGGCCACCATGCCACGTCATGGCACAAGCGCCGACGTGGTGGCCACCTTGCGACACCTGGCAACCCAGCTCAGCACCCCGCGAGCGCGTGTCCGCCACCTCAGCCACATCAGCGCCACGCCCCATGCCTGCCACCTCAGCCTCCCCTTGGGTCCGTGGACCTGGTCCATGAAAGCCGGGCCAACATGTCACATTCTCTGGCCGAAATTCAAATCAAGGTTGACGTCAGCATGACGTCATATATCTGATTTTGCAGTAGGAAAATAATTTGCCCGAAAAGAAAACACCAGGGCTGACGTCATAAATCCATTTTCCTTCAAAAAAAAATAATTTCAGAAAATTATTTTATTCTTTTTCTCTCTTTTCAAACTTTCGAGAGCTCGTTCTCTTTCGTCCTAACTCCGTTTGAGCCCGTTCAAATTCCTAAATTCATAAAATATTCCATTCTATCCATTTCTGCTATCCTTTTAATTATTTCGAGTTTATTTGAATTTATTTGGAGTTTATTTGAATTTATTTGGATTTTATTTGAGTTTGCTTGGGTATTTTTACGTGTAGACTGCGGCGATTTGGAAGAATTCTTCAACGATGATTCACATCAACTCGAGGAGCAAGGCAAGTCACACTCCTTGATCATGTTGAACCCAGTTTGCAAATAAAATTATATTGTTTTAAATTATATTGCATGCTTAATTTTATTCAACATATTTCAATTCAGATTTAAATTTAGTTATTGCCTACTTGTTAATTCCTCCGTTGACATTGAATTTCCCCGATACCTTGTCACCCTAGAATCAAACTCTAGTTAGTACACTAGTATTGGCTAGAGAGTTTTGTATCAAATGCTTTGACCTGCTTAGACATAATATTTGTTTTGGGATACCTTTTCACATAAAATGATAAAGTTTTCAAATGTATCCTTGACTTTGGTGAGTCAAGAAGGATGATAAAATATTTCAAAATAAAATATAAAATTTGATTTAGACTTAGGCTAATGGTTAGGTGGTGGGTGCAGGCATGCACTGTTGTTCGGTGACACAGAGTTGATTGTCGAGCACAAGGGGTATGTGGTTTGAGCCTAAGTCAAGTTAAGGACCGGTCTGTGAGCTACTGTTGCAAAACCCTATCGTACTACCACAAGGCTGGTATGGGACAGTCCTGCCTGATTAATTTGCGGGTCCCAACCTGAGTCTCGTTGTAGGTTGAAAGTGAGCGTGGCGTAGGCCATGAGAAGTCTCACTTGGCTCAAGAGGGGGTCCTGGTCTGGTGGATTCCTTACTGGGGTGAAATCTTAGTGTTGGCTTGGCCAGGTTGAAGGCTTTGCATTGTAAAGGCCTTGCCATCATCTCTCCGCCGCACATGTAAGGAAGTGTGTTAATCAAGTGGCAATATGAGTTGATAATGTCTTATGGGTAAAGCTTTACATCCTCTGCAGAGTGTATAAGCCATCCTGGATAGCCGTGCCCATGGTCATGGGCAAGCTGAGTAATGTTTTTCACGGATTAGACTTTATTTTTCAAAATGGTTTATGAAAACCTTATGGATGGTTGGAATCCATGAGAGATTGAAAAGCGTATGGATGGATGGAATCCATATGAGAGTTTTTGGAAAAGATGGTCCGGGTGGAATGCCCATAGATAGGTTAGTGTGGGGGATGGACCTGCACTAACAGTATTAATTTCATTTATAGTTACTGTTTTTACTTATTATATTAAATTCATCAATTTTAATCTATTTATTGTATTTCTTTAAATGTTATTTTATGCAGAAATAACCCTATATTCCTTCCTTTGTTACCTTTATCATTATGTTGCATTCTCCATGTGATTGTGGAGTACAAGTTTATACTCACCTTGCTATCTCCACACAGAGAAAGACGACTTCGACTATGGTGAAGACTTGGACGAGTAGGCCGCGTCTTACTGTCGTTTGCCTGTGGGCAGGCTTGTTGGGCTTCTTCTGCTTCGGTGTTTTTCCTCCGCTGCTTCTGTTTAAATTTGGCCTATTGGCCATAGATGTAAACTTTAGCAATCATGCCCATATTTAGTTAATAAATATTATTATGCTTGATATGTATCTTTGTTGTCCACTATGTACACTAGCTGATCCTGGAATATGTGCACTAGCTGATCCTAGACCCAGAGCAACAATAGCGTTGGAGCAGATCAGGTGGCTGCAAGAGAAAAGAGGGGTGGACGGGGGAGATGGGCTGGGCGGTGGCATGGGCTGATCCGAACTGGCCAGGTGTCAGCCCGACAGAAGGCGGGGCAGGAGTGCGATGGCGATGTGGATGGATCTGGACCATCCACGCATTGGCCGGATAAAGGGGCAGAGTTTTAAATTTTTATTTTGGATTTTCAAAAAAGCCTGAGAAAATAAATAAGGGCCTAGAAAATATCAAAGAAAGCCCAAAAATTCCAGAGAAATGCACAAAAATTCTTGGAACAATTTTATACGTAAAATATTTTTTAATTTCAAAATAGATTTTAAACTCCAGAAAAACCAGAAAATCCAGATAAAAGCCAAAGAAATCCAAATAATTATTTTAAAATAGGATTTTTTTATAGAAAATCAAAATATCTTTTTATCTAATAATATTTTAGGTTTTACTTAAATTATTTTTCAGATACAACCTTTTGAAAAATAGAAAATCTTGGCAATTCAAATTCAAAACTCAAGCAACCAAAATACTTTCTTTTATTTTAAATTATTTTATTTTTATACTATTTTTTATTTTAATATTATTTTTTATTGTTTTTGTTTTTTAATAAATACCTGGGCTGTTACAAATGACCTCTCCTCGTACAACAGTGCAATCACAAGCTGGCAAAATGTAGGCTTGGCTGAATAATTTACTAGACCCTCTAGTCATCTCACGAAGGATGGGTATAGGTGGGTAATTAAAACCCCACATTGAATGGGACACCAGATAGAGGTGATGTTGCCAAGGCTAGCGTTTGTGGAAAGTGGAGTCTGACTGCGCTAACATGTGGTGAACATCCCGCACAACCTGTGGAAGCAACCCCATAGGAGTTAGATGCTAAAGGGCGAGATATTGTAAAGGCCTCGTGACAATTTCTCGATCTACATGTCCAAGGAATCATGTGGGCCCATTGAGCTGATTGTCTCTTGTGGGTAAAGATGTACAATTTCGGCAGAGTATACAGTTTTGGTAGAGTATACAAATGTTCGAACAGCCGTGCCTATGGTCAAGGACAGACATGGGAACTTCCTCGAGTTAGTTTTATCTCAAAACTTTTGAGGGTGGGAAGGAAACTGTCAGGCGGATGTAAACTTGGAAATTTTCCTGGAGGGATGTACTCCAGCGTGGACAATAAGGTGGAAGTAACCTAATGATCAAAAGCTAGCACAGGTGGATAGAACCATGCAATCGGTGGATCAAACCTACACCGCTATAAATACTGCACAATTTCAAACTCTATAAAGCATGTTTGTAAAACACTAGGTCATAGGAATTTTAATGATAATTATTGCAAAGGTTGCTTTAAGCAAATAAAAGGACCTCAAGCCTCACTTGACAGCCTTGCATCTATAATTACATGTATTCTGTGTGTTGGCTCACAGAGCACGATTGTTTGTGCTCATCCTCTCTCTTAACCCCCTTTAGAGTCTATAAACCAAGGGCACTATGTCTACTATGAGGACCAGGGCGAGGAAGGCAATGAAGATGGTAGAGATTAGGGTAGGCTTCAGTAGTCTTGCCTCTCACTTCAGTCTAGCAGACCAGGCTAACTTGTGGATAGTCCTAGTATTAGTCAGTTTTCTGGCTAATATCAGTGGCACCTAAGTTATCTCAGTCGCTTGCCTGTGGTGGGTTGTGCTCTACCATGTTTGTGTACGCTTCTGCTTTTGCACTTTATGTAATGTAAACATTTGGCCTGATGGCCCTATTGTAAAATCGACCCGACGCGGTCTATTTGAACTCTGGTAATGTAATGGTATGGTATTTGTCGTGTATGAAATGATATAGCAATGTACCTGTGAGCACTATGTAAGTGCAGTGAGATCACAGAGGATTCCCGGTTAGTAAAACATGGGATCCAACAAGGCTGGTATCAGAGCATATGACTGTAGAGACCCTAGTTGGATTGGTCGCATTCTAAAACCTATTTTCAAAACTATGAAAAACTTTGACAAATGTAGTGTATCACTACTTTGCTTAGCTCTCTTAGTTCCTTTACTCTCCCATACCTTCTTTTGTATTTTCATCTGTTCTAACCTTGTTCACAGCATACAAGAGCGTGCACCCGCCGCCCCAGGGCGAACTCGGAGGACCCAGTAGGGAGCATTGTCCCTCCCATTCCCATTCCCCAGTGGCAGATCAAGCCCCTTCCGATCCTTTTCTTGCTCTCGGTCTCCCAGCATCAATCGGAGCTGTTCCCGTTCCCGCTTCCCAGGGGACTGCATCTTCTGTGGCCGAAGCCACTCCCCAGAGGAGTAGTCTACTATAGGTTAGGCAGCAGTATGACTAGGTAGTCCTTTTCGGTGTGCACGCACACTTTTCTCTCTAGTTGTACCCCCCTATGTACCTAGCTTAGTAGACGTTATGTATCCAGTGTCATGACTTGACGTAGCCTATATGCCATGTCTAGCAGTCATGTAACACTTAACCCTCCTGCTGTAATGAACTATCTTAGGCTTGATGCTTTTTATTGCATTGCTTGTCTTTTGCTCGGTTTTTCTGCTGTGTTAGTAGAGGGCTAGTGAACCCTCATATATGTCTTCTTCTTTTTCTTTTGGACCCTAAAAAGCCTTTGTTGTTTCCAGATGGCACCCGGGAAGTCTGCTGCCCATGGTAGGGGTCAAGCTTCAAGGACCCTAGTTCATGGAAGAGGCCGAGGCGGTGGACTGAACCTGCCGCCGCCACCACCAAGACCCCCGACCATGGTACAAGTGATGGCACAACAAGCACAAATCCTCCATGCAATGCTCGCTAGTCAGCAAGCAGGGGCAGCTAGCTTCAAGCAAAGCTAGCTGATTTCTTGAGCACCAGACCACTGACCTTTTCCTCAACCAATGAACCTCTAGAAGTTGAAGATCGGCTGCGTGACACCGAGAAGAAGCTCAGACTTGCCCATTGCACCGAAGAAGATAAGGTGGACTTCGCCACACACCAGCTTAAGGATGCCACAGCAGCATAGTGGGAAAACTACCTCTCCTGCCATGGGAAAGACAGCCCCCTAGGCAATAACGCCGAAGAAGAAGAAGTAGAAGTTGAGACCCCAATAGCTGGCGCTCAACAAGGGGAGCAGGCAATTGAAGAGGACCATGATGACGAAGAAGAGGGACCAACAACAGCCAAGTCTGTCATCACCTGGGCTGAGTTCAAGGTTGCCTTCCGACGAAACTTTGTGCCAACAGGTATCATGAGGATGAAGAAGACTGAATTTTGAAACCTAAAGCAGGGAAATATGTCCTTCAATGAGTACCTCACACGATTCAACCAAGTAGCTCGCTCGCTACACCCTAAGGGATGTAGCTAATCAAGAAGAGAAGATCGATCGTTTCTTGGAAGGGATGCATGAAGAGATGAGAGCACAACTGATTCTGCACGACCATCCTAGCTTCCACCACTTGGTTAACAAGGCCCTCGTCCTAGAGAATGAGAGGAGAATCCTAGAAGCTAGTAGGAAGAGGAAGTGGACAGCTCAAAGGCCCCAGAGCAGTTTCCAGTCCAAGCCAGTGTACCAGGGCAGCCCGTCCTTCCGCCAAGTGGCGACGTCAGCACCCAAGGCTCCCGTCCAAGTGCCACGCTCCAGCGGTAGTGTAATTCATGTGCCCCACCTCACAGGATAGTCCTTCTCATCCAACCCAGCAACAAACCTCCACTGTTTCAACTGTGGAGCAAAGGGCATTTTGCCAACAAATGCCTAGATCGCTAGGCCATCCCAAGGAAGTTCAATTCGGTAGTGACCCCATCCCTAGTCCAGTAATCAACACCTAGCAAAGCCTATCAAGCACCTCAAGCTTCATGAACATCATCAACTCCAAACCAAGGCCGCGTCAACCATGTCACTACAGAAGATGCCCAGGATGCCTCTAGAGTACTCATAGCTACGTTCTCTGTTAAGTCGGTACCCGCATAAGTTCTGTTTGATTCTAGGGCTTCGCATTCTTTTATTTTTGGAAATTTTATTGAAAAGGTTAAGCTACCAACCTTTAGACTAAAGAGGCATGTGGTACTTAGCTCCCCAGGAGGACTCCTAACTGCTACTCTAGTCAGCCCCAGGGTAGAAGTCAATATAGAAGACTTTGGTTTCCTAGCAGACCTTTTGGTATTGCAATATCAGACCTTGGACATCATCCAGGGATGGACTGGCTAGCCAAATATCAGGGAATGATAGACTGTGCTTATAGGAAGGTAGCACTCACCAAGTACCCTGGGCTAGCAATAAAGGTTAGTGTGGATCGCCCTCCTCGGGTTGCGCAATCCATCACCTTGAAGGAAGGCCATTAGAGGAAATGCCGAAGTACGAGAATACCCAGAAGTCTTTGCAGAAGAATTACCAGGCATGCCCCCAGATAGAGATATAGAATTTGTGATCAACCCAAAGCCAGGAACTGCCCCAATTGCTAAAAGACCATACCGAATGGCAGTAGATGAGCTTGAAGAATTGAAAATTCAAATTGAAGACCTCCAAGAAAAAAGATTCATCAGACCTAGCTCATCCCCTCAATGATGTAACCATCAAAAACAAGTACCCCTTGCCTCGTATAGACGACCTGTTTGACCAATTGTCTAGAGCTATCATCTTCTCCAAGATAGACTTAAGGTCAGGGTACCATCAGCTCAAGATCAGGGTAGAAGATATCCCTAAGGCAGCTTTTACCACTCGTTATGGCCTATTTGAATATACAGTTATGTTCTTTGGGTTAACCAATGCTCCCGCCTACTTCATGAACCTGTTGAACAAAGTGTTCATGAAATGCTTGGATAAATTTGTGGTCGTGTTCATAGATGGCATCCTGATCTACTCTAAAACCACCGAAGAGCATGCAGAGCACCTGCGAGTAGTCCTAGAGACGCTTAAAGAACACTAGTTGTATGCTAAGTACAGCAAATGTGAATTCTGGCTGCATGAGATTAGTTTCCTTGGACACATCATATCCTATGGAGGAGTAGCAGTCGGCCCCTTCAAAGTAGAGGCAGATCTAGAGTGGAAGCAGCCCACCTTAGTCACCGAAGTGCGTAGCTTTCTAGGTCTAGCCGGATACTACCGACGTTTCATAGAAGGCTTTTCCAAGATATCCAGGCCAATGACACACTTGCTCAAGAAAGAGAAGAAGTATGAATGGACAGAGGCATGTGAAAGTTTTCAAGAATTGAAGAAAAGATTGACCTCAACCCCTGTGTTAATCCTGCCAGATATACACAAGGATTTTGAAGTATATTGTGATGCATCACGCCAAAGTCTAGGCTGTGTGCTTTTGCAAGGAGGAAAAGTTGCAGCTTATGCGTCCAGACAACTCTGTCCCCATGAGGACAATTATCCAACTCATGATCTGTAGCTAGCCTCAGTAGTGCACGCCCTAAAAATTTGGCGTCATTACTTGATTGGGAATCATTGTGATATCTATACTGACCATAAGAGCCTCAAGTGCATCTTCACTCAGACTAATCTCAACGTTAGACATACAACATGGCTAGAGTTAATCAAGGATTACGATCTGGACATTCATTATCACCTAGGGAAGACTAATATAGTGGCCAATGCCTTAAGTCGCAAGCCCCACTGCAATAACCTGGTGGTGCAAGGATTTCAATCTAAGCTCTACAAGGAATTTGATGCCCTTAACCTGGGGTTAGTAGAACATGGTACCTTAGCTGTCATGGAAGTACACCCAACTCTTGAGGAGCAAATTATGGTAGCTCAGAAAGGACACCCCGAAGCCCAGAGGTTCAAGTGCCTCATAGCCCAGGGAAAAGCCCCTAAGATGGTAGAAGATCAATAGGGAGTCTTATGGTAAGGGAAACACCTCTTTGTTCTGCACCAGAAGGACCTCAAGGACCTAATACTCAAGGAAGCCCATAGTCCTGCTTACACCCTACATCCAGGCAACACCAAGATGTATCAAAAAATGAAGACCTTATATTGGTGGCCCCATATGAAGAGAGATATCGCTGAGTATGTGGCTTGTTGTGACATATGCCAGAGGGTCAAAGCTGAACATCAGAGACCTGCTAGACTACTTCAGCCCCTGCAAATTCCCCAGTGGAAATGGGAGGAAGTAGGAATGGATTTCATAACAGGCTTGCCTCACACTAAGTCCCGATATGACTCCATATGGGTAATAGTCGATAGGCTGACTAAGGTCGCCCATTTTATCCTTGTGAAGACCACCTATAAAGGAGATAAACTAGCTGAGTTGTACATGGCCCGCATTGTATGTCTACATGGTGTGCCTAAGAGAATAGTCTCAGATCAAGGTTCCCAGTTCACCTCTGAGAGACCATGTGGTCGTGATCCCATATTTGTGATGAGTAATTGACAAGTGGTTTTGATAGCATGAGTTTGATGTGAGTGGTTCGAGCCGAGTTGTCGCGTGATGCGGTTTGGTTTCGGTCGGACCTGGTCAAACCTAGTCAATCGTGTTTAGGATGGATATTCCTTTGATTCGACAGGTTTGGGCTTTATCATGCTAATTTTGATTACATGTATCGAGTGGTGCTATTTGATGTGTTTCATGTCTGTGTTGGCTGCAGGACATCGAGGCGGAGTCGTGGTGAGACACGGTGGACCGGACTAGGCGCAGGTGGCGCTGAGGTCATAACGGTCGGGAGGTGTCGAAGACGGCGAGGGCTCGAGGTGGCTGCGAGGCTTGCAAGGCAAGAAAGGAGGAAGCTTCTTGGAAGGTGCGCGAGGGGCGTTTCGGTAAAAACGCAAAGCTGCCCTAAAGGAAGCGGGTTTGGATAAAGCATCGAGTAGGTGGTGACCTAATGGGTAAAGCATGTGCAAACCCATTAGTGGGAGGCTATAAAAGGAGAGGGAGAGGTTGTGCTGAATTTAAGGGAGGTGTGAAAGTTAGGGTTTTATTTTGGCTCTCTCCTTTCTTGAGTTCTTGTTTTCTTAAGCATGTATGGGGACATAGTGTGAGGTTGTGAGAGAGATGAGCTGAAAACAACATTTTGTAATCATTCATGTCTCCGTATCAATATATGTTTGAGTTGTTTCAGTTTCTTATGGCTCTTTGATGACTATTTCAGCTTCCTTGTTTGTGCTCTTGTCTTGTTTTCACTTTTAGCTTGAGGTCTCTATGTGCTAAAATCTAAATCGAGTCAAGAATCTTTTGCTAGTTGTTCTTTGCCTCAAGTCCTTGATCTAAGTTTATTTTTCCCAGTTCTCTAGTTCTTGGTTTTGAGTTTCTTTAAAAGGAGAGGTGCAGCTTGCTGTTTCATTTCGGCAAAAATTCTCAGCCATTGCATGTTACCTTCGGCTGGGTACATTGCTTCTTCTCCTTGTGATCTTTTTGCTGCTATATTTCGGCCAGCCAACAAAATGTTTTCAGCCATCCAGCCGACAGCATGAAGTATTCAATACTCAACTTGGCAGCCAAGAATCAGTTCGGGTGGTATCTTTGTTGGTTTGCTTTGATTTGAGACTCGAAAGTTCTCTTGCCTGTCCGCCTTTTATTCTGTTCTCTGTTCTTTGTTTTCGGCAGCAAAGGATTTCTTGGGCCAACCGAAATCTGTGTTCTTGTGAACTACATGACTGCTTTCGGTTGGTATGTGAGCTGCAATAGTACGACTGCAGTTTGGCCTTGCATCTTTGCTTTGTTTCTTTTGCCAAGCCTCCCTTTTGCTTTTCTCTTGCTTCCAGTTTTTGCAGCCATATGTGCTACTTTTAGTCTACCACAAAGAGTTCTTGGAGCACATAAGTGCAGTTTGGAGTCGGCAGCAATGTTTGCTGTTTTCTGTGCCGTGGTAGCTTTTTCGCTAGTTTTCTCTGCCGTGGCAAGATTTTAAGTCGTTTTCTTGCTGTGACAGATTTCCTTGCCGTGGCAGCACTTTCCTCCAGTTTCCTTGCCGTGGCAGCTATTTCTTCAGTTTCTTTGCCGCTCCAGTTTTTGAAGTGTTTTTACCTGTTTTAGAGAGTGAATTAGATTTCCTTCCTCATAGCTCTTTAGCTATCGGAGGAGGAGTCCATGAGAATACTTTGGGGGTGATTTTTAAAAGTCGACATTCACCCCCCTCTGTCGCCGTTTCCGATCCAACAATTGGTATCAGAGCCGGTTAGCTCTAATTCATAGGTCTTGACCGGTCTCTAGAGCCATGGCGACGGACAAGTACTCGACCAAGCCTCCGATCTTTGATGGCATTGATTTTCCGTTTTGGAAAAGCCGAATGGAGACATACATCCAGGCTCAAGGTCCTGTTGCCAACCACCCCTTCCCTTCTCCCTCCCCTTCAGCTCTACTCCCCCTGCCACCGGCGACCAGAGAGGATGACAACTGCCTCATCTTCAGCGTCAGTGACCTCGCCTTCAGTGCCCTGCCGTGGCAGCGCCTCGGGCCCGTCTCCCTTGTGCGCGCAGAGCATTCCCATGGTCCAATGCCCTGCTCGCACGTTGACTCGCCATCCATCCTCGCTTGGCCAGAGGGCAGCACTGCCATGCTGTCGCATGCCACATCGCCTGGACCGTGTGCCTCCTTGGTGTCTTACTCCCCTGCTGTGCCACCGTGGTCCGGCTCTACCATGCCTGTGCCATCATGGCCCCGCTAGCCCCAATAGCCGTCCCTTCGGCCTTGTTGTCTGCTCCACCCCCCTGTGACCGTCGAGCCAAGCGATGCTCCGCTGAGCCTTCACTCATGCCGTGACAAGCTTCGACTGCCACGCTCTGTCTGTAGCTGCTAAGAATTGACACCCCGCACGGCTGATGCACTGTCGCCCGCGGCTCCTCAATGCTCGCCTCGCTAGAGGATGCCAAGCCCTCCTTTCAGTCCATCGCCCCTTGTTTGATTTTCCCTTTCCACCTCCTCCATCCACTGAGTTCGCTGCCTCCTCTGCCGCAAGCTCCTCTGGTAGTCTCCGCTACCAACACCACTCGGTGGACTTCAGGACTCTTTGGGCTTCCCTCTGAGATCGCCTTTACTCCCTCTCTCTCCTTCCCCATCTAACCGACTAAGGCGCTAGGACTCCTCAATGAACCGCCGCACCTCGAACCGATTGCCCATGCCTGAAGCATTGTCCAGCCACCATGAAGCCGACCCCCACCTCGCTGAACTTCCTCTCCCCCTTCGATTAGCCGGCGCGGTCACCCACCTCACCACCAGCTTCTCCAGCTCCACCCCGACCGCCGCTCACGCTCTAGGTGAGTTCGTGACCACGCATGGAAGCTCCCATGCTGAGCAATCGGACTCTAATGGCTCGAGTCGCCGGATTTCACCTTCCCCTGTTCTGGCCACCACTGTGCTCGCCGTTGGGCCAAATCCGACCGCTCCACTTCTTCTCAAGGTGCGTGCTATGCCATGGAGCCCGTTTTTGCCATCACCGTTGCGCTGTCATTGGCCCCTCACCGCTGGTCAGCTCCGCCTCCCTCATGGCCAGGATGAACTGTAGCCGAGAAATTAATTAGTGCCGTCATTAGGTTAATTAATGATTGTCCTAATTGGCCGTTAACGGTTAATAACGCTGATAATTGCAGGCCCACCTATCAGCCACTATAGAACAGTAATAAATCTGAATGCTATTAATTTCTCCTTGGGCCCCACCTGTCAGTGAGTCACACACTCTCTCTCCCTTTTTATTTTTTGGATTTTCCTAGAAATAAAACATTGATAGGCTCAATCGCCCTCATCGTAACTCCAAATTTAACAAAACTTGTTTCTAAATTTTTTTTAAAATCAAGATCTACCTATTGGTACTAGTTTGGTTCAATTTTGAGTTCATTTGAATTTTGTTTTGTTTTATTTTGCATTCACTTGTTTTCGCTCGTCCGCGCTGTTTTTTTGATACGTTCTTCCGAGTAGAGCTTGAAGAAGTGAGCGAGCCCCCGATCGAAGCAGCACAAGACCCCCAAGCTTTTGATCTAGGCAAGTCAATACTTTGATTATTTTGCACCTATATTTCATGTGAAATTATATTCATTTAAATTATTAAAGTTGTATGCCCTACTTTATATGCAAATATGTGTTACTCATAAGGTAGTTAAACACCGCTTGTCGACTAATAATATAATACCCCATCCTTGACACTTGAATCACCTGACCATTGTCACCCTAGATGTTGGTGATAACTTTACTAGTTATGGATCGTATTGAAATGCCACGCTAGTCTTGTCTACTCCAGGGCACTAGTGGTCCTGATCATCAATCTTTAAATATGGAAACTGGTTTTGGGATAGTCATGGGATGTAAGTGGCTGATAGTTTGTGACAACTTAACTTATGCTTCTCAAAACCCTAAAAACTTGCTATATCTGTTTGGGTGGATGATAAGAGTGGAGGGTGTGGATGTAACACAAGGTCTGTGGTTTGTGGAATGAACTGCTCGGATAAATTAAGGACTTAATCCTGTGATGACCTCTCCGTGTACAACGGTGCAACCACAAGCTAGGAAAATGTAGGCTTTGCTAAATAATTTACTAGACCCTCTAGTCAACTTGTAGGATCGAAATGGCAACAGAGGGGGGGATGAATGATGCCTTTAAAACCGTCCCAAGTATTCACGTAATTTTCTTCTCCGATAGCTATAGAAGTTATGAAGCCAGCAAAAACATGCTCACTGGAAACCTAAAAGATTTCAAACAAAAAGAAAGCGAAAGAAAGAAACCAAACAAGATCAGAGAGAGCTGATAGCCAAAGTCAAGTGAAGTGAGCGGTCTGACCGCAAATGGGCTACCGGTCAGACTACTGAGTGTCTGCCGGTCTGACCGGAGGTATAGAAATCGGTCTGACCGAGCAAACCCCAGTTTTCCTGGTTTGATTGCCGTAACACCTCCAGTGTGAGATCTTTCCTTCTTCTGGTCTGACTGAGAGCCAATATTTTCAGTGTCGGTTTTGCAAACTGAAGACCGAAAAAAACAGATGGCACAGGATTTCCACGATACCAAAAACACAACAGAGCAAGGAACTAGAAACAGCAGAAAACCTCTTGACCAAAACTGAAAAGAGACTACAACCAGCAAACAAAAAGAAAAGCAAAACTGAAAGAAGCAAACTAAAGAGAAAGGAACCCTGGCGACTGGAAAGAGCAGAAAAGCGGGTGCAGAAACATCGGCATAGTAAATACTCGATGAAAACAGAAAACACAAGAATAGAGGTCAATTTATTGCTCCTCTTGACAAGTAAATACATCTGGACTTCAATCCAAATAGCAAATGGATCTGAGACACAAGGAGATGCAAACAAAAGGCAGTTCTGCTGAAGAATGAAATCTGACAAAGCAAGAACCCGAAAATTGAAATGATAAACAGAGAGTGAAACGAAAAGCTGAATAGCTTGGGATTCTCATGTCTATTGATGATGAATCTCTTGATTTCCGCAGGGAAACATCTCATAAGAGGAAAACACAAGCTTAGAGCAATCTTTTATGAGAGACATCAAGCGAACATGATTGCTCTGCCTCCAAAACCTTGGAAACTAAGAACAGAGGAAGGCTAAAGCGATCAGAAACTTGAGAGAGAGAACATTGTTATTTAGATCTTTGCTTTCGGGAATGAGCTAGCCAAGAGGCTTTGAGTATATCCCCAGTTCAAAGCAAGGAAGATATGCAGTTACACGAACAAAATCTCAACAGAGAAGAGAAGAATACAGAGAGAACAAATGACCAGAACATATCAAAACAACAGACATCTCAAATAGATTCTGAACAATGAATGATTACATGATTGTCTACAGCCATCTCACCCTAGTGCTCACATCCTGAGCAACACACACGAAAAAAGGAAAATTAAGAAGTCAACACCATCTCACTGCCAGACTCACACACAAATAGAAAATCAAGAAACCTCAGCCAACTCCCACTACATGATTCTTGCATAGGCGAAACAAACAAAGAGGCTGCACTACCCAACCTCTCCTTACTAGAACAAGAGACAGAAGCTAAAGCCCTTACATACAAATAGAGGAGGGAACCAGGACTACAATTCCAAACCCTAACCCTCTCTATTTATAGCCTCCACTACCGGGTTCACGATTTGATTTACCCGTTAGCACTAGAAAACTCAGCCCTTTACCCGTTATCTTCAACCAAATCCGCTTCCATTTTGCAGCCTTATGCATTTTACCGAAATGCCCCTCCTGCACCTTCCTGGAAGCTTCATCTTTTCTTGCTGTCCAAGACCTGCAACCACTTTGAATCCTCGCCGTCTTCGGTATCTCTCGACCGCTTTGACCTCACCATCGCCTGTGCCTAGTCCAGCCATCCCATGCCTCACCACGACTTAACTTCAAAGTCCTGCATCTATCACAGACAAGAAAACATCACATAGCACCGCT
This sequence comes from Dendrocalamus latiflorus, assembly GCA_017311315.1. Lineage (NCBI taxonomy): Eukaryota > Viridiplantae > Streptophyta > Magnoliopsida > Poales > Poaceae > Dendrocalamus > Dendrocalamus latiflorus. The sequence goes on from CM029630.1 coordinate 22,201,696, forward strand.
CGAAACAACATAATCATACATTAGCATCAATGGAAGGTACTCAAGCATGAAATACCCAAAACAGACTCAAGCTTTCTAAAACAGGTGTCAATTACTCATCACACTCATGGAGTCACCTCTACATGGTCTCTCAATATCCCCATTGATGAGTATATTGACAAACACAGAAAAAGCACATAAAGTTGAGTTTGTTTGATTTAAAATAAAAGAGAGTCACACATGGTCTAAAGGAAATGCAGAAAGAAGCGTATGACCATGTTGACAAACGGAGCAAAAATAGAAAGAGCAAGTTTTCCCTTGAAATGGCCTTTTCTCCATTCTTCTCCCCTTTTGGCAATAAAATCATCAAGATGCATGGAGGAAGATAGAGCATGACTTGAGTGAAATGACTGAAATTTATGCAATCTAAGCAATTAGAGCCATAAAGATTATCCAAAATGACTTTTGAAGTATTACACCAAGCCATAACACATAAGGATGCTATCAAGATCATGACAAGACATGTATAATCAAGCTAAACCAAAAGGTCGTAATCTGAAAGTTAGTCGAATTTCGTAGCATGTCAAGTCATTCAAGATTGTAGTCTAGCTAAAGGCATCCAAAGATGATGCAAGCCCTGTCAATAACCTAAGTGGAACCAAGAAGCGAGAATTGAGTCAATTTAGAGTGCTACAAGTTCAAGAATGAATCATTTGTTCGAGTACTTGGTCTTATTGGTAATTAAGCAAATTTAGTACAAATGACATGTTTTTTCCTTTTAGAAACTCATGGTTGTTTCCAACCAGAATTTTTGTTTAGTCATGTGCTAGATCTCAAGCCTTATGCGACCACTCCAAGCTAGAAGCTTAAGAAGATGATCTTGGTCAACCAAAACTCCCCCTGAGTTCATGCTTAGTGCAATGGCAAGCAGTCTCATGAGAAAGAATTGGTGAGATCACTTCTTTCGCACAAAAGAGATCTTTTTACTTTTGCTGAATTTAGTTCAAGAACAAGGAGTTACTAATAACTCATGCTTCACAAAGAAACTTAGCATAGCTCAATCTAAACCTCAATAATGATTCAAGACTCAGCTCAGCCTATTTGACATGGCATGAATCATAAAAGGATAACTAAAGACAGACTAGTCTCAAGAGCTAACATGACATGATTTAATTCAAGTTGTGCATTGTTAATCAATCTATCATGGCAAAGACTAGACTACACATATAAAGTCATGATAAATCTAGCAATTAAGCATAGATCATGCCAAGATGTAATGCATTGTAAGCAGGTCATAAAGGATAATAATCAAGGCTCCATGTAGTTATATTACAATGCAAAATGCTGAAATGAAATGCAAGAAAATCCAGCTCCCCCTCAACATGTGATGCACTTTAGTTCAAGTTCAGTTATGTCAATATTATGATCCAGAGAATCCCAAATGAACTTGTCGGGACTCGGAGCAGCAACTCCAGAACCCTCTGTGTTAATCGCACTATCCCAGGAAAAGCTAGTGCACACAATATCACAAAGACAATTATCATGTGTAATGACAAACTTTGTTTAGCTAATATGAGCCTGATGGCCAAAGTTTACAATAATAGCAAAAGAAGACAGTGGAAGATAAACAATGTAGCAGCCCATCCAGCCTTCCCACAAGGCGAATGACTGTAAGACGTGGCCTAGTCGCAATCCTCACCGAAGTCGTCGAAAGCTTCCTCTGGAAAGAGTTAGATATAGCAACATGAGTACAAAAAGTACTCCACAAGTTACACCAGGAGGTTTAACAGAATAGATGCATGCATATGGAATATCAAAGGAAGGCATAATATGGTTTATTTGCATAAAAAGCGATCATTGGAGTAAATATCATAAGTAAGTGCAAAAGCTGAATTTGATACGATAAATAGAAATAAGATTTTAACAAAATAATATCGTTAGTGCAGGCTCCAACCAAACACTAACCTATCCACGGGCATCCCACCCGGACCATCTTTTCCAAAAGCTCACGTATGGATTCCATCCATCCACACGCTTTCACTGCGCAACTCTGATGAATTCCATCCATTCACCAGATTTCAATCTCTCACGGATTCCATCCATCCGCAAGGTTTTCATCTCTCGTGGATTCCATCCATCCGCAAGGTTTTCATCTCTCGTGGATTCCATCCATCCACAAGGTTTTCGCAAACCATTTTGAAAACCAAAGTCTAATCCATGAAAAACTTCACTCATCTTGCCCATGACCGTGGGCACGGCTATCCATGATAGGTTATACACTCTGCAGAGGTTGTACAGCTTTACCCACAAGACATGATCATCCCGGTTTGCCACGCGAGTTACACACTTCCTTAGGTGTGCGGCGAGGAGATCATGACAAGGCCTTTACAATGATCCGTTGTCAACATAATCACGCCGCCACTAAGGTTTCACCACAACATGAATCCACATGTTGGAGCCCCCTCTTGTGCCATGTGAGACTTCTCACGGCCTACGCCGCGCTCACATTCAGCCTATAGCGAGATTAAATTGGAACTTCACAAATTATTCGGCTAGGTCTGTCCCATACCAGACTTGTGGTAGTACGATAGGGCTTTGCAATAGTAGCTCACAGACCGGTCCTTGATTTGACTCAGGCCTAACCACAAACCCCTTGTGCACGACAATCAACCATTGCGGCTCCAACCAACAGGGCATGCCTGCACCCACCACTCTGACCAATTGCCTAAGTCTAAACCAGTTTTATATTTTGTTTCCATAATATTTCATAACACTCCTTGACTCACCAAAGTCAAGAGTACAGTTGAAAAGTTTATCATTTCATGTAAAAAGGTTATCATTTTATGTGAAAGATCATCCCAAACCATAAGTATTATAAGCATGGCTAAGCATTTCTACAAAACTTCTAGTTAGTGCTATTGTACTAACTAGGTTTTATCTAGGGTTGACAAGGTATATTGATATTCAAGGTCAAATTTGGCTGTCCAAAGAATTTGGGTGTAACTAGAGTTCAAAACTGAATTTAAACTAACTTGAATAGAATTACGCATGCAATAATAATTTAAAAACAATACAATTAGTTTAAAATATTAGGTTCAATATGATCAAAGGTGTAACTTGCCTTGCTCGAAGACCTGGTGCGAATCGTCGGCGTCGTTCTCTCCGAATTCGTCGAAATCTACGCGCGAAGAACCAAACAAATAAATTCAAATAAAAACAAAATAAAATCCAAAAATTATAAAATATATACTGGCAGATATAATATGATTTTAGATGAATTTAGGAGAAAGAATCAATAGATTCAGAGTTTGGACGACGGAGAACGAGCAATTGGAAGTTTGAATGGATTGGAAATTCCAGAAAATGCAAAACCGAGGGAATATTCTCTGAAATCTTATTTTTGGCTGATTTTGGGGTATATTGGAGTGTATGACACATGGGGCCCGGTTGTCATTGGGTGCAGAATTTTATTTTATTATTTTATGACAAGTGGGTCTCGCTTGTCATTGATTAGAGGTGAACAAAAATGTGGCCAAAAGTCCAACCTAAAATACATGCCCAGGATTTGAACTCACAACCTCATGCATGCATGCACTAACATGCCTCCACTAGCCAAGTGGGCACTTGGTATTACTTGACAAAAGAACAACAAAAAGGCAAAATGAATAGGGATGAACAAGGTTTGGGAAGGAAGTCACAGGGAGGCACTCATGGCGCGCGCGGGAGGAGAGCTCGCCGGCGGTCGGTGGCCGGAGGCGGGGCGGCGAGCGGCGACGGGGGTAGAGGGGGTGGCGGCGCACCTTCCCACGGCGGTGGCGAGGCCCGGGGTGGCCGGCGGCGGCGCAAGGAGGAGGGGGCGGCGGTTGAAGTTGGGGGCGGCCGGAGGGAGGTGGCCGGGCGGCGGCGGAGGCGACCGGTTGGCGGCGCACGGCGGCGGGAGAGGAGGGGGTGACGGCCGGCCGAAGAAGGGGGAATGGAGAGAATGGTGGTGGGGAGGCCCTTTTATAGAAAGAGAGGGGAGGTGAGAGGATTTCGGTTTTGAGAGGGTTAAAGGACGGGAAACGGCCGGGAGATTGATGGGGTGATTAGAGCGTCTGTTTCCATGCTTTAATCGGGAGTTAAGAGGGAGAAACGGGCGTCAATTCAAGCTTTTAATTGTCATCCATGGTGGAGGAGAGAGAGGGTTAGGGAAGGAAGAAGGAGAGGTTGAAGAAACATATGACATGTGGGGTCCATATGTCATAGGGAGAGAGAGGAAGTGAAGGGGTACGGGCCGTCAGATTTGCGACACGTGGCAAGTGGATGTTTCATGGCTCTTGGATTTTATGAAGGGGTAAGTGATCATGTGTGGCTAGGATTAAAACGTGGAGAGAGAGTGATTCAATCTGAGAGCGACACGTGGCTGGCTTGGATGAATTTGATTTTTATTTTCGGAATAAAATTCAGAACATTACTAGAAACTTTGCAAATACTTAGAAAAATAATATTTAATGTCTAAAAGTTCCAGAAAAATTATAGAATATTCCTGGAAGCATTTTAGACTTTAGGAAAAATATTTTTGATTTCAGATTTTCATTTAATAATTTTATAAAATACTTTTTAACCTTTATAATTGATTTTTAATTCCAGAAAATCTCAAAAATTAATTAAAAATTTTGGGAAGGCTTGGAAAAGCAAAATAAACTCTTTTTGGCTTTAATAAAATATTTTAAATTCATTTTCTTGCTTTAGGCTTTGAAATAAACTCCAGATAAATCCAAATAAACTCCAGAAAAACAATAAAAGGCAAATAAAATCTTCAAAATTCAGGCAACCAAAGAACACTTGATTTTATTTTAAATTAAATTAATTTTTTTTACTAAAATTTTTGAAATAAACAGCTGGGCTGTTACAGAACTCCCCCTGAACCAAAGTAATAAAAACGAAAAGCTGGCAAAGAAAACAGAAAAGATAGTCCTTAAAACATAGATAGGATATAGAGAATACTATGGCTCAGACTGACTCTCATCTACCCCATATGACACTAGGACTATCAGTTGGTCTTCTAACACACTAGGGAGTAAACACGTTCCCTGTCTACCCAAGGGTGGCCCAACCCTCGCTAGACCTATAAGAAGTGAGTGAACTCAGCGTAGTGAGAAGAGAGACAACTAATAAGAAGCAACCTGGAATCACAAGATGAGAGAAAGCAATCTAAGCAACTAGAGGAGAGAACCACTCTAGTCTATGCTAGAAGGACTAACTCGAATGCACCCACATGCAATGCAGCAAAATGAAATAGGAGCATATAAACAGGATAAACATGAAGCACGAAGCTCCCCCTCACAACAGTCCATAAGGACAGACCACCCCAAGCTCTCCCTGCAAGGCTGAAAACCTAGAGCTATCTAAAGGCTTGGTAAATATATCAGCCAACTAGTGGTCACTCTCCACAAACTAGAGCACTATATCACCCTTCTCCACATGGTCTCTAAGGAAGTGATATCTGATATCAATGTGCTTGGTCTGGGAGTGTTGCACTAGGTTCTTGGAAATATTAATTGCAGAAGTGTTATTACAAAAGAGTGGAACACTGTCTATAACTAACCCAAAGTCCCGCTGGGTTGAAGCCATCCAAAGTACCTGGCTGCAGCAACTGGCGGTGGACTGTGCAACACCGGACTACTTCCTAGAAGACCAAGAAACAAGAGAAGTGCCAATGAATTGGCAGGTGCCAGAAGTGCTCTTCCTATCTATACTATAGCCAACAAAGTCCGCGTCAGGGTAGGCTCTGAGAGAAAGACAGGATGATGAAGAATACCAGATACCATAGTCTATGGTAGCTCGAAGGTACCGAAAGATGCGCTTCACCGTCTGGCGGTGAGATACACGAGGAGAGGCCTGAAATCGAGCACACAGATACACAGAGAAATGTATGTCCGGTCTCGAGGCAGTGAGGCAGCGATACTCCTTCTGATCAACTGGCTCGCCATCCTCATCTAGATCAAGTGTAGCTGATGATGCCATTGGAGTTGACACTGGCTTACCATCACTCATATCAAAGCGTCTCAGGAGGTCTTGTATGTACTTGCCCTGATGCAAGAAGGTACCCTCCCGAGTCTGCTTGATCTGGAATCCAAGGAAAAATCTCAACTCGCCCATCATGCTCATCTCCAACTCTGTGCTCATGACATCAGAGAACTGGGAAACAAGAGCATGAGAAGAGCCGCCAAAGATGATGTCATCCACATAAATCTGGATGAGTAGAAGATCATTGCCGTGCCTACGAATGAACAAGGTCTTGTCTACCTTACCCATCTCAATCCATGGCTCAACAGATAGGACTTAAGCCTCTCATACCAAACTCTAGGGGCTTGCTTAAGTCCATATAGGGCTTTGGAAAGCTTGTAGACATGGTTGGGTATTTGGGATTCTCAAAACCTGGAGGCTGCCTAACGTAGACCTCTTCCTCAATATACCCACTGAGGAAGGCACTCTTGACATCCTTCTGGTAAAGCTTAAAGCCCTTAGACGTTGTGAATGCAAGCAAGATCCTAATGGCCTCTAGCCTAGCTATAGGGGCAAAGGTCTCCTCAAAATCTAGACCCTCAACCTGGGAAAAACCCTGAGCTACCAATCTAGCCTTGTTTCGAATGACTACCCCATCCTCACTCTACTTATTTTTGAACACCCACTTGGTACCTATGACATTATGACCTCTAGGGGGCTCGACAAGCGACCAGACCTTGTTCCTCTCAAAGTTTTCTAACTCCTCATGCATGGCATTGACCCAAAACTCATCAAAAAGAGCATGGCTAACATCCTTGGGCTCGAAAGAGGCAACAAAGGCAGAGTGGAGACAGAAGTGAGACATGCCAGATTTTGAGCGTGTGACGCGCTCAAAGAGATCTCCTATCATATACTCTGAAGGATGATCTTTTTGGATATGGCGGGGAGGTCGTGGATGAGAAGAAGAAGTGACCTCTACCTCATGAGCTGACGAGGTAGGAACAGAGCCACTAGCTCCAGAAGATGTGGAAGGCATGGGCTGATCTCCTCGAGGTGCAGTGGAAGAAGCAGGCACCTCAAGGGGAGGTGGAACTGGATCAGGTAAGCAACCTTCATCTCCATCCTCCTCATCATCCACAAAGATGGTCTCGGACTGCTCTACAGAACCTGAGATATCGGGCCTAGTCCTCGGACTGGCCTCATCGAAGGTCACCTCACAGGTCTCTACCATTTTGCTAGACTCGTAGTTCTAGACCCTATACGCCCACGAAGAAGTCGAGTAACCCAGAAAAATCCCATCACAAGATCGTTTCTCGAACTTATCTAGGTACCCAGACTTCAAAACAAAACACTTGCAACCAAACACACGAAAATGAGAGACACTGGGCTTTCGCCCATACCTCAACTCATAAGAAGTGCGATGCAAGTGTGCCCTCAGAAAAACTCTGTTTGAAATATGGCACGTGTTGGCTATTGCTTGAGCCCAAAAGTTCCTAGGTGTAGAGTACTCATCAAGCATCGTTCCGGGCATCTCGACCAAGGTACGGTTCTTCCTCTCCACAACGCCATTTTGCTGTGGAACGTGCGGAGAAGAGAACTGGTGCCCTACACCTGTCTCATCGCAAAACCTCTAAAAGTAAGAATTGTTGAACTCTGTGCCATTGTCACTGCGGATCGCTCGTAAGGCACCCGGGAGCTCAATAGAAAGCCTGCTAAAAAGATCCCAAAAATGGGTAAATGTCTCATCCTTCAAGGCTAAGAAAAATACCCAAGAGTACCTCGAAGTAATCGACCACAACAAGAACGTACCACTTCCCTCCTACCGACTGCACTCTAGCTGGACCAACTGTGTCCATGCGGAGCAGCTGTCCTGGTGCATCGGTCATAGTCACTGTGACCGGAGGATGAGAAGCGGCAACCATCTTGCTGTGCCGGCAAGGAGCGCAAACTAGATCTTTGACCATCTTGAGTTTAGGCAGACCACGAATGAGATCGTGGCCGCTAACTCGAAGTCAAATGGTCAAGTCCAATATGACCAAGTCTCCTATGCCAGAAAGTTTGGTCACGGGACTCAGAAGCAACTAAACACCTGAGAGGATCACCAAAAGACTCAACAAAATCAGCACGAAAAATCCTCCCATATCTAGAAATCCTGCAAACCAGACTCCCCAAAGAATCAAGAATTTTGCAAGCATTTTTCTTGAAGCTCACCTCGAAACCGTCATCAGTAAGCTGGGAAACCAAGAGCAAATTGTATTGCAGCTTACTCACTAAGGCAACATCTTTTAAAATGAAAGAATCATTAATGCGCACCGTACCTTTAGCGATGACACGCCCAGATGAGGCGTCTTCAAAAGTGATCGTCTCATCACCTGGAGCTTGGATAAGGGAAGAGAACCAATGAGAGTCTCCGGTCATGTGTCGAGAACAGCCGGAGTCTACGAGCCCACCCTCTCCCTTCCTTGCCCGGTGAACCTGAGTCAACAAGAGAGGGATGTCTTAGTACTAGGATAAATCAAGAGAGATTTTGGCACTCAATACTGAGTCACACGATGAGCAGAAGAAGTAGTCACACACAACTGACCTCTAACTACCCTACGCTCTTCATCGCTTAGAAAGCCAGAATGTCTATGAACAAACCTGAAGCTGTTGCTGGACTTGATTGCTATGGAAGAGCGAGTCAGTGCACCAGCAACATGCTGATCTCGCCGCAGGTAGCTATCTGGATGGAGAAAATGAGATCTACCCTCAGGACGGCGGATATCACGACTAGAAGCAAATCGAGGACGAAAATCAGGGAAACCAGAAAAACCAAGTCCTTGACTCTACCTAAACACCTCGAACTGATCAACCCTAGACCTCGTGTTGGTCTTAGGTGCACTCAAAGTCTGGGCTGACCCTGAATACGCCTAAGAGCGCGAACATGATCTCTCCTCGCAATTTTGGCGCACATGAAGCATCTCTCTATCATGTGTCCATCCTTCTGACAGAAGGTACAATGAAACTTCACCTTCTGGGAGGTCGAAGCAACAGGTGTTACCACCTTACTGTCAGAGATCCCTTGGACAAAGCCCACAGATTTAAACTCAACCTTTGTGGTTCTCGGCTTGACCTCTATCACACCTATTGCTATGGGTCTGAGAACAGCAGGTGGATGCTTCCTAACATCCTCAAAGAAATCATATCCTAGACCTTGATTGAACTTGCAAATCTTGGATTGATCTAGAATAAGATTCAGCTTCTTCTTGCCTCCAACAAATCTCTCAAGAGTGTTCATAAGATACTGACACTCCTGAAAGAGAGAGATGCAAGAAGAGCAGGGGGAAGAAGAGACAGCAGAAAGAGAAAAAAATGAACAGCAGAAGAACGGATGGCATGTGCACGCACAGCTGCCTCAACTTTGAGGTCTTCGCAAGAAACAGGAGGGACAGTCCTACTTCTAGCCGTTTGGTCCTCATGCCTAAGTGTCTCTACCACTTCCTTAGACTTCTCCCCCACCATAGCACTCACAACATAATCAGATTGTGGCTTCTCTAGAAGATCCTTAGTTAGCTTCACACATTTTTCATCCAATGCAATCAAATCAGATTTTAGTTTTTCACAGTTATTGCATGGTGAGCTAACAGGGTCCTTAGAAACAGTTCATACATGAGGTAATGGGCTCTAGCAGAAAAGCTTGTAATTCAGCAATTTTATGATCTGTCTTCTTTAAGTTCAGTTTTAGATTATTGCAGCATTCACATGTCTCAGGCAGATCAAGAAGCATAGTGTAAAGACCTCTAAAAGCATTGTCCTTATCCTCACATGAGGTGCAGGAAATAGTCTCAACAGTAGTAGATGAAAGAGCAGCAGTGCTAGTCATCTCTAATTCAGCTAACAAACTAACATTCTCCACCTTAAGCATATCGAGCTCAGAAGTCACACTATCATGGGATGTCCTTAGTTTCTCCATATCTCCAAGCAAAGCAGAACATACATCACATTCGTCATGGGAGGGAGCAGATATAAGTGAAGTAAGTTCCCGTGACAGTCTCTCTACTTCCTTCTCAAGATCAATAACCCTAGCTCTAGATCTAGCATAAAATTTTCCTAGCTTCAGAAATGCATCATTGAGCTGGTCATAGGAGTCAGAGTAGAGGTCGTCGTCGCTGACGTCGGCCTCGTTGGCCATGAAGCACATGTCGATGAAGTTGTCACCGTCCTTGGGGTCTTAATCATCCTTGCCGTCGTCATCACTCCATCCTCCACGTCGTTGAAGTCGATGTCGTCGAAGGCGGTGAGGACACGATGGAAGAGCTTCTTGGCTTTGCCAAGGTTGCGGAACTTCTTCTCTTTGCCTTGGGCAGGAGCTGAGGGCTTCTTGTTGCGGTTCTTGTTGATGTAGTCATTCTTGCTCACACCGCCATAGTCATTCTAGCAGTTCTCCAGCTTGGGGCAGTTCGCTCGAATGTGGTTGGGGCCACCACACTCAAAGCAAACCACCGGCCCTCCTCTCTTTCTGTCTCTCACTCTCTTGTATGCATGAGAAAATTTTCTGGCTAAGTGAGCTAGTTGGTTTTCTGGGAGCTGCTCTAGTTGATCATCACCAATTTCACACAAAGCAGCAAGAGAGAATCTAGAAATAGTGTCAGAAGAAGATCCAGGGGCAGGACTGGGATCGGTGACCAATGCCATCGACTGTGACTTCGACTTGCGAGAGACAATGTCAATCTCGTGAGTCTTGAGGCGTGAATACAACGCATCAAGAGTCAAAATCGAAAGATTAGTCGTGTCCTTGATGGTGGTCACCTTCATCTCCCAAACTCGCAAATCCAAGGCCGCAAGCATCTGTCAAGCGTTGTCCGAGTCGGGTTACGTGAGACCGACAGCTCGCAGGTTGCTCAAGATCTTGTGAAATCTCGCAAAGCACTCATCCAGGGACTCTCCGACAAGCATTTCAAACTTGTTGTAATCTCACTTGTACTGGTCCTGTCGTATCGTCTTAATTTGGGTGGTGCCCTCATGGTAAGAATCGAGAGTCACCCAAATGTCATAGGCCGACGTAAGATGAGAAATGCGATCAAATTCGCTTCGGCTTAGTCCTTGGATTATTATGTTCCTTGCCTTAGCATTTGCCTTAACATTGGGCATGTTTGTCACATTGTTGTTCTCATCAGCAGGAACAAAAAAATGAGTTTTAACTTTTCGCCAGATCGCATTGCCTTGAGCCTATATGTAAGACTCCATCCTACTCTTCCAAAAGGGATAGTCGATCCCATCGAAGATAGGGGGCTTGGTGGAATACTTGTCTGTCGCCATGGCTCAACAGACCGGTCAAGATCTATGAGGAAGAGCTAATCGGCTCTAATACTAATTGTAGGATCGAAATGGCAACAGAGGGGGTGAATGGTGCCTTCAAAACCGCCCCAAGTATTCATGTAATTTTCTTCTTTGATAGCTATAGAAGCTATGAAACCAGAAGAAACATGCTCACTGGAAACCTAAAAGATTTCAAACAAAAAGAAAGCAAGAGAAAGAAACCAAAGAAGATTAGAGAGAGCTGACAGCCAATGTCAAGTGAAGTGAGCGGTCTGACCGCAAATGGGCTGCCGGTCAGACTGCTGAGTGTCTGCCAGTCTGACCGGAGGTATAGAAACCGGTCTGACCAGGCAAACCCCAGTTTTCCCGGTTTGACTGAGAGCCAATTTTTTCAGTTTCGGTTTTGCAAATTGAAGACCGAAAAAATAGAAGGCACATGATTTCCACGATACCAAAAACACACCTGAGCAAGGAACTAGAAATAGCAGAAAACCTCCTGACCAAAACTGAAAAGAGACTACAACCAGCAAACAAAAAGAAAAGCAAAACTGAAAGAAGCAAACTAAAGAGAAAGGAACCATGGCAACTGGAAAGAGCAGAAAAGTGGGTGTAGAAACATCGGTATAGTAAATACACGATGAAAACAGAAAACACAAGAACAGAGGTCAATTGATTGCTCCTCTTGACAAGTAAATTCATCTGGACTTCAATCCAAATAGCAGATGGATCTGAGACACAAGGAGATGCAAACAAAAGGCAGTTCTGCTGAAGAATGAAATCTGACAAAGCAAGAACTCAAAAATTGAAATGATAAATAGAGAGTGAAACCAAAAGTTGAATAGCTTGGGATTCTCATGTCTATTGATGATGAATCTCTTGATTTCCGTAGGGAAACATCTCATAAGAGGAAAGCACAAACTTAGAGCAATCTTTTATGAGTGACATCAAGTGAACATGATTGCTCTGCCTCCAAAACCCTAGAAACTAAGAATAGAGGAAGGCTAAAGCATTTAGAATCTTGAGAGAGATTACACTGTTATTTAGATCTTTGCTTTCGGGGATGAGCTAGCCAAGAGGCTTTGAGTATATCCCCAGTTCAAAGCAAGGAAGATATGCAGTTACACGAACAGAATCTCAACAGAGAAGATAAGAATACAGAGAGAACAAATGACCAGAACATATCAAAACAACAGACATCTCAAATAGATTTTGAACAATGAATGATTACATGATTGTCTATAGCCATCTCACCCCAGTGCTCAGATCCTAAGCAACACACACGAGAAAAGGAAAATCAAGAAGCCAACACCATCTCACCGTGTTCATGGAATATTTGGATAAGTTTGTTGTTGTATTCATTGATGACATGTAGAACATCTGAGAATAGTTTTAGAAAAGCTCAGAGAATACCGGTTGTATGCCAAGTTTAGCAAGTGTGAGTTCAGTTTGAAGGAAGTAGCTTTCTTGGCACATGTGATTTCTGCAGGAGGAGTGTCCGTAGATCCCGAAAAAGTAAAAGATGTGTTCAATTGGACACAACCCGAATCAGTACCCGAGATAAGGAGTTTTCTGGGTTTAGCAGGTTATTATCGTCACTTCATTGAAGGATTTTCCAAGCTTGCAAGACCTCTCACTCAGTTGCTAAAGAAGGAAAAGAAGTTTGAATGGAGTAAATCTTGTGAGGACATTTTTCAAGAACTGAAAAAGAGGTTAACCTCTACACCAGTGTTAACGCTTCCAGATATTAGAAAGGACTTTGAAGTTTTCTGTGATGCATCAAGAGAAGGACTGGGCTGTGTTCTGATGCAAGAAGGAAGGGTAGTAGCCTATGCTTCAAGGCAATTGCGCCCCCATGAGGAGAATTATCCAACCCATGATTTAGAGCTAGCTACTGTCGTGCATGCTCTAAAAATATGGAGGCATTATTTGATCGATAATCGTTGTGAGATTTACACGGATCACAAAAGTTTGATGTATATATTTACCCAACCCGATCTCAACCTGAGACAACGAAGGTGGCTTCAGTTAATAAAAGATTATGATGTTGGAATACATTATCATCCAGGGAAGGCTAATGTAGTAGCTGATGCCTTGAGCAGGAAACGTTACAGCAATAGTTTGATGATTAAAGAAAGACAGCCTGCACTTCATGAAGAATTTCAGCGGCTCAAATTAGAAGTAGTAGAGGAAGGGTTTCTAACTACTTTGGAGGTTCAACCAACTCTAGAGGATTAGATCAAGGCAGCTCAAAAAGAAGATAAATATGTCAAGGAAATTAAGGATAATATGAAGAAAGGTAAGGCACTAGGATTTTCAGAAGATGAAGAAGGTATCATTTGGTTTGGAAAAAGAATTCTTGTACTCGAGAAGAAAAAAATAAAGGAGTTAATTTTGAGGGAAGCTCATGAATCTGGATATTCAATTCACCCTGAAAGTACAAAGATGTACCAAGATCTCAAACAAAGATATTGGTGGTCAAGTATGAAAAGAGAAATTGTGGAGTATGTAGCTTTGTGTGATGTGTGCCAATGGGTTAAAGCTGAACATCAGAGATTGCTGGACTTTTGCAACCTCTGCAGATACCTAAGTGGAAATGGGAAGAGATTGGTATGGATTTTATAACTGCATTGCCGAGAACAAGGTTAGGGTATGATTCAACTTGGGTTATTGTAGATCGTCTGACAAAAGTTGCACATTTCATTCCAGTAAAGACCACATATTCTGGAGATAGACTCGTAGAGCTATATATGTCAAGAATCGTGTGTTTGCATGGAATTCCAAAGAAGATTGTGTCAGATCGAGGATCTCAATTCACTTCAAGATTTTGGCAGAAGCTGCATGGACTTTTGGGCACAAATCTAAATTTCAGCATAGCATATCACCCGCAGACAGATGGTCAAACAGAAAGAGTAAATCAAATATTGGAAGACATGTTGAGAACTTGTGCCCTGGCAAATAAAACTAATTGGGATCAAAGTTTGCCCTATGCAGAATTCTCCTATAATAATAGTTACCAATCTAGCTTGCAAATGTCTTCGTTTGAAGCTTTGTATGGCAGAAAATGCAAGACACCATTGTATTGGAAAGAAACCGGAGAAGGGCGAGTGTTTGGACCAGATGTGTTGAAGCAAGCAAAAGAGCAAGTTCACCTGATTCAGGACAGATTAAAAACAGCACAAACAAGACAGAAAAGCTATGCGGACAATCGTCGAAGAGCGTTAGAATTTGTACCTGGAGATCATGTGTATTTGAAAGTTTCGCCTCTCAAGGGGATGCGTCGTTTCAGAGTTAGTGGGAAGCTTGCTCCTAGATTCATTGGACCATTTCCTGTTCTAGCCAAAAGGGGAGAAGTTGCTTATCACTTGAAGCTTCCGCCTCAGTTGTCGAATGTGCACGATGTTTCCCGCTTGTCCCAGTTAAAAAAGTGTCTCAGAGTGTCAGAAAAACAGATAACTCTAGATGAAGTGAATTTGAAGGAGGACTTAACATATCCAGAGTATCCAGTCAAGATTTTGTATAAAGCAGAGCGTCGTACAAGAAACAAGAGAATCAAATTCTGTAAAGTTCAGTGGAGCAATCATTTTGAATCAGAAGCAACCTGGGAGTGTGAGGAAGACCTAAGAGCAGAATTCCCTAGTCTGTCCGAATCTCGGGGGCGAGATTCTTTCTAAGGAGGGTAGGTTTGTAACATCCCAAAAATTCGCTTTCTGAAAAATTTAATTACAAATTAATTATTTTAAAGTATTTGAACTTTATTTGGATTTATCTAAATTTTATTTCAAAATCTAAAGCAATAAAATGTATTTTAAATATTTTATTAAAGCCAAAAAGATTTCATTTTATTTTCCCAACCTTCTCTGAATTTTATAGAATTTTTAAGAATTTTCTGGAATTAAAAATCAATTTTAAAGTTTAAAAAGGTATTTTATAACATTATTAAAGGCAAATTTGAATTTACAAATATTTTTCTTAAGTCTAAAATAGCTTCAAGAATATTCTATGAATTTTCTGGAATTTTTAGACATTATTTACTATTTTCTTAGTATTTATAAAATTATATGGTATTTTCTAAAAATTTAATCCGAAAATTTAATCCGGTTTAATCTCATGCCTACATGTGTCCGGCCTGAATTCAATCTATCCTTTCCCCTTGATCTAATCTGAGCCTTTCATCCTCACTTAAACCCTAGCGGCCGAGATTGCGCCACGTGTCACCCATCCGGCCGCATACCCCTTCATCTCCTCCCCTCTCTCACCGACGGGTGGGCCCTACTTGTCATAACCTTCTTCTTCCTCCCTTTCTTCTTCCTCAAGCCCTCTCTCTCCTCTCCACCATAGCCGGCCGCCCGAGCTCTTTAATCGGCCGTTTCTTCCCCCCTTAACTCCCGAGTGAGTGCGCGTTTGAATGCCCATCATCACTCCTCCTTCACGCCGGTTGTTTCCCCTCTTTTAATCCCCTCTAAAACGTCGGTCGCATTTACTCCGGCGAGCACAAACCACCGGCCATTCCCCTCCCTTCCTCGCCTATAAATCTCTCTCTTCGTGCGCCGGGTCCCCTCCTTTCGCCTCTCCCATGCGCCGAAGCTGTTCTTCCCCTTCTTCCCCGCGCTCGAGCCCACCGCACCATGCATTCCATCCTCGCCGCCGCGCCTTGCTCCGGCGAGCAATTCCCGGTGTCCCAGACCGCCTCGGGCCTCGTCGCCGCCTTCTCCGCCTCCCCGTGCGTCGGCGACCGCCCGCCGCTCCTCAGCCGAGCCGCTCGCCCTCTCCCTCACCGCCGCACCGAGCACCACCACCGTCGCCCTCTCTCTCCTCCGCCACCGCTCCCCTCCGGTCACCCCGAGCCCACCGCCGGTAAGGCCGAACTCCCCGCCGCCTCCTCTACCCCGCCGCCCCTTGCCGGTCGCCGCCGAGCGCCCGCGCTCCGGCGAGCGTGCTACGCCCGTGCGCCGCCCATCCACCCAGCCACGTCAGCCGGAGTGCCACATCGGCCTCCACCCCGGTGCGTGGACTCAGTCCACGATAGACCGGCCCCGCATGTCCGAAATTTTGAATTTCAAATTATTGCTGACGTCAGCCTTACGTCATAAAAGTCCTTTTCCTTTATAAAATATTTTAGCCGAAATTAAATTCTTGTTGACGTCATAAATAGCCTTTTTCAGTACAAAAATAAATCGAAAAAATCTATCTTTTTCTTCTAATTAAACTTCTAGAAGCCCTAACTTCCTCATTTTAACTCCAAATTTAACCATTCAAATTTCTAAATTTTTCTAAAAATTTAAACTATCCATTTCCAAACTATTTTTGAATTTTATTGGTATTTATTTATTTTGTTTGTTATGTCTTTTCGCGCGTATAACCCGTCGTTGCTGAAGACTTTCCCGACCCGCAGCAAGAAGGTCCAAACAGCGTGCGAGAAGGCAACTCTCCTTTGAATATTTTGTACCTATGTTTGAGAAATGATTTTTATTATTTTAAATTTAATTACATTGCTAATTACATAAAAACATTAGCTTCTATCTTAAGGTATTAGTTAATCCAATTATTGTTATGCCCTCGATTGAAATTGAATGCCATGTATCTTTGTAACCTTAGGATTTCCTTTGTCTCAATAATGAGAGTATTATAATTCTTTGATAAACATTAGAACGGTAGTAAATCCTTAGTGGAGCTATTCAACCTTGGTAACCTTGGAATGAAAAATCATATTTCGTGGAACTAGTCTTTGTATTCAGAATTTAGTGGTGATTGGTGTTGCCACTGTTTTTTAAAAATAAAATAAAATGTGAAAATTGTTTTAGACCAGGGCGGATGGTTAGATTGGATTGGTACGGTTTTAGCATGAGATTTGTAAAGTGTATGTTCCGCCCTAATCGATTAAGGACCGACTCTTGTGTTTGTTCAGACTGAGCATTACCGTACAACCCCAAGTCTATATGGGTATGACCTTGCTGACTAACTTACGATAGTCTAGTTTAGGTACCACCAGTGGTAAGTGGGTGCCAGGGATTTACTGGTTTATTCACCGTGAGGGACAGGGTTTTACTGTACTCATATGGCGCAAGAGGGGGCTTCTGACTGGGTGGATTTAACCCTTCAGCGGTGAAACCTCAGCGGGTGGTGTCTAGCTATACTAGAGTGAGGTAAAAGCTTTGTGATATTTTATCTGGGTCTCATGCCAAAGGAAGCATGGTGACTGTTAGGATAATTTATCTCTTGGGGGTAAAGTTGTACATCCTCTACAGAGTGTTAAACTATTCGAATAGCCGTGCCCACGGTCAAGGGTGGGCAAGGAATGCATTCACATGATAGATCTTTGGTTTTGGTTTTAATAACAAAGTTTTGGGATCTCGAGAGCAGAGGGAACTCTCATAAGGGTATCCTGGCAGTTGGAGCCAGTGTGGGTGGATGGAACCCGTTGTCTTGAACCTTAGCAGTTAGAGCTGGTTATTTAGTGTTGGTGGACAGAACCTTCACTATAAAGTGCTTAATAGTTTCAGTTAAAACAATTATTTTTTTAAAATAATGCCTTCAAAAATATTTAATCATATTCTGTAGGATCGAAAATGGCAACAGGGGGGTGAGTGGTGCCTCTTTTAAAAATCGCCCCTCAAAAGTATACACCAAAAACACTTCACTCCGATAGCTATGAGAGCTATCAAGTTGAAGGTTTAGACTCTCTGGAAGTTTACTCTAACAGAGGAACATTAGCAAATAAAATTACAGAGGAAGCAAAGCTGCAGAAAAAAAAGAAACCAGATGAAATGAGCCAGTTCAAGCAGGGCCGGTCAGACCGCAATTCACATGCCGGCTTACCGCCCTCCCAACATCGGTCTAACCACTTCCCCACCAGTCGGACTGCTGTTCTTCAACCGGTCTGACCGGTGGCCCATGGCCGGTCAGACCGGTGGCACACGGCCGGTCAGACGGCCCCCGGGAGCAGCAGGCTGAAAAGTTGATTTTCAGATAGCAACTCCTGGAACCTTGACACAGCAGAAAAATTGAAGAGCTTTGGCTAATCCTCTTAGACCAAAAGAAGGTGACTCTAATCCAAATAGCCAGAGCACCTAGGGAACCAAGTTATACAACCAACAGAGCAGGAAAACACCTTTTGGACTGAAATCTGAAAATGAGATGAGGGTTTCTCAACATTCATCCAACCTTTGCTTATGAAATTTTGCAAACATCTTAGCAAAGGTCTCAAGACTTGAAAACTCAAATCTCATGCCAACTTATGAAGGGAATCAAAAGATTCCATCATCCCTGCATGGAAACCCTAGAAGTCAAGAAACAGAGGAAATGAGTGAAAAATGAATCTTTGATTCTTTGATTTGGCTCTAGGGAGCTAGCTGACCAAATGGTCTAGGAACATCATCCCATCACAGAGCAATCCATTTTGCTACTCCTTGCTCTAAGAATCAGCTCAATCATCAAAAGGAAGAAAATGTGCAGAGAAGCAGCCGAGACTGAAAACCAACAGAGAATGTCAAGCAAGATAAAAATCTTCAATTGATTCATTTCTAGTAGAACAAGGATTACATAAGAGTCCCCATACGCGATTGATAATGGAAAGAACACACACTACATGCTTGCTATGGGATGAACTCACGCAGGAGCCACTCCACTGCCTAACCCCTCTCTACAGAGTTCACTCTCAAGCACACTCCCTCCTTTCTTTGCTTAGAATGAGCTGAATACTATTGTCTTCCTCTCCTCTTTTTGAAGGCAAAGACTCACCCCAAACTAGCAAATCAAGAAGTGGCATACCACCTCCACTCTCCACCTCTCACACACATGAGGCAAGAAAGTCAAAGCACTCTTTTGGAGGGAAACAACCAGCCCTCCAACTCATGTCTTGAGTCGATTTACCAAATTGCCCCTCAAAGCACCTTCCCGGAAGCTTCCCGCTCCGGTACCTTGACCGCATGGACCTTGACTCTTCCCAGAGTCTAGTCCGGCCCGCTTCGCTGCACACGACCGCACCCGGCATCCTGACCGCCTGGACCTCTGACTCCTCCCAGAGCCGTTGCACGTCGTGTCCACCCGACACCGACCGAGACCTCCGACTCTACCTGAATCTAGTCTTGGTCTGTTCCGTCGCGCATGACCGCAACGGACCTCCAAACCGTCTGGACCTCCAACTCCTCCCTGAGCCTAGTCCCGGTTCTCCCATCGTCGTCGCTCCACCCCTCCACCTCGCTGAGGTCGAGGTCGTCGAAGGCGGTGAAGACGCGGTGGAAGAGCTTCTTGGCTTTGCCAAGGTTGCGGAACTTCTTCTCTTTGCTTGGCGGCTTTTTGTTGCGGTTCTTGTCGGTGTAGACGTTCTTGCTCGAGCTGCCAAAGTCATTTTTGCCCTCCAGCTTGGGGCAGTTTGCCCGAATGTGGTTGGGGCCACCATACTCGAAGCAAATCACTCGTCCTCCTTCCCTCTTTCTCTCTCTAACCCTCTTGTATGCATGAGAAAACTTTTGGGCTAAAAGGGCTAGCTGGTTTTCTGGAAGCTATTCTAGTAGGTCATCGCTCATCTCATAAACAGCAGCAAGAGAAAAACCAGAAACACCATCAGAGGGAAACTCAGAAGTCGAACTGGGATCAGTGACCAACGCCATCGATTGTGACTTCGACTTACGAGAGACAATGTCAATCTCGTGAGTCTTGAGGCGTGAGTACAACGCATCAAGAGTCAAAGTCGAGAGGTCCGTGGTGTCCTTGATGGTGGTCACCTTCATCTCCCAAACGCGCAAGTCCAAAGCCACAAGCATCTGACGAGCGTTGTGTCGGGGTATGTGAGACCGACCGCTCGGAGGTTGCTCAAGATCTTGTGGAATCTCGCAAAGCATTCATCTAGGGACTCTCCAGCGAGCATTGCAAACTTGTTGTAATCTTGCTTGAATTGGTCCTGTCGAACCGTCTTAATTTGGGTGGTGCCCTCATGGTAAGCATCGAGGGTCTCCCAAATGTTGAAGGCCGACGAAAGATGAGAAATGCAATCAAACTCATTTCGGCCTAAACCTTGGATAATGATGTTCCTTGCCTTAGCATTTGCCTCAACATCAGCCATGTTTTCAGCATTGATGTTCTCATCAACAGGAACAAGAAAGCGAACTTTGACCTTGCGCCAAATTGCATAGCCCTGAGCCTAAATATAGGTCTCCATCCGACTCTTCCAAAAGGGATAGTCAATCCCATCGAAGATCGGGGGCTTGGTGGAATACTTACCCGTTGCCATGGCTCACAGACCGGTTAAGGTCTATTGAAAAGAGCTAACCGGCTCTGATACCAATTGTAGGATCGGAAATGGCAACAGAGGGGGGTGAATGGTGCCTCTTTTAAAAATCGCCCTTCAAAAGTATTCACCAAAAACACTTCACTCCGATAGCTATGAGAGCTATCAAGTTGAAGGTTCAGGCTCTCTGGAAGTTTACTCTAACAGAGGAACATTAGCAAATAAAATTACAGAGGAAGCAAAGCTGCAGAAGAAAAAGAAACCAGATGAAATGAGCCAGTTCAGGCAGGGCCGGTCAGACCGCAATTCACATGCCAGTCTGACCGCCCTCCCAACGTCGGTCTGACCGCCCTCCCAACACCGGTCTGACCGCATCCCCACCGGTCGGACTGCTGTTCTTCGCCCGGTCTGACCAGTAGCCCATGGCCGTTTAGACCGGTGGCACATGGCTGGGCAGACTAGTGGCTCAAGGTCGGTCAGACAGCCCCTCGCTTGCAGCAGGCTGAAAAGCTGATTTTCAGACAGCAACTCCTGGAACCTTCACACAGCAGAAAAATTGAAGAGCTTTGGCTAATCCTCTTAGACCAAAAGAAGGAGACTCTAATCCAAATAGCCCGAGCACCTAGGGAACAAGTTATACAACCAACAGAGCAGGAAAACACCTTTTGGACTAAAATCTGAAAATGAGATGAGGGAAGTGCTAACTTTCAGATTTCTCAACATTCATCCAACCTTTGCTTATGAAAATTTGCAAACATCTTAGCAAAGGTCTCAAGACTTGAAAACTCAAATCTCATGCCAACTTATGAAGGGAATCAAAAGATTCCATCATCCCCTGCATGGAAACCCTAGAAATCAAGAAACAGAGCAAATGAGTGAAAAATGAATCTTTGATTCTTTGTTTTGGCTCTAGGGAACTAGCTGACCAAATGGTCTAGGAACATCATCCCATCACAGAGCAATCCATTTTGCTACTCCTTGCTCAAAGAATCAGCTCAATCATCAAAAGGAAGAAAATGAGCAGAGAAGCAGCTGAGAATGAAAACCAACAGAGAATGTCAAGCAAGATAAAAATCTTCAATGGATTCATTTCTAGTAGAACAAGGATTACATAAGAGTCCCCATACGTGATTGATAATGGAAAGAACACACACTACATGCTTGCTATGGGATGAACTCACGTAGGAGCCACTCCACTGCCTAACCCCTCTCTACAGAGTTCACTCTCAAGCACACTCCCTCCTTTCTTTGCTTAGAATGAGCTGAATACTACTGCCTTCCTCTCCTCTTTTTGCAGGCAAAGACTCACCCCAAACTAGCAAATCAAGAAAGTCAAAGCACGATTTACCAAATTGCCCCTCAAAGCACCTTCCTGGAAGCTTCCCGCGTCCGGTACCTTGACCGCCTGGACCTTGACTCTTCCGTGAGTCTAGTCCGGCCCGCTTTGCTACACACGACCGCACCTGGCATCCTGACCGCCTGGACCTCCGACTCCACCCAGAGCCTAGTCCCGATCCACTCGTCGCTGCCCGTCGTGTCCACCCGACACCGACCGAGACCTCCGACTCCACCTGAGTCTAGTCTTGGTCTGTTCTATTGCGCACGACTGCAACCGACCTCCAAACCGCCTGGACCTCCGACTCCTCCCAGAGCCTAGTCTCGGTTCTCCCATCGTCGCCCGTCGTGTCCGTCACCGGTAGCTCCAGCTCCGGTTCCACGTCTCCCAACTCGCAACCTCCTCACCAGCCTCGATCATCTTCTGCATCACCGACCGTCTGGACCTCAACACCTCCTGTGCCTAGTCCCGGTCCTCCTCACCTCACCATGACCTAGCTCCGAAGTCCTGCAGTCACACAGACAAGCAAACCGTCATATAGCACCGCACGAAACAGCATAACAATAATAGCATATGTAAAAGGTACTCAACCCTAGAATACCCAAAACAAACTCAAACTCACTAAACCAACCGTCAATTACTCATCACCAACATGGGGATACCTCCACATGGTCTCTCATATTCGAAATAAAATATTGCTTTGCGCAAAAGAACCATATAACCCCTCCTTTGTTAAGCCTTGCATCTACTACATTTTTCCCAAGACTTGCAGAGTACTTTATGTACTCACATGCTGCACTAAAAATCAAACTCAGAGGAATATGAAGCTCAAGAGGGAGATTGCGACTACTTCGCGTGTGTATTCGAGGAAGGCTTCTCGGAGTACTAGGCTGCGTTTCCCCAGTCAATTGCCTGTGGCGTATTGATGGGTCTTCACCGGATTTACTTTTGCTTCCGCTGTGTTTTTGTGAGTTTGCGAGGTCTTGAAACCTCAGTTGTAATAAAGAGGCCTTTTGGGCTGTACTCTTTACGATTGTAATAAGCGTTGTTGGTTATGTAATCATCACTGTTTGACTGTGTGCACTAGCTTTGATCTGGGACTAGTGCTGTAATACACAGAGGGTCCGGATTCAGAAATCCGGGGTCCCGACAGAGATGGTATCAGAGCCAATTTGACTGTAGGACGTGATCTAGATTAGAAGGGCAAAACATTAAGGATTCATATTTATTAAAAGTGTATATTAAAAACTAAGCTTCCTTGCTTCTACTCTTTTCTTACTTAGTATATCGTTCTTGTCCTTATATTCATTTGACAAATTTCTTTACTAATCTTTTCTATTATTTCAACTCTGTAGATGGCCAGATCATCCTCCGCAGATTCGTGGGATTACTTCTCTCATGGAGAGAATGTTGGAGCATTTGTTGGCCTTCTTCGTCAGCTCATGCAGTACCTGGAGTATCGCCAACCGCCTATCTTCAGGGGGTGGAAAGTCCGGATCATGGATCGAGATTCTTGGTCGATGGAGGTATTCATGTATACACAGGAAGGGGAATTCGACTCCCACAAATACCCGATCGAGCATCCTCGGACTCACTGCTCTGACACTATCAAGGACGCAGCTCGCTTGGCCATAACTGATCTGTGTCAGATACACAAGGACACTTTGCGACAGTCGCCCTTCTGCTTCTTCCTAACCACTCAAGCAGGACAGAGCTACCCGGAGCCCTTTGAGATTGCAGTGGATGACCCTCGACTGACGCATTAGGTTCAGCTTACTCAGGCGATGGCATCTACCTACGCCAGTGCATTGGAGGAGATTGGACAGCTTCGAATACTTCTTACTTCCATCTACCAGCACTCCAACACTCTCCGTGCTCAGCTTCTCCAAAGCCAGGCAGCAGAGTTCGAGCTGGGGCAATAAGCGGCCAAGCAATAAATTTAATTTTCTTAATTAATGCCTCTGCTAGTCCATTCTGGGTGTGGACATGCGGTACAGAATGCTCAACTGTAATTCCCATTGCCATGCAATAATCATCAAATGTCTTTGATGTAAATTCTCTAGCGTTGTCCATCCAGATGGACTTTATGTGATGATCAGGGAAAATATTTCTAATGCAAATTACCTGAGAGATCAGCTTTGCGAAAATATGGTTTCTCGTAGACAATAAACATGCGTGTGACCATTTCGAGGAAACATCGATGAGCATCATGAGATATTTAAATGGCCTTGATAGTGGCTGTATGGGACCGCAAATGTCTCCCTGGATGCACTCTAGGAATGCAAGGACTTCATCCTTTACTTTTAGAGTAAAAAGTCTAGTAATTAATTTCCCGGTGGCACATGAGGGGCACACAAAATCTTTGTGATTTGGGAAATTCTTTACATTAATATTATGTCCTTATTATATTTCTAATCATCCTAAGACCTGAATGGCCTAATCTGTCATGCCAGAGATAAAAGAGTTCAATGCTTCTAAATATTTTTTTCAGGGCAGTATAGGCTGCAGGTGCCTTGATATTTGTTGGATCCTAGAGTAACGACTCTAAAACCCTCTGTGTAAATCGCACTAGCCCAGAAATAGCTAGTGCACACAGTGGAACAAATATACATATCGAGCACAAATGACCAACCAAATATATATTAAACAAAGGAGTACGGCCTTATGGCCAAGTCTTACATTAGGTTCAATGACAACAAAAATAACAGCGAAAACAAAACGATAAACAACAAAGCCCAACAGCTTGCCCACAGGCAGACGACTGTAAGATGCATATTACTCATCCAGATCCTCACCGTAGTCATAGATGTCTTCCTCTGTGTGGAGATAACAAGGTGAGTACAAGATTGTACTCCGCAAGTAACGCAGAGAATACAACATAATGATAAAGGCATCAATGGAAGGCTTATAGGGTTAGTTTGCATAAAATAGCAATTAAAGAAATACAGTAAATAGATTGAAACTGCAGAATTTAATACAATACGTAAAAAAAGTACTTGTAAATGAAATTAATACCGTTAGTGCATGTTTCAACCAAACACTAACCTAACCATAGGCATCCCACCCGGATCATGTTTTCCAAAAGGTCTCGTATGGATTCCATCGATCCACAAGGTTTTCATAAACCATTTTGAAAAACAAAGTCTAATCTGTGAAAAACTTTTACTCAGCATGACCATGACTGTGGGCACGCCTATCCAGGATAGATTATTCACTCTACAGAGGTTGTACAACTTTACCCACAAGACATGATCATCCTGGATTGCCATACGAGTTACACACTTCCTTAGGTGTGCGGCGAGGAGATCATGACAAGGCCTTTACAATGAAAAGCCTTCAATCTGGCCAAGTCAAATCTAAGGTTTCACCCCAGTAAGGAATCCACCAGACCGGGACCCCCTCTTGAGCCGAGTGAGACTTCTCATGGCCTACGCCACGCTCACTTTCAGCCTACAACATGACTCAGGTTGGGACTCGCAAATTATTCAGTCAGGACTGTCCCATACCAGCCTTGTGGTAGTACGATAGGGCTTTGCAACAGTAGCTCATAGACCGGTCCTTAATTGACTTAGGCTCAACCACATACCCCTGTGCATGACAATCAACACTGTGTCTCCAAACAACAATGCATGCCTGCACCCACCACCTAACTATTATCCTAGGTCTAAACCAGGTTTCATATTTTGTTTCAAAATATTTTATCATCCTTCTTGACCCTCCGAAGTCAAGAGTATATTTCAAAGCTTGTCATTTCATGTGAAAAGGTGTCCGAAGCCTAAGTTATACTAGTGTACCAACTAGAGTTTAACCTAGGGTGACAAGGTATAAGGGTTTGCAATGTCAATGGAGGTAATATCAAACAGGCATTAACTAAATTTAAAACTGAGTTGAAATACAGTGAATAAAAGTAGGTATGCAGAATTAATTTAAAACAGCATAAATTTTGTTTGAAACTTGGGATCAACATGATCAAGGTGTGTGACTTGGCTTGCTCTACACTTGCCTTGAGAGTCATCGTCGAAGAAATCTCCCGAATCGTCATAGTCTACACGTGAAAATAACCCACTAAACTCAAATAAACTCAAAATAACTTCAAATATTCTAATTGAGGGCAGAATTGGATAGAGGAGAATTTTTGATGAATTTAGAAATTTGAATGGGCTCAATCAGAGTTAGGATGAAGAAGAACGGGCTCTCGGAAGTTTAAAATCAGAGAAAATGAATAAACCAGATTTTTGGAATTATTTTTCTAAAGGAAATGGGATTATGATGTCAGCAAGAATTAATGGAATTATTTTCCTAAAGGAAAACCAGATTTATAGCATCAGCCTTGGCATGGTGAGACTGACCAGTGGGCCCTGGTCCACATGGACCAGGTCCATGGACTAGAGGAAAGGCTGAGGTGGCAAGAAGGCTGACATGTCTGTTGATTGTGCAAATTTGCTTACGTGGCAGCTAGGTGGCATTGACATGGCTGCCACGTGGGTCGAGGGGTCTCTGGTGCTGACATGGTAGTACAGGTGGCTGCCACGTGGGCTTGAATGCCGAGGTGGCTAAACACGTGGCTCCACGTGGGCCAAAGGGGGAGATGGCGCTGGCAGAGCAGGAAGGGGCCGAGGTGGCGTGCCACTGGGCGCCATGTGGCATGCCACGGATGCCCAAGGATGCCGATGTGGCTTGCCGGCCAGGAGAGTGCTCGGGACCCGAGGGTCGCCGGTGTTCTGGTGGGCGGTGGCGGCTGGTGTTGGGTGCAAAAGAGAGAGGAGATCACGGGGATTACTTTGGTGCATGGGGTGCTCACCGAGAGGGGCCGGAAGATGATCGGCGGCGAGAGACGGTGGCGTGAGCTCGGGCAATGGCAGCGATTAGGGATGGCAATTGTGCCCGTTTACCCGTGTACCCGTGGGTAAATACCCTAATAGGGTCGGGTATGGGATGCATTCTTTACCCATGGGTAGGAAAACGGGGGAAAATCTCTGCCCACCGGGTAAACGGGTACGGGTATGGGTTAGCTCTACCCGTACCCGTTTCGCCCGTTTACCCGTGAAAATATACTGACATGTGGGCCATCCAAAACAGTAAACCCTAACTTACCAGCCGCTCCCAAATCCCAAGCCTATTCCCGTCTCGCTCGGTCGCTCCCGCTCCCAAAACGCAGCCGCCGCCTCCTGAAATCCCGAGAGACGCCCCTCCCCTCGCTCCGCCGCCGCCCCTCCCCCTCGTTCCAGATCCGGCCGCCCCCTCCCTCTCGCTCCGCCGCCACCCCTCGTTCCAGATCCGGCCGCCCCTCCCCCTCGCTCCGCCGCCACCCCTCGTTCCAGATCCGGCCGCCCCCTCGTTCCGCCGCCGCCCCTCCCCCTCGCTCCACCGCCGCACCTCGTTCCAGATCCGGCCGCCCCTCCCCCTCGCTCTGCCGCCGTCCCTCATTCCAAATCCGGCCGCCCCTCGTTCCGCCACCGGCCCTCGCTCCGCCGCCGCCGCTCCTCGCTCCGTCGCCTCCCCTCGCTCCGCCGCCGCCCCTCAGGTGAGCCTCCTCCGGTCCTCCCTCCTTTCTTCCTCATCGCCGATACTATGGAAATAACTGAACCATTTCATAGCCCAGCCGTCCGCGCCGCCGCTCCCAGCCGAGGAGGAGAAGGGCGAGGACAAGGAGGTCGAGCTGGAGGAAAAGGGTGAGGGGGCCGTGGCCTCCAAGGTCGAGTGAAGGAGGCGGCGTCCCGCACTGTCTGGTTCCGCTTCTGAATAGTATGCTGTGAAACTGTTCTATGATTTTGGAGCTTGCCATGGATGATGCAGTGTTTGAATTATAATATCATCATCTGCATCTTGTTAGTACTCACCTCAGCTTACCCTTTTGTTTCATTAGTCTTTACCATTTACTACATGTCCGTGATGTGATGCTATATGTCTCTGTGTGTGTGCCTTCATTTCTTTATAAGCTGCTTGCTTATGCTATTGATAAGAAAATGTTAGTGTAACATGGAGCTCTTCAGATCTTGCATCTGCAGGCTCTTCAGTCATTACAAAGCATTTGATATGCTAGTGTAAAACAATTGAGAGTATTACCTCCTATTTGCAAATTTCTAGTTGATACGCCCATTAGGTGAGAACTGAGAAGAACACTAGGCATTTTAGGTCATGAGTGCCACCTGTTGTATGATGATACGGTTTGAATGTGATGTACTCAGTTCGCGGGTAAACGGGTATGCCCGCGGGCGACGGGTACCCGCGGGCGACGGGTATGGGCGAGGTTTTTTACCCGTGGCCCTTCGCGGGTATACCCGTGGGCGTAAAATGGGGTCGCGGGTACGGGTATGGGCGAGTACTACCCGTACCCGCCGCGCCCGATTGCCATCCCTAGCAGCGATCATGCTCTGGAGGTCCTGGGGCTCGGCCGACGACGCAGGAGAAGGAGGAGATCACGACGAAGCTTGGACTGCCGTCGGATTGGCCTGACTATGGCCGAAGGCACGGCGATTGCTCGTCGGAGTTGATGGCGGTGCTCGGGAAGAAGGGAGCACAGCGCTGGGGCATTGGGGAGCTCGAGAGGAGGCATCGACGGCGTGGTGAGGTGGAGCGAGGGGTTTAAGTGGAGAGGGATGGGTAAGATGGGCCGGGGGCGACGTGTGCGGCATCGGTCTGCACACGTGTCGCTCGGAGAGGAAGGGAAGGTGGGTTGAGCGGACGGCTAGATGGCGGCGACGTGGGCGGATTCCAGCCGTCCACGCGTTGGCCGGAGGGAGAAAGGCATTTTATTTTCCTTTTTGATTTTCAGAAAACCCGAGGAAGGAAAAATAAAGCTTAGAAATTAGCAAAAAGATCCAAATAAATCCCAGAAAATTCCTTTAATTCTAATAAAATGCAAGGAACATAAATAAAATCAAATAAACTCATTTTGAACACAATTTCTCCCAAACTTTAATTGCTTTTACTCTATGTTCAAGTGAAAATAGAGAATTTTTAAATTCTAGAAAATAACAAATAAAATTTAAAAAAAATTGGGATGTCACAATATTAGTGTAGTATAGCCCAGTTTCTAATGATAGAAGTTTTTCTAATACCCTTTTTCCGTTTGCTTCACGCTTTGTATTGAGCAGGTATTACTTACCATACTCTTGTTCAGTCTCAACATGGAAACAGTTGGCACGAATTTCCTTGAAACATAGGAGAGTTTTAGTCGATTTTGGGTACAATAAGGCTTCCTGGATGACCAAAGTTGTACCCATTGGGAGTATAATTATGGCTCTTCCGGGACCTATTATATATGTATCACTACCGGCGATTGTTGTAAGGCTGCCAGCATTCTTGCTAATCGACTGAAAGAATTTGGTCTCTCTCAAGATGGTATTCATTGTGCCACTGCCATCTAAGCACACTTCCTCCAATATCATCCAACCATTACGAGAAAATAAATTGTTTGAGTACCATCCATGCAAAATTTGACTTATTCTTTCCACACATAAAATAAATAACAATTAAAGTCTAAGTGCATTCTGTGCATTAGACTAAATCTGCTAAGAAGTCAGAGACTTTGGCTGCTATCTTCTTGGGGCTAATATGCTCTTCTAAAGAAATCATGGCTAGTCTAGTCTAGTCTAGTCTAGATGATGCTCTTGGAACCCACCCTACGTTTAGCACCGCATATGACCCCAAACAGATGGACAGACTGAAAGAATAAACCAGATTCTGGAGGACATGCTTCAAGACTATGCTCTGGAGTTCGCCACAAATTGGGAGAGATGTTTACCCTACACAAAATTCTCCAACAACAGTAGCTATCAGTCAAGCCTCAAGATGTCTCCTTCTGAAGCTCTTTATGGACGGAAGTGTAGAACCCCTTTACATTGGTCAGAAGCAAGAGAATGGTACATCTTTGGACCAGATACTCTAAAGTGGGTAGAAGAGAAGGTTCGACTGATCAGAGATCGCCTGCAGGCTACCCAGCCTAGGCAAAAGAGCTATGCCAACAACCGCCATAGAGAATTAACTTTCCAAGTCCGGGATCATGTTTACCTCAAGGTGTCACCCCTCCGAGGAATTCGAAGATTCAAGGTGAAGGGCAAGCTTGCTCCCAGATACATAGGACCATTCCCTGTCATTGCCAAGTGTGGATAAGTTGCCTACCGATTGGAGCTACCAGCAAGTCCGTCAGATGTGCACAACATGTTACGTTTCTCAGCTCAAGAAATGTCTCAGAATTCCCGAAGAGCAAACCCTAGTACAGACCATTGAGCTCCAGAAAAGACCTGTCCTACCTAGAACAACCAATCAAGATCCTCGATACCATGGAGAAGCAGATGAGACGCCAAACCATCCGCCTCTGCAAGGTCCAATGGAGCAACCACTCAGAGCGAGAAGCAACCTTGGAGTGCGAGGACCAGCTTAGAGTCGACTTCCCCTTTTTGTTCTCGGAGTAGCCCGAATCTCGAGGTTGAGATTCCATTTATGGGGTGGGATCTGTAGCATCCCATTTTTGGGGAAAGATTTGTGCCAATGCGAAAATCTCAAAGTTTTCCTCCAAATTTAGAGATTTCAAATTTTGCTATTACCTTTCAAAAAAAGGGGAAAGAAACTCTTCCCCAACCATTTTCCCCAGCCACCCCTCCTTCTTCCTCCTCCCTTCGCCGCCCACTCCCCCTTCTCCCTCCCATTCATCTCTCTTCCCCCTGCCACCAACGACTGGAGAGGACGACGACCACCTTGTCTTCAACGTCGACGACCTCACATTCAGTGCCCTACCATGGCAATGCCTCGGGCCAGTCTCCCTTGTGCGCACGTAGCACCGCCGTGGTCCAGCACTCTGGCCGCACGTCGGTTCACCGTCCATCCCTACTCGGCCCGAGGGCAGCACTGCCACCCCGTCGCGTCCCACGTTGCCTCTCGCACTATGCCCCTACTCACGTTGACGCCACCCGGACAGCGCGTCGCCTTGGCGTTTTCCTCCCCCGTTGTGCCACCGTGGTCTGGCTCTACCACGCATGTGCCGTCCTAGCCCGCTAGCCCCGACAGCAGTCCCTTCGGCCTTGTTTTCCGCTCCGCCACCCCCGGTGACCACTAGGCCAACCGATGCTCCGCCGAGACTTCACTAACGCCACGACAAGCTTCGACTGTGGCACTCAGGCTATAGCTACTTAGGGCTGACGCCACCGCACGACTGATGCCCTGCCGCCCGAGTCTCCTCGGCGCCCCCCTCTCCCCTGACCCCCTATAACAAGGCGCCAAGCCTCACCTCACCCTCCACCACCGCTCGCTCAATTCCCCCTTCCGCCTCCTTTGCCATAGACGCTCCTCCGGTGGTCTCCACCGCCAACACCACTCGATGGATTTTGGGACTCCCTGGGTCACTCTCTGAATCCGCCACTACCCTCTCCCTCTCCTTCCCCGCCTAATCAGATTTTCTCTCCCTATAGGCCACCGGCGAGCCTCTCCTTCATCGACTCCGGCGCCAGGCCTTCTCAGTGAACCGCCAAACCCTGAACTGATTGCCCGCTCCTGAAGCACCGCCCAGCCACCACGAAGCCGACCCCCACCTCACTGAGCTTCCTCTCCCCCTCCGATAAGCCGGCACCGTCACCCACCTCGCCGCCAAGGCCATCCTCGCTGCCAGCTTCTTCGGCTCCACCCTGACTGCCTCTCAAGCTTTAGGTGAGTTTGTGATCGCCCATGGAAGCTCCCATGCTAAGCAATTGGAGTCTAATGGCTCAAGTCACTGGATTTCGCCCTCCCCTATTCTAGCCACTGCCGTGCTCGCCGTCGGGCCAAATTCGACCGCTCCACTTCTTGTTTGTGTTGGAATTTTAGCATAAACTAGTTCTGTGTCATGTGTTGCAACGAAAACCCAAACTATAGAAGCAAGTCGATCAAATGAATCATTTTGAAGAACTTTCGATCACATATGAAGGAAAGAAACATGACTAAATAAGATTTGACTCCTTTACATTCTGATAAAAATTGACAAAACATTCCATCACCGAATATAGTTCAAATCTTACATAATAAAATGATATGTAGTAAAGAATAAATAAATGTAATCTTTTTTGATGACCACATGTGTGTATGTACGTACAACAATATAGTTGATGGGATATAAATGCCACAATAGATTCGTGTAGGACTATTATCATAAAAACCTGTTGAAAAGAAGTTGGATAGAGTCCGGTTCTTTCACACTCACATATCCAACGGCTTCGGCTTAGCCCGGCTTCGGCTTCGGGTGTGCAGCGTATATGGATGGCGTGGTGGCTGCTAGAGGTCGCGCGACGGCGGCCTCGGGGCCTAGCAGCATCGGCCATGTGGGGCGTCGATGATCTGGCGCGGCTATGGGCCGACGGCGCGCTCACGGCGGCTGCGGGAGCTGCCATGCGGGGGCCAGATTCATGCCCCATTTTTTCTTTTCAGTCTACAGTGCAATCAATATCTACTCTTTCATGTAATCTACCGATCGACATTGTGCCGACGACTTCAAGTCTACTCGGTGTAGATTAGAGTGGATTTGCACTCACATATCCAACACCTTCGGCTTAGTCCAGCTTCGACTTCGGGCGTGTGGCCATATGCAGACGGCGTGGCGGCTTGGGCGGTGCGGATGCGGGCCGGCGGCTGCTGGAGGTCGGGCGACGGCGGCCTCGGGGCCTAGCAGCGTCAGCCATATGGGGCTTCGACGATCCGGCGCGGCTGTACAGGGCCGGCAGCTGTGGGAGCGGCCGTGTGGAGGCCAGCTTCGTGCCCTTTTTTCTTTTCAATCTATAGTGCAATCAACATCTACTCTTTCCACTACTACAGAAAGGCTAATAGTAGACGCCAAATCACAGACGGTTTTGTGAAACCATCTGTAATGTACACTATTACAGACGGTTTTAATTTGAAGGCCGTCTGTGGTATTTTTGGCGGGAAAAAAGGAGTATCACAGACGGTTCTTACTGCTGAACCGTCTGTGATACTGGAATATCACAGACAGTTTTTATGAAAAACCGTTTGTGTTGTGTCGACTATCACAGCCGGTTGTTGTTAAGAACCGTCTGGGAATGTTCACAGACGGTTTTTCACAAGAACCGGCTGTGATGTCCCTTTGTCTGTCATATTCTAGATCAGAGGTTAATATATAAGTACACATTGCTTCTAATAACTTAACTACAGAACTACTGAGACAAGGGATCACAAATTAAAGGCAAATTTATTAATTTCAATTAGAGGCAAATTTATTACAAAAGTCGCACAGGTAAAGAGTTTCTCAGATTGTATTCTTTTGGGCTTCGTAAGCTTCTTCTTCAACTTGGGGACTTGGAGGATCAGCCGCTAAATTCTCGAACGCCGTTAAGATTGCCCTTGTCCTCAGCACTTCCTCCTGCAGCCTGGGCAAATGATCAGCAGCATCCATAATGTTGTAGAGGATAGCATGAAAAGATTCCTCAGAATCTGCCGTTTCTGCTTGATCGGCAAGGCTATCCATCAGTCTCCGTAATGCGTGTAGAGCTTCTTCCGCATTGCGCACATTGTGGAGAAGAACCAGGGTGAGGGCTGTTTCCCTTTCTTGAGCGGCAGCGAGACGCCTCCGTCGACGGCGGAGGATCAGGTCAAGCTAACGGATGCAAGAAAGTCGGGAAAGGAGAGCAGGGCGGGTGCGGAGAAGCTGCTCCAGATGCAAATTGCTGGCCGCCTGTGTAAGGTTCCGGCCGAACAATTTGTGATGAACAGATGAGAGGAAGGAGATGATCACAAGAACAGTAGTAGAAGCCATGTTGTATTGTATATTGTATTGTACGTACGTAGAAGAGACCTGGATTAGGAGCGCATATTTAACCTTTAGCACAAACGGTTCGTATACCCAAACATTAATGATATAGACGCTTCGTATAACGATCGAGAGACGTTAATTAGACGATCGAAACACGAAGCGTTCTGGCATCGAAACACGCACGAAGCGTTCTGGTATGAAGCTTATCATAGACGGTTTTGCAAGCGAAGAGGTCATTGAGTTTTGTGTCGATTATATGGCTCAGATTCAACCAATAGGTGTCCCTCAATCTCGTCATGAGGGGAGGCTGAAGGGTCTCGGAACTATCGGAAGGAAAGCAATCACTCCAGATATGGACATGTATACTCAAGCCCATTTCACGGTGTTGCAACACATGACTGAAGTGGCGCCTTATGTGGACCAGCACAAGGGTGTGCTTCGGCAACAGAATCCGGAGCGGCCGGATGTTTGGATCATGAGGCAACACAACCGTCGGTTCAACCAATGGTTGAAGGAGCAAATCGCTAGGAGCTCGCCGAGTGAGACGCTGACATGGTTGGCAAAAGGGCCGACATTTACAGTTGTGACATGGCAAGGATATGACATAAATGGGTACACATTCTATACGCAGTCTCAGGATGTCAAGAGCACTAACCAGAACAGCGGTGTCCGCATAGATGCATTCAGTACCGATGGGTCGAGAAACTCGTACTATGGCTTCATAGAAGAGATTTGGGAGCTCGACTATGTGGTTTTCAAGATCCCCTTATTTCGCTGCCGTTGGGTGCATCTCCCACAGGTGAAGGTTGACAAGTACGGTGTCACGACCGTGGACCTCCAACGTGTCGGGTACAAAGACGAACCATTCGTACTCGTCAATCAAGTTGTTCAAGTTTTCTATGTAACCGACCCGGCAAATAAGAAACGCCATGTAGTTCTTCATGGAAAAAGGAGAATTGTCGGAGTGGAGAATGTAGTGGACGAGGAGGAATACAATCAATTTGACGAGTTACCTCCTTTTGGAAATGGCATAAGGGTCGACGATGAACAACGTGATGAAACTAGTTACGTACGCATTGATCATGATGAAGGGCTAATTTTTAAAGGAAATAAGCAAGTACAATAAGAATGTATATGTGAAAATGTGTGACAATTTTGAGATGTATATGTGAAAATTTGTGATGTAGTCAATTTTGAGATGTATATGTGAAAATGTGTGATGTAGTCAATTTTGAGATGTATATGTGTGATGTATTTGAGAATGACAAAATGTATTGGCATTTATGTATATGTGATGTATATGTGTGATGTATTTGAGAATGACAAAATGTATCAAGAAATACACTGTGTGAATGCAGCTGGTTGGTGTTATATATGAATGCAGCTGTTTGGTGGTTGATATGAATGCAGCTGTGTAGTTATTGGTGTTGTCTTAATTGCAACAGCCGGCAAGGCTTATCACAGACGGTTCTAAACTTAGAACCGTCTGTGATAACATATCATAGACGGTTCTAAGTTTAGAACCGTCTGTGATAATCTCCCTACATATACCCTCTTGCTAGGGTTTTCCGTGTGCGCTGCAGTTATTCGATTAGATCTAAATCCCGAGCCTGTCGTCGCCGCCGCCTCCCCGAGCCCTCGCCGGCTGCCTCCCCCAGCCCTCGCCGGCCGCCTCCCCGGACGAAGACGTCGCCGCAGCCTCCTCCTCCTCCGTCGCCGCCTCCCCGAGCCCGTCGCCTCCTCCTCCTCCGTCGTCGTCGCCTCCTCCTCCTCCGTTGTCGTCGCCGCCTCCTCCTCCGTCGCCGCCGCCTCCTCCTCCTGCGTCCCTAAGGTCACCAAAACCCTAAGGTCATCAAATCCCTCCTTTATTTCATACATGTCAAGTTTTATATATGCGCGCGTTCATATTCCTATCGACAGGCTGCGTCCATCTCTACATCTGCATTGAAATAGCCGGATTTTGCAAAAAAATCGAGGAGAGCTCATTTGGTTTTTGTGGACAAAAGTCGTAAGATCAGATGGAGAGTTCCACTGCCTAGAATGATTTTTTATTGTAATTCTTAGTGCAAATACAGTGTAGATCTTTTACAATTGTGTATTTGTTAATGGATATTTTAATTCAATTCAATGAATTGATTTGCGAAATGGATGCTTTATGTTTGTGAAATGAAGTGCGTTGTCAATTGGATGTTTTTTGTCTGTGAAATGAATTGAGATGTGAAATGTATCTGAAATGAAATGAGATGTGTGAATTGTATATGTTTTATGTCTGTGATTATCTGCTTGTTTCAGAGGGCATGGCTAGCATTTCCTGAGGCTAGCCAATAAACAGAAATATATTTAGGGGTTGAAGGGAATATCACAGACGGTTTGCAGTTAAAAACCGTCTGTGATAGCTGATAATCACAGACGGTTCGGAGTTAAAAACCGTCTGTGATAGCTGATAATCACAGACGGTTTGGAGTTAAAAACTGTCTGTGATAGCTGATAATCACAGACGGTTTTTAACTCAAAAACCGTCTGTGATTATCAGCTATCACAGACGGTTTTTAACTCCAAACCGTCTGTGATAGCTGATAATCACAGACGGTTCAAAAACCGTCTGTGATGACCTTCGATTATCACTGACCCATAAATACAGACGGTTCACAAAACCGTCTGTGATGACGATTTCGAACCGTCTGTGATGACCTTTTCTGTAGTAGTGTTCGTATAATCTATCGATCGACATTGCGCCGGTGACTTCAAATCTGTTTACGGTAGATTAGAGCAGATTTATACTATTGAAATTAATCTATAAAGCAAAATCTGTAGAATTTAAAGCGATTTACCGTAATCCAGCTGTCGCTCGTCCTACCGTAAGTGAATGATCTACTGGCTGTACCAAAACTTGCATGCATTAAATGTCGATCTGTGATTCTTTGTTAAGCGAAAACGGTCTCGATGTGTGATTCTTTGAATGTCTAGAATGATCCATCCTTGTAAGGAAGGCTGAGCACTGCTAATACGAGCTAGTATACAGTACTCTTCTTCACTTGTACGAGCAACTAATCAATTAGCAAAAAATGCATGACGTCTATTTCGATAGGGCAGGTCTTCGAGATCCCCGATGGAGACCATCTTCAGGAGATCTCCGGGAAGTACGGCCCATACCGCGACGTGAAGTCCCTCAACTTCGTCACTAAGAAAGGCAAAGTGTCCCAACACGGCAATGCCATTGGTGAGACGGCCTTCAACATGCATCCCGGTGCTGCCGGAAGGCAAGATCGTGGCCTTCTTTGGGCGCTTCGGGGATGTCATTGACGCGCTGGGCGTTTACATTTTTCCGTGATCCATTCGTCCATCTGCCGATATGCATGCTCGATCGAGCTACTCCCACAATGAAAGGAGTGGTTCATGGAGTGTGTATGAACGTACTACTGCTCTACCGTGTTGCTGCAATAAGACTGGGTACCATACATGCCTGACAAGCCAAGGATTCCATAGTTATCGTGTGTTATGTTTGAGTGAACGCCACTGCTGGCTTTATCAGGTGAATTAAAAGATTGTTGTCTTCCGGTCTTTTCTCTCTTTCTTCTTCCCTTTTTTTTTTGACCTGCGGATCTTGGTCAAACAAGCTTCATTTATTGGTGTGTTTGTGTTGTGCTGTGTCAATTTGTGATGCGTTGTCTAGGCTGTTTCTTCGCTGTCTTCTCAACTTGTTCAGTTTTGTTTGCTGTTTTCTTCTTGGGCCACAGGAAAAAAAAAAGTTTAGAGCCGTTAAGTTCACCATGCTGTACCCGCGCAGCCTTTTCGACCCGTTAGATAAAAGTAGCATGTCCATTAACTAGACTGAAGCACACGAAGCTAAAATGAAAGCCCCAATACACAGCAGATTATGAAAACAAATAGCCCAAAAATAAAACCGCACATAAATATCAACTAGGCCAACTATATGAATATCAGTTCCATAATGGCAACCACTATAAACCCAAAATTATATCATAACATACGAAATCAACATAAAAAGTTAAGAACCACATTATCCAACATAATCTTTACTTGAACACAATGAGGGGTTTTGCCTGCCCTGGATGGCAGTAACCACTTTACTTGGACACTTAATATTGATATTGGTTGAGTTCAAAAGGGCTCCTAGCTTTTGCCTTTTGTCCTTTGCTATAGTAACTAGCTTTCAAACGGTACGTCTTTTCAGGCGGGTCTATAAGTAGATTATAATAATCAGAATTCAAAAGCCATAACCTACAGTCTAAAAGAACCCACCCATTAATCATATACCCTTATTTTTTTAATTAAGCCACGGTGTAGGAAGTGTAACACCCTAGCCTAACACTGAGCCTAGAATGCTATTACCATCCACTTTTACTCCAAATTTAAAATCACTATTACATCATTTCAGCAACATCTTTCCTCAATGTACTACTCACAAAAGATAATCCACATAGCATCAACAGTTTACACTATAAGATTCACACCAAGAATAAAATTAAACAACGCAGATATAACCTTGAACCTCGTGCCTCAGAATGCGCGGGACCTTGCTCTCGAGAAAGCCCAGAGCCATGCGCCTGGGAGCATTACCTAACATAGATAACTAGCATTAATATAAGGATAAATAATCGCCTTAAATCATCAGTGCCTATAAAACACACTATCCACACATGACTAAATTCTATCATTAAGGACCATTATTAATGCTAACTATCTAAGTATACCATCAAGTATGAAAATGACAAATAAGAGTGGTATATGAATTATTGTTTGCACATAAAACGGATGTGTTACTCCCGTTCCATGCATGTTACCTTCAACATTCACCTAAAAATAACGAAGTAAGGGTGAGTCGAAAGACTCAGTAAGTACATAATAAAACAGTAAATACCAACATATACGGATCCATATTTCATTAACCCATTCTTAACATTGAAGCAATATAGATGATCTTAAGCATGACAAATACATATCCTCCCATATCATTCATATTAACCATGTAACAATAGCATTAAGTATTTCTGAACATATATTTACTTCTATTGATGCAATGTGTTACTAGGGTTGTGGGAACTACTCCTGTGACTATTCCAACCATCGTTGGGACACATGCAGCTATCGGTAGCCGGTAAGGACCAGTTACAGTGTGTTCCCCTACTATTTCTTTTTCAAAGTACGCATTACCAACCCCCTTCTGTCTACCCATAATCCCCAGAACCACTATGTGGCTACTGCTAGTGGATTGACCTAGAGATCCACTTACATGACCAGTGGACTCTTGACTACAAGAAGTGGCATGTCAATAGGGCCTGCGAGATTCGGAAGGAGGAACACCTCAACGACGAGAAAACTGAGTGTATACGTCATGAGACAAAAACTCATCTCAAGGTGTGCACACACAAGGAGCGTGACGCTCGTGAGAGGGAGCATGAGAACAAGAGAGAATTGGTAGACAAGGCCAAAGAGGCTACCGAGGAGTTCAACACCGAGCTCGTAAGGAAGGAAAAAATGGCCCCGGTCCACACAGCTGTCCAGACTGTTCTAAACTACTCCCCGAATGTCGAATTTATTTCCATTTCAAAAGGGCTTATATGTACCGTATAAGTACTGTGCTTTGTTGCATCATGCATGATGTTGTTTCTTATGCACGTAACGAAACCCTGTGCGTCCTGTTATTACCAGTTTTATTATAAAGTCTATTTCAATTCTCACTTTGTACTCTATAGTAAGTAGTTTTACTTTTTTATTTTCTACCGGCGCTCCCCGACCACAGCAAGTGGGTGGCCCTCACCCGCTTTGCTAGCCACGTGCATGAAATGACGACCACACACATGAAATGACATGACGATACCTCCTCAGGCCCGCTGCCTCGTGGACATGAAAGTGCATCAATCAGACGGGGCAACTTTGTGCAGTGACAAGAGTAAATAAAATAGCTTTTGTGCAGTGACAAGACAAAAAGGGTAGTAAAACTACCTAAATAGGTACTGGACAAAATTAGTCAAATGGAACTCCCACATTCCAACTCACATGAAATGATGAAACCCTAATTTTCAAAATTTAAGGTCCTAATTTCATAGACGTAAACCCTCAATTTCCGATATAATTTCATCACATATAAAATTCTGGACAAAATTTACAGATAGTACACATAAATAAATTACGAACAAAAATTCGTGTAGATAGTTCACATAAATAAATTACAGACAAAATTATCAATGTTCAAAATTACAAAATAATTATACAACCAACTAAACTATGTTACAAGGCTCTACTCAAAAATTATAATTTTTCAACCTCATTTCCTATATCTAAAATTTAAAAAAATTGAATTTATTTCCCCAAAAAAATTTTGTACCGCCTGGCCGACGTGTGCGGAAAAAAAATTCTTGCTCCTATGGCGTGGATCCCGACCTTAATGCGCTCTCCGCCACCACGGGTCTTGTGCCCTTTTTTGTGCACACGAGCTCCAAGGCCCCATGCCGACCCTAGCCTACTCCACACGTGTCAGCTCCTTCATTCTCTTGTTTCCCTGGCCCCTATGTGGACTTCATCTTGTTCAACTATATAATGGTCCTGGACGCCTACGGCTATATTCATCTTCATTCTGCAGGACTAGCCCACCACTAGCACACATCTACAATGAGCAAATATGAGATAGACTCCGGATCAAACGATCCATACGGACTAGACAATTTCGGTTCAGACTCAAGTTTGGATACCTACAAAGATGGCGATGACCTTAGCTCGCACATGAGTGTATATACTGCATCAACATTTCTATGAATATTAATAAGGTTTTTTATAGAGTCATTGCATCATTAAGGACTAGGAGGACGAAGTTGTGGACGACGTTTCTGAACCTTTGTACCCTGAGGTAAGAAGCACATCCAACTGCAATATGTACAGAACAGTGTACATATTTTGCAAGCATATGTATATGGTGTTATTGCAGTACGAGAAAGAGTATGAGAGTGAAGAGTAGGAGCAAGATGACGAAGAAGGACATGGACAAGGAGGACAGGAGAAGGAGGTAGAACAGGGAGCGAAAAAGTTTAGTGACGAGTAGGCGGACGAGGGCGATCATGTAGACGAGGAAAACGAAGAAGTCCTTGCATAGTTCCAACGGTTCAAACTGGTCGACGATGACGACGGGTAGACGGCAACAGTGGCGTTGCGCAGTGTGTTACGGGGTGTAGTAGGGAATGTTTCAAATGACGAGCGTAGAGGTTCATGTGGCCTATTTCTCCAAGTTTATGTATGCCAACTTTATTTTCATTCCAAAAAGGCACATATGTATTGTAGGAGTACTTTGGTTTGCTATTTCTTATGCACGTAACAAAAGCATATGCGCTATGTTATTCGTAGCTTTATTATAAAGTCTATTTTCATTTGCAACTTCACATTTTGGTCAGAATTGGAAATAAAGTTCACAAGGAATTAACTTTAAAATATTTTTAAAAAAGGATTACATGATTAAAAAATTCTCTAAATAGCTACTGAACGAAATTAGTCAAATGAAACTCTTATATTCTAAGCCACATGAAATCGCAAACATTTCCAAAACGTAAACTCTCAGTTTTCAACGCAATTTTACAACATATAAAATTCCAAAAAAAATACACAACAAAGTACACTGTGTAAGCAACTTCAAAACACATTTCAAAATATTTTGACCTTGTTTGCTACATTACAAAATTCATACTGATAGTACACATAAATAAATTATGGACGACAATTCTGAACATTTAAAATTACAAAAAACAGCAGCTAGGGGAAAAAACCGCCAAAGTACCGTCGTCGACCAGAACATTTTCGATGGTGGGGCCCCCCATTTCCGCGGTCGCCGGCGCGACTTTCAGTCAAATTCCGCGCTCGCCGTCTGCGGGTCACGGCTTTTGCACGCATGTGCTGAGGCCACCAAAAGCCCGCACTCCTGCTTTGCGGGTCCGCTCTCCCCTGCCGCAGGAAAGATCAAGTGTCGTCGCCGCGTTGACATGAAATGACATGAAATCGTGCAAAAACTTGTCAACGGGGGCCAAACCTGCCAAAAAAAATGCCACGGGGCCACTGTAGCAAAAAAAAAATATCCATAACCGCAGGGACCTCTTTGCATACCAAAAGTAGGGACCTTTTCACATGACATGAAATGATATTCAAGCCAAGTGGTATTCTTTATGACTGTCATTTACAATGTTACTATTAACAGTTAAGCATATCACATCATCAGATAAAGAGTTGAGTAAATAGAGGGAACACTCCTGTTAAGAAATGCAGTTTTTCATTGGCCAAACTTACAATGTTATGCTTCTGGACGTCAAGTTAGAACTTTCTTAAAAATTGTTCTTTTTAATTTTCATTTGTCAATATATGAGAGATGATATTGTAATAATGTTGTTGGACATTTACAGACAACTCAGATCATGTCCTACCAGGAGCTAAGAAAGAGTAGTGATAGGTATCTTTCATTTCTTTATAACGTGGGCTAACAACTAAGAGTTAGAAATTTCTTTTTGTTCCAACACAGCTCATGTTGAGCTCTGCAAATTGGTATCTACCTGGACAGAATCCAGTCTTTCTATCTCCTATCCCTATCAAGTTCCTTATGTGTTGGACAACTCCATGATTTATCTATTGAATTTATAACATTCGTAGTTTGGAAAACT
The DNA here is from genome assembly GCA_017311315.1 of Dendrocalamus latiflorus. NCBI lineage: Eukaryota > Viridiplantae > Streptophyta > Magnoliopsida > Poales > Poaceae > Dendrocalamus > Dendrocalamus latiflorus. The sequence continues at coordinate 22,243,914 of CM029630.1, forward strand.
GCAAAGAAGATTGGGGCAAAAAGTCCGGTATGGCCCCATGGAAGATTGGGGCAAGGGGGTCCGAATAGTTTTGGGTCACGATATATAGGTTCAGGTGTAATTTAGCCATTTGGGGATGCCGTCTCTCCAAATTTTGAAATATACAAAACTTTGTTGCTGCAAATGGCGCCAATATTATGCAACAATAAAACATGGTTTCACAATGGTATTTGGCAAAGTGACAGATTTCCTGCGTCTTCCAGCAGAAAATGCTCTTTCACAATGTAACATCACAGGCTCACAGCCATTTATTCCCTTGTTACATCTAGTAGCAAGCTAATCATGCGTACATAACTTCTTATATCTAGTAGCAAGCTAATCATGCATACATAACTTCTTACATCTAGTAGCAAGCTAATCATTCCACACAAGGATACACCTGCTGCAGATTTCTTCCGTAGTTGCATCCTTTGTTTAATCATGCATACAGAAACTGCTCACCACAACAGCGATAAACACAGCATTTCACAGAAGGATACGCCATAAGAATGTTGTAGATTGTCTTGCATCCTCCATTACTTGGTGAAACCTCGTTGAATAGTGTCAAATTCATTCTTTTGAGCATTGGCGCGCGTCTAAAAAGCACTTTCAAGATATCAATTTCATGACTTGCCCCTTCGAAACCTTCAATTTGTACTTCTTCAAGAACTGTCAAGGAGATATTTTCATCTCTCCAATTGTAAGGTTCATCACAAGGGCAATCTAGTGACCATGCTTCTGTCTCCTGAAACATATCTGCCCAGTGAGCTTATATGACTATCTCAATAATGTAGCAAAACGAGCTTTCTGAAAATGTATATATCGAGTAAAGGAAGTAAATAATTACCCCAATTCGCTGTATAACCACCTTAATCCTATGTATAGCAGTACAAATAGCCTTTGTATAGCAGCACTATTCCAAATTAAACATGCTCCCTTGTTACAAGATCTAGCTCCAAAACAGAAAAGCTAGGAAGTGGGACAATATCCTCCTCTATATTCCGGTCTGCACTTGTGAAATACTCCTGCAAATGTAACAAAACGTAGTTTAAAAATAAAAACGCAACAACACAACACATAGTACCATTGCTACCAGCAAAACAAGTTTGGCATTATCACAGCCAGGGTTCACAATTTCGGCGAAATTTCGCCGAAATTTCCGAAATTTCGTTTGTTTCGCTGCCCAACGAGAAAAACATATTTCGGTTAAATAATTCGTTTAAGTTTGAATTTTTCAGGTTTAAAGCACCGTGAAATCCATTGCTTGTCACATGTTTTCTTCTAGCCCAATGGCTAAGCCCCTCTACGCTTGCGTACAGGTCGTGGGATCGATCCCTCAGGTCCTACTCCCATTTTTCGGTATTTTTTTCAGAGAGTTTACTGACATGTGGGTCCCACACACAGTAAAAATGAAAAGAAGCGAACCGGAATTCGAACACGCGACCACTCCGTTACCAAGAAAGCCCCCCACCACCAGACCAAAGCAGAGGTTGCAATAGGTACTCAGTTTACGCCTGCTTTATCCTGAGTTTTAAGATTCAAAATTCAAATAGCGTTTTGAATTTTTCGTCCGAATTTTGAACGAAATTAACGAAATTTCGTTATTTCGTTCATCTCGCTGCCCACCGAAATTATTTTCAAAACGAAACTTTAAACCCTGATCACAGCATAGCATTTAACTAGTTTAGAAGTAAAGATTTTATGTAGCAATTGGCATGCATTGCCTTACTGGTTACAACTCAATGTATGCAACGTAACCATGTCGTTCACGCAGGGCTTCTGTTCTTGACAGCCGGAGCAAAACCAGAACCTATACAACGGTAATATATTTTTGTCGTCCAATAATTCTGAACCGTAACAACGAAATTGGTACTCAAACTTACTATATTTATTTACAAATTAAGACCTCAAATGCTAACTTCTTTGCCTTATGACATACAACTAACTACTTAAAATATTCCTAATTGTCATAGCAACAACACCATCAACAATTAAATGTTGTTCGATCTCACATCCGAATAAAAAGTAGATTATTTAATCTGGAGTCCAGTTGCCGAATGGTTGGACGACAGGAGGTGCTGTCGCCGAACGGTTGGACGACAACAATCGTTTGGTGATTGCATCCCTGTCGTCCAATTGTTAGGTGACTGCCTGTGTGTTGCTCGGCCATTAGGTGACAGGGTCTAGTCGTCCAACAATTAGGCTACAGGAATTACTTTTGTAAAAAAATAAAAATGTAAATATAATTTTGTATTTTCAAATAAAAAAGGATTATTTAAAAATTCTTTTTTTACCCGGCTAACAACGCTCGTCCATAGAATAGGTCTGCTAGTCGTAGTGTGGAGCTCTGCCCTTTGTCATAGGGCGAAATGGAGTTTAAAGTCACGACATCTATTTATGTTCTGTTCCATATGATTTTTTGTACGGATAACCCATTTTTTATTCGAAAATACAGAAATATACCTGCGACAAATTTTTTTAGACAAATAGGCTTCAGTCACCCAACCATTGGGCGACTAGAGTTTATCGCCCAACCAAAAAGCGACTTATGAAGAATCTCGTAACCGTTGGGTGATTAAATGCGATCACCTCCCCGTTGGGCGATTAAATGAAATCGCCCCCCCGTTGGGCGACATAGATTGAGTCGCCCAACCGGGGGGCGACTTCATGTGAATACAGCCCGACGACTAGGGCCTCTTTTCTTCCCCACGCCTGCTCGCCAATCTACTCTCGGCCGCAGAAATAATTTTCTATACGAAAAGAAGAGATAATAGCATTGTTTGAATTTAAATGAACTTTATAATATAACGCAGTAACATGCCGCGTATTTATCCATTACATGAATGACATACACCCCTCACTCCCCACCCTAAGGTGCTCCGTCACCGCGCCCGTGTCCTGCCATACGGCCCCGCTTGGCCGTCCTCCGGTGCAACGGATTACGAGGCAGGTGACGAGGGTCCGAAAAAATAAAACGATCAGGTGGGTTTCGCACCCGCGGCTGCGCCGGTGGAGTCAGCTGCACCTCTGGCTGTGTGGCCTCCGGTGCACCGGGGAGGCCACTGCCGGAGAGAACCTCCGTTGCTGCGTCTAAGGACGGCCCAGGCCAGTCCGCAAAAAACTGGTCCACCTCGATGTGGCCCGGGGAGAAGCGTCCCTGCTGTTGGTAAGGACCTGCAATAGTAATATCGTTAGTTCGTTGCATGTCGTCTTAGGATAAAAACAAGATCGGACGATGCGTACCCGTACATGGCGCCATGAAATCATCCGTGTGGAAGCCGGGGATGTACGTAGGAGGTGTACGAGGCCGTGACCAAGCAGAACTCCCTGGCTGGCCCGGGGGAGGTGGACGTGTCCACGTACTACATCCGGAGTAGTGCCACGCTGGTCGGGGTGGCACTGGTGGTCGGGGTGGCACTGGTGGTCGGGGTGCACTGGGCGTAGGTGTGGAGACCACCGGTAGCCTCGTGCAGGACAGTAGGCTGACGATACGTCTACACCCGGCCTCCATCCGTCGCTCAAAGCTGACAGCCTCCTCACTGGTCAACTCCCCACCTGTGCCCCACCTCTGCACTAGTGCGGAGGACTCCGACCACATCGCAACACCGACGTCAGCCTGGACAAAAAGATATAGAATGGTCCATCATCGAAACGATATTGCCATTTGAGAATTTTTGAAATTACAAGTTACGTATCGCGATGTGAGCGTGGCGTGCGAAGTGCGCAGGGTACGCGTCTGTCGGTGCGACGACGTGTGGGGCAGGTGGGTCAACGACATGTACCAGCCTGGTACGAGTCCGCCCCTGGTACCAGATGAGGTACTCCGCGTAGTCGGCTATGTCGTATGGCCTGTCCTCCTCCACGCGGTCATTCAGCGCACCCTCCCACTGCGTAATCCAGGGCTGCATCCTCCTGGACCAGTCCGTGCCTTTTTTGACGCCCCTCGTGTTGTGCCTGTTTATGGAACCATTACGTAATGTAAGTACTTGCGATCACAATAGTAAGTACGTACAAAAATATCAGAAGCGATCACTCACGCGTGCACGCGCGGCGGAATCGGCGGCCCGACTGGTACAGGAAGTGCCTGCCGCAGCCCAAACTGCCGCATGACTCGCTGCGGTGCGTAGTCCTCAACGTAGATGCCGTACACAAGCTTCCGGCGGGTTAGCCAGAAAGCCTGATCACGCCAGCACAGTGCAGACAGCCCGTCAGGAGCACGGGCCTGCACTGCCTCCTCTGCGTAAGGCTCCCAGCGCACGTCGGAGTCTGCGAGGCGGTCGAACTACTCCACGAAAGGGGTGGTACGCCCGCGTGACCTGCACGTGCGCGAACTGTACCTGCAAGAAAGGCAAATTGTTTAGTACGACGATCGTTAATAAGTTGACTATGATAAAATAAAACTCACTCGTCGACGACACCAAATAGAACCCATTGTCGGCCGGTCGATGTCTCCCCCCGGGTACATCTCGGCCCCGTAGGGACTCATGTCGTCTAGTACAGGTCGTCCGAGACTGAAGCGCTCGAACGACCACAACTGCAGCAGCAGGGGACATCCCGTGAGGATCGAGTTCGCCTTAATCCTCGTGCACGCATCGCACAGGCCGCGGTACGTCGCGGCAAGTGTGGCCGATCCCCAGCTGATTTGGTCGGCCTCGCCGTCGGCAATCGCCCTCGCATAAGCAATAAGGCGTGCGTCAACGGTGTTGCCGTGGCTGGTGGTGAAGAGCACCCAACCAAACAGCCACAGCACGTAAGCCTCCAGGTGGCGCGCGACCTGGTAATCGTCAGCATCTGCAACCATGCGCTCAACCTGAATGCGAAAAGTTCTTATTAGTATGTAATTGCACAAATAAGAGTTTCGAAGACGCAATCGACTTAAAGCACCACGTACCCGGTACTGTGCCAGCCACCTCAGCGTCGGTCCATGCTTCTGCCTCTCGTCGAAGATGTGGTGGTGACCGGCCGGTGGAAGGACCCCCTGGAATCTGCCGAGCAGGTCATCGCGCCACTCGGCGGGAGCCTCCGGTAGGAAGGCAGCGTCCCCCGCGACCGGAAGGCCAAGGAGTAGGGACACGTCCTGCAGGGTCGGCGCCATCTCCCCGACTGGTAGGTGGAAAGTGTGCGTCTCGGGCCGCCAACGGTCCACCAAAGCCGTCAGCAGGGAACGGTCGAACGGGAAGCGTCGTGATCGCTCCACGCCCGCCTCGTCCCCCTCCCCGGCCAAGGCACCTCCGTCCTCATCCGTGGCCTGCACCATCCGGGCAAGAGGGAGAAGTCCGGCATCCCGCAGCCTGCAAATAAAGTGAATGTCAGCATGAAATGTTCTTATGGTAATACTAAAACGTTGGCGTAGTGCAAACCTGGCAGTCCAACGGGGGTCGAGTCCCCATGCCACACGAGGTGTGCGTGTCCGGACCACTCCCAGCTCAGTCGACTCGTCCGTGCTCCCCGGTGGCGGCGCACGACGGGAAGCGCGGTGCACGCGGTCCAACTGCTCGTCCAACAGCGGGTACCGCCAGTCACCCGTCATAACTGCAAAATTATCTAAATGTAAATTTGTACACTACATTTTCTACAATAATACATGAAAAACAGTATACAAAATTTCGACACAACAATTTTCTACATTTAAATTTGTACATCTAAATTTGTAAACTGCATCTACATTTCTAAATTTAATGTTCTAAACTAAATTTTCTAAACTAAATATCTAAACTAATTTTCTAAACTAAATATATAAACTAATTTTCTAAACTAAATATCTAAACTAAATTTCTAAACTATTTTTCTAAACTAAATTTTCTAAACTAAATATCTCAACTAAATATCTAAACTAAATTTGTAAACTAAATATCTACACTAAATTTTGTAAACTAAATTTATCTAAACAAATTTTCTAAAATTAGAAAAATACCTGCAAATCCCGCGGCTTCTTCTCCTCTCTCTCTCCTTCTCTTCTTCCCTCTCCTCCCCCTCTCCTTCTCTTCTTCCCCTCTCCTCCTCCTCTTCCTTCCTCTCTTCTGCTTCTCTCTTCCTCGCGCGGCCGAGAGTAGATTGGCGAGCAGGCGTGAGGAAGAAAAGAGGCCCTGGCCGTCAGGCTGTATTCACATGAAGTCGCCCCCCCCCCCCCCCCGTTGGGCGACTCAATCTATATCGCCCAACGGGGGGGGGCGATTTCATTTAATCGCCCAACGGGGGGGGGGGGCGATTTCATTTAATCGCCCAACGGGGAGGCGATCGCATTTAATCGCCCAACGGTTACCAGATTCTTCATAAGTCGCTTTTTGGTTGGGCGATAAACTCTAGTCGCCCAATGGTTGGGCGACTGGAGCCTATTTGTGTAAAAAATTTTGTCGCGGGTATATTTCTGTATTTTCGAATAAAAATGGGTTATCCGTACAAAAATTTCCAATATATTCTATATACTCAAGCTTAGAGTGTATTTATGGATTCACCTTACGCTGTAGATTTTATTGCATCCCCAGTTACTGGGTATAATTAAAACGTCAGGGTACAATGTCAGAGTCATCCTTTTCATCATAGTCGCACGTCTGAACAGAAGTTTCAAGAAATCAACTTCATGGCCAGCTCCTTCGAAACCTTTTTTTGTGTACTTATTCAAGAGCCGTCAAGGAGATATTTTGACTTGTCCAGTGTTGGGGTTGATCACAAGGTCAATTTGGTGGGCATGCTTCTGTGCGCTGAAAGAAAAATAAAGTATTGGCGTCGTTCTTTTGGCCTATAGCTTATAGATTAAGACTTTAAATTCTGGTTGTTTGAGAGAAAGTATAGAAAAAGACACTTACATACGAATTTTGGCCTATATAGCTAAAGTTGGTATAATGTCTACTACAATCGACTTATAGTTATAGAAAATGTAGTGAATATAGTTGTAAAAAATTAGCATCCGTAGAGAATTATAGTTACAGAAAATTAGCATCCGTAGAAAATTGTAGTTGTGAAAAATTTAATCAATATTATGTACAAAAGAAGCATCCGTAGAAAAATATAGTTGTTCAAAACTTAGTCAATACTTTTATACGAAGTAAATAGTTTGCTTTGTGCAAAACATTATTATGTAACATTTATAATTAATTACGAATGAATATAATATCGTTAGTACATTGAAAATTCACGTGTACCATTAAAACTGGTATATTGGCATTAAAATTAGTATGTCATGTAAATTGTCGAAACCTATTAGGAATTATTAATAGTAGGAGAGAGCTGAAGCAGCGAGAGAGGAGCGGCGTCGGTGCATGTGGGAGCTAATAGGGAGTTGATGCATATTGAGTTAGAGAAAAGGGAGAGTTGTCGGTGCGAATGAGGATGAGTTACACTATGAGGGTGGTGTAGTTGGTCATAATAGGCGAACGGTCGTAAAAATGTAAATTGTAGTACAGCAGTACTTGCATATTGTGCGATACAATTTGACTAGTTGCAACATTGAAAATTTTTGCAGACAGACATTAGTAATGCCGATACCCACTACATTGAAAGTGCGTTACAATGTCAGCACCATTCGTGAAGGTCCGAATAATGTTGACTTGAGCAGTTTTGCGCAAGCCACTCTGGTACACTCGAACGACGAGAATGCTCGACTCAGAGATGTGATGCACTGGCTCACCCGCAACTTCTCCTTGAACCCTGAGGTGTGCAGCGTCATCATATAAAGGCTTTGGAGCCAGTCTCTCACGGACATTAGATGGGAGTTGAGAACATTGATGCACACTATTGAGTGGAAGTGGTTTGTACAAGTCTACCGGCGCTGTGGATACGAGTGTGTGCTGCTTGTATAACCATGCCCAATAGAAGTTGTACAAGGCTTACCGATAGTTAACATCAGGTGGTGCGAGCAGCTTGAGCGTCCAGCATGTAGGTCAAGAGGAGGACCCAAAGGCCAGTGTCATAGAGGTTGCGGAGGAAATTGCTCGTGACAAGGCTGATGCGATACATGGATGAGAGGAAGAAGGGTCATGGCATGGTGAGTCTATAGGACAGGCTGATGAAGGAGAGCATGTGGAGTACATAGTGCATCAAATAGAGAGAAATGATAGGATGGCCTGGGCTGAAGAGGAAGCTGTACGGGAGGACGACGAGGACATATCTGATGAGGATGATGCTCCCATCCCACAGGAATGAAAGAGGTTTGATGCTGTGGGTGTTGTTGCACATGACGAGCATGAATCACCGTGGGAGTATCATGAAACAGAGGTTTGGTTATACTCAATTTTTGCTGACAAGGCATCGTTGCTGGATTCCATCAAACTGTGGGCCCTATCCATGCAGTGGACTTTTCCGGTCATGAAATCTAGCCAGGAGTAGAATACCGTGAAGTGTGAGCAGGCCGGTTGTTCATGGAGGGTGCATACACGTAGACTGAAGTATAAGACTCACTGCATTGTCTCGTAGGTGGAGCCATACTCCTGCATTCTCAGCAGTATTTTGTCGAGGCATTGTAACCTAACGTCCAGCTTTATAGCCGATTTGATGTATGTAGAGATAGTGGAGAAGAAGGACATCGAGATCACGCGCATCATAGTGGCTATCGAGGCTTTGGATATACAGTTTGGGCCTTTCGAGGCGCCGTACAACAACCTTTCTCGTATGCTTCAGGTGCTATAGGATAGGAACCTGTGCACGTACACTACTATGAAGGACAAGCCATCTACAAGGCCGCTAGGTTTTGTAGTGTTGTAGAGGGTCTTCTTAGCCTTCGGTGTGTGCATCAAGGCATTCAGGCATATGCTTCCCATAATCTTAGTTGATGAGACCTTTTTAACCAGCAAATACAAGGGATAAATGCTTACGTCCATTGGCATTGATGACAATAATAAAATTTTGCACCAGGCCATCGCATTCGTGGAAAGTGAGAATTACGACAGCTGCTTATGGTTCTTTCAACATGTGAGGGTTGGAGTTGTCGGTGCTCGTCTTGGTGTGTGTGTAATCCATGATCGCCATGCTGGGATGGTGAAGGCCATAAGAAAACTTCAGAAAGACCCCGAGGAGCCCTTCCCTTGGACGGATATGAGGAACAGATGGTGCATTAGCCACTTGGGGGCAACTTCTTCAAGCAGTTCCCGACCGAAGCAACCGTTGATAAAGCTATTCAAGAGGCTGCTATGCAGAACCAGAAGCAAAAATTTGACGCTTTATGGGTGCTGTTGGACAAGCACAGTAGGAAGCACATCGACGAGATGAACAAGGGACTGGCCACGCCTGGGGTGGCACAACCCAAATATCTCATAGCACTAGCTAAGCCTGACGTAGCTAGTCCGAGGAGGAGGAGCTTGCAGGACATCAAACGGTTGTCGTAGTGGATCGATGCCGAGCCATTAGAGAAGTGGTCCCTATAGCATGACACGGACGGCGTGAGGTACAGCATAACGATGACTAACCTTATTGAGGTGTACAACTGGGTTTTCAAGTGCCTTCATTTGCAGCCCCTCATCGCCATTATGGAAGGTGTTCTGCACAGCACAATCAACTATTTTAGGGAGATGCATAGAAATGCCGCACTTCATGCAGCCAACCCATAAATATCATACTACTCGAAGATTACGACATACATGGAGGTGAAGACAGAGAAGGGCCAATTGCACACAGTGGTGATGGGCAACAAGGAGCATCAATTCGACGTGCTCCTCTGGGATAGAGCTGGATTGGGATGGCTCATTCTCTTGTCACCCATGAGGTATGCCTTGGAGATCATGTAAATGAACCTAGTGAAAGATCAAGCTCCGTTTAAGTTGGTTTTTGTGTTAATGACAAATACCATAATAAGATTTTGATGATAATGACAAATACCATTATATTGTTTGGGTGATAATGACAAATGCATATATGAGACTAATATGTTTGTTTGAGTATTATTTATGCTTAGTCTCATTTGGATGAAAAAGTGAAATCAAAAGAGGTATGCATTCGAAATCACCTTCTCATATACTAATGCATTTCTTAGATCCAAAATATAGATTGAACTCCTCAAATAGTTCAAATGAATACGTGCATATGTTTTTCTTCATATAGATTTGTATGCACACATTTAGGGGGAGCTCTCTCTATGTTTTCGAGTTTCATGAGTATTGATCCATGCTTCTTTTAATATGCATATTTTGGATCTTTACTTTGAAATACATTCTTGAGCATATATATAGCTTGTGTAGTTCATATATACACATGTGCAATCGGGTTGTCATCTAACTTCTCCATTATGTGTTAATGGTTGAATGATTAACGACAACCAGATAAGTAAGCTTTAATTAAAGCTTATCTTAGAGTATATACAATTGTTGTGTACAAGGCGTATACTCGCAAATTAATTTTTATATCTCATTATTTGTTGAGATTATCATGAATTACCAAAAAGGGAAGATTGTTGGATCTAGTCCCTCCATTATGTGTTAATGGGGAAGTTTGGTAATTCATGACAATTGTTTTGTGGACTAACATTTTTCATGAGTTAGATGAATAGGTTAGGTTCCACAAATGATGATGACTTGGGATGACTTTATGTGTTGAATATCATCAACTCAAGAGGGAGAAGAAGATAGCTTCATGAGTTGAAGGCTATCAAGAAGAAGAAGGCTTCATGTGTTGAAGGCCATCAAGAAGAAGATGCATCATGAGTTGATGCATGTATAAGATGATCAAGAGTTGATTAAGTCAAGTGAAGACCATCATGTGTTGATGAAGTTGATGAAAAGGATGCATCATGAGTTGATGCATATTGAGACGATGACCCAAGGCAAAGGTATGATTAGCTAGGGCTAAGGATGTATTCCTAGTCTTTTACCGGTCTTAGTGTTTGGTTAAAAGACCGGATTGCTAGTATAGGTTACCGTACTATTAAGAGGGGTCATGTCTAGTAGTTTGAGTCTCATCATGTGTTGATGGCTCAACCACACTTACTCTAGCTCATCTTGGCATGAGGTTTGCATTTGCGAATGTGTTTTGTAAATGGTTGAAGCTCATGTGGTGAATCCTTGTAACATGTGACTATACTTTGCAAATGTGTTTTGCAAAAGTTGGAGATAATGCATTATCCCTTGACATGGTCTAAGATTGTTTATTGCTATTTCCTTAGATCTCTTATGATTTCTGCATTGATCTAATGTGTTTAAGATAATGCAAATAGATGAGTTGTATAGCCTTTTGAATAAGCTTTCCACAGAGTCCAAGATCACTCAATTCCAACATCGGAGTCAAAAGTTATGACCTAGAGGTCTAACCGGTGTTGATCTGGAGGTCAGACCGGCCTTATAATGGAGGTCAGACTGGTCTTGTTATAGAGGTCTAACCAGTGTTGATCCAGAGGTCAGACTGGCCTTGTAATGGCGGTCTGACCGGTGTGGACCCAACGGTCAGACCGGCTTTGAAATAGCGGTCTGACCGGCCAGGGGAACTTCCATTCGTCTTGCGGAACCTTTCTTCTAGAGAGTGACTCCGCTGGTTTTTCTCAAAGCGGTCTAACCAGTATATGTTGCGGTCTGACCGAAAATGGAGGTCAGACCAGACTGTGTGTGGTGGTCTGACCGGTTTTCCAGCCCAACGGCTAGTTTTTTGTGACCGTTGGGAAGGCGGAAGTACCGGCCGTGTAACTGCGGTACTTCCGACCCTCGGGCTGATTTTTGCCATCTCTCTTCTCCAACGACAAGTTTTTGAGGAAGGTGTATAAATACCTCCTGAAGGGCTATTGGGATTTGGTTGCTAGTGCTAGTCTTGCATTCCTTGAGCTAGAATGAGGCTCTCCACTCAATTTTGCATGTGTTGCACTTTGTGAGAGAGGAGAGGTGATCTAGAGTGCATGTGTTGCATCTAGAGGACTTTGTGTCTGGATTGAGCTTGTGCATTCATTGCACGTGGTGAGAGTCAAGTGAGGGACTTGGCTTGTTACTCTTGGAGTTTGCCGACTCCTAGACGGTGTGGGAGGCGTTGTGCCCGGAGATCTTCTCAAAGAATCTTGTGAAAAGGTCCGGCGTGTGTGAAAGTTGGAGCTCACCTACCCGAAGCGGGGAAGATCTACCACTAGTGGATTTGAGGTGGAAGGCTTAATTCGTGGAGCCGGTCCGATTTGTTCGGGCTTACCTCAAGGTGGACTAGGAAAGACCGGCAAGTCTCTGAACACCACGGTAAAAAGAGATTGTGTCATTTGTGGTTAGTTTTCTTATGCTCTATTTACTTTCAAGCAATTTACATTCATACTCTCAATTTGATTGCTTGTAAACCTAGGATTGCAAACCTTAACCTAGGATAGAGTTGTTGGTGCACTTAGGTGAATTTATTTGTTCTAGATGCTATTTGAGCTAAACCAACTTGAATTTAGTTTCCGCATTGTATACTCGATTTAGGTAAATAGAAAAGCTCTTTAATTGTTAGTATTAATTTGAAGAGAATTCTTATACCGCCTCTTCACCCCCTCTAGTCGGCCTCCTCGATTTTACAAGTGGTATCAAAGCTTCGTCTCTCATATATTAGACTTAACCGTCAAGAGAGTAAAGGATGGCGACTAGTGGGATAATGCACCTAGATGAACCACCTCTATTTAATGGCTTAAATTATGCAAATTGGAAAATCCACATTATTTGTTTTTTTAAGGCCATGAGCCCGAAAATATGGCGGATTGTAGATGTGGGTTTTTCTCCTCCATTGGATCCTCTTGCTCCAACAATTAAGGATGAGAAATGCTCACATCTCGACGCTCAAGCTACTAACACTTTATTTAGTACCTTGAGTGTAGATGTGTTCAATACAATATACAATCTCAATGGCGCTCGTGATATGTGGACAAGAATTCAAGACAAATATGAAGCGTCCACATCAAGTGATGAAGATTGGAAACAAGAGTGGATGTCGGGAGAAGAATGCTGAACTTCTAGCTCCGACGATGAAGAATCCACTATTCCCTCTACATCAACTCTATGCTTCATGGCAAAAGGTAACAAGAAGGTAAATAAGAATGATGATGATATACCTTCATATGATGAGTTGATGGATATGCTAGAAGAATTAAATAAATTCCTTGGGAAAGAAAACGCTAAATATAAGATTTTGAAGAATGAACATATCTCTCTTCAAAATGATTATAACAAATTAAAAGAGGAACATGAAATTCTTCTTCTCACGGAATATTCTAAACCAAATGTGGATATAGGAATTACATGCAATCTGTTAGATGATATACCATGTGTAGTTCCTAGCTCTTGCAATTCATCTAAAGTTAATGTATACACCTCGTGTGATGATTTTTTAGATTTATCTTGTTGCTCACAATTAGATGCTTTCACTTCCTCTATGCACGTTGAGACTAATCTTGTAAAGGAAAATAATGAGCTCAAGGCCCAAGTCATAAGTTTGAAGAATGACTTGGAGAAAAGCTACACAGGGAAGGGCTCTCTTGACAAAATTTTGGGTAGTCAAAGAAAATCAAATGACAAGAGAGGTATTGGTTTCACCTTCAAGAAAAAGGTGAAAAGCATCTCAAAGCAACTTGAAGAACAATCCAACAAACTCAAATGCTTTGGATGCAACAAGATGGGTCACTTCGCCTCTAAGTGCCCCAATAAGGTGAAAAACAAGAAAAATCCACCAATGAAGAGGCAAACCGGTAATGAGCAAGGCAAGAAGATAAGAAGAGGAAATTATTACCAAACTTGCTACAATTACCGAGAAAAGGGACATTTTATTAAAGATTGTCCCAAAGGCACCATTCCTAAGCCCCCTCTATTTAATGAACAATATTTGCTTAGGAAGGATAAGAATGGCAATATATTTGCTAGAAATGTTAGTTCATATAAAACCACTCTTAGGGCCATTTGGGTGCCCAAATCTATTGTGATTAACATTAATGGACCCAACCAAGTTTTGGGTACCAAAATGCGCTTAAATGCTTAATAAGTACAAGGCTTGGCTCATTTATGAAGAGGTGAATTCCACCATAAGCAAAATAGAAGCCAAGTTTCAAGAAGATCTTGCCACATCATGAACCAATGCCATCTCGGTAACAAGTATCTACATTTGACGTATTTAGCCCCTAGCCTTGTGTAGGTTGCATTACATGAAAATCATTCAAAAGGGGTGTTCTTGCTCTTGTTCTCAAAATTTCATTATTGTAAATTATGAGCAAGATGTAGTGGCACATTAAGGGGGAGTGCTAAATCATTTTCATGTGTATCACATTAATGGACCCAACCATGTTTTGGGTATCAAAATGCGCTTAAATGCTTAATAGGTACTTGGAGAGGCATTGGAGGCTTGGCTCATTTATGAAGAGGTGAATTCCACCATAAGCAAAATAGAAGCCAAGTTTCAGGAAGATCTTGCCACATCATGAACCAATGCCATCTTGGTAACAAGTATCTACATTTAACGTATTTAGCCCCTAGCCTTGTGTAGGTTGCATTACATGAAAATCATTCAACAGGGGTGTTCTTGCTCTTGTTCTCAAATTTTTCATTATTGTAAATTATGAGCAAGATGTAGTGGCACATTAAGGGGGAGTGCTAAATCATTTTCATGTGTATCACATCCCTAAGTGTGTCCAAATTAACTAGGTGCTAGTATTGCTTTTCAAAATTGAGGCATTTAGCCAAAAGTCACAATTTTGAAATTATTAGTATATCTTCGAAAAACTAGTTGGAAAATGTATACAAATGCATTCCAAAGGTTCTACAAAGGTTTTGGTTTTAGAAAAACTTATTTCAAGTAAAAATGTGTTTCTAACTCAAAACTATCAATTAAGTATCTTGTTTTGGCTTTAAACTCAAAAATTGCCCAAAATCAATTCTATAAGGAATTTGAAAATGTGTTCAATACCAGAAACCTAGAGTTGGCTATTTCAAACATTATTGGTATTCAAAAGTTTTCCAAAAATCCAACCAATCAAAAGTTATTTGGTTTTATATCTCATCCAAAATCCTATGTTGACTTATGTGGTCCCAATCTAGCACTTAACTAAGTTGACCTATGTGGTCCCAATCTAACACTTAAATAAGTTTTTCCATCTGAGCCCAAATTGTCGATGTATATTGGCTCAAAAGGGTATTTACAACTTATACATGAAATTGAATGCTTAAATTACCCCCAAATACTCATTTTTGCAATCTTGAAGAATTTGTTGAAAATGAGTTTGTTTTTCAAAATTGAAAGACTAATTTGTTAAAAATTATATTGAAAAGAGTTTTAATCTTAGCATATAGTTGGAAATGCTACACAAGTAATTTATGTTTCTTTCTGAAAAACTTTGGAGCATGGTACCACACTATATCAAAGCTCTCCTCAAAAATCCCAATCTCTTGGCGTGTTCCCAGAAAAATTGGAACTACCGGCTGTCTTTTAGCGGTACTACCTGGAACTGGTCTGACTGGTGTGTCAGAACCGGTCTGACCGGCTCAAGCGGTCAGACCAGAAAAGCGGTTCTACCGTAGTGCCAACTACAGTACTTTCGATATTTTCTAGAGAGTGGCTGATTTGATTCAAAATGTGATTTACAATTTCCTCAGCCATTTCCTTTGCTCCTCTCAGTCAAGTTGATCTTTGTGAATCCTTGCTAGCTACCCTCAAGTATTTATTGACTCCATATGCCATTTTGCTCTTAATTTGATTCTTTTCATTAAAATGGCAATATCTAAAAGAGTGGTAGACTTTTGATTAACTTGACATTGACATGAGCTTCTTTCCTATCTTTTCAAGTGATATCATCCATTTTCTTCAAGTGGTATCCCTTAGTTGTGAAAATTAAGTGGTATCCTTGTTCCTCAAATTGATGTCTCCTGGATTGATATCATTTTCATCTCAACAAGCAAATCTTTCTTAACCAAGCTCTTCACATATATGGTATCATTGATTTCCAAGCGATATTTTTTTAAGTGGTATCTACTCTTTCGAATTGGTATCTGTTTCTTTGGAAAATAAGTGGTATCCTTGTTCCCTCTAGTGGCATCTTTCAAAGCGATACCCTTTATTCCTCTTGCCGAGCAAATATTCTCTTTCACATATATGATATCATCTTTTTCAAGTGGTATCCACCCTTACAAGTGGTATATCTTCTATATGATATCACACTCTTACCACAAGTGCTATTACTCATGAGTAATCTTTCAAGTGGTATCAAGTTTTCTATGTTTGGAATTAAGTATACTTGGTATCATTTATGTTTTCACAAGTGGTATCGAATGTAAGAAGAGAAAAATAACAAGAAAAGGAGGAGAATACTTTGTGTGTCAAAGGAGAAGAAAGGATTGCCAAGAAGAGACCTTTGTGTAAGGGGGAGTTTTTCTTTGTGAAAAACATATGTACTACTTTTGTGCTTACTAAAGCAAAAGGGGTAAAATATTACTATAGGGAAAACTATTTTAATTATTTGCCCAAACATGGATTATTGAAGCTTGTGAATGAATGTGTTTCATTCTCATTTGCTTCTTTTGGTTATTCATGGAGTAATAATAAAATGATATGCAAGATTACCTTTTCAAAAGAGACTCTTTGGTCAAAAAATCAAAAATCTTGTTTAAAAGGCTAAACATTGTGAACAACTAAATAAAAGTACTCAACTATATATTTCAAATGTTTTCAAAGCCTTTTGAGTAAAAAAATTCTATTTTAGAAATCAAAAGGAAGTTTTGGCCCCAAAAGAATCTTATATGATCTTGATTTTCGATTAAATGACATATTTTCTCTAAATTATAATCTATTGAGTATTTGAAAAAGTGGTCAATACAAAATTCAAAGAGTTGGTCATGTCAAACATTTCTCTAGTTCAAAACTTTTGCAAAAGACCAATCATTGAAAAGTTATATTCATTTGAATCTCATCCAAAAAGTATAATTAACCCATGATGACCTATTCTTGCATATAATGTGTTTAGCTATTTGAGTAAGATTTCTTTGTGGATCTTGGCTTGAAATAGTATTTATAACTCATATGAAGCTGAAAAAGCAAAATACTCCATGGAACCCAATTGGTTTAGATTTGGAGCTTTTGATGCAAAAGCAATTCATTCTCTTGCTCTTAAAGCGCATTTTGGCATATCTTTTGATTGGAGACTTCTTTTTCAAAAATTCTTATTGTAAAATCTTCTCAAGAGTCCTAAGTTTATTTCTACAAAATTTGAAAGCATTTCAATAAGTTTATTTCTACAAAATTTGAAAGCACTTCAATTTAATTTGAAATTTTTTTTTGACTTTTTCTCTCATTGGCAAATTGCTGAAAATTTCAGAACATTCATGATTCTGAGCCGATTTGTAATTTTTGTATCTTCAAATGGGTTCAGATTTAAAGGAAGCCACAATAATGAAATTTGATCCTCTATAGTTAGTCTTCAATGTCAAATGTGCTCAGAATTTATAAGGAGCATTTGATCAATTTTTCATCTCTCTCTAGAAGCTCATGTGAGATGCAAAAAGTCTGAAAATTCAGATTTTCAGATTTCTAAGAAATCATGTTTTTGAGCTAATTTGTGATTTTTGTATCATTAAGTAGGCTCATAATCTGAGAAAGCTATAATTATGACTTTTGATTCTCTATTGTTGATCTATACTAATAATGTTTCTCAGATTTATTGGATATTTATAGCGCAGTTTTTCAGCTAGCTTTTGAAGCTCAATTGTAATGCAAAATCCTGAAAATCTGAAACTTCAAATTGGAGTGTGCTTCAAATGCTACAAGTGGTATCAAATGCCAAAGGCCCTCACGAAGCTGCTAAGAGTAAGATTATTTGAATGTGTTTCAAATATCTTCAGTTGATTTAAGTGGTATCATTTTGGTCATATGCACTTTTGCTCATACTTTTTATGACCATATTATGTTAAATTAATTGGCATCAAGCTCTTCATTTCTTAAGAATAAGTGATATGCTGTTAATTGGTATTAAGCCCCTCATAATGAAAAATCTCCTTTAGTGGCTTAACTTGTATTCTTCCATAATTTTTGTAATAATCAATGCTTTTTTGTGATAATTGTCTCTTTTTGGTGCTTAATGCCAAATGGGAGAGAAATTTGTGATAATAGCTTTGAATATTGAAATAAACATTGACAATGGGGGAGAAATAATAGAAATGCTAATGCTAATGGGGGAGAAATGTGATAACATATTTATTTTGGAGAAATTAATTGAATAATGACACATTGGGGAGAAATTAATTTTTTTTAAAACTTATATGTCGAATGATGCTTTCACCTTCTCTCATGCACTTAATTTCCTATCATGTGGTCATTTTCACCTATGTCCTATTATCATAAATGGATTTGTCATCAATCACCAAAAAGGGGAGATTGAAAGATCAAGCTCCGTTTAAGTTGGTTTTAGTATTAATGACAAATACCATAATAAGATTTTGATGATAATGACAAATACCATTATATTGTTTTGGTGATAATGACAAATGCATATATGAGACTAATATGTTTGTTTGAGTATTATTTATGCTTAGTCTCATTTGGGTGAAAAGATAAAATCAAAAGAGGTATGCATTCGAAATCACCTTCTCACATACAAATGCATTCCTTAGATCCAAAATATAAATTGAACTCCTCAAATAGTTCAAATGAATATGTGCATATGTTTTTCTTCATATAGACTTGTATGCACACATTTAGGGGGCTCTCTCTCTATGTTTTGGAGTTTCATGAGTATTGATCCATGCTTCTTTTAATATGCATATTTAGGATCTTTACTTTGAAATACATTCTTGAGTATATATATAGCTTGTGTAATTCAAATATACTCATGTGCAATCGGGTTGTTATCTAACTTCTCCATTATGTGTTAATGGTTGAATGATTAATGACAACCGGATAAGTAAGCTTTGATTAAAGCTTATCTTAGAGTATACAATTGCTGTGTACAAGGTGTATACTTGCAAATCAATTTTTATATCTCATTATTTGTTGAGATTGTCATGAATTACCAAAAAGGAAAGATTGTTGAATCTAGTCCCTCCATTATGTGTTAATGGTGAAGTTTGGTAATTGATGACAATTGTTTTGTGGACTAACATTTTTCATGAGTTGGATGAATAGGTTAGGTTCCACAAATGACGATGACTTGGGATGACTTCATGTATTGAAGATCATCAAGTCAAGACTGAGAAGAAGATAGCTTCATGCGTTGAAGGCTATCAAGAAGAAGAAGGCTTCATGTGTTGAAGGCCATCAAGAAGAAGATACGTCATGAGTTGATGCATGTACAAGATGATCATAAGTTGATCAAGTCAAGTGAAGACTATCATGTGTTGATGGAGTTGATGAAAAGGATGCATCATGAGTTGATGCATATCGAGACAATGACCCAAGGCAAAGGTATGACTAGCTAGGGCTAAGGATGTGTTCCTAGTCTTTTACCGGTCTTGGTGTTTGGTTGAATGACCGGATTGTTAGTATAGGTTGTCATACTATTAAGAGGTGTCATGTCTAGTAGTTTGAGTCTCATCATGTGTTGATGGCTCAACCTCACTTGCTCTAGCTCATCTTGGCATGAGGCTTGCATTTGCGAATGTGTTTTGCAAATGGTTGAAGCTCATGTGCTGAATCCTTGTAACGTATGACTATACTTTGCAAATGTGTTTTGCAAAAGGTTGAAGTCTATGTACCTACTCCTTGTGACATGATCTATGTTGGAGATCATGCATTATCCCTTGACATGGTCTAAAATTGTTTATTGCTATTTCCTTGGACTTAGACCATGGTAGTGACTCTTTAGATCTCTTATGATTTCTGCATTGATCTAATGTGTTTGAGATAATACAAATAGATGGGTTGTATAGAACTTTGAATAAGCTTTCCACAGAGTCCAAGACCACTCAATTCCAACATCGGAGTCAAAAGTTATGACCTGGAGGTTTGACTGGTGTTGATCTGGAGGTCAGACCGGCCTTGTAATGGAGGTCAGACCGGTCTTGTAATAGAGGTCTGACCGGTGTTGATCTGGAGGTCAGATCGACCTTGTAATGGCAGTCTAACCGGTGTGGACCCGGCGGTCAGACCAGCTTTGAGGTAGCTGTCTGACCGGCCAGCGGAACTTTAGTTCATCTCGCGGAACCTTTTTTCCAGAGAGTGACTCCGCTGGTTTTTCTCAGAGTAGTCTGACCAGTATTTGTTGTGGTCTGACCGAAAATGGCGGTCAGACCGGACTCTGTGTGGCGGACTAACCGGTTTTCCAGCCCAATGGCTTGTTTTTTGTGACCATTCGGAGGGCAGAAGTACCGGCTGTGTAACTGCGGTACTTTCGGCCCTCAGGCTGATTTTTGCCCTCTCTCTTCTCTAACGGCTAGTTTTTTAGGGAGGTGTATAAATACCTCCTAAAGTGCTGTTGGGAGATGGTTGCTGGTGCTAGTCTTGCATTCCTTAAGCTGGAGTGAGGCTCTCCACTCAATTGTGCATGTGTTGCACTTTGTGAGAGAGGAGAGGTAATCTAGAGTGCATGTGTTGCATCTAGAGGAGGACTTTGTGTCCGGATTGAGCTTGTGCATTCGTTGCACGTGGTAAGAGTCAAGTGAGGGACTTGGCTTGTTACTCTTGGAGTTTGCCGAATCCTAGACGGCGTGGGAGGCGTCGTGCCCGGAGATCTTCTCAAAGAAGCTTGTGAGAAGGCCCGGCGTGTGTGAAGGTTGGAGCTCACCTACCTGGAGCGGGGAAGAGCTACCACTAGCCGGTTCGATTTGTTCGGGGTTACCTCAACGTGGACTATGGGAGACCGGCAAGTCTCCAAATACCACGGTAAAAAGAGATTGTGTCATTTGTGGTTTGCTTTCTTATACTCTATTTACTTTCGAGCAATTTACATTCATAGACTCAATTTGATTGCTTGTAAACCTACGATTGCAAACCTTAACCTAGGATAGAATTGTTGGTGCACTTAGGTGAATTTATTTGTTTGAGCTAAACCAACTTGAATTTAGTTTCCGCATTGTATACTCGGTTTAGGCAAATAGAAAAGCTCTTTAATTATTAGTATTAATTTGAAGAGAATTTTTAGACCGCCTATTCACCCCCCTCTAGTCGGCCTCCTCGATCTTACACCTAGCTGCTTGTACAATAAGCCAAAGCTGTTACACAAGCCATGCTCTCATGTTCTCGCCGCATGCGAGACTGTGGGAATAGATCCTTCAAACTTCATGTTCGACTATTTCTTCAAGGAGAGTGTGATGCAGGTGTGGTGTGGCGAGCTTAGTGGGTTCAGTGTTGTGGGCAACTTCGCCACCTTGGATATTGCAGGGAGGACCTAGATTTTGAATGTTGACATGCTAAAGGGTGGGAAGAGATGGCAGAGCCGTCGTATTACAAATGATATGGACGAAGCGTAAGACAGAGTGCTGGGTAGACACTACGGACGCAGCGGTCAAGAGGGCCACACAGCTAGACGATGCAAGGCATCTGTTGATGAGTAAGCACACCGGCAAGGTTTCCACTACCAGTTGTTGGAGTGTGCTAAGTAGCTTAAAGATTACTAATCATTGTACACTATAATATGTACTTTCTTAGTTCTCATATTTGATGTACACAGTGCCATAGTAAATGTACCGTATGTTGCATGTACCGTTTGTACAACTGTTGTGGTATTTCCCCATTTCAGTACTGTTGTAAGTGTTGCTCTCGTAGCCTAGTATTGTTTCATTTATTTATTTACATGTTACATTTACTATTGCTTTACATTCGATATTTTTTGTTCTACGTAAATGCTAACTTGAAGTCATTTTGCAGGTATGGCTCATGAACTTCATACATCGGACTGGCCTTACGGCCTTCTAGATGAACGTGTCGACCAGTTGCATCGTGCGTCGTGCCATGTCCCACCTCTTGGGAGCACAGAGTAGGTGACTAACTTGGGGATGATCCGCACGCGCACACCTCGAGTGGCATGAAGGCTAGACCCACACTAGACAGCTAGGTTTGCACTCTGACGGTGTTGCCTACTCCCCATACGTAGGTTGCAGACTGGCCTTTTTTTGCTTCGTAGGTAGAGTGATGCCGGTCTACTACCTCTTGCCCAGATGGTGCAGGCAACAGACGAGGACGGTCTGGCACCAGTTGTGGGCGAGGATGATGGTGCGAAGCAGTTGCGATGCTTCTTGTTTGACAGCTCCCTACTGATAGCTTTGGTGGACCAGTGGCGGTGAAAGATTAAGCTCCATTTAAGTTGGTTTTGGTGATAATGACAAATACTATTATAAGATTTTGGTGATAATGACAACACATTTGTGAGACTAACCTTGTTTATTAATTATGATATTACTTAGTCTCACATGGATGAAAAGGTGAAATCATTGAGGTATGCATTCGATATCTTTCTTATAATCTTATTGCATTCCTCACATCCAAATATATAACTAAATGACAAATCTATATGTGAGACTAACATGCTTGTTTGAGTATTTTATTGCTTAGTCTCATCTGGATGAAAAGGTAAAAACCATAAGAGGTATGCATTCGAAATCACATTCTCATATATTATTAGTTCATTTCTTAGATCCAAAATATAGATTGAACTCCACAAATACTCCAAAATGAATATGTGCATATGTCTTCATTATACATACTTGTATGCACACTGTAGGGGAAGTTCACTCTATGTTTTGAGGATTCAAAAGTATTGATCCTTGTTTCCTTAATATGCATATTTAGGCTCTGTACTTTGAAACACATCTTTCAAGTATATATAACTTGTGTAGTTTGTATATACCTATTTGCAATCGGGTTGTCATCTAATTTCTCCATTATGTGTTAATGGTTGTGTTGTGGTTACAGACCAAACAAAGAGAGAGATGGTAGTGGAGAGTGAGGGAGATGAGTAATGGCTTGGGTCTTCCCCATGGCCTGTATTCCATATATATATACATGGGGAGTGCTTTTACAGTTGTACCCTTACATTTGAGTATCCCCTCCAGGGGCACTTATGTCATTACACATGGCCTATTCCGGACCTTATACCCTTCTACCAGGCCTGCTGGGTTTAGGTGGGGGCCACCCCCACAACAGGAGCCTCTCATGGTGAAGGGCTTCACAGGGCCGAAGCCATGTTGCCGAGTCCTTTGGTGCCCTCCATCCCTGCGGCCTGTGAACTCCCTCCGAATCTTGCAGAGCTTTGGTGCACATTGGGGTCCGGTGGCTGAGGCTGGAGCAGGGGCCGATGGGTGGATTGCAGTTGAGGTAGACGCGCGCGCGCGCCGTTCCCTATCCTTCGAACGGGTGGCAGCGGAGCTGGCGCGTAGTCGAAGTAGACGCGCGCGCTCCGTCCCCTACCCTTCGAACGGGTGGCAGCGGAGCTGGCGCCTAGTCGAAGTAGACGCGCGCGCTCCGTCCCCTACCCTTCGAACGGGTGGCAGCGGAGCTGGCGCCTAGTCGAAGTAGACGCGCGCGCTCCGTCCCCTACCCTTCGAACGGGTGGCAGCGGAGCTGGCGCCTAGTCGAAGTAGACACGCGCGCTCCGTCCCCTACCCTTCGAACGGGTGGCAGTGGAGCTAGCGCCTAGTCGAAGTAGACGCGCGCGCTCCGTCCCCTACCCTTCGAACGGGTGGCAGCGGGGCCGGCGCCTAGTCGAAGTAGATGCGCGCGCTTCGTGCGCCGGTGTAGGTAAGCGTAGCGGGCCCTTGAGCCGCCGCATGTGCTTTAAGTGATAAGGGGCGCGCTGCGACGCCCGTTCTTCTGGCCGTCCACGCGGCGACGCGTGCTGGGCGCGGTGCGGGCTTTGAGGCGTCGTGATCATTAATGTGACGGCGGACTTCCGGCGGTCGGGCTGCTGCCGGTTGGGTTCCCACCAATTGGACTTCCGCCGGTTGGCTCCCCGCTGATGGGGTATATATATACGGTGCTGGTGCGGCGTTGTTCCTGCATGTGATTTGACAGAAGCTGCTCCCCTAAAATGGGCCCCTTCCGTGCATCAACATTCCCTAGCGACGCTGAGCGGCTTAAGGGATGTTGATGTACAGATGGAGGTCCATTTTTTTCGGGAGCTTGGTTAGCGTCTGTTATGGTTGACCCATGGCGCTTCCTACCTTTGTGCTACGTTTTCGCGTACGACAACAAGGTTTGCCCGGTTCTTCTTAACAGACCTACCTTCAGTCGGTGCTCCTGATGGAGCCCGTCCGCATCATTTCGAAAAATGCTGATGCACTGTAGGTGGCATGTTAAAGAGAACGAGGCAGACTTTGCGGGACGTTACCCTTGCCTTTGCCGTGTGTGGGAGGTGCCACCGGGCGAATTCGTGCATGCGGGTTCGTTCCTCGAAGCCGAGGTCCAGGCCGAAGCCGCCGCTAGGCTGGTGTGGCGATCGAGAAGACGGCCTCCTACGCTCGCGCCGCACTTTCGTATGACATTCGCCGGTATCAAGCTGCCGACGTCGACGCAGCAGAAGTGGCGCCAAGTCGAAGTAGACGCGCGCGCTCCGTCCCCTACCCTTCGAACGGGTGGCAGCGGAGCTAGCGCCTAGTCGAATTAGACACGCGCGCTCCGTCCCCTACCCTTCGAACGGGTGGCAGCGGAGCTGGCGCCTAGTCGAAGTAGACGCGCGCGCTCCGTCCCCTACCCTTCGAACGGGTGGCAGCCGAGCTGGCGCCTAGTCGAAGTAGACGCGCGTGCTCCGTCCCCTACCCTCCGAACGGGTGGCAGCGGAGCTGGCGCCTAGTCGAAGTAGACGTGCGCGCTCCGTCCCCTACTCTCTGAACGGGTGGCTGCCATCTCCTGATGCGGTAATGCGCTGTAAAGGTTCCTGAAATCGCGCCGGCCCCCGGCTTGCCAGGGCTAGGTTATCAGACCGTGCGCTTGCCTGGGCGCGTGCGGGGCACGCGGCGGTTTGCGATTGGTGCGCGACGGGGTGTGGGCGGTTGCGTGATCGCAGTGGTTCGCCTTTTCCCTAGGGAAAGGGGACACGGGGCGGGCGAGGAACGGCTCAGCTTCGAGGTTGTTATGATCCCATGGCCCGCTGTGGTGCTCTTAATGGCGCTTGGGGTCATTCCGACGCCTGGCCTCGTGTGCTCCAGCTTGCTCGTACCGGGGGGGGGGGGGGGTGGCCACGCGGCGGGGGGTCATTGGAGCGACGTGCTCTGACGGTCCCTGCTGCCGTGGTCGCGCCTCTTCGTCTTCGGTTATGGGGGAGCGTGCGGGGCGGACCCTTGTGCGAGTGCGGTTGCGTCCTGCACGTGGACCGTCGCGACGCTTCGGTGTTGGGGACGAGGAGGCCTGAAATAACCCTTGTAACAGCGCCCCCGCAGCTCTACGCCCACTTCTCGCTTGCGCCGCCTTCTATACTCCCGCGGTACAACCGCCGCTATACTCCTTTTGCAAGAAGCGATGGCATCTGGTGGCAAGCGCAGCCAGTCGGCTGGTGCCTGCGGCATCCGCCGGCGGTCTTCACCGTTGGAGGTGAAATACTCGCTCGGCGAACGCGATCCGGCGGTGGCGGATAAGTGGTGGCTGGAGAAAGGGGGGCTCGTTTTCTGGTGAGTTGGGCCCCTCGCTTGCGATCGAGAAGACGATCCAGGCGCTGCTGCGCGTGGGGAAGCTGTCCGAGCGTCAGGCGGTGCGGCTACCCGCCGCCGTCGAGACGGAACCTCGCCCCGGGGAGTCGGAGGCGGTCGTATTCATCGCCTTCTTCGACGCTGGGCTCCGCGTCCCAGCGGTAGCGATCATGGGCGACGTGCTGCGGACCTTCGGGCTGGAGCTGGCGCAGCTGACGCCGAATGCCGTGGCCTGGCTCGCGGTTTACAGCTGGGCCTTGCGCTCGGGAGCATGCTGGCCCAGTGCGTCGTTATTTGCCTACCTGCATGAGGCGCGGTGCCAGCCCAAGGAGCGGAAGGATGGGATGGTGTCAAGCTTTGGCAGCGTCTCCTTTGTTCTCCGGCCGACTTGCGGCAAGCTCTTCCCCGCGAACTCCACTCGCGGGAAGTGGGAGTCGCACTGGATGAAGTGGTAGTTCTACCACCGTGTGGAGAGCGGGAGCGGTCTTGAGTGCACGGGCCGACCGATCGCGTTCAAGCCCTCGCCCGGCCGGACGCTCACGATGAGGATATGAGGAGGGCCCGGCGGCTCGAAGGCGTGGCCGCCCGCTTCAACATGCGCGACCTCGCCGAAGAGTACGTGATGTACGGCGTGGCGCCGCTCGCTCGCGACTGGCGTCTTGCCGCCGAGAAGCGTCGAGACGACAACGTTTCGCCATCGGTCTGCTTGCTGCCGGCGCCATCCGGTCTTTGTAAGCCTCGACCGTGTCTCCCCTCTATTCACACGAAGTGCGTTATATGCTGATGTTATCTCCTTTGCTTCAGGGGTTAGCTTGGAGGAGGCGGAGCAGGCCGCGCGCGTATTCCTGGGGTCGTATACCGGCAGGGAGCACGATCAGCGTGCGTCCGCCACCGCCGAGGCGAGGCTGGGGTGAATAAATCACGTATGCGAGGCCCTGGGCCTCGCCGTGCCGGACCGTGCCGCTCCGGACGATGGTGCGGCGAAGAAGAAGGCGCCGTCTCGGAAGAGGGGCCGAAGCGGGGCGTCTACCGTGCTTGGTGCGGCAGCTGCTACCGCTGCTGCTGATGCTCCCGAGGGCGCGGCAGACACGGAGTCGGATTCGGTGAAGTATGACGATTCAGGCTTGGATGGCGCGGACGCCGGAGGCGAGGGATCCTCGGCGAGTGCCCTGGACGGCGGGCTTGCCGCGAGCAGCCGGAGAGGGGAAGTCTCGCCATCCGCCGCAGTCACCGAGGCAGAATCCGCGAGGACCGACGATGTTGAGGTGGAGCCTTCGACCGTGGCCGCCGTGGTGCCGGAGACGCCCTCCGTGGGGGCGCACGGAGCCGTGCTGCCTTCCCCGACAGCAGCAGCAGAAGACGAGGTGCCCCCTACAGAAACTGCCACAGCGGAACCTTCGCCCCCGGGTGCTGCAGTCGCGGGGGCCTCGCCGGCAGTGACTGTAGGGGCGGTGTCGCTGCTGCCTGCCCCGGCTAAGCGGCGGTGCGTACGGCCGGAGCTCCACCGGACGCCGCGAGGATTCGTCGTGGCGACGGGCATCAAAAGCTTGTGGGACTCCGACGCCGATGCCGAGGACGCTGCGGCGTGCGCGCCCTCTGCCCATCGTGCAGGGACGGTCGTCGCTGGCCCCGAACACGGAGGCTTCTGCTCGCTGCGGGACCATGCTTTCTGCGAGGGCTTACGCCACCGCAGCCCCGTCTGGGAGTTGGGGGCGGTTCCACGAAGCCCTCCTTCCGCTACCGAAGGTAGGGTGGCTTAGCTTACCCTGATGTTTTCTTTTATGCGTTGCGGTGCTCACCCGCATCCCTGTTTGCAGCGTCGCTCATTCCGGAGGATGAGCGCTTGGCGGAACACGGGACCTCCGCGCGTGTGAGCCCCGCGGACTTCGTGCCTCCCCTGGAGACGTTGAGGGCGTGGCGCGGGATCGTGGGTGACGCGGCTGCCAGCGTCGACCAGCAAGCGCTGCAGGCCTACGAAGCGGGGCGCCTCGGGGACGCCTTCGAGGTGTCCGGTGTGAGGGTAAGTACTCATACGACCACGCCTGGGCCGGCTGAGCTTGCTAAGTCTCTCCCTTCTGCAGACACTCGTGCTGGGGCAGGCCTTGCAAACGGCCTATACTCGTGCCCAAAGAGCGCTTGAGGATAGGCTGCGGGCCACCGAGGAGGAGCTACGCGAAGCCTCGAGAGCCCGCTCTGCCCAGGATGCCCGCATCCGCCGGCTGGAAGCGGAATGCGCCGGAGCGAAGGCGCACGCCGACGGACTTGCTGCGTCGGCGCGGGAGTCAGCCGCAAAGGCTGCGCAGCAGGAGTTTGCGGCAGAGCGAGATGACTTTCTGCAATAGGTCGCCTCGCTAGAGAAGGAGAAAGGCGAACTCGCCCTGACTCTAGCGGAGCGCGACCGGACGCTTGGCGAGGCTTCGGTGGTTGCATGGGACGCCATGCAAGCGCTGATAAGCCATCTCCAAGGGCTTGTGGCCAACGTGCCGGACCACGCCTTCGGCCCGGAGGAGCTGTTGCGGACCCTCCGCTGGGTCGGAGATGCCGCCAACGTCGCGCGCAGCGCTGCGACGACCTTCGGCAACCACTGCGCGTACACATCGGCATGCCTGGTGTGCG
Source organism: Dendrocalamus latiflorus (assembly GCA_017311315.1). Classification (NCBI taxonomy): domain Eukaryota; kingdom Viridiplantae; phylum Streptophyta; class Magnoliopsida; order Poales; family Poaceae; genus Dendrocalamus; species Dendrocalamus latiflorus. The sequence continues at coordinate 22,271,999 of CM029630.1, forward strand.
CGCTCCAACAACACCGCGGTTGCCCGCACGTCGCCGGGCTAGAGGACCCTCAGCTGGAGATGCCCGGCGGGGCCGGAGTAATGTCCGGTGCCGTCCGCTCTGCTTGCCGCACCATCAAGCCCTTCTATGAACGGATCTGGGATTACGTCGGGGCAGACGCTGCGTGGGTCGAACTCCAGAAGTCGCTTTACGGGGAGGGGAGCCTCGGCCAATTCCTGGACGGGGTCCCTCGACGCGACGAGGGCGGCGCTGATGCCTCCGAAGGCGCCGGGAACTCGCAGGTGTGACGCCGTGGTGCCTAGGTGTAGGCGTGCGTTGTAATGTCCCCTCTTTTTGTGAATGAAGTGCGCACTTGCTTCATAAGTTCTGACTTTCGCCTATGTCCCGGGTAGCTTCCTTGCTGGGGCCGACTTCTTGCGGCCGACCTTGCGACCCGGCGACGCCTTCGACGCTGGCGAGGGCCAAAGAGTCGCTGAACTTTTGGGCGACCCGACCTTCTTCCGGCGGAACCCCGTCCTTATCGCGTGTTAAGGACGAGCCTGCCGAATAGCTACTTAGCGGCAGGGATGTTGGTGGGCCTCTATACTTTGAGATTTTCCCGATATATAGATCTTCTAACAATTAGGGCATGCGCGGTCGTGCTGTGCGGAGCCGAGTTCCCCATATTCCAAGTTCGCCGGTTAGTACTTCGTGGAGCGAGCGCGTGCGAAGGCAGTTGTTGACACTGCGATCTGCTGAAAGTCCGTAGACTGGCGCGTGCGAAGGCGGACCTCCACACTACGACCTGTTTAGAGTCCGTAGACTGACGCGTGTGAAGGCGGACCTCCGCACAACGACTTGTTTAGAGTCCGTAGACTGGCGCGTGCAAAGGCGGACCTCCGCACGACGACCTGTTTAAAGTCTCGTGGACTGGCATGTGCGAAGGTGGACCTCCGCACTACGACCAGTTTAAAGTCCGTAGACTAGCGCACACGAAGGCGGACCTCCGCACAACGACCTGTTTAAAGTCTCGTGGACTGGCGTGTGCGAAGGCGGACCTCCGCACTACGACCTGTTTAAAGTCCGTAGACTGGCGCGCGCGAAGGCGGACCTCCGCACGACGACCTGTTTAAAGTCTCGTGGACTGGCGTGTGCGAAGGTGGACCTTCGGCCCCCCACCCCGAGGTGGGGGCAGCCTCTGGTGTATCGCATATTCCGCGTGCGCGCCGACGCTGGGGCCAGCCTCTGGCGCGCAACGTCGGTACTCTGGAACTCCCGGAACTGGTTTCCGTAGTATCCTTTGCGTACACCTCCCGTGATGTGCGAAGGCGAGCCTCAATGCACTAAGGTGCGCGATTGGCAGCCACGCAAGAGTCGCGTGGTGTCACATCCCAAAATTTGGCTTTTCGAAAAATTTAAATTCAAATTAATTATTTTAAGGTAATTGGGTTTTACTTGGTTTTTATTTGCCTTTCTGGATTTTTCTGGAATTTAAAAACTATTTTCAGAATTTAAAAAGTAATTCAAAATATGAAAATTAAATATCAACAATAGTTGGAAATAATTTTATTAAGTCCTAAATATCTCCAGGAGCTTCTGTGAATTTTTCTGGAATTTTTGGAGGTATTTTCTTATTTTTCTGAGGCCTAAATAATTTTCTAGCCTTTTCTGAAAATCAAAATCAAATTCTGAAAATAAAATCCCTCCCTTTTTCCTCCAGCCGACGCGTGGACGGCCCAGATCCGCCCACGTCGCCGCTCGGCCTGATCCCGGCCGCACCTCCCTCCCCCTCGCTGTCCAGCGGGCCCGGCCCGTCAGCCGGCGGCCCCGCCTTCCCCTCCTCCTCGCCCGACGCGTGGACGGCTCGGAGGAGCCGCGTCTTCGCGCCCGGCCTCAATCCACCGCCCGATCTTTTCCCCGAGTCGCGTGGGGCAGCCATCCGCACCGCCCGCCCGCTCTCTCCTCTCTCTCACTGCACGCGGGGCCCACCTGTCGGATCCGTCGTCCCCGCGGAGCCGCCTCTTTCCTTTTCCTTCCCCCTCTTTCCTTTTTCGCCGGCCGACCGAGACCGCGCCGGATCCCGCCTTGCCTTACCCGGCCCCCTCGGTTTTGGAAGTCCCGGACGCCGCCGCGACCGAATCCCCGATCTCCCGGCCCCCTCGGTTTTGGAAGTCCCGGACGCCCCCTCGGTCTGCGCTGGCCACTGCCGCCTGGGCCCCACCTCTCTGTGCTATCTCTGACAAGTGGGCCCGGAGTCCAGTGGGTCCCATGTGTCAGAGGCTGAGCCGTGGGCTCACTGTCCAGTGGGTCCCACATGTCAGTGACCGCCAGTGGTTACTGTTCAGTGGGTCCCACCTGTCAGTCTCTCAAAATAAAAATAGAAATTAAAATTTAATTCTCCAGTGGGTCCCACCTGTCAGAAATTTCCGAATTTCTCGATTTATTCAAATCTGAGATTTTCAAATGAGCATAACTTTCTCATTTTAGCTCCAAATCCAGCCATTCAAATTTCTAAATTCATCTAAAATCATAATCTATCCAACTATGGCCTCTGTTGAATTTTTGGATTTTATTTGAATTTTCATTTGTATTTATTTGTTTTGTTGCTTCGTCTTTCCTCGCGTAGATTCCAACGTTGTCGACGATCTCTCTACACAGCAGCAAGAAGACCCAGAAACCCTGCAAGAAGGCAAGTCTCCTTTGATCATCTTGAATCTATGATTTTGAAATGTTTTAATTATTTTAAATGTTATGCATTGCTATTTACATAAAATGATAATTCAAATCTTAAGGTAGTAGTTAATCCAACCTTGTTATGCCCTCCATTGGAATTGATTGTCATGTACCCTTGTCACCCTAAAACTTCCTTTGTCTCATTAATGAGATTATTATTTATTCTTTGACAATGATAGTATGGTAGTATAATGCTTAGTCATGCTAAATATATACCCTTGGAACTTTGAAACTGGGAAATTATGATTTACTGTTGAAACCCTTGTGTTTACAAAGTTGTGGTGATTGGAGTTACCACTGTTTCCTTTAAAATAAAATAAAAATGTGAAAGATGGTTTAGATTAGGGTGGATGGTTGGTTTGGCTTGGTGCAGTTAGCACGAGATCTTGTTAAGCGTATGTTCCACCCTAGTCAATTAAGGACCGACGCTTGTGTTTGTCCAGACTGAGCACTAACCGTACAACCACAAGTCTATATGGGTACGACCTAGCTGACTAACTTATGATAGTCTAGTTTAGGTGCCACCAGTGGAAAGTGGGTGCCAGGGATGGACTGGTTATTCACAGTGAGGGACAGGGATTTACTGTACTCATATGGCGCAAGAGGGGACTTCAGATTGGGCGGATTTAACCCTTCTGCGGTGAAACCTCAGCGGGTGGTATCTAGCTAGATTAGAGTAAGGTAAAGGCTTTGTGGTATTTTATCTGGGTCTCATGCCAAGGAAGCGTGTTGACTTTTAGGATAATTTATCTCTTGTGGGTAAAGTTGTACAACCTCTGCAGAGTGTAAAACTATTCGAATAGCTGTGCCCACGGTCAAGGGCGGGCAAGGAATGCATTCACATGGTAGATTTCTGGTTTTGGATTTAAAAACAAAAGATTTGTATTCCGAGGGTGGAGGGAACTCTCGGAAGGGAATCCTGGCGGATGGAGCCAGAGAGGGTGGATGGAACCCGCAGTTTAAAACTTGACCAATGGTAATTGGTTAGATAGTGTTGGTAGTTGGAACCTTCACTAGAAAATTAATTCTGTTAAAACATTTACTTCATTAAATGTTGCCTTCGAAAATAACTAGTAGTAAGTGAGATTTCAAATATTGCTTTGTGCAAAAGAAACATATGGCCCTCCTTTGTTAAGCCTTGCATCTATGCATTTTTCCCAAGACTTGCGGAGTACTTTATGTACTCACATGCTACACTTAAAAATAACATCTCAGAGGAAGTTGAAGCTCAGGAAGGTGACTACGACTACTGCTTCGCGTGTGGCTGTGAGGGATTCTTCCCGGAGGACTAGGTCGCGCTTCCCCAGTCAGTTGCCTGTGGCGAATTGATGGGTCGTCCTCGAGTTTTATTTGCTTCCGCTTTATTTCTTGTGTGCGAGGTCTTGAACCTCCATTGTAATAATGAGACCCTGTGGTCAGTACTCTTATTTACTGTAATAAATCGTTGTTGGTGATGTTTTCCATTCTGTTTGACTGTGTGCACTAGCTTTGATCTGGGACTAGTGCTGTAATACACAGAGGGTCCGGGTTTGATAATCCGGGGGCCCGACAGAGATGGTATCAGAGCCAATTTGACTGTAGGACGTGACCTAGATTAGGAATGGCAAACCATAAGGACTTATATTTATAAAAAGAGTATATTAATAATGTGTAAGCTTCTTTGCTTCTACTCTCTTCCTACTTAGAATCTCGTTCTTGTCTCCAACTCCATTTGTTAAAACTTTTACTAATCTTTTCTTTCACTCAACTTTGTAGATGGCTGGTTCATCCTCCGCTGCCCCGTGGGACTACTACTCACATGGAGAGGATGCTGGAGCATTCGCTAGCCTTCTCTAGCAGCTGATGCAGTGTTTGGAGTACCGTCAGCCGCCCATCTTCAGGGGTCGGAAGACGCGGATCCTGGATCGAGACTCTTGGACGATGGAGGTATTCCTATATGCACGGGAAGAGGAATTCAAGTCCCACACCTACCCCATCAAGCACCCTCGGTCCCGCTGTTTCGACGCTGTCCAGGACGCAGCACGCCTCGCCATTGACGAGTTGTGCCACCTGCACAAGGATGCTGTACATCAGTCCCCTTTTTGCTTCTTCATCAACCCCAGGGTAGGACAGAGGTATCCAGATCCCTTTGATATTCCAGCTGACGATCCTCGACTATCACATCAGGTGCAGCTCACCCAGGCGATGGCAGTCACTTATGCTAGAGCCCAGGAGGAGATTGGACAACTTCGGATGCTTCTCACTTCCAGCTACCAGCATTCAGACACGCTTTGCGCGCAGCTTCTCTAGAGCCAGGCAGCTGAGTTTGAGTTGGGACGTCTTCGGGCCGCAGCCGACTACGCGCCGTCTTCACCCATAGTTGATTACACGCCGTCTTCCCCAGTACCAGCTGTCATCCCCAACAACCCGCACCAGCTCGACTTTCAGGACTCCACATCAGACTTACCGCACGCAAGAAGGTGCGACGCCCCAGTCTGCCACCTGTCATCACTCTCAAGAAGCGCAAGCCTTCTCCTTCGCGTTCTCGGTCGACTGCCTCCAGTCGTAACCGTGCCTCAGCCGAGTGTGACTGTTCACGTCACCACGTGAGAGAGCGCCAGGAAGACCCGGAGGAGGATCCAGAAGAGGACCCGGAAGAAGACCCTGAGGAGCGCGTCTTTGGAGAGGATTAGTAGTCTTTTGAGTCAGTAGTACCCAAATAAAATGTCCGCGTCCTTAGAACGCTTATTGTTATGTTTTGGTGTGCTAGATGGACTGTACCAGGCCTATGTGCACTTGTGGTGCAGCCATCCTTGGAGTTATCTTGATTTTAATAAAAGTTTTCCCCTAAGTGGTTGCTAGTTCTTTCTTGTGTGTTGGCTTGGGATGTGATTTAGTTCCCCTAATCTCTTACCTTTGCTAATTCCCTCTTACCTTCTACTAACCTAAACCGCTTCAGATGGTGAACACGAGGAGCAACCCTGGCAGCAGCCGTGACGCCAACAATCAGCCAGAAGACAACATTCCACCGCCTCCCGGTCAGGCCCCCAACTTGGAGCAAATGATGGCTATGCAGCTGCAGTTACTTCAAGCTCTCGCCCAGAACCAAGTGCAGCCAGCCCAGCATGCACCCAACCAGGCACCTCAGTCTAAGTTGGGAGAATTCATGAGGACAAGGCCTCCCACTTTTGCTGGATCAGTGGATCCCCTGGAGGCAGATGATTGGATCAAGGATGTGGAAAGAAAATTGGTCCTAGCTCAGTGCAACGATAATGAAAAGGTGCTGTATGCTGCTCACCAGCTCAAGGGAATGGCTGCCAACTGGTGGGAAAACTACCGCGCCGCCCATCAAAATGCACAAGCCATCACTTGGGAGGAGTTTGTCGAAGCTTTCCGCACTGCCCATATTCCTACGGGAATAATGGAAATGAAGAAGAGAGAATTCTACCAACTACAACAGGGAAACCTCAGTGTTTCCGAATACCTGAGCAAGTTCGCCCAACTGTCCAGGTATGCATCTGAAGAGGTCACATCGGATGCGACCAAGATTTGGAGGTTCACGCAGGGACTTGACCCCAACCTTAAGGTGCAGCTGGTATCCAATGACTTCCCAACCTTCCAGCACCTAGTGAACAAGGCCTTTGTCCAAGAAGATGCTCAGCGCCAGCTGTACGAAAATCGGAAGAGGAAGTTTCAAGCACAGCAAGGAGCAAGCAGCTCTCGATTCCGCCCCAACGCACCTCACTATCACAAGCTCTCAGAGTCAAGCGTGCCGAGGACTCCCTTTTCAGGACCCCGCCCAAATCCACAAACTCCCCGGGCAAACAATGGTGGCCAACCCCCGCAGAACAAGACTTCAGCAGCAGGAGTGCAGTGCTTTAACTGCAAGAACATGGGGCACTATGCCAGCAACTGTCCCCAGAAACGCCCAGCAATGACTCCAGTTCGTTTCAATCTGGGGACTACGCCAGCAAGAGCTCCGACTACAGGTCAAGGCCGTGGGGCACCACAGACCCCAAGGACTCCACAAGTGGTGAGCAGAGGGCATCTCAACCATGTGACCGCGGAAGCAGCCCAGGATGCACCCGACGTAGTTCTGGGTAAGTTTCTTGTCAACTCAGTAATTGCATCAGCATTATTTGATTCTGGAGCTTCGCATTCTTTTGTGTCAAAAGATGTGGTGGGAAGGTATAATTGGGATGTGAGTAAACTACAGAACCCCATGCTAGTCCAGTCCCCTGGAAAGGAAATGAGGACTAACACAGTTTGCCTTGACGCAACTGTGGATATAAATGGAGTTAAGTTCTTAGCGAATCTTATTATAATAGACTCCAAGGGTTTAGATGTAATACTTGGAATGGATTGGTTAACCAAGTATAAAGGACAGATAGATTGTGCTGACCGAGCTGTTACAATCACTAACTCTGATGGGATTCAAGTAAGGTATAAGTCAAACTCCCTTACCCAGAGCAGGTGTAGTTTGAACAGCGTAAAGGGAGTGACTCTGGAAAAAGTACCTATAGTGAGTGAGTACCCAGATGTATTCCCTGAAGATTTGCCCGGAATGCCGCCAGACAGGGAAGTAGAATTTGTCATCAACCTAGTACCTGGAACAGCTCCAATTTCCAAGAGACCTTATCGGATGTCTGCAAATGATTTGGCGGAAGTTAAGAAACAAATTGAAGAGCTACAGGATAAAGGATTTGTAATGCCAAGCTCGTCACCTTGGGGAGCACCAGTACTGCTAGTAAAGAAGAAAGATGGTAGTCTTCGCATGTGTGTGGACTATCGATCATTGAATGATGTGACTATTAAGAACAAGTACCCTTTACCCAGAATAGATGATCTGTTTGATCAGTTGAAAGGATCATGTGTATTCTCTAAGATTGACCTTCGATCAGGATATCACCAATTGAAGTTAAGACCAGAGGACATACCCAAGACCGCATTTGCCACCCGTTATGGATTGTATGAGTATACAGTGATGTCTTTCGGTCTAACCAATGCCCCAGCATACTTCATGAATCTGATGAATAAGGTGTTCATGGAATATTTGGATAAGTTTGTGGTTGTATTCATCGACGATATTTTGATATATTCCAAGAATGAGGAAGAACATGCCGAACATTTGAGGATAGTTTTGGAAAAGCTCCGAGAAAATCAGTTGTATGCCAAGTTCAGTAAGTGTGAGTTTTGGTTGAAGAAAGTAGCTTTCTTGGGCCATGTGATTTCGGCAGGAGGAGTATCCGTAGACCCGGAGAAAGTTAATGATGTGCTCAATTGGACACAACCAAAGTCAGTATCCGAGATCAGAAGTTTTCTTGGATTGGCTGGTTACTATCGTCGATTTATTGAAGGTTTCTCCAAGCTTGCAAGACCTCTCACCCAGTTGCTGAAGAAGGAAAAGAAGTTTGAATGGAGTAAACCATGCGAGGATAGTTTCCAAGAGCTGAAGAAGAGGTTAACTTCTGCACCAGTGTTGACGCTTCCGGACATTAGGAAGGATTTCGAAGTCTTCTGTGATGCGTCAAGGCAGGGACTAGGCTGTGTACTGATGCAAGAAAGAAAGGTAGTAGCATATGCCTCAAGGCAGCTGCGACCCCATGAAGGAAATTACCCAACGCATGATTTAGAGCTCGCTGCCGTAGTGCATGCACTGAAAATATGGAGGCATTACTTGATTGGTAACCGTTGTGAAATTTACACGGATCACAAGAGTTTGAAATATATATTCACTCAACCCGATCTCAACATGAGGCAAAGGAGATGGCTTGAGTTAATAAAGGATTATGATATTGGAATACATTATCACCCAGGAAAGGCTAATGTGGTAGCAGATGCCTTGAGCAGAAAGAGTTATTGTGCCAAGCTGAGGATTAAGGACAGTATGCCTGCCCTTCAAGAAGAGTTCCAACGGCTCAACCTAGAAGTAGTGGAGGAAGGATTTCTAGCCACTTTGGAAGTTCAACCAACCTTAGAAGATCAAATCAGAGCGGCTCAAAAGGAGGACAAGTATGTCCAGGAGATCAAGGATAATATGAAGAAAGGGAAAGCCTCCGGATTTTCAGAGGATGAAGAAGGTACCCTTTGGTTTGGGAAAAGAATTATTGTACCTGAAAAGAAAGAGGTAAAGGAGTTAATATTGAAGGAAGCCCATGAATCTGGATATTCAATTCATCCTGGGAGTACCAAGATGTACCAAGATCTCAAGGAGAGGTATTGGTGGTCAAGTATGAAACGAGAAATTGCAGAATACGTAGCCTTGTGCGATGTATGCCAACGGATTAAAGCTGAACACCAGAGACCTGCTGGACTTCTGCAGCCATTGCAGATCCCTGAGTGGAAATGGGAAGAAATTGGTATGGATTTTATAACTGGATTACCAAGAACCAAAACAGGGCACGATTCAATTTGGGTTATAGTGGATCGTTTGACAAAAGTCGCCCATTTCATTCCAGTAAAGACCACATACTCCGGGGATAGACTTGCAGAGTTGTACATGTCAAGAATTGTGTGCTTGCATGGGATTCCAAAGAAGATTGTGTCAGATCGAGGAACCCAGTTCACTTCGAGATTTTGGCAAAAGCTACATGAACTTTTGGGCACAAACTTAAACTTTAGTACAGCTTATCATCCACAGACAGATGGTCAAACAGAAAGAGTAAATCAAATCCTGGAAGACATGTTGAGAGCTTGTGTACTGGCAAACAAGAGTAATTGGGATCAGAGTTTGCCCTATGCAGAGTTCTCCTACAACAATAGTTATCAATCCAGTTTGCAAATGTCTCCGTTCGAAGCCCTATACGGCAGGAAGTGTAGGACTCCATTGTATTGGAAGGAAACAGGAGAAGGACAAGTGTTTGGACCAGATGTGCTGAAGCAAGCAGAAGAACAGGTTCGTCTAATCCAATACAGATTAAAAACAGCACAAACCAGACAGAAGAGCTATGCGGACAATCGCCGTAGAAGCTTAGAATTCATACCTGGGGATCATGTTTATTTGAAGGTGTCACCTCTCAAAGGAATGAGACGTTTTGGAGTCAGTGGAAAGCTAGCTCCCAGATTCATTGGACCTTTTCCTGTTGTGGCGAAACGAGGAGAAGTTGCTTACCAGTTGGAGCTTCCACCACAGCTGTCAAAGGTGCATGACGTCTTCCATGTGTCTCAGCTAAGAAAGTGTCTTAGAGTTCCAGAAGAGCAGATGCCTCTAGATGAAATAAATGTAAAGGAGGACCTCACCTATCCAGAATATCCAGTCAAGATATTGGAGGAAGCAGAGCGCCGTACGCGCAGCAAGGTTATCAAGTTCTGTAAAGTGCAGTGGAGCAACCATTCAGAATCGGAAGCAACTTGGGAGCGTGAAGAGGATCTAAAAGAAGAGTTCCCTGACCTTTTTCCCAGTCCATCCGAATCTCGGGGTCGAGATTCTTTCTAAGGGGGGTAGGTTTGTCACATCCCAAAATTTGGCTTTTTGAAAAATTTAAATTCAAATTAATTATTTTAAGGTAATTGGGTTTTACTTGGTTTTTATTTGCCTTTCTGGATTTTTCTGGAATTTAAAAACTATTTTCAGAATTTAAAAAGTAATTCAAAATATGAAAATTAAATATCAACAATAGTTGGAAATAATTTTATTAAGTCCTAAATATCTCCAGGAGCTTCTGTGAATTTTTCTGGAATTTTTGGAGGTATTTTCTTATTTTTCTGAGGCCTAAATAATTTTCTAGCCTTTTCTGAAAATCAAAATCAAATTCTGAAAATAAAATCCCTCCCTTTTTCCTCCAGCCGACGCGTGGACGGCCCAGATCCGCCCACGTCGCCGCTCGGCCTGATCCCGGCCGCACCTCCCTCCCCCTCGCTATCCAGCGGGCCCGGCCCGTCAGCCGGCGGCCCCGCCTTCCCCTCCTCCTCACCCGACGCGTGGACGGCTCGGAGGAGCCGCGTCTTCGCGCCCGGCCTCAATCCACCGCCCGATCTTTTCCTCGAGCCGCGTGGCAGCCATCCGCACCGCCCGCCCGCTCTCTCCTCTCTCTCACTGCACGCGGGGCCCACCTGTCGGATCCGTCGTCCCCGCGGAGTCGCCTCTTTCCTTTTCCTTCCCCTCTTTCCTTTTTCGCCGGCCGACCGAGACCGCGCCGGATCCCGCCTTGCCTTACCCGGCCCCCTCGGTTTTGGAAGTCCCGGACGCCGCCGCGACCGAATCCCCGATCTCCCGGGCTCCCCTTCCATCGGCGCCCCCTCTTTCCCGTTTCTCCCCTTTCCTTCCTTTTTCCGGCCGACACACCGGCGAGCAATTGCGCGCCCGTGTCCCCTCCTCCGCCCCTATAAATAGCTCCCTCGGCTCCGCCTCCTCCCGCACCACCTCCCAGAGCACTCCACCTCTCACCCTAAGCCCCGAGCGCCGTCGCACCGCGAGTTTCCCGTGCGCCCACGGTAGGTACTCCGGCGAGCCTTCGCCGCCGCCTCGGTCGTCTCCGGAGCCCGCCGTCGCCACCTCGAGCTTCCTCGCGCCCGGGCGAACCTCCCCGACACCTCAGCCGCCCCTCCCCGCCGCCGGAGCGCCGTCGCGCCGGAGGACCCGAGCCAGCTCCGCCACCTCCTCGTCGCCGGCCTTCTCCGCTCGTCGCCGCACCTCGTCGACCCCTCCAACCGAACCCCCTTCGCTCAAGGATTGCATTTCACGCGTCACCCGAACCCCTCCGACCCTCCCTCGCCGCCGACGACCCTGCCTCCGGTCACCTTCCCCGGCCTCCCCTCTGGCAGGTAACTCAAAAGGTTTGATTGCCCTATATGGGTAGGCAAAGCCTCCCCGCTCACTTGGCTATCACCGCTCGCTCTCCCCTCCCCCGACTCCCTCGGCGCGCGTTCGAGCCCTCGGTTCCGCGCGCGGAGGTTGAGTTTTTCGTTTATTTTCCGGGCTGACAAGTGGGTCCCACCCGTCAGCGGCCGCCGGTCTGCGCTGGCCACTGCCGCCTGGGCCCCACCTCTCTGTGCTATCTCTGACAAGTGGGCCCGGAGTCCAGTGGGTCCCATGTGTCAGAGGCTGAGCCGTGGGCTCACTGTCCAGTGGGTCCCACATGTCAGTGACCGCCAGTGGTTACTGTTCAGTGGGTCCCACCTGTCAGTCTCTCAAAATAAAAATAGAAATTAAAATTTAATTCTCCAGTGGGTCCCACCTGTCAGAAATTTCCGAATTTCTCGATTTATTCAAATCTGAGATTTTCAAATGAGCATAACTTTCTCATTTTAGCTCCAAATCCAGCCATTCAAATTTCTAAATTCATCTAAAATCATAATCTATCCAACTATGGCCTCTGTTGAATTTTTGGATTTTATTTGAATTTTCGTTTGTATTTATTTGTTTTGTTGCTTCGTCTTTCCTCGCGTAGATTCCAACGTTGTCGACGATCTCTCTACACAGCAGCAAGAAGACCCAGAAACCCTGCAAGAAGGCAAGTCTCCTTTGATCATCTTGAATCTATGATTTTGAAATGTTTTAATTATTTTAAATGTTATGCATTGCTATTTACATAAAATGATAATTCAAATCTTAAGGTAGTAGTTAATCCAACCTTGTTATGCCCTCCATTGGAATTGATTGTCATGTACCCTTGTCACCCTAAAACTTCCTTTGTCTCATTAATGAGATTATTATTTATTCTTTGACAATGATAGTATGGTAGTATAATGCTTAGTCATGCTAAATATATACCCTTGGAACTTTGAAACTGGGAAATTATGATTTACTGTTGAAACCCTTGTGTTTACAAAGTTGTGGTGATTGGAGTTACCACTGTTTCCTTTAAAATAAAATAAAAATGTGAAAGATGGTTTAGATTAGGGTGGATGGTTGGTTTGGCTTGGTGCAGTTAGCACGAGATCTTGTTAAGCGTATGTTCCACCCTAGTCAATTAAGGACCGACGCTTGTGTTTGTCCAGACTGAGCATTAACCGTACAACCACAAGTCTATATGGGTACGACCTAGCTGACTAACTTATGATAGTCTAGTTTAGGTGCCACCAGTGGAAAGTGGGTGCCAGGGATGGACTGGTTATTCACAGTGAGGGACAGGGATTTACTGTACTCATATGGCGCAAGAGGGGACTTCAGATTGGGCGGATTTAACCCTTCTGCGGTGAAACCTCAGCGGGTGGTATCTAGCTAGATTAGAGTAAGGTAAAGGCTTTGTGGTATTTTATCTGGGTCTCATGCCAAGGAAGCGTGTTGACTTTTAGGATAATTTATCTCTTGTGGGTAAAGTTGTACAACCTCTGCAGAGTGTAAAACTATTCGAATAGCTGTGCCCACGGTCAAGGGCGGGCAAGGAATGCATTCACATGGTAGATTTCTGGTTTTGGATTTAAAAACAAAAGATTTGTATTCCGAGGGTGGAGGGAACTCTCGGAAGGGAATCCTGGCGGATGGAGCCAGAGAGGGTGGATGGAACCCGCAGTTTAAAACTTGACCAATGGTAATTGGTTAGATAGTGTTGGTAGTTGGAACCTTCACTAGAAAATTAATTCTGTTAAAACATTTACTTCATTAAATGTTGCCTTCGAAAATAACTAGTAGTAAGTGAGATTTCAAATATTGCTTTGTGCAAAAGAAACATATGGCCCTCCTTTGTTAAGCCTTGCATCTATGCATTTTTCCCAAGACTTGCGGAGTACTTTATGTACTCACATGCTACACTTAAAAATAACATCTCAGAGGAAGTTGAAGCTCAGGAAGGTGACTACGACTACTGCTTCGCGTGTGGCTGTGAGGGATTCTTCCCGGAGGACTAGGTCGCGCTTCCCCAGTCAGTTGCCTGTGGCGAATTGATGGGTCGTCCTCGAGTTTTATTTGCTTCCGCTTTATTTCTTGTGTGCGAGGTCTTGAACCTCCATTGTAATAATGAGACCCTGTGGTCAGTACTCTTATTTACTGTAATAAATCGTTGTTGGTGATGTTTTCCATTCTGTTTGACTGTGTGCACTAGCTTTGATCTGGGACTAGTGCTGTAATACACAAAGGGTCCGGGTTTGATAATCCGGGGGCCCGACACGTGGGATCGGCGTCCACGTCTGATTTATACTCCGGGGAGTACGCACAAGGATGGAGTCCCTGGCGTGCGTGGGGTTCGCGTCTTGTTTATTCTCAGTAGAGTGCGCAAGGAGAACACCCGCGTCTTATTTATACTCTGTAGAGTGCGTGGGGTCGACATCCACGTCATTTTTATACTCCGAAGAGTACGCACAAGAACGAAGTCCCTGGCGTGCGCGGGGTTCGCGTCTTGTTTATACTCAGTAGAGTGCGCAGGGAGAACATCCGCGTCTTATTTATACTCCGTAGAGTGCGTGGGGTCGACATCCACGTCATTTTTATACTCCGAAGAGTACGCACAAGGACGAAGTCCCTGGCGTGCGCGGGGTTCGCGTCTTGTTTATACTCAGTAGAGTGCGCAGGGAGAACATCCGCGTCTTATTTATACTCCGTAGAGTGCGTGCAGAGGCATCCCCCCACGTCTTTGTTTATACTCATGCCCGTGTCTTTGACGGAGAGTGCACACGCGAACGTGCGTCTTCGTTTATACTCATGCCCGCGTCTTTGACGGAGAGTGCACACGCGAACGTGCGTCTTCGTTTATACTCATGCCCGTGTCTTTGACGGAGAGTGCACACGCGAACGTGCATCTTCGTTTATACTCATGCCCGGGTCTTTGACGGAGAGTGCACACGCGAACGTGCGTCTTTGTTTATACTCATGCCCGTGTCTTTGACGGAGAGTGCACATGTGAATGTGCATCTTTGGTTTATACTCATGCCCGTACCCCTGGCTACGGAGAGTGCACACGCGAACGTGCGTCTTTGGTTTATACTCATGGCCATACCCCTGGCTACGGAGAGTGCACACGCGAACGTGCGTCTTTGGTTTATACTCATGCCCGTACCCCTGGCTACGGAGAGTGCACACGTGAACGTGCGTCTTTGGTTTATACTGCGGGAGCACACGCGTAGGCGAGGCCTCCGCGTGTGCTCACCGCGCACTTCCGCACAGCGGTAATATGTTGGCGACAAACGGAACTTTATTACATTCCCGTTTGCGCGGGTAAGCGATTACATACGACCGGGGGGGTACTAACCGTTTGTGCTCAGCGCGGCCGGAGCCTCTAGTAGATTCGTTATCGGCAGGGCTTGCGGAGTCGCCTCCGGATGGCGCCGTGGGCCCTCGCACGACGGCACCGATCCTAGGTGTGCCGCTACCCACCGCGACGGGGACATCTGGTGCTGTGCTCGATGCGCCGGGCCATGTCCTGGTCGCCCCGAACGGTAATATGCTCTCTTGATTCTTGTTTAAACTATGTGTTTATGGCAGAGGTCATCTGCAAATTGAGTTGTTATATGTTGTGGTGTATTGTTTTCCAGTTAGGAAAAGAAAATGATTGTTTTGGTCTGTCGAGTGATTTTCACTCTTGGCTCGTGCAGTGTGGTTTTTCCAAATGTCTATTTGGAGAGTGTGAATGGTTTTGTTGTGAATCCTTTGTTTTGGATTGTGGTCCTTTGAAGGAAGGTTGTTTGCTAGTATGTTGCTTGAGAATCCTTTATTCCTCTTTTGGTTGGGTTCCTTCTGCGAAGTTATTGTTCGTGCTTTGAGTAATGTTATGAGTGGAATCTGTGGTTGAATTCTTTAAAAGGGGTACAATGTATTATCCCGATTATAATAAACAGAGGAAAATGTTGTAGGAAGGAGCATGGTATTAGATAGTGGCTTGATAGTTGTGGCGGAGAATTTTGTGAGAACGGCAGGATCTGTTGGCCGCTCAGAGCCGACAAAAGAGTTGCGGGTGCTCCCTTCGGATGTTCTATCCTTGGGATGCTCTTTCTTGTGGTTGTTCTTTCCTTCATTGCTCTTTTCTTTGCTGTTCTCTTGGTTTGTGCTTTGAGGAGTTAGATTCGAGGACGAATCCTTTTTAGGTGGGGAGAATGTAATATCCTGAACGTCTTTACGGCGTAAGTTTTTAAAATAATCGCGGAGTCGCCGGTTTTTCGGTAAATCGCGGGAAGGAAAAAAATAAAAATTGTAGAACAGTGTAAAATGAATAAAATAAATTAAAAATTAAATTAAAACCTCTGAGTGGGCTGCCTGGGGAGTGGGCCGACCGCCTTGGGCCGGAGGCCCAAGGGGTGGCCGCACCTCCCCTCCCCCTCCCCAAAAACCCTAGCCCTTTTTCTCCCCCCTCTCCCATCCCTTTGCAGCTGCCACCCCCCCTTCCTCCACCCCCTGGGCGCAGCCCTCTTCCCCCCTCCATCACCCCCCCCCCCCCCCACAAGTGCTACTGCCATTGGAGCCAAGGAGAGGAAGGAGAAGGAGAAGAAGGAAGGAGAAGGAAGAAGGAGAAGAGGAGGAGGAAAAAAAGGGGTGATCCATCATCTAGGTAATTTTTCCTCATCCCAAACCCTCTGTTCTATGGAATAATTAGGGTTCTTGGCACGGATTTTGAAGGTAGTTAATAGATTAATTGCCCGATTAGAGATTAGCTGATGTCTGCCTGTAGATTGATTCGCGCAGCGTGTCTGTTCGTGAGGTTTTGACCTAGTAAAAGAAGTTTCCTGCAGACCTTCCCAAAAGGAAAGTTGTAGAGGACTTCCAGACGCATCTTCTGTATTTTTTTCGGAATTTTATGCCTTGTTATCTGGGAGTTAAAGGGTGGGGAATACTTCTGTTCCTCAGGCGAGCAGATTGGTACAGACTGATGGTAATCTGGGAATTAGAGATCGTAAATGATTTTTATGACCATGTACGTAATTGAGAAAGTTGTAGATAATTTAGAGATCTAGCTTCTGTATAAAATTCAGAATTTGTAGACCCTTTTACTGATAGTGGGACGCATTTGTTTATTGCTGTCCAATCTGCCAGAACAGAGTTCTTCCTCTGTTTTGGGGCATTAAATTACACCTAGCTGTGATCAAAATAAAAATAGGTGTTATACATGAAAAATGTAGGCTTTTAAGTGGTGAATCCAGAGAGATATCGTTTTCTGTAAATGGATCAATATTTTTAAAGTTACGAAAATGTTAAGCAGCGCTGCAGCAGAGGGCAATTTGCTGAATTGTTGAGCGGAGAGGAGTTTGTGCGGGTTCGGGGTTCTAGCGACGTTTTTAATTATTAATGTCATGTTTGTATGCTGTAGCTGTGTGCTGAGAGTTGCCTTTTGGACAGGTGGTCTTGTCCCTGAGCGCTCTTGATTTTACTTCGCTTCGTCGGTTTGAGGCAAGTAAACGTAGCGGTGGTTGCTACCGTTTAACTTGTTATTCCTTCTACTTGCAGTTTACATTATTATCGTAATTTGATACATTATGCCGTGATTGCATGATAATTTAATTGTGGAGATGGTAGCAAGTACTTATTCATTGATATGTTGATAATCTGCTAGTAGCCATGTGGAAATCTTGCTTAATGTTATAATGTGGAACATGAAAATAACATGTGGTGGATGTGGATATGTTGTGAGCATGTTGATGCTCCTTTGAGGATGGATTAATGTGATTTGTGATTATCATATCATATCATATGTGGATGTCGCCGCACATAGCCGCGACCGTACCGGTACAGCATCGTATATTGCCGTAATACGATGCACCTCTTATCCCGCGGGAAGCATCGTATATTGCCGTAATACGATGCACCTCAAATCCTGCCCTGGAAAGAGTGATGTGGAGCATAGCATTCATATGCATTACATTGTGGAAAGATTCATTTGCATACATATGCAATATGTTGTGGTGAAGTTATTTTGTGGAATATTCAACTCATAGTTGTAATGTGGATTATACAACTTCATAGTTGTAATGTGGAATTGGCTCATGTGAGCTATTTGTGGTATGAGGATTATGGTTGTGGACGTGGAATGGGGTTCATCCCTTGTGTACGGTAAGGGTTGTGATTATGGCATGAGATTCTTTTCTCTTGTATTAATTGTTGATAACAATTGTGGATGTGAGAAATAATAAAGTGTTGAAGTAAAACATACATATGTTTTATTGCTTTTGCTAGTGGTAGTGGTTGAGAATTTAAAGTAGTCAAACAAGATTTATTTGTTAATGCTTTAACGTCATTGATGGTGATTTGAGGTTGAGGATAATAACATTGTAATTGTGGAAGAATGTTGATGATTAATCTATTGCGGTTTGTGGAAGATTAAATGTTTCATTTGCATTTAATTGTGGAAGAATGTTGATGATTAACCTATTGTGGTTTGTGGAAGATTAAATGTTTCATTTGCATTTAATTGTGGATAAAATGACTGCATTCATATGCCAATTAAATCTGAAATTGAAGAGGTATGATTCATGAAAATTTGTGGTGGTTTAATAATTATGGACATGAATTATGATTGTAGTTGTATGGAATTATAAATGATGATGTATAATTGTTTGTAGTTTGAATAGCCTGTTAAACAGTTTGCTTGCTGAGATTTTTATCTCACCCTTGTTTCCCCCTCCCTACAGGTGGACTTTGAGCATGCATGGGAAGGGTAGAACGGCACCACACTGATGCACGTGAATCATATTTTTATGCTGTAATAAAGTTGAAAGGATTCTAAACCTTGCATAGCTTTGTTTACATTATCTTAATAATGTTAAATTTGTGAACTATGTTTTAGATTAAAATGTTGGAGGATGTTTTAAATAGTGAATTGCTATCACTATCCTGTTATTCCTTAGTTGTTTATGCTTCCGCTTATACTATCTTGTTTAGTAATTGTTGCCAGTTTATTTTATCTTGTAAATTGGCTCGTTGTAGAGCAGTTTTAGTAGCATCCCAGGGTAATGTGGGTCCTGGGGTGTTACAGTTGGTATCAGAGCCAGGCATACTTGGCCGAGGGCCCGTAGAGGTTGTCCTCCGAAGCCTTGTAGCGGAACTCCCGATGGGCCGAGGCGATTTCGGGGGATCCCCATCTGGTCGAAGGCTACCGCGAACACAATGTTCGCGGAACTGCCGCCATCGACCAGGGCCCGTCCCACGTCGCATCCCGCTATAACAACTCGGACGACCAGGGGGTCGTGGTGGGGAAGCTCCACGCCTTCGGCATCGGCGGGGCTGAACGTGACCTCGTGTTGTGCCCAGTCCGGCGGTGCCTGTGCTGGATATGCCGCCACGTGGTGTAGCCTCCGCACGTAGGCCTTCCGCTGCTGTGCCGAGGCGAACTCCAACGAGGAGCCTCCGGAGATGACGTTGATAATCCTTCGGTGGGTGGCGTCCGGAGCCTGTAGCTGCAGAAAGCCCTCCTGAGGCTGCCGTACGTGGGCCTGAATCCGCAGAGGACCCTCATGGGGCTGCGTCCCTTGTGCCTGAATGTGCACGGGGGCTTTGTATGGGTGCTGTACGTGGGCCACCACGGGCGAGCGTGCTTCCGGGTTCCTCTCCCTGGTGACGCTGTCGCGGAGCGCCGCGATGGAGGTGCACGTGCGGGTGTCGTGGTTGCCACGACCGTGGACTGCGCACCACAGCCCCTGGTGTTGGTCTTCGTAATCTCCACGACCTTTATCATCGCAGCCCCGGCCACGGCCGCGCCCCCGGCCTCAGCGTCCCCGACCGCCCCGGCCTGCGGGAGCACCTTCGTCGGAACCGCCTTCGATGTCGAGGACGTACCGGCCTCGCCGCGACTTCTGCTGGCCACGCTTGGGCCTATCGGACGACTCCTTGTGCGGGGCGTCCCTGCGGTCGGACGCATCCCTGGACGACTGCTGCTTACGTTTTCCCTTCGAAGAACCGTCCTTCGGCGGATCTTCGGCTTTTGCCGAGGCACCGGCCTGGTTGGTGTCGGAGTCGTCACCTTGCCTTCGCCGTGCGTCCTCTTCCGCCCTGGCGTATTCCTCTATTTTGTCGAAGAGCTTCGTCACTGTCTTAATTGGCTTCCGTGCGTTGTACTCGGCCATCGGGCCCGGGCGAAGACCCTGTATGGCTGCATTGACAACGGTGGTTTCATTAACATCTTTGACTTGACAACGTATCTTCGCGAAGCGTTTGAAGTAGTCCCGAAGCTTCTCCGAAGGTTTCTGCTTTACGGCGAAGAGCTGGTCCGCGTCGACCCGCTCGACATAATTTCCTTGAAAGTTGTTGTGAAGACGGTCGCGGATCTGCTCCCACGCGTAGATGGAGTTCGGCTCTATGGTAAAAAACCAGGAGAGCGCCACTCCTTGCAGCGCGAGGGGGAGTCCCTTCGCCTTTGTGGTGTCATCTCCACCTGCGGCCTCGATTATGGTTTCGTATACGCGCACGAACTCGTGGGGGTCCGTGTCGCCTTTGTAGGGCTCGATGACACTGGGGAACTTGAAGTCTTCGGGCCACGCCGCTTGCTGTAGTCCTGCCGAAAGCGGGGACTCCGGATCGACGCGCCGTAGCGGGACGCGGCTGGATGTGGGGGCGTCGCGGCTGTCCGCCCTTTCCAGCGTGGGCTCTGGCGCGACCGCCGGCGCGGCCTGCTGGCTCCGAGCCTCTTGTATGTCTCGGACAGCCCCGCGAAGATCCCCCAGCTCCTGCTGGAACGCTCTGAGGGCCGCCAGCAGGGCGCTTTCCACCGCCTGTGCGGGCGGGGCCGCCGGCACGCCCAACGGACGGACCGGCGCGGGCACTACCGCGTCGCGAGCTCCCGAGCTGCCGGTCGCTCCGTTGTGGCTACCTCCAACTGCCCGGTCCGCGCTACCGATCCCTCCCCATGACATATGGACCCCACATGTCATATGTTTCTTCAACCTCTCCTTCTTCCTCCCCTAACTCTTTCTCTCCTCCACCATTAGAGCCGAATGAAGCTTTTAATTGACGCCTGTTTCTTCCTCTTAACTCCCGATTAAAGCATGTAAACGGACGCTCTAATCACCCCCATCAATCTCCCGGCCGTTTCCCATCCTTTAAACCTCTCAACACTGAAATCCCTTCCTCTCTCTTCTATTTCTATAAAAGGGCCTCCCCACCACCATTCTCTCCTCCCCCCTCTCCTTTCGGCCGGCTCCCGCCTCCCACCTCTCCCGCCGCCGTGCGCCGCCAACCGGCCTCCTCCGCCGCCGCCCGGCCACCTCTCCCTCCGGCCGCCCCCATTCCAACCGCTGCCGCCTCCTCCTTGCGCCGCCGCCGGCCACCCCGGGCCCCGCCGCCGCCACCTCCTCTACCCCCGCCGCCGCTCGCCGCCCCGCCTCCGGCCACCGACCGCCGGCGAGCTCTCCTCCCGCGCGCGCCATGAGTGCCTCCCTGTGACTTCCTTCCCAAACCTTGTTCATCCCTATTCATTTTGCCTTTTTGTTGTTCTTTTGTCAAGTAATACCAAGTGCCCACTTGGCTAGTGGAGGCATGTTAGTGCATGCATGCATGAGGTTTTGAGTTCAAATCCTGGGCATGCATTTTCGGTTGGACTTTTGGCCACATTTTTGTTCACCTCTAGTCAATGACAAGCGGGACCCACTTGTCATAAAATAATAAAATAAAATTCTGCACCCAATGACAACCGGGCCCCACACGTCATACACTCAAATATACCCCAAAATCAGCCAAAAATAAGATTCCAGAGAATATTCCCTCGGTTTTGCATTTCCTGGAATTTCCAATCCATTCAAACTTCCAATTGCTCGTTCTCCGTCGTCCAAACTCCGAATCTATTGATTCTTTCTCCTAAATTCATATAAAATCATATTATATCTCTCAGTATATATTTTATAATTTTTGGATTTTATTTCGTTTTTATTTGAATTTATTTGTTTGGTTCATCGCGCGTAGATTTCGACGAATTCGGAGAGAACGACGCCGACGATTCGCACCAAGTCTTCGAGCAAGGCAAGTTACACCTTTGATCATGTTGAACCTAATATTTTAAACTAATTATATTGTTTTTAAATTATTATTGCATGCGTAATTCTATTCAAGTTAGTTTAAATTCAATTTTGAACTCTAGTTACACCCAAATTCTTTGGACAGCCAAATTTGATATTGCTCACCATTATTCCTTGTCAACCCTAGATAAAACCTAGTTAGTACAATAGCACTAACTAAAAATTTTGTAGAAATGCTTAGCCATGCTTATAATACTTATGGTTTGGGATGATCTTTCACATAAAATGATAACATTTTTACATGAAATGATAAACTTTTCAACTGTATTCTCGACTTTGGTGAGTCAAGAATGTTTATGAAATATTTTGGAAACAAAATATAAAACTGGTTTAGACTTAGGCAATTGGTCAGAGTGGTGGGTGCAGGCATGCCCTGTTGGCTGGAGCCGCAGTGGTTGATTGTCGTGCACAAGGGGTTTGTGGTTAGGCCTGAGTCAAATTAAGGACCGGTCTGTGAGCTACTATTGCAAAGCCCTATCGTACTACCACAAGTCTAGTATGGGACAGACCTGGCCGAATAATTTGCGAAGTTCCAACTTAATCTTGCTATAGGCTGAATGTGAGCGCGGCGTAGGCCGTGAGAAGTCTCACATGGCACAAGAGGGGGCTCCAACATGTGGATTCATGTTGTGGTGAAACCTTAGTGGCGGCGTGATTATGTTGACAACGGATCATTGTAAAGGCCTTGTCATGATCTCCTCGCCGCACACCTAAGGAAGTGTGTAACTCGCGTGGCAAACCGGGATGATCATGTCTTGTGGGTAAAGTTGTACAACCTCTGCAGAGTGTATAACCTATCCTAGATAGCCGTGCCCACGGTCATAGGCAAGCTGAGTGAAGTTTTTCATGGATTAGACTTTGGTTTTCAAAATGGTTTGCGAAAACCTTGTGGATGGATGGAATCCACGAGAGATGAAAACCTTGCGGATGGATGGAATCCGTGAGAGATTGAAATCTGGTGAATGGATGGAATTCATCAGAGTTGCGCAGTGAAAGCGTGTGGATGGATGGAATCCATACGTGAGCTTTTGGAAAAGATGGTCCGGGTGGGATGCCCGTGGATAGGTTAGTGTTTGGTTGGAGCCTGCACTAACGATATTATTTTGTTAAAATCTTGTTTCTATTTATCGTATCAAATTCAGCTTTTGCACTTACTTATGATATTTACTCCAATGATCGCCTTTTATGCAAATAAACCATATTATGCCTTCCTTTGATATTCCATATGCATGCATCTATTCTGTTAAACCTCCTGGTGTAACTTGTGGAGTACTTTTTGTACTCATGTTGCTATATCTAACTCTTTCTAGAGGAAGCTTTCGATGACTTCGGTGAGGATTGCGACTAGGCCACGTCTTACAGTCATTCGCCTTGTGGGAAGGCTGGATGGGCTGCTACATTGTTTATCTTCCGTTGTCTTCTTTTGCTGTTATTGTAAAACTTTGGCCATCAGGCTCATATTAGTTAAATAAAGTTTGTCATTACACATGATAATTGTCTTTGTGATACTGTGTGCACTAGCTTTTCTTGGGATAGTGCGATTAACACAGAGGGTTCTGGAGTTGCTGCTCCAGGTCCTGACACAGAGACACATGGATAACCTTGCCGATCAAGCGGAATCGGCCGATTTTGAGGAAGCTTATCATGGCATCCTCTTTGAGATTATGGGCCATGCTAATGATTTTGCCCAGGCTTGAGGAGGAAGTGGAGAGGGCAATGACAATCTTCACGGCATTCGAGAACACAGCGGTTGATCCTCCAACTCCAGAAGTCGAAGAAGAAGCATATGAAACCCAGAAGATTAAAATCTAGGAATCTCTTTTTTTTACTTTTGTAATAAATTTGCCTTGAATTTAACTCTCATCTTAGTATAGCTTCTGTAGTTCATACGACAAAGATCCGTGTTGTCTGGATTACCACAGACGGTTCGTATTAAGAACCGTCTGTGAAAGATCACAGACGGTTATTAACACGAACCGTCTGTGTAGTCTAGATTATCACAGACGGTTCGTATTAAGAACCGTCTGTGAAAATATCATATACAATTGCTAGTATAAACCGTCTGTGATAGTTTAAGCACAGACAGTTCCATATGAACCGTCTGTGATGTACCCGTCCAGTATAGCCTCTTTTGTAGTAGCTCTCTGTTGTTATGTTCTGATTATAGTCTGAAGTCTTTAATACAGTCATAGCTCATTTCTGTCTCTGATCTGGTTACTGTCGATAATAAATGAGTATTGTATTAGTTCATTTCTGATACAAATTTTGATTAGAACATAAATTTGATTCTGTCACTATTCAGAGGTAATATTTAGATTGTCGAACTAGCAGAATATACAAGGATTGTCACTTAGATTGTTGAGTTTTTTTACTAGAGTTGAGAAGGCCAAGATTTCAATCTTGAGTAACTCCTCACGTGAGAGCAAACTTCACACAAAGAATTTGTGCCGACTGCTGATTTCAATTGCTAATTATATTGATCTGTTAAGCAAACTGTCTTGTTTATTTGACATGAGTATTCATTCTGTCCCTAGAGATAATATGTTAATATTCATGTCTTTCATTATATACTGGATATATGCTTTACTGTTATTACTTATATATATATCTGAAATTAATATGAGAAATTTGCAGAAACTGCTTAATTTCCAACATGATCTATATAGCTTTGGCTTGCTTGTGCTTAGGTCCTCTCCCATATTGCCTGAAACGCGTTATGTCCAGCTCAAGGTACTGGGTCGCTGTACGAAGTACGTCACTTGTAAATTCCACGGGAATGGTGTACCACATACCACGAGTCGCACCTGGTTGATGAATCTAGTATACGGTATGTGGGGGCTGTGGTAAATCTGGTAAATACGGTCTCTCTTATTAAGTCTGTCGACTGCATGTAATAAAGAACCAACTAGTAAACTAGATGAATCGATAATTTTGTGCGATCTTTCACGATACTACTCGCAAACTGCAGCGTCACATCCTCCTCCTGTGTGCATGCAGTAGCGCCAACCCTTAATTCTTCTTGCCATGGATGATAGCAACAGCAGCACTCGAAGATCAATGATATATGGACGAACACAATTATCGGCACTTGGTTTGCATGAACGCCTCCAAACTATTCAGCAACCAGTTGTTTCCACGCCAATCTCAAGCCCAACCTTGACATGTCAACACCACAGCCAACAAACCAAAGGATAAGATCATGACAACACATTCCGCAAGTTCCAGCACCACAGCTTGAACCCCACAAATCAAGATGAACTCCTCGATGGAAATTCACAAATACTCAAGAACACGTGTGCCGCCAATCACGGCGATTTTCTGGAATTTTATTCAACTCAAAGAAACAAAACAACTCCCTTACAAAGAGCACAGGGCTTGAGGTTAAGGGCCTGTTTGGGACTGCTCCGCTCCAAGTTTTCCAGCTCCGCTCCCAACTTCGCCAACCAAACAGGTCTAACTCCAAAAACTCCGCTCTAAGAAAAAGGTGGAGTTAGAGGCCAACTCCATGTTTTTATGGAGCTCCTCAAAGGGTACTCCACAAACAAAGGTTTCCAAACTCCTCGTGGAGTTGGTGAAAAATTACCCACCACTGCCATTACACAGTTCCTCTCCTACGTACCGATTGGATTTCTTTTTCCTTCTCCGACTTCTCTTCTCCGCCTACCCACCTGCGCGCCTCCTCTCCGCCTTCCCCCCCACCCGCACCGGCGCGCCTCCTCTCCGCCTTCCCCCCACCCGCACCGGCGCGCCTCCTCTCCGCCTCCCCCCCACCCGCACCGGCGCGCCGCCTCTTCTCCGCCTCCACCCGCGCCGCCCCTTCTCCGCCCCCACCCGCGCCTCCGCCCCCCACCCGCGCCACCCCTCTTCTCCGCCCCCCACCCGCGCCGCCCCTCTTCTCCGCCCCCAACCGCGCCGCCCCTCTTCTCGCTCGCGCTCGGCGGCCCGAGGGCGGGGTCGCCGGGGCTGTCCGGGCGGCTCGACCCGGCACTGGGCCGGCTGACCGCGCTCACCGAGCTCTCGCTCGTGCCAGGGCGCATCAAGGGCGAGCTCCCGGAGTCCCTCGCGTCAGCAAGAACCTCTTCTCCGCCCCCCACCCGCACGCCGCCTCGTCTCTGCCCCCGCCCCCCACCCGCGCGCCGCCTCATCTCCGCCCCCCGCCCGCGTGTCGCCTCTTCCAATTTGTGTAAGAAACCACAGGTAACTAACTGAAAGTAAGAAAACTATAAGAACAGAAGATTAGAAATTTTGGGTATGATGATTCTAAATTTAATATGTATTGCTTTACGTTGCAATTTTTTTAGTTTCATCATTTTACATTCTTGAGATGTAGTCATATAAAGTTTTGCAATTTAATAGCCAGCCATCTAGCTCCTGTTGCCGCAGTCCACACACACAAAGTTTTAGACTTATCATTTCAGCTTGTGTTTCTAGCTTCTGACTTATTTTTTACTATTTATAATTTTTGTCTTTTTCTAATTTTTTGTTTTTTTGAGTTTTTTTTCCGGTTCTTTTTTTTACGTATTCGTTTGCATCGTCCATGATGGGCTAATATGTTTTTTCTATTTTTAAAATTTTAAAATTTAGTTAGGGCAATTAAGCTACCATCAGCTACAGTGTAATTTCTGCCAGCTATAATAAAATTTTAGCTATAAATTATTTTTTAGCCTAACCGAATGATACCTTAGAACTCCTTGGCCCGTAGGCCTAACTTAAAATTAAACTCACGCGCACAAAGGCCAAAGTCCACACGGACTCAGCACAAAAATTACTCACGCACAACTTGACATGGACTCAAACGCGCACAATTAGTAGCAAACTAAGACACCTACAGATAAGGTTTGTTGATTCTAATTTAAGAGATATATAGAATTAAAATATCCCTTACATAAAATCTGAAACACCTCAAAAATTCAATTTTTTGAATTTTATTTGAATTTTGCTTGAATTCCATCCTTTCCTAATTCGGCAAGCCTCATGAAAACCCGTTTTCCCTTTTTGCTTCCCGCCTTCTCCTCTTGCTAGCGTAGCTATGCAAAGTCACCTCTCGACCGCCTCCCTGTTCACGTCTCCACATGCCGCGCCGTCGTTCCACAGGATTGCGGCTGCCGCTTGCGCACGTTCACACTCAACTGACCTCGCGGTCCCACCGCCCAGTCTCCCAGCTTCTACTCTTCCTCACTTCACGCGCCACCGCTCGCGCAATCGCTTCTCTTGCCGCGGTGCACCGCTTCACTCCCTAGTTGTCTACGCCCGTGCCGTATTGTCGCTGTCAAATCCTCGCCAGCTCTTGCAGGACACCAGTGCCACCTCTTCCCCTGCTCTCTGTGCAATGGCAGAGCCGCCTTATCTCCTCGCTCGTGCGCGAGAGACGTGCTCTAAACTGCCTCTCTGTAGCCACCAACATTCACCGCGTTTTAAGCCCAGCTTCCATTGCTAAACGCTTCCCATTACTCTCAAGTATCTTCCCGAATTGTCAATTTGAGCTCCAGCTCGCCGCATCGCCGCCGAAGACATCCCGTGCACTCGGTGAGCCCTAGCAGCAATCTTGCTTTCCAGTCGATTATTTTCTGATTCCTTCTGCTGACACGGTCTTCTGACATGGTCTTCTTTGTTATCTGATTACGATGGTATGCTCACCTGGACATGAGCGTTCGCCGAAAGCCCTGGCGACTAAAGCTACCGCCGGCCGAAAGGCCTCTTTCGTGGACAGCCTCGCTGAGTTTTGCCCAACCCAAACCACCGCCACCACCATGAATCTACTGCCCCATAGATGGCCAAACCGCTTCCCTTTTCACCTGAGACTCACTGGAATACCTCTAAGCTGCCGTGGAGCTTGTCGCCTTCTCTCCTGCCGCCAGCCATCGCCATCCATCTCCCCGCCTCCCAAAGCCCCAAAATGGGTTCCCCGCTCTTCCAGGAACCCAATCATTCTTTTCTTTTCCGTCGACAAGCACTGCTGATGCGAGATTGCAGAGCGTCGCTGTGCTCTGTTTACCGCCAGAGAGGCGAACCGAAGGTTGAAGATGACCCCCTCGGCATGACGTGGTCAAATCTTAGCTGCCTGTGCTCGTCGTATCTGGGCCATCCGCGTCATCCGCGCGTTGCCCATCGGGCGCACGTGCGCGCGCACGCGCTGGGCCTCGCTGCCGCGTGCGGTATGGGCCGAGGCCGGTCGGCCCAGTTGATCGTGTGAGTGAAAACCATGGCCGGGCTGCATTGTGCTAGTTGGACGGCCGTTACTGTTCACCCGAGAGAGGAAATTTAGAAAAATCAAGAAATTTCAAAAATCCCAAAAATACACCATTTCGATTGTCTTAACATCGCAAAACCCTTTTTACCTTCATTCCACCAAATTAAATTCCAAAAAAATTCAAACCCCTCCAATTGAATTTTATTGCATTTTTCTCCTTTTTTAATTTAGTTTATTTTTCCTAGCTTGATTGGATTCAAGTGTGGACTTATTTTGTTATTTTATCTGTTTGCACTAGCTTCTGATCTCTCCGAAGCGACAGTTCAAGGATCAGACCCAAGCACCGAAGTTTACGAGCTCGTAGAAGTTTCGGAGCAGCAAGGCAAGTTACAAGTTTTTGATCATTTTGAATCCCATGAAATTTAGATTATTTAATTACTGTATTTCCATTATTGTTAATTGTGAAATATTAATTGATTAAAATAAATATTTAGAATGACATGTTAATTAGTTATGTCCTACCACTGAAAAATGCTCAGTTTAATTTTGAGGCCATATTCACCTTCACAACCTTAGTAATATTTAAATTATTGTATAACAATTATAGATCATATTACTCAAAATTTTGCACTGATAAGTGACTTGGCTGTTGGCTAGTAGAATTTGTAAAATTGGTACTAGGGTAAAGGTGTGCAGTGCAAAGCCACAAGATGAGTGGAGGCTGGAATGGAAGGATGATAGTGTCGTCGAGCATAGTTGGGGATGTGGTTGTTGCCTCAAGTGAAAGATAAGGACGAGAACTTTATGCTGAGTAAAAGTCATAGTAATCACTCAACCACAGGAGTTGACTTGTCAATCTTGGTTTAGTAGCTACTCAAATCGATTGAATCTCTACAAGAGATAGGAGTGTTGATGACATGGAGTTAGATATACGGAATGGTAAAACCATACCTAACAATGATAGAGGTCACTCAAAGCGGGCAGAAGAGATTAGGGGTAGTGTGTAAACCATATCTGGTGACTCTATCGGGTAGAGCCTATATAAAGAATTGAGCAGTGAAATGACCTGGTTTTCTTAACTCTGTCGCGGGAGTTAAGAAATTTTGTGGGTAAAGTTGGGCAACTCTACAGAGTGAAATCAATGGTATTCGAATATGTCGTGCTTCCAGTAAATGAAGTTGTGTTAATTGGGTGATTCTAGCAATGAAGCATAAGTAGATTTCATAATATTTTAGCCTATGCTTTTGTGAAATTAACTGTTGAAAGAAAACCCCTTTAATCTTAAGGAGAACTGTTTTTGTTTTTACTTGTTTGCAAATAAAATTGCATCCACTCAGTTTAATAAAACCAGTAATATTCCATTCCTTGATTACCCTTGCAAGTAGTAAATTAGAGTTTACTCTTGTGACTTGCTGGGTACACTTGTACTCATTACTTGCTAAAACATCAATCAGAAGATCAGTGGAACCAAGAAGCTTCAGCTGAAGACGAGGTTCCCGAAGAGCCTTTCTTCTCTAAGGATGAGTGGTTTTAGGTCTCAGCTCTGCTCAGATCGCCTGGGAGTTTTTGTGTTGTATAAT
The DNA here is from genome assembly GCA_017311315.1 of Dendrocalamus latiflorus. Classification (NCBI taxonomy): domain Eukaryota; kingdom Viridiplantae; phylum Streptophyta; class Magnoliopsida; order Poales; family Poaceae; genus Dendrocalamus; species Dendrocalamus latiflorus. The sequence goes on from CM029630.1 coordinate 22,301,327, forward strand.
AGTTTGTGGGTTTGCTCGCCTCTGTGTAAAAGAAGGTTGTTAAACCTTTTGTTATAATAAAAGTTTGACTCTTTTGCTGTAAACGAGCGTTGTTGTAGTGCGTACTCATGTACAGTACTCCGTAACTGTTCAATTTTAGATAGTTGCGGGGATTGCTAACGCCCTCAGAAATGGGGGCGTTCCAGAATCCTTGCCGTTCCATATCTTTTTTCTTTCTCTATATTCAGTAGCTTGGATTAGTTGCGTTCGGTTTCTTGCCCACGCAACTTGGACTCCTGTGTTCACTCATTGGCTCAGCTAAGGGTGCAATTGGATTGGATTCGGAAGATATTACTTATACCGTATACTAATTCATATTTTTTTTTAGATTTGGAGTCGGATACGTAAGACCGGATATAGATACGAATTCGGAGTATTCGGTATTTCGGATACGATACCACCAGGGCGGATACATATCGTTTTTTAATCGGAAATGGATAATATAGCCAGATAGTATGGACATACAAAAGTGAGTTAACAGTTACTGCTGATATTTTTATCCTTGGCTACAACACTCCATAGACTACAACATCATTTTTTTAAGAATTTTTAATGTTGATTTGGTGCCATTCTATGATATAACATACACGAATATTGTCAAATTAACTGACATAGAACAACTGATTTGAGGAAAAACTACAGCCTTCCTTTTTTTTTTGCTTTTGTTCTGAAAGGCCATATTATACGGAAGAATAGATAAGGCTGGAAGCTTGGAATAAGCTGAGACCTCAATTACTTCATCAAGAACCACACTATCCAAGTTCCTTGGAACAAATCCTGCCCCAATGCCTTGAATCTTATGTGGGCCTACACAAGTGGTGTAACAGTTGTAAGGTAAAGAACCAAAGTTCGACAAACTCAAACGGAAGTCTGATCGCAAACATACCAGGTTTTCCACTAGAGAGTATATTATTTTCAGAAGGCTCAATACCAATAGCCTATAGAAAGGCAGCTGTATAAGGACTATACGTCTATACGGTGCATATAACAGAGCAGATTTTGTTCGGGTGGAATTTAAAGAAACCTTAATTTCATGATTTTTCTCCTTCAGGAAACGGCCAGATATTGTTTCGCCTATTTCAATTCTACTAATGAATATATCAATTTGTTTATGAATATTCTATTTTTATTTGAAATAACAGAAATATATCTGCGCGAATATATTTTTACAGAAATAGGCTCCAGTCGTCTAACCGTCGAGCGACTGGAGCCTATCATCCAACGGTCGTGCTTCAACAAAGCTGTCCGTAAGCCGTTGGGCGACAAGCCCTAGTCGCCCGATGCTTGGGCGATTGAACCCTATCGCCCAGTGGCTGGCCGACTGCAATTGCAGTCACTCGGCTGTGCAGTGACTGCAAATAAGATGCAGTGCGGGTTAATCCATTTGTGATTTTCATAGATTATGACTGGTAGATAATCTGTTGGATTTGTAATAAGAGTTTATAATCGTTGTATGTTGTTGTAGTGCAAAAAAAATCATGAAACTTTTTTTAAGAATGATTGAAATAAAAACGATAAGTAAGTACGAGGGTAAGTGATATTATGATGTTACCGGGAATTCGTACACGGAGGAGAACTAGTTTGTTAATGTTATTGGATGATTTGCTTTGGGAATAATTGAATGTGAAAAGACGAGAAAATAAGTTTGCCGGAATTAAAATAAACTTCATAGTATAGTTGGAAGTAACTGCCGCGTAGGGTTTGATTACACGCATAACATAGAGCACATGTGCAACTAACCAACCCAATTGCTCGTATGACCTACTATGTGGACCGAAGCCATTTTCCCTTCCTTGCAAGTTCGGCGTTGAACTCCTTGGCGGCCTCTTTTGCCTTGGTCGTCATTTCTCTTTTTTTCTCGCGCTCCCTCTCACGAGCCTCACGCTCCTTGCCCGTGCACGCCTTGAAATGAGATTTCGTCTCCCAATGTATATGCTCGGTGACATTTTAGGAGCATGTGAGAATTTTTTTAGAAGTAAATAGTAGTCTCTATTAGCATTTAAATTAAAAATTTGAAACTTTTCTTTGAACAGTGCTTTTGAAATTTTTTTTATAGCTCACTGACATATTGAGCAACACTCCTGTGAATTTTTATAATTTTTTAGAGATTTTTACTATTTTAAATAAATCGGGTCTTCGGTCTTTACTAGGGGTATTTTGGTCTTTTTAAAGTATAACGATCAGCTCTAACAGTCAACTAACGGCAATGGTATATAATAGAATTTTGGTACTATTCAGTGACATATAATACAGAATATCTTTTAATAGTATTTATAAAAGTGTACGATATATAATATATTACGTAAAAAAATATCGTTGCCTCGAAGAGTCCATTGGACGTATTCAAGGCTTCCAACGTACTTTGTGCTATCATGCAGGAGCGTTACTGGAGTTAAAGCCAGATTTAGCTATTTATAAAACTATCCGTATGTCTACCATATTTACAAAAATGATACTTCTGTCATTCGGTGGCCAGACGGCAGCGCCAAAAAAGATGGAGTTACCCTACGATGAGATTGAGTTCAACGGCGAGGTGACATGCGGTGAGGCCGCCAGCGACGGCAGGCGCCAACCGCGCCACCAGCAGACGGTAGGAAGTCTGCCACCCGGCGGGGGGACGGTAGGCAAGCCTACTACTGGTGAGGAGGGCGGCAGTTGATCTAATTAGCTGCTCTAATTTTTTTATATTTAGCGTTTGCTTAAATTTTTAAATATATTAAATGAGCTGAAAAATTATAAAAATTTATGTGCAGTCTTCCGACACAACGTACTTTGTAGTATAATTTTTTGGATAATTTTATCCATTGTGAATGTTGCTTAAAAATTCATACAAAACCAAATGGTCATGAAAATGGCTCAAATGGTCATGAAATTTTTTTCAAAAATTAGTCAATACTGACACAAAACCAATCTATCATGTCACAAAATTTCAAATCTAAATTCTTCAAATCTAAATTCAAACTACACACAATAAAAAGACAAATTCTTACGAAAAGGAAATCTGAAATAAAAAGGAAAGGGGGACAAAGCTACTATTCACTGATATTTCTTCTTTTTTCACACGAACAATTTAATTCTCACAAGAATTGAAAAAAAAAATCTCGCGTCCCAAATGATGCCTACATGTGAATTGTGATGTTATTAGGATAAAATACCTTATTTCGCATGGTCCGGATAAAAATGCCATTACTACTGGGGCTGGAAATTTGGCTTGAGGCTTGCGAGCCGGCTCGGCTCGTAACAAGCTCGAGCCAGCTCGGCTCGGGCTCATACTGATTCAAGCCGAGCCGAGCCCGCCGTCCAGCTCGTGAGAAAAATGAGCCGAGCCCGAGCCGCTCGCGAGCCGCTCGTTGGCTCGTTCGAGCTCGGTGCCTCGGTCCGTCCGGGCGTCCGGCCCAGCCCAGTGACGCCCCGCAGGCGCAGCGTCGGGCGTCGGCCCAGCCCCATTCGACGCGATGCGGTCCCGTCCCCTAACCCTTCGGCCATTCCCGTCGGGCGGCACTGCGGCCGCGGCAATCCCAGGCTCCCAGCCCCATTCGCGCAGCCGACGTCTGTCCCGGATCGGCGATCGCCGTCCTTGACCACGCCAACGCTCGGCCGCCGCCCGCCGTCCTTGCCGGATCCCCTCCCCTTCCTTCCCCACGCGGTCGGCCGCCGTCCATCGACTCCATCCCTGAATCCCCTTCCTCAGCTTCCTTCCCCACGCGCGCGGGCGGTGTCCTTCCCCAATCCGGCAATCCCCATCCTCCCCGAGTCCGACCCCCTTCCTTCCCGATCCACAACGCGGCCTACTCCAACCGACGCGCATGGGCCGCGAACGGAGCCTAGAATCTTGAGCTCGAGGGAAGAAGGCGGCCGCCGTCGAGGCCTCCCCGTCGACAAGAGGGGGCGAGCCTGCACCTGCACGGTCTGCACCGCCTCCTGACCTCGCCGAACCAGCAGCATCGGTGAGTACCTGATGCTGAGGATTAGGGTTAGGGTTAGGGTTAGGGTGCCTGATACTTGATGTGGCCGATGCTAGATGTGCCTGATATGTAATCCTGTTAATTGATGATGCTATGAGCTTTTGAAATGAATATTGTCAAATGAGCTTTTGATTTGTTAGCAATGTGCAACATATATTGTCAAACCATACATTTGCTCACTGTTTGCTCACTAAAATTAAAATGGGCCATGCTATAATGTTATAATGTTGTGTCATCCAGCTATAATGTTATACTGTTAGCAATGAAATGGGACATGTGAAATGGGACAAGCATGCTATAATGTTGTGTCATCCAACCAAGGCATCACTATTCCCATTTGTACATATGCTCAAACCATGAATTTATTCATCAATTAGCAATAAAACAGTTAGAATTCAAATGTATATTGTGAACTGTTGAATAAAACTGTTAGCAATGAATATTGTCAAATGAGCATAGAACATATAGTGTGAACTGTTTGGCCATCAGCATCTCTTGCTGCTGCACCTTCAGTTTCTATATTATGTTTGTTATGCACAAATGTATAATATATTATTCAGTTTCTCTTGCTGCTGAACCAATTTGCCACAGTGTTATGCACAAATGTATTTGCTATTCCTGATTCTATATTATGTTTGTTATGCACAAATGTATGTGACACAAATCTGAATTGGCATTGTATATTATGTTTTATTGCAGTCATCGAGTGAGGATGTGGATTGGGAGGCTTTGGGTGGTGATGTTCATGGTCGTGAAGACATGGATGAGGACATGGATGATATTGATGTGGACTCCTCAAGTTCAAATGGTGCTGAAGAAGCAACAGAAGAGGGAACAGTGTCTCAGAAGAGGGAGGCAAAAAGGAAGAAAAGATCGCCAAAGGCAACTGGTAAACAGAAACAGAGATCAGAAGTTTGGAAGATCTTCAAGGTGGTCAATGTTCCATCGAAGACAAAGAAAGGAGAGGTTGATATAAAGGCAAAATGTAGGTTCTGCTACAAGCTCATGTCTTACAAACAAGGGGGTGCAACTTCACATCTCATGAGGCATATACCGAAGTGAACGCCATATATGAACAAGGTGGCAAAGATGAAAGCTCAAGCGAACTTGAACTTCGGTCCTGCCACGGGAGGTGAGACTGGTTTACCTTTTGTTTCTACTAGGGAATATGATCAAGATGAAACTCGTCGAATTATTGCTAAGATGATCATTGTCCATGAGTATCCCTTTAGGATGGTCGAGCATACTTGGTTTAATGTTTTGATGAGATATTTAAATCCATTATATCAGTTCATTGGTCGAAAGACAATAACAAATGAATGCATCAAGATTTATGAATCAGAGAGAGATGTTCTTAGAAAAAGTCTCAGAAGTGTGTCACATATTAGTTTGACTTGTGATTTGTGGACCTCAAACCAAAACATTTGCTATATGAGCTTGGTGGCACATTATATAGATAAAAATTGGGTTATGCAATGTCGTGTGCTGAACTTTATTGAGTTGGATCCTCCACACACTGGGGTTGTCATAGCTCAGGCTATTTTTGATTGCGTTGTTGAATGGAAGATAGAGGATAAGATCATCACACTTACTCTTGATAATGCTTCCTCGAATACTGCTGTTGTACGTAGTTTAATGGCCAAGTTTGCTGCTAGAGGATCAGCTCGGTTCATTGCCAAATATTTTCATGTTCGATGTTGTGCTCATATAGTCAATTTGGATGTTAATGATGGACTACAACCATTAGAACCTTTGATTAACAAGCTCAGGGAAACAGTTAAGTATATAAAGAAGTCTCCATCTCGTATGCACAAATTTTTACAAATCTGCTCATCGCTTGCTTTGCAAATTGGCCCTGGATTGAGCCTGGATGTGTCTACACGATGGAGTTCTACATACAAAATGTTGTCAGTATGTATTGCTTATAAGGATGCTTTAGTGTGTTATGCTGATACGGATGCAAATTATCAATGGCAACCATCGGGCGAAGAATGGTTATTTTATGAAAAAATTGCACCAATATTGCAGTCCTTAGCTGAAGTGACTACTGCATTTTCTGGATCAACATATCCAACGGCAAATATTTTTTATCCTCATATAGTTAATGTCAAGATTGCATTAAGAGCTGCAATTACTTCTGGAGATGAGTATTTGAAGCAAATGGCTACTGCAATGTTGGATAAATTTGACAAGTATTGGGAAGAAAAGAACAATGTCATGGTCCTTGCTACTATTCTTGATCCCAGGTTTAAGATGAGATTCATTAGTTGGTGCTTTAATCAAATTTATGAACCCTCAAAAGCTGCAAAAGAGCTTGATGATGTAAAGATTGAATTGGAAGATTTGTATTCCCAGTTTGAGATGGATCATCGGCACAACAGAATGGGCAATAGAGGTGGAGCAACCTCCTCTTCAGCTATTGGTACAAGCAGCTCATTATCATCAGTCTCATCTCAGTTTCAGTCATTCTTGCGTTCCACTTCTACCGAGCCTTCAAAGTCTGAGTTACTCATCTACTTAGATGAAACATATGAGAGTTTAGATAACAAGGACTTTAAATTGCTCGCGTGGTGGAATTTGAATGCACATAGATTTCCAGTTGTGTCGAATATGGCCAAGAATTTTTTGACTGTACCAGCTACCAGTGTATCTTCAGAATCAACATTTAGTGCTGGTGGTAGAGTACTAGATGACTATAGGAGTTCTTTACGTCCGGCTATGGTTCAACATTTGGTATGTGCCTCTAGCTGGATCAGAGGTGCACATGATGACATGAGATCTCCTATAGTTGTGGTACGTTCATTTGTAATATAATATTTGTCTATTTTATTTTTGCTTATGTTAACTCCAATATTATATATCTTTTCAGGAAGAAGACGATGAGGATGATGTTCAAACCATTCCATTTCCTAAAAGCGTCGTAGAGAGCAGCTAGTTTCTGGTAATGCTTCTACAAATTTTATTTTCATTCTTTTCTTTCTGCTACTGTACTGAAGTGCTACTGCTGGCATCCAATTTTTGGTTGCCCAAATTAAGGATTAGGTAACTTGTCAGCTTGTCAGCAGAATATTATAATGTACTGATTTGTAGCTTGTCAGCAGTTAACATCTACCTTTATTTTAGAATTAGATAGAGTCAACAAACTAATAGTTTCATGTTTTTGTACCTATTAAAATGATAAAATCAGGCACTGAACCAGTAACTACAGAAGCAAATGGTCCTGTAGATGTGTCATTTACTAGTCTTGAACAGGCATCAGCCTTTTCTTTTTCAGCACTACAAGAGTCATTTAACACTGTTGAATTGTAGTCTCGGTTGAAGCATTGTCCTGTTAAGCCCTTGTTCTGTTTCAATTTATCTGTGTACTGATCATGAACAACTGTACACTTTGAGGGAAGATCAAGTGAATCATCAAATGGCTCTTCCTGTGCACCTGCTGTTGTGATGGCTGCTGCAGACTGCTACTGCCGGAGAACTGCTGTTGTGTTAGGCTTATGTGTATGCTGCTCTGATGTGAACTGCTGTTATGTGAACTGCAGATGGCTTATGTGTTATGCTGGAGATTTGGCTTATGTGAAGTTGTGAACTGCTGTTGTGTTGGCTGGACATTTGGCTTTTGTGTATCTGCTCTGATGTGTTATGTGTATTGCCTTTATGGCTTATGTGTTATGCTGCAAAAATATTGGCTTATGTGTTATGCTATTAAATTTGATATGCTATTAGTATTACATCTGAAATGCACTATTAAATCTGATATGCTATATGCTATGCTATTTATTTCTGATGTGCTGCTCTCTGTGAATCTGCTATGATATTCCTTTCTGCTGTGCAGCCTGTGCTGCTCCTGCTCTGTGTGAATCTGTGAATCAGCGAGCGGCGAGCCAAAATGGCTCGTTCTGGCCTCTTCGAGCCATTTTGGCTCGGTCTGGCCTCTTCGAGCCATTTTGGCTCGGTCTGCAGTGCAACCTTTTTTTGGCTCGATCTGGCTCGCGAGCTGGCTCGAGCCGAGCCAAGCCTCCCGCGTAGCTCGTTTCCAAAACGAGCCGAGCCGAGCCGCATCTTTGACCGAGCTCGGCCGAGCCTGGCTCGAGCTGGCTCGTTTCCAGCCCTAATTACTACCCTCGCATTACATGAGAATACTTGGATGCCATTACTACCTTCGCATTACTACGTAACCGAATAGATGTTTCATTCGAATTCGACATCTGATTCGTACGAATATTAAGCGTATTCAAATTCAAATTGATATTTATTTTAAAAATACTAACGTGACTTCCCCTATTAGACCCGTTTCCTATTTTTACCCTTGCGGGACACCCATGGAGGGTATTCATAGAAGCCCTCTCTTTCCCTCTCTCTGGACCCCAAACTGTTGGAAATATGGGCAATATTTTAATTCCAAATTTTACTAGGAGACAAACACAATAAACTAGTGATGCAAAGTTTACTACTAGCAGCAGGCTACTCATCATATTTCAGAATATACTCAAGAAAATGTAGTAACTAAGTCGTACGTGCACACGAACGACTTACTTGTTAGCCTGATGAAGAACAGGAAGCCGCGCGGTCGCCCGATCTTCTCGACGTAGGATGGATACTCACGGGAGTCTTGATGAATCGTAATGATCCTCCAATGCCAATGCAAGGAACGAACACTCTTTAATCCACCAAAACACACTCGTGTTGATTTCGCCGACCACCAAGCGAAGATCAATCGTGCACCCAATTCCCAACGGAAAAGCTGAACGATCTTGATTGAAGAGAACGCTCCTAATTCCCTATGGAACTTCGGTAGCAATGCTAAACTCGAACAAACTTTAGTAGATTGATTTTTCTCAAACGTGGTCTGAGCCCTAAAGGCTGCCAATACAAGGCTTATATGGTCCCCAAACCAAGTACAACTCAACCCTATATGGTTTTAGATACAACTCTCACAAAAAGGAAACTATATTTTTCACCCGTCCTATTGTTTCGGTCATAACTTTTTATCCGTGATGAATTTGAATATGGGACTAGATCCATTGCGTACCCTTGAAATTATCTTTCCAACAAGTACAAGAACACCTGAATCGGACTCCGTTTGTGAAAGTTATGGCCTTTTTAGTAACTACCTGTCAGGCTGTCCCGAACCGAATCCGAGTTGAATCCTGAGTTGAATCCGAGTTTGAATTGGGTTGAGCACGTGGGAAGTACAAATTTGGCTTGAAAATCTTATCCAAAACTTGTAGTTTAGTTCCTTGGGCTCCTCCCTTTTGCTTTCCCACTGCATGGGCTTCTTTCCTCTCATGACTCGTGGCCAATTGGTCCTTCTCCACTTGATCTTCTATTGCTTCAAATCTGAGAACACATAACATATTTGCATTAGGTAGTACGCTATTCTCATCTAACGTAATGGAAGACTCTCTAAGAAACAAAAGCACCTGTTGTTGAAGTAGCTTAGCTCTTGCTCTTGTCATAGGACCTTTCGGAGCCTCATCACTAGCTTTGTCATGCACACTTGGAGTGGATGAAGAATGTCTAATAGAGATGTCCTCATCATCCTCCCCCTCTTGAAAAGGAGTCGTCCTTGACTTTGTGCCATCTTGTCCAAAGAATGGTGATAAATCAGCAACATTAAAAGTAGTACTCACCCCATAATCGTCTCCCGGAAGCTCTATCTTGTATGCGTTGTCGTTGATCTTGGCAAGTACTTTAAAAGGACCATCACCACGGGGCATCAATTTTGATTTACGCTTCTCCGGAAAGCGTTCTTTGCGAAGATGCACCCATACTAAGTCACCTGGTTCAAATAGCATTTTCTTTCTAGCCTTGTTAGCTTTAGAAGCATAAGCACGTACCTTCTTTTCAATTACCTCTTATGTCTTTTCATGGAGCTTTTTGACAAAATCAGCAAGCTTAGAAGCCTCCATATTTGTACGTTCTTGTAATGGAAGTGGCATCAAGTCAAGTGGTGTGATTGGTTTGAAGCCATACACCACCTCAAATGGACATAATTGAGTTGTAGAATGCGGTAGACAATCTTCCCACTCTTTCAAATTCTTTTTGATCATTGTCCGCAGCAGCATTAAGAGTGTACTGTTCACCACCTCCGTCTGTCCATCAGTTTGTGGGTGACAAGTCGTTGAAAACAACAACTTTGTCCCAAGCTTGGCCCATAAAGTCTTCCAAAAGTAGCTCATGAACTTGACGTCACGATCGGAAATAATAGTTCTTGGCATTCCATGCACCTCACAATCTCCCTAAAAAACAAGTCAGCTACATGCGACGCATCATCGCTCTTATGACAAGGAATAAAATGTGCCATTTTAGAAAACCGATCCACAACAACAAAGACTGAATCCCTCCCCCTCTTGGTCCTAGGTAATCCCAACACAAAATCTATGCTAATGTCTTTCCAAGAAACACTAGGAACTGGAAGTGGAGTGTACAAACCATGTGGATTGAGTTTTGACTTTGCTTTATGGCATGTGATGCATCTTTGAACAAATCTCTCAACGTCGCGCCTCATCTTTGGCCAATAGAAGTGATCGGTCAAAATCATGTATGTCTTCTCTCTTCCAAAGTGACCCATCAATCCTCCTGCATGAGACTCCTGCAATAGTAGCAAACGCACAGAAGACTCTGGAACACATAGTTTGTTCATACGAAAGAGAAAAACCATCATGAACATGAAACTTATCCCACCCTTTCCCATCCTTGCAATTGAAATATGGTGCTGAAAAATCATGATCAGAAGCATATAAATCTTTCAAACTTTCTAGTTTTGGAACCTTAACTTCCAATTGAGTGAAAAGCACATGTTTTCTAGACAATGCATCAGCTACCACATTTTCCTTGCCTTTCTTGTATTTAACAACGTATGGAAAAGTCTCAATGAATTCAACCCACTTAGCATGTCTACAGTTCAGTTTAGCTTGACCTTTCAAATATTTCAAAACTTCATGATCAGAATGAATGACAAATTCTTTAGGCCAAAAATAATGTTGCCAAGTCTCTAATACGCGCACAAGAGCATACAATTCTTTGTCATAAACATGATAATTCAATTGTGCACCATGAAGTTTCTCACTAAAATATGCAACAGGTTTTCTGTCTTGCATCAAAACACCACCAATACCTATGTCATTAGCATCACATTCAATCTCAAAAGTTTTAGTGAAATCAGGTAAAACAAGCAATGGTGCGTCAGTCAAACATTTCTTCAATTCAGCAAAAGCTTTGTCTTGTTTTTCTCCCCACTCAAAAGTGATTCCCTTTTTAGTTAATTCATTTAGTGGGGCAGCAATGGTGCTAAAATCTTTCACAAATCGCCTATAAAAACTAGCAAGGCCATGAAAGCTACGAATTTGACTAACATTCACAGGAGTAGGCCAATTGCGAATAGCTTCAATCTTAGATTCATCAACTTCAATTCCATGAGCTGAAACAACATAGCCTAAGAACACCACTTTGTTTGTGCAAAAAGTACACTTCTCAAGATTAGCATACAATTTTTCAGTTCTTAGCACTTCTAGCACTTGTCTAATGTGTTCAACATGTTCTTCCAATGAGCGACTATATATCAAGATGTCATCAAAGTATACTACCACGAATTTTCCAATGAAATGTCTCAAAACATGGTTCATTAATCGCATGAATGTACTAGGAGCATTAGATAAACCAAAAGGCATCACTAACCATTCATACAATCCAAATTTGGTTTTAAAAGCTGTTTTCCACTCATCACCATGTTTCATTCTAATCTGATGATATCCGCTACGCAAATCAATCTTAGAAAAGATAGTGGAGCCACTTAATTCATCAAGCATATCATCTAACCTAGGAATAGGATGACGATATCGAATGGTAATATTGTTGATAGCTCTACAGTCTACGCACATTCTCCATGTACCATCTTTCTTAGGAACTAGAATGATAGGAACGGCACAAGGACTAAGACTTTCGCGTACGTACCCTTTTTCCATGAGCGCTTGCACTTGCCGCTGAATTTCTTTTGTCTCCTCCGGGTTTGTGCGGTACGGCGGCCGGTTGGGAAGTGGAGCTCCTGGTACTAAGTCAATTTGATGTTCGATGCCTCGAATGGGTGGTAGACCAGCGGGTACCTCCTCCGGAAAGACATCTTCATAAGCCTGTAACACTTGAGAAACCACGCTAGGAAGAGAGGTTAAGTCATTAGTAGAAAGCAGGACATCTTTATACAGCAATAACAAATGCTTCAAAGTGGAATCACCTCTCATTGCTCTCAAATCAGATTTGGTGGCTATCATGACTAACTGTGTCTCTCCATCATCCTTTCTTTTTCCACTCAATTTTAACTTGTGGCTCTCTCTCACCTTTTGTGGAATCTCATTCTTTTTCTCCTTCCCTTTCTCACTCTCTACTTTCACCTCAACTTTTTGTATGTTATCATGTATGATTTGAGAAGGCGTTAATGGCAGTAGCGTTATTTCCTTATCATGTATGACGGAGGACGTTCTGGCCACACACTTCTTTTGGCCAAAGATGAGGCGAGATGTTGAGCGGTTTGTGGCTCGCTGCACTACATGTCAAAAAGCTAAGTCTCGCTTGAATCCACATGGTTTATATATGCCTCTTCCTGTTCCTTCTATTCCGTGGGCAGATATTTCTATGGACTTTGTTTTAGGATTGCCTAGGACTAAGAGGGGGAGCGATAGCATTTTTGTTGTTGTGGATCGCTTTTCTAAGATGGCTCATTTTATACCATGTCATAAAACGGATGATGTCGTTCATATTGCTGTCCTCTTTTTCAAAGAGTTAGTTCGTTTGCATGGTATGCCTTCTACTATTGTTTCAGATCGTGATGCCAAGTTCTTGAGTCACTTTTGGCGTACTCTGTGGAACAAGTTGGGTACAAAGTTGTTGTTCTCTATAACATGTCACCCACAAACTGATGGCCAAACCGAGGTGGTGAACCGCACATTGTCTACCATGTTGAGAGCTATTTTGCAGAATAATTTGAAGTTGTGGGAAGAGTGTTTGCTACATGTTGAGTTTGCATATAATCGAGCGGAACACTCCACCAATGTAAGTCCTTTTCAGGTAGTGTATGGATTCAATCCCCATGCTCCTCTTGATATTTTACCTTTGCCTACAAGTGAGAGAATTCATAATGATGCTAAGGAGCGTGCTGATTTTATTGTCAAAATGCATGAGACTACTAAGGCAAACATTGAAAAAATGAATGAAAAATATAGGATTGCTGGTAGTAAAGGTAGAAAGGCAGTTAAACTTGAAACGGGTGATTTTGTTTGGTTGTACTTGAGAAAGGATAGATTTCCTGAGTTAAGAAAGTCAAAATTGATGCCTCGAGCTGCTGGTCCTTTTAAGATAATTGAAAGATAAATGATAATGCATATAAACTTGAGTTGCCTCCAGAGTTTGGGCTTAGTCCCACCTTTAACATTTCAGATTTGAAGCCATACATGGGAGAAAAAGATGAGGCTGAGTTGAGGACAACTCCGCTTCAAGAGGGGGAGAATGATGAGGACATCACTTCTCCGGATACACACAACACTCCTCCACTTGACATTCAAGGACCAATCACTAGAGCTCGCGCCCGACAATTGAATTTACAGGTGAGCTCGTTCCTAAGTACTTCTTTTTGTTCATTTGAGAATCGATTGCTACATAATGATTTAATTATGATTAGGAACCATGGAGAGGACCTAGAAGTACTTGGAGAAGGACTACGAAATGCACAAGTCCAGCAAGGACGGTCGAATCATGTTGGAGACCCAACTCAAGCCGACTTCGAATCCAATTCGGAGTCCAGGACCAGGCCGCACTAAAACGGACGCCCAGATCGCATCTCGACTCTGTTTTGGACGTTCTACATATGTGTGGAAAGATAAGAAGACAAAATTTCCAACGGATCTAGTCCCATGTCAAAACTCCTTCTGAGTCAATGGGAATCGTCGAAACAAGTGGGCGTTCAGAATCTGTCAGGGTGCTGCGTCACCGTATTTTGGGCCGTTCGGCTTTGTATCGTGTTGGAGCCCATTAGGGCGCGTCCAGGGGTTTGTACGCCCCTCACTCCTTTATATCCAGCTGCCACCCCCACCATTAGGGTTGGGTTTTTGCTTAGATTAATTCTGTCTTTGAACAGTTTCGCCGTTCATCGGTTTGTGAGACCCCAACTTCGAGTGCTACATTAATACATCCGCAATTCAGTTGTGTTCTTCCTTTTTCTTGCTTGTGTTCTTTGATTCGCAGGCGAGTATTAGCCTTCTTGGCGAGGTCAACCGGGCCGCACATGGTTGATAACCTGAGGAGACGTGGTGCTGCGATTGCGGGGTTCGGAACGTGTCGTTCGGAAGCCGGATCGATTTGAGTCGTGCCTCCACCAAATCGAACATATCCAGAACCTGTTGAAACATCAGGACCCCATACCTATCAAGTGGTAATCAGAGCTTCGGGTGTTCCTTCAGGTTCGAGTTATCCTACCTTTGTTGTTTTCGGTTTCATCCTAGAGTCCAAGAAAAAGCCCTAAAAAAATTGTAGTCATAGGTTGTTCCCTGTCCCAGATCTCATTTAGCCTTTTGCACAATTTGATTTCAGAGTTCGTAGTGTTGAGTTTGTGTCCTTAGTCGAGTTGTGTTGCTGGTTTAGATTGTGTTTTGTTTCGGGTTGTCTTGCTTCCGCTAACTCTCATACAAACCCTAGCCGTCAATTTTGTTTTCCCACCCATATCCCACCCTCTGTTTGCGACATCCATCGCATCCTGTGATCACCCAGCACCATCCCCCACTTTTCCCCGAGCTTCCGCCCCCAAATTCCACCGATTTCCTTCACCCGATTTCGTTTCGGCCTCCAAAGAAACCATAACTTGGAACCCCTCCTTCAAACGGCCATAACTTTCGCATACGAACTCGAAATCATGCAATTTGTTTTTGAAATTGGGTGAAATTAAATTTTGCATCCGAAACTCCCCAACTTTGTCAGGTTTGGCGATTTTAGTTTCCCCAAATTCGGCCTGGAAAGTGCAGTACTCGAGCTCCGAAATTGAATCAACGAATTTACAGCACATTCATTATTTTCTGTAGGCCACACCTTACATCAGATTGAGGTGAAACTTTGTGTGCTTCCTATTTCTATGCTCTGCTCTGTGAAAAAAATAAAATAAAAAAGACAAAAAAAGAAAAATTTCAGCTATAGTGCTGAGGAGAGAGAGTGCTATCCGTGGCAAAAAAACATGATAGAGCACAGTTTTAGGTGACAGAAATTCATTTGTTTTGTGCTTATGCTGAATTAAGTCTCTCAGTGCCTGGCCATCTTTGTTGCTGTCTTTGCCTTACTATTCTGGTCTTGACTCCTTGTTCATCATATCTTAACCTTGATATAGATCACATTTAGACCAGCAACTAGGACCAGTGCTTTGGACATTTATTTAGCATTACTATCTGTTATTGATTTGTGTTCCACTGACATATTTGGCCTGCCAAGCTCCATATATCTACTTCTGGATAGCACCGTTTTGACCCTTGCAATCGTACCCACGCTCGACATGGTTTCACGAACCAGCCACCGGTTGTACCACCTGCTGCTTTGGTAAGAACACTTGTAAGAGCTTGGTAAGCCACTTCCTTTGTGAGTTCCCACTGCCCTTCATTTGTAGTTGATAGGGATAATCCTTTTGTTTTCCCTGTGTTTCCACTAACCATGGCAGGAGACGAAGGAGACGGGACACCGGGCGATTTCAATGAGTGTGTTAGTCGCGGCCAGCTACAAGCTGCGCTCGACAAACAATGCTTCACTCAGCGCAAAACTGGACACCATCGTCGCCGCCATTGCACAGTTGAACACCACGGAAGGCACTGAGCGGGTGGAGCGGCGGATGGCTGACCTCACTGGTCGGATGGACACATTGGAGGCAAGCCTGCCACCTGTCAATGACGGCCATCATCATGATGAGGACACAGTGTATGATGCGGATGGCAACATTAATCAGCGGGCGACACAAGATGCACGATTACGTCGGTGTCTTCAGCGAAACCGACGTGGTATGGAAGGTAATAACCAGCACCGTCATGGTAACGACGACCCTTTTGCTAAAGTCAAGTTTGCCATTCCATCTTTTTCTGGTCTTTATGATGCTGAAATATATCTTGATTGGGAGATGACGGTAGAGCAGAAATTTAATTCTCACTTGGTTCCTGAACAACATAGAGTTAGACAAGCTACTAGTGAGTTTAAGGACTTTGCTATTATCTGGTGGAATGAACTGGGTACCATGCGTGTACAACCTGATACATGGGAGCGGTTAAAAGAAGCTATGCGTAATCGTTTTGTTCCTCCCTCATATAAACATGATTTGAGAAAAAAATTGCAGCGCTTAGAACAAGGTGATAGTTCTGTTCAGGACTATTATGCTTAGCTTCAAAAGGGTATGGTGCGTTGTGGGGTTGTTGAGGAAACAGAAGATAAGATTTGTCGTTTCTACGGGGGGTTACGGCGTGAAATTCAGGACATTGTTGATTATAAAGAGTTTACTACTGTCAACCAGTTGTTCCAGCTTGCTATGCTTGCAGAAAAAGAATTGCAGGGACGCAAGGAATCAGCGAAGGCAAGCACCGGACGACCATTCTACACGCCGCGCACGACTACATCGACGGGACTGCCCAAGTCTTCTTCGAGTTTTCGTTCTCCTCCACCACCTGCAGCAGTGTCACCGAAGCCACCCTCCACGACACGCTTTGCATATTCTGCAAGAAAATCTTTGCAGGTTCCAGCCAAGAGTTCTTCTTCCGTGGCTTCAACGGACCGCTCCTCCAACATTCAGTGCCACCGCTGCCATGGGCTTGGTCATGTGCAGAAGAATTGCCCTAGCCAACGGGCATACATCGCCATAGAAGATGGAGGCTACATCAGCACTTCGGATGTCGAGGAGGATGGTGATGTTGCTGCTGCCTCGGACGACAATGGCGGTAATGATGACAACCTGCTCCTTGGTGGGGCGTCCACAGCGACGCTACGGAGCATCATTGTGCAGCAAGTCCTCAGCACACAGGTACAACAAACCGATAAGCTTCAACGCCATAATTTGTTTCAGACTTTCTTCGCAATCAAGAACCGGCGCGCACATGTCATCATTGATGGAGGAAGCTGCAACAACTTGGTGAGTTCTGATATGGTCAAGAAGCTTGGCTTGACCACGCGACCGCATCCACATCCATACCATATTCAGTGGTTAAATGACTCTGGAAAAGCTAAGGTAACACAAACATGCCGAGTCCATTTTTCCATTGGTGGTTATGCTGATCATGTTGATTGTGATGTGGTTCCCATGCAAGCATGCTCTCTTTTATTGCGTCGACCTTGGGTTATTGATAATGATGCTTTACACCATGGTAGTAGTAACAAATACACTTTTATGCATAAGGGAAAGAAAGTTACTTTACTGCCTTTGACCCCAGCTGAAATTATAGAGGCCGATAGGGAGAGAGTGGCTGCTGCTAATGATACAAAGGAACATGAAAAATCTGAAAAACAGCAAGTACTCCATTTGAAAAATTCTGTTATGCTTGCCACAAAATCAGACCTTGCTGAAATTGATGATGTTAATTATACATGCTATGCTTTTGTGTGCAAAGATGCTTTATTTTCTCTTGATAATATGCCTTGCACTTTGCCTGCTCCTGTCACTAACCTTTTGCAGGAGTTTAGAGATGTTTTCCCTGATGAGATACCTCCAGGACTTCCACCCATTAGAGGGATTGAGCACCAGATTGACATGATTCCTAGAGCGAGTTTGCCAAACCGTGCGGCATACAGGACCAATCCCGAAGAGACTAAGGAGATTCAGCGACAAGTCCAAGACCTTTTGAACCGTGGGTACGTACGTGAGAGCCTTAGTCCTTGTGATGTTCCTGTTCTTTTGGTTCCCAAAAAAGATGGTTCTTGGCGTATGTGTGTAGATTGTAGAGCCATTAACAACATTACTATAAGGTATCGTCATCCTATTCCTAGGCTAGACGACATGCTTGATGAGTTGTGTGGTGCTGTAATTTTCACAAAGATTGACTTGCGTAGTGGATACCACCAAATAAGAATGAAACTTGGCGATGAATGGAAAACTGCTTTTAAAACTAAGTTCGGCTTGTATGAGTGGTTAGTCATGCCTTTTGGTTTAACTAATGCACCTATCACTTTTCATGAGATTAATGAACGAGGTTTTACGTCCTTTCATTGGCAAATTTGTGGTTGTTTACTTTGATGATATCTTGATTTATGGCAAGTCCATGAATGAACATTTGAATCACTTACGTGCTGTTTTTAATGCTTTGAGGGATGCACGTTTGTTTGGTAACCTTGGGAAGTGCACCTTTTGCACGGATCGAGTCCCTTTCTTGGCTATGTTGTGACTCCACAGGGAATTGTGGTTGATAGAGCCAAGGTGGAGGTGATATGGAGTTGGCCCACGCCCACGACGGTCTCCCAAGTGCGGAGTTTTCTTGGCCTTGCAGGATTTTATCGCCGCTTTGTCAAGGAATTCAGCACCACTGCGACACCATTGATTGAGTTGACAAAGAAGGGCGTCGTGTTCCATTGGGGGCCATCACAAGAGGAGTCCTTTAATCTTTTGAAGGACAAGCTTACACACGCACCATTGCTCCAACTTCCGGATTTTGGTAAGACTTTTGAGCTGGAATGTGATGCTAGCGGAATTGGTATTGGTGGTGTTCTGATGCAAGAAGGCAACCCTATTGCCTACTTTAGTGAAAAATTGAATGGTCCTGCTCTTAATTATTCCACGTATGATAAAGAATTGTATCCTCTTGTTCGTTCTTTAGAGACGTGGCAACACTATTTATGGCCTAAAGAATTTGTCATTCATTCCGATCATGAATCACTTAAGCATATTCGTAGTCAAACCAATTTGAATCATAGACATGCTAAGTGGGTTGAATTTATTGAATCTTTTCCTTATGTCATTAAACACAAGAAAGGGAAGGGATAATGTGATTGCTGATGCTTTGTCTCGACACTATACCATGTTGTCTCAACTTGATTGTCGCATTTTTGGTCTTGAACCTATTAAAGCACAATATGCTTTTGATGCTGATTTTAAGGATGTGTTGCCACATTGTAAAGAGGGACAAACATGGAATAAATTCGTGATCAATGATGGGTTTTTGCTTAGAGCTAACCGCCTATGCATTCCAGTTGGATCCGTTCGTCTTTTGTTATTGCAGGAGGCGGTTTGATGGGACATTTTGGTGATAAGAAGACGGAGGACGTTCTGGCCACACACTTCTTTTGGCCAAAGATGAGGAGAGATGTTGAGCGGTTTGTGGCTCACTGCACTACATGTCAAAAAGCTAAGTCTCGCTTGAATCCACATGGTTTATATATGCCTCTTCCTGTTCCTTCTATTCCCTGGGCAGATATTTCTATGGACTTTCTTTTAGGATTGCCTAGGACTAAGAGGGGGAGAGATAGCATTTTTGTTGTTGTGGATCGCTTTTCTAAGATGGCTCATTTTATACCATGTCATAAAACCGATGATGCCGTTCATATTGCTGTCCTCTTTTTCAAAGAGATAGTTCGTTTGCATGGTATGCCTTCTACTATTATTTCAGATCGTGATGCCAAGTTCTTGAGTCACTTTTGGCGTACTCTGTGGAACAAGTTGGGTACAAAGTTGTTGTTCTCTATAACATGTCACCCACAAACTGATGGCCAAACCGAGGTGGTGAACCGCACATTGTGTACCATGTTGAGAGCTGTTTTGCAGAATAATTTGAAGCTGTGGGAAGAGTGTTTGCCGCATGTTGAGTTCGCATATAATCGAGCGGAACACTCCACCACCAAGTTAAGTCCTTTTCAGGTAGTGTATGGATTCAATCGCCATGCTCCTCTTGATATTTTACCTTTGCCTACTAGTGAGAGAATTCATAATGATGCTAAGGAGCGTGCTGATTTTATTGTCAAAATGCATGAGACTACTAAGGCAAACATTGAAAAAATGAATGAAAAATATAGGATTGCTGGTAGTAAAGGTAGAAAGGCAGTTAAACTTGAACCGGGCGATTTTGTTTGGTTGCACTTGAGAAAGGATAGATTTCCTGAGTTAAAGAAAGTCAAAATTGATGCCTCGAGCTGCTGGTCCTTTTAAGATAATTGAGAAGATAATTGATAATGCATATAAACTTGAGTTGCCTCCCGAGTTTGGGGTTAGTCCCACCTTTAACATTTCAGATTTGAAGCCATACTTGGGAGAAAAAGATGAGGCTGAGTTGAGGACAACTCCGCTTCAAGAGGGGGAGGATGATGAGGACATCACTTCTCCGGATACACACAACACTCCTCCACTTGACATTCAAGGACCAATCACTAGAGCTCGCGCCCGACAATTGAATTTACAGGTGAGCTCGTTCCTAAGTACTTCTTTTTGTTCATTTGAGAATCGATTGCTACATAATGATTTAATTATGATTAGGAACCATGGAGAGGACCTGGAAGTACTTGGAGAAGGACTACGAAATGCACAAGTCCAGCAAGGGCGGTTAAATCATGTTGGAGACCCAACTCAAGCCGACTTTGAATCCAATTCGGAGTCCAGGAGCAGGCCGCACTAAAACGGACGCCCAGATCGCATCTGGACTCCGTTTTGGACGTTCTACATATGTGTGGAAAGATAAGAAGACAGCCTTTCCAATGGATCTGGTGCCATGTCAAAATTCCTTCTGAGTCAATAGGAATCGTTGAAACAAGTGGGTATTCAGAATCTGTCAGGGTGCTGCGTCACCGTATTTTGGGCCGTTCGGCTTTGTATCGTGTTGGAGCCCATTAGGGCGCGTCCAGGGGTTTGTACGCCCCTTACTCCTTTATATCCGGCCGCCACCCCACCATTAGGGTTGGGTTTTTGCTTAGATTAATTCTGTCTTTGAACAGTTTCGCCGTTCATCGGTTTGTGAGACCCCAACTTCGAGTGCTACATTAATACATCTGCAATTCAGTTGTGTTCTTCCTTTTTCTTGCTTGTGTTCTTCGATTCGCATGCGAGGATTAGCCTTCTTGGCGAGGTCAACCGGGCCACGCACGGTTGATAACCTGAGGAGACGTGGTGCTGCGATTGCGGGGTTCGGAACGTGTCGTTCGGAAGCCGGATCGATTTGTGTCGCGCCTCCACCAAATCGAACATATCCAGAACCTGTTGGAAGATCAGGACCCCGTACCTATCAAGTGGTAATCAGAGCTTCGGGTGTTCCTTCAGGTTCGAGTTAGCCTACCTTTGTTGTTTTCGGTTTCATCCTAGAGTCCAAGAAAAAGCCCTAAAAAAAATTGTAGTCATAGGTTGTTCCCTGTCCCAGATCTCGTTTAGCCTTTTTCACAATTTGATTTCAGAGTCCGTAGTGTTGAGTTTGTGTCCTTAGTCGAGTTGTGTTGCTGGTTTAGATCGTGTTTTGTTTCGGGCTGTCTTGCTTCCTCTACCTCTCTACAAACCCTAGCCGTCAATTTTGTTTTCCCACCCATATCCCACCCTCTGTTTGTGACATCCATCGCATCCTGTGATCACCCAGCACCATCCCCTACTTTTCCCCGAGCTTCCGCCCCCAAATTCCACCGATTTCCTTCACCCGATTTCGTTTCGGCCTCCAAAGAAACCATAACTTGGAGCCCCTCCTTCAAACGGCCATAACTTTCGCATACGAACTCGAAATCCGGCGATTTTTTTTTGAAATTGGGTGAAATTAAATTTTGCATCCGAAACTCCCCAACTTTGTCAGGTTCGGCGATTTTAGTTTCCCCAAATTCGGCCTGGAAAGTGCAGTACTCGAGCTCCGAAATTGAATCACCGAATTTACATCAGATTGAGGTGAAACTTTGTGTGCTTCCTATTTCTGTGCTCTGCTCTGTGAAAAAAAATAAAATAAAAAAGACAAAAAAAGAAAAATTTCGGCTATAGTGCTGAGGAGAGAGAGTGGTATCCGTGGCAAAAAAACGTGACAGAGCACAGTTTTAGATGACAGAAATTCATTTGTTTTGTGCTTATGCTGAATTAAGTCTCTCAGTGTGTAACATCCTGATTTTCAGAGCTTTTTGAAGCTTTTAAAATAAAATTCACCATTTGGATTTTCCTGAAATTAATTAAAGCTTAATTGGAATTTTCATTAATTAAAAAGATTTAATATGATTAAATTAAATATTAATATTTGCCAAAAATATTTTATTTGAGTTCCTTGTGTCTCAAGGAATTTATTGGTATTTTTCTGGTTTTTTCAAGATTTATTTGCTATTTTCTAGAGCTCAAAAGGATTTAAATGAATTTATGAAAAAGAAAAACCCTCCAAAAATCCCATCCGGCCAGTGGGCCGAAACCCACCAGCCGGCCCAGCCTCTCCCGCCTTCGGCCCGCGCCCGCCTTGCCCCTTCGGATGCGCGCCACGTGGCCGCCATCCGCGCCCGCGCCCCCGCATCCCGGCTACCCGCTCGCCCGCGCCACCGACAGGTGGGGCCCACCTGTCAGGCGCGTCGTCCCCGACCCGGTCTCCTTCCCCGTCTCCGTTTCGGACTCCGCCACCGCCTCGCCGTTTCCGCCCGGGACTCCTCCGCCGTCTTCCGTCCGGACGCCTCGGCGTCCGTGTATTTAAAGGGAGCCGACCCCGGGCTTCTCCCTCGTCCCTCGCCGCCGACGCCCGTGCGTTCGCCGTCTGCCGTCGTCGCCGCTCGCTGCCTTCGCCATCGGAGCTCGTCGCCGGTGAGTTCCGCCGCCGCCTCGGTCGCCGCCGGCCAACCCTCGCCGCCGTCCCGAACTCCCGCCGGACAGCCGCCGCCGCTACCCGCCGTCGGCCAGACCTCACCGCCGCGCCGCCAGCGGATGCGCCCGCGCCGCGCCGCCTCGGCCGCTCCGTCTGCGCCGCCTCGCGCCCCGTGCACGCGCACGTCAGCGCTGACGCCAGCCGCCCGCGACCCTTCGCCTTCCCGTGGACGCCGTCCACCGTGCGTCGTCTCGCTGCCAGCCGGGCCCACCCGTCAGCCGTAGACCGTAGACCGCACAGCCGCGCCAGCAAGCCACACAAGCAGCCACGTCAGCCTGCCACGTCAGCTTGCCACGTCGTCTGCCATGTCAGCCGCCATGTCAGCACGGGCGCACACGTGTCTTGCCACGTGGTCGCCACGTCAGCCCAGCCGTCTGCGTCAGCACCGCCGCCCGCGCTGTTCCATGCGCCGAGCCCACCGTAGACCCATCTCATCGTGCGCCCGGTCCACAGCACAGTGCAATTTTCTATTTTCCCCGATTTTCTTTAGATCCAATTTTCCAAGAGCCCGTTCTCCCTCGTCCTAGCTCCGATTGACCCGATTCTTTTTCTTAAATTCATCTAAAATTGAGCTCCATCTTTTGGTTCTGGTTTTGCAGTTTATTTGAGTTTTATTTGAATTTGTTTTTGTGTTTCGTTTCGCTTTCTCTCTCGTTAGATCACGCGTTCGAAGGAGCTGAAGCCGGATTCGAAGATCAAGAATTCCTAACTGAGCAAGGCCAAGGCAAGTCGTGTCCTTTGATCATGTTGAACCCAGTTTGCAATCTATTATTTAATTATTTTGCTTTAAATTACCTTGCATCGCTATTTTTTATTCAAACCCTTGTATTGGTAGTTATCGTCCCAACTGGTTACTTCCCTCCTTGATATTTTGGAATACCTTGATGCCATTGTCACCTTAGGTTGGGAATTTAATTAGTGATGCTATGTTATTTGTCACATTGGGTTGGTACGAATAGAATGCTTAGCCTTGCTTATTTTGCGAAAGGGTTCCTCATCACATGTGATTAATTAATTTGACTTAATGAGATATTGAATCGTGGTTGGTACCACTGTTATAAAATTTGTGCCGTGACGTTGGTGCGTCATTGGCGGTGGTTATACAAAAATTGGTTTTCACTTGGGCGATTGATCGTGCAGTAAAGGGGGTGCGAGAGGCACATGGGATGTGGATGTTTCGCCTGGGTAAAATTCTTAAGGACTTAACTTTGTGCGCCATTGATCTGAGCTTTATCGTGCAAACCACATGTCTAGTATGGGATAGACCTGGCATAATCATTTGTGAAGTCTCCACTTTGGTTTTACTACTGATGTTGTTGTGGCGCAAGAGGGGGCAATTATCGACTAGGGGGTTGCCCTACTCGACGGCGAAACCTTAGCGAGTGGGATCAGGTGGGGATGGATCATTGTAAAAGCCTTGTTGTGATTTTTCTTTAACGTGAGGATTATCACATCGTGTGGGTACAGTTGTGCAACCTCTGCAGAGTGTAAAACTATTCGAATAGCCGTGTCCTCGGTCATGGACAATGCTCAGTGATTTCACACGAGGGGTAGAGTTTTTATGAAATCTGGATTGGTTTGAGCTGGGAAGTGAATGGTTAGTTCACTTGTGGTTTTATTCAGTTCCTTTGGTTATCTACTTAGTGTCTGTTGTTAAATTCGCTTTACAATCTATTTATTGTATTTTACTTCAAATTGTTGCTTTATGCAAAATTAACCTTTTAGCCATCCATTGTTAAGCCTTGCATATTATATTGCATTCATTTGTTACAAACGGCTTGCTGAGTACCAATGTACTCACGGCTTTATGCCCCTGTTGCTCAGTTGAGGAGGAGGAGAATCACCAGCAGGAGGTTCCAGAAGGAGAGTACTTCGACGTCTTTGCGGATTAGGCTTCGTTCTCCACTCGATAGCCTGTGGGCGTGTCGATTGGCTGCTGCGCTTTCTTTTGGATTTCCGCTGCTAGTTTTTGTTAAGCCTTTCAGGCTATTAATTGTAAGCTTGGCCATAAGGTCGCACTCTGATAATTATTAATAATATTTGAGTCTTTTCCTAGTAAATCGTGATATGTTCGATATTTCATTTTTGTTTATACTGTGTGCACTAGTGTGATCCTGGACTAGTGCAGAATACACAGGAGAGACCGGATTTGCATATTCGGGTCTCTACAGAGATGGTATCAGAGCTATATCGACTGTAGGACGGAGCCCTAGTTAGAATGGTCGAATTAGTCAAGATTTCAAAATTTATTTTCTAAATCAAATCAACCAAATGATTGTATAGTAATTCTTTATTCTTACCTCATTCTTAGGATTCTTTCTCCTTGCCTCCTCTGAAATATTGTTTTCGAATTTCAATTTGACTTCTTATCCCTATAATGTCCATAGATGTCCGAATATTCCTCCATCAAAGTGAAAGTTGGCATGGAATTCTTCAAGCTGTGCTGTGAAGTTTGGATCAAGGAAGCACCCAATATGGCAAGAAAAGATTGGAGATTTCCGTGAAGATTAGGAGCCATTAGATTTGAACCTTGTTATAGTTTTAGTATCGTATAGATCGTCTTGCTTCTTATTTGCCGTTGGGTGTGATGTGAGCTGCAGTTTTGCTTTTAGCATTATGATGCAGTCATGTCAAAAGTCTTTTGTGGAGTTTATTGCTTCTTTTGTTAGCCTTTTCGGCTAAGTGTTTGCTTAGTTTAGGTTTGCCATTAGAATATCCCCTTAGACGAGTTTACCGCTTACCTTTGTTGTTCCCTCTTACCTATTGAGCCTTGAAGAAGATTCATCATGAGATGGAAAGAGTCTCGGAAGTGGAAGATGATTCACCAAGGAGTTCAGTTGCAACTGTCACAAAGAGTCAGATTCAACACATACCAGTCAGCCCGTGTATCGCAACCGTCAGATTTCAGTACTCCAGCTCCAATGCTTCCTCATGATAACTCAGGACCACGCCCTATCAACGCCAGCAATCAGCCTCAGGGAGAAAGAAGCTATGCAACTCCATTTAGTTGTTTCAAGTGCCAAGAGCCAGGTCATTTCGCTTGCAAGTGTCCGCAGAAGCATCAAGCAATCACGCCAATTCCGTTCAACCTTGGAAGAACCCCTGCCAAGACTCCAGGAGCAAGCCGTGGAACATCGTCAAGTCAAGGAAGCCAAATACCTCAAAGCGTTGCAAGGGGGAGCCTCAACCACGTCGTCTCCGAAGTCGCACCGGTAACCTATTCTTTTAGTCAGCCTGAATCTCGAGGTCGAGATTCCGTTTAAGGGGGGAGGTTTGTAACATCCTGATTTTCAGAGCCTTTTTGAAGCTTTTAAAATAAAATTCACCATTTGGATTTTCCTGAAATTAATTAAAGCTTAATTGGAATTTTCATTAATTAAAAAGATTTAATATGATTAAATTAAATATTAATATTTGCAAAAAATATTTTATTTGAGTTCCTTGTGTCTCAAGGAATTTATTGGTATTTTTCTGGTTTTTTCTAGATTTATTTGCTATTTTCTGGAGCTCAAAAGGATTTAAATGAATTTATGAAAAAGAAAAACCCTCCAAAAATCCCATCCGGCCAGTGGGCCAAAACCCACCAGCCGGCCCAGCCTCTCCCGCCTTCGGCCCGCGCCCGCCTTGCCCCTTCGGATGCGCGCCACGTGGCCGCCATCCGCGCCCGCGCCCCCGCATCCCGGCTACCCGCTCGCCCGCGCCACCGACAGGTGGGGCCCACCTGTCGGGCGCGTCGTCCCCGACCCGGTCTCCTTCCCCGTCTCCGTTCCGGACTCCGCCGCCGCCTCGCCATTTCCGCCCGGGACTCCTCCGCCGTCTTCCGTCCGGACGCCTCGGCGTCCGTGTATTTAAAGGGAGCCGACCCCGGGCGTCTCCCTCGTCCCGAGCCGCCGCCCTCGCCGCCGCTCACCGCCGCCGACGCCCGTGGGTTCGCCGTCACCGGAGTAGTCGCCGTGCGTTCGCCGTCTGCCGTCGTCGCCGCTCGCTGCCTTCGCCATCGGAGCTCGTCGCCGGTGAGTTCCGCCGCCGCCTCGGTCGCCGCCGGCCAACCCTCGCCGCCGTCCCGAACTCCCGCCGGACAGCCGCCGCCGCTACCCGCCGTCGGCCAGACCTCGCCGCCGCGCCGCCAGCGGACGCGCCCGCGCCGCGCCGCCTCGGCCGCTCCGTCTGCGCCGCCTCGCGCCCCGTGCACGCGCACGTCAGCGCTGACGCCAGCCGCCCGCGACCCTTCGCCTTCCTGTGGACGTCGTCCACCGTGCGCCGTCTCGCGGCCAGCCGGGCCCACCCGTCAGCCGTAGACTGTAGACTGCACAGCCGCGCCAGCAAGCCACGCAAGTAGCCACGTCAGCCTGCCACGTCAGCTTGCCACGTCGTCTGCCATGTCAGCCGCCACGTCAGCACGGGCGCACATGTGTCTTGCCACGTGGTCGCCACGTCAGCCCAGCCGTCTGCGTCAGCACCGCCGCCCGCGCTGTTCCATGCGCCGAGCCCACCGTAGACCCATCTCATCGTGCGCCCGGTCCACAGCACAGTGCAATTTTCTATTTTCCCCGATTTTCTTTAGATCCAATTTTCCAAGAGCCCGTTCTCCCTCGTCCTAGCTCCGATTGACCCGATTCTTTTTCTTAAATTCATCTAAAATTGAGCTCCATCTTTTGGTTCTGGTTTTGCAGTTTATTTGAGTTTTATTTGAATTTGTTTTTGTGTTTCGTTTCGCTTTCTCTCTCGTTAGATCACGCGTTCGAAGGAGCTGAAGCCGGATTCGAAGATCAAGAATTCCTAACTGAGCAAGGCCAAGGCAAGTCGTGTCCTTTGATCATGTTGAACCCAGTTTGCAATCTATTATTTAATTATTTTGCTTTAAATTACCTTGCATCGCTATTTTTTATTCAAACCCTTGTATTGGTAGTTATCGTCCCAACTGGTTACTTCCCTCCTTGATATTTTGGAATACCTTGATGCCATTGTCACCTTAGGTTGGGAATTTAATTAGTGATGCTATGTTATTTGTCACATTGGGTTGGTACGAATAGAATGCTTAGCCTTGCTTATTTTGCGAAAGGGTTCCTCATCACATGTGATTAATTAATTTGACTTAATGAGATATTGAATCGTGGTTGGTACCACTGTTATAAAATTTGTGCCGTGACGTTGGTGCGTCATTGGCGGTGGTTATACAAAAATTGGTTTTCACTTGGGCGATTGATCGTGCAGTAAAGGGGGTGCGAGAGGCACATGGGATGTGGATGTTTCGCCTGGGTAAAATTCTTAAGGACTTAACTTTGTGCGCCATTGATCTGAGCTTTATCGTGCAAACCTTAGCGAGTGGGATCAGGTGGGGATGGATCATTGTAAAAGCCTTGTTGTGATTTTTCTTTAACGTGAGGATTATCACATCGTGTGGGTACAGTTGTGCAACCTCTGCAGAGTGTAAAACTATTCGAATAGCCGTGTCCTCGGTCATGGACAATGCTCGGTGATTTCACACGAGGGGTAGAGTTTTTATGAAATCTGGATTGGTTTGAGCTGGGAAGTGAATGGTTAGTTCACTTGTGGTTTTATTCAGTTCCTTTGGTTATCTACTTAGTGTCTGTTGTTAAATTCGCTTTACAATCTATTTATTGTATTTTACTTCAAATTGTTGCTTTATGCAAAATTAACCTTTCAGCCATCCATTGTTAAGCCTTGCATATTATATTGCATTCATTTGTTACAAACGGCTTGCTGAGTACCAATGTACTCACGGCTTTATGCCCCTGTTGCTCAGTTGAGGAGGAGGAGAATCACCAGTAGGAGGTTCCAGAAGGAGAGTACTTCGACGTCTTTGCGGATTAGGCTTCGTTCTCCACTCGATAGCCTGTGGGCGTGTCGATTGGCTGCTGCGCTTTCTTTTGGATTTCCGCTGCTAGTTTTTGTTAAGCCTTTCAGGCTATTAATTGTAAGCTTGGCCATAAGGTCGCACTCTGATAATTATTAACAATATTTGAGTCTTTTCCTAGTAAATCATGATATGTTCGATATTTCATCTTTGTTTATACTGTGTGCACTAGCGTGATCCTGGACTAGTGCAGAATACACAGGAGAGACCAGATTTGCATATTCGGGTCTCTACACAGTGCCTGGCCATCTTGTTGCTGTCTTTGCCTTACTATTCTGGTCTTGACTCCTTGTTCATCATATCTTAACCCTAATATAGATCACATTTAGACCAGCAACTAGGACCAGTGCTTTGGACATTTATTCAGCATTACTATCTGTTATTGATTTGTGTTCCACTGACATATTTGGCCTGCCAAACTCCAAATATCTACTTCTGGATAGCACCGTTTTGACCCTTGCAATCGTACCCACGCTCGACATGGTTTCACGAACCAGCCACCGGTTGTACCACCTGCTGCTTTGGTAAGAACACTTGTAAGAGCTTGGTAAGCCACTTCCTTTGCGAGTTCCCACTGCCCTTCATTTGTAGTTGATAGGGATAATCCTTTTGTTTTCCCTATGTTTCCACTAACCATGGCAGGAGACGAAGGAGACGGGACACCGGGCGATTTCAACGAGTGTGTTAGTCGCGGCCAGCTACAAGCTATGCTCGACAAACAATGCTTCACTCAGCGCTAGACTGAACACCATCGTCGCTGCCATTGCCCAGTTGAACACCACGGAAGGCATTGAGCGGGTGGAGCGGCGGATGGCTGACCTCACTGGTCGGATGGACACATTGGAGGCACGCCTGCCACCTGTCAATGACGGCCATCATCATGATGAGGATACAGTGTATGATGCGGATGGCAACATTGATCAGCGGGCGACACAAGATGCATGATTACGTCGGCGTCTTCAGCGAAACCGACGTGGTATGGAAGGTAATAACCAGCACCATCATGGTAACGACGACCCTTTTGCTAAAGTCAAGTTTACCATTCCATCTTTTTCTGGTCTTTATGATGCTGAAATATATCTTGATTGGGAGATGACAGTAGAGCAGAAATTTAATTCTCACTTGGTTCCTGAACAACATAGAGTTAGACAAGCTACTAGTGAGTTTAAGGACTTTGCTATTATCTGGTGGAATGAACTGGGTACCATGCGTGTACAACCTGATACATGGGAGCGGTTAAAAGAAGCTATGCGTAATCGTTTTGTTCCTCCCTCATATAAACGTGATTTGAGAAAAAAAATTGCAGCGCTTAGAACAAGGTGATAGTTCTGTTCAGGACTATAATTCTGAGCTTCAAAAGGGTATGGTGCGTTGTGGGGTTGTTGAGGAAACGGAGGATAAGATTCTTCGTTTCTACGGGGGGTTACGGCGTGAAATTCAGGACATTGTTGATTATAAAGAGTTTACTACTGTCAACCAGTTGTTCCAGCTTGCTATGCTTGCAGAAAAAGAATTGCAGGGACGCAAGGAATCAGCGAAGGCAAGCACCAGATGACCATTCTACACGCCGCACACGACTACATTGACGGGACTGCCCAAGTCTTCTTCGAGTTTTCGTTCTCCTCCACCACCTGCAGCAGCGCCACCGAAGCCACCCTCCACGACACGCTTTGCATATTCTGCAAAAAAATCTTTGCAGGTTCCAGCCAAGAGTTCTTTTTCCGTGGCTTCAACGGACCGCTCCTCCAACATTCAGTGCCACCGCTGCCATGGGCTTGGTCATGTGCAGAAGAATTGCCCTAGCCAACGGGCATACATCGCCACAGAAGATGGAGGCTACATCAGCACTTCGGATGTCGAGGAGGATGGTGATGTTGCTGCTGCCTCGGAAGACAATGGGGTAATGTTGACAACCTGGTCCTTGGTGGGGCGTCCACAGCGACGCTACGGAGCATCATTGTGCAGCGAGTCCTCAGCACACAGGTACAACAAACCGATAAGCTTCAACGCCATAATTTGTTTCAGACTTTCTTCGCAATCAAGAACCGGCGCGCACGTGTCATCATTGATGGAGGAAGCTGCAACAACTTGGTGAGTTCTGATATGGTCAAGAAGCTTGGCTTGACCACGCGACCGCATCCACATCCATACCATATTCAGAGGTTAAATGACTCTGGAAAAGCTAAGGTAACACAAACATGCCGAGTCCATTTTTCCATTGGTGGTTATGCTGATCATGTTGATTGTGATGTGGTTCCCATGCAAGCATGCTCTCTTTTATTGGGTCGACCTTGGGAATTTGATAATGATGCTTTACACCATGGTAGTAGTAACAAATACACTTTTATGCATAAGGGAAAGAAAGTTACTTTACTGCCTTTGACCCCAGCTGAAATTATAGAGGCCGATTGGGAGAGAGCTGCTGCTGCTAATGATACAAAGGAACATGAAAAATCTGAAAAACAGCAAGTACTCCATTTGAAAAATTCTGTTATGCTTGCCACAAAATCAGACATTGCTGAAATTAATGATGTTAATTATACATGCTATGCTTTTGTGTGCAAAGATGCTTTATTTTCTCTTGATAATATGCCTTGCACTTTGCCTGCTCCTGTCACTAACCTTTTGCAGGAGTTTAGAGATGTTTTCCCTGATGAGATACCTCCAGGACTTCCACCCATTAGAGGGATTGAGCACCAGATTGACTTGATTCCTGGAGCGAGTTTGCCAAACCGTGCGGCGTACAGGACCAATCCCGAAGAGACTAAGGAGATTCAGCGAAAAGTCCAAGACCTTTTGAACCGTGGGTACGTACGTGAGAGCCTTAGTCCTTGTGCTGTTCCTGTTCTTTTGGTTCCCAAAAAAGATGGTTCTTGGCGTATGTGTGTAGATTGTAGAGCCATTAACAATATTACTATAAGGTATCGTCATCCTATTCCTAGGCTAGACGACATGCTTGATGAGTTGTGTGGTGCTGTAATTTTCACAAAGATTGACTTGCGTAGTGGATACCACCAAATAAGAATGAAACTTGGCGATGAATGGAAAACTGCTTTTAAAATTAAGTTCGGCTTGTATGAGTGGTTAGTCATGCCTTTTGGTTTAACTAATGCACCTATCACTTTCATGAGATTAATGAACGAGGTTTTACATCCTTTCATTGGCAAATTTGTGGTTGTTTACTTTGATGATATCTTGATTTATAGCAAGTCCATGAATGAACATTTGAATCACTTACGTGCTGTTTTTAATGCTTTGAGGGATGCACGTTTGTTTGGTAACCTTGGGAAGTGCACCTTTTGCACGGATCGAGTCTCTTTTCTTGGCTATGTTGTGACTCCACAGGGAATTGCGGTTGATAGAGCCAAGGTGGAGGTGATATGGAGTTGGCCCACGCCCACGACGGTCTCCCAAGTGCGGAGTTTTCTTGGCCTTGCAGGATTTTATCGCCGCTTTGTCAAGGAATTCAGCACCATTGCGACACCATTGATTGAGTTGACAAAGAAGGGCGTCGTGTTCCATTGGGGTCCATCACAAGAGGAGTCCTTTAATCTTTTGAAGGACAAGCTTACACACGCACCATTGCTCCAACTTCCGGATTTTGGTAAGACTTTTGAGCTGGAATGTGATGCTAGCGGAATTGGTATTGGTGGTGTTCTGATGCAAGAAGGCAAACCTGTTGCCTACTTTAGTGAAAAATTGAATGGTCCTGCTCTTAATTATTCCACGTATGATAAAGAATTGTATGCTCTTGTTCGTTCTTTAGAGACATGGCAACACTATTTATGGCCTAAAGAATTTGTCATTCATTCCGATCATGAATCACTTAAGCATATTCGTAGTCAAACCAATTTGAATCGTAGACATGCTAAGTGGGTTGAATTTATTGAATCTTTTCCATATGTCATTAAACACAAGAAAGGGAAGGATAATGTGATTGCTGATGCTTTGTCTCGACGCTATACCATGTTGTCTCAACTTGATTGTCGCATTTTTGGTCTTGAACCTATTAAAGCACAATATGCTTTTGATGCTGATTTTAAGGATGTGTTGCTACATTGTAAAGAGGGACAAGCATGGAATAAATTCGTGATCAATGATGGGTTTTTGCTTAGAGCTAACCGCCTATGCATTCCAGTTGGATCCGTTCGTCTTTTGTTGTTGCAGGAGGCGCATGGAGGCGGTTTGATGGGACATTTTGGTGCTAAGAAGACGGAGGCCGTTTTGGCCACACACTTCTTTTGGCCAAAGATGAGGCGAGATGTTGAGCGGTTTGTGGCTCGCTCCACTACATGTCAAAAAGCTAAGTCTCGCTTGAATCCACATGGTTTATATATGCCTCTTCCTGTTCCTTCTATTCCGTGGGCAGATATTTCTATGGACTTTGTTTTAGAATTGCCTAGGACTAAGAGGGGGAGAGATAGCATTTTTGTTGTTGTGGATCGCTTTTCTAAGATGGCTCATTTTATACCATGTCATAAAACCGATGATGCCGTTCATATTGCTGACCTCTTTTTCAAAGAGATAGTTCGTTTGCATGGTATGCCTTCTACTATTGTTTCAGATCGTGATGCCAAGTTCTTGAGTCACTTTTGGCGTATTCTGTGGAACAAGTTGGGTACAAAGTTGTTGTTCTCTATAACATGTCACCCACAAACTGATGGCCAAACCGAGGTGGTGAACCGCACATTGTCTACCATGTTGAGAGCTGTTTTGCTGAATAATTTGAAGCTGTGGGAAGAGTGTTTGCCACATGTTGAGTTCGCATATAATCGAGTGGAACACTCCACCACCAAGGTAAGTCCTTTTCAGGTAGTGTATGGATTCAATCTCCATGCTCCTCTAGATATTTTACCTTTGCCTACTAGTGAGAGAATTCATATTGATGCTAAGGAGCGTGCTGATTTTATTGACAAAATGCATGAGACTACTAAGGCAAACATTGAAAAAATGAATGAAAAATATAGGATTGCTGGTAGTAATGGTAGAAAGGCAGTTAAACTTGAACCGGGCGATTTTTTTTGGTTGCACTTGAGAAAGGATACATTTCCTGAGGTAAGAAAGTCAAAATTGATGCCTCGAGCTGCTGGTCCTTTTAAGATAATTGAGAAGATAAATGATAATGCGTATAAACTTGAGTTGCCTCCCGAGTTTGGGGTTAGTCCCACCTTTAACATTTCAGATTTGAAGCCATACTTGGGAGAAAAAGATGCGGCTGAGTTGAGGACAACTGCGCTTCAAGAGGGGGAGGATGATGAGGACATCACTTCTCCGGATACACACAACACTCCTCCACTTGACATTCAAGGACCAATCACTAGAGCTCGCGCCCGACAATTGAATTTACAGGTGAGCTCGTTCCTAAGTACTTCTTTTTGTTCATTTGAGAATCGATTGCTACATAATGATTTAATTATGATTAGGAACCATGGAGAGGACCTGGAAGTACTTGGAGAAGGACTACGAAATGCACAAGTCCAGCAAGGGCGGTCGAATCATGTTGGAGACCCAACTCAAGCCGACTTCGAATCCAATTCGGAGTTTAGGAGCAGGCCGCACTAAAACGGACGGCCAGATCGCATCTGGACTCCGTTTTGGACGTTAACATATGTGTGGAAAGCTAAGAAAGACAACCTTTCCAATGGCTCTGGTCCCATATCAAAATTACTTCTGAGTCAACGGGAATCCTCGACACAAGTGGGCATTCAGAATCTGTCAGGGTGCTGCGTCAGCGTATTTTGGGCCGTTCGGCTTTGTATCATGTTGGAGCCCATTAGGGCGCGTCCAGGGGTTTGCATGCCCCTCACTCCTTTATATCCAGCCACCACCCCCACCATTAGGGTTGGGTTTTTGCTTAGATTAATTCTGTCTTTGAACAGTTTCGCCGTTCATCGGTTTGTGAGACCCCAACTTCGAGTGCTACATTAATACATCCGCAATTCAGTTGTGTTCTTCCTTTTTCTTGCTTGTGTTCTTCGATTCGCAGGCGAGGATTAGCCTTCTTGGCGAGGTCAACCGGGCCGCGCACGGTTGATAACTTGAGGAGACGTGGTGCTGCGATTGCGGGGTTCAGAACGTGTCGTTTGGAAGCCGGATCGATTTGTGTCGCGCCTCCACCAAATCAAACATATCCAGAACCTGTTGGAAGATCGGGACCCCGTACCTATCAGGTGTTCTCCATCTTGTTCAGAGTCATATTCTCCATTTTCAGTTACCAACATTACCTTGCTATTTGGGCAATCCTTTTGCATATGTCCGCGACCAAGACACTTGAAGCATTGGATGGAGGTACTCTTGGCCGTAGAACCAACCGAAGATGATGAGGAAGGGGTTGGTCCTTTCTTTGGGAAGGAAGGAGTGGCATTCTTGGTACTCGGGACAGCACGTGCACTAGGAGCAAAACTTCCACTAGATGGATTAGTTCTAAACGAATTGAAACGAGATGTAGTTTTACCTCTTGTAGGTGCTGTTCGGGGAGTGTAGGAAGATGATTTTGAAATCCTCATGTCCTGTTGTACTTGCCTCTCAGCCATAGTGGCTTGATGCACCAACTCCACCATGTTGTTGTAGGGTTGAAATTCCACAATTCGCTTGATGGAGGGATGCAAACCCGCAAGGAAACGTGTCATAGTTTGCTCTTCTTGTTCATAAACATTAGCCCTTATCATAGCCATTTCCATCTCTTTGTAGTACTCCTCAATCGTGAAACTTCCTTGCTTCAAATTCTGCAATTTATCAAAAAGGTCACGTTTGTAATGTTTAGGAACAAACCTTGCCCTCATATGGTACTTCATCTCTTCTCATGTAGTGATGGGTGGCTCATTGTTCTCCATCCTTTGGTTTTGCATTTGTTCCCACCAAACCAAGGCATAATCATTGAATTCTAGTCCCGCCATATGGATTTTCTTTTCTTCAGAATAGTTGTGCAAGCGGAACACCTTGTCCACCATGGCCTCATGTGTACCTGAAAATGAAGGCATTGTAAATTTGAGCTTACCAAATTTCTCCTCGTGTGGTCGTTCTTCGCCATATCGATTACGATGGTGGTAGCCATCGTCGTAGTGCAGAAAGTCATCGTCGTCAACGTGAAGTGCTCCCCCACCATGGCCTCCATGTCCATGGCCCCTCCCCGGACCATGGAAGCCGCCCCCTGCACCTCTCCCAGGCGGGGGTGGACGGATGGCGTTTGCCACCATGCGGTCTCGCTGTTGTTGTGCATCTTGGCCACCTCGAGCAACGCCTGCTTCCTCATCTCGCGGAGGTATGCCACCCCCACGATAAACACTGCCTTCCTCTTGTTGTGCTCGAAGTGCGCGCACCACGTCCTTCACGATGTTGGTACGTAGCACATTCATTTGTTGGTTCATCTTAATGCGCATGTCTTGTGTGGAGTTGTTGATCTCTGCTTTGAGTTGCTCCTCCAAAGCAGAAGTAGTAGCGGCGAACTCATTGCGCAAAGTTTCCCTCAAAGCATGGAATTGAAAACGAGTCACCGGGGAATTCACACCATGCTCCTCTCCCGTGTTGTCATCTCCACCTGACATGGTTAGTAGCAAAAAGAAGACACAAAAGCCACAAATATATGGGTAATATGTGGAGTCACTCAATCTCACTTTTCCTCAACCAAGTAAAGTTCTTACCTTTCCGAAGTGAATTGAGGCCAAAAGACACTTACACTTGGTGGTGGCTACAATAACAAGTGATGATCAAGGGGATTTAAAAGTGACTCACAATTGCACGGCAAAGGATATTTTGTGGAGCTTGGTTATGAAGTATTTATCCTACACGATCCGAATTTCACGGTGTTATAAAATTAAGTAATAATCCAAGCTAGAAAATATTGCCTATGTGCTGATCTAAAAGATATAAGTGAAGTGTATGAACGCACACACAAAGATCAATGTGACTCAATGCAACAAAGGAATGAGCTAGATGGGAACAAATAGGAACAATAGCTCGTTTGCATCAAGTACTAGGAGAGACGCTAGCCAATTGCAATAACAAGAATAGAGGGCACAAGATTGCACAAATCACTCACCCAAATAGGAGCTAGAATCACTCACCCAAATCAGCCTCCTCACTTTTTTTTGTCGCTCTCTTTTTTTTGGCTCGCCTCTTTTTTTTTGCTACCGAGCCACTGACCCAAATTGTTCAACTCACAGTTCTGAGTCTATTGAGGTATATGGGTCACAAACTTTGAAGTTTTTTTTATCGGCCAGGATGAGTGATGCACAAGCCCAAAGTTCAATTAGGAGTATTCAGGAGCAGCCCTCAATGCAATATCAATGACTAGTCTCAAGTATTCAAAGAGTGAAGCTCGTATGTGTGGTGTTCAGCCGTATGGTGTTCAAGGAAGCCAACGCGAACACTAATACCTCCCTAGAGTTGGTTTCGGATGGCAACTTTGTCGGATCCAGGAGTAACGACTCCGAAACCCTCTGTGTAAATCGCACTAGTCCAGGAACAGTTAGTGCACACAGCCAAACAAAGATACATATCGAACGCAAATGACCAAATATATTAAGCAAATGGGTACGGCCTTATGGCCAAGTCTTACATTGATAAACCAAATGAAAGGGAAATAACAGCGGAACATAAAAGATAACTGGTGAAGCCCAACTGCCTTCCCACAGGCAGACGACTGCAAGACACGTCCTACTCGTCCTGGTTCTCACCGTAGTCGTAGACATCTTCCTCTGTTATGATGAAGCAAGGTGAGTACAAACTTGTACTCCGCAAATCACCCGGGAAAATGCAACATAATGATAAAGGCTTCAATGGAGGGCTTATAGGGTTAGTTTGCGAAAACAGCATTGTGAAATACAATAGATAGTTTGAAATTGCTAAATTTAATACAATAGATAAAAACAATATACTTTAATGAAATTCATTCCGTTAGTGCAGGCTCCGACCATACACCAACCTAACCACGAGAATCCTTCCCGGACCAATTTTCCTGGAAACAATCCATGTGAATTCCAGCCATCCACATATTACTCATACACTCATGGACTCCAACCATCCACAAGGTTTTCGAAAGCATTTTTGTAAAACCAAGTCTAATCTATGAAAAACTTTTACTTAGCATGCCCGTGACCGTGGGCACGGCTATCCAGGATAGATTATACACTCTGCAGAGGTTGTGCAGCTTTACCCACAAGATATGATGTCCTCATAATGTCGGCCAATACACGCTTCCTTAGGCGTGCGACTGAGTAATCATAACAAGGCCTTTACAATGCGAAATCGTCAACTCGACCAAGCCAACTCTAAGGTTTCACCCCAGTAAGGAATCCACCCGACCGGGACCCCCTCTTGAGCCTAAGTGAGACTTCTCATGGCTACAACCACGCTCACCCAAGTGGGACTTCGCATGGCACCAACCACGCCCACTTTCAACCTACGACTTGACTCGAGTTGGGACTCCGCAAATTATTTGGCCAGGGCTGTCCCATACCAGCCATGTGGTAGTACGCTAAGGCTTTAGCAACAGTAGTTCAAAGACCGGTCCTTAATTGACTTAGGCTCAACCACACACCCTCGTGCACGACAGTCAACCACTGCGGCTCCAACCAACAGGGCATGCCTGCACCCACCATTCTAACCATTAACCTATGTCTAAACCAGATTTTATATTTTATTTTGAAATAGTTTTGTAAACCTCCTTGACTCTCCGAAGTCAAGAATACTATCCAAAAGCTTGACATTTTATGTGAAAAGGTGTCCCCAACTTAAGTTTCATCTATGCAAGGCTAAGCATAAACTATAAAGTTTTCTCTAGTCATTCTATTGAACTAACCAGAGTTTTAATCTAGGGTTACAAAGTATCGAGGATTTCAAAATCAATGAGGAATTAACAAGTAGGCAATAACTAAATTTAAAACTAATTGAAATACATTGAATCGAAATTTGCATGCAATATAATTTAAATCAACATAATTTTATTTGCAATTCTGGGATCAACATGATCAAGGAGGGTGACTTGCCTTGCTCTTCGAACTGGTGAGATCCGTCGTCGAGGAAATCTTCAGAATCGTCGTAATCTACACGTGAAAAATAACCCTCCAAACTCAAAATAAATTCAAATAAACTCAAAAATTCAAATTGAGGCTAGGAGTAGGTAGAGGGGAATTTTTGATGATTTTAGAAATTTGTTTGGGCTAAATCGGAGTCCAAACGAAGAAGAACGGGCTCCGGGAAGTTTATATTCAGGGAAAAAGAATAAAAGGAAATATTGGAATTATTTTTGTACGGGAAATTGAGGATTATGACGTCAGCACCAAAATCATTTTCGGCCGAATTAAATTTCTACGGAAAAACCTGAGTTTTTGCGTCAGCATGACGCCATCTAGGGGTTGGGCTGGCTGACATGTGGGCCTCGGTCCATGGACTGGGTCCACGGAAGGGGCGGTGGCCGACGTGGCAAGGAGGTTCGGGTGGCGCTGACGGGGCGGCCTGGTGCGTGGGTGGCGCCGACATGGTTGACGCGCCAGCACGGGCCGGCTGAGGTGGCGCGGTCACCGGCGGGGGCGCACGGGTCCCTAGGGTCGCCGGCGGCAGCGGCCACGGTGAAGGACGGCGAGGATGGGAATGGAAAGTGGGGCGCGCGGGGAGCAAGCCTATACCTCTGGCGAAGCTCGGCGGTGGACGGAGGTGGCCGGCGACGAGGTGGAGGCGACGGAGGCGCTCGGGTACCGGCGGACGGGGCTCTCCGATGGCGCTTGGGCACGGGGAAGAGGCGGAGGAGACTCGGCGCGATGCGGCGGAGCTCAGGGCGGCCTCGGCGAAGCTCGGGCGGCACTCCTTCGCCGGCAATCCCTCGCCGGAGGAGAAGCCGGCACGGCGGAGAGAAGGCGCACGGTGGGGGAGCTCTCGAGCGCCGGAGGAAGCAAATGGAAGGTGGAGCGAGGTGGAGTGGGGAAGGGTGGTGCTCGGGGGTGGCTTTTATAGGGCCGAGGGGGTGGAGGCGCGGCGGGATTCCTCGCCGGAGAAAGCGGGGAGGTGGACGGCGGTTAGCTGCGGATAGAGTCCAGGCGGGTGGGGAAAGTGGGCGACGTGCACGGAAAACGGGGGAGAGGTGGGCGCGACTTGCGGCGCACGAAGGGAGAGGCGGCGCGCGGAAGAGATAAGGGGGAGGAGGCCGGTTAGGGCGGAGCCGGCCAACGGCCATGGCGGCGGCGCGAGGTAGGGGACGGGCCCGACAGGTGGGGTCGACGCGTCAGTGGAGAAGGGGAGGGAGGGGGCACGGACGGGTGAGATCGCGGGGCGGAGATGAACGAGCGGCCAGGATGGGGCGGGGGTTAAGTGGGCGAGGGGTGGCCGAGACGGGCCGGGGCGGCGTGGCAGCTATCTGGGCCGCACGCGTGGCGCGCGGGGAGGGAAGGGAGGCGGGATGGAGGTGGCGACGTGGGCGGCATCTGGCCGTCCACGTGTCGGCCGGAGGGGAGGGCTGGTTTTTAAATTTCCTTTTTGAATAACTAAAAACCCGAATAAGGACTTTTAAGCTTAGAAAATAGCAGAAAAAATCCAAATAAATCCCAGAAAAATCCTATAAATCTAGAAAAATGCAAGGA
Organism: Dendrocalamus latiflorus; assembly: GCA_017311315.1. Taxonomy (NCBI): domain Eukaryota; kingdom Viridiplantae; phylum Streptophyta; class Magnoliopsida; order Poales; family Poaceae; genus Dendrocalamus; species Dendrocalamus latiflorus. Next base: position 22,341,564 of record CM029630.1, read on the forward strand.
ACCCAAATAAAAGCATTTAAACTTATTTTGATCACAAATTCTCCCAAACTCACTAACTTTTAAAACAAGGCACAAACAAAAAGGGGACTTAAAATTCCAGAAAAAGGAATTAAAATAAAGGAAAATTTGGGATGTCACAAACCTACCCCCCTTAAGGGAATCTCGACCCCGAGATTCGAACGGGCTAGCAAAAGAGGTGGGGGTGATTGGCCTTCAATTCTTCCTCTCTCTCCTAGGTGACTTCATCCTCCGTATGGTTGCTCCATTGCACTCGGCAGAAACGGATGGTCTTCTTTCTGGTCTGACGTTCTGCTGTCTCAAGGATCTTAATTGGCTGCTCTCTATAGGTGAGGTCTTCTTGAAGATCCAGAGTCTCAAGTGCTGCCTGCTCAGTGGGTACTCGAAGGCACTTCTTCAACTAGGAGACATGGAAAACATCGTGGATCCCAACCATGGCGGATGGTAATTCCAACTGGTATGCTACTTCTCCTCTGCGACTCAAGATCTTAAAGGGTCCCACGAACCTTGGTGCAAGCTTTCCCTTGGTTTGGAACCTCTTGACTCCTCTAAGCGGGGACACCCTCAGGTATACATAATCATCCACTGCGAAGGCCAGGTCTCGTCGACGATTATCCGCGTAACTCTTCTGTCGAGACTGAGCTATTTTTAGTCTCTCTTTGATCTTTCTGACCTTTTCTTCGGTGTCCTGCAGGAGTGTGGGCCTGGGGTCTTGAGGATCCTCTGGTTGATCCCAGAACAGCGGTGTTCTGCACTTTCTTCCATATAAGGCTTCAAAAGGGGCCATCTGCAGACTGGATTGATAGCTGTTATTGTAGGAGAACTCTGCATAGGGTAGGGCTCGATCCCAACTGTCACCAAGGTCTAAGGCACAAGCTCTCAACATGTCTTCCAACACTTGATTGATCCGCTCCGTTTGGCCATCAGTTTGGGGATGATAAGCCGTGCTGAAATTTAGCTTACTCCCTAACTCTTCGTGTAACTTCTGCCAGAAGCGAGAAGTGAACTGGCTCCCCCGATCTGACACAATCTTCTTGGGAACTCCATGGAGACACACAATCTGAGACATGTACAATTCTGCCAACTTACTTCCAGTATAGGTAGTCTTGACCGGTATGAAATGTGCAACCTTGGTCAAACGGTCTATTATTACCCATATAGAGTCGTATCCGGACTGAGTCCTGGGTAGTCCGGTGATGAAGTCCATGCCGATCTCTTCCCACTTCCAATCGGGTATAGGTAAGGGTTGCAAAAGTCCAGCAGGTTTCTGATATTCCGCCTTGACCCTCTGACAGGTGTCACAGGCATCAATGTACTCAGCAATTTCTCTCTTCATACTGACCCACCAATACTTTTCCCGGAGTTCTTGATACATCTTGGTATGACCGGGGTGTATGGAGTATGGGGTGTCGTGGGCTTCTTTTAGAATCATATCCTTGATCTCCTTATTGTTCGGTACACAGATACGACTCCCATTCCAAACGGCTCCATGTTCATCCTCGCTGAATCCAGGGGCCTTGCCTCTTCTCATATTCTTCTTTATCTCATGAATATCCTCGTCAACCTTCTGAGCCTCCTTGATTAGCTCAGGTAGGGTGGGCTGAATTTCCAAAGTCATGAGGTTACCCCGGTTCTTGGGTTCCAAACTGAGACGGGCTATTCCCTCTTGTAGTCGGGGCTGAACCTCTGCTGACAAAGTGCAGTTTGCATAAACCTTTCTACTTAATGCATCGGCCACAACATTAGCCTTGCCTGGATGGTAATGAATTCCAAGGTTATAGTCCTTCATCAACTCTAACCATCGTCGTTGCCTCAGATTGAGCTCCGCCTGGGTGAAAATATACTTTAAACTCTTATGGTCCGTGTATATCTCACAACGGTTACCGATGAGGTAGTGCCGCCAGATCTTCAATGCATGAACCACCGCGGCTAACTCTAGGTCATGAATGGGGTAATTTCCTTCATGAGGCCTTAACTGGCGAGATGCATAAGCTACCACTCTTCCCTCTTGCATTAACACACAACCAAGTCCTTGCCGGGATGCATCACAGTACACCTCAAAGTCCTTACGAATATCTGGTTGTGTGAGTACCGGAGCTGACACTAATTTGCTCTTGAGTATCTGGAAATTCTGCTCACAAGCCTTTGTCCATTCAAACTTCTTTTCTTTCTTTAGGAGCTGGGTCATGGGTCTGGCTAGCTTGGAGAACTCCGGTATGAAGCGACGATAATATCCAGCAAGTCCGAGAAAACTTCTGATTTCTGTTACTGTCGTAGGCTGCTTCCAATCCATTACTGCTTCAACCTTAGAGGGATCCACGACGATTCCTTCAGCCGTCACAACATGACCAAGGAAAGCTACCTCCTTTAGCCAAAATTCGCATTTACTGAACTTGGCATAAAGTTGGTGGGCTCTTAGCTCCCCTAGGATTATCCTGAGATGTTCTTCATGGTCTTTCTCACTTTTGGAGTAGATGAGAATGTCATCAATGAAGATTACCACAAACTTATCCAAATACTTCAGAAACACCTTGTTCATCATGGTCATGAAATATGCCGGGGCATTTGTCAACCCAAACGACATGACCGTAAACTCATATTGACCATAACAAGTCGTGAAGGCAGTTTTGGGTATGTCCTCTTCTCAGATCTTCAGTTGATGGTATCCGGATCTCAGATCTATCTTAGAGAAAACTCTTGCTCCTTTCAACTGAAAAAAGAGATCATCGATCCTAGGTAATGGATACTTATTCTTGATGGTGGCTTCATTAAGTGCTCTATAGTCCACACACATCCTCATGCTACCATCCTTCTTTTTGACGAAAAGGACGGGTGCACCCCACGGTGATGAGCTAGGCCGAACATAGCCCTTATCTTCCAACTCCTGAATCTGCTTCTTAAGTTCGGCTAACTCATTAGCGGGCATTCGGTACGGCCTCTTGGAGATAGGAGCGGTACCAGGGACTAAGTCAATTACAAATTCAACTTCCCTGTCTGGGGGCATCCCAGGTAGATCTTCCGGAAACACATCCGGGTATTCCCGTACTATTGGCACTTCTTCCAAGACTTGAAGGTGAGAAAGGGTACACTGGTTCATCTTAGGTATCTTGGGTACAAAGACCACCTCTACTCCATGATCATTGGTGATGGTGATGGACCGGGAAGCACAATCTATCTTGCCTTTATTCTTGGACAACCAATCCATACCAAGTATTACGTCCAACCCATGAGAGTCTAAGACAATCAACTCGGCTAGGAATGGTTCTCCTTCCATGAGTAACTCCACTCTCGGGCATAGGGTACTGGCCCTCATCTCAATTCCAGGGGACTGGACTATCATGGGAATGCTAAGGGGAACCGGTTTCATCCCATTTCGAACCACAAAAGTTTCAGAAATAAACGAATGGGAAGCTCCAGAGTCGAACAAAACAGATGCTGGGATTGAGTTTACCAAAAACTTACCCAGGACAACATCTGGTGAGGCTTGGGCTTCTTCCGCAGTACTGTGGTTCACTCTGCCCTTGATAAAACCTTGAGGCTTCTTAAAATCTGCTCCTGAGTTCTGTCCCCCTGCACTGGCATTGGCTTGAATCTTCTTGGGGCACTGCCGGGCAAAGTGCCCTGCCTCCTTGCAATAGAAGCAGGTCGTCCCATCGGGCTGAGCGGGGGTCCTCTGTGCTGATCCACCGGAAACAGGAGTCCTTACTGGCTGCGATGAAGGGTGATTGGCTTGGAAAACTGGGCGCTGAAAAGTTGGCTTGAAACTGCCAGGGGATGGCTGGGTGTGGCGAGGCTTAGGGAATCCTCCAGTATTGGCCCTCTGGGTAGCCATCCTCCGCTTGCGATTCTCCATCTCTACGTACTTGCCCTCTTGGCGGATCGCCTTACTGACCAATTGGTGGAAGTCGGAATAGTCACTCGAGAGGAGTTGAACGGAGAGGTTGTCATTGAGGCCCTCCAAAAACTTTTCCTGCTTAGCCTCATCCGTGGCAACGTCCTCAGGTGCATAACGTGCCAGCTGGTTGAACTTCTGGAGGTACTCACTCACAGTACGACCTCCCTGGCGCAGAGCCCGAAACTCTTTCTTCTTCAAAGTGACAAGACCAGTTGGGACATGGGCCTTGCGAAATTGCCGAGAGAACTCTTTCCATGTGACGGCTTGAGCATCAGGTTGCGAGGTGATGAAAACATCCCACCACTCTGCGGCAGGTCCTTGCAGCTGGTAGGAGGCAAAGAGGACTCGCTCCCGATCAGAGCACTGCAGTAAGTCCAGTTTCTTGCCGATCCCTCGAAGCCAGTCGTCAGCATCCATAGGCTCGGAGCTGCTTGAAAAGGTCGGTGGGCGCATCCTCATGAACTCTGGCAGGCGGGACTGAGGTGCCTGAGCTGGCTGCGGCTGAGGAGCTGATGTCGCAGGGTTGGACACGGTCTGGACCAGCAGCTGAATCAGTTGATTTTGGTTGGCCATCAATTGAGTCCAGTCAGGTCCGTTAGCTGGCGGGGGTGGCGGAGTGGTCTGCCTCTCTTGCGTCCCATTGAGATTGCCATTGCTGTTGCTCCTTGTGCTCACCATCTGTTTGCCTCCAAGGTTTTAGAAGAGAAGAGAGATTACCAGGGGTTCTATTTGTTCCATCCCACACACAAAGACAAGCAAATAAGGCAAAACTTTCCAAACAAAACACTTCCTTTATTAATTTATTTCATCCTGATAATTTTGTGGCTGATGACAAGGAAATACAGCTCACAAATGCGTTCTAATTTAGCCTAAGGCCTAACTCTAAAGAACCTCCTACTGGGCTAGCTTGAACTGAGCTAAGTAATGCTTCTTGATGCCGGTGCGACGCCTCTTAGGTGCAGACTCAACGCTAATCCCGCTGACTGAGGAAGCGCAATCTTCTGCACCTCGGAACATGGCTAGCTCCTCCTCTGCTCTCCGAAGCTTGTAGGCGAGGTAGCTCAACTCATCCATGGCCATCTCATAAGCTCCATCCAAGGCCTGAGTGAGCTCTACTTGCTGCTTGAGCCGGGAGTCGCCTTCGGTCTCGGTGGATGCGTAGATGCTGCGTGAACTCGCCGGGTATGTGCGGGGGTAGTACCGGAATGCGGAGTCCTTGAGCTCAGGTGAATACCAGCATCCTGGATACCAGCAAGGAAGGTGTCTCGCTTCTGTGGGGCATCAAAGATGTGGAAGGCGGCTGTATCTCCCACGTTGGCGAAAATCCGAACCTCGACACGCCAGTACTCTTGCTCTCCAATGGTCTGCTGGTACCCCTAATAAATTGGGCGGCCTTGGAAGCCTATCTCTAGCAGAAGACTCTGAAGGCAGGAGGCTAAGTGACCGGCTTGGGTGCCAAAAGTGACTTGGGTAGGGGTCTCGGACATATACAATTTGAAGAAGGAAAGGAGTTAGAAAACGAGTGGAAGGATGTTGAGTAAAGGAAGAGAACAGACAAGATTTTACAAGATGTTTCAAATATGATTTTAAAGAAATTATGTCCTCAGTGGTTCCCATTCTATTCTACCTACGGTCGCGTCTTGGAGTCATCGCGGCTCTGATACCACCTTTGTCGAATCCCGGAGCAACGACTCCGAAACCCTCTGTGTAAATCGCACTAGTCCAGGAACAGCTAGTGCACACAGCCAAACAAAGATACATATCGAACGCAAATGACCAAATATATTAAGCAAATGGGTACGGCCTTATGGCCAAGTCTTACATTGATAAACCAAATGAAAGGGAAATAACAGCGGAACATAAAAGATAACTGGCGAAGCCCAACTGCCTTCCCACAGGCAGACGACTGCAAGACACGTCCTACTCGTCCTGGTTCTCACCGTAGTCGTAGACATCTTCCTCTGTTATGATGAAGCAAGGTGAGTACAAACTTGTACTCTGCAAATCACCCGGGAAAATGCAACATAATGATAAAGGCTTCAATGGAGGGCTTATAGGGTTAGTTTGCGAAAACAGCATTGTGAAATACAACAGATAGTTTGAAATTGCTGAATTTAATACAGTAGATAAAAACAATATACTTTAATGAAATTCATACCGTTAGTGCAGGCTCCGACCATACACCAACCTAACCACGGGAATCCTTCCCGGACCAATTTTCCCGAAAACAATCCAAGTGAATTCCAGCCATCCACATATTACTCATACACTCATGGACTCCAACCATCCATAAGGTTTTCGAAAGCATTTTTGTAAAACCAAGTCTAATCTATGAAAAACTTTTACTTAGCATGCCCGTGACCGTGGGCACGGCTATCCAGGATAGATTATACACTCTGTAGAGGTTGTACAGCTTTACCCACAAGATATGATGTCCTCATAATGTCGGCCAATACACACTTCCTTAGGCGTGCGAGTGAGTAATCATAACAAGGCCTTTACAATGCGAAATCATCAACTCGGCCAAGCCAACTCTAAGGTTTCACCCCAGTAAGGAATCCACCCGACCGGGACCCCCTCTTGAGCCTAGGTGAGACTTCTCATGGCTACAACCACGCTCACCCAAGTGGGACTTCGCATGGCACCAACCACGCCCACTTTCAACCTACGACTTGACTCGAGTTGGGACTCCGCAAATTATTTGGCCAGGGCTGTCCCATACCAGCCATGTGGTAGTACGCTAAGGCTTTAGCAACAGTAGTTCAAAGACCGGTCCTTAATTGACTTAGGCTCAACCACACACCCTCGTGCACGACAGTCAACCACTGCGGCTCCAACCAACAGGGCATGCCTGCACCCACCATTCTAACCATTAACCTATGTCTAAACCAGATTTTATATTTTATTTTGAAATAGTTTTGTAAACCTCCTTGACTCTCCGAAGTCAAGAATACTATCCAAAAGCTTGACATTTTATGTGAAAAGGTGTCCCCAACCTAAGTTTCATCTATGCAAGGCTAAGCATAAACTATAAAGTTTTCTCTAGTCATTCTATTGAACTAACCAGAGTTTTAATCTAGGGTTACAAAGTATCGAGGATTTCAAAATCAGTGAGGAATTAACAAGTAGGCAATAACTAAATTTAAAACTGAATTGAAATACATTGAATAGAAATTTGCATGCAATATAATTTAAATCAACATAATTTTATTTGCAATTCTGGGATCAACATGATCAAGGTGGGTGACTTGCCTTGCTCTTCGAACTGGTGAGATCCGTCGTCGAGGAAATCTTCAGAATCGTCATAATCTACACGTGAAAAATAACCCTCCAAACTCAAAATAAATTCAAAACAAATTCAAATAAACTCAAAAATTCAAATTGAGGCTAGGAGTGGGTAGAGGGGAATTTTTAATGAATTTAGAAATTTGTTTGGGCTAAATCGGAGTCCAAACGAAGAAGAACGGGCTCCGGGAAGTTTATATTCAGGGAAAAAGAATAAAAGGAAATATTGGAATTATTTTTGTATGGGAAATTGAGGATTATGACGTCAACACCAAAATCATTTTCGGCCGAATTAAATTTCTACGAAAAACCTGAGTTTTTGCGTCAGCATGACGTCATCTAGGGGTTGGGCTGGCTGACATGTGGGCCTCGGTCCATGGACCGGGTCCACGGAAGGGGCGGTGGCCGACGTGGCAAGGAGGTGCGGGTGGCGCTGACGGGGCGGCCTGGTGCGTGGGTGGCGCCGACGTGGCTGACATGCCAACACGGGCCGGCTGAGGTGGCGCGGTCACCGGTGGGGGCGCACGGGTCCCTAGGGTCGCCGGCGGCAGCGGCCACGGCGAAGGACGGCGAGGATGGGAATGGGAAGTGGGGCGCACGGGGAGCAAGCCTATACCTCCGGCGAAGCTCGGCGGTGGACGGAGGTGGCCGGCGACGAGGTGGAGGCGACGGAGGCGCTCGGGTACCGGCGGACGGGGCTCTCCGATGGCGCTTGGGCACGGGGAAGAGGCGGAGGAGACTCGGCGCGATGCGGCGGAGCCCGGGGCGGCCTCGGCGAAGCTCGGGCGGCACTCCTTCGCCGGCAATCCCTCGCCGGAGGAGAAGGCGGCGCGGCGGAGAGAAGGCGCACGGTGGGGGAGCTCTCGAGCGCCGGAGGAAGCAAATGGAAGGTGGAGCGAGGTGGAGTGGGGAAGGGTGGTGCTCAGGGGTGGCTTTTATAGGGACGAGGGGGTGGAGGCGCGGCAGGATTCCTTGCCGGAGAAAGCGGGGAGGTGGGCGGCGGTTAGCTGCGGATAGAGTCCAAGCAGGTGGGGAAAGTGGGCGACGTGCGCGGAAAACGGGGGAGAGGTGGGCGCGGCTTGCGGCGCACGAAGGGAGAGGCGGCGCGCGGAAGAGATAAGGGGGAGGAGGCCGGTTAGGGCGGAGCCGGCCAACGGCCATGGCGGCGGCCCGAGGTAGGGGACGGGCCCGACAGGTGGGGTCGGCCCGTCAGTGGAGAAGGGGAGGGAGGGGGCACGGACGGGTGAGATCGCGGGGCGGAGATGAACAAGCGGCCAGGATGGGGCGGGGGTTAAGTGGGCGAGGGGTGGCCGAGATGGGCCGGGGCGGCGTGGCCGCTATCTGGGCCGCACGCGTGGCGCGCGGGGAGGGAAGGGAGGCGGGATGGAGGTGGCGACGTGGGCGGCATCTGGCCGTCCACGTGTCGGCCGGAGGGGAGGGCTGGTTTTTAAATTTCCTTTTTGAATAACTAAAAACCCGAATAAGGACTTTTAAGCTTAGAAAATAGCAGAAAAATTCCAAATAAATCCCAGAAAAATCCTATAAATCTAGAAAAATGCAAGGAACCCAAATAAAAGCATTTAAACTTATTTTGATCACAAATTCTCCCAAACTCACTAACTTTTAAAACAAGGCACAAACAAAAAGGGGACTTAAAATTCCAGAAAAAGGAATTAAAATAAAGGAAAATTTGGGATGTCACAAACTTCCACACGGATTTGGAAGTGGACAGCTAGCCAAAACCGACTAGGATTCTAGGATTGCACTCGGATTGATCTAGGAGGAGTTATGGACACGGACTCAACTTCAAGAGTAAATTGAATCTACCTTTTTTTGTTTTATGGGGACACAAGATCAAGTTACGCGAAGGAACACAAAGATCAGCACGTAAACAAAATTTCTAATGGATCAAGACTTAATAAAACTCACAAAAATAGCAGATGCGAAACTAGGGTTTGGATTTTTTTGTGTTTTCGGTTTATGGACTATAGGACAGCAAGTAATAAACTGAAATTTAATGGGATAAGATCCTACCGAGTAAACTGCGCTCTAATACCAAGATGATAAGGGGTCGCCCGATCTTCTCGACGTAGGATGGATACTCACGGGAGTCTTGATGAATCGTAATGATCCTCCAATGCCAATGCAAGAGACGAACACTCTTTAATCCGCCAAAACACACTCATGTTGATTTCGCCGACCACCAAGCGAAGATCAATCATGCAACCCAATTCCCAACGGAAAGGCTGAACGATCTTGATTGAAGAGAACGCTCCTAATTCCCTATGGAACTTCGGCAGCAATGCTAAACTCGAACAAACTTTAGTAGATTGATTTTTCTCAAACGTGGTCTGAGCCCTACAGGCTGCCAATACAAGGCTTATATAGCCCCTTGGGACGTCCATATGGTCCCCAAACCAAGTACAACTCAACCCTATATGGTTTTAGATACGAACTCTCAGAAAAAGGAAACTATATTTTTCACCCGTCCTATTGTTCAGTCATAACTTTTTTATCCGTGATGAATGTGAAGGTGATACCAGATCCATTGTGTAGCCCTTGAAATTATCTTTCCAACGAGTATAAGAACACCTAAATCGGACTCCGTTTGTGAAAGTTATGGCCTTTTTAGTAACTGCCTGTCAGGCTGTCCCGAACCGAATCCAAGTTGAATCCTGAGTTGAATCCGAGTTTGAATTGGGTTGAGCACGTGGGAAGTCTGAATTTGGCTTGAAAATCTTATCCAAAATTTGTAGTTTAGGTCCTTGGGCTTCTCCCTTTTGCTTTCCCACTGCATGGGCTTCTTTCCTCTCATGACTCGTGGCCAATTGGTCCTTCTCCACTTGATCTTCTATTGCTTCAAATTTGAGAACACATAACATATTTGCATTAGGTAGTACGTTATTCTCATCTAACGTAATAGAAGACTCTCTAAGAAACAAAAATACCTGTTGTTGAAGTAGCTTAGCTCTTGCTCTTCTCATAGGACCTTTTGGAGCCTCATCACTAGCTTTCTCATGCACACTTGGAGTGGATGAAGAATGTCTAATAGAGATGTCCTCATCATGCGCAGGCTTGACGCAGTGTAGAACGTAGATGTCATAGTGCAGTGAGCGGTCGCGCAGATGCGCTGCCCGAAACCTTATTGCCGCCCCGTGTAGGTACTCTCTGCGGCAATGGTTCAGAGATAGCCGCTCTCCCCCTTCCAGGTGCACGCCGGGAAGAAAGGTCGACGAGGTTCAGAAAGCACAGCACAACAGCAGAACAGAGCAGAAAGTAGAGGAAGAATGGAGGTGCAAAATTCTCTCTATTTTCCTGGACGTCTCCAGGCCCTTTTATGGGCGCTGCAGTTACTACTCACTAGTAACTGCTGCGTTTTAAACAGAATTATGCACAGGTAACTGCCTCATCAAATCGCAAATTAAGCTGTGTAAATTCACTTGTAACTGCCTCATTCAAATGTTTAAATCTCATTTAAACAAAGAGAGTGAGGTGCACGGTTCAGCAAAAATAAAGATGGACTTGGTCTGCCAAGTGGCGCGCCACGTCACGGCACGGCACGGCATGGTCGCGCGTCGCAAGTCACAAGTCACAAGTCACGCGATTTTCACACAAAAATATGCGAATGCACGCGTGTGTGACTAGACAGAACCATCCTCATACCATCTCTTTCCATATTCAAGGAGTGGGGAGGACTCCACCTTATAAATCAGTCTTCCTCACCATGCCTTAGCAATATGGTACTAAACCATGCATGCTTTGGAATTAAGGAAATAGGCCAAATTAAATGGGCCAATTTCTAACAACCCCCCACCAATTCCAAAGCAATAAGTAAATATATGACAAAGAATGACAAGATTCACCTTCTCATAACTGATGAATGGACTATGCCTTGAATTCACAGCTTTTTGTGATCATATTTCACTTGAAATCTCAACTGGTACTAGGCTGCCAATGAACCTCGCCTAAACGGAACGTTATATGGTCATGCTCCCTTATCTGCTCATGAGCGTTGTAGAGAATACCCCGTTCTCGTGAACTGCGACCACATAGTTAACCTCAAGTAGGTGTATTCTTTCTAGGTATCCTGCAGGCTAATACCTTTTCCTTATTTGGACAACAGAATACATTAAGGCTTTATGTCAACCTTCCATACAGTCAAAAGTACATTGTTTATTAGGACATGGGTACAATAAATATGTACTCTCTTGTTACAACATCAATTTGTTTTTCCCATTACCTAAGTCACGGGATCTCCGATCAAGAAGGTATGGGTTACTGTTGTGGTTACAGACCAAACAGAGAGAGTGTGTAGTAGTGGAGAGTTGAGTAAAATGAATGGCTTCTCTTCTCTCCCCGTGGCTTATGCCACATATATATATTCACATGGGGAGTGCTTGTACAGTTATACCCTTACACATGAGTATTCTCCTCGGGGGCTCTTATGTCATTACACATGTCCTTATTTCGGACCCAACAGGCCTACTGGGCTTAGGTGGGGGCCACCCCTACAACAGGATCCTCTCATGGTGAAGGGCTTCACGGGCCGAAGCCATGCCGCTGAGTCCTTTGGCCCCCTCCGTCCCAGCGGCCTGTGATGCTTAATGACTTGGATAATTCGCACGTCCGCCTGTGCTTGCGCGAGGGCTGTCTTCGGGTCCCGAAGCTGGTGTGGCCGCGAGGCCGAAGGCACCAAGAAGACCGAAGGCTTCGACGGGGCCGAGGTCGTGCCTGTGCGAGGGCCGTCTCCCGCACCCGGGGCGGGCGTGGCTTCGAGGCCGAAGGCACTGGGTAAGCCGAGGGCTTCGACCAGGCCGCCTAACTTGGTCGGCTGTCCTTGGCGGCCGAGTCTCGAGGAGTGCTTCGCCTTCGTGCGGTGTGGTGCCCGCGCGGGGAGACGGTTGGTTGTTCCGGGAGTGCGCTTTAATGACGCCTGGAATCGCGCCGGCCTTTGTCAGGGGTAGGCTGGCACGGCTGTCCCGCCTGCCCCGCGCTGGATGTGGGCACGTGGCCGGCTGTAATTGGGGCGTCGTGGGGTGCCAGCGTTTCCACGACCACGGCCGTTCGCCTCTTCCCCAAGAAAAGTGGCCATGCGGTGGGAGTGTGTCAGCGCATTGGGCGCTGAGCGGCCACCTACCGCCGCCTACCGTGGTTGCCAGCGGTTGCACTGCCCAATCGTGGGTAGCCGAACCGCTGTAATTCTGTCGTTTGATCTTCTGCGTGTAGGGGAGACGGGGGGCTTTATAAACCGCCCCTGTGGGCATGCAATCATTCCCCTTGGCCGTTTGATCGCTTGTGCGTTCCTTCCTGTTCTTCTTGCGCCTCCTGCTGCTATTCTCGCCTCCGCGCCTACCCGCCGCCGTGAGAAAGGGATGGCTGCACGCGACGACCTCCCAGCTAACCTGGGTGCCGCCCTCGACGACCTTGCGTGCCGCCTTAGTGAGAGCGCCTCGTCGAGCCAGCGCTGCCTGACGCCGCCACCGGCGGAATACCGCCTGGTTCCGCACGACAGGAAGCGAACTACTCAGCGCTGGGATGCCAAGAAAAAGTGCAAAGGTCGCTGCTCCCCTGCGCTGGGGCGGAGCCGCGTCACGGAGGAGACCCTCCGAACCCTTCTTGAGGAGAAGAAGCTGGAGGAGCGTGCCGGGGCTCGCCTGTTCGGTTTTGATGAGACGGAACCGAACCTGGGAGAATCGGAGGCGATCGTCTTCGTGGCTTTCTTCGACGCCGGGCTCCGAATCCCCGCGACACACTTTGTTCGCGACGTGCTACGAGCGTACGGGTTGGAGCTGGCGCAGCTGACTCCGACCGCGATCGCTCGGTTGGCCATCTTCACCTGGGCGATGCGGACGGAGGGTACCCGTCCCCACGCCGAGTTGTTCGCCATCCTGCACGACGCGCAGTGCCAACCGAGGAGGGTGGAGGGGGGCTTACTCGAACTTCGGCGGCGTGGACTTCGTGCTGAGGCCGGAGTGCTCACACCTATTTCCCGCGCTGGCTACGCGGGAAAAGTGGGAGACCGGTTGGACACGGCGGTGGTTCTACTACACCATGACGAGCACCAGCGGCCTCCGGAGCCGTGGAGAGCCGATGTCCTTCGACCGCTGTCCGAATGTGACGCCTCGGCCCAGCGACGAGCAGCAGGCACAGAGGCTTGCTGGGGTCACACTCCGGTTCAACATGCGTGACCTGGCGGAGTAGTTCACCATGCACGGGATATCCCCGCTTTCTTGTACCTGGAAGTACGAGCAGCGAGGGCCCGATCGGAAGGATGGCATCCACTCGGGGGTGTCTTCGCTGCATAGGCCCTCCACGCCCTGTAAGTATCCCTGCGATATGCTAAGTACCACGTGGGTGGTTGCAAACCCTTAGGTATGACACCCCGCTTGTGCCTGCAGTACGCCGGTTGGAAGATGCGGAGCGCGCAGTAGCTGCGATACTTGGGCCGTACACGGCAAAGGAGCACAAGGCCCATGAGTTCGCGACTGCCTTGGCGAAGCAGGGGCGGATTAATCGGGTGTGCGAGGTCTTGGAAATCCCCGTTCCGGAGCGCCCAGTACCTGTGGAATCGCCGAGTGGTGCGACGGTGGTAGCGCCATCTTCTCGGGGCGGGGTCCAGTCGAAGGTCATCGCCCTTAGCTCGCCGACCGTGCCGTCGGCCGAGAACACGAGGATGGGGGGCAAGACGGGCACTGGGCGTGGATTTCCCGGCTCGGGAGGCCGCGCAACTCCCGACGAGGCCGCATACAGTGGCAAGGCGACGAGCATGCGCCTCGCCGTTCTTGAGGATGACGCCTCGTCACCCCCAGCGGCCACCGCCGCGTTGTCGCTGACGGCGGCTTCCGCCGCTGCCCAGGTAGCCACGGAGGCTTCACCTACGACTCCAAAGGCAAAATGGCCCCGGGTGCAGTCGCCGCCGTCTTCTAGGGGCCGATTCAGTGTGGCAGGTCCAGTGACCGCGGCCCTGACGGCTAGCGGGGATGCTCCTGAAGCCGGGAGGGTTGTCGCGCCTCAGGCCAGCGAGGCGCTCATGACCCAGGTGGAGGCCACGGTAGAGAGGACCGGAGGTAGGCGTAGTTCGTTTTCGTCGTGCGACTTCGCGAAACTCTCCCCGATTTGCTCGCTTATTCCATCGACGCCATGCGAGACGGGGTCTCCCAAACGAGGGCAAGAATCGAGCGATGGGGGCCCCGCGATGTTGCCGGCCTACTTGAGCCGGGGACTGTGTGTGCCCCAACTACTGCAGAAGGCAGTGGGGCGGGGGCTCTAGGGCCGGACGTCTCTGACTTCGTACCTCGGTGGGGGGCACTTCGCGCCTGGAACGAGGTGGCGGAGTATGCTGGCGCCTGCCTAGATCGGCAGGCGCTGCAGTCCTGCGGGGGCGACCTTTTGGCGCTCGCGCTGGGGGCCTCCGAGATGAGGGTAATGGTCTCCGTTCTCGCTGCATACGCCTTGCTTACCTGATAGGTAACCCTTGTTATGCTTTGTGTAGACGCTTGCAATTAGGAAAGCCCTTGAAGAGACTCGCGCTCGCGAGCGGAGGGTACTGGAGGACCAGCTGCGCGTCGTGGACGACGCCAACACCAGCAAGGATGAGGTCATTCGAGTGCTGATGGCGGAGCAGGACGAGGCAATTGCCGACGCGCAGCTGGTGGGCAAGAACACGAAGAACGTGGCGGTGACCGCACAACTTGCGCTGAAGGAAGCCCAGCGCGCCGCGACGGAGGAGCGGACCACCCTTCTTCAGCGAATCTCCACGCTAGAAGCGGAAAAGGAACAGCTTACCGCCTCCGTTGCGGAGAAGACGCTAACCTGGGATAACGCGTGCTCCTCCGCGTGGAATGCGATGGAGTCTTTAGAGCGGGCCCTCCGGGAGCTTTGTGTGCACGTGGAGGACGCCACTCATGGCTGCCAAGACCTGATGGAGACGCTTGAGCGAATAGAAGAGGGCTCGAGCGTCGCCCTCCCTGGTGCCAAGGCTTTCGGCACCCACTGCGGCTATATGAGTGCTGGGCTTGCCCTCACCTTGCTGCACGCTGGTGGGTGCGAGCATGTTAATGAGCTGGCGAACCCCTAGCTCGACTTGCCTACCTAGCCCGGGGTGATATCTAATGCCGTTCGCGCCGCCGAGCCCGCGACCCAAAACTTCCATGACCGAATTTGGAATTATGTCGGGGAGGACGCCACCACGGTTGCTTTACGGCGGACGCTGCAGAATGAGGGGGGCTTGCTTCGCTGGCTCGAAGAGGTCCCTCGGCGCAGCGCAGGCGACGCGGGCGCTCGTTGCGGCGAAGATGGCGCGGACTCATAGGAATAGCCAGGTTTTGGCGCGTTCCACACCGTGCTTGTCTGCTTTTGTAATGTAACTGTCTTGCTCGGGCCAAGCGACAATTCTCCCATGCACTTGTTGTTATGTAATATGCTGCGAGCTGGGAGGTCGTGTAAAGCGCGGGTATCGTGTTGCCCCTCATTCGGGTATCAGCAAACGGGCTTGCAAACACTTTGCGCCTCGGATCCCAGACTTAGTCGCGGTAGACGCATGAGCGCTCCGTGCCCTACCCCTTGAGGTGGTGGCGGCGGAGCTAGCGCCTGGTCGAGGTAGACGCGCGAGCGCTCCGTCCCCTACCCTTCGAAGTGGTGGCAGCGGAGCTGGCGCCTAGTCGAAGTAGACACATGAGCGCTCCGTCCCCTACCCTTCGAAGTGGTGGCAGCGGAGCTGGCGCCTAGTCGAAGTAGACGCGCGAGCGCTCCGTCCCCTACCCTTCGAAGTGGTGGCAGCGGAGCTGGCGCCTAGTCGAAGTAGACGCACGAGCGCTCCGTGCCCTACCCTTCAAAGTGGTGGCAGCGGAGCTGGCGCCTAGTCGAAGTAGACGCGCGAGCGCTCCATCCCCTACCCTTCGAAGTGGTGGCAGCACACCTGGCGCCTAGTCGAAGTAGATGCGCGAGCGCTCCGTCCCCTACCCTTCGAAGTGGTGGCAGCGGAGCTGGCGCCTGGTCGAAGTAGACGCGCGAGTGCTCCGTCCCCTACCCTTCGAAGTGGTGGCAGCGAAGCTAGCGCATAATCAGGGCATGCCTGGGAACCTCGACCACGATCCTTGTTTTGTATGCTCCCGGGGGTGCGCGCAAGGGGCGCTTGGGAGTATCCAGGCCGCGGTCAGCGTCCGCGTTGGGTTTTGCTTTTTACTCCATAGAGTGCGCGGGACCGACGTCCACGTCTTATTTATACTCCGAAGAGTACACACTGGGGCAACGCCCATGCGTGCACGGAGCTCGCGTCTTGTTTATACTCCGTAGAGTGCGTAGGGATAACGCCCGCGCCTTTTTTATACTCCGGAGGGGTGCGTGGGATCGACTTCCACGTCTTATTTATACTCCGAAGAGTACGCCCTGGGCAATGCCCATGCGTGCACGGAGTTCGCGTCTTGTTTATACTCCGTAGAGTGCGCAGGGATAACGTCCGCGTCTTTTTTTTATACTCCGGAGGAGTGCGTGCGGAGGCGGGCCTCGCGCTACGTCTTATTTAGAGACCGTGGACTGCGCGCGGAGGCGAACCTCCGCGCGTTGCGGGCGGTGAAATTGCGTGTGGAGGCGAACCTCAACGCTACGTCTTATTTATACTCCATGGAGTGCGTGCGGAGGTGGACCTCACGCTACGTCTTATTTAGAGTCCGTGGACTGCACGTGGAGGCGAACCTCTGCGCGTTGTGGGCGGTGAAATTGCGTGCGGAGGCGGACCTCAACGCTACGTCTTATTTATACTCCGTGGAGTGCGTGCGGAGGCGGACCTCGCGCTACGTCTTATTTAGAGTCAGTGGACTGCGCGCGGAGGCGAACCTCCGCGCGTTGCGTGCGGTGAAATTGCGTGCGGAGGCGGACCTCAATGCTACGTCTTATTTATACTCCGTGGAGTGCGTGCGGAGGCGGACCTCGCGCTACGTCTTATTTAGAGTCCGTGGACTGCGCGCGGAGGCGAACCTCCGTGCGTTGCGGGCGGTGAAATTGCGTGCGGAGGCGGACCTCAACGCTATGTCTTATTTATACTCCGTGGAGTGCGTGCGGAGGCGGACCTCACGCAACGTCTTATTTAGAGTCTGTGGACTGCGCGCGGAGGCGAACCTCCGCGCGTTGCGGGCGGTGAAATTGCGTGCGGATGCGGACCTCAATGCTACGTCTTATTTATACTCAGTGGAGTGCGTACGGAGGCAGACCTCGCGCTACGTCTTATTTAGAGTCCGTGGACTGCGCGCGGAGGCGAACCTCCGCGCGTTGCGGGCGGTGAAATTGCGTGTGGAGGCGGACCTCAATGCTACATCTTATTTATACTCCGTGGAGTGCGTGCGGAGGCGGACCTCACGCTACGTCTTATTTAGAGTCCGTGGACTGCGCGCGGGGGCGTCCCCCCACGCGTCTTTATTTTATGCTCATGCGCAATGCACACGAAGGTGGCCCTTAGCATGTTTTTACTACGAAAACGGGAGAATTTGCATGAACAATGCACTTTATTAAATTCCTGTTTGCGCGGGTGGGCGGTTACAAGGGTTAAGGCACTGACCGTTAGCCGCTTACGTCTGACGAAGCCGGGGAAAGCCCTCGGCCTTGTGTGCTTGACTCAGGCGTAATACCACCATAGCCTGTCCGCATTCCACGTGTGGCGAAGCGTGTGCCCTTCCAGGGTGGCTAAGCGATACGCTCCCTTCTGCAGGGCCTCCGCGACGATGTACGGGCCTTCCCACTTGGACTCGAGCTTGCCTACCGTCTCCGCGTGGAGTGCCATCTTGAGGACGAGGTCTCCTGGTCTGAAGTTGCGTGGGCAGAGCGAACGATTACGACCGCGCACCATCTGTCGCGCGTATTTTATGACATGTTGTGTTGCGCTTGCCCGGTCTCCGTCAAGGAGATCCACGGACAACTGGCGCTCCTCGTCTGGTGCTTGGACGAGGACCCACCGTGAGCCCGCCTTTATTTCTTCGGGTGTGACCGCCTCGTCACCGAAGAGGAGTTTGAAAGGTGTGAACCCCGTTGGGCGTGTGACCGTTGTGCGAAGGGACCAGAGGACGCTGTGGAGCTCGCCCGGCCACTTCCCTTTTGGTAACCCGACGAGGCGCTTCTTGATTGCGGCAGAGATGGCGCCGTTTGCCTGCTCCACCGCCCCGTTAGACTGTGGGTGTCCGACCGAGGCGAACCGGAGGGTGATGCCCATGTTGCCGTAGAATTCTTTGAATGGGGCTGCATCAAACTACAGACCGTTGTCGACGGTGATCTCCCTTGGCACGCCGAATCGACATATGATGTTTTGCCAGAGGAAGCGTTGCAGAGCTGCCGAGGTAATCTTGGCCAGAGCTACTGCTTCCGGCCACCTGGAAAAGTACTCCAGGGCAACTGCGATGAATCGCAGGTCCCCTGGGGCCCTGGGAAGTGGTCCCACGACGTCGATGCCCCACCTCGCCAGCGGCCATAATGGGAGTATGGGGTGGAGGCTTGTCAGAGGCCTGTGGATAGCCCTCCCCATCCATTGGCAACCTTGACAACGGCGCACGAGGTCCTGGGCGTCCGCGACAGCTGTTGGCCAATAAAAACCCTGTCTGAATGCCTTGCCCACCAGAGACCTTGGTCGGAGGTGCGAGCCGCAGAGACCCGCGTGAATTTCCACGAGGAGGCGCTTGCCTTCTTCACGCGGGAGGCACCGCAGGAGCGGTGCGCAGACCCCCTTCTTATAAAGCGCCCCATCGAGCACCTGGAAGGACCTAGCACGGTGTTGCAAACGCCGGAGCTCGGAGGAGTCATCCGGTTCCGCGATGCCTTGCAGAAAAGCGAGAAGGGGCTCCCGCTAGTCGCCCTGCTAGGTGATCTGGTGGACGAGGGTCGCGTCCCGATAATCTTGTGCTATGGCCGCCGCTGGTAGGGTCTCGTAAAACGCCCCTTCAGGAATTGGGAGCTGCTGACTGGCAGCCTTGGCCAAGACGTCAGCTTGCTCGTTGTCCGCTCGAGGGATGGCCTTCACCGTGACACCCAAAAAGTGCCGTTCCTTCGCTCGCACGGCTGCTAGGTACTTGGCTAGCTCCGGGTCCTTGGCTTGGTATGACTTGTCCACATGGCCCACCACTAACCGGGAATCAGTGCGGACGAGGACTCGCCTTGCTCTCATCGCTTTGAGCTTCCCGAGGCCGAAGAGTAGCGCCTCGTATTCGGCCGTGTTGTTCGTAGCCGGAAATGCTAGGCGCGCCGAGTAAAACAGGCGCTGCCCCTCTGGGGTGGTGATGACGACACCCACCCCCGCGCCCGCAACGCCGTACGCTCCGTCGGTATTAAGTGTCCACACCGGGTCTTCGAGCTGGAGGGCGGGCTGAGCTGAGGGGGTCCATTCTGCGAGGAAGTCCGCCAGAACTTGGGACTTGATCGCCGTCCGAGAGGCGTATGTTAAGGAGAACGGGGCTAGCTCTGCCGCCCATTTCCCAATTTGCCCCGTGGACTCCTTATTGTGGAGCATCTCTGCCAGGGGGAACGATGATGGCACCGTTATCGGGTGGGCCAGCAAGTAATGCCAGAGTTTTCTTGAGGCCATGACCAGCGCGTAAGCAAGCTTCTCAAGCTCGGTATATCGCGTCTTGGCGCCCTGAAGGGCTTCAGAGATGAAGTACACCGGCCGCTGAAGCGCGCCCTCTTCCAGGACGAGGACGGCGCTGACCGCCGTTGCCGAGGCAGCGAGGTAGAGTAGGAGGGGAGCCTCTGGTGCTGGGGCCACCAGAGTGGGGAGGGTTGCGAGGTGCTTCTTGAGGTCGTCGAAGGCCTTTGCACAATCGTCATCCCAATGAAACCCGTCGCAACCGCGGAGGGTCTTGAAAAATGGTAGACCCCTCTCCGCCGCTTTAGAGAGGAAACGGCTCAAGGCCGCCATGCGGCCTGCCAGCCTCTGGACCTCCCGCGTCGTCTTGGGGGGTTCCATGCCCAGGATAGCGTCAACCTTATCGGGGTTCGCTTGGATGCCTCGCCCAGATACGAGGAAGCCCAGTAGCTTGCCCGCCTGTACACCGAAGACACATTTGTCCGGATTGAGCTTAATGCCCGCCCTCCGGAGGTTGTCAAAAGTCTCCTGAAGATCCCGGCCATGTGAGGCGAGCTGCCGGGTTTTTACTACCACGTCGTCTACGTAAGCCTCCACATTTCTCCCTAGTTGGACGGCCAGGGCCAGCGCGACGAGGCGGGTGAAAGTTGCGCCCGCGTTCTTCAAGCCGAAGGGCATCCATACGAAGCAGAAGGTCCCCACCGGTGTAATGAAGCTGGTTTTCTCCTCGTCATCCCTGGCCATGTAGACCTGGTGGTAGCCAGAATAGGCGTCCAGGAAGCTCATGAGCTCGCACCCGGCGGTTGCGTCGACCAGTTGATCTATGCGCGGTAAGGGGTAATCGTCCTTTGGGCATGCCTTGTTAAGGGCAGTGAAGTCGATGCACATGCGC
This sequence comes from Dendrocalamus latiflorus, assembly GCA_017311315.1. NCBI lineage: Eukaryota > Viridiplantae > Streptophyta > Magnoliopsida > Poales > Poaceae > Dendrocalamus > Dendrocalamus latiflorus. Next base: position 22,362,216 of record CM029630.1, read on the forward strand.
CAGGCGCCACTGGCCTTCTTAACCAACACCGGGTTGGCAAGCCAGTCTGGATGTTGGACCTCGCAGATAACCCCCGCTCGAAGAAGCTTCGCCACCTCTACCTTAGCCGCTTGCTGCCGGTCCGCAGACTTACGGCAAAGTTTCTGCTTGACGGGCTTGGCGTCGGGGCGAATCGCGAGGTTATGTTCGATGAGGGCGCGATCCACTCCTTTTATATCCTCCGGGGACTATGCGAAAACGTCTATGTTGTCCTGGAGGACTCGGAGCAAGTCTTGCTCCACTTCCGCAGGGAGGTCTTCGCCTATGGACACGAACTGCCCTTCTGCTTGGAGTGACACCCTCTTCACTCCGCCCTCCGGGTGGGGCTTATGTGTCCAACCCGGGGCGGATGGCGTGTCTACCCGGTATTTGTTGAAGGTGTGCACCTTGCGGTGCAAGCGTCCAGCTTCGGTTTCGATGCTCCGAGCCATATCCTGATCGCCGAAGATGGTGATAACGCCCCGCCGCCCTGGAAGCTTCATGCATAGGAATGCGAAGTGTGGGACGGCTTCGAAGGAGTTGATGGCGGGCCGGCCCAGTATGGCATTGTACGGATATGAGACGTCCACGACGTCGAAGACGACCTCTTCGGTCTTGGCATTGTCGGCCTAGCACAAGGAGACTTGGAGGCAGACCTGACCCAGAGCCTTCAGAGGTTGCCCTCCGAGGCCCTGAAGGTGGGCTTCCGAAGCTTTTAATAGACTCCGAGGTATTCCCATACGACCGAGGGCCTCCGCGAACAAAATGTTGGCGGAGCTTCCTCCGTCAACGAGAATACGCCTGACGTCACATCCCGTGATGTCGGCTTGGATGACCAAGGGATCTTGATGGGGGAATTCTACACTCTGGGCATCGGCTGACGTGAAGGTGATGCTGCAAGGGGACGCCCGCCGAGGTAGTTGTGCCGAGGAAGCGCTCGACGAAGAGCCTCCCTCGATGACATTAATGCTGCGGTATTGGTTCTCTCCGGGGGACCCAGCACGGGAGGGACCGCCTTGCCTATGCTGTACCCGGGCTGTTGCGGGGGTCAATGTCATCGAAGTCGGTATATGGGCCGCCGCCTGTCGCAATACCGCGACTTCGGTGCATGCCCGCGTGAAATGGCCCCCATAGCCGTGCACCTCGCACCATCTACCGTATTCTGGGATTTCCTGCTCCGCGTGCGGCTTGGCATTGCCGCCTCCTTCGCGTCCCCCTGCGACGCGCGAGGTTGATACATCCCCCCGGGGAATGCCCTGCGCAGCCAGGATGTGGCGGGCCTTTTGGGGTCTCCGCTGGTTGCGCCGGGGCTTGCGCCTATCGCCTGGTGAGGTTTGATGCTCCCCATCATCGACGGGCTTACGAATATCGCCTGCGGCCACTTCCTTGTGGTCCATCCTTGGGCTATCTCTTGCGTTGCTTCTCTGTGACAAGCTATCCGCTTGCCTGGCGTCGGAGTTGTTGCCGCAGCACCTTCGTACGTCCTCTTCGGCTCGGGCGTACGCTTCCGCTTTGTCGAAGAGCTCTGCCTCCGACTTGAGCGGCTTCCGCGCGTTATACTCAGCGAGTGGTCCCAGGCGGAGACCTTGTGTGGCCGCGTTGATGACCGTCATTTCGTTGACATCCTTGACCTGGCAGCGCACCTTCGCGAAGCGCTTGAAGTAATCTCGGAGCCTTTCGTCAGGTTTTTGCTTGACTGCGAAGAGCTGGTCCACATCGACATGCTCGACGTAGTTTCCCTGGAAGTTGTTGCAGAGTTGACCGCGGATCTGCTCCCATGCGTAGATGGACTGTGGTGCGATGGAGAAGAACCAGGACAGTGCCACGCCTTGTAACGCGACGGGGAGCCCTCTTGCCTTCGTGGTATTGTCTCCGCCAGCGGCTTCGATGGCGGTCTCGTACACGCACACGAAGCCTCGCGGGTCGGAGTCGCCCTTGTAGGCCTCGATGACGTTGGGTAACTTGAAGCCCGTGGGCCAAGCCGCCTGCTGCAGGTTCGCAGAGAGCGGGCACTTCGGATCTATTCGCCGCGATGGGACGCAACTAGACGTAGGAGGTTCGGACGCCACCGCCGGGGAGGGGGGTTGGCTCCGAGCCTCTTGTATGTCCTGCACTGCTCCACGGAGGTCTATTAACTCCCGCTAAAACGCGCTAAGGGCCGCCAGCAGGGCGGCCTCCACCGTGGGCGTGGCTGGGGCCATCGGTGCGCTTGGCGGCGCTACCGGTACGGCGGTGGTGACGGCCTGCGCGCCCAGGTTGCTCGTCATGTTGTCGCGGAGGGCCCTGGAGCCGGCGACGAGGTTCGCGTCGCCGCTGGGGCCGTTCACCGCTTCTGCACTGGGTGGACAAACGGATGCGCCTGCGTTGCCGTCGCCGGGGTTGGTCGTCGGTGTGGTGCTGGTGGGGTCGGTCGTCGGGGTGGTGCTGGTGGGGTCGGTCGTCGCGTCGGTGGCGGGGTTGGACGTACCTGCGGCTGCTAAAGCCGAAGCCCTTGTGCTGACGCGAGACTTCGCCGTCTCCGCCTTCTTCTTCTTCGCCGCCGACGGTGAAGCTTTCTTTGGTGCCATCCTCCTTCAGATCTGGAGGCTTGCTCTTGTCCTCCCCACGGACGGCGCCAACTGTTGTGGTTACAGACCAAACAGAGAGAGAGTGTAGTAGTGGAGAGTTGAGTAAAATGAATGGCTTCTCTTCTCTCCCCGTGGCTTATGCCACATATATATATTCACATGGGGAGTGCTTGTACAGTTATACCCTTACACATGAGTATTCCCCTCGGGGGCTCTTATGTCATTACACATGTCTTTATTTTGGACCCAACAGGCCTACTGCGCTTAGGTGGGGGCCACCCCTACAACAGTTACCATTGTGATGTAACTTAAATGGGCCTCATTCCCATGTCCATAGATGCAACAGAAATCGCTTTCCGTGCTAACCCCTTTGTAAAAGGGTTTGCCAGATTTTTCTCAGTATGAATATAGTTCACAGCAATCACTCTGGAGTTTCTCATTTTTCTGACAGATTTAAGCCTACGCTTCACATGTCTAGAGGACTTCATATTATCCTTTGTACTTGTGACTTTGGCCAACACTGTTTGATTATCACAGTACATCAGGATTGCAGGTATTGGTTTCTCAACCAATGGCAAGTCCAATAGAAGCTCTCTCAGCCATTCAGCCTCAACTGTGGCTGTGTCAAGTGCTACAAGTTCTGCTTCCATGGTTGACCTCATCAATATGGTCTATTTGCAAGACCTCCATGAAACTGCTGCACAAGCTAAAGTGAATACATAACCACTTGTAGCTTTAATCTCATCCGCATCAGAGATCCAATTAGAGTCACTGTATCCTTCTAATATAGAAGGGTGTCCAGTATAATGTATTCCAAAAGATATTGTGCCTCTCAAGTAGCGCAACACTCTTTCAAGTGCCTCCCAGTAATCATCTCCTGGGTTAGATGTAAACCGACTTAATTTGCTCATAGCAAATGAAATTTCAGGTCTTGTGGCACCAGCTAAATACATAAGTGACCCAATAATTTGTGAATATCTTAATTGATCTTTTCCTAACCCCTGGTTCTTTCGAAGCTTAATGCTTGCATCATAAGGTGTTGGTGAAACTTTACAGCTTTCAAATACAAACCAACTTAATATTTTCTCAGCATAATGGGATTGATTCAAAGTAATCCCATCCTTGCTTTTGATCAATTTAATATTCAGAATGACATCTGCCTCTCCTAAGTCTTTCATATCAAAACACCGAGATAAGAAAGATTTGACATCGTCAATTACGGCAGTGTTTGTTCCAAATATAAGTATGTCATCTACATACAGACATAAGATAACTCCTTGACCTCCACCATAACGATAATACACACATTTATCTGCTTCATTCACAACAAAACCAGCGGATGTCAATGTTTTGTCAAACTTTTCATGCCACTGTTTTGGTGCGTGTTTTAGGCCATACAAAGATTTCAATAATCTGCATACTTTATTTTCCTGTCCAGAAATCACAAAACCATCCGGTTGATCCATATAGATTTCTTCCTCCAACTCTCCAATAAGGAAAGCTGTCTTCACGTCCATTTGATGAACATGCAGACCATAGGAATATGCTAACGCAAGGAGCACTCTGATGGTAGTTAATCTGGTGACAGGAGAATAGGTATCACAGAAATCTTCTCCCTCTCTCTGGGTGTAACCCTTGGCCACAAGCCTTGCCTTGTACTTCTCAATTGTTCCATCAGGCCTTAGTTTCTTTTTAAAGATCCACTTACATCCTACAGGTTTACACCCGATAGGACGATCCGTGATCTCCCAAGTCCCATTAGCCATGATAGAGTCCATCTCGCTATGGACTGCCTCTTTTCAATACTCAGCATCAGGAGATGCATAAGCCTCCGAAAGAGTCTTTAGCACATCATCCACGAGGTATACAATAAAGTCATCACCAAAGGTTTTCTCAACCCTTTGTCTCTTGCTCCTGCGAGAAGCTTCTGCGACTAGATTATTATCCTCCTCAGGGATATCACATATTGGTTCAGAAATGGTGGGACGTTCAGAAGTTTGATTATTCTCACTTTCAATATTATTAGTTTGAACATTCTCTGTTCGTGAAGTACTGCCTGCTATTCTCATAGGAAAGATATTCTCAAAGAATGAAGCATCTCTAGACTCCATTATTGTATTAGCAATAATCTCAAGAGTTTCTGATTTAACTACTAAAAATCTATAGGCCGTGCTATTTTGAGCATATCCTAGAAAAATACAATCGACTATTTTTGGTCCAAGTTTTCTCTTTTTTTGCAATGGTATATTGACTTTTGCCAAACACCCCCAAGTTCGCAGAAAATTAACATTAGGTTTTCTCCCCTTCCATCCCTCATACGGAGTAATCTCACTCTTTTTAATGATTACTCTGTTTAGGATGAAAGTTGATGTTAGAATAGCTTCCCCCCAGCATGCCTTAGGCATACCGGCACTCTCTAATATGGCATTAACCAAGTTTGTTAGTGTCCGGTTTTTCCTCTCAGCTACCCCATTTGATTGGGGTGAATATCGTGGTGTAAATTCATGTACTATTCCATGCTCAGAACAGAATTGGGAGAATTCATGAGAGACATGCTCTCCTCCATGATCAGACCTTAATCTTTTTATTTTCTTCTCTAGTTGGTTCTCAACCTCGGCCTTATAAGTTTTAAAGTAGTTTAAAGCTTCATCTTTAGTTTTCAGCAAATACACATAGCAGTAGCATGTTGCATCATCAATAAAAGTTAGAAAATATCTTTTGCCTCCTTTTGTCAATAATCTATTCATTTCACACAAATCTGAATGAATAAGATCTAAAGGTGCCAAGTTCTTTTCATCCTCTAATCCCTTAAAGGGTTTTTGAGGTTGCTTTGCTTGCACACATGACTGGCACTTTGATCCTTTGACAATTTCACATTTTGGAATTAAATTTAATCTGGACATTCTAGCAATACTATCAAAACCAATATGACAGAAACGAGAATGCCAAATATTTGCCTCACATTTATTTAAACCAGTTGCAACATTCAGATTATAACAAGACTCTAAAATACTTAGGCGGAACAAGCCTCCGCTCTCATAGCCTTTACCAACAAATTTCCCGAACATAGACATTACAATTTTATTTGACTCAAAAACTAGCTTATAACCATCCCTGCATAGAAGAGAACCACTAGCGAGGTTCTTCTTTATTGTAGGAGCATGCTGCACGTTCTTTAAGTGGACAATCTTTCCTGAAGTAAGCTTCAGATCCACCGTGCCAACACCAAGAACAGAAGCATGCGACTTGTTTCCAATTAGGACGGAGGAAGCCCCTGCTACCTGATAAGAAGAAAACAAGGAAATATCAGAACATGCGTGAACATTAGCTCCAGTATAAACCTACCAATCAGTGGATTGACAAGCTAAAAAGACAACAGGTGAATTACCATACCCTCCTGAAGTCGAGGCCTTGCCTATGGTCACGTTAACAGCCTTCTTCTTAGGCTGTTCACCATCTCTGATTTTGCAGAAACGACAGTCCTTCGCCATATGACCGTCTTTTCCGCACACAAAGCAGGTGATGTCCTTCAAATCCTTTTTCTCGATTTTCTTCTTAAAGCTAGTTGTCTTGTTCGGTTTGTTGGATTTGTACTTCTTAGCAACAGTCTTTTCTGTATAACATTTGCATTGTTCTGGCCAGATGTGCTAGGTGCATCTTTTGCTCTTGCTTTTTCTTCTACATCGAGGGCTGCAATGAGATCCTCAACAGAAATCTCTTCCCTCTTATGTTTCAAGCCAGTAGCAAAATCCCGCCAAGAAGCAGGGAGTTTAGCAACAATGCCCGCAGCCACAAACTTTGGAGGCAACACACAGCCCAAGTGCGCAATCTCACCGACTAGTAGCTGGAGGTCATGAGCTTGTCCCACTATGGACTTAGCCTCATCCATGTTAAAGTCGAAAAATTGCTCACATATGTAGAGCCAGCGACCTGCCTCTGCCTCTGCATATTTGTGTTCTAGTGCATCCCACAACTCTGGGGCGGACTTGTAGTCTATGTACACATCATAGAGCTGATCTGCCAGAACAGTTAGAATGCAGCCAAGGGCAGTATTGTTTGTAGTCTCAAACTGCATGTACTGCTCAATCGTAAATGGATACTGCGGGTGGATAACCCACCACAGCCCCAAAGACATGAGCCAAAACTTGACTCTAGTCTACCATCTACGAAAGTTCTGACCAGAAAACCTCTCAGATTTCATCGCATCAGAAGCACTAGCCATTTCTGTGTTGCAACAAAATTCGCAATAAGGTTTCTGGATTGTTGAAAATATGAGCAATATATTAATTCCAAATTTTACTAGGAGACAAACACAATAAACTAGTGATGCAAAGTTTACTACTAGCAGCAGGCTACTCATCATATTTCAGAATATACTCAAGAAAATGTAGTAACTAAGTCGTACGTGCGTGTGAACGACTTACTTGTTAGCCTAATGAAGAACAGGAAGCCGTGCAGGCTTGATGCAGTGCAGAACGTAGATGTCGTAGTGCAGTGAGCGGTCGCGCAGATGCGCTGCCCAGAAACCTCATTGCCGCCCCGTGCAGGTACTCTCTGCAGCAAGGTTCGGAGATAGCTGCTCTCCCTCCTTCCAGGTGCACGCTAGGAAAAAAGGTCGACGAGGTTCAGAAAGCACAGCACAACAGCAGAACAGAGCAGAAAGTTGAGGAAGAATGGAGGTGCAAAATTCTCTCTATTTTCCTGGACGTCTCTAGGCCCTTTTATGGGCGCTGCAGTTACTACTCACTAGTAACTGCTGCGTTTTAAACAGAATTATGTACTGGTAACTGCCTCATCAAATCACAAATTAAACTGTGTAAATTCACTTGTAACTGCCTCATTCAAATGTTTAAATCTCATTTAAACAGAGAGAGTGAGGTGCATGGTTCAGCAAAAATAAAGATGGACTTGGTCTGCCAAGTGGCGCGCCATGTCACGTCACGGCACGGTCGCGCGTCGCATGTCACAAGTCACGCGATTTTCACGCAAAAATATGCGAATGCGCGCGTGTGTGACTAGACAGAACCATTCTCATACCATCTCTTTCCATATTCAAGGAGTGGGGAGGACTCCACCTTATAAATCGGTCTTCCTCACCATGCCTTAGCAATATGGTACTAAACCATGCATGCTTTGGAATTAAGGAAATAGACCAAATTAAATGGGCCAATTTCTAACAATCCCCCACCAATTCCAAAGCAACAAGTAAACATATGACAAAGATATTGTGCTGAAGTACTGTTAATATACCAGTCTTTTACTGTAAGTCCCGTACGGGTTGAACTTGCACCTAGAATGACAAGATTCACCTTCTCACAGCTGATGAATGGACTATGCCTTGAATTCACAGCTTTTCGTGATCAGATTTCACTTGAAATCTCAACTAGTACTAGGCTGCCAATGAACCTCGCCTAAACGGAGCGTTATATGGTTATGCTCCCTTATCTGCTCACGAACTTTGTAGAGAATGCCCCGTTCTCGTGAACTGCAACCACACAATTAAGCTCAAGTAGGTGTATTCTTTCTAGGTATCCTGCAGGCTAATACCTTTTCCTTATTTGGACAACAGAATACATTAAGGCTTTATGCTAACCTTCCATACAGTCGAAAGTACATTGTTTATTAGGACATGGGTAAAATAAATATGTACTCTCTTGTTACAACATCAATTTGTTTTCCCATTGTCTAAGTCACGGGATCTCCGATCAAGAAGGTATGGGTTACAATTGTGATGTAACTTAAATGGGGCTCATTCCCATGTCCATACATGCAACGGAAATCGCTTTCCGTGCTAACCCTTTGTAAGGGCATCTCCAATGGTTATAGCTAGCAACTAACTATAAGACTTCCACATCATCTATATAGTACACACTAAAGCTAGTATTCTAAAGAACTATCTATAAGGATAGCTATTTGATGCTTACATGCACACACAGAATTTATAGATGCTGCCTCGTTTGGCGTTATAGACTAGTGCTTAAGGAAGAGCTGACTCGATTTTTTTTGCATATTCTCTTTCCTCCATATAGGATATATGCTGATGTGTACATGCATATAGCTAGCTGACTCAGACCATTGGAGATGCTCTAAAAGGGTCTGCCAAATTTTTCTCAGTATGAATATAGTTTACAGCAATCACTCCGGAATTTCTCAGTTTTCTGACAGATTTATGCCTACGCTTCATGTGTCTAGAGGACTTCATATTATGCTTTGTACTTGTGACTTGGCCAACACTGTTTGACAGCTCTGCTTCCGCGACGTCGGGCCGAACGCCGCCGATTCCGCCCTCCCTTAGGTTGCGCTCGCGCGCCCCGCGCTGTCCCTCCTCAGGGTCCACATCCCCGAACACCACTTGCTGGACGCCGCCCGCGTCACCTCTCTGCTCCGCGCCGCCTCGCAGCTGGCGCCGACGGAGCTCGCCTTCACCATCCGTGGGCGCAGCCAAGGCTGCGGCATTACCGTCGAGCTGCCCTGCTTCGACCGCGCCAGCTCCATCAAGCTGGAGATGCGTAGCTTCATGCTAGCAACACCAGCGCCGGCTGGCGAGTTCCGCGCGCTCGAGACGCTGTCTGTCGCCGGCTGCCTTCGATCCCGTCGCCATGCTCCCCCTCTGCCCGCACCTGCGCGTGCTCGAGATGCGCGACTGCTGGGGCCTCGGCGCGGTCACGGTCCACTCGGCGTCGGTGGAGGAGCTTGTCTGGATGGGCAAAGCCTGGTTGCGGCGCATCGACATCGTGGCCCCCGTGCTTAAGCAGATGGCAGTCGACACCTACGTGGCCCAGGAGTTCAGCCTCTCGTTCTCGGCACAAATGGCAGAGAAGCTCAAATTGTCATGTTTGTGTGGGTTCGACAATGTTGGGCTTGGCGAGTTGGGGCGCCTCCGCTCCCTGCGGTTGTGGTCCGAAGAGGGCCTGGGACAACAGCAGCTCATCAACAACGGGGGTGATGGTGATGATGGACATGTTCTGCAGTACCTCCCTCGCGTCAATGTCATGTCGCTGCAGATACAGGTTTCGGTGCGTCTGGCTCCCCTGTCCTGCTTGATTATGACAATGCTGCATAAACCGAAACTACTATACCGTTGTATAGGTTCTGGTTTTGCTCCGGCTGTCAAGAACAGAAGCCCTGCGTGAACGACATGGTTAGCGTTGCATACATTGAGTTGTAACCAGTAAGGCATGCTAATTGCTACATAAAGGCTTTACTACTAAACTAGTTAAATGCTATGCTGTGATAATGCCAAACTTGTTTTGCTGGTAGCAATGGTACTATGTGTTGTGTTGTTGAGTTTTTATTTTTAAACTACATTTTGTAACATTTGCAGGAGTATTTCACATGTGCAGACCGGAATATAGAGGAAGATATTGTCCCACTTCCTAACTTTTCTGTTTTGGAGCTAGATCTTGTAACAAAGGGGGCATGTTTTTGGAGCAATGGTGTTGGATGTACTGGCTATTTGTACTGCTATACATAGGATTAAGATGGTTATACAGCGAATTGGGGTAATTCTTTACTTCCTTTACTCGATATATACATTTTCAGAAAGTTCATTTTGCTACATTATTGAGATAGTCATATAAGCTCACAGGGCGGATATGTTTCAGGAAACAGAAGCATGCTCACTAGATTGCCCTTGTGATGAACCTGGCAATTGGAGATATGAAAATATCTCCTTGACAGTTCTTGAAGAAGTACAAATTGAAGGTTTCAAAGGGGGCAAGTCATGAAATTGATTTCTTGAAAGCGCTTTTTAGATGCGCGCCAATGCTCAAAAGAATGAATTAGACACTACTCGACGATGCTTCACCAAGTAATGGAGGATGCAAGACAATCTACAACATTTTTATGGCGTATCCTTCTGTGAAATGCTGTGTTTATCGCTGTTGTGGTGAGCAGTTTCTGTATGCATGATTAAACAAAGGATGCAACTACGCAGGAAAGCTGCAGCAGTGTATCCTTGTGTGGAATGCTGTGTTTATCATAGTTGTGGTGAGCAAGTTATGTATGCATTATTAGCTTGCTACTAGATGTAAGAAGTAATGTACGCATGATTAACTTGCTACTAGATGTAACAAGAGAATATACACTACTACAGAAAACCGTATTACAGATGGTTTTATGAGCCGTCTGAATTTATGAGTCAGTAATGATACGAGATCATCACATACGGCTTTCGAACCGTCTGTAGTATAAATACCACAGACGGTTTTTAGTTAAAAACCGTCTGTTATATTCCCTTCTACCTCTAAACCTATTTCTATTCATTGGCTAGCCTTAGTAAATGCTAGCCATACCCTCTAAAACAAGCAGATCAACATGTACATATATACATCCAATTCACACCTCAATTTATTTCACAAACATAAAACATCCATTTCGTAAATTAATTAATTGAAATAAAATAAAATATCCATTAACAAATACACAATTACAATCAATGTCAATCTTATCTCAAACAAATAATCATTGTGCAGTGTGGAACTCTCCATTTGATCTTATGATTTTAGACAACAAAAAGTACACGCACTCTCCTCGAATTTGTGTAAGGTCCAGCTGTTTCAATGTAGTTGTAGAGATGGGTGCAGCCTATCGATAGGAATATTAATATACGTACATATATAACCTGATAAGTATGAAATAAATGTGGAAAGATTAACAAACCTTAGAATTGGTGATCTTTGAGGAATCGATGAGTAATCTCATATGGTGGCAAACGTAGAATCTACATGTGTTGCCCGGCGGCTGCTGGTGGCACTGCAAAAAATAGAATGTATTAATTCAAAAGGCATTACTACCAAGTGTTGTATAGGATTAATTAATGTGTACTAGTGAATACCCGAAAATTTCGAACATGTTGCAAGGGCTTAGCCCCTTTCGTCGAGCCACGTGTTTCTGCAACGTACGTGGCGAACGACCTTCGTGATTCGAAAAGGTTAGCTTAGTCATTCGGAAGGAAAGAAAGAGTACAATATAGTTACGTATGGAGAAAATGTACTTACCTATCGAGTAATTGGGCGATAACTATGTACTCGGATTTGTTCTTACTTAAGGAATCAAGGTATATTAGCTTGTTCTATTTTGGTATAATTACAATTAAAATCCAATGGAACCGCTCATTGTATGGCATAAGGACAAATTTCTTATCGTTGTGAGCCAGCAGTGTTGTTGTAATATAGCTCCCGACGAAGGATGCATCCTCGCTGATGGTATCCATAGTGACCAAGCGTGGGTCTAGGAAACCATTGATGATTTGGATGATCTAGCTTCAGTCACCATGTATCTATATATATACATAAAAAATCAACAAATTATATATGACATGTATTCATATTACAGTGTCCAGCATCAAACGAGTGAGGCGTCGAGAGCGTCGAGCATGAAAAGTTGAAATAAATCCTCAAAGGTCACCGCGAAGACACAATCATGAATGTCGTGCTGCAAATGATCCGGCCTGAATTTGACAGTGATACCTGAGCGCCATTCTGCCTGTGGTTTATTGCCCTGTTCCATATACCAAGAGTGTAATCTCTGGCAACTAAGTCCTAGGGCACAGAGGCGCTCTTCTAGGACGACATTGGCTCGCCTAGCACGAATTTGCGAGCCAATGGCAGGTAGGGGATATCATCATCTGTCTTCTTTGGTTTGCCCCTGCCTCGCTTGTAGGTCGACTTCACGGTAGTCGACTGTAAAGGTACCACCTGTGAAAGTTGCTTCACCGGGAATTGCACCCGTGGACATGGCACCGGTGCAGGTAGCGGTGGAGATAGGCATTGTGAAGATGGCACCAGTGCATGTAGCTCTAGTTCAAACTACCCTTGTGGACCTGCCACCGGTGAAGAAGCCTCCAGGCATATGTCGCTTTTAGGGCACTAGATGAATGTTCCAATGGCTTGCCCTAGAGTCACAATCTCGTCTTTGGGGGGCTTCGGTAGCGGGACGACCACTACAAGGTTTTTACCCTAATCCAACCACTTGTATTCGCAACGCCACAAATTTAGTCGCAATAGGAGGCTCTATTGCAACATGGACTATAATGGTTGCGATACGTGGCACTTATTGCATCTAAATTATTGGGTTGTGTTAGTCCTAACCTTTGTTGCGACAGGTAGGTGTTATGGCCACGATTAAACTGTGATTGCAATTACATTTAAATATTGCAACAAATTAAGCTGTGTTGTGTTAATAATAAATTTGCGTTGTGATAACACGTCGTTGTTGCCACCATGCGAACGATGGTTGCATGTAGTTTTCAATATCACCACGAAATAATTGTGTTGCCATAGAATTGGCATGCGTCGCAAAAGGTCGCGCTATATTGCATCGAAAATAATAGTTCGTTGCATGGCATAATGTCCTATTGCTACTCATAACATATGTTGCAATAGTGTAGTACATTTGGTTGCAAATTATTAGTCATATTGCCATACAAATTTGTTGGTGGCCCAAACTACTCCTACACATGGGCCAAAGGCTTCGAACGCATGGGCCAAAGTTAAAGGTTTCCTACACCGAGCGACCACCAGGCACATCGCCGGCATTGATAAAAAAAAAGCATCGCCGCAAATCCCCGCCGCCCGATAGAATCCGCCGCCGCTGCCCTACAGCAGCAGCAGCAGCAGCCGTCAGCGATTTCTTGTCCATTGGCATCGCGCACGATGGTTTATTCTTTCGGCTCGGTCTCCGTGAAAAATCATCGTGCGCTTGAAAGATGGCAAAGGATCGAGCAGCAAAACTCGTCACGCATCTATGATTTAAAAAGAAAAAAATTGCAGCGGCTTGTGTTCGTGGCGTCGGGTGATTTTGGAGCCGACTGTGACTTTGGAATTAGTGCTTGGTATTGCTGGATGAGGTATGTGTTTTCTTTGATTATCCATTGGCCTATATGTTGATCTGAGAATAGCATGCATGCAGCTGAATCCTTCAGGAGGATTGCATGTTTTGACGTGTGCTTGCATGCATGATTTTTTAGGGTTGTTGTTGCATGCATGCTGGATGTTTTGCACGCCATGGCTGATAGTTGAATTGCGGCCGCGCGGCTGACCGTACGGGATTAGAGGTTTTTTTTGTATACCATTGTGTTGCTTCTTGATACTTAACAGATCAAGCATAAATAAGATGAACATAATTACAATATTTTGTAGAACCATCAATATAAATGATATATTAATATGTATATATATAATATAATATAATAGTTTTTTTCATAAATCAAATAAAAATATAGTACGATTACATCATGTAGGTCTAATATACTGCAACATGTTCATGCAAGACCATATTCAGCAACCATAGAGCACATACCAATTATAGTATAAATGTCCACCAGTTCATACCAAGACCATACAATTTTCATGACAGGCCACAACCACAAGTCCACAACAAAAAACAAGTTCATACCACAACAGATTGTCTCCATGTCACAAAAACATCGACTACACAGAGGCCATAACAAATATTTTCAAAGATGACCAACAGCCCTGTGACAATAGTGAAAGTGCTATTAGAAAAGCAAAAAAATTGGCATGTTTAGCATATTTCAGTTTAGCATGCTAATTTTCAGTTTAGCATGTTTCAGTTTATCATGCCATAACAAATATTTTCAGTTCATGATAATTTTCCTCTCTAACATGTTTCAGTTTAGCATGTAGTTTATGAGGTCAAACTAAGGGTACAAGCAGTTCTAGAAAACTTAGGAGCCATTGTTGCAGATTTGTAGTGATGAGAGGGTGAAGAATCACATAGCATGGGATGCTAAGATTATACTTTCTGGAGATGCATACAAAATAAACTTGCTGATCTAATAACGTTGCAGCAGCAGCTAACAAAATGGCAGCAAAAATTGCCACACAATGCCTGGTTATGTGAAATGGAAATACTCTGAGGTTCAATTATTTCATTCATACAACAGTCTCATATCAAAATTGACATAATGGTTATGAACATCAGTCATGAATCTTAGCATAACATCAGTCATGAATCTTTACATTAAGAGCCTCAAACGACGACTCCAATGTCGAAGCTGGTGAAATCTGCACAAATGAAGCAGCATGAGCAATAATCAAGCAGAATTGAAGTGAAAAAGAAAAAAGAAAATCAGTGTAATGTGAATCATGTGATTTTGTGAGTATGTGAGTACCTGAGGACTGTCTGAGTGACTGACTGTGAAAGTGTGAATCAATATATTGAAATATTTCATAAAACCTTGTCTTGAGCCCTTGCTGAAACAAAGAATGGGAAACTCTACATCCTCAGGCCAGTCAACAGTTAAAGAACCTGGAAAAAGGCATTGCAAAGTTCAGTTAGTAACAATTAACAAATTGTATCTTAGGGTTAGGGCATACATGATACATTTGAGTATTTGACTTTTGACTACATACAAGAGTTTGCATAACACAGTTGCTTTTCAAGAGCCTCTCTTATTGACAACACTGATGGCATTAAATTTTGAAAATATGTGAAGAATGCAGTATAGAAGCTATTGACATGACACCCAAATTCACAAATACCCAAATTCAGGGCTTCAGGCTATTCAGTGCATAGTGGCATACATGCAGGTTGCAGACTGCAGTTGCAGGCTTGCAGCAGAAGTGCAGACTGCAGAACATTGATCTTTGCAGTTTGCACAACCCAGCTCGCCTCCTCGGTCCAGAATCCAGATGGCTCAAGAAATCCCTACAGAAAAACATAGATGCTTTAGGACTTTAGGTAATTAACTACAGAAAGTCAGAAACCATGAATCTGTACAGGCTTTCACAATATGTTTCAAAAATATGCGCAGATTGAACATTCAACATTCAACATTCAAATATTCAACATCCAAAACAGACAAAGGTTGAAAGTTTCAACATTCAACAATCATAATCTGAATCCCCTCCCTTGTCGGCCGCAACATCACTTCAAAGTGCAAACAGCCAAACATGAAGACATTATATGAATGATGAATTGATGATTGATGAATTCATGAATCAAATATTCAAATCAAATCACCCTCGTCATACATCATAACAATCAGAATATCAGAATATCAGTTTCTGCTGTTTGGTGAATTGGTGTTCAATTGTTCATCAAATCACCCTCGTCATACATACATAATAGTATAATACATTGATGATTCATGATTGATACATCATACATGTAAATTAGAATCATAAATAATTAGTTGCAGGCCACTGAGGCCAGTCTTGCAGACAAATGACAAATCAATTAGACAATTACTCAACAATCAACACAATACAATTCACAAATTCGGCAAACTGGCAAAGAGCCAAAGTCCAAAAGAGCCAAAGAGGCAAAGACACAAATTTTGCGTACTCAGTAAGTCAGTATATGAGTATACTCACAATTCTCCCGAGGTAGATCCTGGGCTCCTGGCCACACTGACTTTCAGCCTTTCGGGTACAAGTCCAACCCACCTGCCCTGCCTCCCTCTTCTCCAGCTTTCTCTGGCCAGTCCGCCAATGACCACACCGAGGCCCCGAGCAGAGCAGATCTGCCGGAAGACGGGAAGAAGAACTGAGCAGAGCAGAGTACACAGTGACCACTAAGCAGAGCAGAGCAAGAGAACCAGAACAAGGAGGAAGAAGAACTGGAGAAGAAAAGTAGAAAAGAAATGTGGGCATATGGATATGGTCCTTGCCTGCGGAAGGGCTTCGAGCCTTCGATTCGTCGACTCGCGGCGAGAGTGCAGGAGGGGGATCCTCGTCGGACGGTCGGAGGGGTCTCCACGAAGGCAGGTCGGTCGGCGGCGCCGGTGGAGGGAGTGGCGGCGACGATCGGTAGGGTTAGGGTTTTTTCGCCGCTGCTGTGTTGTATCGCTTGCCTCGCTTCGACATACCGCTTCGCCCCTCGGCCCTCGGCTGTGCCTGCGTATTATACCCGTTCGGCCTCGGCTTCGTCGCAACAAGGCGTCACCGCGCAAATCGCCATGGACGACTAGGCGACGCCGCGGACGACCAGCCTGGCCAGGCGCGCGCCTAGAAGACCAAGGCGAGGCGAGCTCTCCTGTCGTCCGCGCTTCACCGACTGGACGCCTAGGCGACACCGTGACTTCCATGCAGTGATCCATTCAAAGAGATGTACCCTCCTATCAACATCCTTTTTGTTGGTGCCTTCTTCTTGTGCAGGCTCTGCATCGCCGCCTTCTCCCAAATCTTCAATGGCAATCACCAAATAAAGACATTGTAAGATTATGACAAAAGCATGAAACAGATAAATACTTCCACTTTTACCATTAAAAAATGAAAACAACAATTAGTGGCATCCAGCCTAATAAGAGTAATTTGCAATCGATACTAACTCACTTAAAATTTAAATTACACTTAAATTGACACGCAGAGTGCACCGAATCAACACGCAGCAAGTAGATCTTCACGCCCGCCTCCAGCGTGCAGCTAGCTGAGCTTCTTGACATTTCACAACCTGCAGCACGAGCAAAAAGTGAGATGAATCAATTATCAATATCAATACAAATGCAACTCCTTCTAATAGCACAGGGCCAGATTATCGACGATCCTACAGTATCCTATTACCATTTTTTATGTCTGCTTTACCTGGAACTTTAACCTTACTGTACCGATTTAATGCAGGTGTCAAGCGGAAGCAGGCAGGGCAATCGGATAATATAGCTGGTGTTGTTGGGAAGGTTGGGTCCGTGGTGAAGAGTCGGTGGGCTGTTTTCCAGGAGGCAAGGCAGCAGCATGTCGATTGAAGATAGGAGCTGGATGCGCATGGCGAAGTATATTGTTGAATGGCAAAAAGGATTTAAGGACTTCATTCAGAATACCTTTGGAGGCAGATCTAAAGAAGAAACTACTCCATGTCCATGTGCTCGTTGCCGTTGCATGTCCTACAGAAATCAAAAAGATGTTCGAAGTCATTTGGTACTTAGAGGGTTCGATGAAAGTTTCATCCAAGGAGAAGGTAATGCTCAAGATTTAGTTGCATGTCCTCAGGAGTATAACCCGGCTGAAGGAGAATACGATGATGGCGAAACAGGTGATGCGCCTGCTAGCAAAGAACTGATTTCTGCACTAATCCGCGGAGCTATACATGGCGAACTCACAGGAAGTGGAGATGAAGAGCCAAATGAGAGTGCAAAGAAGTTCTTTAAGTTATTAACCGAGGCACAAAAGGAATTGTATCCAGGCTGCAAGGAGGCTACAAAGGTTTCTTTCATTATCAGGATTTTTCAGATGAAGTGCATGCATGGTTTTAGTAACAATGGAATACAGTCGATCCTTGATCTGTTCGCGTTGTTCCACCCTGGTATCCCAGACACCTTGGATAAAGTGCGTAAGGTTGTTCGAGATCTTGGACTCGACTACCAAAAGATTCATGCATGTGTGAACAACTGTGTATTATTTCATGGGGATTATGTTGACTTGGATACATGTCCAACCTGTGGTTAGTCTAGGTGGAAAGGGACCGACTCTTCTGAAGATGCTGAGTCCTCTAGCACTTGTGGCGGACAAAAGCGTTTTCCACGTAAGATCTTGCGGTATTTCTCACTTACTCCTCGGCTGCAAAGATTGTTTATGAGGGAGTCGACATCAAAACTTATGCGTTGGCATAAGGAAGGACTGGTGCGTGATGGGAAAATGTGTCACCCTGCGGACTCGTTGGCATGGAAGCATTTGGATGCCCTGGAGGAGGAATTTGCATCTGACCCTCGCAATGTAAGGCTTGGACTTGCATCTGATGGCTTCAATCCGTTTGGGATGTTGAATGTTGCATACACTACTTGGCCTGTCATCATAATCCCTTATAACTTGCCTCCTTGGTTGTGTTTAAAACAATCGTATTGGATGATGTCAATGCTGATACCAGGGCCCAAACCTCCTGGAATGAACATCGATGTCTATTTGCAGCCACTGATCGATGAGCTAAAGGATCTTTGGGAAAAGGGTGTTCTCACATGGGATGCAAAGGTTAGGAAAAATTTTACCTTATGTGCAGTTCTACTATGGACCATAAACGATTTCCCTGCATATTCCATGCTGTCTGGTTGGAGTACTAAAGGCAAGTTTGCATGTCCTTACTGTCATGCACATCGAGAAGAACATTGGTGAGAGCATATTGGGGACATTGCTGGACATTGATGGTAAATGTAAGGATGGTGGGAAGGCTCGGCTTGACTTGCAGAATCTTGGGATTAGGAAGGATCAACATCCTGTGGTGGAGAATGGCAAGTATACTTTGCCATCAGCGTTGTACAGCTTAGGCAAGGATGAGAAGGAAATGTTATGCAAATTCCTACAAGGAGTGAGGATGCCTGATGGTTTTGCAGCAAATATAAAGAGATGCGTGGACGTCAAGGGATGTAAGGTTTCTGGATTGAAGACTCATGACTATCATGTTATATTACAGAAACTATTACCACTAGTAGTACGCGACTTATTGCCTCAAGATGTTGCTATCCCATTGATTCAGCTAAGTAATTTTTTCAGTTCATTATGTTCAAAGGAACTGGTGGAAAGTGACCTTGAAAAACTGACCTCTTCGATTGGAGAGACTTTATGTCGGCTAGAGATGTTATTCCCACCAGCATTTTTTGATATTATGATGCATTTGCCAGTTCATTTAGCTGAGGAGGCTAGAATTGGAGGACCTGTGTGTTATAGATGGATGTATCCAGTCGAGAGGTATCTACGTACGCTGAAAGGATATGTGAGGAACAAAGCACAACCTGAAGGTTCTATAGCAGAGGGATATATCGCTGAGGAGTGCATGACATTTTGTCCTCGGTTCCTAGAAGACATTGATACGAAGCTGAACCGCCCAGAGCGTCATGAAAGCAGTGCAGCGAATGAACCACCGTCTGGGCTTAGCGTATTTCAGACCATTGACTACAGTAAGAAAGGTTGCAAAGTTGAGTCTATTCCTACTTTAGCCATGGAGCTCCGCCGCCGGCTCGCCCCCGCCCCCTCCGGTCGCCCAGCCCAATCCTGCCTTGCCGCGCTTCACACCGGCCGTCTTGCCTGGTCGCATGGCTGCGCCTCTCGCCGTCCATGGCCGTGTACTTGGCCTCCTCCTCGGCGCCGCCGAGCCTGATGCCCTGCAACGGCTCTTGCAGACAGTCGTTCATACGCAGCAGCACACCAAGGAAGTCCATATCGCTGCTGGATATTTTTTTAGTTTTGTTACTTGCTTCTTATTTCCGAACCTCACGCACTACATCGGTAGTCATGATGAAATTGAGTAGGAAATGCTACATTCAACATTTGAAGGCTAATTACTTTATATTGGGTACATGTTCATTCATATATTAAACAAAATGGCCCCCCCTACATATTGATGTGAGCTTTGCCACTGTTTATGTCATAGTAATTTCAGTAGACTTCGACAATGATAATGGCAAATATGAACCTTTTTATTACTGCGATATATCTGCTTTATTGATTTGTAACTACATGTATATACACGCAGTGCACCAAAGACTGGAGAGGTTTGGACAATATATTTCCAATGCAAGGGGAAGGATCCAGAAAACGAATTTGTCGATGTACATTTAGATAAAGCTGATGTCACATATTTTAACTTGGCATCTTTTAAAGAACAGCTTGGGTACGGACCTAGGGACTTCATGTACTACAAGATGCGTTGTGGCAGGGATGTAGCAAAACTTGAGGCCATGGATTATATACGAGATGCAGATACAGTGCTACGTATGAATGAGGCTGAGAGGGAAATCAGGTTGGTACTGTCGAAGGAGCAGGAACATGAGGTAGATGTCGCCATAACACCGATTAAGCGACCAAGGGAGAAGGGAAACAATGATGACTCAAGTACGCTTGAAGACATTGATGCCTACAAGTTGTGGCTAACAAAGCTGCAATCCAAGGATCCAGATACTGGTAAGATTGTTCGATGATTCACTCATGCAAATTGTTATAACAAAGTGTTGCTCTGACAAGTGGTATTGTATAATCATCATCACTCGCAGATTTAAGGGATGCCTTCAGGGATGAAACAATCGAAACATACAAGGAATGGCTAAGGCATACAGGCCGTCGTCAACACATGCGTAATTAAATATCTTTACTCATTTAAACATGTTTACTGTTCTGCAAACAATAAAATAATTATTAACATGTGTTGGTTGCATTCTTTTTGTAGTATCATTATTGGAAGAAAATACAAATGATGATGACATAACTGAAGGGGAGGAAAATGATAGGCCAAGTCATGCTAGGAAACCAAAAAATCTAGGAGATGGTATGTGTTGCTCCTTCCATTTTATATTTTATATTAAAAACTCTTTTGCTGATCATGGATGTTCCATTATTTCTTAATGTTCAAATAGGAGAAAATTCCAAAACACGTGGAAGAGGATGTCTCAAAGGTCTGACAGTAACCAACAAGAGAATTAGGAATCGGACTCAGAAATTAAAAATCGAATTTAATCCTAGGCTGGGTGGCCCCATTGGTGAGAACCGTCGGTCGTTCGTGGATGAGGTGGTAACGTTTACCAGGAAAAAGGCTCCAGTTATAGGAGTGAAAACGTGGAAGGGTGTGCATCCAAAAGTCAAAATGTCAATAGCAGATGACATACTGGTATGACACTATATTTTTTGTCCATATGTCTTGTTGTCACTAGCTAAAATTTTGTATTCTATTTGTCTTTGCATTGGAATAGCTTAACTGGGACTTACAGAATGTTGAAGAACCTAAAGAAAAGATATGGGCCATTGCCAAGGAGAGGTACAAAGGATGGCGTGCTGCATTTAGTGCTACATACAGGGCTTACCGCACTGACGCTGAAAGAATGAAACATAAGCCTGAAGATTTAGACAATGTTGAGTGGTACTACTTGATCCAGTACTTTGGAAGTGAGAGCTTCCAGGTTTGTAAAATGGTTAAATATCCTTTTCTTTTTACAAATGATCAAATCAGTGTTTTAATCACATCATTTGTAAACCATTTATAGAAGAAGAGCACCAAGAACACTGAAAACCGTAAGAAGCAAAAGACACAGCATCTCATGGGATCCAAACCATTTTCCCAAATAAGCTATGATCAGGTAATGACAAGCTTTACTGACCTAGTTATTTTTTACAACAGTCAATACCTCATACTACATGTGTTGCCATCTCAGAGAGACCCGACAACTGGTGCGGAGCCTACTGATTTGGATCTTTGGATGGTTACTCACACCAAGGGCGGGCAATGGTCAAACCCAGATACATTGGAAGTATATGTGAGTGCTAAATATATATATTGTTCTGACTTTATAATTGGTTCATGCTTCATAAAATTTTGGAACACTTAATTTTAATCCTTCTAATGTGTTAATTATGTTTCGCTTAGGAAAATGCTCTCGTCAAAATTGCTGAGGTAGAATTATCGAAAGATAAACAATGTCTTACGGTTGAAGAAGAAAATGCACTTTTCCAAAAATACTACAAAGAAACCATAGGAACCAAAACGTACAGATGTCATGGTCATGGATATATGGCGAAATATCCAACACGAACGGCTCTATTGAATGAGAGAGAAGAGAATTTAGCCCGTAGCTCAGCTGCAGCCCTACAGCACCGAGAGGAGGTTGAAGATTTAAAACAAAAACTTGCAAATGAAGTTGCTGCAAGGGAAAGAGATAAGGAAGAAAGTATCCGACAAATGCAGGAACTTAGAGAAGAGCTTCGTTTGCAAGTTGCACTGCTACAGGTAGTAAATATATTATATGCTTGTCTTTTGTCGATTTTTTCCCCTAATGTTGCTTGCCTTTTATATGGTGCAGGCTAACCCAGAAAACACCACCTGTTCACAGCCTCCAAATAGCACAACTGTGGGCATGAATGACATCACACCACCACGTATAGAAGATGAAGAACAAGAGGTAATAAAAATGCAGCATGTCGACATACAAAATGCATTTGTACACATGTGTATTAATGCACAGTGTTGTTATTTTGTTTGTTGGCAGATTCAACCAGCAAGCGTGATGACCACAGTAAAAGAAGTTGATCCACCTACTCGTACCACGGCTACAGCTAATACTACTGTAACAAGAAATCTTTTCCCAACAGACAACAATGACCCACCAGCAGATTCAAATTCTTCGCAGCAACAGATAAGGCCTGCTGCAAAAACTCGTAATCAAAAGAAAAAGCTACATGTATGAATGCCTATATGTGAATTTTGTTTGTTCATTTCAATCAAATTATGTGCCGCACATTGGAAATGGTGGGTGAGTCATATATGCTATGTTGTAAGCATTACTATTGACTTGATTTCATTGCCGAATTATGTTCCTGCTGTACATTGCCTACTATACATTGACTACTATACATTGCCGAATTTCATTGCCTACTGTACATTGACTAATTATGTTCCTGCTTATAAAATGCAGGAAAGCTTGGAGAGGCAAAATAATTAAAGTACTATGGAATATGCGTGCGAGCGTGTGCTGATGGAACATCATGAGATGAATAAGTGAAGCAATACTTCGAGTGAATGAAGAACAATTTCTTTTTTTATTGCAAACATAGTTCAAGACTTGTAGTTTGAGAGGATATTTTTGTTATTGCAAACATATTTATTCTGGCTCAGACATAATTTTCCAGTTATTGAAGGATTGATTTCATATATGTGTGTCGATGATTGAATTTTTTCTTTAATTCTATTGTATCTATGTTGCAACAATAAATTTATATATAAATATCGAACGAAATAGGCGTACACGACGAAAATCTCCTCGTCGCAATAAACTGAAATGCATCAATTGTTGTTTGTCGCAATAAACAATATTGCAACGTAGGTTGTGCAATGCCATAAGACTTAGTAACCACAACCAATGTGTCGTTGCAATACCACTTACGTGCAACCAAAACATTTATGTGGCAACATAAGTTATTGCAATGAAACATTGTGCGTCGCAATTACGGATATAACCACCAAATGATTTTCGTTGCAGAAGATTTTATTGCAATGGAACATAGTCCGTGGCAATTAGTTCTATTCCCACGAAGCAATGGTGTTGCAATATTGGCTCGTTCTTGCAACACAATGTTTGGTGGCAATATAGTCTATTGCCACAATGTGTGTCGTGGCAACAATTACTAATGCAACGATGCTATTGGTTGCAATATCTCCTATTGCGACCATATCGTGCGTGGCATTTGCTATTTGTGCTCGTTGCGAAAGTCAAAGTATCGCAACACATCAAAATTGAGTCGCAATAACCTATTGCAACATATTTAAATGCCACGACTCACAATGAAACCGACTTCGAAGCATTTGATTCGTATTGCAACCAAAATGCCCATATTACAACCATTCTTAGGCGTGGCTTTAGGTTAAAATCCTTGTAGTGGACCTCGAAATTGGCATGCACACCATCCACATGAACTTTTCCAAAACCTAGTGCTAAACGTGTACGGTGCACCATGGCCCCGTGAGCAGATGGATATGCCTGGCCCCAAGCAGCGCACAAGAGAACGGAGGCATATCTCACTTGGAGCGTGCACTATGTAGCCTCCTACATAACGATACAAAATTAGCTACTCCAATAGGCCTATCAACGGATTGAGCATTCCAGAGATAATAATTATTACCAGAATATCATCCACAGGAAACCTGGCCTCGCTTTCCGTTATAGAATTGGACGCACAACTACTCGGACGGTTGGGCGTGCTAGCTAGCACAGGAGCGGCGGCGGCTTGCTGATTTTCTGTAAATCTTCGCATCTCATCTCTGACATAATCAGTCAGCTCCTCTCTAAGAGATGCCTTGATCTCCTCTCGTAGCCGTGCCTCACGCTCAGCTTTGGTTCTCTTCCTACTCCGATACAATTCGGAGTCCTCTTGGAAACCATGTTTTCAAAGAACATAAAGCTCAAGGTCTCTCGTACGACCTGGGTGCTCCTTGTTTTCCAAGGCCGCGAAGAGTATATCTTTCTCCCTTGTTCCCTGGAATGATCCCTGGGAAGATTCAACACTCAGCGCTTCCTGCAAGAACACGACATGTCATTTCACTTCCTACGAAGTTGTGGTGTAATTACAAGCTATGTAGTTCGATCGATATCTTACAAGGCGGTTGGATACTTCCAGGTCTACAGGGTTTCGGAAGGAGATGTCCCCGGATGACGTGGTAGATGACCTCGCTCTAATCCACTGCAGGATTGCCTGTTCGTCCTCCGTCCTCCACTGCAGGATTTTACCCGCATACCCAGCTGTGCCAAGTCTGTGGGGGTGTGTTTTTTGCCTGGAGGGCCTTGTGCACCGCACTTGCAGTTTTAAAATCTCCAGTTGTCTTCACCGCCTTGAACTATTCCCATTGTGGTTCCAAGAATGGGTATTTATCAAAGGGCGTTCGATCGTTCTCCATGTACTGTTTGACAAGTATGCTCTTGAAGTTCTTCCATGCTTTGCACACTGCTAGCAAGGTATGTCGTTGCACGAAGTCGTGGTGTTCTTCTGGGATCTCGAACGATGCAAAAAATTCTGTCAGCAGCTCACATTTTCGAGTCCCAGTCATGGTCTTCCACGAATCGAATGTGATCTCAATTCGTTCTCATGCAACTATTCTGAACATTCTTCAAAATGCGCAAGCTGCTTGGCGAGGAAGGAGAGGGCTCCCAGATCCATTGACCTCTGTGATGGTAAATCGCCCTCGGGCGTTTTCGACTGTCCTCTTCCTTGGCGTTTTGATTTTGGAGCGGACGTATCCGGTGATGATGTTGAAGAATGCGTGGAAGACATGTTGGCCTTCTCATATATGAAAAAAACCCAAGCAAGACAAATTGGATATAAAGATGACTTCTTCAAGATATAAACAGGTGGACATAAAAGACTAAAATCAACATGTTAGAGTGGTTTTAGTTGCTCTCATATGTAGGGTTACACAAGATTTTAATCAAACCTTGAGCTCTAAGAAATGTGAATTAGTAGCTCTAAGATTTTAATCTTGGACGTCCCACTACTACAGTCTTATACTCTTCACTGATTGAATCTGTCAAATGTGAACCAAACCTTGAGCTCTAAGAAATGTGAATTAGTAGCTCCAAACCTTGAATCTACAACATGAACCACTAATCTAGCAAAACCGAAATGACTACTAATCTACTAAATAGGTGATCACAGATTGCATAGAATTCTGACTACTCTAGCAAAACCGAAAGGACTACTAATCTAGAGCTCAAGATTTATGATCCAATCTCAGTACAAGACCAGTTACTTCATAGAGCATATGATAGTTCCCACAAGCATGTCTTTTCACAATAATCGGCCAGTATAATTAAGCAATATTAAAGCACATTTCAAACAGTATATAAATGACCTAAATTGCATATAAACATGTAATTCTTCCAAGTCATTTATACAAGAGCATAATCTTAATTCATGAAACATAAAAAATTCTAAAAGGAGCATATTACCCACATTCATGACAAAAGAATCAATTATAAGAGCCTAAAGCTCAGTTGTAATTGATGTTATGCTCTCTGAAGTAGAGGTGCTCAAATCTTAATATTTGGCCTTCTCAATACTATGTCAATACTCTTCATCAAGTGATATGACAACTAGAGATTAAATTTGAGCTCTAATCAATGCATTCTCTATCAGTGATGTTTACATATACAAATGATAGCAACTTCTAAAATTTACCAGAGACAACACAATCACAGATACTCAATACTTCAAAGTTGAAAAATGCTTCTATTCAGATCTGAATTCAGAATACAAGCTGCTGCATGCCAAATAATCATAGAGCAACAAGATTTAACTAACTGACCGAACTAAGAACCCAAAGAGCAATGTGACAGACAGCTAAAAGCACCACAGATTGAGCACAATTTAATCCTAGATGTAAAGATCGCTTTCAATATGTGACAAATTTCATCATCAAGCTTTAAATCGAGCCACAAGCAAACAATGTATCTCAGTACTTGAACATTTACCAGAGATTATAAAACAAGCACAACCCACAATGTTTGCAAACAAAGAACCGAAATACTCACGATACAGACAATGACTGGGGAGGTCCGAGGAGGCGGCGGCGACGGCGTGGACGAGGGTCAACAATGACTGGGGACGGAGGTCCGAGGAGGTGGTGGTGACAGCGTGGACGGGGGTCGACGGCGAGGAGAGGAGAGGAGAAAGGGGAGGAGGAGGGAGTGTTCACTGGTCACCACGGCTCGGGTCGAGGCGACTGGGGACGGAGGTCCGAGGAGGCGGCGGCAACGGCGTGGACAGGGGTCGACGGCGACTAGGGACGGAGGTCCGAGGAGGCAGCGGCGACGGCGTGGACGGGGGTCGACAGCGACTGGGGACGGAGGTCCAAGGAGGCAGCGACAACGGCGTGGACGCGAAAAGGAGACGGCGACGGGCTAGATCGGGAGAGCGGCGAGACGGTATGTAGATCTATAACTGCAGCGTATGTGCAAAACCCTAGCTTGAGGGTATTTATAGGAAGGCTTATTACAGAAGGTTCTAGTTTAGAACTGTCTGTGATATAGTTATCACAGACGGTTCTAACCTAGAACCGTTTGTGATATAGTTATCACAGACTGTAAATGTTGGCCCTTTTGCCAACCATGTCAGCATCTCACTTGGCGAGCTCCTAGCGATTTGCTTCTTCAATCATTGGTTGAATCGACTGTTCTGTTGTCTCATGATCCAAACATCCGGGCGCTCTGGATTCTGTTGCCGAAGCACATCCTTGTGCTGGTCGACATAAGGTGCCACTTCAGTCATGTGTTGCAAGACCATGAAATCAGCTTGAGCATATACGGTCATATCTGAAGTGATTGATTTCCTTCCAATAGTTCCGATACCCTTGAGCCTCCCCTCATGATGAGATTGAGGCACACCTATCGGTTGAATCTAGGCCATATAATCGACACAAAACTCAACGACCTCTTCGGTTGCATAACCTTCGACGATGCTGCCCTCCGGCCGAGATCGATTCCGCACATAGGACATGAGAATTCCTATGAACCTCTCAAATGGGTACATGCTACGTAGGAATATGGGTCCGCACATTTTTATCTCCCACACAACGTGAACAATGAGATGGACCATGATATTGAAAAACGAAGGAGGGAATACATCTCAAGATGACATGGAGTCATCACCACCTCGTCCTACAGAGCATCTAGTCCTTTGGGATTGATGACCTTCTGAGCAATTGTGTTAAAGAAAT
Source organism: Dendrocalamus latiflorus (assembly GCA_017311315.1). NCBI lineage: Eukaryota > Viridiplantae > Streptophyta > Magnoliopsida > Poales > Poaceae > Dendrocalamus > Dendrocalamus latiflorus. Next base: position 22,389,941 of record CM029630.1, read on the forward strand.
AACATAGCCTCATGATTGTCTCTCGGACTTTGCTATGCAAAATATTTCTAATTACAATAAGGAGCATATGTGTCATTAGCACATGACAATCATGAGACTTCATGCCATTTAACTTTATATCTTGCATCGAAACAATTTTCTTGATGTTGCCAAAGTAACCAGATGGAACTTTGACACCATGCAAGCACTGACACAGTTCTATTTTCTCGGCCTTGGACAGAGTGTAACACACAGGGGGAAGGTATGTTCTTCCATTATCTGTTTTTGTCGGTGCTAACTCAAGCCTGATGTTCATATCAGCCAAGTCAAGCTGTGCGTTGACGCCGTCCTTTGTTTTATCATGAATATTCAGTAAGAGACCAATCAAGCTATCACATACATTCTTTTCTACGTGCATGACGTCGATGCAGTGTCGAACATCTAGGTACTCCCAATAAGGTAAGTCCCAAAATATTGATCTCTTCTTCCAGATGTTCTTCTCATGAGCCCTCAATTTACATCTCTTTCTGAGGACAACATCTAAATCCTTAACCATATTATAAACCACTTTTCCGCTTAAAAGCCTTGGAGGTGAACCGACCTCCTTCTCTCCATCAAATTGTTTCTTCATCTTGCGGTATGAGTGAGCCCTCCGAAGGAACCGGCAGTGACGCATGTACACGGTTTTGCATGAGTGTTTCAGCCACACACTCTCGGTACCATCTAAACAGTGAGTATAAGCTTTGGCACCTTTTGTACTCTAGCCCGACAGGTTACCAAGGGCAGGATAATCATTTATGGTGCAGAACAATAAGGAGCGCAAAGTGAAGTTCTCTCGTTTGTATGCATCCCATACTTGTACCCCTTCGTTCCACAGTACTTTTAGATCTTCCACCAACGGTGCTAGGTACACATCAATATCATTCCCAGATTGCTTTGGCCCTTGGATAAGTATCGATAGCAAAATATACTTTTGCTTCATACACAACCAAGGAGGAAGGTTATAGATGCAGAGAGTCACGGGCCAAGTGCTATGTCAGCTGCTCATGCTACTGAAAGGATTCAATCCATTTGTACTCAGTCCAAACCTTATATTCCTTGTTCTGCACCAAAGTCTGCAAAACTCCTATTGATGTTTATCCACTGGGCAGAATCAGCAAGGTGTCTTAGCATTTCATCCTTCTTGCGCTTCTCTGAGTGCCAACGCAGCAGTTTTGCTTCCTTTGGATTTGCAAAAAACCGTTTCAAACGGGGAATTATAGGAAAATATCATGCCACTTTAGCAAGAGGTCCTTTCTTCACCTCTGTTCCCTCACCGTCATCTGATTGATTGTTACATTTATATCGGGATGCGTTGCACACCGGACATACATGCATGTTTGCATATTCTTTATGTTAGAGGATACAGTCGTTCGGACATGCATGTATTCTTTCTACTTCCATTCCCAATGGACAAAGAATCTTCTTGGCTTTATACGTGGTTTTAGGCAACTCATTTCCCTCCAGAAGCATGTCCGCTAAAAGACCTAACAACGCCGTGAAACTCTTGTCGGACCAACTGTTGCTTGCCTTCAATTTCAATAGTTCAAGCACGGCCGACAACCTCGTGTACTTTGACCTACAGCACGTGAACAAAGGTTTCTCCGAGTCCTTCATCAAGCCCCGAAATTTAAAATACTCTCTCTCATCATAGTTGTCTTCTACATCGCGAAGCATTTGATCCAGATTGTCATCGTGCAACCTATCCGAATCCGAACAACAATCGACATCATCCGATGGCATATCATTCACTTCACTGGCGATGTCATCTGGCGGCATATCATTGACTTCGCCATGACTTGTCCAACACGTATAACCCTTTTTGAAACCCCTCCGAATCAAGTGCGCTTCAATCTGCTCTCGGTTCTTAAACATCTTTAAATTCTCACAGTCAGTGCATGGACAGTACATATATTCCACCCCCTTATTCAACATATCCTCCTCGACAGCTCTTGTAAAAGCAGACACGCCATTAATGTACTCTTCACTCACACGGTTCGCGGCATACATCCAGCTTCGGTCCTACGTTATGCATATATATATAACAACTTAGTATTAAAAATTAAATTAATTAATTATTACTACATATATACCACATGCATTGAGGCTTTGCTAGCTTAATTCATATTATAAATACAATAGCTATTTCCCTAGCGATCGACAAACCACTTATATATAACCAACAATTTTGACAAATTTGGCCTCCCACATGACGGGAACTGGTCATGTATGGTCAAGTAGATGCAAACCATCTTCAATAACACTCACCAAAACTTAGATCTAAATTGTAATGCAAAGAAAAATAAATTTCATTACTAAACATATCTAGGGCGGCAATCAGGAACGTATGAATCTTCAAAGCTCTATCTACTGCCTCCTCTCACCAAATTAACTGGCCTGAAATCGCCTAGCTTGCCTCCTGAGCGAAATGAAGATACAGTGCAGCACCGGCTAGATCTAGATCAAAATGAAGATAGATGCGGTTCTGAGCAGTGCAATAAATATATAGCAGGATTATCACAGACGGTTTTTAAAAAACCGTATATGATAATCCTGCTATATATTTATTGCGCCGCTCAGAACCGCTAATAAAAACCGTATGTGATAATTTTGAGATTATCACAGACGGTTTTTAACAAAAACCGTCTGTGATAATCAGCTTATCACAGACGGTTCATCGGTAAGAACCGTTTGTGATACTCATTTTTTCCAAAGCCAACAACACAGACGTTCTCCAAAATAAAACCGTCTGTGATAGTGTATATCACAGACGGTTTTGTCAAACCGTCTGTGATTTGGTGTCTACTAATAGTATTTCTGTAGTAGTGATATGGCTGTGAGCCTGTGATGTTACATTGTGAAAAAGCATTTTCTGCTGGATGATGCAGGAAATCTGTCACTTCCCCATATACCATTGTGAAACCATGTTTTATTGTTGCATAATATTGGCGCCATTTGCAGCAACGAAGAGTTGTATATTTCGAAATTTGGTAAGAGGGCATCCCCAAAATGGCTAAATTACACCTGAACCTATATATCCATGTAACACCCCCATTTCTGTGGACGTTAGGTTATCCTCACAACTGCCTAAGACTGTTTAGTTGCGAGTACTGTAAATGAGTGTACATTACCAAAGCAAGCTTAAGCCTAAAAACCAAACTTTATTGTAGAAGTAAGGCTTATCAGCCAAGTTTTACATAAAGGGGTGTACAGCCCAAAGTTACATTACCAAAAGAAACTCCACAGGTAGGCCTGAGTGTAGAATCAAACCCTAACACCAGGCGTCGTCTACATCGTATAGCTGGGCGTCGTCTTGAAAGCTTCTTCACTTTCTTGACAGACATTATCGGGTAATGATTTTAGCAAGTATGAGTACAATCAACCGTACTCAACAAGTCACATGGGAAAAGCTATTTAACTATATGCTAGAGATTGACATGGGACAGGGTAAAGTGGTTTATTATTTTATGTGGATGCAATTTTTTGTAAACACTTTACTTATTAAATATCAAATCATAAACTTCTTAGGGTATTTGGGGGTTTTCCAAACTTGATTAACACACCTTCACATTTCCAAAATCATTCCAAATCTACTTATGCTTTGCTGTTGGAATCACCCATTAAACACAGCTTCATATACCGGAAGCACGATGTATTCAAATACTTTTATAAACGACTCTGCAGAGCTGCCCAACTTTACCCACAAGATTCCTCAACCCCCATGACTGAGTTGAGAAAATAGGGTTGTTTCATTGCTCATCTCTTTATGTAGCCTCTACCCGATAGACTATGGACCCTTTGTCATGTAATACGGCGGCCTTGACAGAGTGGAGCCTATCGTTGTGAAATATGGTTTTACTATTTCCATACCACATCTTTGCGTCGGTTGTTCCCTTTTTGGAACAATATATTAAATCCTATAGTAGATATTCAATCGATTTTAGCAGCTACTAAAACTAGGTTTGACAAGTCAACGCTTGTGGTTGAGTGGTTGCTATGTTCTTTACTTGGCGTAAGGGTCTAGTCCTTATATTTTCACTGAAACTTCTACTCACAAACTCATATTCCAGTGCTCACGGCACTGCCAAACTTTCACCCTAGGATAAGATCGTGGGCTTAAGCCATCTTGTGGCACCCCGTGATATTTCCTTATCCTAGATTTACTTTTGAAATTCTATCGGCAAAATGCCAAGACTCTTAGTAGTTAAAGATTGTTGAGTTTCCTAATCTACGGTGATTTACATTAATAATAATTTTAATATTACTAAGTCTTGTCAAGGTGAATGTGGCCATCAAATTAAATAGGGCTTTTTGGGTGGTAGGACATTAGCTAATATCATGTCATTCTAAACAATCTTTGTACATAAAATAATAGTGCATAAATAACGTAATGAAAATACTGATAAATAAATAATTAAAGAAATATAGATTCTATATGATCAATGACATATGACTTGCCTTGTGGATTTATTATTTCAACAAGTTCGTAACCTTCTAGCTCTTGAGCTTGCACTTCTCCTCCTTGGACTTCCTGGAAATTGACGTCGGAAGCTAATGCAAAAAGGGAGAAAAATAAATCAATTCCGAGCTCAAAAGACTGAGCGGGGAAGAAAAAAAACAAATAAAAAGAAAATTAAAGAAATTCAAATAAAATAGGGTTTTGGATTTTTTTTGGGTGCTTGGAATGGTGAAATGGAGTTGAAAGATGGAATGGTGGACTCGAAACGGTCAAAATGGCTATAAATATGCATTTTTGGGCTTTGAGATAGCTTAATGGGTCTGGTACTATTCCTTATCGGGTCGATACTATTCACCGCGAATTCTACTGTTCATCACGGGTTCGGCTACCCGGATCCGGTACTGTGCACTTATGGGTTCGGGTTTCAGCTTGCCGAATCGGATGAACAGTAACCAGATGTTACTGTTCATCTTCTTCCTTCAGACGCGCGCGCACAGGAAGCAGGGGAAACGGCGGGAGTTAGCGACGGCGCTACGGTGGCTTGCGACGAAATCTGAGAGCACGGTTGGATTTATGGGACTGCCAGGGACCCATTTTTGGGGTCGGCGGTGGCCGGGGAGGCGGCATTCGCCAGCGGCAAGCTCAAATGCTAAGCACAATTTTTGATGAAAATAGCTGGTTTCTAGTATTAAGGGCGTCGAGGCTCTGGCATTTGAGCATCCTTGGGGCTAAGGCTAGGTCATGGGAGTGGTGGTTCGGGCTGGGGAGGCTGGAGTAGGGCTGGCCACGGCGAGGCCCCAAGGCCGAGTGGCGGGCTTTGCCGGCAGGGAAGGAAAAGGCTCGAGGAGTTAGGGCAAGTTTTTGGAAATGTTTCTAGGGGCTTTAGGGAGCTACAGGCACGGGCAATTGGAATTCCATTGGGTATATTGAAGAAACTGATTTAGGGCTCATCGTGGGAAATTTTAGTGATCGCTGGTGGTGGGAGTGACGAGGGATCAAAGGGGGCGTGGGGAGCTTCACTGGGCTTCGGTGCATCTCCACGGAAGGGCTCGGGGCTTTTTATAGGCGGGTTAGGGCGATCGGCAGGAACGACGCGCATTCGAGCTGGCTCGGGAGGTTTCGGGGCAGCCTCGACTTGGGTGGTAGGGAGGTCGGCAGGGTGAGCTGGTGCCTCGAGTGAGGAGCTGCGACGGTCAAGGCTTGCGGCTGGTCAGCCGAGAGATGGGTTCGTGAGAAGAGAGCAGAGACGGAGGCGGCGGTGTGAAGCTGGCGTCTCGGACAGGTCGCCCTAGGGTGTCAGGTACAGCTTCTGGCAGAGGCAGGAGTGGTTGCGGCGGGAGAGCGTGCGAAGGCGCGAGAATGAGCGGAAGGAAGACAGAGGCGGCAAAAACAGGAGGCGGTGGCGAAAATATCGGACGGCGGTGGGATATTTTGGTCGGTGAACAGTAACAGTGCGAAAACTCACCGTTGAGGCGATGCTGCAATGGTTTAGGGCTTTGGATGGAAGGTTTAGGTAAGGATTAGGGCTAGGAGACTTTAAGAATCAAAATAGAAAGAAATTTTTGAATTTTTGAAAATTCAGTTTGTTTCAATCCAGACCCATATCTATTCGGACCCCCTGCCCCCAACCTTCCATGGGGCATACTGGACTTTTTGCCCCAACATTCTTTCCAGTTTTCCAAACTGCGAATGTTATAAATTCAATAAATGAATCATGGAGTTGTCCAACCAACACATAAGGAACTTGATAGAGAAAGGAGATAGAAAGACTGGAATCTGTCCAGGTAGGTACCAATTTTCAGAGCTCAACATGAGTTGTGTTGGAACAAAAAGAAATTTCTGTCCTAACTATTAGTTGTTAGGCCATGTTATAAAGAAATGAAAGATACATATCACTACTCTTTCTTAGCTCCTGGTAGGACATGATCTGAGTTATCTGTAAATGTCCAACAACATTATTAGAATATCATCTCTCATATATTGACAAATGAAAATTAAAAAGAACATTTTTTAAGAAAGTTCTAACTTGACGTCCAGAAGCATAACATTGTAAGTTTAGTTTTGGCCAATGAAAAACTGCATTTCTTAACAGAGTGTTGCCTCTATTTACTCAACTCTTTATGTGATGATGTGGAATGTTTAACTGTTAATAGTAACATTGTAAATGATAGTCATAAAGAATACCACATGGCTTGCATATCATTTCATGTCATGTGAAAAGGTCCCTACTTTGGTATGCAAAGAGGTCCCTGCGGTTATGGAATTTTTTGCTACAGTGGCCACGTGGCATTTTTTGGGCAGGTTTGGGCCCCGGTGACAAGTTTTTGCGCGATTGATCCCTCCCCGACTGTGGATCAACGCGGTGACAACACGTGATATTTTCTGCGGCCGGGGAGAACGGAGCCGCGGAGCGGGAGTGCGGGCTTTGGTGGCCTCGGCACACGCGTGCAAAAGCCGGGCAAAGGCTGCAGACCCCGAGCGCGGAATTTGACTGAAAGCCACGCCGGCGACCGCGGAAATGCGGCCCCACCACCGAAAATGCACTGGCCGACGATGATATGTCCCCTAGCTGCTGTTTTTTTTGTAATTTTAAATGTTCAGAATTGTCGTCCATAATTTACTTATGCATACTATCAGTATAAATTTTCTAATGTAGCAAACAAGGCCAAAACATTTTGAAATTTATTTTGAAAGTTGCTTACACAGTGTACTTCATTGTGTATTTTTCTGGAATTTTATATGTTGAAAAATTGCCTCGAAAACTGAGGGTTTATGTTTTGGAAATTAGGACGTCATGTTTCAAAAAATTAGGTTTTGCCGATTTCATGTAACTTAGAATATAAGAGTTCCATTTGACTAATTTCGTCCGTAGCTATTTAGGAATTTTTTATCATATAATCCTTTTTTAAAAAATATTTTAAAGTTAATTCCTTGCTAACTTTATCTCCAATTTTGACTAAAATGTGAAGTTGCAAATGAAATTAGACTTTATAATAAAGCTACGAATAACACATGAGGTTTTTGTTACGTGTGTAAGAAACAACAAACCAAAGTACTCCTATAATACATATACGCCTTTTAGAATAAAAATAAATTCGGCATACATAAACTCGGAGAATAGGTCACATGAACCTCTATGCTCGTCGTTTGAAAGTTGAAACGCTCCCTACTACACCCTGTAACACACCGCGCAGCGCCACTATTGTCGTCGTACCCGTCATCGTCGTCAACCAGTTTGAACCGTTGGAACTATGCTTGAACTTCTTCTGCTTCTTCCTCGTCTACGTGATTGCCCTCATCCGCCTGCTCGTCACTAAACTTTTTCGCTCCCTCTTCTACCTCCTCCTATCCTCCTTGTCCATGTCCTTCTTCGTCATCTTGCTCCTGCGCTTTACTCTCATACTCTTTCTCCCACTGCAATGACACCACATACATATGCTTGCAAAATATGTGCACTGTTCTGTACGTATTGTAGTTGGATGTGCTTCTTACCTCAGAGTACAAGGTTCGGAAAAGTAGTCCACAACTTCGCCCTTCCAGTCCTCAATGATGCAATGAGTCTATAAACAACCTCATTAATATTCATAGAAATGTTGATGCAGTATATACACTCATGCGCGAGCTGAGGTCATCACCATCTTCGTAGGTATCAAGACTTGAGTCTGAACCAAAGTTGTGTAGTCCGTATGGATCGTCCGTATGGAGCTGAAATGAGTTGCTCAGGGGGTAGGGAAGCTAGGGGTGGTGGCGCATTGAATGGGGTGGTGCCGCCGAGTGGGCAACAATGGCATGCGGCGGCCGGCGAAGGGACGGTGCATGGGCGGTGGCACCTAGGGGTGGAAACGAGTCGAGCGGAGCTGGCTCGAGCCAAGCTCACCCAAGCTCATTTCAACATGCGGCTCGGTTCGGCTCGGCTCGTTTTGAGCACGAGCTAGGAAAGCAGCTCGGCTTGAAGAAAGGCTCGAACCGGCTCGCGAGCCTTCACGAGCAAGGAGCAGGCCTAGACCGAAATCCCCAAAGTCCCCTCCCAAAGCGTCCGAGAGATGTCGGCGGCGTCGGAGATGCAGCCGCTGGCGCCGGCGGGTTACCGGCGGGCGACTCCCCTTCCTCACCTTGGCGGCGTCGCAGGCCTTGCAGAGCAGTCTGGCCAGACCACCACCCCCAGTCCCCACCCCCATCCCCGTCGATCCCCGTGCAGCCGTCGCCGATAGAATAGCAATAGCCTCAGGACTAGGGAGTCCAAATTTCATGCCATCACATAGAGGGAAACAAGATTCTTAATAAAACCCTAGAAATGACAGGAAGAACAGAGGAGTCTGAAAACCAACAGAGCTCTATCTCTCCCACCAACTAAAGCCTAAAGCCAAAACAAACTCTCAAAGCTTCTTTTGACTCTAGCAAACCCTAAATCTCGCCCAAAGCCATGGGAATACATGCAGCCACCAACACCTATTTATAGCCCTTGGCTAACGGGTTTCCAACCCGTTATGCCCACTAAACCCGAACAGAACCGTCTCCCGCTTGTGCAGCCTTGCAAAATTACCAATTCGCCCCTCCTGCACCTTTCGGGAAGCTTCCGCACTCCTTGTCATCCACGACTCGCAACCACATCGAATCTCCACCGTCTTCGACACATCCGACCGTTCTGACCTCGACACCGCCTGTGTCTAGTCCGGTCACCTCGTGTCTCACCACGACTCCGCCTCGACGTCCTGCAGCCAACACAGACAAGAATCACATCAAATAGCACCGCTCGACACATGAAAGCATAAATAGCATCAAAACATCATACTTACGCATGACGAAATCCAAACCTGTCGAATCCAAGGAATAAGCGTCCTAATCCCATACGACCAAGTTTGACCAAGTCGGACCGAGCCCGAATGCACCACGCAACGTCAAGATCCGAACTACCCAAACCAAACTCGACTTTCCTAAACCGATGTCAATTACTCATCACACACATGGGATGACCTCCACATGGTCTCTCACTTTCCTTCTCCTTCGCTCTGCTTTGTTCTTCTCCCTTCTTCCCGTGGCAGCCATGCGCCGCGTTGTCATCCTTCCTGAGCTTCGCCTCCGACATCCACAATGCACACCTTCTCCTGTCGGCATCACGTCCTCCCTATGCCTCCGTTGGGTCACCTCGCCATGCGCCTCGCACGCCTCCGCCTCACGGCCCTGCCGCTCACTGTTCCCTGTCTCCAGCAACAGGGCCTCCACGACACACTTCTGTGACTTCCCTCCGGCTATAAGTAGCAGTTTGGCTGCCCCATTGCTCCCCGCGCACCATTCCCCTTCCTCCCCTACCTCCTTCCTCTTTCATTCGTGCGTCGGCCGCCACCTCTTCTCGGCAATCCGGCCATCTCGGTGAATTCTTCCCAAAAGCGATCGCGTCACAGTGTGTCTCCACCTCCCGTCTGCCCTCTCTCCAAATTAATTAAGCTTTCATTCACCAAGACTTGTGCGCCAACTATTCTTCCCCATCGCTCACCAAAACCGTCGTCGCCAGCGCCATTCCTCCTCCAGGAGACCTTGGGCCAATTCCTTCCTCAGGCATCATCTACACGCCTCCCCGGAGCGTCCCCACCGCCGTCGGATCTCCTCTCTCACCCCAGCTCGCCGCCGCCGAGAAGCCCCTTCGCTGCCTCCCCTGTCCACGCCGCCAGCCCGCCATAGACATCCTTCGGCTTGGTAAATCCGTAAATCCCCGGTGAGTTTCCCCACAATGCACTCATGCTCACACTCCCCTCCAATTCCACCCTCTTCCACGACAGCGCTGGCGCCCCAACCCGCCCCCACCTCCGGCCGCTCAAGTCGATGCCGTCCACCCCCAACACCACCACAGCCCGTGCCGACACCACAAGAGGCTTCCCCACCCACGGCGGAACCCATCTTGCCGATCACTGCCGCCTCCCCAGCCACCGCCCCTACCGGCAAGCCTAGCACCGGCCGCCTACTCTGTTTTGAGCTCCTGGCCACCCCTTATCTCTTCTTGTTTGCTGCATCTGTTTTGTCAGCCCAAGGCCTCTGCCTAGTTGTCTAGCCCATGTGAGTCTCATGCGCGAACGCACAGGTCTCCGGTTCGAATCTATCGGCCAGACATTTTTCTTGTACTTTTTAATTTATTTTCTTTAATCCATGTTAAATAAGCAAAAGTAAGGAAAATTAGGAAATAATCCAAGGAAACTAAAAAATTTAATTAGGGTATAAATAAGTTTATTTAAGATTTAATACTAGATTAAAAGTCATATATGGGTAACTAATGTATTTTGAAACATTTAATTAAAGTCTAAATATTGCTTGTAGGCCATAGTGAAGATAATCCGCTAACACACCAATAGATAGTAACTTAAAGAATAGTAAAGCATAGACATAACAAAGAATTGTATTTTTTTCCATGATATGTTTAAACCCTAGAAAGGTTCATGAGTCGCGGATCAATGGTAGATAATAATTAAAGCTGACCAATAAAAAGAGTGATAATTGGATAAATAATCCCATGCGTAAATAAAATATGGGGCTGACTGTTCAAACTAATAAATCCAACTCACTAATAATTAAAACACCATAAAATACCACATCCTAAAGTTACATGAATTATGAACTCTAAGATTTATTTGATAAAGTAAAAATGTACACATTATGTGTAGAACTCATGCCCTGACTCATAAAAGTTAAGACTGATAAAATGATATTCGATACCCTGACTAAAATCTCACATCTGTCTATAGGTCTAACCTGTCTCATGGAACTTCCTTGGTAAATACAAAAATAATAAAAGAAGTTATTAATAAAAAGATCGAGTCATCGTATTCTACCACTGGCTATGCCTAGCCATCCTCAAATCGGAAGCAGAATATTCCTATATCCTAAACCCTCCTTGACATCTGTCTCGGCATAATTCTCTCCTTCATTCTTCCCCTCGCTCCAACCCCTTTAACCCCGTCAAAACTCCGCGCCCAATCACCTTGACTCAAATCACACATTAACTCATAATAAAGCTACATTGAGTTTATTTGGATTTATGTGGATCTTTTGAGTTATTTGCCTTTATTTGTATTCAGTTGTTTAGTGCGTAATTAGAAATGGGAGTCCTGAAGAATAATAGATCAAGCGAGGCCAAGATCGAGGTGAAGATAAGGATCAGAAGCTCAAGCCCATTAAATGAGACAGCTTTGAGTGAACTCAAGACCGCGGTAAACCACGCAAGGCGAGTTAATACTTTGACCATATTGAACCCACATTTTCTGCAAGTTATTTCCATTTAAATTATCAAATTGCATGCTATTATTTCATATGCAAATATATGTTTGTTTTAAGATTCTAGTTATATGCCCATTATCCGACTTGTTAGTATTACACCTCCCTTGGAATATTTGAATATTTGAACCTTGTCACCCTAGCAAAATTATAATAGTAAAACTTTCGAAAATAGGTCTATAATTATACGCCATGCTTAGCACTGCTTAGATACTCAAGTGCACCAAAATGCCCCAAGCATCTCTTTTAATCATGAGAAACTGATTTGGGAAGTCATGGTGGAAATGACTAGTTTATTTGGATATGATTATTTTATGCTCCCAAAAACCCCAACTTGCTTAAATATCTGGGTTGATGGTATGAGGGCTGCTATGTGGTGCAGTGGAAGCACAGCATGTGGTTGTGATCGAACCGTCCAGATTCCACTAAGGACTGGATCTTGTCATGACCTCCTATGTAAAACAGTACAACCACAAGTCTGCAAATTGCAACTTGGCTAAGTAAATCTATCGAAACCTCGGACTCATTTTACCGGTAGTAAAAAGGAGTGGACTATTGCAACGGCAGGGGAGGCCTAAAGGGACACCGAGAGGAGGGTGAAGTAACCAGCTATACTAGTGTTGTAGAGAGTGGAGTCCGAATGCACTAGTAGTCGTGGTTACATCCCGCGCAATGTATGGGACCCACCACAAGTGGGAGCAGCCCATAGGGTGAGATGACAAAAGGGGCTAGATACTTTGAAAGGTTACTGTGATGGTCTACTTAACCACATGACTAAGGAATCGTGTGGAGCAATGAGCGGATTGTCTCTTGTGGTGAAAGTGTACAAACTCTACAGAGTCAAAACTATTCGAATAGCCGTGCCCACGATAAAGGGCGGACATGGGAACTTAACTAAATATAGTTCTATTCCAAAAACTTTGTGGGTAAAATTGGAAAAGTAGTGGACAGTGGAAAGCCCTGATTTGTGTTGCTCTGGGTGTCACCCCAGTGATAAGGTAAGCGGATATAACGCTGAAAGGTTAGCATATAGTGCAGAGGCCATGTAATAGTGGATGGAATCTGGATTGCTATTATTATTGCATTCTTTCACACATTATGTTTTAAGTTCAAACTATTAGGTCTCAAGCAATTTCGATATATCATATTTTAAAGGCAAATTTATGGCAAATAAAATAACCTGAGCCTTTCCTTGGTAAGCCTTGCATGTTATCTATTTGCATTATGTGTATTGGCTCGCGGAGCACGGTGGTTTGTGCTCACCCTCACTCACTCAATCAATCCAGAATCAGGAGTTCGATCGCTATGCCTCAGCATTACAGCAGGACAAGATGGTGAAGAAGATGAAGATGTCAAAGACTAGGTCGCGAACCCCCAGTTGGCTGCCTGTGGGCACGTCCTTAGGGTCCCACTTGTGTGCTTCATTTTCGCTACTGCATTTTATTGATTTTGGCCTAATCGGCCCATGAGTAAGTCTACTAATATATTTATGCTTCTGCATGATATGTATTTGGATGTTCAGTACTATATCTGTGAGCACTATTTACTGATATAGGGAATAGTGCAGTGAGATCACAGAGGATTCCAGATTGTAAAATCTGGGTCCTACAGGCGGTGAGCTTCGGTGTGCGGAAACCCAATTAGCTCGGAGGGGAGGCTGGTGGGGAGCGGGGACACACCGTGACGCGGTTGGAGTGGCGGGGCTTCGCCGGAGCAGCCGGGGCGGTGTGAGGCGGTAGCGGTCGGTGCTTCGGCATGGGGCGGTCGGCCTTGAATGGGGAGGAAGGGAAGGAGTGCGGGTGCAAGGGAGGTCAGGATGGCTACTTATAGTTGGAGGGGGTCGCTGTAGAGCTACTGTGGCCGTTGACGGGAGAACAGGGAGTGGCATGGCCGTGCGGCGGAGGTGTGCAAATCACAGGGCGAGGTGAGGCGACGGAGGCGCACGGCGACGTGCGTGACGACTTTCAGTGGCACGGTAGGGCATGGCGGAGGGGACGTGATGTCGACGGGAGTAGGCGTGCAGTGATGGATGAACAGGGAGGAGCAGGGCTGGCTAACGAGAGCGGGACGGAGAGTAGTTGGCGACATGAAGACAGAACGAGAAGGGAGAAAAATGAAAAAAGAAAGAAGGAGGCGGGGGCAGGAGCCAGGCCCAGTGGCAAAGCGGGGAGACAGGAGGGAGAGGAAGGAGAGAGAAAAGAAGTGGGGCCCACATGTAATAGAGAGAAGGAAGGAAATGAAGGAAAAAAGAAAGAGAGGAAAAAGAGAAAGGCCCAAGCATAATTTTGGAGTTTGGATATTTAATTTAAATTTTACTTCACATTAGGATTTACTAATTCTAATTTTGCATGATGTTCCAAATTTTTATTCTCAGTTTAGTTACTTAAATGCGAGCTTTTAATATTCCTTTGGCCATTGCTTTTCTTTATCTAGGTAAATTGAATTTCAAATTTTATTTCCATTATTCAATACTTTAATTTTAATTCGTGTGTAGATCCTTGGATTTTCCATTTCTTTTATTAACACCATTATTATTATTATTATTATTTCTCAATATACTTATTTGCACGTCACAAAATTCAAAAGATTTTAAATGAATATTCAGAAGAAATTTGAATACCAGCAAATTGCAAGAAACATTTTTTAATAATTCCATATTTTTGAACACTTGAAATTTAAAATGTTTTAGTATCTCCACATATAATAAATAAAGACCCAATTAAATTAAACCTCACCTGACAAAATTTGGTAATATTTAATACGGCTTAATAATTCCTTCTAATGAAATTATATATTTAACCGAAAAGTGCTAAGGATATCTGTATCCGCATCAAGCAGGAGGGAAGTCATCGATCTCGCCATCTGCGACACTCACATCAAGGATAACACCCAAAGACCCTCTCCATGAAATTAGATCAGCGTTATAGCTTTATAGTTTTGGGACGTGGGTAGATGCTTGGATTTGGCTTTTGAATGGTAGACAATTGTTTATTCTTGCTCCTAGTTATCTAAATTTACTTGTCATACTATATTTACTTTATTCTTGTTAAGTATGATGTGATATAATGACGATGAGTACATGGTATCGATGGTTATTACTGGTTAAATTTGATGTAATGCCTACCTTCCATTATGTGATGATTATTATTGCTTCATGATAATCTTATAATGGTTATAGGTTGATGACATGATAATGAATAATGATTGTGCTACATGATATATACTAAAGAGAATTGTGGCATTACTACATACATGCATATCATGGAAATAAATGGCCTGTGTGGACTTCTATGGTCTACTTGGTGAACCTCCCATGGGAGTGTAAAGAATAAGACCTATTTTGATAGGCACTCCACAGAAGTGGAGATTGAGGTCCCTGAATGAAATAGGATGGGCTACTGTGGTCCCCCCATGAAAGAGGGCAGGCTTGAGTAAGCAACGACAGGTGCTCACTCCGTTGTATACATATATGCTAAAGAGAAGTTGAGACATGTGCACGAGCATTGCATTGCATCAATAGAAGTAAATATATGTTCAGAAATACTTAATGTTATTGTTACATGGTTAATGTGAATGATATGGGAGGATATGTGTTTGCCATGCTTAAGATCATCTATATTGCTTCAATGTTAAGAATGGGTTAATGAATTATAAATCCATATATGTTGGTGTTTACTGTTTTGAAAGTCGTACCATTATAGTTTTTGCTAAGGTGACAAGGCTCAGATATTCAAGTGTTCCAAATGAGTGTAATACTAACAAGTTCATTAATGGGCATATAACTAGAAGCTTAAAATCAAACATACATTTGCACATAAAATAACATCACGCAATTTCATAATTTAAAATGGAAATAACTTGCAGAAAAGGTAGGTTTAATATGATCAAAGCATTGACTCGCCTTGATCGCAGTTGGCTTGGTCTTGATCATTGAAAGTTGTTTCGTCCTCAGCTTCTTCCTCTTGGGCCTCGTATGCTATTTTTACATGCGCGAAAATTCGGATAAAAATCAGTAAACCAAATAAATTCTCACAAGGAAATTCAAATGAACTCCAACATTCATGATTTTAGTTCCATTGGATAGAGGTTGAATTTAGATGAATTTAGAAATTTGTTTCACTCAGGTTGGAGTTAAGATGAATAAGTTATGCATTTTTGAAGTTCTCAGCCTAAATAAATCCGAAAAATAAATAAACTTTGATAGGTGGGGCCCACAACAGATTTTTTTTTATTTTTCTTTTATTTTTATTTTCTCTCCTTTGTGCCTATGACAGGTGGGGTCCAGTTTCTGTTTAATTAAAGGCACATCCCACATGTTAGTGAGTAGGCCTGGACGAAAAACTCGAAGCTCGTTAGCTCGCTCGGCTCGTGGCTGGCTCGGCTCGGCTCAGCTCGTTAGGATAACGAGCCGAGCCGAGCCAAGATTTTAGCTCGTTAGCTATAACGAGCCAACTCGAGCCAGCTCGCGAGCCGCTCACGAGCCAAACGAGCCATGCTATGTTAACTTATGATGGAACTTGAACAATGTGTCATTATGCTATGTTAACTTATGTAGTTATGTCTATGCAGCCCTTCCTGTCTAGTCAATCTAGCTGATGTCGTACTTTGCAATTTGCATGGATGATAGTTGATGGATGAATATATGATGGAGACATGGACCTAATTTGTACTCTATTGCATGTGTATGCATATGCTGCTTGCTGCTAGCATGTATGATGGATGAATATGTGCTGTATGACTCACTGGAATGTAAGGTAGTCTTCATTTTACATTTTTTGGCCCTGGCTCACGAGCCAAACGAGCTAGCTCGAGCTTGTGGTCGAGCCGAGCCGAGCTAGCTTTTTAGCTCGTTAGTTATAACGAGCCAGCTCGTTATCCTACCGAGCCAGACCGAGCCGAGCCAGCTCGATATCCAGGCCTATTAGTGAGCAGTGATTCTTAACTACTCCTTATTAGCATTAATCACCATCATTAGCATTAATTATTCCCTAACGGTAATTACTGTGCAGCCACAGGGGGCTTCTTCTTTCGGCCGACACACGGCGGGCTCGCCGCCGGCGGAGGAAGCGGCAGCCGGACGTGAGCACCCGCAAAATGCGTCGCTCACGCTCGCGCCTACCCGCAGGCGGAGCCTAGCTGGCCAATTTGGCCGGGGCACCGACCGGCGGCTCCCGTGGGCGGCGGCGGACCAGGGGAGAGGCAGGCACAGCGGTACACGGCATTAAAGCCCAATTGCGGGGTGGGGGAGCTTCTCGGCGAAGCTAGAAGGCTACCTCAGCGATCGGAGAGGCTTGAGGGAGGCGGTGGCGGTTCAGCGATGTATATTTTATTTATTTGTTTGTTTACATCTATTTATTTATTACTATTATTATTATTGCATTTATTTATTTATTTAGGATTAGGTTGTATGTACATGTATACATAGTCATTCATCCCCTTATTATTATTATTATTATTATTATTATTATTACTATTATTAGGCCCAAGGTGATTATTTAAATTTTTATTCAAATTATACTCTTCCCCTTTTGGATGGATCATCTTTTCAGATTTGACCTCAAATTAAACATCTTCTATTATCTTCACATTTCTTTCAAAAAATTTTTTATTAATTTTATGTCTCATGATTCTTCTTCAATTGTTGGAACCTCAACCAAAAATTCAAAGGAATTCCATTAAAATCCAAATATCAAAAGATACATTACGAAATACTTCAAAAAGTTACACATTTCTCAGAATTCAAAATTTCAGGATGTTACAAGTCTACCCCCTTAAAAAGAATTTTGACCCGAGATTTAGCCTGAGTTTAAGAACAAGGATAATATTTTCTCAGTTGATTCTTGCGTTCCCAGGTGGCTTCCTTCTTGGTATGTTGATTCCATTGTACCCTGCGTAAGCGGACGATCTGGCTCCTTGTCTTCTTTTCTACAGTGTCTAAAATCTTGATTGGGTGCTCCTTGTAGGACAGGTCACTCTCGAGCTCGATTGCCTCCAACAGGGTTTGATCTTTTGGCACCCGAAGACACTTCTTGAGTTGGGACACATGGAAGACATTGTGCATATCTGCTAGACTCACGGGCAGTTCTAGTTGGTAAGCTACTTCTCCTTTCTTGGCCACAATTGGGAATGGTCCAACATAATGGGGGTGAGCTTGCCCTTGACTTTGAACCTTCTAACTCCTCGCAAGGGTGACACCTTTAGGTAAACATAATCCTCGATTTCAAAACTTAATGGCCTACGCCTCTTGTCTACGTAACTCTTTTCTCTTGATTGGGCTGCTTGCAATCTATCCCTAATCAGGCAGACTTTTTCTTTAGCCTGTTTCAGAGTGTCTGGTCCAAAGATATAGCCTTCTCCTACTTCTGACCAATGTAGAGGAGTCTGACATTTCCTTCCGTATAGGACTTCAAACGGGGACATTTGTAGGCTAGCTTGATAACTATTGTTGTAGGCAAACTCGGCGTAAGGCAGGCATTTCTCCCAATCCTTAGTGAAATCTAGAGCACAGGCTCTAAGCATATCCTCTAGTATTCGATTCACTCTTTCTGTTTGTTCGTCTGTCTGTGGGTGATAGGCAGTACTGAAATCCAGATGGGTGCCGAGGGCTTCATGAAGACTAGCCCAGACCAGAAGTGCGAGGTAAACTGAGAACCTTGATCCGAAACTATCCTTTTTGGCACACCGTGCAACACACAATGCGGGACATGTACAATTATGCCAGCTTGTCTCCTTTGTAGGTGGTTTTGACAGGAATGAAGTGGGTGACTTTGGTTAATCTATCTATTATAACCCATATAGAGTCATACCCCGATTTGGTTCGCGGTAGACCAGTGATGAAGTCCATTCTAACTTCTTCCCACTTCCACTGATGTATTTGTAATGGCTATAATAACCCTACTGGCCTCTGATGTTTGGCCTTCACTCTTTGACATACATCACAGCAAGCAACATGCTCAGTGATGTCCCTCTTCATTCGTGGCCACCAGTACCACTGCTTCATATCCTGATACATCTTGGTACTTCTGGGGTGAAGGGAATACACAGAGGTGTGGACTTCCCTAAGTATTAGATCTTTAAGGTCCTTCAGTGGGAAACAAAGATATGTGTCCCATACCTTAGAACACCTTATTGATCCTCAGTTATCTTAGGAGCCTTTCATTTCTCCATTAAGCTTTTTAACATTAGTGCGGTGGAGTTCTCCTTCTGTGCAGCTATGATCTATTCTTCTATGCTAGGTTGTATCTCCATGGTCGCTATGGTGCGTCGTTCTAGTATCTCTAGATTGAGTGCCATTAACTCTTTATAAAGCTCAAGTTGTTGCTCTTGAACCGTGAGATTATTGCAATAGGCTTTATGACTTAGGACATCAGCTACCACATTAGCCTTGCCCAGGTGATAGTGAACATTTAAGTCGTAATCTTTAATTAGCTCCAACCATCTTCTCTGCCTTAGGTTGAGGGTTGACTATGTGAAAAAGTACTTGAGGCTCTTATGATCGGTATATATGTCACAATGGTTATTGATCAAATAGTGTCGCCAAATCTTTAGGGTATGGACCACCGAAGCTAATTCCAAATCATGGGTGGGATAATTTGCTTCATGAGGGTGAAGTTGTCTAGATGCATAGTCCACGACTTTGCCCCCTTGCATCAGTACACACCCAAGGCCTTTGTGTGAGGCATCACAATACACTTCAAAGTCCTTGCGTATGTCTGGCAGGACTAGCACAGGGGTGGAGGTTAGTCTCTTCTTTAGTTCTTGGAAACTCTCTTCACAAGTCTTTGTCCATTCAAATTTCTGCTCCTTCTTAAGCAGTTGCGTCAATGGCCTGGCAATCCAGGAAAACCCTTCTATAAACCTCCTATAGTATCCTGCCAACCCAAAAAAGCTTCGCACTTCCATGACAGTAGTGGGCTGCTTCCATTCCACTACGGCTTCTATCTTGGCTGGGTCGACAGATACTCCTCTGGAGGACACTTTATGGCATAGAAAGCTAATATCCTTTAGCCAAAACTCACACTTGTTGTATTTGTCGTATAGCTGGTGCTCTCTTATCTCCTCCAGTACTAGGCATAGGTGCTCGGCATGCTCTTCTGCATTCTTGGAGTAGATGAAGATGTCGTCAATGAACACCACCACAAATTTTTCTAGGTACTCCATAAAGACTTTGTTCATGAGATTCATGAAATTGGCTGGGGCATTGGTTAAACCAAAAGACATGACCGTAAACTCATACAGTCCATATCTAGTAGTAAAAGCTGTCTTTGGAATGTCTTCAGCCCTAATCTTCAGTTGATGATAACCCAACCTTAAGTCAATTTTGGAGAATATGGTAGCTCCCCCAATCTAATCAAATAGGTCGTCAATTCTAGGCAGGGGTACTTATTTTTGATAGTCACATCATTCAAGGACCGATAATCCACACACATCCGAGCAGTGCCATCCCTTTTCTTCACAAAGAGTATCGAGGACCCCCAAGATGAGGAACTAGGCCTGATGAAACCCTTGTCCTGTAGCTCATGGAGTTGTTTCTTCAGCTCCTCTAACTCATCAACAGTCATTCTATAAGGTCTCTTAGAAATGGGGGGGAACGCCGAGCTTTAGGTTGATGATGAACTCAAGGTCCCTGTTTGGAGACATGCTTGGCAGTTCTTCAGGGAACACTTCAGGATAATCTTGTACTACTAGCATTCCTTCTAAAGGTATATCCTCAAAATGATAAACTGCACGACCCCACCAATAGGGTCGATCCACCTTTACTTCTATGGTCAACCCAGGACACTTGGTTATGCTTACCCTCCTAGTGGCATAGTCTATTAATCCTGATGTCTTGCTAGATAGTCCATCCCTAGTATAATATCCAGGGTCTAAACCAAACTCTTCCATGGTAACTTCTACCCCAGGGCATACTAACATAGCGGTGATAATCCCAGCAGGTGAACTAAGTACCAATGGTTTCTTTAATGGGTAGGTGGGCAGCCCAAGCTTATCCACATATCTCTTGGCTATAAATGAATGTGACACCCCAGAATCAAAGAGAGTATGTGCTGGTGTTGACTTGATAGAAAATGTACCCATCAAAACTCCTGCAGCCTCCTGAGTCTCCTCAGTAGTAATGTGATTAACCCGGCCATGGTTGGGAGTCGAAGCAGTCTTGCTGGGTTGAGGGGTCTGATACCCCTCGCTGGGTGCTGATGCTTGGCCTCGAGTAGGGGTGGTCCCTAGGTTAAACTTCACAGGAGTGTTTTGTTTGTGCGGGCATCGGCTGGCAAAATGCACTTTCTCCCCACAGCTGAAACATTTTAGTTGGCAACATAGTTCATTCCGGGAGACTGGCCTATTGGGCGTGGGGTCTAGAAAGAGCTACCACCTGAATGGGGTGCTGGGGTTGGAACCTTGGGTTGACCTGGCCTTGAGAAAGAGGGATTGTTAAAAAAAACTCCTGAATGAACCTCCCTTGGGGTCGTTGGGCCACTTGCTTGCACTTGCGGCTGACTTCCAAGTTTTTCCTTTCATTCTCCAAGATCAACGTTTTGTTCACTAGTTGATGAAAACTGGAGAGATCTTGCACAATTAGCTATACTCGCATGTCTTCATTCATGCCTTCGAAGAACATGTCAATCTTCTCTTCCTCGTCTGCCACATCTTTTGGGGCATAGTGGGCGAGTTGGTTGAATTTGGTGAGATATTCACTGATTAACATATTTCCTTGTTTTAAGGTGCGGAATTCATTTTTCTTCATCCTCATTACCCTGTAGGGATGAAGTTGGCTTTGAAGGCTGTCTTAAACTCTATCCACGGGATGGCCTCATGAGTATGCCGGTTACGAGGGCCTTGGTTGGCTTGACCTGCTCCTCCTTCTCCTTCTGTGTTCCCTGTTGCAGTTGTCCCTTGCATGCTTGCTTCTTCGTCAAAGTCCTCTTCGGTTATGGTGTCATTGTGACCTCTGGCAGATAAATAGTTTTCCCACCAAGCCGCTACGACTCCCTGAAGCTGGTGAGCAGTGAAGGCCACTCGGCCCTCTTCTGCACATTTGGCCAGTCGGAGTTTTCTTTCTGTATCCCTAAGCCAGTCTTCTGCCTTAAGAGGTTCATCTGCTGAGGCAACGGTGAGAGGTCGGGTCCTCAAGAAGTCTGCCAAGTTGGAATTGTGGCTGCTAGTGTTGACTTGCTGACCGGCATATATAGCTTGTAGAAGCTGCATTTGTTGTGCCATGACTTGCACCATGGTGGGGTTTGCCGGCGGGGTTGAAAGGTCAACTTCTTGGCCTTGGCCTCTGCCCCGGCCTACAGGCGGTGTTCCCTAATTGGGCTCCACTTCAACCTGAATGTTGAGGTTGGCACTAGCCTGGGCGCGAGCGACTCTCTAACTGGCCATCTGCAGTTATAGCCTTGAAATTTAGACGCTAGTACTAGACAAGTGGGGTATCAACCCATAATAATTATGTAAAAACTAGTCAAGCAAAATAAACGGCAAAACATTGTTCAACACAAGGCCTAAACTTAGCCACACACCATTCACAACTTAAAAGATCACATAGCTCAGCTCATGTAGCCCTCAGGATAAGCTGAGCTTCACAGTTACACATAACACTTAAAGTCCTTACATTCACGACTACAGTACTAGCGGACTGACATAACTTTCTACTGATACAGGGGGTTAGTGCTTGCTATCATTATACAACATCTAGTGAGCACTATGCTAAGCTATCTAATCCTACATAAAACTAGCTCCGGGGCAAGAGGGGTTGTAGTCTGGGGATTGAGAGCGAGAATCGTTGTCACTTAAATCAGATGAGTCTGAGTAGGAGCGGGAGTGACTGCGATCACGATTAGTCTCCCCCACGCGGATGGCTGACTGGGGTCCAGGGGGTCCAGATCCACCAGTCCACGGCTGGGGTGGAGCAGAAGTCGTAGCTGGTGCCATGGGGACTGGAGCAGGGGTCACGGTAGCAGCTATGGCTTATTGTAGCTGGGCGAGTGCAGCGGCCTTTTCCTTCTCTGCCTCTGCCAGTGCCTTCTCGCACTTGGCGATCTTCTCTTGAAGGGTCTCCACCTAACTATAACTGGCAAGTAGGTGCTGTCGAAGCTCAGAAATCTCCCCTAGAGCGGTGGTGTGCATAGTCCCCCTAGTGCGGGTGAGGTGCACCAGATGCGTAAGCATTGGATTGTCTTCCGCCGTTGGCATGAATGTCTCATTGTATTTGGCCCCTTCCTGGCAGGAAGGATAGTAGCAGAATGGAGAATGGCATAGTAGGGGCCCATGAATGTCGCATAGTCGGGCTACGGCTAAGTGAGCTGCGTTCTGAAGAGCTATCGCCAGTAAGTGAATATCTCAATAAGTTTACCCAGTTAGCTCGTTATGCTCCGAAAGATGTTACCACAGATGATGCACGTCAGAAGCACTTCAAGAGAGGACTTAATCCTGGATTGAAGGTTCAAGTCATGGGCAATGATTATTCCAGTTTCCAAAACATAGTAGATAAGGCCATACTTATTGAAGAGTCTCATCATGCGTAGCACAGTAGTTCTCCCACCATTCTGATGCAGCACCTTCCAGTTGGTGAGCAGCGTAGAGAACTTTTTCTCGATTGGTGCACTGAGCAAGGTTTAGCTTCTTTTCGACTAAATGAATCCAATCATCTGCTCCTAAAGGCTCAGATGAATTGGAATAAGTTGGCAGTCTAGTCCTTATAAATTCTACAAATCTGGATGGCAGACAATTTGGCTAAGGTGCAATGGCGGCCTGATGTTGTTGATTCATCATATTGGTTAAATTCTACATCATCGTGTTCATGAGTTGAGCTTGAACTGCCGTGAACTGACTCAAGATCGAATCTAGACCCATTGGGGTCGCTTGTGGTCCCTGAGTTGCCTGGTTTGCATTACTGCCCTCTGGGTCATGCTTCATCTGACTGCGTCCTGCTGAGTTCCGAGTGTCAACCATTTTTGCTTTGCTCTAAAAGAAAAGACCGCTTGCTGAGAACTGACTTCTCAAGGCTCAATAGGTTAGAGCGAAAAGCAAAGGTTGTAGGATCGGAAATGGCAACAGAGGGGGGTGAATGGTGCCTTTAAAATCGCCCCTAAGTATTCTCACAATTTTCTCCTCCGATAGCTATGACAGCTATGAAGTCAGAAAATATCTGCTTACTGGAAGCGAAAAATAATTTTGCTGAAATCTGAAAATGTTGATTAATTGCAGCGCTTCTCAGGATGATTAAGATTCTCAAACTATTTAGCCGACACTTCTCAGGAAATGAAACACAGAAAAAGAAGCAGCAATAAAAATAAAAAAATAACCGAGAACTGCTCACTAGAAACTAAAATAGATACTGCGATGAGGAAGCAAAACAGAGAAAAGAGGCCAACAGAGAACAGCTAGCCGAACATAGCAAAAGCTGAACCGAATGCATAGAAACCATCCACTCATTGTCGAACAAAGGTACATCATGGCTTTAGCCACCCGATTGACTGCATGTGGAGTTTCGGTTTAGCAGGGTGAAGATTCAGAAAAAATAGCTTTTGATCGGATAGGCAATAAGCAGTAGTAAACAGCAGAAATCGGAGAGAAAGAAAAAGAAAATGCAGACCGAGAGCTAAGAAACAGCCGAAACATTGTTCAGTCCGAAAACTGCAGATGGATGCTCGGACTGGCTACTTTTTATTTTATTTTATTTTTTTAAACTGGACAGCAAGCAGAAAATATAAGCGAAAGACAAAAAACAGCCAGCTGAAACTTTTTAGGATTTGAGCTGGCCGAACAAGCAAAAGAAATTGAGCGCAAACAGAAGCAGCCGAAAACTGCATTTTTTCAGATTAGAGCATTTGATGTTGCTGCTGTTTTCTTCCTTCCATTTTTTTGTTTGCTGGCAGGTTGCTTACATACTGAAATTCAGAGCAGGCCGAGTAGACAAACAAAAAAGGCATGAAGACATCATTCGGCTGTGAGAACTGAAAAGGAGATAGTCTGGAAGATCTGCTGCCCAAAAAAGTGAAAGCACAGTAAAAACCAAAAGGGCTGAAAAACAGAGAAATGCTGAAACCACCTGACAAACTCAGAAATTACTGCTAGATAGCTATTCTCCTTTGATCAAATGGATTAGAACTGCAAACTAAATACCGAAGGGAACTTAGAGAGAAAGAGAGTGCAGGCCAAGATCACTTGAAAATAGAGATTACTATTTTTGTCACAAGGAACAGCAGGAGAGGATAAACTTCAGATTTCTCATGAATCTTTGATTCTTAGCTCATGAAATTTTGCAATACATCAAGAGATGATCTCACAGCAGAGCTGCACAAATTTGAAGCCAACTTCTAAAGGGGAAAGAAGAACATCAAGTGTGCTCTGCCTCAAAACCTTAGATTTCCAAAACAGGGGAAGTTTGTTTTGCTTTATTTCTTTGGGAAAATCAATTTCTTGAATTCATTGCTCTTGGGAATGACTAGCCAAATGACTTTGGGGATTCTAGCATCACATAGCCAAATAAACTTGCCTCAAATCAATCATAGATTTATCACAGAAGAGAAACGGCAAGCAGATAGCAAAGAGAACAAGCACAGGATCTTCTCAAATCATAAAAACCAACTCCAAAAATGAGAAGACATGAATGATTTGCATTGAGAGGAATGATTACACAAGTTTTTTCTCTACCCATACATGATTCTCACTTGAGGAGAGCATACACCCAGAACACTCACAACTGCCCTAGCTAACTCCCTTCTCCTTTTAACACCCAAGGTCACTCTCAAAGGAGAAATTCAAGAAAGGGCAGCCACCTTCCACTCCCAACCTCACACTCCATATGAGGCAAGGGTCAAAGTCAACATGATTTGGAGGGAAACAGCCTCCCACTCCAAACTTGGGTCAAATCTTGAATTTGCCCCTCAAGCACCTTCCCGGAAGCTTCTCGCAACGGTACCTTGACCGTCTAGACCTCGACTCCTCCCTGAGTCTAGTCCTAGTCCGCTCCGCTGCACATGACCACACCCGGTATCCTGACCGTCTGGACCTCAGCTCCTCCCTGAGCCTAGTCTCGGTCCACCTCGCCGCTGCCCGTCGTGTCCACCTGACACCGACCGAGACCTCCGACTCCACCTGAGTCTAGTCCTGGTCTATTCCGTCGCATACGACCGCAACCGACACCCAACCGTCTGGACCTCCGACTCCTCCCTGAGCCTAGTCCTGGTTCGCTCGTCATCGCCCGTCGTGTCCTCCACCGGTAGCTCCAGCTCCGGTTCCTCGTCTCCCGACTCGCAACCACCTCAGCCGCCTCGATCATCTTCGGCATCATCGACCATCTGGACCTCAACACCTCCTGTGCCTAGTCCCGGTCTGCCTCGCCTCACCATGACCTAGCTCCGAAGTCCTGCAGTCACACAGACAAGCAAACCGTCACATAGCACCGCACGAAACAGCATATCAACAATAGAATAAGTAAAAAGTACTCTACCCTAGATACCCAAAACAAACTCAAACTCTCTAACACAACCGTCAATTAGTCATCACAAACATGGGGATACCTCCACATGGTCTCTCAAAGGTAAGTGGTAACTCATCTAAGGGGGATATAACTAATGGCACCCTAAACTAAAACACTCACTTAGCCAGAAAGGCTAACAAAAGAAGCAATAAACTCCACAAAAAGATTTTTGGTATGACTGCATCATAATGCTAGAAGCAAATCTGTAGCTCACATCACACTCAAAGGCAAGAAAAGGAAAATCGATCTACATGATACTAAAGCTATATCAGGGTCCAAATCTAATGGCTGCTAATTTTCATGGTAATCTTCAATCTTGTCTCGAAATATTGGGTGCTTCCTTGATCCAAACTTCACAGCAAAGCTTGAAGTATTCCGTGCCAATCTTCACTTTGATTAGGGAACACTCGAAACATCTATGGACATTATGGGGATAAGAAGTCAAATTAAGTTTTGAAAACAATATCTAAGAGGAGACAAGGAGTGAAAATCCTAAGAATGAGGTAAGAATAAAGAATTACTATATAATCATTTGGTTGATTTGATTTAGAAAATAAATTTTGAAAAGTTTGCTAATTTGACCATTCTAACTAGAATTTCGTCCTATAGTCGATATAATTCTGATAATACCTCTGTAGAGACCCGAATATACAAATCCGGACTCTCCTGTGTATTCTGCACCAATCCATGATCACGCTAGTGCACACAGTATAAATAAAGATGAAATATCAACAATATCACGATTCACTAAGAAAAGACTCAAATAATATTAATTATCAGAGTTGCAACCTTATGGCCAAACATGCAAATGATAGCCTGATAGGCTTAGGAAATTTGCAGCGAAAAAGATAGAAATAAGCGTAGTAGCCATTCGACATGCCCACAGGTAATCGACTGGGGAGCGAAGTCCTAATCCGCGAAGTCGTCAAAGTATCCTCCTTCAGGTACCTCCTGTGGGTCTGGTCCTTCTTCCTCAACTAAGCAAATGTGGATATAGCCGTGAGTACATAGAGTACTCAGCAAGTCATTTGTAACAAAGAATGCAATATAGTATGCAAGACTTACCAATGGATGGCTGAAAGGTTAATTTGCGTAAAGCAATAATTTAAAGTAAATACCATAAATAGATTAAAAGCGAAACTCTGAAAATGATTAATAAGTAAGTAATCAAAGGAATTAAGAGCAACCACAAGTGAACTGACTATTCACTCTAATGAACCACCCATGAACTACCATTCAAGTAATGAACCACCAGTGAATCAACCATTCACTTCCCAACTTAACCATCTAAATTTTTATGAAAACTCTACCCCTCGCGTGAAATCACTGAGCATTGTCCACAACCAGAGAAACAGCTATTCGAATAGTTTTACACTCTACAGAGGTTGTACAACTTTACCCACACGATGCGATCATTTTGTAATGTCACCGGTATAACATGCTTCCTTTGGTATGCGACCAAGAAGATCACAACAAGGTCTTTACAATGTTCAATCTCAACTCAGTTCCGCCTAGCTAAGGTTTCGCCTCACACCCCTTCTTGCGCCCCGTGGAATGTATAATGACACCCACTGACATCTCAACGACGGAACCAAAATTGAAACATCACAAATTAATCAGCCAGGTCCATCCCATATCGGACATGTGGTTGTACGGTAAGGCTTAGATCAATGGCGCACAAAGTTAAGTCCTTAGATTTACCCAGGCAAAACATCCACATTCCAATGTGCAAACTACACCCCCTGTACTGCACGATCATTCGCCCAAGTGAAAACTAATTTTGTATTACCAACACCAATGACACTCCAATGTCATGGCACACAAATTTTATAACTGTGGCTGATCACCATATTCCAATATATCATTAAGTCAAAACTAATCAATTGATCACATGTAATGATGAACCCAACGCGACTATAAGCATGGTTCAACAGTTTAGGTGTATGTAGGATCGGATACGGCAATAGAGGGGGGGTGAATGGTGCTTCTTTCAAAAATCGCCCTCAAAAGTATCCACATTCGTGTCTCTCCTCCGATAGCTATGAAGAGCTATGAAGTAGATCACATAAGCTCTCTGGGAGTTCAGCTAAACAGATATGAAAACAAAGCAGAGCAGAAACGAAACGATACAAAAAAACCAGCGGAAAATACACAAAGTACCACAAAATGCAGTCGGGCCGGTCTGACCGCAATGAACCAGCCGGTCAGACCGCCGGCTTAGGACCGATCTGACCGCCGGCTTATTGCCGGTCTGACCGCCCCTTTAGAGCCGGTCTGACCACCCCAAATACCCCAGTCTGACCGCCATTTGCCGGCCGGTCTGACCGCAATGCGCAGACCGGTCAGACCGGCCTAACCCTAGAAATTAGAGAGGTTCGGCTGAAACCAAGGCTAAGTTTTGCAGATCTTTAGTAAACTGGAAAATTGAAGGATTGCTTCTGTTCTCCTTTGGCCAAAAGGTCAAGATCATAATCTAAATACCATTTTGACCTTAAGCATCAAAAGGATTCATCAGAAATGCAAGAAATTTGGATTTTGACAAAAGATTAAAGACTTAGGCAAAAAATCCAAATTTCTTTCTATTTCCTCAACCTTTGCTCAAGAGGTCTTGTACTTCAACAAGACATGATCTCAGGGCTAAACCTCACAAGTCTCAAACCAACTCCTGAAGAGAAATAAAAAAAAACACTCTTCCCCTGCATAAAAACCCTAGCTACAGGAATAAGCAGAGGAGACATTGCGAAGCATTGAAAAATGAAATAATCCATTGAATCCTCCAATTGCTCTAGGGAATGTAATGGCCAAGTGGTCTGGAGTATTTTCCCATCACAGAGCATCTCATTTTGCAGCTTCTTAACAAGAATCAATCTCTAGAAACCAAGAACTAGAAATCAACAGAGAAGGCATAAAAACAAACAGAAGCTGAAATCCATCTCAGGGAAAGAGAAGAGCTCTCAAATAACTTCATTCCCATGAATGATTACAAATGATACAACCAACTATGTCCCCATACGCGATTGATACAAAGGGATTACACTACATGCTTACACTCACTAAGTTCACTCAATACTCACGCAGGAGCTCACTCAGAACAGCACACAGCACAAACCCTTGCTAACTCATTG
This sequence comes from Dendrocalamus latiflorus, assembly GCA_017311315.1. Taxonomy (NCBI): domain Eukaryota; kingdom Viridiplantae; phylum Streptophyta; class Magnoliopsida; order Poales; family Poaceae; genus Dendrocalamus; species Dendrocalamus latiflorus. The sequence continues at coordinate 22,419,285 of CM029630.1, forward strand.
ACTGGATGGGATATGCCACTCCTTGCTCTCCATCCCCTTTTAACAACTAGCCCACATACTAGAAAGGGAATTCAAGAAGTGTCATACAATCCTCACTCAAACCTCACACACACAAATGAGGTAATGGTCAAACTAGATTTTGGAGGGAAATCACCTCCTCCACTCATTTGCTTGAGTCAATTTACTAAATTGCCCCTCAAACGCCTTCCCGGAAGCTTCCGCCTCCAGTACCTTGACCATCTAGACCTCGACTCCTCCCTGAGTCTCGTTCGGTCCGCTCCGCTGCACACGACCGCACCCGGCATCCTGACCGTCTAGACCTCAACTCCTCCCTGAGTCTAGTCCCGATCCTCTCGTCGCTGCCCGTCGTGTCCACCCGACACCGACCGAGACCTCCAACTCCACCTGAGTCTAGTCCTAGTCTGTTCCGTTGTGCACGACCGCAACCGACCTCCAAACCGTCTGGACCTCCGACTCCTCCCTGAGCCTAGTCCCGGTCCTCCCATCGTCGCTCGTCGTGTCCGTCACCGATAGCTCCAACTCCGGTTCCTCGTCTCCCGACTCGCAACCACCTCACCAGCCTCGATCATCTTCGGCATCACCGACCGTCTGGACCTCAACACCTCCCGTGCCTAGTCCCGGTCCTCCTCGCCTCACCATGACCTAGCTCCGAAGTCCTGCAGTCACAAAGACAAGCAAACCGTCACATAGTACCGCACGAAACAACATAATCCATATTAGCACAAGTAAAGGTACTCAACCCTAGAATACCCAAAATAAACTCAAATTCACTAAACCAACCGTCAATTACTCATCACCAACATAGGGATACCTCCACATGGTCTCTTAGTGTACAACCCATGTAACAACTAATATTGCATCACTAGATAATTACCCATCCTATAATGGCAGTGGAATCATGGCATTTAATTTATCAAGAAGAAAATAATCAATTTGGACAATAACTACCAATACAAGGGTTTGTAATAAAATAGCGATGCATGATCATTTAATACAGTGGACCTAACATGTGGGACCCACATGTCAATGGCTCAGTGCAACATGGACTTGGTCCACGATGAAGGCAAAGAGGCGCACGGGCGTGGATGCGGGATGATGCGACGAGTGCGTGGCATGAGGCGAGGCACGTGCACCGAGGACGACGGCGGGGAAACCGAGGACGACAGCAGAGCGCTAGGCGGCAAAGACGGTGAGGCGGGATGGTGGACGGCGAGTCAGGGCACTCATCGGCGATGAGGATAGAACGACGAAGCAGCAAATGACGACGGCTGCGCATAGGCAAAGACAGCGACGACGACAAGGGTCAGAGACGAAGACGATGTCCTCACCGGTGACAAAGAAGAAGGCAGTGGTGACTCGGCGAGACCAGTGATGGCGCATGGTGAGCGGCTGTGGGACACGGAGAACTAGGGCGGCGCGGCTATTTATGGCACACGGACGCCAAGAAATCGAGACAGCCATGGCTCGAGGTTCAAATCGAAGACGGCGCAGCAGAGCTTGTGTAGTACACAGTGGCCAAAGTCGAGTCCCGGTTGGAGATGATGACCCTGACAGGTCGGCCCACCTCTCAGTGGCACAATGGAATGGGCGGCCGAGATGCAACGCCGGCGAAGCGACCACACGAATGCACGACATGTGTCGGCCATCCGACGGGCGGGCATAGGTTGGGCTGAGTCAGGCTAGGTCGGGCTAGCGGGTTGGTGGGCTTCGGTCCACTAGGCCTTTTAGGTATTTTTAAGGATTTTTCTTTTTCCATAAATTCTAATAAAACATATGAGCTCTAGAAAATAGCAAATAAACCCAGAAAATCATAGAAAATTTCAGAAAATTCCTTGAGACACAAGTACCCAAATAAAATATTTTTACCAAATGATATTGTTTAATTTAGTCATATTAAATCCTTTTAATTAAAGAAAATTCCACTTAAACTTTTATTAATTCTAGAAAAATCTAACTGGTGAATTTTATTTTAAAAACTTCAAAAAGACTTTGAAAATCAGGATGTTACAGAGACCGGCTCCAAAGCCCATGTATGACGACACTGCATACCTCAGGGTCCAACGAAAACTGCAAGTAAGTCAGTGCATCACATCCGCGATTCGAGCATTCTCACCGTCTGAGTGTACCAGAGTGGCTTGCGCAAAACCACTCAAGTCTAGAGATGGCAATGGGTACCCAAAACCCGATACCCGGTGGGTTTTTACTCTATTAGGGCATGGGTCTGAGTCAATTTCCTAACCCATGGGTCTCTTAATGGGCAAAAAGTCCAACCCATCGGGTCTGCCGGGTTCGGATACGTTCCTATAGTACCCAAACCCGTAAACCCATGGGTAATATAAACCCGATCCATAGGAGTTATAAACCCAGCCTCCCAGGCAAACCAGCCCAGACGATAACCCATTAGCCATTTAGCCCCAATCCCCCAAATCCAATGCGGCAATGCCCCATTACCCATACGGCTAACCCTAGCTAGCACTCGCCACGGTCACTACTCACTCCTCCCCAGTCCCCACTCCGATTCAACAGCCGCTACAGCGGCGGCGCATCTGGCGCTCTGCGCTCGGTCTCCGGCAGTCTCCACGCTCGCCCTCCCGTCCCACAACTCCCGCTCCTACTCCCGCCACTCTCGCCGCACGCTCGTCCTCCCGCGCGCCCTCACTGTCGCCTCGCCTTCCAGTTCAGCCCGCCGCCCCCACGCCGCAGCCAACGGGCATCACAGCAGTAGGCCCTTGGCCATAGCGCTGCCCTCTGGCTCCAACGAAAATGGCCGGTGAACTTCTTCTTTCTCTCCATTAACCATTGTTGCAACTCGATTACTGACCCGACGGGCGACCCATGGGTACCCGTTAACCCAATGGGCATGGGTCTGGGCAAAAATTTGTACCCATCACGGGCATGGGTTTTTTAACGGGCACGTCCAACTTTCATGGGCACGGGTTTGAGATAGCAAAACCCAGCGGGTTTATGCCCGTTGCCATCTCTACTCAAGTCCACACCATTCGAATCTTCACGAACGGTCCAACACCGTAATGCACTTTCAATATAGTGGATATCATCATTACTGATGTTTTCCTGTATATATTTTCAATTTTGCAACTAGTCAAATCACATCGCACATTACGGAAGTACTGATGTACTGTAATTTACATTTCAATGACAGTTCGCCTGTTGTAACCAACTACACTAACCTAGGGGGGCCTATCTTCCCAACGTAGGATCAAGGATAAATTTGGATCCGTGCAACCTTATAAACCGATGACGCCAATTACTATCTCAATACAGCAATCTGCGACAAAACAATTTGCTAAACCACACGCTTCTATCCTCGTCTATTCGCTCATGCAAAAGTAGACGTATTCTTCCTACAAAAACACCAAGAAATCATAACAAGAACGGTGGTAATATCCATATCAGAACTCCTTATTCTATTAGGGGCGTTGTAGCGCAAGCTATAGAATTAAAAGCAAAAGCTTTAATCTGAATGCCGTGGTCCCTGTTTACAAGTGGGTGCGGTGATATTTGTAGCGCCCATTCTAGCCTCACGCATGCACAAAGCCTAAGGCCGTCTTGGTTTCACGTTCGGCCAATAGCCGAGATGAACTCCAACCCAACTAAATAAACCAAAACAAACGCTATGGTGCTTAGTTTGGCGATGGTTTATAGTTTTTTTAACTATAGCTGACTTATTTTTCACTGTAACTGATGGTGGCTTATTTGGCATAATTAAATTTAAAAAATTATAAAATAGAAAAATAGGCCAGTTCATCACGGACAATATGAAGAAATACAGGAAAAAAGCAAAGGCAAAAAAGCCTAAAAAAGGCAAAAAGCTAAAAAAACACAAAATAAAGCAACAGTGAATTAAACGCCAGAATCTGGAGGTAAAACGAGAGGAGCTATCTCCAGGTTGGGACATCGCAAGCGATACATTCCCGGGGGGGTTCCGGCCCGCGCGCGGTATCCACGTCGCCCCTGTCGCTCGGCCGGCCGGCGCGTGTCCAGCGAATTTGCGTACGGCCGGCCGAGCCACTTTCCTCAGGTTTTTTTAAAATTACGTAAAGGTCCTTTTTCCTCGCGAATAGGTCCCTGCAAGTTTTTTCTTACAAAAAAAAAATTTTAGATGGCGCCCCGCGGGTTCCCAAAATTACGTACAGGTCCTTATTTACTTACGTACAAGCCCTTACAAGTCCTCGCTTTTTTACAAAAAAAACCCTTTGTTTTTCCCGGAATTGCGCGTTTGCCCCTGGTTTTTTTATGAAGCTCCCTGCGAATTCCCGGAATAGTAACTCACGTCCCAGATTGTCTATCTTCCGCGTCCCAGATTGAAATATTATATATATACTATATATATTACGCCCGGGGATTCCCGGCTCCTCGCCGCGTCACGTCATCATTTTTGCGAAAAGTCCCCTGAGTTTTTGGAAATCACGTAAAGGTCCTCGGTTCTCACGAAAAGATCCCTATCAGGTTTTTTTTTCTTCTGAAAACACCACTCCACTTCACCGAAATTTTGTATCCTTTGCAGGATAGCACCCTGCGGTTTTTAAAATTACGTACGGGTCCTTTTCTGTTATATATAGTCCCTTATGAGTCCTCGGTTTTTTACGAAAAAGACCTTTGATTTCTTGAAATTACGCATATGTCCTCGATTTTTTTTGAAAAACTTTTCTGTGAATTGTCCTCTCTTTCACTTCGGTCTACACGGTAGCTAGTGCGGCGTGACGCCGCGCTCATGCTGCTAGTATATATTACACCCCGCGGACTCTCCGGCGGGAGAGGATGTCCACGTGTCAGCCTCCGCGAAAAAGCCCACAAAGATTTGGTAATTACGTTTAGGTCCCCGGTTTTCACAAAAAGGTCCCTAGATTCTTGCGAAAAAGCCCCTACATACTTTTTTTGCTCGGTAGCGACCCGCGGTTTCCTGTAATTACGAACAGGCCCTTATTTCTTCGGAAAAGGCCCTCAATTTTTTTTGTGAAAAAGCCCCTCCACTCTCCTTTTATTGCGAAAAAGCCCTCGATTTTTTGCGAAAAAACCTACGCTTTCTTTTTTCTGCGAATTTTCTTCTCTTTTACTTCGGTCCACACGGTGGCTGGCGTGGTGTGGCGCTAGGCCTACGTGGCTAGTATAATAAATGGTCCATCGGTTTCGACTGGCTCCATAAGATCCTCGCGATGACACCATTTATTCTGAGATTTCTTTCAAGTGTCTTGTAAGATATCATCATTTTAGATTTATACAGATTAAATATGTGCCTATATATAATTAAATAAAATTGTAGCTCTGTATCTCCACATGTAATAAATAAAGACCTAATTAAATTAGAGCTCACCTGGTAAAATCTGGCAATATTTAATACAACTTAATAATTCTTTCTAATCAAATAATATATTTAACCAAAAAGTGCTAAGGATGTCTTTATTCGCATCAAGCAGAAGGGAAGTCGTCGATCTCGCCATCTGCGACACTCACATCAAGGGTAACAACCTAAGACCCTCTCCATGGTATTAGATCAGCGTTATGAGGAACTTTATAGTTTTGGGACGTGGGTAGATGCTAGGATTTGGCCTTTGATATTGGAACACGCTGTTTTGTATATCGAATTGACAATAGAAATTTGTGTCATACTTTTGGGGTTCCTTCCGGCTTTTTCGGGGAGCATGCATATCATCAATAATGTAGATAATTGTCTGGCTTTCTGTAGAGTGCTAGAACACTGAATGTGATTGGGTAGATTAAAAGATATGGCACTAGAAAGGTTGCTGTCCAGAAATGAGTCGTCAATGCTAGCAGTTGTGCTATTTTGCAAATTAAAATTAGTAGATGGCCTAATTAAATTATTGTGATAAATAGAAAGATGTATAGGATTTCTCATAGTTTTCAGAAGTGGTATCATTTTCTATGTTTTTCAATGTGAAAAAATTATGAAATTGCGAACTTGCTGTCCTGAATTGCAACAGGGCCTTCAGGGCTGAAAACAGGGGTTCTGATGGGCAAGTCTTAAAATATTGATATATAGCTGCACACGGGGAGATTTTTTTAGTTGAAATTCGTCATTTTTCATGTGAAAGTTGAGTTGAAAATTTTGAGCTAAAAGTGGGAAATCTAGAGTTGGAATTCCTCAAATTTGAGTTGAAAGTTACTAATTTTGAGCCAATAGTTATGAGATTTTTGAGTTGAAAGTTAAAATTTTGATATGGAAGTGGGAAATTTTAAGCTAAAAATCTTTGAATTTTTAGTTAATAGGAAGGAGAAATGACACGAATCATGATACAGAATCCAACGATGGGTAGCCAGGGGTAGCTACCCTAGGCAGAAAATCCTGTCTCAATGACATATATATATATATATATATATATATATATATATATATATATATATATATATATATATATATATATATATATATATAAAGAAATGTCGCATGTGAGTACCATTTTTAGTCTAGCTTAACACAAATGAACCAGCACGCTGTATTGAATAACACAGGGTTGAATGTTGGCCAGCCGCGCACCCCTATATATAGTGCATGTGGGGCACTAACAATATGCTCTCCATGAATTATTGTGCCCACTCGGCATCATCCTCTTCCCCCCACTTTGAGAATAAGAAGGTTCGTTTTCAGGTATCCATTTGGATCATTTTCGGGTATCCATTTTTGCACTTGGAAACATTGGCTTGACTTACTTTTTAGCTTTATTCTTTATTTATTTCATTTCGATTCTTCTCGGGTTGTTTGGATGAGAGGATTTCTTTGAGAATTTGAACAAAGGATTCAAAAATAAATTCCCCTATCCAAACATGCTCTTAGTTTGATCTAATTAAAGGTGCATCTTGTTGCCACAAAGGGGGTGGAATCACCCGTTGGCCTTTGGATAAACACCAAAAGAAGATTCCGTTCAGAAGTTGCATTCTAATATTCCCTTCCGGACCTTTCATATGGAGTACTTTTTTTCTATTTAAATCCTCAAATCGCAAGACTATGACCGCAAGGCCCCAAAATGGATAATGACGACACATATCAATTCACCTTAATTAGATTCGAAAGAAGGATATATTCTTTTTAAGCTATGCATGATGATTTTTGGATATATTTTTTAAGACGGTAATGGACGACGAAGACGAGGATGGTGCACATGTTGGCGAGCTCAAAAGGCTATTTGAAGAAACGGTTTCTCGAAGCCGCACCATTTATTTTGGTTTTCAAAAAAAAATCAAAACCAAAAGCCACTCCAAAAGAAGCTTAGGAGAACAAAGCTGATGTTTAATTCATTGTTTCTTGGCTAATTCTAAATTGCACACCACCTCTCCTTTGTAGAGGAGGGTCCTCAGTCCTAACAATTCAATTCAAATAGATAAGGGAATGACTAAAAGAATGGGTCTATAGCAGCTATCTACAAGAGAGTCCATGTCATCAACTGTCCTACGTGGAAGATATTAAATGAAGAAAGAGAACGCAGCTCTCTACAGCTCTAGAGATAGTCTATAGCGCCAAACGAGGCAGCCTCCATAATTCTGTGTGTGCATGTAAGCATCAAATAGCTATCCTTATAGATAGTTCTTTAGAATGCTAACTTTAGTGTGTACTATATAGATGATGTGGAAGTCTTATAGTTAGTTGCTAGCTATAACCATTGGAGATGCCCTAACAACTGGCGCGCTAACCAACGTGAGAAATGACCACACAACATGACAAATAAATTTATGACTGCATGACGAGGGCATCTTCGACACCTTCTTCTGTTCCACCTAATAATTCAGTATACATATGAAGTGACGATCTGAACAAATTACAAGAGCATATACCAAAAAACTATAAGATCCGGTGAACTTGTTTACTAATGAATATGTCATTAATTTTAACAAGAATTTTACTAATTTAATTTTGCTTAGGTATTTGGTTCAACACGATGCGCAAGAGGAAGGAGAAGAAAAGCTACAGCATGATGGGCTAGTCTTAAAATATTGATAACTAGATAAAGGTGGGAAACTTCGACTAGTTTCCCGAAAATATTTTTCAATGCTTGGGTTCCTAGGTTGTGAGGTATCCTTGTTTGAATGCTAGGATAGAATTATCAGTAAGTCAAGGAGAAGGGAATAGATGCGTGGTTAAGTGTAGAAGCACATTATCTTATTTATATGTTATGGATGTGTATTGAGGTGCTGTACCATGATTGTTATCATGGTTCTAATGCTTCATTTTGATGGTTGATAGCTAGTCATCACGTCTTTCTTTATGGTTAAAGCAACTGCATGGTAGAATAGTAGACAATTGTTTATTCTTGCTCCTAGTTATCTAAATTTACTTGACATACTATATTTACTTTATTCTTGTTAAGTATGATGTGATATAATGACGATGAGTACATGGTATCGATGGTTATTACTGGTTAAACTTGATGTAATACCTACCTTCCATTATGTGATGATTATTATTGTTTCATGATAATCTTATAATGGTTATAGGTTGATTGCATGATAATGAATAATAGTTGTGCTACATGATACATACTAAAGTGAATTGTGGCATTACATACATGCATATCATGGAAATAAATGGCCTATGCGGACTTCTATGGTCTACTTGGTGAACCTCCTACGGGAGTGTAAAGAGTAAGACCTATTTCGGTAGGCACTCCTCGGGAGTAGAAATTGAGGTCCCTGAATGAAATAAGACGGGCTATTGAGGTCCCCGCATGAAAGAGGACAGGCTTGAGTGAGCAACAATAGGTGCTCACTCCACTGTATACGTATATGCTAAAGAGAAGTTGAAACATTACTTTTATCTAACGGATCGAAAAGGCTGCGCAGGTACAGCATGGTGAACTTAACGGCTCTAACCTTTTTTTTTCCTGTGGCCCATGAAGAAAACAGCATACAAAACTGAACAAGTTGAGAAGACAGCGAAGAAACAGCCTAGACAACACGTCACAAATCTGTGTGGTTCATGTCCCGATTGCCCAACCCAGGTTACCTGTTGACGGGTGGAGCAATCATATTACCCGAAGGAAGTTAGCGGCAACAGGACAAACAAAGCTCGAATTAGCGCAACACAACGCAAACACACAAATCAATGAAGGTTGTTTGATCAACATCTACAGGTCAAAGAAAGAGAGAGAGAAGACCGGAAGATAACAATCTTTAAGTCACCTGATAAATAGACACCCCCTTTATTTATATTGATTTACAGGGCATGGCGACAGCACAAGATGAAGCCAGCAGTGGCGTTCACTCAAACATTACACACGATAACTATGGAATCCATGGCTTGTCAGGCATGCATAGTGCCAGCCAGTGAAGGGATCCCCATCTTATTGCAGCAACACGGTAGAGCTAGCAGTAGTACGTACACACACACACTCCATGAACCACTCCTTTCAGTGTGGGAGTAGCTCGATCGGCAGATGGACGGACGGATGGATCACGGAGTGGCGTAAACGCCCAGCGCGTCAATGAATTCCGCGGCGCGCCCAAAGAAGGCCACGATCTTGCCGTCCTCCGCCACCGGGATCTTGAAGGCCGTCCCAGTGGCTTCGCCGTATTCGTACTTATTATTTTCGCTAGTGACGAACTTGAGGGACGTTATGCATTCCTTCACCTGGCCGTGTCGACCGTACGTCCCGGAGATCTCCTTTAGAATTTCTCCATCGTCGAGCACGATTTCCTGCACGATCGAAATGGAGTCATGCATTTTTTTGCTAATTGATTAGTTGCACGTACAAGTGAAGAAAAGCTAGTACTACTAGCTCGTATTAGCAGTGTTCAGGCTTCCTTACAAGAATGGATCATTCTAGATTTTAAAGGACCACAGACCGAAATTGTTTTCGCTTAACCAAAAAAAGACCCTTTTTTGCTAATAATAATATAATACAACACAATTCAGTAGATCGATTCACATACGTTAGGTTTTAGGTCACCTGGAGCACCCCATGGCCCCACCGGATGCTGCTTCCCACTCTCGTCCTTGTAGCTGAACTTAAGAGCATTGATCACGCTGTCGTCGGAGTAAACGTGCACATGGATTAGTTTTCTGGGCTTGGTGTCCTTTTGGATGTCGCGAGGGTGGCCTGTCTGTCCACCCAATAACCCAATCTTGACAGGTTTGCTCTGCATAATATACACATACATGAAAATTATGCCCAATCAACATTTTACACATAACCACTGGAAGGATTATATATATATATATGTGTGTGTGTGTGTGTGTGTGTGAACTTTAGCACTAGCTAACACAGGTAGGTGAACTAAATTAAGAAATGTTGCATGAGAATACCATTTTGAGTCTAGCTTAACACAAATGAACCAGCACGTTGTATAGAATAACGCAGGGTTGGATGTTGGCCAACCGCGCACCCCTATATATAGTGTATGTGGGGGCACTAACAGTATGCTCTCCATGAATTATTGTGCCCTCCCGGTATCATCCCCTTGCCCCCACCTTCTTTGAGAATAAGAAGGATCGTTTTCGGGTATCCATTGGATATCCATTTCTTCACCTGGAAATATTGGCTTGACTTACTTTTTAGCTTTATTTTTTATTTATTTCATTTCGGTTCTTCTCGGGTTATTTGGATGAGAGGATTTCTTTGAGAATTTGAACAAAGGATTCGAAAATAAATTCCCCTATCCAAACATGCTCTTAGTTGGATCTAATTAAAGGTACATCTTGTTGCCATAGAGGGGTTGGAATCATCCGTTGGCCTTTGGATCGATAACATCAAAAGAAGATTCCGTACAGAAGTTGCATTCTATTATCCCCTTCCGGACCTTTCATTTGGAGTACTTTTTTTTATTTAAATCCTCAAATCCCAAGACTACGACTGCAAGGCCCCTAAATGGATAATGACGACACATATCAATTCACCTTAATTAGATTCGAAAGAAGCTGTGTTTTTTTAAGCTACAGCTAATGATTTTTAGATATGTTTTTTAAGACGGTGATGGACGATGAAGATGAGGATAGTGCACGTGTCGATGAGCTTGAAAAGCTATTTGAAGAAACGGCTTCTTGAAGCCGCCCAATTTATTTTGGTTTTTAAAAAAATCGAAATCAAAAGCCACTCCAAAAGCTTAGAAGAACAAAGCTGATCTCTAATTCATTGTTTCTTGGTTAATTCTAAATTGCACACCACCTCTCTTTATGTAGAGGAGGGTCCTCAGTAGGGGTGGAAAACGGTAACGGATAATTCGTTTTATCCGATATTCGTATCCGAGAAAACACAAATATGGTAAGCAAAAATCCGTATTCGAAAATATTCGTATTCGTATTCGAGAATATTCGTATCCGTATTTGAGAGTATTCGTATTCGCATTCGTATTCGAGAATATTCGTATCCGTATTCGTATTCAAGACTATTCGATTCGTATTCGATCTGTTTCTAGAACTTATGAAAAAATCGTACAAATTTTGTGATTCAAAATTTGAATTTAGGCGGTTTAAAACTGGTAACCGGTCAAAAACTGGTGAAAAATCGGTAAAACCGCTAGGAATCCGTTTTATCCGATATTCGTATCCGAGAAAATCCGTATTCGAAAATATCCGTATTTGTATTCGAGAATATTCGTATCCGTATTTAAGGATATTCGAATTCGTATCCGTATTCGTTTGAAAAATATGGATTCGTATTCGTATTTGAAACTATTCGACCGTATCCGATCCGTTTCCACCCCTAGTCCTCAGTCCTAACAATTCAATTCAAATTGATAAGGAATGACTGAAAGATAACAACCGAAGATCACAGCTGGCGTGCTAACCAACGTGAGAAATGACCACACAACATGACAAATAAATTTATCACTGCATGACGAGGGCATGTACGACACCTTCTTTTCATCATCTAATGATCCAGATTTAGATATCGAGTTACCGTCTGAACCAATTACAAGAGTATATACCAAGAAACTACAAGATCAGATAAACTTGCTTTTTAATGAACATGTCATTAATTTTAACAAGAATTTTATGCTACCTAATTTTATAATTCAATTGTGTTTAGGTATTTGGATCAATATGCTGCACAAGAGCAAAGAGAAGAAGAGATACGGCATGATTTTCGGTTATCGCTAAAAGGGACGCCATCAAATAAGGAGTCCGAGTCCCTGTCAGAGATAGACACGTTCGAACCAGCCCGAATGGCTTCGGTGATGTTCAGATCATCTGATCAGCTTTAGACCTCTCGATCGGTTTCGGTCGGACCAGTCCGAACGGCTTCGGTGACATCCGAACCGTCCAATCATCCTCGAATACATTCGGACCACCCGATCGGCCTCGGTGACATTCGTACCAGTCCGATTGATCCCTTGATTATGTTCGGAGCAATCTGAAGATAAACCTTGCAAACAAAAGGCCATAACTTTTACATGCGGAGTCTTTTTGGGGTGTTCTTAGACTTGTTGGAAAGCTTATTTCAAAGACTACGCAATGGAAAGGGTCCCATCTTCAAAATCATCACGGATTGTCTGCTATAACCAAAACAATGTGGCGGCTGTAAATTTTAATTTCCTTTTTGTGTGAGTTTGAGTCTAATATAATATAGGGCTGAGTTGTATATTATTAGGGGTCTTGTGGACTTTCCTAAGGGCTATATAATTATAAGCCTTGTAATATATAACCTTTGGGGAGATCAATTTTTCCATAAGATTAAAATATAGCTATTGCTTGTTCTTTCATTCCAGAGTTCATGCGAGGATTTCTGATAGAGAATTAGGTGATTCGTTGTTCGTTCTGCATGTCAAGGTCAAATTTGCTTTTCTGCTTGGAATCGAGGGCTTAGCGATCTCCACTCGTGGCCTAGCGGTGATCATCTCGGTGCGTGTCGGCGAATATCCATAGAGTTGTAAGTCCGTGCACTAGTGCGTGATGTATAGCTGAGTGTTCATCATCAAACACTATTTATCAATGGTTCTACCTGAGAAGATCAGACCACTCCGTATCACTATAGCTCACACGGATCACAATGACAAGCATGCTTATCGCCAGTCCTAGCAATACACATGCTCCCTCCCGTCAAAAAAAATTATTTTAAACATAGATATGGCCTCTAAAATTTAACTCTAACTAGTCAGTTTTATTACAATATAGATATCAAACCTAATATAATTATAATATTATGAAAGTACATTTCGAAATAAATCTACATATAATTTTCATATATTCAATCAAAATATTTTAAAATATACTGATAGTTAAAGTTTAAAAATTTGACTATATATATCTCAAGACGACTTTTTTTATGACAGGTAGGAGTAGTTATTTTGGTATGATTTCAGATTTCTCCCCTTTTCTTTTAATTGTCCCTTTTGCATTAAATTCTTTCTATCAACACCCCATGGTGATTCCTTTTGGATATGGATAACTTTAGAATAACAAGCGGATAAGGAAGCATGTATTCCCAAGCGATAGGGAAGCAATGATTCCAAAGCGATAGGGATTACACCTCAGATTGATATATTAGAGTATGTACAATAGTTTGCCTTTTAGGTTGTTTTTAAAATTTGTCTCAGCTAAAGATAATATTAGAGACAACTTCTCTAATAATATGGACATTGAGTTGTCTCTAAGAGCACACATACGCTTTTAATTCTTACATGTATATATGAAATATGGTGATTAATACTAGACTGTATCTTTGTACCTTTTTGTGTTATACTTTTAGCCTATGAAAATTAGTCTGGCTAAAGCAAAATCTCTCAAGTTCTATTTTGTAGAGGTAGTCTATGGTGTAGCTTGAATGATCTCAACCAGGATTGCCCGCCCAGGTGCATAGTTAGCAAGGGGACCATGAACACCAAGCAGCTGCACAAGAGCTAAAAGAAAAAACAATAGCATAGATTGACGGCCTTGTGCCTCTTAGTACTGTGACCATCTTCTTCATTGGCTTGTTCCATCACAAACTTCGAGTAAGGAAACGTATCATCAGCAACTCGGGACTGTTTTTTACTCTGCCCTGTGACCCGAAAAGGGAATAATGTTGATGAAATACCTTTTTATACCATGTTTATGAAATACTTGATCGAAAAAGGCCAAGAGAAATCTGCACTGGTGAGGAAAACAAAGTTCAGTGATTTCGTAAGTCATATACGTACTGAAGTAAAGAAAGTGCTCATAGTTGACAGAATCGTTGGTGACCTCTTATTGTACAAAAAAAACTACGAAAAGAAGTGCTAAGAGAAGTAGAAGATTGGGCATTTGCAAATTGAACAAGTGCAAGATTTACAGGCCAATTGATAAGCAAATAAAACCCGATTGTGTTATGACATACTTCTGATGTCGAACGGTTGAATTGCTTTCATCTCAACCTTGCAAGTTCCAGCTTGTAGATTACCAACTTGTAACCAAATGCATATCGGAAAAAAGTCACCTTAGGGTAAGCAATCAAAACTACACTGCTTTTCACTTCTAGAACACAAGTAATTTAGTGGTTCAAAGTTCAAACACAAGGACTTGTATTATTTTCATTCAGGAAGCACTAGAATCACAAGAAAATATCACTTGCCAAATTTGAAACAACACAATGTCTTCATGAGCACTTCATCAAAGCACCCACTAATAATCATCTAGGCACTACTACGAAGCACAAATATGTAAAGCTAACCACGTAATTGAAGTTTTGAAATGACTTGTTAGTGTAATGTAAAAGAGTTGCACATGGTAATTGGTTCTCACCCTGTCTATTACAGTTGACTGCTTACTACAATAAGTATATGGAACCCTCAAGCAAGATACATGGAATTCCCTCAGTTGGATGCATCCAGTTAGCCTGATGATGAAATTATCATTCTTCAGCACCTTTGCAATCTTGCCAAGCCTCCACGAGTTATGGCTGTCCAGCACCTCAGTTACGTCACCAAGAACCCATTTGCTTTTTCTCAAATCAGCTGGTTGATAAGGCCTAATATCATCCTTTCGTACCACCTATTTTTTAATTTCATCATATCTCAGTGTACTCTAGACCTTGCTATGCATGTACATAAAAGGCAGACCATTAAGAATGACAAGTCAAAAGAAGCACTAGCACAAAGGAAAGAATATGAAAACATTAATGGATAAGAAAACAATGACCTCATTTGGTAAGAGTATAGACTACTGTATTTTAAGTATAGCATACAAGTGCGATACAAAGCTCGTAATTGATATATGTATCCAAAGATCTGCTACATTTTATCTAAAGAAGTATGGCAGACTTTACAGTCATCAAAATAAAACAACTACCCCTAGTTGTGTAGTGCTATGTCCAATCAGATTAGATGAAGGTACTATTTGCACACCAACTTGAAACAGCGTTTGTTGAGACAAAAGAACAAAGAAGTAAGGTATTGACACACAAAATATAGCATTATGGCCATTGATGGAATCAAGTAACACAACATTGAACAGAAGGCACAGTCCTATAATCTTGATGGGCAAGTTATAAAAGTATTCAGGTAAATTGATTGAAATCCAATAAAATGCAGCTGACTCTCAGTTGATTTTGTTAAACATTCGAGACTTGACATGAACCATCAAATGCTCAACAAATATGATTCAAGAACATTTAGAATACCATTAGAAGCAGATCTTGTCCCTTCTTCTCCAAACTACTTAGCTAAGAAACAAAAATAAATCCAGGACAAGCAATATCATAATTGGAACCAACTTCTACAACCCAGAAGTTGAAAGTAAATCAAAGGAGAAGCAGATAACTAAATTCCGAGACTTGTGACTTATGCATCAGCTAAGATCCACAATCCCAAGCACAATGATCACTTTAAGACCCTTTTTTCAAGATTCTGAGCAGCAATGGAACTTTCATGTAGGAGAGAACCGCTCAAATTGAGAAGCCTAAAAAATAGCTGAATGAATTAGAAACTTCTACACAAATCCTAAGGAAAATCAGCTCATATACGAGGCATCATTAGGTGGAAGATTCATTCCCTTATTAACCGAAATTACCTAAAGAAGATAACTAACACTAACACCAATTCAGTGAAACCACCTCTTCCTCCGATTTTGGGCTATGAACTAGGAGAAACTTCCCAAATCCAGAAGTTCATACATATATAAGAGAATCCCCACAGGTTGGAAACTTTTATCCTAGGAAATGTCAAACGACTTCTAATCTGTCAGATGGTGTACACCAATCGCCTAATCTGGATCAGATGGCACATCACTTCACCTAAAAGCATGTCTTAATTCCTTAACATTGAGAAGCCCAATCAAGATTTCAAGCAGCAAAAGTATTATAGTACAGCAGCTCAAATTAGAATCATGAAAGCAATAAATGAAAAAAGATCCAATTTGGACCACAGTAGATAGGGAAAACAGAACTTCGATGTAAGAACAAGTTTAAACCAACAAGTTGGTTTGTTCGAATCTTTGATCCAAAGTATGGAACATTCAACTTCAGAACTCTTTTTTTTTAACAAAAAATCAATTACAGAAATTAATTTAACCCAAATTCACCCAAATTGCAACGTGAAAAGAAATTTCAAGTTTTCCTTCACAAAAAGAATTTCAAGTGACTAATTATGAATTGTTCTGACCTGTAACAAACCAAACATTAGGCCTTATGGATCCAAGGAAACCAAAAGATCACCTCTGAAAACACAGTTTTGACCTCAATCTAGAGAAATCAAATCTGATATGTCTAGCTAGAAAGTAGAAACCAACAGCAGCAGCTCATATTGGAATCACGAACACAAAGATCTCAAAAATAGCATTTTTTAACACAGAATCTAAGACAAAAATGCGAACTTTGACGTGCAAAAATCCAAGAAATCAGCTCTAAGCACTCCTCAGCTGCAACAAACCAACCAATCAACTCGCCTTGCCGATCCAAGAACACCAAGAAGAGGAAAAAAAATCCCATTAATTTGCCTCATTTCAATACCATGAACACATCTTTCAAATTTGGATGTTGGTAAGGACCTAGTAAATAAATCTACAAGATTTTTCACAAGCTTTAATGTTCAGTATATTTACTTCATCCTTCTTGAGTCCATGAGTAAAGAATAACTTACGTAATAATCATCAATTGAGTCCTTCTAGGTAAATCAAAGTTGTTAAGACTTTCACAATCTAAATATCAGATATTCCTAAAGGCATACCATCAGAGAAACTTCCTTGACCAATAGGGTAAATCAAGAAAACAGCAGCAGCTGCTGCAACAGGAGCTGAATATGCAACAGCAATCATGAATAGATGCTCTAAAAAGCATCGGTGTCATTGTTGTCTTGACTGCCTTTGCCACCGTCTAGATAGAGATTGTTGAACATGTGTTCTAACTACATATCCACCATGAAGTGTTGAGCTCGTGTATTAGCTTATTCCTAGTCCTTTACTATGAGGGGTATTTCACCATCTCACTCGTGAGTCTTGTTCATTTCTTTTTCAATATTCTTTCAAAAAGACTAAAAGCAAATCAGAAGAAACCATCGAGACAGAAATAGCTAATACATCTCGTGCTAATATAGATAGTACCGAATATGTTAGCTTGTGCTTGCACCACCAATCGAAAATGTTGAAGTGCTCTGTATGGTGAGGTACGAGATCTCTATCCAGAAAGACTGATAATTCCCTGTGGACCCTGGTATGAATTGCTCCACCACTTAATGATGTAGAGCTTTATCTTCTAGAGGATCCTGGTGCACCAAAGATGGTGCCCTACATATTTGTCCTCTTACTTGTGGTGGGTGCTGGTGGAGGTCGTTGCAACCGAACTCTCTGAAACTTACGCTCGTATGTCTAGTAAACTTCAAACAATTGTGAACGAACAGATGTAAAATAGTTAGAATAATCTATCCCTATAGAATCACCTACAATTGAAAAGAACATTAGTGAATCCCGTAGTTTTAGCTCTTAGATCTATAATAAATGCAAATGTATATAAGTACAGAATCTCATTCCAAAATTTTAAATATTTAGTTTTCATAGTGCACACAGCCTCTCGTAATAATACGTCATTTTTATTTTTAAGTGAACAACAATTACAATAATATGATACATAATTACCGAAGATGTTGGATAATGCACTCTAGATAAAGCAATAGTGGATTCGTAATAAAAGTTCCAGAAACAATGTTGCTCAGTCAGTAGTGTGTTGCCGATATGGCTATGATAGTGCGTGTGAATAAAAATAGAAAATACAGGCTTATAGGGTAAAAGATTTTGTAGCATGAGATAAGTTGCATTCACTACTACAGAAATGGTCATCACAAACAGTTCTAAACCATCATCACAGACGGTTTTCTGAACCATCTGAATTTATACGTTTGCGATAATAGACAGTTATCATAGATGGTTTGTAAGCCATTTGTAATAAGCCACAGCACAAACGGTTTGTATAAAGAATCGTCTATGAAGGATACTATCACGGACAGCTCAAACTAAAACCCGTATGTGATACTTTTCCATTACAAATGGTTAGTAGATAGAACCATCTGATGTGCGAGTATCACAGACAGTTTTTGATTCGAGCTATCTGTGATACTCCTTCACAGACGATTTATATCACAAAACCGTATGTGATAGTTCATTCTATACCTAAATGTTTTTTTTTGTTTTTTTGGCTAACCTCAAGAAATGTTAGTTATGCCCTTTGAAAACAAGCAAATACAGCAGTAAACACAACAACACATTCTATTTTCATTAAGATTAGAATACACCATTACAGCATCATAAGGTAACAAGCAGGTTACCCATCTAACATAACAAGAACGTGGCAAGAACATATCTCCTAATTCTATGAACCCAACTCTTAAATATGTCAAGAACATAGAAGAAGCAGATATCCTAGTAGATAGTTGAAAATCAATAGTACTAACGAGGCCTCTATGCCTAGGCCCTCTCACTCCTGATGCAGCGCACGAGCTGGATGTCCTTGACGCCCGCCATCACCAGTGCTAACTTGAGCACCGTCTTGGTAGCCAGCTGCTTCCATGGTGCCTTGCAACTCGTAGACTTGCATGTTGTCTACTTTGTAAGGGCCATCGGGGTCAGGGTCAAGGAGGGCGGTGAGCTAGCGGGAGAGATTTTTAGTGCAGCAGGTAGGGGATGAGTTTGGGTGAGTATTTATAGGGAACGGAGAGGTGGGAGCGAGAAAATTTTTGGCGGAGTGGGCGTAGGGATGGAGAGGTGGAGCTACGATCCGTTGGGTGGGGGTTGGTGAGTTTCTATTTACTGGGATTGTGTTGGAGAGCATCGATGGGCCTAGCGGTCAGGGACATAATTATCACAGACGGTTGAACCACAAATTGTTTGTGATATATAATTAGTACAGATGGTTTGAACCATAAACCATATGTGATATATAATTATCATAGACAATTTGAACCACAAACCGTTTGTGATACATATCTATCGGTGCAATGTAAACAGGTAGTCTTAAAAGATGAAATAGCAAAGTTTTATATGGCTTATATATGCTCTTTTGAAAGGTTTTGACGAGATCTACAACTTTATAGTTGAAGTGAACCCCAAATTCTGAAGGGGAGATCAAAAATTTTGGCAAACACAGAAACAGAAAACTTGCGACGCAAATTTAGGGCTAAAGATAGCTGATTTTAGGGGTCTTAAAGGGTGACATGCTCGTTATTATCTTTCCAATGAGTGTAAAATGTCAAAAATGGACACCGTATGCAAAAGGTATGCCCGTTTACTAAAGGTGTCCCGAAACGGAGTCCTACTCAGACTCGAATTCGTCTTGGGTTCGAATTGAAACTGCTATATCTTTCAATCTCGTGTGCCAAACTTACTGAATTTTTTTTTGTAAAAGTTTGCGACTATATGTAAAAAGACTCCACCTACTTTCACTAGATTTGGCATAAATTTTTAAGCTTTTCAATTTTTGAGAACGTGGACATTTTTGGAAAGTTCTACATGGCAAAATTGGAAAAACAGCAACACCAGATTTAGATTTTAGGTGATCCAACAACTCAAGAAAGGTCAGAGGATTTGAATTTTTAAATGGTTTTTAATTGCAATGTCATTGACGGTTTTTAATCCAAACCATCTGTGATAATTCAAGAACCGTCTATGATAATTATGTATCATAGATGGTTCTAGCCATCGCTATTAATATAGGCAATCACGCTTGTAAAATTGTCTGTGATAATTCCAATACAGACGGTTCCAGGAACCGTCTGTGATGAAACGTCTAGCATAGCATTTTTTTGTAGTAGTGGTTCCACCTTATTGGCATGTCCACAACAAACTTTCATAGATGTATACCGATCATAAATGCAGTAGATCTTGTATGCTGCAATTCGTTGGTTAGAATTATTTACAAAGAAATGGCAACGTGAAAAGCTTGAATATATGGATCAAATCTCTTTAAACTAGTTTTAACAATAAGATTAATATTATGGCAAGCGCATAGCTAATGTAGTAAGAAAGATTTGGCATATATACCAAACAAGGGAGTTAGAATATCCATTGCCTTGGAGTTTGTTGCAGCATTGTCCAGTGTAATTGTAAAAATTTTATTTATAAGATCGAAATCTTCCATGACTTTGATAATCTTCGACGACTTTGATAATATGTTCTGCTATATTCACACTTGTATGTGCTACATCAATTAGTTTGAAGCATGATTCTCTTTTACCATACCCAGTCATCATTTATACAATGAGTAACTACACTAAGATAATTCTCCCTAGAACAACCATTCCATATGTCAGGGATCAAGGTCGTCGAAAATCATAGATCTCAAATAGGTCTTTAATTTTATTGTTGTAGGGGTGGCCCCCACCTAAGCCCAGTAGGCCTGTTAGAAGGTTGTAAGGCCCAAAATTGGACATGTATAATGACGTAAATACCCCTGAGAGGGATACTTGAGTCTAAGGGTATAATTGTAAAGCACTCCCCACGTGGATATATATGCGATACAAGCCATGGGGGAAACCCTAAGCATTGCTCACCTAACTCTCCAGTACCATATTTCTCTCTCTCTGTTTGGTCTGTAACCACAACATTTATCATGATCATTATTTTAGTATTTAACTAAATCTCTAGTCGTTGTCTGTATAGAAAGTGAGTAAATCTATGATTATGAGTAATTCTAATGTACTTTTGGAATGCATCTAATGCACCAAAATTTAAAAAAAAGATCTTGCAAAGCAATTAAACGTGCTAAAAATTCTCAAGCTACCTCGTGATTATAATCCAGTTACATATCATATTGTCAGGGTTGTACATCAGCTGTGTCAGCCTCATGAAAATCCCTTGTATTTC
This sequence comes from Dendrocalamus latiflorus, assembly GCA_017311315.1. Taxonomy (NCBI): domain Eukaryota; kingdom Viridiplantae; phylum Streptophyta; class Magnoliopsida; order Poales; family Poaceae; genus Dendrocalamus; species Dendrocalamus latiflorus. The sequence continues at coordinate 22,440,514 of CM029630.1, forward strand.
TTTATATCTTTTGGCATATTTGTGCAAGTGCCTGGTTCTACTTATAGACTTCGTAGACAATTCATGATAACATATTTTACAAATAGCAACTCTTGCCTGATCTGGACGCAATTGCTTCATGACCTTGTCGAAATCTGCTCACACGTCCGATGTGCTAGGCTGGACCTCTTTGCTCTGATGCTTATTAACACAGAGGCATTGGTAGAGCCCGACGATATTGCAGGCAGGGTTTGCTTGGCGGCCTTGACCATTTGAGGTGGAGGCGGAGATGTTTCATTCCCAAATGATGAAGATCTTTTAGATCAATTCCATATTCACATACAGGAAAATCGTCATAATTTTCCATAGAAAAATACAAAAAACTATAAAATGCAAATAGAAAATTAAACTATTACTTATTTTATATCACAATAAAGACAAATAAGAACAATATAAGTACATAAAAATTAGTATTGTTACCTCTTTCCTTGACTTTAGGCCGGATTTTGAATTTTTGGATTTTTTTAGCGAAAGTATTTTGAATTTTGCCAAATTATCACAGAATATTTTGAAATTTTTACAAGAGAATGAGGATAAGGGATTACCCAGTACTGTAGGCATGGCCCACCTCATTGTGCTGTGCCAACCCAGCCCATCACCTTTTGTGTCATGTTGTGGGCTATGCCTATAGTACCGGACTGTGGGCTGGGCCGCTAGGCACGTCCCATTTGGACACCACTAGTTCGAGCATTTATGCAAAGTGTCGGATTTGTGTGGTAGCAACCATCAACTTGATCTGGTCATGCAAGAGAAAAGGGGCATGTTTTTTTAGACTGTGGCTGCTAGCTTTTGGCTGTTTATGAGCAAGAGTACGGAGTTAAAAAATTTTACGTGCAGCTTTGGCCGATATAGATGAAGTCGCTACAGTATTTACTTTAATCAACTTAAAAATAAATTTCATTTAAAAATTAGTTACTATAAAAATTATAATTATTGTAGAAAAACTAAAAGAGAAGCCGAAAAGAATGGGGCAAGGAATATCAAATTATAGGCAAACACGTGAATTAAGCATAGTAGTAATTTAAAAGTGTGTTGCTTCTCTTTTGTGCTCGGCTCGATGCGAGCATGCGTGTGGTGCGGCATGAGGCGCCGCGGTGATAGACGGATTCGGCCATGTTCGTCTAACGTGCAGAATAACTAGTGTCGCCAAATGATTTTAAGAGTCAATTAACACAACCTAGAACTAGAACAATCATATTAGACAATGCGAAATAGACAACACATGATACAAGAGATGAAAGAGAGCAATCTAAGAGACTGTTCTTTTTGACTGTGGCTTATGGTTTTTGGCTGAAATTTTTGAATTTTGGCTGTTTACGGTACAGATTACGGAGAGATCGATACTCACTTGCGATTTTAGCTGGTACAGATGTTGGGCTTTTAACGTGTACTACGTTTAACTTGTAGATCCCGTCTTGAAAAAATACTCCGTTTAAAATTTAGGTACTGTAACGGCTGCCAAAAGCCGGGCGGCTTACGCCCTGCCGAACAAGGCCTAATAATCTTCCTTATTCCAATAATTTTTTATTGTACATAATAGATCAATCTTTCTGTTTATAGACTAATAGCTCTTCCAGTGATTTGATATGCGTTCACCTCTAAAATCTTTCTGTTTATAGACGAATAGCGCGTTCACCTCTCCTTCTTGGACGTCCCTCGTGGATCTGTTACTAGCCCAGGAGATCTACATGCTGTCGGACTGCCTGAATGCCCCCGCAGATGAGTTCGGTGAGACGCGTGCCCAAGCGGAGCTTGCAGTGCTCTACATCCTCTGGATGTCGAAGGCAGGCAAACCAACGCCCTGTACAAACCCAAATTGAATTGTGATTGTTAAGAAACCTGGGCCTGGGCCGGTAGCTCAGGGCCTATGGTGGGCACCTTATTGTAGTCTATAAATAGAGAGCCATACCTCCTCATTATGTACACATGAATGAAAGCAATAAAGAAAGATCAGGAGTTATCTCTATCTCTCTGTGTGTTCAATCTATTCTTCTGTGATTCTGTGATTGATTCGTTCTTGTTCTAAACAGAGGAATCGCTCGGACTGGTCGCCAGCGACGGTTTCTCAACACGTTATCAGCACGACTTCGCTCTGGTGAACGAGGTAATCATCGAAGCACAGATTGAATTTTCTAGATCGCTTTTGAATCTACATTTTTCTTTTCGCGTTCTAGATTGAATCTCTACGGTGCAAATCCGCCCTAATCTACCGCGAGCAGACTTGAAGTCGCCGGCACAATGCCGATCGGTAGATTATGAAACGGGGTAAATGCTGATTGCACTGTAGATTAGAAACGATGCAAATCCGCCCCAAATCTACCGCGAGCAGATCTGAAATCGCCGGCACAATGTCGATCGGTAGATTATGAAACGGGGTAGATGTTGATTGCATCTAGATTGGAAAACGAAAATTTTGCACTAATTTGTTTGATCCTGCATGATGTTATATGGAGATTTCGCATCTGTTCTTCCTGTTATGCATGGCATCACACAAGAAGAAAAAAAACATCTCCACTGCATGCGGCCGCCGGCCAGAAGCCGGCCGTGGGGCATGGGGTATCATCGGCCAGCAGCCAGCGCCCCCATACCAGACGCCCTGCATGGCGCCGCCGCTTCTGGTGCATCGGCCTCCCGCCTGCATGCGCGCCGCCCCGAGTCGGTCTGGTACTTGCCGCCGTGTGCACCGCTTGTCACCGACTGCACGCCGCCTCCCCGCATGGAGCACCGGTCGGCTAACTGCGCCGCCCCATCTATTCGCGCCATGCCTCGCTGGCTGGGAGCCGTACTCGTCCCGCCGCGAGGTCGCCCGTGCAGCGCCGCCTTGCGTCGCCGCCTCGCGCCTGGCTGTCGCCCGCCGTTCGGCTCCTGGGCTTTCCGGCTGCTTGCGCCCGCACGCGCTCACCCCGCCGCCGCGCCTGAAGTCGCCCGGGCTTGATGGCTTGCGCCGCCGCCGCACGGGGCTAGGAGCCGCCGCCGCATGCAGCAGCAGGACCCGTATGCGGCCGCCGCTAATCGAGCTCCGCGACCGGCCGCCGTACACGGCCTGCACGCGCTGCCCCGGATGGCTCCTCGGTTTCTACGCCTGCCGCCGTGCCCGAAGCACACCACCCGCAGCCGCGTGACACCGCTGCCCGCCGCCGCGCTCCGTCGCCGCCCCGGGCGCCCACCGCCGCCCCGAGCTCCGGCCCACAGCCGGCCGCTCCGCCGCCTTGCTCCAGGCCCAGTCCCGCCACCGGCCTTGGCCGTGGCACACGCGCCGCGCCGCACGCGAGCCGCTGGCCCGGTGGCAACTCCCGCCGCCGCCCTTTGGTGGAGTGAGGGGAGGGAAACCCTAAACCCCCCCCTCTCTTGTCTGCTGACCGGGAAGGCTTCATGGGCCGCATGGGGCTTACGGGCCGGGGGAGTGGGGTAAACAGGCCGCACGAAAAAAAAGAGAAAAGAAAATGGCCCGGCCGGGTGGGGGGAAGAGATGGGCCGCGGAAGGGGGCAGCAAAGAAATGGGCCGCGGGTGGAGATGGGCCGGGAGAAAGAAGCCCAGCCGGTGGAGGGCACTGGCTATTTTACAAAAGGGTCCCCGAAGTCATAAAAATTGCCTTTGAACCCTAAATTTGCATATAAGTCCCGAATTTTGCAGAAAAGGCCTTGTAATTCCGAAAATTGCGAATAACCCCTCAAATTTACAAGCGGGTCCAGAATTTTGCAGAAACCCCTCTGTAAATCAGAAAATTGCGCGAATTTTCTCTGAATTGAATAATTTGCGTAAAAACCCCCAGAAATTGCAGAATTTGCTGAAATTTCATATTTTAGCATAAAAGGGCCTTGAGAATCCGAATTTTGAATTATTTTTAGCATTTGAAGCTTATTTATTTATGCCATTATTATTCTCTGTATTTTCTGTTTTTATTTACTGTTTTGATTAATTGTAATTGTTTTAATTGCTTTTAATCACTGAAAATAGCAGTAAAATTTATAGAAAATGCATAGAAAATTCTGAAACATTGCGAGAACCTTTTGTACCATTTATTTACCCGAAGTGAATTATTCCGTGCATGTCTACCAGCAGTAGACTTATACACATTTAGATGACTAGCATCACGAACTGGGAGTTCGAGGAGCTGGCCCAGCATGGCCAAAACAATCTGATGTTGGCATCCGATGTCGAGATTGTGCTTGGAGCCAGGAAGCTCCGCGCAGCTATTGGATTGGCGGACCGTATGACGCCCAACCCCTGTCTCACTCTTAAGAATGAGTACATAACGGAGAATAGCGCGCTAGCACTCTGGACCGCACTCCAAAAGCGGTTTGAGAGGCTAAAGTACACCATTCTTTCCCAAGCAGAGCAAGAGTGTATCAGACTGAGATTTGCCAACTTTAAGACAGTCGAGGAATACAATTCTGCGTTGCACAGGATTTGTACCCGAAAACTGAAAATTGAGAAAATCCTTCCACCCCAATGTAGTATAATCCGCTCGCAGTTATCGTCAAGATGGCTATGAGGAATATGCCGAATTGATTGATATGATGCAAATTGCGGAAGCTCAGGACGAAGTTCTCCGCAAGAACTAAGTCACTCAGCCATCTGGTAGCTCCACTGGCCGTGAAGCCAACGCCGGGAGCAACAAGGTGCGAAAGCCCTTGATAGAGAAAAGGGGAAGGAAGGGTAAGACCGCAGCCCAGAAAGGCAATTCAGATGCTCCACGTGAGAATAAGGCTAGCAAGCCAAAACGGGATGGCAAAGGGCACATGAAGCCCACTCTGCATTGGTTGAGGGGGAGCGTTCTGAGCAGCTGCCTGCGCTGATGGTGTTTGAGACCATTACGACAGCAACACCCCTCTCGACCTAGAAGCAGCCACCGTCATGATTTCTTTTGAAGAGAATATCACCCCGAGAAAATAGGAGAAGAAGTCCAGTGCACTGAATGCATTTCGACTTTAATTGTCATTTATTTTGTGTGAAAGAATATGTTAGAATTTGCATGGATGGTACTTAAGAATTGTTATCTTCTCGTGATGGTTGGATGATATTTGAAGAATTCATTCATTTATTCAGTTTATGATGGTATGATATGTTCTGATATTGCAATATTTTATTTATGTGCTGAATGCCTTCTAGTTCATATTAATAAAATACCATATATTAGAACGCGTGTAGCGCCCTATGGAGGGAGTGTGCTTAGCCAGCAGCGGCACAACACATACTATCTTAAGAGAGATTGAGTATTTTTAGTCGATTCGTAAGAGCACTGGCAGCCTTACGACAATCGCCAGAAGCGATGCATGTATAATTGGTTTGGGAAGAGCCACAATGGGCACAACTTTAGTCATTGAAGAAGCCTTATTGTACCCAGAATCGACTAGAACTCTCCTAAGTTTTAAGGATATCCGCGCAAATGGTTTCCACGTTGAGACTGAAGAAGAGTACGGTAAGAAATACCTGCTCATTATGAAGCGCGAAGAGAATGAAAAGAACAGTGTATTAAAAAAACTTCCTTCACTAGAAACTGGGCTATATTATACCAACATTAAGGCGCCTGCAGCGTACACTGTTCTGAAAACAGTGTTTAGAAGCTCTGAACTCTTCTGTCTCTGGCATGACAAATTAGGCCACCCAAGTCTTAGGATGATGAGAAACATAATAAATAACTCACATGGGCATAATATTACTGTGAAGAATTTCCCGAATCGTGAAGATTTTGTGTGCCCTGCATGTGCCACCGGGAAACTAATAACTAGACCCTCCACTCTGAAAGTGAAGGAAGAAGTCCCTGCATTCCTGGAACGCATCCAGGGAGACATTTGCGGTCTCATTCAGCCCGTCTCAGGGCCGTTTAAGTATTTCATGGTGCTCATTGACGCTTTTTCGAAATGGTCATATGTGGGTTTGTTGTCCACAAGAAACCACGCCTTTGCAAAATTGATCTCGCAGATCATTCGCATCAGAAATGTGTTTCCAGATCATCATATCAAGTCCATCTGAATGGACAACGCCGGAGAATTTACTTCAAAGGCATTTGATGATTATTGCATGGTGATGGGAATTGCAGTTGAGCACTCGGTACCGCATATCCATACCCAGAACGGTTTGGCAGAGGCTTTAATTAAAAGAATTAAATTTATTGCCCGACCCCTTTTGCATAAAAGTAATTTGCCAGCTACATGTTGGGGACACGCAGTCCTTCATGCAGCGAATCTCATCAACCTTAGACCTTCGGCCTACAACATCCACTCACCTATGCAACTAGCGCAAGTGTCACCACCGAAAATTTCCCAACATTAGGGGGGAGGAAATCAACCCCTTGATGATGAATGTCGAAAAATTACGTGGCAAGCCTGGGGAATCCATGCAGATGACCCGCGCACTAGAGAAGTCTAGAAGACAATAGAAGTCCAGAAGACAAAATAGATTTGCAAGCATTAGCAAATCAGCTGCCTGATCACTTTAGTGATTTGAAGAGCGTGACTAAGTCGCATGTGCCTGCACGCACTGCACCGGAGAGGGTTGAAATACCAAAAAAAGCAGAAGGTATCCCTAATCTCGTCCAAAGGCCTCAGAAAAAAATGAGGACGAGAACTCCGGTTCCTCGAATCCTTAGTAACTGGGGACGCCTGGCGAAAAAGGATAAGCGGGATTTATCACAGCCGATCACTGAAGTCCCCCAGAATGAGAAGGGGAGCCAGTTGAGACCTGGCACGAGTATGACACCTTCCGAAAAGGGCATACTGGATCTGAATATCCCCATCGGCATGGATGTGTGCGCACACATCGGAGCCGAAAAACTAAAGGGACTTGCCACCGCAATTGAAAGAAGCGATGCGCAAGGTGAAGCTTCAGAAGAAGCAACTCATGAAGAAATAGCTATAAATTATGTGCACACGGGAGAGTCCCTGAATAGGACAACAGCTAATATCGATATCTACTTCGGAAAGAAAATTGCCACCATCATCGATCTTGATCTCGAGCCTATATCGCTCGTTGAATGTAAGAAAAGATCAGATTGAGAAGATTGGAAGAAGGCAATAGCAACTGAATTGCTATCTCTGAATAAAAGAGAGGTGTTTGGGCCCGTATGCCGCACACCACCCCAAATGAAAGAAATGAAGTAGTGAGATACAAAGCAAGGCTGGTAGCCCAAGGTTTCACTCAATGTCCTGGAGTTGATTATGAAGAAACCTACTCCCCAGTCATGAGTGGAATTACCTTTAGATATTTGATCTCAATGGCAGTGAACTTGAACTTGGAAATGAAATTAATGGATGTTGTGACTGCATACCTTTATGGTAACTTGGATTCGGAGATTTACATGAGAGTCCCTGAAGGAATCCCTCTCCCGAACCAAGACAGAGCAAACAGAAATCTGTACAGTGTGAAACTCAGAAAGTCACTGTATGGACTGAAACCATCTGGAAGAATGTGGTATAATCGCTTGAGCGACTTTCTCTGCAAGAAAGGCTACACAAACAATGAAGACTGTCCTTGTGTGTTTATACGACGATCCCAGAATGGATTCTGTATAATCTCTGTGTATGTAGATGATCTGAATATCATCGGGACAGCCGAAGACATAAAAGAAGCAACCTCCTACTTGGAGTCAGAATTTGAAATGAAAGATTTGGCCAAGACCAAGTTTTGCTTAGGCTTGCAGCTTGAGCATGTTCCTGAAGGAGTCTTGGTACATCAGTCGACCTACACCCAGAAGGTGCTTGAAAGGTTTGGCTTCGAGAAGGCATTTCCCTCGAAAGTACCGATGATCGGTAGGTCTTTACAGCAAGAAAAAGATCCTTTCCGACCAAGGGAAGAGGGGGAGGAAGTCCTGGGACCGGAATTCCCATACTTGAGTGCAGTGGGAGCAATCACGTACTTAGCAAACTGCACTAGACCAGACATTGCATTTGTCGTGAACTTGTTAGCAAGGTACAGTGCAGAGCTCACCAAAAGGCATTGGCAGGGCATAAAGGACACCTTCCGATACCTCCAAGGAAGCAAAGACATTGGATTGTCTTACAGAAAGAATCAAGATCTGAACTTGATTGACTATGCAGATGCTGGGTACCTGTCTAATCCGCATACCGCTAAGTCGCAAATAGGCTATGTATTTCCATGTGGTGGAACTGCAATTTCCTAGAAATCGTCTAAGCAAAGCATTGTAGCTACTTCGACGAACCACTCAGAAATTATAGCGCTATATGAAGCCGCACGAGAGTGCGCTTGGTTCCGCTGAACGATTCACCACATCTAGCAGTCATGTAGAATGAACATTGTGCAAACCCCACAATTATCCATGAAGATAATGCAGCTTGCGTTGCACAAGTGCAGACGGGCTATGTAAGCATATCAACCCCAAGTTCCTCTATGCTCATGAATTGCAGAGATGGACAAGATTAAAGTACTGTACACTAAGTCATGTAGACTTGTTCACTAAGTCACTCCCCGCATCTAGCTTTGAAAGGTGCGTGCGTGGAATTGGAATGACGAGACTTAGAGAAGTGCAGAATTCAGGGGGAGAATTCTCACAAGCTCGCTAATAAATCTTGATCATGAAGATTAAGTACCCAAAAAATAAAGTCCTGCAGACCAAATGAATTTGAGTGAATTGTACTTTTTTCCCCTTGACGAGTTTTCCATGAAGTTTCTCGACCAAGGTTTTTAATGAGGCAATTCGTGCATCGCAGCATCACATGTATCATGTGCTCTTTCTCCAAATTTTTCCCACTGGGTTTTTATGGAGTTTTAGTGAGGCATGAACGTGTCGGATGAGTGCCCAAGGGGGAGTGTTAAGAAACCTGGGCCTGGGCCGACAGCCCAGGGCCCATGGTGGGCACCTCATTGCAGTCTATAAATAGAGAGCCATACCTCCTCATTATGTACACATGAATGAAAGCAATAAAGAAAGATCAGGAGTTCTCTCTATCTCTCTGTGTGTTCAATCTATTCTTCTGTGATTCTGTGATTGATTCGTTCTTGTTCTAAACAGAGGAATCGCTCGGACTGGTCGCCAGCGACGGTTTCTCAACAGTGATGTTATGCTGGTATGCTCTCTGCACGAATTGAAGGAAAAACATGTTGTATGTGTGTGTTTTGTTGCATGCAGCGAGTGCCGGCGGTGAAGTGGAGGCTGCAGCCTGAAGGAGACGTTAGCAAGGGCCTGCCCGGAGAAGAGCAGGCTGTGGACGCATTTGCTAGCTTGACTACTCACTGCATGTAGCCCTCTCGTTGAGTTTTTGGTTGATCTGGCACGTTTTTTATTCGTTTAGATAGAATTAGCTCACTGTCGCTCAAAAATGCAAAAATAGCCTTCTCCTTGCGGCAAACTACAACGGGTCGAGACCATGACAGGAGAGGAGCTGCGGGGTGGCACAGGGGAGGCCATGTACTGCGCTTGGGGACCACCAGGGGTGGAGCCACCAGGTGGGCTTCATTAGGATTAAGCCTACCCTTCAGCCCACCCCGAACCTCCATTCCCTAGCACTTGGCGGATGGTGCACGCAACGGAGTCACGGAGACACCGGATCCCTAGTAGCGAAGCCAAGATAAAAATAGAGAGTGGGTTCAAACGACTAAACTAAATTTACATAAATATAGTATTTTATTCTTGTACAATTAATACTAGCTATTACAAATAGGAAACAATTGCATGATAGTATATATATAATAATATAGACCTTCTCTCTTTCACGATTTTGGCCCTTCCCTGTCTCAAATGTTGAGGATTCGCTTCTCAGAGAAAGCTTTCTTGAACTCCTCAGCTTCGAGGATGATATGTCTCAGCTCCTTTTCATTCTTCTCTCTCTTCAAGAAGGATTGCATTTTGATTGCCAATATTTTCCAACATTTGGATATAGTATGTATGTTTTCGTGATGATGAAACACAAACCTAACAAAGCAACACTTAGTGTAGAGTTTATGGACACTTAAAGTAGAGTTTATGGACAGACCGAAAACATAAAACATGCAATAGCTACGAGAATTGGTTCCAAGCATAAGGAGGGAAGTAATTCTGTTACTGAACATAATAAAACATCAAAGTAGTTGCATGTGTCTGATTCGATTTAAGAATTAATGATGGATATCAGGACCTAAGTTAGTCTTGCATGAGCATTAGAAACATTCTAATGTTGGGCGTAGGCGGCAACGGCGGGTGGCACAACACGGAGCAAAGTGAATATTATGTTGGACGGGGTTAGAGTGGTGGTGGCGAGGAAGAGGGTACAGCGACAAGGGCGTTGTCGGGCGCAGGTGGTGGAAGCGGGGGTGGTGGATGTGATCAGCGGCGGATCCAGCGGTGGGGCGGGGGGGGGGCTCGAGCCCCCCCTACCGCTACCGGACCCTTGGAGCCCCCCCCCCCTACCGCTACTGGACCCTTGGAGCCCCCCCTAAATTTTTAGCCATGGATGTATAATGTAGAAGGGGCTGAGGTCGAGCTGAAGGTATTTCAGCCCCTCCAAAAAATTTTCTTGGATCCGCCACTGGATGTGATGGAGGCGCACGGAGCAAGATTGGGAGGAAGAAGAAAACAGGGATGAGGAAGAAGGTGGTAGCGATGGCGGGCCGGCTGGAAGGAAAAAGAAGAGGGGGCACTTAGGAGGAGGCCGTTTCCTGTAGAACCCTCCCACATACGAGGGGAGAAGAGGAAAAAAATTTCTTGGGAGAGCCTTTAGCCATGTGCGCATCACCACTCCTAAAACAGCCCTAGAACTTTTTTTCCCCCGTCCCCAAAGCCTTGCTGGCACACTCACATCAACTTCTCTTCTCGCATACTCTCTTCGGCTCTTCCGCTTCTCAGAGATGCCGCTGCGGCTGTCCGACGAGAAGCAGCGCCGCGAGCCCTCCCGCCGGCCACAACATCCTCCGCCGCTCCGCGGTCGCTGGGCCTCCCGCTCGCGCGCCCATATCCTGCGCCGCCGCCGCGGTGTGCCGCTCGATGTTGCCCATGCGTGCCATCGGACTACATGAGGATAACAGCAAGGCCACTTGCCTGGCTGCGTGTCCAAGTGCTCCTCGGTTGGTGCCTTGTCAGCGACAGTGTGGTAGCAACGGGCTTGTTGGAAATAATCTTGTTTTTAGAAGTCGTATTGAAGTCGGGTTGTAATCGGAAGTCAAAACCGAGTTCAAGTTGGAGTCGTAAAATAAGACTCGTAGTCGGAGTCGGAGTTTTAGTCTTACTCGTAGTCGAACCCGAGTACAAGATGTAAAGCCGGGTATATAAGGAGGAGTAGTCATGTAATCTAAGTATCGAACGAAGGCCGAGCAAGGCAACCAAGTCGTGTAAAGACGCAAAGTATTTGCGAGTAATAGAGGGGAGAAAAGAGCAAGTTTTGTGTGATCGGCAATCTCGCAGACGTGGTCGAAGTCTGCTTACGACCACGACAACCGTGGTCGTAAGAACCTACGACCACGACAAGGCAACGTCGGCGATAAGCGAGAGGTGTTACGATTACGGCAAAGGTACAGTGATTTTACGATCACATCGTAAAATCGCTGAACGTAGTCGAAGAAGGCTACGACTACATTGAAGAAGTACGACTACAGCTTAAGGTGGTCGTAAGGAGCAGCAACTACGCCGAGAAGATCATAACGTGGTCGGAAGCGACTCCGACCACGTAGAAGAGAAGTGACCGTGATCGAAGGAATCTTCAACCACGGAGAACAGCGATCGCGCAGCGACAAACGTGGTCGTACGGGAGACAATCTGGTCGTACGACATCAGAAAGCTTCCTAAGTGGTCGTAACTCCTCTGCACTGGTCGTAAACGATCAGATCTAGTCGTAAACGATCTGTACTGGTCGTAAGTGATCTGGACAAGTCGTAAACGACTTGTACTGGTCATAAAGAGGTCCTGGGAGGTTGTAAGACTTTCCAACAGTTGGTATCAGAGCGAGGAAGCAATGGAGGACAAGTCTGCAGAGAAGAAAGTTGCAGGTGCGGAAGGCTCCGGTGAAAAGAAACCGCAGCTTCCACCACGAGCACCTATGAGAGGAGGTTCGGTACCATTCCAATTTCCTATGCTGACCGACACAAATTACGGCCTGTGGGCCGTGAAGATGAAGATCGTCATGCGCGCTCTGGGAGTATGGACGGCTATCGAAGGAGATGCACCGGTCGAAGAGACTCAGGACCAAAGCACTCTGGCCATCATATCGCAGGCTGTCCCCGACGAAGTCTTGATGACCATTGCAGAGAAGGAGACTGCAAAAGAAGCATGGGAAGCTATCAAGGAGATGCACATTGGAGAAGAACGCGTCAAGAAGGCAAGAGCACAAGTACTGAAGAGGCAGTTCGATCGCCTGGTCATGGGAGAGACCGAAGGCGTCGGTGAGTTCTCACAAAAACTGACGAGCTTGGCTGGCGAAATCCGAGCTTTGGGTGTTGAGTTGCCAGACTCAACAGTTATTGAGAGATTGTTCAGCGCAGTCCCCGACAAGTTCCTCCAAATTATCAGCACAATTGAACAATTTGGAGACATGACGAAAATGTCGCTAACTGAGGCAGTCGGTCGCTTGCGAATCTTTGAAGAAAGTCAGAAGAGACGGCATCAGGACAAGGAAGGAGGTAATCAGCTGCTGCTATCTCGTGCTCAGTGGGAAGCACTGAACGAGAATAAGAGCCATGAAAGTCACAACGACGATGTGAAGAGAGGTGGAGGACGCAACGACGGGAGCAGTCGTGGGCATAACTCTGAAACCGGAAAATCGAGTATACAATGCCACAAGTGCAAGAAATTCGGTCACTACGCTGCTGAATGTCGAAGCCACATACAATGCCACAACTGCAAAAAGTATGGGCATTTTGCAGCGAATTGCAGAAACAAGAAGAGAGAGGATGAAGTCAATCTGGTTCAGATGGAACCGACTCTGCTGCTGTCGCAATGTTCTGTAGCTGAACCGACAATGGTGATGCTACATGAAGGGAGAGTATTTCCTAGTTTGATGGAGAAGGGAGAGAAGACTCAAGACCAGTCAACAGATTGGTATCTCGACAACGGAGCAAGCAACCACATGACGGGCACACACTCGTTGTTTCATGAACTAGACGAGAGAGTGCTCGGTAAAGTAAAGTTTGGAGACGGCTCAACAGTTCAAATCAAAGGAAAAGGAACAATCCTGTTAAAATGCAAGGATGGAAGTCAAAGACTGTTGTCAGATGTATATTATATACCAAGTCTTTGCAGCAACGTGATAAGCTTGGGCCAACTGACTGAAGAAGGGTACCGAGTTGAATTAAAAGGAGTTTATCTGAGGGTTTTTGACAGCAGAGAGCAGTTGTTGATGAGAGCACAAAAATCAGCAAATCGGTTGTACAAAATACCGCTGAAAATTTGGAGACCAGATGATCTAAAGGAACCAGAGCCTGAAAGACTTCATCTCCTGGTGATCGAAAAACAGCATGAAGCCGTAAACAACAAGTCGGAAGAGTTGGAAGTCATAACGAGAAGGTTGGCAGAAGGTTTTGGCTGTAGTCGAGAAGAAATTCGACCACGGCAAATGGAGATTGAACGTGGTCGGGAGTCACCACGACCACGGCAAAAGATGATCGAGCACGGTCGGCAAGTGTTACGACCATGGCAAAAGATGTTTGGATATGGTCGAGAAGATGTTCGACCACAGCAAACAGGTCCCAGGATCCCGAGTTGGCGGGAGAAAGCACGACATGAAGAACGGTGGTCGAAAGCAAGACCACACAACAGTGAAACAAGCAGCTGGTTGAGGAAGACATCCAAGGAAGAAACAGGTGCAGGAGAAGATCGACGTGATCGAGAAGGAGAAGATCAACATGATAGAAGCTACTAAAACAAGATTAGGGAGAGAATGTTGGAAATAATCTTGTTTTTAGAAGTCGTATTGAAGTCGGGTTGTAATCGGAAGTCAAAACCGAGTTCAAGTCGGAGTCGTAAAATAAGACTTGTAGTCGGAGTCGGAGTTTTAGTCTTACTCGTAGTCGAACCCGAGTACAAGATGTAAAGCCGGGTATATAAGGAGGAGTAGTCATGTAATCTAAGTATCGAACGAAGGCCGAGCAAGGCAACCAAGTCGTGTAAAGACGCAAAGTATTTGCGAGTAATAGAGGGGAGAAAAGCGCAAGTTTTGTGTGATCGGCAATCTCGCAGACGTGGTCGAAGTCTGCTTACGACCACGACAACCGTGGTCGTAAGAACCTACGACCACGACAAGGCAACGTCGGCGATAAGCGAGAGGTGTTACGATTACGGCAAAGGTACAGTGATTTTACGATCACATCGTAAAATCGCTGAACGTAGTCGAAGAAGGCTACGACTACATTGAAGAAGTACGACTACAGCTTAAGGTGGTCGTAAGGAGCAGCGACTACGCCGAGAAGATCATAACGTGATCGGAAGCGACTCCGACCACGTAGAAGAGAAGTGACCGTGATCGAAGGAATCTTCAACCACGGAGAACAGCGATCGCGCAGCGACAAACGTGGTCGTACGGGAGACAATCTGGTCGTACGACATCAGAAAGCTTCCTAAGTGGTCGTAACTCCTCTGCACTGGTCATAAACGATCAGATCTAGTCGTAAACGATCTGTACTGGTCGTAAGTGATCTGGACAAGTCGTAAACGACTTGTACTGGTCATAAAAAGGTCCTGGGAGGTAGTAAGACTTTCCAACAGGGCTGTGGCTTTCCGCAGATACCTGGCGCCAGAGCCTGAACCCTGGCAGTGAGGTCTTGGAGCCAGCGACGGAGGCCGGAGGGGGCCAGAGCGTGGCGGTCCATGGAGGAGGTAAGGAGGCCACTTCCTTGTGGTGGAGGCGCCGAAGCCATAGCAGAGGAGGACGAGAGCGGAGCGCGGCGAGGCCCAGACGTGGATGGTGATGCCAGCGTGGGAGGGGAGGCTAATGGAGAAGGGGCGGAGGTCAGCAGAGAGGAAGCGGCGCCGGAGGAAACAGTCACACGGCAATAGTGGCTGGGTGGGGAAGCAAGCGCAGAGAGAGATGGGTTGGATTGGGGGAGAACTAGCCTGCCGTGCTTCAAGATCGGTGATGTAACGCGTGGCGAAATTATTACCAATCATCCCCCAAGCCCCTTCTCGCACTTGTTCCTACCCTGCCCTGCCCTGTAGCTGCAACCGAAGTTCTTGCCTGTGTACAAAGAGAAGTAGCTGGCTTTGCGTACGCTCTGCCTAGACTCTGTCTGTCTGTCTACTCATCTCAGATGTATTCCTTCCTTCTCCAGGGTAAGATTTCCTTCCCCTCATCATACCTTCACTTCGGTTTGGTGTCTCGAAGTTGCTGACTTTGCTTAATTATTTAGAAAGAAGTCCAGATGACACCTTAAATTTTGCTCAAAAATCTATCTAGCACTTCAAACTATTAAATCGGGCATTTGACTCTCTGAACTTTACAATTCAGTTCAAATAACACTCTGATCAGGTTTCGTAGGGTGATATCGCCCACGTGGGTGATGAGTATGCAGATTTGCCATGTAGGATGATACTCCGACCAAGTTTAAGCGAATGATAAGTGAGGCCCACAAGAGCTTTCTCCTCAATCAAAATAGAAAGGGAGGGAGCTACAAGGGGCGGCGGCCATGGAAGCGCACGTGAGCTAGGTAGGGGAGAAGTCTCTATGAAGTTTATCTGTCATTCACTTAAACTTAGTCAGTGTGTCATTTTACGTGGTAAACCGTTCACTCATCGTACAACATGAGTAATGCCACTATGCGAAACCAGATCATAATGTTATTTGAACCAAATTGCAAAGTTTAAATAGTCAAATATCTGGTTTTATAGTTAAGTTGTTATATGGACTTTCCCCTTAATTTATGTTCTAAGCTTCCTGAGCCTAGAAAAAGTCTTGCAAGAATTTCTTCTACTTTGGTAATTTGCGATGGGGAGTGTAGGTTAGGGGCTGTTTGGTTGCCTGCATGTGCTCATGCAGCTGCATGAGCGTGGCCAGGCTGAGGAGGGAAGCTCTTCAGCCACGTTTCTCCTCAGCCTGGCTCCAGTTGATTTTTTGCATCCACTCGTGCAGGCTCTCTCCTCCATGCAGGCAACCAAATACTATCTCTCTGCATGCGCGGGTACGAGCCACCCGCATGCAGGCAACCAAACAGCCCCTTAAGGAGTGTTGGCATCCCTGCACGAGCCCGTTTTCTCTGTGAGTTTAGTACTATTTTTTTTACGAGGTTCTTGATCTCCCCCCCCCCCCCCCCCCCTCCTAGCGAATGACTCAATTGAGCAAATCCTAAGCTCAATCTCAGAGTCTATCAGCAAGGACTCGATCTTTTCCTCCTAAAACTTCATTCCAACCTCTTGAAAAATTTTCTTGGACTTTGGGTTAGCCCCCATCGTTAAGTCAGTCCCCCCTTGCTTGTTTCTTTGTAATTTCCTCGTAGAAGCACCTGTATGATTCTAGCCTTTCCTCTTCATTTGTAAACCGTAATCATAGTTTTGCCTCGATTTAGCAGTTCCTCACTTAGTGCTTAGAATCCGACCTTATTATTATTGCCCCAATAGCAGAAGTCAGAAACTGCGAAATCTTTCTTGCAGCCTCTCTGAATAACCCAATCTTTTCTTCTTCCAGCCCTTACATTGGTCTGTGTCTCGACACTGAATTCTGAAATTCGACCAATGTGATGTCAATCGCATGCTGCTTGCCGGTTGTCGAGTGTGTACTGCCTAGCATGTGCGCGGTCGGCCTGGAAGCGTTGACTCCACACCGGTAGCTACGACAGCGAGACCTGGGGCCTTGCATTTTTTCCAGAGAATTTGAAGGGGAGGAGATATTAGTTTAGTTTACGTATTTGTTTTTCAGATTGTAGCAGGTTAGGACTTCTTACATGTTTGCGAAAAAGCCTTGTTTGGTGAGAAATTTGTTTATAAAAGTAAAAGTAGAACACTGATAAAAATGCAAAAATGCTCAAAGATAAAAATAATATCTGAGTTTGAGAAATATTACAAATCTAAGAACTGAAAATTTGGATATTTCAATACCCAGTGCTGCCTGGATGCTGAAAATTGGCATATGTGTTCACCACATACAAGGTTTGATGAGCATTGAGCATATGTGTTCACCACAGTAGACGTTTGTTTTCTAGGGTCAAATCATGCATCTATACTTATTTAGATTTGAAAACATTTATTTGCAGCTGCTGTAATGCCTCATTTATGCCAAATGCATTTTTTTGAATGTAGATAGCTGACTATGGTTACTCATAACTAAATGTGTAGATGATTTAGCTGCTTGAAAGAGCTCTTGAATCATCAGGAGATGGTTTGGATTCTGCAATAAAGAGTTTGAATGAGCTGCGCTTAGAGTCAGCAGAGGCTATCCTATCAGCTACTGGTTGCAAATCTCACAATGGACTACCCACAGCAGTTCAGCCATCAGTCGAAGGCTCATTTTCTACCAAAAGCTATTGTATTAATGTATTCCTAGGATACAAGCATATAGTAATAATCATACCCTCATACTTCCTCGTGCAATTGTCCCAGTTGTACTAATTATAGACACCAAATAGTGCATACTGAAAGTTTTGCGAAATTGTTCATCAATATTATGAGAGGTCTAATCTTGCAGGTTCTGTTGATTATATTCTTATTTTTATATTCTACAAGACCTTTGTTTATATTCTTATTGTTATGTGTACGTCGAGATGAGCCTACAAGGAAGGCGTAGATGGGCTACCCACCCGCGGCAATGGAGAGCCTACAAGGAAGGCGGCACGGCGTGGGTTGACAAGTCATTTGAGCCCATCCCCTATTTTTATCATGGTTTCGCCACTGCTTGTTGGAAATGTGGGTAATATTTTAATTCTAAATTTTACTAGGAGACAAATACAATAAACCAGTGATGCAAAACTTACAACTAACAGCAAGCTACTCATCATAATTCAAAATATACGCAAGAAAATATAGTAACAAAGTCGAACGTGCTCGCGAACGACTTACTTTTTTTGCCTGACGAAGAATAGGAAACAGTGCAGGCTTGACGTAGTGCAGGACGTAGATAACGCAGTGAAGGAGCGGTCGCGCAAATGCGCTGCCCAGAAACCTTATTGTCGTCTCGTGCATGTACTCTCTGCGGCAATGGTTCGGAGATAGCCATTCTCCCTCCTTCCAAGTGCACGCCGGGAAGAAAGGTCGACGATATTCAGACAGTACAGTACTCGAGCACAAAATCACAGAGAAGAAGAAAATGGAGGCAGTGAGATTCTCAATCACACTCTGGACGTCTCCAAACATATATATAGACAGATCATTTATCCACTAGTAACTGTCTGTCATCAAAACCACAGTAAAACCTCAAATTCAAACGTTTGAATCTCATTCAAACACAGAGAGAGAGAGAGAGAGTGGCGCAAAGTTTAGCAAAATAAAGATAGACTTGGTCTACCAAGTGGCGCGCCACGTCACGGCACACACAAGTCACGAGATTTTCACGCAAAAATACGCGAATACGTGCGCGCGCGTGTGACTAGACAGAACTCTCATCATACCATCTCTATCCATATTCAAGGAGTAGTGAGGACTCCACCTTATAAATCGGTTTTCCTCACCTTAGCTTAGCAATATAGTACTAAACCATACATACTTTGGAATTAAGGAAATGGACCATAATTAAATGGGCTAATTTCTAACACTGCCATCGCCAGTTATTACCATACCAATGTAATTTTTATACCTTCTTTGCAAGTGTTTAGGAATTAAATTGTGTACTAGCTTAGAAATAGAATTCAGTCATGTCCTTATATCACTTCATAGTCCAAAGTTATGCTTTGCTCTCATTCAATTCCTTATCATCGGATAGCCAAACGATGCGATGATATTCGAAGTATGTGCCAAAATGTGCTTTGGTCCTTCGAAATGCAACAATGCCATCATTAATTTTGCTGTTATCACTTGCTAGATCAATAAGTCCAAGTGAAATCTGCCTATATTTTCTGATATACCTATTTCATAAAACTGGATGATTTTCTGCCACGCACGGACACTCCTTTGGAAGACATTTTCAAGTCACTCTTCTGGTAATGAAACTGTAAACTTATGCATTATCAACATGTTGATTCATATCTGTAGGCATTTATGATCTCTGTATCTTTTCAAGGTACCTGATCTAGTCCCCTCTGGACAGCTTGCCATGCCTTTTATGCGGACGGTGCCTTACAGACACATGTATACCTGAAAGTGTGATGTTGAGAGATCCAAGACGCCTCTATGCACCAGGCCGGCTTTACCACATTGTTATAAATGTTTCTCATTCTATAAACCATATAAATAATGCTCTTGTTTATTAACACAAGAATAACTATAGGTGTAAACATCTTTGGACGCTCCTCCATTTCATCTTCAGAAAATAGAATACAGAGAGCTGCCAACGTATCGCTAACTTTGATAAATGAGTGTTGCCGTTATGCCAAGCTGCCAACTTTCAGACCTTCAGCCCTTTCAATCAGAATTCCCCTAGACGCTAGGCGCTAACCGGATGGCAGACCGGTGTTTAGCATCTAATCGCCGCCTAGGTGGGCTAGGTGGCCACCTAGCTGGACAAAATCATCTAGACGGGCAAGGTGGGAGGGTGGCACTTAGCGCCTAGGTGCCGCCTAGATGGGCTACGTGGCCGCCTAGGGGAACAGGGTTTTCAATCACTAATCTGAGAATACTCATAATACTTTTTCAACATATAGAGTTTTTGTGATGAGCATTTTTACAATGCACAAATGGCATGCAAATTACTATTTTTGTCATTCAAGTTGATGCTGGAGAATGAGAGGGCCATGAAGGCACCTAAAAATCAAAGGATGGATGATGAAATCAACATAGCAAGGGATCACGATGAGGAGCAGAAGGCGGCACTGAGGCGCATGGTTGCGCAATACGCCATCGACATATGGTATGTTCAGTGAAAATCTGACACCTGAGCCTGACGAGGCTTCTCCAGTACTGACAGATAGCGGACGGCGCAGGATGGTTTGGGATGAGTTTGTCACGAGGATCTTTGAGAAGGATGAATTGGGGCAAATGGTTCCACAGAGATGATAAAAGTAGCACAAGACCTTATTATGCTATGAAATCAGAAAATTGTACGGGCAATCTAACCTGAGCCAATTCTTGATAGTAGTTCATCTTCCCACCTGTTCAAGTCTGTTTTGAAACCTTGAAATGGTGATGGAAGGAACTAGGAATTACTGTTGTGGAGCTAAGTGTTTAGAGGTAAGAAGTATATATTGATCAATCAGTTGGCGTTTTGGTAGCAGATTTTTTGCCATTTTACTTATGTCACTAACTGATTGTCTTACACTCACAAATTAGGATTTGTAAAGCACAGGATCTCGTATAAATAATAACATGTTTTAAAAATGCCTTACATGATTCCCAAGGAAATAGTGCCACAGATGCTACCTTGAAGGTAAAAGTATTACAACCTTTCCCCCTGTTTTTGATAATGAGCAATGGCTTGGCACATTTCTGTCTGTCAGCCACATCCTGGCCAAGAAAAACCTTGAGGAGAGTTCAAATCTATTATCTCAGACTCTTTATATTATCCATTTATTCTTATCTTAAACAATATGCGCAATATTGTTAGGGAACTGCATCTGATGTGCGACACAAGTTTTTTGGGATCGGGATAGGAGGGTTCTACCTAAGAAACAATGATTCTAAACATTTAGAAGTTCTTATCACCTTTCATACTCCTCTCATCAAAATATTTGTTGGAGAGATACCCTCCGCTCCATTGCATCTATTCTATTGTGTTCAAGTTGTCGCAAGCATGAGGAGACACATGATTCTTTGTGTTCTTGAAACATCCTAGAATTTAAAATGGATTTGAATTTATTTGAATCTTTACCTAATTTAGCACCTTCCCCAACCATTTACATTTTCCTTTCCTAGTCATGCCACCTCCTCTATCCATTTGTGTAAACCACCAAGCCATCGGAGCACTATTTCTTGTTCGACAAAACATCAAAGCCCAATTGTCGTCGCAGTCTTTAGTCACGCCACCACACCCAAGTCAACCAGTCGTACACCCCATCCTCAAAGCCCTGACACTATCTGCTAGCAACCTCTGACATGCCTTAATGCTCCCTGACAACCGCCGGACAAGACAAGCTGAATTCACCGCCAGCGCCTTCCTGCCCGTCTACGGCCGACCTGCCGCCACTACCAGCTTGACCACCCCAACCCATCGCCCGAGGAATGCTAGACCCAAAGCACCACCTCAGCGTGTCGACCTCCCCTAGCGGTCGCCAAACCCTCCTATGCCTTCCCATCCCGGCAATGCGCAAGGCCTAAGAGGAGCTTGTCCTGTGCCGAACCGCCATACTTAGCTATAAAAGGCCACAGACACCTCCTAGACCTTGCATCGATGCCCAACACCCTCCCAAGCCATCCCAATTCTCTTACCAGTCAGTGCTTTGCCATCGTCGTCGTAACCTCACGATAAGACCCAATTTTCAATTCCGGTATTAAGCTTTACCATTCTCTAATTGCCTTTGTCTGTAGCTTCTCCATGACCTCCCAAACACCATCGCTAGCTTAGCCTAGCCTCTCCGACCGCCTAGCCCATCTGCCACCCTCTTCCCCGCCAACCGAAACCACCCCACTGTGGACAGCTTGCCACGGTGCTTTAGGGCCTGAGCCGGCCATGCCATCATCATCCCCTCACCCTAAAGATGCATAAACTACCATGCTTTCATCAATTTAGCCTTCCTATAGTTTGTGTGCCATGCTATTGTCCCGAGGACTCCCCACATGTAAGCATCTATGCCTCTAATTTTGGTTTTTGTAATTATTGACAATATTGAGCATGGGACTAATATGTGTTAAAAGGATTTAGCTCCATTTCTTCGATGACAATGCTTTTGTGGCATGCAAAAGCTATAAAGGATCTACTTGGCGCAAGGCAAAGGTGACAACCTAGTTTTAGGTTCCTTTCATTTTACTAGTCTCAATGATTGAAGAAAAAGACCGAATTTTTATGTTAGATACCGTACTATTAAGAAGGATCATAACTAGTAGCTTGAGGATCAATCTTGTGCCACTTTGATCAACAAAAAGGCATGCGAGCATCTAAAAATGTCTTTTAGAACGTTGTTAGGAAAATCGGTAGTACCGGCTTGAAGGAGCACTACTACCCGTCGGCGGTACTGGTTTTCTCAGTGGTACTGGCTTTCTTAGCAGTACGTTTTTTCAGAGAGCATATTTTTGGACATCTTTTGAGCACTGGAAAATTGGTAGTACCTATTTGACCATGCGGTACTACCGGCCATGCGGTAGTACCGATTCTTGGCAGTACTACCGCATTTCATTGTAACAGCCAGTTAATTTGGCATTAATTTCACCTGTTATAATCGTTGCAAAATAGGTGCGATAGTACCGATTTTAGTTGGCGGTACTACCACATTTGTTGATTTTTTGTGTTTTGTCCCCCAAACGGTCAAATTTGTGGTTGAGAGGTTTAAATACCCCATCACCAGCACCAAGCCATAACCTTGGACCTCATTGAATATATTAGAGCCTTGTGTTCATTCCCTACTACTCAAATTGATCATTGTTCATCCTTTTTGTAGTTGAGGCATTAAAAGTGCATTGCATCATTTGTTGATCCTTTGGCACTTGTTTTCCTCAAGCAAAACCTGTGATTCATTACTCTTGGTGTTTGCCAGCACTTAGACGACTTGGTGGAAGTTTGTGCGGTGATCTCTTCAAGTAGATTGTGAAGAGGCCTGACGTCAATTATGAGTGGTTCAGTGCTCACCATCTCTGGAGTGGAAGAAGAGTAACCCTAGTGGATTGAGGTCTTTCAGCTCAATTCATGGAGCCGATCCAATTCAATTGGGTTTACCTCAACGTGGACTAGTGAAGACCGACAAGTCTTCGATACCGTGAGAAAAACATCACGTGTCTCTATTGTGGTTATTTCTTTCTGTCTACTATTCCACATTTATATTTCTAGTTATTGAAATTAGAATATCTTATGTAACTTGAAAAGTATTTGTAGAGATTTAGTTTGTGGTTCCTTAGCAAAACTAGACTTGTTTAGGTTTGTATTGAGCTAAAAATTCTTGTTTAGCTTATTGTTATTGAAATAGTTAATTAGAGGGCAAGAATTTTTAAAACCACCTATTCACCCTCCTCTACTCGGTTATCCTTGATCCTACAGGTTGTATCAGAGCTTGGTCTCTCATTCATTTAGACTTAATCGTCCAATAGAGAAAAGGATGGCTAGAGAGGGAATATCCATATGAAAGACATATCTATTTGATGGCTTAAATTATGCATATTAAAAAATTAGAATATCTATTTATTTAAAGGCTATGAACCCGAGTATATGGAGGATTGTAAATAAGGGTTGCGTTATGCCTCTTGATCCACGACACCCCATGAGTCTTGAACGCAATGCTAATTTAAATGCTCAAGCAATGAATGTTTTCTTTGGTGCTTTGAATGTGGATGAGTTTAATTGAGTGATATTTGGACCACCCTCTTGGAAATCCACGAGGGAACATCCACGATCAAGGAGACCAAATTGCATAGACTCTGGATCAAATATGAGACATTTACAATGTCACCTCATGAGGATATAAATAAAATGTATTCACACTTCAACAACATTATAAATGAGCTCAAGGGTCTAGGTACATCACTAGCCGATGTTGATGTTGTGAGAAAATTGCCTATTTAGTACTTAATGATAAAGGGGAAGAAAATGAATGAAAATGCACGAAGAAGGAGAAGAATAGAAGCTTATCTATCTATCTATCTGTCTTATTAAAAAATGTTTATTTGGTTGTAATGAATGCTTGTGAATAAACTCTTTGTAATAGTGTTGTTATTTTATCTTGCTACTTGAGCTACACGTTATTATTAATGGTTATTTGGCTATGCTATGCTCATTTTATGTTTTTGATGCTCAATTGTGAAATGCAAGTATATATTCATGTTTGTCATGCTCATTTGCGAAATTATGCATGCTTATCATTTGTGGGATGTTTCTCCAAACTCCAACAAATAAAGGAAACTCTGGCAAAATTTCCAAAATTTAGACATGTGCATGAAAACAATTCAAACTTCTTGTATGCACAAATTTAGAGGGAGTTTTGAGCTTCTTGAATGCAATTAA
This sequence comes from Dendrocalamus latiflorus, assembly GCA_017311315.1. Taxonomy (NCBI): domain Eukaryota; kingdom Viridiplantae; phylum Streptophyta; class Magnoliopsida; order Poales; family Poaceae; genus Dendrocalamus; species Dendrocalamus latiflorus. The sequence continues at coordinate 22,464,634 of CM029630.1, forward strand.
TTTCTCATACCTCTTTTGAGCTTCTTCCAAAATTACTTGTATTCAAAAGTCAAAACCAAAAAATCCAATTACATGACTTGGTGTATTTTCGAATTCTTAAAAATTTCTTTTGCATTAGTTTGGTTTTCATCAATTACCAAAAAGGAGGAGATTATAAGCATCTAGGCCTCTAATTTTGGTTTTGGTAATTATTGACAATATTGAGTATGGAACTAATATGTGTGCTTAAGATGTGTTAAATGGATTTAGCTCCATGTCTTCGATGACAATGCTGTTGTGGCATGCAAAACCTATAAAGGATCTACTTGGCGCAAGGCAAAGGTGAAAACCTAGTTTTAGGCTCCTTTCATTTTACTGGTCTCAGTGTTTGAAGAAAAATACCAGATTTTTAAGTTTCGAGGATCAATCTTGTGCCACTTTGGTCAACAAAAGGTCATGCATACTGATTTTCTCAGCGGTACATTTTTTCAGAGAGCATGTTTTTGAACATCTTTTGAGCTCTGGAAAATCGGTAATACCAATTTCACCGTGCGGTACTACCGGCCATGCGGTAGTACCGATTTTACTTGGTAGTACTACCGCATTTCATTGTAATGGCTAGTTAATTCACAATAATTGCACATGTTATAACTGTTGCAAAGCAGGTGCAGTAGTATCGATTTTAGTTGGCAGTACTACTGTATTTGCTAATTTTTTTAGGGTTTGTCTCTAAAATGATCGAATTTGTGGTTGAGGGGTATAAATACCTCCTCACAAATACCAAGGCCATAACCTTGGAACTCATTGAATACATTAGAGCTTTGTGTGCATTCCCTACTACTCAAATTGATCATTGTTCATCCTTTTAGTAGTTGAGGGCACTAAAAGTGCATTGCATCATTTGTTGATCCTTTGGCACTTGTTTCTCCTCAAGCAAAACATGTGATTCATTACTCTTAGTGTTTGTCAGCACCTAGATGGTTTGGTGGAAGTTTATGTCACATCCCAAAAATCCTCTTTCTGAAAAATTTAATTTCAAATTAATTATTTTAAAGTATTTGAGTTATATTTGCATTTGCCCTGAATTTCTGTTTTGAAAAAGCTAGATTTAAAAATTATTTTAAGTAAAACCTAAAATTATTATTAAATAAAAATATATTTGGGTTTTATATGAAAATCCTAGTTCAAAATAATTATTTGGAGTTATTTGAATTTTATTTGGTTTCTTGGATTTTCTGGAATTTAAAAATGTATTTTTGAAATTAAAAAGTATTTTAAGTATAAAAATTAAATACCAACATTAGTTGGAAATATTTTTATTAAGTCCAAAATATCGCCAAAAACTTCTGTGTATTTTTCTGGAATTTTTGAAATTTATTTCATATTTTTCTGAGGCCAAATGAATATTCTAGCAATTTCTGAAAATCTAAAATAAAAAAAAATAAAAAAAACCCTCTCCCCTCCCCTCAGGCCGTCGCGTGGACGGCCGGATTCCACCCACGTTGCCGCCTGGATCTGCCTTCCCCTCTCCCGCGCTCGCCACGTGGCCGGCCTGGATATCGCCCGCGCCCCGCCTTGGCCCATCCCCACTGCCCGCAAGCCGACGGCCCAGATCGGCCGCCACATCCCACGCGTCGCCTGATCCGCCCCGTCTGCCCCTCGCACCTCCCTTGGCCGCCCGATCTCCTCTCTTCCCCGCGTGGCGCCATCCTGGCCGCCCGCGCCCCCTCCTCCCGCTGCGCGTGGACCCCGTTGGTCAGACCCGTCTTCCCCACCGCGCCGCCCCTTTCCTTCTTCCCTCTCCCTCTTTCCTTCTTCACTCCGGCCGATAGAGTCCGCACCAAATCCGGCCCTTCCCCCACCGCCTCTCTTCGGTTTTGGAAGCCGCGTGCACCCCCGCGCCCGAATCCCCAATCCCCGCGCTCTCCTTCCTTCTCTGCCCCCCCCCCTCTTTCCTTTCTCTCTCCGCCGTATCCGCGCCGGTCAAGAAATCCGGCGAGCAATCCCCGCCAATTGCCCCCTCCCTAGCCCCTATAAAAAGCCCCCTCGGCCTCCCCTCTCACCGTACCTCCTCTCTCCGTCCTCGCCCGCTTCTCCCGAGCCCCTCTTCGCCCCCGCGCCGTGCGCACTCACCTCCGCCGCCGTCTTGGGCTCCGGCGAGGAATCGCCGTCGCCTCGAGCCACGCCGCGCCTCGCCGTCCTCACCGCCGCCTTCGCCGCGCCAGTGCACACCTCGACCACCCCTCGGCCGCGCTTCTCCGCCACCGGAGCCCCCTCGCCGTCGACGACCGAGCCGCACCGCCACCTCTTCACGCTGCCGGCCGCCTCCGGTCGCCCACGGTGAGCCCGCGCCCCTTCCCCGAGACCCCCGTGCTCCCCTCTCCCCGTTGCCGCCCTCGCCGCCGGCCGCCGCCCGCCGGAGCGCCAGCGAGGCTCGCTTCCCCGTGCGCCCTCCGGCCAGCCTGCCTCGTCATCTCGACCGCACCTGCGTGGCAGCCGACGTGGTGCCACGCCAGCGCCATCTCGGACCGTCCCGCCCCTGTCAGCGCCACACGGGCGGCCGTGCCACCTCGGCTCCCCATTCGGTCCATGGACCCGGTCTGTGGACCAGGGCCCACCGTCAGCCGGCGCCCCTCATGGCTGACGCAATGCTGGCGTCATTAATCCTTTTTCCCGTTGAAAAATAAATCCGCCGAAAAGAAATTCCCCGCTGACGCAATAATTCAGAATTTCCTTTAGAAAAATAATTCTAAAAATCCAGTTTTTCCATTTTCTCTCTTTTCAAACTTCCCGGAGCCCATTCTCCCTCGTTTTAACTCCGTTTGAGCCCATTCAAATTTATAAATTCATCAAAAATTCCAAACTATCCATTGCTTCCATCCTTTCAAATATTTGAAATTTATTTGATATTTCAAATATTTAAATTTCAAATTCCAATACCTAGTTTAATTTCAAAGCCTCAGTTCCATTCCAAATTTTCTGTGCACTTTCAAATTTTAAATTCAAACCTTGCAAAAATATCCATAAACTCCATTCTATTTTTCCTTGGCCCAAATATCATCTCAGTAATTTCTTTTCCCAACCGATCTTCCAGATATTCGTTCTCCCTCGTGTGAACTCCGAATCCGTTGATTCTTTCTCCTAAATTCATCTAAAATCATAATCTATCCAAATATGGCCTCTTTTGAATTTTTGGATTTTATTTGAATTTTATTTGTATTTATTTGCTTTGTTTGTTTCGTCTTTTCTCGCGTAGATTCCAACGTTGTCGACGATCCCTCCTCCCAGCAGCAAGAAGACCTAGAGATCCTGCAAGAAGGCAAGCCTCCTTTGATCATCTTAAACCTATGATTTTGAAATGTTTTAATTATTTTAAATTATGTGCATTGCTATTTACATAAAACATTCACATGGTAGATTTTTGGTTTTGGTTTTAAAATCAAAATTTTTGTATCCGAGAGTGGATGGAACTCTCGGAAGGGTATCCTGGCGGTTGGAGCCAGATAGGGTGGATGGAACCCGCAGTTTTAAACTTGACCAATTGTATTTGGTTAGCTAGTGTTGGTAGATGGAACCTTCACTAAAAAGTTAATGTTAGTTCTGTTAAAGCAATTACTTTATTAAAATGATGCCTTTGAAAGTAATTAGTAGTAATTGAAATTAAAACATTGCTTTGTGCAAAAGAACCATATAGCCTTCCTTTGTCAAGCCTTGCATCTATTGCATTTTTCCCAAGACTTGCGGAGTACTTTATGTACTCACATGCTACACTAAAAAAATAATAACCAGAGGAGTACGAAGCTCAAGAAGGCAACTACGACTTCTTCGCGGGTGGATTCGGCGAAGGATTCCAGGAGTTCTAGGTCGCGCTTCCCCAGTCAATTGCCTATGGCGTATTGATGGGTCTTCATCGAGTTTATCTTCTGCTTCCGCTGTGTTTCGTGTGTGCGAGGTCCTGAAACCTCATTTGTAATAATGAGACCTTTCGTTCAGTACTCTATTATTGTAATAAAGCATACTTGGTGATGTAATCATTTCTGTTTGACTGTGTGCACTAGCTTTGATCTGGGACTAGTGCTGTAATACACAGAGGGTCCGTGTTCGGAAATCCGGGGTCCCGACAGTTTACGTGGTGATCTCTTCAAGAAGATCGTGAAGAGGCCCGGTGCAAATTGTGAGTCGTTCGTGCTCACCATCTTCGAAGTGGAGGAAGAGCAACCCTAGTGGATTGAGGTCTTTAGGCTCAATTCATAGGGCCGGTCCAATTTAATTGGGCTTACCTCAATGTGGACTAGTGAAGACTGGTAAGTCTTCGATACCAGGAAAAACATTGCGTGTCTCCATTGTGGTTATTTCTTTGTCTCTACTATTCCTCATTTACATTTCTAGCTATTGAAATTGGTGTATCTTGTGCAGCTTGAAAAGTTTTTGTAGAGACTTAGTTTGTGCTGCCTTAGCAAAACTAGACTTGTTTAGGTTTCTATTGAGCTAGAAATTCTTTTTAGCTTATTGTTATTGAAATAGTTAATTAGAGGGCAAGAATTTTTGGAACCTCCTATTCACTCCCTCTAGTCGGTTATCCTTGATCCTACACCACCGCTGTCAACCACCTACAATGTTCCACAAAGCCCACCGAGCCCTAAAATAGGATCCCCTCTGTCCCAGGAGCCCATCTATACCCTTGGCTACCCGCGGAAACCATCGCATATGTCATAATTGCTCACCATTGAAATCCCTTATTTCAGCTGTTATAGCCCAACCGAAGATTGAAGAAGGCGTATTGTTCCCCTTGGGCCAGGCCGAAATAGTAAAAGCCCAAAACAAAAGAAGTGAGCCAAGCCGACGTCCAATACTGTTCACTACTATTCAATAGGATCCGACACTATAGCACCCCAATCTACTAAGGAACTGTAGCCAACCTGACACTACAACAGCTCAACCCACCATAAATAGTAACCAACCCGCAATGAACAGTGTACACCTGTTACTGTTCACCCAAAACGTATTAATGCCTATTTTGACCATTTTGACCCCCCACAAAGCCTATTTTTAACACTTTCTAGCCTAAAGAGACTTTGATAAAACCCTAACCAGCCTAGATGTTATTTTGAACCCATGTCTTGTACTGTTTCGACTATTACTATTCACCAAAAGCCCAACAATACATATATAGCCATTTCGACTATCTTGAACCCATCTAGGCCAATTCCAACTCTGATCAGCCAAACCACACACCACCTAAACCTTGACCACCCAAACCTATTTTCTTTGTCTTTTTAGTTATTTTATTGTATTTTATTCTCAACCTACATTCTGTAAAGCAGGAACTTATTTGCATTCGTTTTCGCACTATTATTCAGATCCAGTGAGTTAGTCAATAGAAGAGCTACAAGAGCAATTAAAGAAGTCAGTGTCCAACCTGAAGACTACAGTAAAGTAATCAGAGACTATAGACAAAGAGGTAATGTTTTTTATCGTGTTGAATCTACACAGTCTCAATTATTTATTTATATTACTTTTATTATTATTATTTACACACTACTATTTATTTAAAATAACTGTTTAGAATGACATAATAAATTTAGTTATGTCCTACCACTGGAAAACCCTATTTGATTTGATGGTTATATTCACCTCGACAAGCTTTAATATTAATAAATAAATTACTATAAAATATACCAAGGTAGATTAGGAAACTCAAATGTTTCACACTACTAAGAGATTTGGTGTCTTGTTAGTAGAATTACAAAAATGATACTAGGATGAAGAATGAAACGTAGAAAGCCATGAGATGGTTAAAGGCCACGACCTTACCTTAAGGAGAATGCTTGGATTGGAGTGGTGGCAATGTCGTGTTGCACTGGGTTGTGGGTTTGTGAATGGTTGCCTTATTGATGAAAAAGTAAGGATTAGAACCTTATGTTGAGTAAAGAACATAGTGATCGCTCAACCATAAGTTTTGATTTGTCAAACCTGGTTTAGTAGCTGCTCCAATCGATAGAATATCTATAAGGAGGTACATTGTTCTAGAAAAGGGAATAGCTGGCATAAAAAGGGAGTGGTATGGAAACTGTAAAATCATACTTACCAACGGTAGGCCCACCCAATGTCAGGTCGCCATATCTGTGACGAGTGGTTCATAGTCTACTGGGTAGATGCTATATAAAGAGGAGAACAGTGAAAAGTCTTTTTTCTCAACTCAGTCGCACATTAACTGTTGCGTGTCTATTGCAGGACTTGATAGTTTTAGAAATCTTGTGGGTAAAGCTGTGTAAATCTATAGAGTAGAAACTTCAAATGGTATTCGAATACGTCGTACCTCTGGTAAATGAATATGTGTTTGATGGGTGATTTCAATAACAAGGCATAAGTAGTTTTGGTGAAATTTCAAATTAGTAATTGAGATGATTAAACCTCTTTTTCGTTTAAGAAGTTAACTTTTTATCTTTTATGTTCAAAATATTTACAAATAAAATTGCATCCACAAATACTTTAATAAAACCATTAAATCCTCATCTCTTGAGAATCCTGTGTGACTGGTTGAGTACAGTTGGTTGTACTCAATCTTGTTTTATTTATACTAGAACAAATACCATAAGAAGAAAGGAAGCTTCAATTTTAAAAAAAACTCGACCTGCGGGGGGTAAGACAGCCCCCGGGCATTTCATTAAGAAGAAGATCTTCTCACGCAGATCGAGAAAATCCCCGAACCCTTGCCCCACCCTGACACAGCGGCATCAGCCCATGTGAGAACAACCAGGGTGATCCCTAGACCAACGACCTGGCGCGACCAACGACCTGGGCGAGCCTTAGACCTGTGCTTTGGCTTATGGGGCAAGCGAGGGGATTTTTTTCCCTCAGCCTGAAATTCGCTCCCACTGGGAGTCGAACCCAGGACCTGAGGGGTGCTACTAGAGCGCTCTAACCGCTACGTTAGATGCCCGTTCGCGAAGCTTCAATTTACGCGTTAGGGGTTACAAACGCACTCAAGCGTTCTATAGGGATTTTCTTCGGTTCTTCTCAATATAAGGTAAATTTTAGGCTTGAATGCCCGTAAAATTTCTAAGGTTGACCATTAGATCATATTTTAATCAAGTTAACCCTTTTAAAATATTCGTGAGCATACATGATACTCTTTCTGTCCGTAACTGAACTCTTAAGTTATTGTAAGACGTACGACGGCTCTGTTCCCTAAGGGATACCCCTCTCTTCTGCATTATCCCATGTTATCCTCCTCTCTTCTACATTATCTCATTTTGTGCGTGGCATTGCAAAGATGTAACTTATGGGTGGATTCTTTTGGACTGTGTCTTATGATTTTTCGTTTAAAATTTTGAATTCTAACTATTCGTAAAAGAGAATACAGAAGAGAGACACTCGCATGTGATTTTGGTCGATATAGATGAATTCGGTATGGTGTCTATTACAATATACTTGTAGACCCGGTCTTAAAAGACACATCGTTTAAAAACTATTTATTATAGTATAAACCAAGAGTTATAAGTCATAAGCCCGAAAGAACTAAGCCTATCACACCATTGGAGATGGGATCGGATCTATGGAACTGATTAGTTAACCCGTGATCTGGCTTAGTAGGTTAATCAGACCGCTTTGCTTGCGTAAGCTGACGACTAGACTACCACGTCCTCCTCTTCTTGTCGTTGTTCCCGGGCGGTTGACTTTAACGGCGCAGGTGCGAAGACTTCGTTTCCTCTAACGCTCCGAGCAGGGGAGGAAGCCACCCACCATGATCGCGACCGCGGCGCTGCCGGCCGCCGCCCGCTCACTGGAGGGGCTTCTCGCGGACGGCGCGCCCGGCGCCGCGGACGAGCTGCGGCGGCTCGTGCGGAAGATCGAATCCGCGGCGCGCTTCTCGGCCGACGCCGAGGCGAAGGAGGCCCGCGACGCCAGAGTCAGGGCGTGGCTGCGTGCGCTCCGGGACGCCCTGTACGAGCTCGGCGACGCCGTTGACGACTTCCGCCGGTCCGCCGCCGCCGCCGCGCGGCAGCAGCAGGGCCGGAAATCGGTACGTGTTCTTCTTGGATTCCAATGATACCCGTCTAATTTGAAATGCTCGCTCACGTGAACAGATACACCGCTTAGTTGCGCCGAGGCAATTCATTGGCTTTACAAAAGATTGAATCTTTAGGCCCCGTTTGGCACAGCTCTAACTCCGAGATCTACGCTGATGTAGTTTGTTGACTAAATTAAAGTGATTTAAATATTTTTATTTAATATATAATATAAATGAAATGAGTCATGGAAATGCACTTAACATGCCTGCAACTCTAGATCCAGGATTTTCTAGAGCTACAGATGACCAGCTCTAGGAAATCTACAGATTTCCTAGAGCTAGAGCTCTGCCAAACGGGGCCTTAGTGCTTGATGATGCATCTTGATTCATGTTTTGCAATTCATCATGCTCATGGCACACAAGTGCCGCAAACTGCAGAGTAAAACCTTAGGCATTGTTGAAAGAACAATCTTTTTAGATGTATGGAGTAGACTTAACGAAATTCATGTCAATGGTTGCTTGGTGCTAGTGCAAGTGTGGAGCAATCACTGCTGTGAATACCGTCTTACGCTCGTATCTTTTCAGCTAGTTGCTGAACTTTTGATTCAATGCTTGATGATAGCTAGCCCCAATGCTCATGATTTTAAGCGCATGCCTGTTAGCCATTACAGATAGCTCTTAGGCTGTTTTGTCAATTCAGGCAACCTCAGAAAATTAAAATGAAAAACTCAACCAGGAGATAACTAATGGCATGTTGTATCCATAATTTATCTGGAATAAAAACGTACATACATGATAACTAATGGCATGTTCTGAGATTTTTGTGGGTTACTAACATCAAATATAATCTCAATGTAACAGTTTCGCCATTGGTTTATGATACCATCAAATGTCAATGGGATCGGGTATAAGAGTTTGAAAACCAGTATCGGCAGCCTGAATGTGAAAATGGATGGTATTTTACAGAAGGGTTCTGAACTAGATCTCCTACCGATCAACCAGGAAGGTTTGAATGGAATGCCCGAATTTTCTGGGGATGTGGCAGCTGCTGCTGGTACTGTGGGAGACATTGAAAATGAGAAAAATAAATTGATTGACATATTGACAGACAGGCAAAGCGCAAACATTGTCACCACTATTGTTGGGGGTAGTGGAACAGGCAAAACTACACTGGCATGGCAAATACATGAAGATCACCACACAAGAAATGCTTTCAGCATTGTTGTATGGGTGAGTGTTTTCAATGACTTCAATGATATTGGATTACTGTCTGCAATTGTAAAGGCTGCTGGTGGAAATCCTAGAGGAGCAGAAAACAGGATGCAACTTGAGGCCATGTTGGCTGCCATACTTGGAGGAAAAAGATTCTTACTGGTGCTTGATGATGTGCGCAGTCATCAAATTTATGAGAATTCCCTAGAGGCTTACTGGCATGTTTGTGGTCATGGAAGCCGAATTTTGATCACCACTCGAGATGAGAGTGTTGCATCAAAAGTGAAGGCGACTTACATCCACCAGGTAAAGGAATTGACTTTTCAGGATTGTTGGTCCTTGCTTTGCCGTAATGCATGTCTCGATGAGAAATTTCATGGCAACACTTTAAGGAACATTGGCATAATGATTATCCAAAAGTGTAACAAGCTTCCAATGGCTGTTAAGGTTATAGGCGCTGTCCTAAGAACGAAGGAGCAAACCCAAGAGGCCTGGCAGAGAGTGTATGAAAGTGAAGGATGGTCTTTCAAGGACCTTCCAGATGATGTGCATGGCTTAACTGGGGCTATCTATTTGGGCTACCATGATTTGCCATCGCATCTGAAGCAATGTTTTCTTTATTTATCACTGTTCCCTGAAGGCTTTGTCATCAGACAGCAGTTTGTTAGTCAATTGTGGATTTCAGAGGGTTTCATTGAGGAACGAGATAACTGCAATCTGGAAAAGACTACAGAGGAGTATTATAGGGAGTTGGTATCAAGAAACCTTCTGCAACCTGAAAATGGAAATCGTGACGTAACAAGATGCACAATGCATGATCAGATCAGATCCTTTTTGCAGTTCTTTGCTAAAGATAAAATTTTCTCTGGTGAGATGAAGCCTAACAATAATGGAACTTCCAGCGAAGGGTTGCGACACATGTGGATTAGAAGCAATGGAACGACATCTACCCAGGAAGAAATAGGAACTGTGACCAGCTTGAAGACAGTTATTCTCTACAAGAACCCGATGGACAATCGTGGCTTAGACAAACTATTTAAGGGGCTTAAATATGTGCAAGTGCTGAACCTTGGTGGTACTGAAATTAGGTACATTCCAAGGGCATTAGAATTTCTAGTTCACCTTAGGCTCCTAAATCTTTCACTAACCCGAATTACAGAACTTCCAGAGTCCATTGAGTATCTGAGAAATCTACAGTTCTTGGGTCTACGGTACTGCAATTGGCTGCACACTCTTCCAAAAGGAATTGGCAAGCTGCAAAATTTGCGAAATCTCGATCTTCAAGGAACTAGCTTGCATCAAGTCCTACCAAGTTTAGTAAATCTGAAGCAGCTCTCTACGCTACATGGTTTCATAGTAAACCGTACACCCATGCCTGAGGATGATCCTAGTGGGTGGCCTTTAGAAGACCTAAAACCTCTAAATTCATTGAGAAGCCTGCAGATTCTGAAGATAGAAAGAGTCTCAGATAGTTCCAGGGCACAAGAAGCCATGCTGGTGACGAAGTATCACCTTAAGGAGCTTGAGCTATGTTGTAGCACTGATGATAGACAGGCTGAAGTAAAAGAGGATGATGCTAGGACGAGAAAAGACATATTTGATTGCCTTTCTCCTCCTGATTGTCTGAGATCTCTTAAAATAGTGAGCTATTACGGAAAACTTTGTCCCGGTTGGCTACCTGACCTCATAAACCTCCAGCGGCTTGTTCTTATTGATTGCAAATTCTGTGAGCATCTCCCCAACCTGGGCCAGCTAACTCAACTGAAGTTCCTTGATATAACCGGCTGCTCCAAGTTGCTTGCCATTAAGCAAGAGCGAACAGGTGCTAATCAAGCATTTCCTAACCTAGAGCAGTTGCACCTTAAAGACATGCCAAATCTTGAATCATGGATAGGATTTGTACCTGGCGATATGCCTTCCCTTGTGAAATTTCGTCTGGAGAGCTGTCCCAAGTTGAGGCACCTCCCATCTGGCCTCAAGTACTCCAAAGTCCTGACAAGCATGCAAATACACCATGTTGATAGCCTGCAAGTCATTGAGGACTTGCCTGTGCTCAAAGAATTACTTGTCCAAGCCTGCAATGAACTTATGAAAATCTCAAATCTTCCACTTCTTGAAGTTGTGATAGTCATCGGCTACTCTAGATTGAAGGATATCAATGAAGTCCACCATCTAAGTCACGTCCGTGTTGTAGATAGAGAACTAAGAGAACTTCCAGTTTGGTTGGCAACACATGCATCCTTGCTGCAGACATTCACCATAGTTGGCACAGCAGAACTTCTTGAAAGATTGCTTCCCAATGGTGAAGATTGGGAAATCATTCGTGATATCAACAAAGTTTATGCAAACTTACCTGACGAATCTCCATTCTTCACTTACACAAAGAACACTGCTGATTTCCATGTTGAACAAAGAATTGGAGAACGAAGCAAGCTACCTGTTATGTTAGCAGCTGGAATTGCACATGAAGCCCCGACTGTTCCACTTGACAATTCTGTTGAGATGACCGGTCGAATTGGTGCGCCTAGAGTACTTGTGAACCAGACATCGAGGTTGAAGAGGGCCACAAGACAATACCTCATTCCCTGCCTTATCATGGTTATGATTGTTATACAAGTGCTTTCCTATTTGTTGCAGAATAAGACGGCGAGAGAGATTTGGCTCATTCAGACCCTCTTCATCTTCTTTGCAACAGTCTTCTTGCTGTTTCTTGTGTTTCTGGACTAAAGGTTTTCTCCTGTCAAAATTGAGACCAGATGAAACAGAAAACCGGAAAAGAAACACAAATGAACTTGAAAGTAGTTAGACTCTTCATGGAATTGTATATGCGCTGTACATGGCATTGCAAGTTCACTGTATACCACAGGTGAAGGACGAGTAGATGACAGAATGTGGGGAAAGATTCTACAGTTGCTACTTATTGATGCATAGGGGACCATAGATAAGATGGGATTAATCAAGGCATTCTTCTGTAATTGGATGTGATGCAGCATTATGTGTGCATGGGGAAAGGAGCCATGGAAACATCGTATTTGCGAAATAAATTTCCTGGACAAAAAGATACTCAGTTCAATTGACACTTGGATGCATCCTACTTCAATTGACACTTAGATGCATCCTACTGCCTGTAATATATGCGAATGTATCTTCACTGCAATGATGCAGATTAACTGGCGATGGCATGCCTAAGAAACAATATCAAGAGAAGTTGCAGCCTGAATCGTGAAGCTGACATGCACAATTTTAATGAAAAGGCAACAACTTTCTATGTGCATTCTGAAATAAACCAAGAAAACAGATTATGCCAAGAACATTGTTTCAGCCTCTGAATAATTATGTCTGTTTAGTTTGTAATGAAAAGAGTTTGTTTGAATTGTTGGTATGCACATTTTAGTTTGTAATGTTTTGATACCTGACCTTGTATAAAGAGATCATAGGTGTTTGATGTTATGAATAGCGCATGTATTCATATGAGGCCAATGGGCCAGAATATATACACAAAGTACAAGTGGTAAATATGCAAAGAACCCCTCATAACAATGGGGAATAACAAACTATACATATCTCTAACACCCCCCCTCAAACTCATGGTGGATCAACAACACTGAGTTTGGAGAGGTAGAAGCTATGCTGTGCTCGAGTCTGGGCCTTCGTGAAGAAATCCGCTATCTGAAGCTCCGAAGGCACATACTGAAGAGTAATCACCTGATCATGCACACAAGACCTCATGAAAGAAGCATCAACACCAATATGCTTGGTGAGCTCATGCTTCACAGGATCACGCGCAATACTGATAGCACCTGTACTGTCTGACAAGAGAGAAGTCGGTGTAGTAACAGAAACACCAAAATCCTCAAGTAACCACCGTAGCCAAGTAATCTCCGCTGTCAAGAGAGCCATAGCTCGCAACTCAGCCTCTGCACTCGAACGGGACACTGCAGTCTGTTTCTTCGTCTTCCAGGCAATAAGAGAACCACCAAGAAAAACACAGTAAGCAGAGATAGACCGGCGATCAGAGGGATCGCTGGCCCAAGTAGCATCCGAAAAGGCCTGAAGCTGTAACGAGCTGGAACGTGGAAAGAAGAGACGGCGAGAGATAGTCCCGCGAAGGTATCGCAGAACTCGAAGAAGGTGACTGTAGTGGACCTGAGTGGGAGCGGAAACAAACTGACTCAGAATATGAACTGGATAAGTGATATCCGGACGAGTAACAGCAAGGTAGACAAGACTCCCAACAAGATGACGATAGCGAGTCGGATCAGAAAGAGGCTCGCCATCAGAGAGTCGGAGGTGAACATTGAGCTCCATGGGAGTCTCAACAGTACGCTGATCAGTGAGAGAGGCGCGATCAAGAAGATCCTGAATATATTTCGCTTGGGACATAAAGAAACCATCTGGAGTGGAAGTAACCTCAATCCCAAGGAAGTAACGAAGAGGACCAAGATCCGACATAAGGAACTGCTCACTAAGACGAGCCTTGACAAAGGCAATGTACTCAGAATCATCTCCCGTAATGATCATATCATCAACATACAGGAGAAGAAGAGTCCGACCACGAGACGAAGTGTGGACAAAGAGCGCAGGATCATGATCACTAGCTGAAAAACCAGCAGCAGTGACCACAGAGGAGAAGCGCTCAAACCAAGCACGAGGAGCTTGCTTAAGGCCATAGAGAGAGCGACGAAGGCGACAGACCATGCCCTCAGGAACAGAATACCCAGGTGGCGGATACATGTAGACCTCCTCACGCAACTCGCCATTAAGAAAGGCATTCTTGACATCAAGCTGAGAAACAGACCAGTGGCGAACAGACGCCACTGAAATAAGAGTCCGAACAGTGGTCATGTGGGCTACAGGAGCAAAAGTCTCATCGTAGTCAACACCATGCTCCTGCTGGAAACCACGAGCAACAAGACGCGCCTTATAGCGCTCAAGAGAGCCATCAGAGCGAGTCTTAATCTTATAGACCCACTTACAAGTGATGGGATGAGAATGAGATGGACAAGGAACAAGATCCCAAGTACCAGTACGCTCAAGGGCAGCAATCTCCTCGGCCATGGCAAGCTGCCACTCAGGGTGAGTAACAGCATCCCGGTAGGAGACAGGCTCACGAGTAGCCGCGCCAGCAAAGGCAAAACGGGCAGGAGGCCGAATCAACTGGCGATCGCGGAGAGCGTACCGAGGAGAAGATGGCCCATCAGGAGAAGATGGCCCATCAGGGGAAGATGGAGCATCAGAAGAAGAGGGAACATCAGAAGAAGATGGCTCAGCTGGAAGATCCTCAAAACGAGGTCGACGAGTGTAGAAGATAAGAGGAGGAGGTACGGTAGTAGGAGGAGCCTGGGGAGTCGTAGGAGACGACACAGGCGGCGACAACGGCGGAGAGGCCACAGGAGGAATATGTGGAGACTCAGTGGGACAGGTGGACGAGGGCAAAACAGAGATAGGTGTATCTGGAAAGGTCAAGAAAGACAGAGACTCCACAGAGGAAGCCGAAGGAGAGGCAGGACGTGGGTAGAATGGACGAGACTCGTCAAAAGTCACATCCCGAGAAACCCGCATCCGACGACCAACAGGATCCCAACACCGATAGCCCTTGTGCTCGGCACTGTATCCCAGAAAGACACACTCAACAGACTGAGCGGTCAGTTTGGTGCGTTCTCGAGGGGCGAGGAGAACGTAGCAAACGCAGCCAAACAGATGAAGGGCAGAGTAGTCAGGAAGAAGACCACAGAGACGCTCAACAGGGATCGCACCCTTAAGAGCAGAAGAGGGCTGGATGTTGACAAGATAGGTGGCAGTGGAAACAGCCTCGGCCCAAAAGTGAGGTGGAATAGAGGCGGCGATCATCAGAGCACGAGCCGTCTCAAGGAGGTGTCGATGCTTGCGCTCAGCGACACCATTCTGAGCATGAGCACCAGGACAAGATAACTGAGCAAGGGTGCCCTGCTCAGCAAGGAAGCTGCGCAGGTGACGAGAGAGGTACTCGCCAGCAGAGTCAGCACGAAGGACACGAATAGGAGTGGAGAACTGTGTGTGTATCATAGTGGCAAATTGTTTATAGATAGGCAAGGCCTCACTACGAGAAGACATGAAATATATCCAAGTGTGGCGAGAGAAATCATCTATAAAAATAATATAATAACGATGACCCCCTTTCGAAACAAAGGGAGCCGGACCCCAAACGTCTGAATGAACAAGATCAAAAGGACGCTGAGACACAGACTGACTATGAGGATAAGGAAGCTGAATCTGTTTACCTAACTTACAGCCCTGACAATCTAAAGATACGTTTCCTGAGACAGACCCCAGAAGACCACGACGAACTAGGGACGACAGACGGGATCCACACAGATGGCCAAGACGGTGATGCCACTGCTGGAAAGAGCCGGTAGACGAAGTGGCAGAAGCGGAGAGACTGGCGGCGGTGGTGGCAGCGGAAGGAAGGTGAAGCCAGTCAAGTTCCCAGAGACGCTGTGAGTCACGGCGCCGAGGGCCAGAACCAACCAGAACTCCCGTGTGGCGATCCTGAACACAACAAGAGTCAGAGTCGAGAATGACCCGATAACCAAGGTCAGTAATCTGCCCAGCAGAAAGAAGCTGTAAGGTAAGGCGAGGAACATGATCAACAGAAGGAACATGAAAGGATGAGTTGCTAAGAGATCCTCGACCAGAGACAGAAAGAGATGTACCATCAGCAGTAAGAACACTGACAGGAGAATCAAGAGGTGTAATAGAAGACAGAGTGGAAGGATCAGGAGTCATGTGAAAAGATGCTCCAGAATCAAGAATCCACGGGGAAGTGCCTGACTGTGTAGGAGGTGGTCTCTCAGTGCCCGAAGAGTCAGTAGCAGAACCTGCAGAACCTGTCGAGGGAGAACCTGAAGCGGCAAGTAGGCGTCGAAGTCTGGCTATCTCCTGCTCGGTGAGAGAACCTGCTGAAGAAGTCGAGGCAGACGTCGTCGTAGAAGCACTAGTGCCAGTGGAAGAACGGCATGAAAGATGCCGCTTCTTCTTGTAGCACTGGGACGCAGTGTGACCATCCTTGTCGCAGTAGGAACAGTGAGGACGGCCACCACCAGACGGAGGACGGCCACCACCACCTGTGGTAGCCGCTGGAGGAGGCAGTGTAGCAGGCGGACGAGCGGCGAGCACAGAGGGGAGTGGCATCAGACCAGCACCACTCAAACGAGTCTCCTCTGCGCGTAACTCGTAGCGCTGACGAAGATGAGTCCACATCTGGAAAGCCGAAGGGAGTCCCACCACCTCAGAAGAGAACTGAGGCTGGACACTGGCGATGAAGACAGCAGCAGCCCGAGCGTCGTCATCGTACCACTGAGTGTAGACGGTCAGACGATCCTTGTAGAATTCCAGATCCTCCTGGTAGGCAGAGGCAGCTTCATTATTAGCTTCATCATCAGCAGCAGGCTTATCGGCTGTCGGAGGCAATGCAACAGGCGTAGGCTCCGTCGGAGGAATAGGGCAAGGCGGGCAGGTGACATCGCCAGAGAGAACGCCCCAGAGACGAAGACCACGCATGTGAATGCGCATGTGAGACACGAAGTTGGTGTAATTAACACCATCAAAGATCACCGGGCAGCGAGGGAGGGAAACGGTGCCCATTGGTAGGCGGCGCTGGACGGCGCGGCGACCAAGGCAACGAAGTCTAATAGGCGGCGCTGGACGGCGCGGCGGTTAGAGCGACGTTTTTTTTTGCTTTTTTTTCCGATTCGGTTAGAAAACCGACCGAGACGGTCTGGAGACCGAACCCCCGACCGAGCCGCGTTCTAGGGCAAAACCCTAGAATAGGAGGCGGCGGCGGCGGCCGGCGCGGGCGACGGCGGCGGCCCGGCGCGGGAGGCGGGCGGCGTCGGCCACCAGCGGGAGTCGGCGATGGCGACGGAGGGCGGGCGGGCGCCGGCGGCGGGCGATGATGGCGACGGCGGCCTCGGGCGCAAGGTGGCCGGGGAGCGGAGGAGCGGCGGCTTCGGAGGAGAGGCGGCTCCAAACGGGAGAGGCGGCCTCGGGTGGCGGTGGCCGGGGAGCGGAGGAGCGGCGGCTCCGGAGCGGCGGCTTCGGAGGAGAGGCGGCTCCAGACGGGAGAGGCGGCCTCGGGTGGCGGCGGCCTCGGGCGAAGGAGCGGTGGGCGGAGGACAGCGCGGGGAGGCGCAGGGAGGCCGGCGGCGGCGCGGGGAGGCCGGCGACGGCGCGGGAGGCCGGCGGCGGCACGGGAGGCCGGCGGCGGCGCGGGGAGGCCGACGACGGCGCGCGGACCCAGGTAAGCCAAAACTAGGGTTTTGGCTCTGATACCATGTTATGAATAGCGCATGTATTCATATGAGGCCAATGGGCCAGAATATATACACAAAGTACAAGTGGTAAATATGCAAAGAACCCCTCATAACAATGGGGAATAACAAACTATACATATCTCTAACATTTGAGACGCTTATAACGATTGATAACATTTTGAGTTTCCAGACTTTGCAGCTGAATGTAAAAAGACGTGGGTAATCTCTATTTCTGAGATAGCGCATTGCATAATTTTTAATTAAGTTGGCGTCATTTGTCGTGTGTACTTTCTGTCATTCTGCAAGGCATAATTCACGCACATGGATTGCTCATTGAACAAACATGTACAGGGTGCGGCTGGCGCATTATAAGGAAAGCCACAACCGGCTAAATAGCTATCCAAATAAAATAAAGATTATATGAAAATCATGTTGGAAATTAGACGGTTTTAGTAATATTTTCATTTTAATTCCAATTATAGTTAAGCATAAGAAAGCATATATATAGCAATATGAAAATGACATGAAGATACATGTATTATCTCTCAAAGCAGATATACAATTCAGAACATTAACATATTGCAATATATTCAATAGAATAAGTATGTGAGCATATAAATTCTGCATAATGAGCAAATTTAATATTTGATATATTGCTCTCAGGTGAGAAGTTGCACAAGTTATTGGAAACGTGGCCTTCTACAATTCTTTGTCAATTTTCCACGATCACAGTGATAATTTCTCAAAATTTTGCTAGTCTGAATTAAGTAAATGTTACCTTAGTGTAGTATCAATGTCAAGAGCATTCAAATATAATAAATTCTGACCGAAAAACAGAAACTAGAACAGGGCAATGCTACTACATAAACAGCAGCAATCAAGACTGAAAATGAAATGCTGCAATGCAATGACAGGGCTATCAACTACACTCAACAAAGACAAGCAACAATAATATGAATGACCACACTAGTAAAATTAATCTAAAGACAAAGACATCCTCATCGAGCAATTCACCAGCCCACAATCCAACATGCAAATGTCCTCCCAGTGCTAGATCTATTCACAAATTTCAATAATATCAACTAGCACGGCTGACAAATGAGTAATAGACAGTAAAAGGAGTAAAGAGCAAGCTCATAGAGCGGCGGTACTCCAAGCCACCGTGATAGCAAAAGGGGCTAGGCTAGTCGGAGATGATGTCCTAGAAAACCAATCATCGGTGAATACTAGAGAATCACTGGAGAGGCAATTGGAGATACAAAGCCCTCCTCCACATATCGGGACTCACCAAATTTGTGAAGTTGAGGTACAAGCCGATGCTGCACAAGGCCAACAAGATGACAAGATTCCGTTGCACTGCTCACAGCCAAAGTCGAGCCAAATGGCTAGAGGTTCACAGCCAGATCCAAACAAAAAAAACAGGCCAAATGGATCGCCTCCCCCCTAATCTCATCTCCTCCACCTCTTACACGTGGGCCCATGGCCATTTCCTTTTCCTTTACTCGAAAATGAGGAAAATTACGAAATGGTCCAACAAATCATTCCTAACAAGAAGATCCCATGTTGGTTGGAGGAGATCCCGAAGATAGTATGCCAGTTGGACTTAATATGCATGCCATGGAAGCCGAACACGCACGATATAGTCTAACAGCCTCCCTGTAGTCGCATCAGTAGTGGGGCGAACGTTCAAATTGGATCGAAACTCCTTGAACACCGTCGTCCACAAGCGTTTAGTGAAGATGTTAGCGTACTAAGACATCCTAGGCATGTGGAGAACGTGAACATCACCAAGGGCGACGTGCTCATGAATAAAGTGCAAGTCGATCTCGACGTGTTTGGTGCGTTGATGCTACACCAGGTTCGTTGAGAGATACATTGCGCTAACGTTATCACAATAAATCAACATAGACCGCTGTAAAGGATTGCGGAGCTCTAGGAGTAGCTATTGAAGCCAGCATGCCTCGGCAACAACATTGGGGATGACACGATATTTAGCCTCGGCACTGGAATGGGAAGCTGTATGTTGGCGCTTGGATAACCAAGACACAAGATTATCACCAAGAAGGTTGCTATAGCTTGACATCGATTTGCATGTATCTGGGCACCCGGCCTTGTTGGTGTCAAGGTATGTGAACAGGGCCGAAGGAGAGGTGTGGTGAAACTACATACCGTGGTTGAGCGTACCCTAGAGGTAGCAAAGGATGCGCTTGACTAGTTTGAAGTGAGACTCGTGAGAGACATGCATGTGGAGTCAAACCTACTGAACCGCATAAGTGATATACGAATGGTTTGCAGTTGGAAATACCAGCTCACTCAAGAATGTCAATAATATACTGACATTGGGAGAGAAAGAGGCCACTAGCCTGGTGAAGGAAATGATGGAGACTATTGAGGTCCTTCATGGAGAATTCGCACTAGAGAGCGGCAATGGTCCAATGAAGCAGTTCGGATGAAGAGGCGGTCACCACAATGTTATCTACATAAAGGAGAAGATAGACAAGACCAGACCCTCACTTGTAGATGAACAAGGAGGTCCTATGATAAAGATGATTTGGGATGGCTTCATGTGTTGAAGGTTGTCAAATCAAGGTTAGAGATGAAGGATGGCATCATATGTTGATGGTCATCAAGTTAAGATCTTGAAGTGGAAAGTACCATGTCATCAAGTCATCAAGTCAAAGTTTGGGATAAAAGATGACATTATTTATTGATGGTTATCAAGTTGAGATCCTGAAGTGGTGGAAAGCATCATATATTGAGCACATCAAGTCATCAAGTCAATATATGATGATGAATGATGACATCATATGTTGATAAAACATCAAGTCAAGATTTTGAAGAGAAGATGATCATGAGTTAATCATCAAGTCAAGCGAAAACCATTATATGTTGATGAAGGGCAAGTGGAGGATGCATCATGTGTTGATGCATGTCAAGACAAGAACCTAGACTTGAAGTAAAGATGTTCATGATCAAGCTTCAAGAGGATGCACAAAGCAATATAATTAGCATAGGCTAAGAATATATTTCTAGTCTTTTACTTATCTTGGTGTTTGGTTGAAAGACCATATTACCAGTATATGTTACCGTACTGTTAAGATGGGTCATGTCTAGTAGCTTGAGTCTCATCATTTATTGATAGCTCAACCTCACTTGCTCTAACTCTCAGTGGCATGATGCTTATATTTGTGAATATGTTTTGCAAATAAATATAGCTTATGCATAAGCATTACAACATGTGACTAGAGTTTATAAATGTGTTTTGCAAATAGTTATAAATGTGTTTTACAAATAGTTGAAGTTCATGTACCTATTTCTTATGGCTGCTGATGCTTAGGTTTGAGATGTGTTTTGCAAATAGTTAAAGTCCATGCATGATTCTTGTAACATATGATTTAAGTTTGCAAATGGGTTGAGTCCATGTATCTAACACTTGTGTCATGATTATAAAGTGTGCAAATGTGTATTACAACTTGTTGTGAATCATGCCTTAATCCATGTGTGCATTGTACTATAATTTGTGAATGTGTTTTACAAATGTGATGAAGTACATGCATCTGTCTTTACTAGAAAAATATCAGGGCAGTATGACCGGCCATGTGTTGATAGTTCGACCGGCCTTGTCACAGTGGTATGATCGGCTCCGTGTGAGTAGTCCGACCTGCATTACGTGAGCGACTAGACAAGCTGAGCGGTATGACTGGCCTGTGTGGCAGATGCCTTTTTTCCAGAGAGTTGTTTTCTCGATTTTGGTCTGACTGGCCTTGGCAGTGATCTGACCAATCTAAACTGTCCGACCAACCCCTATTAGGGCAGTCTAACCGGCCCCTGTGAGGGCAGTCTGATCGGCCAAGGCTATAACTGCTAGTTTTCTAGCTGTTGCGAGGAGAAGCTAGTATCGATCATTAGTTGCAATAGTACCGACCCAGGTTGATTTTCATCCCAACGGTTAGTTTCTATGGTGGGGGATATAAATACCCCCTTAGCGGTTGGGAGATGCAATGTCCTAACATTCCTAAAAGCTATTCGAATATTTCCAAAATTAGCATTTCTGCATTTTCAAAAATATCTGCATTTAAAAAATGGTTTTTCTTATTTTTCCAACGGCTGAAAATGATTTTCTAAAAGTAATTTAAACCTGAACTAAACATGTAGATAATTTACTTGAGTTCTAAATAATCTAAGGTACCTTCCCAAAAATTTTAGAATTTTTGGAATTGGCTTGCTAATTTTAAAAATTATAACTTTATTCTATAATTAAAATCAATTAGAAAGCAAATTAGAATTTTGGAAACCTTTTTAGGCTGAAACGATAGCCTTGGCCTAGCCCAGCATCGCTTTCAGCTCACGAACGGCCCGTGTGCCGTCTCCCGGTCAAAGTCGCCTCCCTCTCTGATGTGGATCAAACCTTAATACGAGATTGAATCCAAGGGTTGTCTGATCTTTCACGGTGGTAGAACAGCTAGATATAAGTGAAGCACGAATTATAGGATGCAACCCGCACTAACATAAATGATTCAACTCTCATGCACAACACAGCGTACACGATCAACAAATAGAGATCAAAGATCAATGGGCAAATACCTACACCATAATAGGAACCAACACACTAAGATGAAATCCTAGATTAGAATTGATAGGAATAAGTCTACATAACCCCTCCACGTATTGTTGCTTGATTACTTAACCCCCTGACCTAGTAAACCAGGTGTTTAACCCCTTAGCCTTACAAATACCGTTTACTTAACCCCCTAAGGTGGTTTTGCAATCTGGTTTTGCCTTGTTGGCGTGCCACGTTGGACAACAATACATAGGGGGTTATGTAGACTTCCTGGCTATTATGCAGCTGCGGGGAGTACATGCCGGCGCCGCCGGAGAAGTCCTCCGGCCGCGGCGGCGTCTCCGACCCGGCCCGCGCGACGTGGTGCCACGCGGCAGGCACGGCGTGGTACGGCAGCGCGAGCTGCGGCGATGGCGTGGGCACGGAAGGGAGGAAAGCCTGGAGCGCGGCGTGGTGCGTCCCGTGTGGCGGCGGCGGCGGGCGGAAGAAGACGGGCGTGCACGCCCCGGGCCCGCCGGCCGCCGCGGCGCGGCGGTGGAAGCTGCGGTGGCAGCCGCACGCGGCGCACTTGAGCGAGTCCGGCGACGCCGGCATGTACTCCCTGCAGCCGCATAATAGCCAGGAAGTCTACATAACCCCCTATGTATTGTTGTCCAACGTGGCACACCAACAAGGCAAAACCAGATTGCAAAACCACCTTAGGGGGTTAAGTAAACGGTATTTGTAAGACTAAGGGGTTAAACACCTGGTTTACTAGGTCAGGGGGTTAAGTAATCAAGCAACAATACGTGGAGGGGTTATGTAGACTTATTCCGAATTGATAAGAACACAGTAGAACAGGGATAAACCGTAACGTCTGAAGGCCAACACACACATTTTAATTTGTACCCTAAAACTTTCCTGATACATCGCACAGGTCCAATGCTTAAACATGCTAACGTAAACATGCTAATTAGACTCTGACTCAATTTCCTTACGACCTACTAAAATACTTAACTAATTAATAATTATGCTGCAACATTATGCTGCAACACACGAGTAGATGGAGATCCTGCACCGGCAAAAATCTTGGTTGGGATTGCTTCATTAAAGTTAGGTTCCCAATTAACATGATGTGTTGTTTGGTACCTTCCTCTCTTATCTCTTGAAAAATCTGTAGTAAACATGGCAAAGTAGCACTCCTCATCTTGTTCGGTTGGTACTTGACGTAGCAAAAATGCACCTCATTTACCTTCTAGACTATGTAGCCCGACCTAACCAAAGTCAAAGTTGATCTCATGTAGCACATTGTTTCCTAGTGTTGCACGATTAGAATTTCCAGCCTCGTGTACTCCTGGTTGCACTCAGCCACAAGTCTCATACATGTACGCCTGCACCGGCATCACCCCTCGTGTACAACATCGCCCATGTGCTACAGGCACCAGCTCTTATATGGCCTCTTCTCACGCGCACCCAACAGCATGTGTCACCGCCTCTCCATGCATACACGCAACTACATCCATGCCGCCAAGGCAAGAAATAATTTCAGAAACACCATTAGTACTCTTGGCCGTATCACTCTCTCTACTCTGTGCGAAAGTGTAATCTCGCCAATTACGTCTTCTCTCACCATTCTCTCTCTTGCTGACTAGTAGACCTAGGACCCACCTATCGATATCCTTCTTCCACCTCTTGCCACTCCGTTCATCCACTGCTCTGCCTCGTCGTGCCGCACCAAGTGAATCTTCACCACGCTAGCCTCCAAGAGCTCTGCCTCGAGCTTCCTAACACCAATGCATCCAATCCAATCCCATCCCAGAGGATCACTATCTTCCCCTCATTGCCCCGTGAGGTGTAGATAGCATGCCACCGCTGAACATCTCACTGCGCCATGCATTTTCTTGCGTTATCTCCCGCACCATTGCTTCCTCCTTAAGGCAATCCAGCAATGTGATTTCTCTCAACTCACCATTCCTAGCTTATCTCTGGAGCAATGGAGTCTCTAGCCTTGTGGATTGTCGGGAATGGCATTATCTTTCTCAATGCTGGCAAGCACACCACCGTGTCCCCACCACTCCGGTGAGCCATGGTCATTTTGTGCCCCTTCTTTCCCTTTGGCTAGCCCCTCAATTAATTTGGTTTTGGTCCAGTGAGTTGCTGGGATTTCATCTTCATCCTTAACTTCGGTCGCCATTGCCACCACGCTTGATTCCCTCTCTCTGGTGAGCCATAGACCATGCCATGGTCATTTTCACCATTGCCTCACCCCTCTAAACCCATTGTATCCTCCCATGCAATTATCTCCCTTCGAGCTTGGTCGTCACTAAGGACCTCACCGTCACCACGGCCACCAATGCCATCGACTCAATTCCAGTGAGTCCCCGACCTCACCGAGGCCATTTTAACTATCCTCATGCCTCCTTAATCTTGTTCCCATGCTTCATTTCAACCCTCTTTCCCCATGATGAACTATCGTCTTCGACCCTATCATTGCCATCGCTATTCCTCGCCGTTTGGTCATCTTCGACCTCCCCCATCTTCACCAATGCCGTCATCGTGTTTGTGGTGAGCTCTTGGTCCCTATGCACTCATTGCCTTAGTGTCCAATCATCATCTATACCGTAGTGTCCAATCATCATCTATACCGTAGTCACCGTAGCTCTCTTTTGCACTACTGCAAGACCTGGCTGTCAGCCTCCTCTAATGACCTTAGGTCCTCGTGCCATCGCTGTTAGCATCGCACTGGACCTAGGAAGCTATTCCAGTGTTCCTTTGCCCTGCTCTTTCGCCCTTTCGTCGGACTTTGATGACGCTTTGCATCGTCGTGAGCTCATCTCTGACCACCTCTCTAGCCACTGTCACCACAGATGGACTCACCGTGAGGCCCTCTACCTATCCTCGACCTTGCCATAGCTCTCCACCCACACCCCCTTCATCGCCAGCAAGCTTGGACACAAAACCTACCGAGGATGGCCTAGTCATCCCCTATCTTCTGTGTGATAAGTGGGCCCCCAGTTTTTAGTGTCAACGATGCCACTTAGGATTTGATTAGCTTGATTAATCCTGGTTAAATCTAATGGGTCTCTTACATGTAGCCCAATTAGGTAAAATAGGTAGTTTTATAACTAAAATTGGTTTCAAGTTCTCTCCCACCTACAGCTGGACCCCAGTAGTTAGTTTTTCAAAAAATAATAAAACTTGACAAGTAGGTCCCACCTGTCAGCCTCATGACTGATAAAACTTAGTTTTCCAATATAAATAGAAATTTTAAAATTAAAAATCATGCATGGTGCCTTTTCTATCTTTTTTCTAGGATTTTCTCTCCCAATGTCAAGACCGGGTTTCCAAATCCGAACCCTCTGTGTATTACCACACAGTCAAACAGTGATGAGTATATAACTAATGATGATTTATTTCAATAATAAAGAGTACTGGCCTTATGGCCGCTTATTACAACTAAGGTTACAAGACCACTCAAACCTACAAAACTGGAAGTGGAAGCAAATAAAATAAACTCCAAGATAGCCTATCAATACGCTATAGGCAATTGACTGGGAAAGCGCAACCTAGACCTCTGGGATAATTCATCGAAGCCTCATGCGAAGTATTCATATTCTCCTTGTATGTCTTCATATTTCTCTGAGATGTTTTGTAGATTGCAAGGGTGAGTAGTAGAGTACTCCGCAAGTCTTGAAAAAAATGCAATTATATGCAAGGCTTAACAAAGAAAGGATATATGATTCTTTTGCACAAAGTAGCACTTTTATTTCAATTACCATTATAGATTTCAAAATTATCATTTTAACAAAGTAATTGCAATAACTAAAACTAACATAAATTTTCTAGTAAAGGTTCTAACTGCCAACACTAATAGTAAGGCTCTAACCGCCAAGGTTCAATGAATCTGGTTCTGTCTACCTGACTAGTGCTAGCTGCCAAAGCACACCTGAGGGCTCTAACCACTCCTAGACTTCCCAAAACTCATTTAAAAACAAAACCATAATCTACCATGTAAAAATGCACATTGACTGCCCTTGGCTGTGGGCACAGCTATTCATATGTTTTACACTAGCAGAGATGGTACAAGTTAACCTACAAGATATAATCAACTTATACTGTCAACAACTACATGCTTCCTTAGGCGTGTGACAAAGTAATTATCATAAGTCCTTAAAATGTTAAACCTCAACCTAATTCCACCCGCTACGATTTCACCATTGAATGGGGTGAATTCCCCAAGTCAGAAACCCCTTCTTGGTCCCCGTGGATATATCTGACTGACATCCACTATCATCTCAATGACGGAATCAAAGTTAAAATATCACAAATTAGTTAGATAGGTCGTACCCATTTAGACTTATGGTTGTACGGTAATGCTCAGTTTGGACAATCATAAGCGTTGGTTCTTAATTGACTAGGGTGGTACTTTCACCATACAAATTCTCATGCTAAATCCGCACCAACCAAATCTTACCATCTGTCCAAGTCTAAAACCAATTTTCACCATTTTATTTTTTAAATCAATGGCAACACCTATTTCCAAACACCTGATAAAAATAATTGTTTAGAAATTTGATAATATTATTCCCACCCATATGGTTATAGTGTCTGAATAGCTTGTGTAAGTAGTTACTATCATTCTAAAATTAATCAAGTAGTTATGTAATCTCAGTACTGAGACAAGAGAATCCTAAGGTGACAAAGGTACAAGGATTACAACATCAAATGAGGGTATAACAATGTCAGTATAACTAATGACCTTTAGAAAATTTATCATTTTATGTAAATTAGCAATGCATATAAATTTAAATAGTAAATAACTTTGATAAACCTTGGATCAATATGTTCAAGAAAGACTGGCCTTCTATGGCTAGGATCTCTTCTTGCTTGTCGGGAAGATTTTTGACGTCATCGAGTTCTACGCTTAAATCGAGAAAGAGCAAATAAATAAATACAAATAAAATTATAAAAATATAAAATATATATTAAAATAAATACTAGGATTTTAGATGAATTTATAAACTTGAATGACTAGATTCGGAGTTTGGAAAACAAGCGATCGGAAGATTGAATGGAATGGAAATTCCAGAAAATTCACAAACAAGGAATATTCCCTGGCATCTTCTTTTTGGCTGGAATTTTTGGGATTAATTGTGAGAGTATGATGGGTGGGTCCCGCTTGTCATTAGTTGAAGGCAAAATTAATTGGAGAACTTCAAGATGCATGTAGTCCATGGGATTTGAACCCAAGACCTCCTTTTCCAATCACCAAGGCCCTCACCACCAGGCTATGTACCTGATGTGACTTAGGCTCAAACAAAATAGATGAAGGCAAACAAGTCAAGCAAGGAACAAAGAGTTCTTTACTGGATAATACCATGCATGCAGGGTGGTTCTATTACCATGGTGCTTGCCGGTAAGGAGAGGAAAGGGAGGCACAGCAAACGAGCAAAATAGAACCATGGGGTCCTGAGGAAGGCTTAGGAGGTGGCAACGCGGTGAATAGTGACCAACAACGGCAATGGTGGCATGTGGAATGGTTGGTGGCATAGGCTATAGGGGCGGTGGTGTTTCAGCATGGAACACGGTGAAGTAATGTGAGTACTAGCACGACATCGTCCTAAGGAACGTGATGGTGTGCTTGGTTCAATCGGAGGGTGAATGGATTTGCCTAGCCACAGTGACTAGGGGTGCAAATGGAGTGGATATTTCCCGACCGTCCGTCCGTCCATTTTAATTCGGATACAATTTGGAGCAAATTTTCGGATATCCAAACGTTTTGTCCGATACGGAGATGGAATCGGATATTTTTTTTGTCGGATACGGAAACGGATTCGGAAAAAGCATTATCCAACGGATACGGAACTATCCGGATATTTTTTTCGGGTAGTTACCAGATACAGAAACAGAGTCGGATACCTGGCCTCTCTTGATACCAGATACTAGATATGAAGGCCTTATGGAATCATTTGCTAAATATAATGAAGTTAAATGAACTAGTGATGTACTTGACTACTTGATTATGGGCAATTCGTACTTTTAAACCATGTGACATGTAGCTAGTTAGCTACTACTTATTTAACTAGCCTCTATCATTTACTTGCTACTTTGCTAGCCAGAATTTATTAGTTGCTTAACTTGTCCCTGTCACCATGTGAAATTTGCTTTTGCGCATTATCCGATTAAATATTCTTGACCGAAACTAACCGTATTCGGAGCAGCATGTATTCGCTCCGTATTCGTGACTGAAAATATCCATATTTGTATTCATATACGATACTATCCGTATCTGACTCCTACTCTGACAAAAATTATGGAAAAGGATACAGGATAAGCAATATCCGTTCGTATCCGCTCTGTTTGCACCCCTAACAGCGATGTCCATGGAAATAATGGGGTGCTCCGGTGCAGGACCTCCTCAGTGATGCTCTTGGCAAACTAAGGTACAAAATGCATAGAGGGTGTGATGATGTTCATGCAATAGCAAAGAATGGGATTTGCTCGCTAGAGGCAATGAATCGACAACGGGAAACGGTTTTGGCCTAGATTGGAAAAAACTCGATTTCGGGTGATAGGCTGCACCAAAACCAAATTAATTTGATAAGGAGGCGGATAATACATAGGAACATGATTTGACATGAAAGGATTATGAAAAGGCTCACTGGAGTGCTCGGAATGCAAATTGGAGCGACGATCAATTTCGGGAACGAAGGGCTCTCGGTGGTGGTGGTGGTGTTTTGGGGTTTGAGGAGACTTGGCAGGGGTTGGGAAGGATTAACAGGGGTCAAGGGGTCGTGTACGAAGGCTTAGAAGAGTTGAAAATGGACTCAAATTTGTGGGATTCGGTTTGGAATTGGTTCGCGAAAATATAGGATAAAAGGCAAACAGATGAATGAATTGCAAAGGGGTCAAAAGGAATGGATTCCATGCAAGATTTGAAGCATTTTTCATTTTGGTGAGATGTCAAGATAAGGCTCAGTTTGGAAATTAGCTTGGGAAGAAAGAATAGGCTCAACCTCTATGCTGAATTTTGGTCGAATGATCTCGGGAAGATGAACAGTGCACGTGAATGAACATTACCGTGAACAGCAAAACACACATGAATAGTGCCACAAGAGCAGAGAGAAAGAAAGGAAATGGAAAAGAAAAGGAAGAGAAAGAAATGAAAAGATGGCCAAGATAAATAGGTTGGGCCCAGAAAAATAGAACAGACATTTTTCTAAAGGTTTGGATTTTGGAGATTTGAATTTGATTTTTTTAGAATTTAAATTCAAACTCAGAATGTCGGGTGGATTGGAATTTTGAGATTTCTTTCTAGAATTACTTATAAAATCCAAACACTTTTAATAATTAATTTGGAATTAAAATTTAAAAGACAGCAAATTTTTGGGATGTTACACCCAACAAACATCCAAATTGGGTGAAACTTCTTTCTAAATTTTTTATAAAATCATGAACTTCCATAATCTATAAAAAATAGTTGGTTTTTATCTCTGTTTGAATTTGTTTGGTGTTCATTTGTGATTCATGGCTTTTCTCACAGATATTGATATGACGGAAACTTTTTAAATTGGTCCATAAGAAGAAGCAAGTGTTCAAAAATAAGGCAAGCAACCCCCTGATCATGTTGCTCGTATGTTGTCAAATGCTATGTTGAATTCATTACAAGTATTTCTACAAGCTTACTTTGAGTAAATTGTTATAATTATGTTTAGGAAATGAGTTATGTCCTGTATTGCAATGATTTATTCCTTGGACTTGAATGTCACTAGCCACTGTCACCCTAGGAATATTTACCCACTAGTTTAGGATATATTTTAGTGGGATTCAATGATTTTGTTAGCTAATGCTTAACCGTGCTCATTGCAAATGTTATACAAAATGATAAGAAAATATCTGGAACAATCGGGTAAGCTCTTGGGAAACTTTATGGCACATTTTGGACAAGATGATTACCTCTGAATTAATTTGATACAAAACAAAAAATAAAAATGGTTTGGACTTGGGCAGGAGGTTGATGAGACCAGTACGGTTAGTACGAGATCTAGCTATGTTGTAGTCTCACTCGAGTCAGACCCAAGCACTTCAATACAACCACATGTTCTAGAATGGGATGGACCTAACTAAATAATTTGCAAAGTCTCAACCTTGATTTCATCATGTGTTGAATGTGGGTGTCGGTTACACAAGTAATTCCTACATGGTGCAAGAGAGGGCTTCTGACTGGGTGGATAGAACCCTTTAGTGATGAATTCTTAGCAGTCGAAATCGGGTCGAGATGATGCATTGTAAAGGCCTTATCATGATCTCTCATCTCACACCATGGGAAGTGTGATAATAGCATTGCAAAATGAGATGTCTTGTGGGTAAAGTTATGGATCCTTTACAGAGTGAGATCTCAATCTATTCAAATAGTCGTGCCTCTAGTCATGGAAATCATATGATGATACCACACTTGATTAGATTTTCTAGTTTCAAAATGGTTTTGGGAACCCACATTATGTAGTTATGATATGATCAATTATGATTACTTTTAGCTATTAAAATTTTGTTTTTACTTATTGCTTTATATGTCCTTTGCAACCTACTATCGAATTGTAAATGAAAATTTGCTTTGAGCAACAAACCAGGATGCGGGGTTGTACATGAGATGAGAATAATTTTAATTGATCGATGTAACTTTGATATTTCATGAGGCAATACTTGTCTAAGATTGCAACTGCCAATTGAATGAACCATTATTTTTAATCACTTAATTAAAATACGGAGTTGGTCATTTTAGTCCAATTTTTAAAGTTGATTGTTCTGCTTGATTAACAATGTTATTAGAAATGGCCAACGGCTGCGATTTACTGGAAAGGGGAGTTATGATTTAACAAGGATCTTCTTGATAAAGCTATTTCTTTTATTATTAATTATTCTCGACCATTAATTTTAAATCCTGAGATAACAATTGGAGATTTGGATGTGAGACCAAGATTAATGGTTACTCTTTCTTGTTTAAGAATTCTTAATTATAAACATCTGTCAGTTTAAATATTAGTATTTTAAGGTAAATGTTGAAGTCCTTATTACGATTAGTTTAGGCGCTTTTGAAAAGGTAGTTTTCATGTTTTTAGGGATGAGCAATTTATGATTTATATTTTATGTGGCAAAATCTTACTATACGAATTATCTTT
The DNA here is from genome assembly GCA_017311315.1 of Dendrocalamus latiflorus. Taxonomy (NCBI): domain Eukaryota; kingdom Viridiplantae; phylum Streptophyta; class Magnoliopsida; order Poales; family Poaceae; genus Dendrocalamus; species Dendrocalamus latiflorus. The sequence continues at coordinate 22,495,849 of CM029630.1, forward strand.
AATCTCCTTAATAGAATTAGATTTAGAGATAATGACATAGCGTAATATTTAGACTACGTGAGCTTTCGATAGAATGTGATATTAGTATCTGATTTGTTTGACAGTGGAATTTGAGAGTGTTGAAATTATCTTTATAATGAGAGAATCCTTTACTTAGACACACATATTAGATTTTAACATCAACACCCATTTAATCCATGTTGATTTCTTGTCATCTGAAAATAGATCATGTATATTCTTGTTTTAGTTTTACATGAGGATTAATGTATTAATCTCAATTAGCATATAATTAACCAATGTTAAGTTTTTAATTTAATTGCATAAACCTTTTCATTATGAATTCACAAGTAATTTCTTATTCCTATTATTATTCACAATTTATTTTTTTTGTATGCATGAATATTTCTCACACAAGAATTGATCATTTAGCCAAAAGGGTGAAAAGTTTTGCAATTTATCCGGTGTGGGCCCACTTGACAAAAGAGAGAGAGACAGAGGAGGGAGTGGTCTTCGGCTGAGCTAAGAACAGAGCTGGGGCAGAAGAGGAGGAAATAGGGGAAGTAGGTGGTAGCAGAGCCGTGCGGCGTCGCCAGCGAGGAACAGCAAGGGAGGCGGAGGCGACCAACAAAATGGATTGCTCAGGTGACGAGGAGGCTCAGGGAGGTAGCGGCTTCGGCCAGGGTGGTGCCCAGACAAGCTGGCGGCGGCTCTAGGCGGCAGACGATGAGGGGGAATGGACACCCGTGGCCGGAAGAGAGAGGGACGGAGGGGGGCACGCATGAGCGTGAGTGGGGTGCCAAGAGCTCAACTGAGTGGTTGAGGTGACTGGAGGGAGGCCGAGGCAAACTGGCGATGTGCCCGGGTGGCGGCGTGGGGAGGCTCACGTGGAGGGGTAACACAGATGGGGAAGAGCGTCGGCCGACCGTTGGTAAGCTTCAGGGTGCTGAGGTGCCGCTCTCACTGTTACGAATCGGCCTAGGACCGACCGAGGAAGAGATGATGGCAAAAATGGCGGTGGCCGGTCGAAAGCGAAGATGGAAAGGGTGCGGCGTGCTCGGGAGACGATTCTTTGATTAACCGAGAGGAGAGGCAGAAGATGTTCGGGGGCACACCGTGACATAGTCAATTTGGGGAGGGGATCACCGGAGAGGGGGAAGGCACGAAGTGGCGATGGCCGGCGTGAGCGCAGACTGCTCAAGCGAGCTTGGTTTGAGGGAGGAGAAGGTGGAGTAGGTAGGAGGCGAGCCCAAGGCTCCTTATAGGCGAGGAAGGGGAAGTGGTTGAGCTTCAATGAAGACGGAGTAATGCCGAGCAACGGAGAAGCGTGGAGGAGTAACACCAGCATGGGCGCCATTGAAGATGGAGCAGAGCGTAGGCGAATGGCGCCGGGGTAGGCCGGTGTTAGGGTTGGTAGCTAGGCATATGGAGGCGTCAATGCGGCATCAATGCGATGCGATGGAGGGGAAACCGGGGGTGGAGCAGCGTGGCTCGACGCAGCGCGCGGACAGCAATGCAACGGGTGCGGTGCACGGCTATGCTGCGGCAGGCTTCGGTCGGCCTGGGCGTGCGCGTGCGCGGCGCAACCATGGGCGCGGTTGAGGGCGACCTGGCTCGGTGGGAGCGACGTGGCCGAGCACTCATGCCGGTGCGAGCGAGGAATGGGAAGAACAGGGAAGGAAGAAGGAAGTGGCCGGGCGACTAGGTCGAAGGCTAGAAGAAGAAGAGGCCAGGCAGGCCGGGGAGAAGAAAAACGAAGCGGGCTGGGGGAAGAAAAGAAATAGGCTAGGCCCAAGAAAATTTTTGGGAATTTTAGTAATTTTAGAATTTGGATTTGCAATTAGATTTTGAATTTGGAAACTTGGTTCAAATTTTTGGATTCAGCAATTTAATTTTAAGATTGTTCAAATTTTAAGAAATAATTCTTAATTTTCCGAATTTGAATTTTCAAATATGCAAATTGGATGGGAAAGGTTTTATATTGGTTTCAATTTCTATTCCTGGTTTTGAATCTCCGGATTTCAAAATTTATAGATTTGAATTCAAGACTTCCAAGGGAATTTGGATTTTCTAAATTTTAATTTTCAATCTTGGTTCTTGATTCCAAGGCTTTGATTTTTATTAATCGAGTTTTTGGCAAGAATCCAAATTAAGAAATTCAAATAATGCCAAAAAAAATTTGAGATACACTGGAAAACAATTAAAATATTTTTATAATTTTTGAAATTACACTAGTTCCCTTTTTGGGATGTTACAGATCCTACCCCCCTTAAAATGAATCTCGCCCTGAGATTCGGGTTGAGTAGAAAGAAGGAGGTAAGGACAAGCTAACTAGTAATAGATTCCAGGGTATTGCTTGATACTATGCCCTTTCCTTGAAGTCATCAAAAGAGTGGATATCCAAACAAAAGCAGGTCAACACTTGAGGGAAACGCCACACAGAAGAGACCTTGCTCTTTTAGATAGATTGCAACTGGCTTCACTTCATCACTTAATATTCTGGAGCTTACTGTTCTTTAACGCTGGTTGCAAACTTCCCTTTATGCTGGAGTGATAACAAGGCCTTACATTGAGGTGCTTTGGTGCTTCCGGTTGATTCTGGCTACCCCCCTTAAAATGACGGGTGACCGATACTAATTGCTCTTGTCAGCTTCAATCATGACGAGTCTGATGGTGGCTTGAAGGCTCAGTCTTTGCATCTCGGCTGCTTTGGTCAACAACAGGTTCATGAAGCAGTCTTGGGGCAATAATCTTGTCCTTCACAGAGAAAACATGTGACCCTGCTCATTGGGCATTTTCCAGGCTGATGGTCTATGGTCTTCATCACAGTTGGGGTAGCTTGCAATGCATTGGTCTGCCTGATGTCCTTTTTCTCCACAGCGTGTACATGCCATTAGGTTCTTGAGACAGCCTTCTGGTAGATGGTGTTCCTTGCAGTAAGGACAGTAATAAGGAACTGGCCAATTGTAGCTATAGTGTCTTGTTTGTCCACAGGCAAAACATGTAACCTGTCGTAGTGGAGGGCATGATTGGGCGTCATGTCCTATCTTGATGCATTTAATGCATGCAGTAGTTGGCAAAGCTTCTGGACCAGGTAGTCGAACTTTGACACGGGTAGTTCGTTCCTTGATGGGGTACTTGAAGTTGATGTTTTTTCTGTGCTGAAGCTAAGGTTGGTGGTGACGGCATCCTAGGCTAATCCTTCTAGATTCCATTGGGGACATCCGATCATGCAGCGTCCTTTATTGTCGCAAAGGGAATAAGCACCCTTACAGTTCCTTTTCTCAGGGCATCTACGAACGTTATGTCCCTTCCATCCGCAATAAAAGCAGATGGTATCCTTTTGGGGTCCACCTGATGTAGTGGTACAGGTGTCCATCATGTGACGGCTCTTTCTTAGTAGTCTTTGCGGAGTGGATCTAAGTGTTGGCTTGTGCAGGTGGTGAGGATTGAAGTGAGTAGAAACTGCTGGCTCCCCTTTCTTATTTCTAGCCTTGTTTTTGGCCATTGACACTGTCTTGATGATGACTGGAACAGTGAGTCTACGGTGAGATGGAGACTTGAGTCTTGGTCCTTTCGTAGGCTAAGGCCTCCTAGTTGTTGTCCTTTTCAAAGATGTTGCCTATTTCAACCTTAGAGCTTTGAGTGTCTTGACTTGGCTATCTGCTACTTCTTGCCTGTAGACCTGATGAGGTTTTTAGCAATAAAGGTGAGGGGGAAATAGCATAAGACGTGCAAAGAATCACAAAGATGAGATACTCTAACCCATTCTAAGGAGAGCACACCCATGAAGCTAGGGCGGCACACAAAACACATAGAACGACCAAACTTTTGAAAACAAACCTTTCCTGTGACTACGAAATACAATGCCCGAGGGCAAGAAGGCAGTGCATTGGGCCAATAAAATGCTTTTGATCAAGAAACGCCTATGCGCGAAGACACACACAAAAAGGGGCAGGGTTCCGAACACTAGGCTTGTTGAAGCGAGGCCACCAAAGCTTAACAAACATCCTTGACGCCTTCGAGCTTAAGCCTTTGAAGTAAGGGAAAGAGAAAGGAGAAATCAAATTTCTTTTTTTGTACATAGGAGTAGAGGAAGGAAAGCATCAAGAAGTGCTTTGGCACGAAGCTCATGCTTCTTATTATTATTTTGAAAACAGAGCTTTTTAGAAAATAGTTTTTCAAGAATGCTGAGGTTGACATTTGCTTTTCCATGATAAGCCCCATCAAAAGTTTCTAAAGCAAGTAGATTCCTAAGTTTTGGTTTTGAAAGCAAGTTCTTGGGAATTAAATTTTTGTGGTTTCAAATACTGGGGCCAAGTTTCAAAGTAACTCTGAAATCAAGTCTCTTTGCAAGGAAGGTATACTATATACATTTGATATAGAATTTTATAACAAGACTAACTTTTTCTAGCATCCTCCAATGTCACAATATCAACAGACTAATTTACTCCCATAATCCTTCTGTTCATAGGCTATTAATCCAAGCCTTGTTGGTCTTGCTTATACTTGTGATTATTTAAATCTAGGCTATCTCCATTCAATATTGAGTCACAGCACTACTGTCGTCTAAAGCTCCAAATAGTGAGTGCTATCACTTATTTGATCCACAGATCATATAACTCACAAGGTATCATCCATAGCTTCATTCACCAAATCAGGGTTACCTATTCCTCATATGAATCTGAATTCCCTCCGTAAATTCACAAATCCAATTCTTGGATTCTCTATCCAACAATCACGTTCAATTATATATTTGAGCATTACTCCAATATCTTTACTTTTAAATCCACCCGTAACATTTGTAGTATCTAATCTTTTCTATCACTGATGCACCCTCATAATCAGTTTATCAAGTAATCAGTCTTACTACCTGAAATTTTCTTCCAAAAGACTTCATTGTCATAGACGTCCACCGGGAATAATGTTATTACTCATATCTATAAATCAATAGTTACTATAACTTCTTCATGTATATTTTTGTTTTAGTTTTACATGAGGATTAATGTATTAATCTCAATTGGCATATAATTAACCAATGTTAAGTTTTTAATTTAATTGCATAAACATATTCGTTATGAATTCACAAGTAATTTCTTATTCCTATTATTATTCACAATTTATTATTTATTTTTTTGTATGCATGAATATTTCTCACACAAGAATTGATCATTTAGCCAAAAGGGTGAAATATTTTGCAATTTACCTGGTTTGGGCCCACTTGACAGGAGAGAAACAGAGGAGGGAGTGGTCTTCGGCTGAGCTGAGAATAGAGCTGGGGTAGAAGCGGAGGAAATAGGGGAGCTAGGATGGCAATAGAGCCATGCGGCATCACCAGCGGGGAACGGCCGGGGAGGCACAGCGACCGGCAAAATGGATCGCTCAGGTGACGAGGAGGCTCAGGGAGGCAGTGTCTACGGCTGGGGTGGTGCCCAGACAAGCTGGCGACGGCTCTAAGCGACCGACGGTGAGGGGGAAATGGGGCGCCCGTGGCCGAAAGAGAGAGGGATGGAGGTGGGGCGCCCATGAGCATGAGTGGGGTGCCAGGAGATCACCTGAGTGGTTGAGGTGACCGAAGGGAGGCCGAGGCGAGCTGGCGACGTGCACGGGTGGTGGTGCGGGGAGGCTCACATGGAGGGGCCACACCAGTGGGGGAGAGCATCAGCCAGCCATTGGGGAAGCTTCGGGGTGCCGAGGTGCCGCTCTCACCATGATGAATCGGCCTGGGACCGGCCAAGGAAGAGACATCGGCGAAAATGGTTGTGGTTGGCCGGAAGCGAAGATGGAAGGGCACGGCGTGCTCAGGTGACGATTCTTCGATTAACCGAGAGGAGAGGCAAAAGACGTCTGGGGGCATGCCGTGACATGGTCAATTTAGGGAGGGGATCACCGGAGAGGGGGAATGGCACGAAGTGGCGGCGGCCAATGCGAGCGCAGACTGCTCGTGCGATCTCGGTTTGAGGGAGGAGAAGGAGTAGGGAGGAGGCGAGCCCAGGGCTCCTTATAGGCGAGGAAGGGGGAGTGGTTGAGCTTCATTGAAGACAGAGTAATGCCGAGTAGCGGAGGAGCGAGGAGGAGTAATGCCGACATGGGTGCCATTGAAGATGGAGCAGAGCGCAGGGGAATGGCGCCGGGGTAGGCCAGTGGTAGGGTTGGTAGCTAGGTGTACGGAGGCGTCAATGCAGCATCAATGCGATGCGACGAAGGGGAAACCAAGGGCGGTAGTAAGGTCCTTAAGAAGGAGAGAATCATGAGTTTCCTTTAGCTTCTCATAAGAATCCTTCAAAGGGAAATTCTTTTCTCAATACCTTAAACTTTGGCTTCTCCTTCCCTAGGTACTCATTTAAGTCCTCAACCTCATGCAGGAGAGGTGAACAGTAATGTCACTTCCTTGATAGCAATGCCAACGAGTCCCCTCTTCATGGAGGACTCATCATCGTTAGAGTCAAAATACTCCTCATCAGAATTTCATTCTCTATTATGAGCTTCATTCTTTCCATCCTTTTAAAGCTTCTTGAAAAGTTTGTTTTTACGGTTGAAGTCCTTCTTCTTGGATGACCTGGCCTTGTCGTCTTTCTTGTTCAGGCAATAAGAGGCAATGTGCGCTTCTCATCACACTCATAACAACAGATATTGTTATAGCTCTTGTTGTTAGAGGAGTGCCCTTTCTTGCTCTTGTCAAAATTTTCCTCTGGTTTGAGCATTTCTTCATGAACTTCATTCTCCTCACAAGGAGAGTGAGTTGTTCCTCGGAGTCATCTTCTTCATCTTGCGACTCATCACTTGATATCGCTTTAGTTTTGAAAGCGGTAATCTTCTTTGTGGAGGAGGGATTGTTCTATAAGCTCCTTCTTGTCCCTTTTATACAACTCATTAGTTATGAGTTTGCCTAAAAGGCCTGTTGGTGTCATCCTCAGCAACTCGGGTGAGTTGAGGAATAGAGTCACCAATGTCTTATATTCTCCGGTAGAGCCCTAAGCATCTTGCAAACAATATCAACATCGTTTACTGAAGTGCCTAGGCCCTTGAGCTCATTTATAATATTGTTGAGTTGAAAATACATTTCATTAATATCCTCATGAGGCAACATTATAAATGTCTTATATTTAATCCAAAGCCTACATAATTTGGCTTCTTTGACCGTGGATATGCCATCATGAATTTCTGAGATCATGGTCCATATCTCATGAGCAGTTTCCAAATTGCTCACTTGACTAAACTCATTCGCGTTCAAAGTGCCAAAAAGAGTGTTCACCGCTTGAGCATTGAGATGGGAGTTTCACTCCTCAAGATCCATGGGGTGTGTGGGATCAAGTGGCATAATGAAACCCTCATTCATAATTCTTCATATTGTTGGGCTCGTGGCCTTTAAATAAATTAACATTCTAATTTTCCATTATGCATAATTTGATCCATAAAAGAGAGGTGTCTTACCTATTGATATACCATTATTAGCCATCCTTTCTCTCTTAGATGGTTAAGCCTAAAATAATGAGACCAAGCTCTGATACCACTTGAAGGATCAAGGATGACCGACTAGAGGGGGGTGAATAGGACGTTTCTAAAATTCTTGTGCTCTAATTAACAATTTCAACAAGTATGGTCTAATTAAGGATTTCTAGCACAAGTCAAGAGCTAAATTCTAGGTTTCACTAGGTCACCCCAAGGCTATGTCAAAACTAAATACAATTCTAGCTAAGAAATTCTATACAAGTAAATAGTTAGAAATATAAATGCGAAAATAGTAAAGACAAGAGAGAAAACAGCAATGAAGACGATCTATATTTTTCCCGTGGTATCAAAGACTTGCCAGCCTTCACTAGTCCATGTTGAGGTAAGCCCAAACGGATTGGATTGGCTTCACGAATTAAGCCTAATGAACCTCAATTCCACTAGAGTTGCTCCTTCTCCACTTCAGAGATGGCGAACACCAAACCACTCACAATGATGTCGGACCTCTTCACAACCTTCTTAATTAGATCACCGCACAATCTTCCTCCAAGCCATATAGGTGCCAGCAAATATCAAGAGTAATAAACCATACCCCTTGCTTAAAGGTTATCAAGTGCCAAAGAGATCAACGAATGATGAAAATACACTTCAATGCTCTCAACTACCTCAAAATGTGAAATATGAGCACATGAGTAGTAGAGAGTGCACCAATGACTCTAATGTATTCAATGAGGTCAACGGTTATGAGCTTGGTGCTGATGAGGTGGTATTTATAGCCTTCAACCACAAATTCGACCGTTAGAGCAAAATCCCCAAATTAAGCAAGTGCGGTACTACCATCATGTATCAGCCAATTCTACTGTACCTAGGGTTTGCCAATTATACATAGGTCTTTTAATGCTTCTGAACTAGTTGTTACAGTATGGTGCAGTACTACCACACTCGCACGATCTGGTACAACCACACAGCGGTACTACCACTTGGCTCAACCGGTACTACCGATTTCTAAGGGAGAAAAGTTCTCAAAAATATGCACTCTAGAAATAACGTACTGTCAACTAGGGATCAGTCCTACCGTGCTACGGCACTACCACACATCAGGTGCGGTCACATGTTAGTCCCTTAACACACTATTGTCCCTTAACACACATCAGGTGGAGGGCTCAGCGGCATGGCTTCGGCCCGTGAAGCCCTTCACCATGAGAGGCTCCTGTTGTAGGGGTGGCCTCCACCTAAGCCCAGTAGGCCTGTTAGAAGGCTATAAGGCGCAAAACGGGACATGTATAATGACTTAAGTACCCCCAAGGGGGATACTCAAATGTAAGGGTACTATTGTAAGAGCACTCCCCAAGAGGGTATATGAGTACAATATCAGCCGTGAGGGAAGGGCGAAGCCATTTTTACTCACCCAACCCTCCACTACCATACTCTCTATCTCTGTTTGGTCTGTAACCACAACAGTTGGCGCCGTCCGCGGGGAGGACAAGAGCAAGCCTCCAGATCCGAAGGAGGATGGCACCAAAGAAAGCTTCACCATCGGCGGCAAGGAAGAAGAAGGCGGAAGTGGCGAAATCTCGTGTCAATACCAGGGCTTCGGTTTTAGTAGCTGCAGGTACGGGTGGCGATGCAGGTGTGACGACTGTGAGCACCGGCGTTCACGGCGCGACGCCCAACCCCGCCACCGCCGCGATGAACAACCCTGCCACCAGCGACACGACGCCCAACCCCGCCACTGCCGCGACAAACAACCCCGCCACCGTCGCGACGAACAACCCCGCCACCAGCGACACAACGCCCGACCCCGCCACTGTCGCCGCGCCGCCAGACCCCACCGCCGCTGCCCCGACGACCAACCCTGGCGGTGGCAACCCAGGCACGTCCACTTTCCCACCCGGCGCAAGAGCGGTGATGTAACAGCCCAGTTGTTTATTTTAAAAATTTCAGTAAAAAAATTAAAAATTAATTAATTTAATTTAAAATAAAAATAAAGTGTTCTTTGGTTGCCTAAATTTTGGAGATTTTATTTGTCTGTTTTTCAGCTTTGGAAAAAGGCTTTTGCAAAAAGTAATTTAACTAAAAACATAAAATTACTATTAAATAAAAGGATATTTTGAATTTTCATAAAAATATCATTTCAAATTAAGTATTTAAAAGCATTTGGCTTTTATTTGGTTTTTCTGTGTTTTTCTGGAATTTAAAATCAATTTTCAAAGTTAAAAAGTATTTTATAAAATTATTAAATGGAAATCTGAAATTACAAATATTTTTCCTAAGTCTAAAATGCTTCCAGGAATATTCTATAATTTTTCTGGAATTTTTAGACTTTAAATATTATTTTTCTAAGTATTTGCAAAGCTTCTAGTATTTTCTGAAATTTTATTCCGAAAATAAAAATCAAATTCATCCAAGCCCGCCACGTGTCGCTCTCAGATTGAATCACTCTCTCTCCACGATTTAATCCTAGCCACACATGATCACTTACCCCTTCATAAATCCAAGAGCCATGAAACACTCACTTGCCATGTGTCAACAATCTGACGGCCCGTACCCCTTCATTCTCCTCTCTCTCTCTATGACACATGGGACCCACTTGTCATATGTTTCTTCTTCCTCCCCTTCTTCCTCCTCTAGTCTTCTCTCTCTTCCACCATTGATGCCGAATAAAAGCTTCAATTCCCGGCCGTTTCCTCCGCTTAACTCCCGATTAATGCATGGAAATGAATGCCCTAATCACCCCCATGGATCGGCCGGCCGCCTCCTCCCTTTAATCCCCCTCTAAAGCCGCGGCCGTTTCTTCTCCCACCTCCTATAAAATCCCTCCCCATGCCCGGCTCCTTCTCCTATTCGGCCTCTCCCACCCCGCCGCCCTTCCCCTCCCATTCGGCCGCCACCTCGCCGCACTTTGCAGCCGCCTCCCGCCCCGCCTCCCGCCGCCGCCCAAACCCCACGGCCGGCCGCCTCCTCCTTGCGCCGCCGCCGGCCACCCCGAGTCCCGCCGCCGCCACCGGTGAGTGCGCCGCCGCCCCACCTCTCCCCGCCGCCGCTCGCCGCCCCGCCTCCGGCCGCCGGCCGTGCGCCTCCCGTGCCGCCCGTGCGCGCCGCCCGCGTGGCCGGCCTCGCCCGCGTGGTCGCCCGCGTGGCCTCCACGTCACGCCCGCATGGCGCCATGTGGCCGGTGTGCCATGTCGGCGAACCCCGTGGTCCGCGGACTTGGTCCACGGTAGACCGGGCCCACTGGTCATTCAAATCATTTTTCCCGCTCGGAAAATTCGAAATTTGCTGATGTCATAAATAGCATTTTTCAATACAAAAATAATTCCCGAAACCAGCCTTTTCCTTTTTCCCTCCTGTTAATCTTCCGAAAGCCATAATTTTCTCATCTTAACTCCGATTTAACCCGTTCGAATTTCTAAATTCTTCTAAAATCATAAACTTCCCAAATCTAGATTCTTCTAAATTCTTCCGATTTAACCTGTTCGAATCTTCTAAATTCTTCTAAATTCTTCCGATTTAACCCGTTCGAATCTTCTAAATTCTTTTTGAATTTTTGAATTTTATTTGAATTTTTATTTGAATTTATTTGTTTGGTTCTTCGCGCGTAGATTTCGACGAATTCGGAGAGATCGACGCCGACGATTCGCACCAGGTCTTCGAGCAAGGCAAGTTACACCTTTGATCATGTTGAACCTAATATTTTAAATTAATTATATTGTTTTTAAATTATTATTGCATGCGTACTTTTATTCAAATTAGTTCAAATGTGCTTAAAACTTTAGTTACACCCAATTTCCTTTGTGTGGCCAATCTTGATATTGAACGATTATACCTTGTCAACCCTAGATAAAACCTAGTTAGTACAATAGCACTAACTAGAAATTTTGTAGAAATGCTTAGCCATGCTTATAATACTTATGGTTTGGGATGATCTTTCACATAAAATGACGAACTTTAAAACTGTACTCTTGACTTTGGTGAGTCAAGGAGTGTTATGAAATATTTTGGAAACAAAATATAAAACTGGTTTAGACTTAGGCAATTGGTTAGATTGGTGGGTGCAGGCATGCCCTGTTGGTTGGAGCCGCAGTGGTTGATTGTCGTGCACAAGGGGTTTGTGGTTAGGCCTAAGTCAAGTTAAGGACCGGTCTGTGAGCTAGCTACTATTGCAAAGCCCTATCGTACTACCACAAGGCTGGTATGGGACAGCCCTGGCTGAATAATTTGCGGGTCCCAACCTGAGCCATTTCGTAGGTTGAAAGTGAGCGTGGCGTAGGCCATGTGAAGTCTCACTCGGCTCAAGAGGGGGTCCCGGTCTGGTGGATTCCTTACTGGGGTGAAACCTTAGAGTTGGCTTGGCCAGGTTGACGGCTTTGCATTGTAAAGGCCTTGTCACGACTCCTAACCGCACACCTAAGGAAGTGTGTAATCTAGTGGTAAAACGGGATGATCGTGTCTTGTGGGTAAAGCTGTACAACCTCTGCAGAGTGTATAACCTATCCTGGATAGCCGTGCCCACGGTTATGGGCAAGCTGAGTGAAGTTTTTCATGGATTAGACTTTGGTTTTCAAAATGGTTTGTGAAAACCTTGTGGATGGATGGAATCCACGAGAGATGAAAACCTTGCGAATGGATGGAATCCGTGAGAGATTGAAATCTGGTGAATGGATGGAATTCATCAGAGTTGCGCAGTGAAAGCGTGTGGATGGATGGAATCCATACGTGAGCTTTTGGAAAAGATGGTCCGGGTGGGATGCCCGTGAATAGGTTAGTGTTTGATTGGAGCCTGCACTAACGATATTATTTTGTTAAAATCTTGTTTCTATTTATCGTATCAAATTCAGCTTTTGCACTTACTTATGATATTTACTTCAATGTCGCCTTTTATGCAAATAAACCATATTATGCCTTCCTTTGATATTCCATATGCATGCATCTATTCTGTTAAACCTCCTGGTGTAACTTGTGGAGTACTTTTTGTACTCATGTTGCTATATCTAACTCTTTTCAGAGGAAGCCTTCGACGATTTCGGTGAGGATTGCAACTAGGCCACGTCTTACAGTCATTCGCCTTGTGGGAAGGCTGGATGGGCTGCTACTTTATGTATTTCTTCCGCTGTCTTCTTTTGCTATTATTGTAAACTTTGGCCATCAGGCTCATATTAGCTAAATAAAGTTTGTCATTACGCATGATAATAGTCTTTGTGATACTGTGTGCACTAGCTTTTCCTGGGATAGTGCGATTAACACAGAGGGTTCTGGAGTTGTTGCTCCGGGTCCCGACAGGTGAGCGGTCCCGGCGATGACGTGGGCCTCGTCACCAGCTCCAGGGTCCTCCAGGACAACACGGCGGGCAGCCTGGGTGCGCAGGCCGTGGTCACCGCCGTGCCGATCGCGCTGCCGGGCGCACCGACGGCCCTAGCCACGTCCGCGGTGGAGACCGCCCTGTTGGCGGCCCTCAGCGCATTTTAGCGAGAGCTGACGGACCTCCGCGAAGCTGTGCGAGACATGCAAGAGGCCTGGAGCCAACATGCCCCCTCGGCGGTAACATCGGAACTCGCTCCGGAGAGGGCGGATAGCCGCGACGCCCCTACGTCTAGTCGCGTCCCATTACGGCGCATAGACCCGGAGTCCCCGCTCTCCGCGGGCCTACAGAAGGCGGCATGGCCAGAGGACTTCAAGTTCCTGAGCATCATTGCGGCGTACAAGGGTGACTCCGACCCGCGAGAATTTGTGCGCGTGTATGAGACCGCTATCGAAGCCGCTGGCGAAGACGACACCACGAAGGCCAAGGGACTTCCCCTCGCGCTACAAGGGGTAGCGCTCTTGTGGTTCTTCACCCTCGAGCCGCAGTCCATCTACACGTGGGAGCAGATCCGCGATCGACTCTATAATAACTTCCAGGGAAACTACATCGAGCGTGTCGATGCGGACCAGCTCTTCGCAGTCAAGCAAAAACCCGAGGAGGGGCTCCGGACTTACTTCAAACGCTTCGCCAAGGTACGCTGCCAAGTCAGGGACGTTAACGAGGCAGCCATCATCAATGCAGCGATACAAGGTCTCCGCCCGGGACCGCTCGCTGAGTATAACGCGCGGAAGCCACTCAAGTCGGTGGCAAAGCTCTTCGACAAAATGGAAGCGTACGCCTGGGCCGAGGAGGACGCGCGGAGGCGCAGCGGCGACAACTCCGATGCCGGTCAAGCGGAGTTGTCGCCGCATAGGAGGAGCATAAGAGGCAACCCGAGGACAAAACACAAGCAAGCATCCGCGGGCGACACTCGTGAGCGCGTCGACAACGGGGTGCACCAAAACTCGCCAAACGACAGGCGCAAGCCCCGGCGTAACCGGCGAAGACCCCAAAAGGCTTGCCACGTCCTCGCTGCGCAAGGCGTTCCCCGGGAAACCGCTTTAGCCCCGCGCACCGGAGGGGGACGTGAAGGAAGCCGCGATGAGAAGCCGCATGCGGAGCAGGAAATCCTAGAATACGGCAGATGGTGCGAGGTGCATGGCTACGGGGGCCATTTCACGCGGACATGCACCAAAATCGCGGCGTTGCGGCAAGCGATGGCCCACGTATGGGCCTCGGAGACATTGACCCCCGCAGTAGACCACGTACAATGTACGCAAGGCAGTCCCTCGCGCGCTGGGTCCCCCGGAGAGACCCAGTGCTGTGGTATTAACGTCATCACTGGAGGCTCTCCGTCGAGCACTTTCCCAGCACAGCTACCTCTGGGGACGTCCCATCGCAGCATCACCTTCACGTCAGCCGATGCCTAGGGCGTGGAATTCCCCCACCAAGATCCCTTGGTCATCCAGGCCGACATCGCAAGTTGCAACGTCAGGCGTATCCTCATTGACGGAGGGAGCTCTGCAAACATCTTGTTCGCAGAGGCCCTTGATCGCATGGGAGTACCTCGGAGTTTACTAAAAGCTTCGGAAGCCCCCCTCCAGGGCCTCGGAGGGCAGCCACTGAAGGCTTTGGGTCAGGTGCGCCTCCAAGTCTCCTTGTACCAGGCCGACAACGCCAGGACTGAAGATATCGTCTTCGACGTCGTGGACGTCCCGTATCCATATAATGCCATACTGGGCCAGCCGGCCATCAACTCCTTCGAGGCGGTCCCACACTACGCCTTCCTATGCATGAAGCTCCCGGGCCGGCGGGGCGTCATCACCGTCTTCGGTGATCAGGATATGGCTAGGAGCATCGAAACCGAAGCTGGAAGCCTGCACCGTAAGGTGCACGTCCTCGCCGACAAGTACTAGGTGGACACACCATCCGCCCCAGGATGGACACCTAAGCCCCACCCGGAGGGCGGAGTGAAGAGAGTGCCACTCCAGGTGGAGGGGCAACTCATATCCACAAGCGAGGGCCTCCCTCCGGACGTAGAGCAAGACTTGCTCCGAGTTCTTCGGGCCAACATAGATGTCTTCGCATGGTCCCCGGAGGATATCAAAGGTGTGGACCGCGCCCTCATCGAACATAACCTGGCGATCCGCCCTGACGCCAAGCCAGTCAAGCAGAAACTTCGCCGTATGTCCATGGACCGGCAGCAAGCGGCTAAGGTGGAGGTGGCGAAGCTCCTTCGGGCGGGGCTTATCCGCGAGGTCCAGCATCCGGACTGGCTCGCCAATCCGGTGTTGGTCAAAAAGGCTAGCGGCGCCTGGCGCATGTGCATCGACTTTACCGCCCTCAACAAGGCATGCCCGAAAGACGACTACCCTCTGCCGCGCATAGATCAACTGGTCGACGCCACCGCATGATGCGAGCTCATGAGCTTCTTGGATGCCTACTCCGGCTACCATCATGTCTACATGGCCAAGGATGAGGAGGATAAAACCAGCTTCATCACGCCGGTTGGGACCTTTTGCTTCGTCAGGATGCCCTTCGGCTTGAAGAACGCGGGCGCAACCTTCACTCGCCTTGTCGCGCTGGCCCTAGCCGCTCAGCTAGGGAGGAACGTGGAGGCCTACGTGGATGACGTGGTAATAAAAACCAGGCAGCTCGCCTCCCACAGTCGGGATCTTCAGGAGACCTTCGACAACCTCAGGAAGGCGGGCATCAAGCTCAATCTGGACAAATGTGTTTCCGGCGTGCAGGCGAGCAAGCTCTTGGGCTTCCTCGTATCCGGGCGAGGCATTCAAGCGAACCCCGACAAAGTCGACGCTATCCTGAGCATGGAACCGCCCAAGACGACGAGGGAGGTCCAGAGGCTGGCAGGCCGCGCCCTGAGTCGTTTCCTTTCCAGGGCAGCGGAGCGGGGCTTGCCATTTTTCAAGACTCTCCGCGGTTGCGACGGGTTTCATTGGGACGACGACTGCGCCAAGGCCTTCGACGACCTCAAAAAATACCTCGCAGCCCTTCCCACACTGGTGGCCCTAGCGCCAGAGGCTCCCCTCCTACTCTACCTCGCCGCCTCGACAACGGCGGTCAGCGCCGTCCTCGTCCTCGAAGAGGGCACTCTCCAGCGACCAGTGTACTTTGTCTCCGAAGCCCTTCAGGGCGCCAAGACGCGGTATACGGAGCTCGAGAAGCTTGCTTATACGCTGGTCATGGCCTCAAGAAAGCTCCGGCATTACTTCCTGGTACACCCGATAACGGTGCCATCCTCGTTTTCTCTGGCGGAGATGCTGCACAATAAGGAGTCCACGGGGCGAATTGGCAAATGGGCGGCCGAGCTTGCTCCATTCTCCCTCACATATGCCTCCCGAACGGCGATCAAGTCTCAAGTTCTGGCGGACTTCCTTGCAGAATGGACCCCTCCAGCTCAGCCGGTCCCCCAGTCCGAAGACCCGATGTGGATGCTCAACACCGACGGAGCTTACGGCGTCGCGGGCGCAGGGGTCGGCGCAGTTATTACCACACCTGAGGGGCAGCGCCTGTCGTACTCGGCGCGCCTAGCATTTCCTGCTACGAACAACACGTCCGAGTACGAGGCGTTGCTCTTCGGCCTCAGAAAGCTCAAAGCGATGGGAGCGAGGCGAGTTCTCGTCCGCACTGATTCACGGCTAGTGGCGAGCCATGTGGACAAGTCATATCAGGCCAAGGACCCGGAGCTAGCTAAGTACCTAGCAGCCGTTCGAGCGAGGGAACGGCACTTTTTGGGTGTCACGGTGAAGGCCATCCCTCGGGCAGACAACGAGCAAGCCGATATCCTCGCCAAGGCTACCAGTCAGCAGCTCCCAACTCCTGGGGGGCATTTTACGAGGTCCTGCCAGCGGCAGCCATCGCGTAGGATAACCGCGATGCGGCCCTCGTCCACCAAATCACCCAGCAGGGTGACTGGCGGGAACTCCTTTTCGCTTTTCTGCAGGGCATCGCGGAACCGGATGACCCCACCGAGCTCCGGCGTTTACAGCACCGCGCTAGGTCCTTCCAGGTGCTCGACGGGGTGCTCTACAAAAAGGGAGTCTACGCGCCGCTCCTGCGGTGCCTCCCGCGCGAAGAAGGAAAGCGCCTCCTCATAGAAATTCATGCGGGGCTCTGCGGCTCGCATCTTCAACCAAGATCTCTAGTGGGCAAGGCATTCAGGCAGGGTTTTTATTGGCCAACAGCTGTCGCGGACGCCCAGGATCTCATGCACCGTTGTCAAGGTTGTCAGTAGATGGGAAGGGCCATCCGCAAGCCCACGACAAGCCTCCATCCCATACCCCCGGTATGGCCGCTGGCGCGGTGGGGCATCGACGTCGTGGGACCGCTTCCGAGGGCCCCAGGTGACCAGCGGTTCGTAGCGGTCACTCTGAAGTACTTCTCCAGGTGGCCGGAGGCGGTAGCACTGGCCAAGATTACCTCGGCAGCTATGCAACGCTTCCTCTGGCAGAACAACGGTCTGCAATTCGACGCAGCCCCATTCAAAGAATTATGCGACAACGTGGGCATCACACTCCGGTTCGCCTCGGTTGGACACCCACAGTCCAACGGTGCGGTGGAGCGGGCGAACGGTGCTATCTCTGCCGCGATCAAGAAGTGCCTTGTCGGGCTACCAAAGGGGAAGTGGCCGGGCGAGCTCCACAGCGTCCTCTAGTCCCTTCGTACAACGGTCACACGCCCAACGGGGTTCATGTCATTCAAGCTCCTCTTTGGTGACGAGGCGGTCACACCTGAAGAAATAAAGGCTGGCTCGCGAAGGGTCCTCGTCCAAGCACCAGACGAGGAGCGCCAATTGTCCATGGACCTCCTTGATGGAGACCGGGCAAGCGCGACACAGCACGTCATAAAGTACGCACGACAGATGGTGCGCGGTCGGGATCGTTCACTGTACCCACGCGAATTCAGACCAGGAGACCTCGTCCTTAAGATGGCACTCCATGCGGAGACGGTAGGTAAGCTCGAATCCAAGTGGGAAGGCCCGTACATCGTCGCGAAGGGAGCATACCGCTTAGCCACTTTGGATGGGCAGACGTTCCGCCACACGTGGAATGCAGACAGACTGCGGTGGTATTACGCCTAAGCCGAGTATGCAAGTGCAAGGACCTTCCACGGCTTCGGGGGGCGCCCCACCACGCTCCTGCGCGAACCGCCCTGGCACTAGAGGCTCCAGACGCATGCAGCTTCACCAACGGGCAATGACGGCTGAGGTCGTCTCCACCTTTAAGCGGCCAGCGGTTAGTGCCTCACCTCTTGTAACCGCTCACCCGCGTAAACGGGAATTTAATAAAGTGCACCGTTCACACAAAATTTTCTCGTTTCATACCAAAAGCGCGCAAAGGGTTACCTTCGTGTGCACTATACATGAGCATGAATAAAGACGCGTGGGGGGACGCCTCCGCGCGCAGTCTCCAGACTCTAAATAAGACGTAGCATCGAGGTCCGCCTCCGCACGCACTCTACGGAGTATAAATAAGATGTAGCGTCGAGGTTCGCCTCCACACGCAATTTCACCGCCCGCAACATGCGGAGGTTCGCCTCTGCGCGCAGTCTCTGGTCTCTAAATAAGACGTAGCGTCGAGGTCCGCCTCCGCACACACTCTACGGAGTATAAATAAGACGTAGCGTCGAGGTTCACCTCCGCACGCAATTTCACCACCCGCAACGCGCGGAGGTTCGCCTCCGCGCGCAGTCTCTGGACTCTAAATAAGACGTAGCGTCGAGGTCCACCTCCGCACACACTCTACGGAGTATAAATAAGACGTAGCATCGAGGTTCGCCTCTGCACACAATTTCACCGCCCGCAACGCGTGGAGGTTCGCCTCCGCGCGCAGTCTCTGGACTCTAAATAAGACGTAGCATCGAGGTTCGCCTCCGCACGCACTCCACGGAGTATAAACAAGACGCAGCGGAGGGACGCCTCCGCGCGCACTCTACGGAGTCTAAATAAGACGCGGATGTTATCCCTGCGCACTCTACAGAGTATAAACAAAACGCGGATATCCCCGCGCACGTGCAGGCATTGTCCTTGTGCGTACTCCCCAGAGTATAAATAAGACGTGATCGAAGTTCCCATGCATGTAACCCACAGGAGCGATCGTGCGACTACTTCGACTAGGCGCCAGCTCCGCTGCCACCCCTTCGGAAGGTAGGGGACGGAGCGCTCGTGCGACTACTTTGACTAGGCGCCAGCTCCGCTGCCACCCCTTTGGAAGGTAGGGGACGGAGCGCTCGCGCGACTACTTCGACTAGGCACCAGCTCCGCTGCCACCCCTTCGGAAGGTAGGGGACGGAGCGCTCGCGCGACTACTTCGACTAGGCGCCAGCTCCGCTGCCACCCCTTCGGAAGGTAGGGGATGGAGCGCTCGTGCGACTACTTCGCCTAGGCGCCGGCTCTGCTGCCACCCGTTCGGAAGGTAGGGGACGGAGCGCTCGCGCGACTACTTCCAAAGTTCGGGGTCCGCGGCGCAAGACTGCTCGCTACTATCAGCATGAGGGGCGAAGTCAAGCCTAAGGACCTGCACCTTACATGACACCCCAGCTCACAGCATACTACATAACAAAGAGCACAGGAGAGTTGTCGCTTAGCTCGTATAAGACAGGAGTTGCATTGCAGTAGCAGACATACACATGACGTGTTGCGCACTCAAACCCGACACTATTCCTATGAGTCCGTGCCATCCTCACCGCGACGAGCGCCCGCACCGCCTTCGCCGCGCCGAGGAACCTCTTCGAGCCAGCGGAGCACATCCCCCTCGTCGTGCAGCGTCCGCCGCAAAGCAACCGTCGCAGCATCCTCCCCGATGTAATTCCAAATCCGATTGTGAAAATTTCGGATGGCGGGCTGGGCAGCGCGAACCGCATTAAATCTTGACGGTTATGGGTGGCGTCCTCCACGTGCACGGAAAGCTCTCGGAGGGCCTACTCCAAAGACTCCATCGCCCCCCACGCGAAGGCAGATGCGTTGTCCCAGGATAAGGCCTTCTCTGCAAGGGAAGCAGTAAGCTGCTCCTTCTCTGCATCTAGCGTGGAGATTCGTTGTAGAAGGGCGGTCCGCTCCTCCGTCGCGACGCACTGAGCTTCCTCCATCGCGCGTTGTGCGGCTAGCGCCGCGCTCTTCACGTTCGCGCCTACCAACTGCACGTCGGAGATAGCCTCGTCACGTTCCGCCATCAGCACCCGAATGCGCTTGTCCTTGACGGTGTGGGCATCGTCGGCGGCACGCAGCTCGTCCTCCAGCGCCCTCCGTTCGCGCGCGTGAGTCTCCTCGAGGGCTTTGCTGATCGCAAGCGTCTACACGGGCGCAAGAACAAGGGTTACCCATCAGATAAGCAAAAGACATGCAACGTGAGCAGGGATCGTTACCCTCATCTCCGAGGCACCCAGCGCGAGCGCCAAAAGGTCGCCCCCGCAGGACTGCAGCGCCTGCCGATCTAGCTGGCCGTCAGCGTACTCCACCACCTCGCTCAAGGCGCGAAGCGTCTCCCACCGAGGAACGAAGTCGGAGGCGCCAAGCCCTAGAGCCCCCGCCCCAGCGCCTTCGGCAACCGTTGGGGCACACACAGTCCCCTGCTCAACTAGGCCAGAGACCTCGCGAGCACCCCCATTGCTTGATTCTTGTCCTCGTCTGGGAGACCTTGTCTCGCCTGATGTCGACGGAATAAGCGAGCAAATCGGAGAGAGTTTCGTGAAGTCGCGGGAGGAAAACGAACCACACCTACCTCCAGTACCCTCTACCGCGGTACTTCGCCGAGCCTCCACCTGGGTCATGATCACCTCCCTGGCCTAAGGAGCAGCAACCCTCTCGACTTCAGCAACATCTTTGCTGGGTGCCAGGACCTCGGTCACTGGGCCTGCCACGCTAAATCGGCCCCTCGAAGGTGGCGGTGACTGCACCCGAGGGCGTTTCGCCCTCGGAGATGCAGGCGACGCTTCCGTGGTTGCCTTAGTAGCCGCGGTAGCTGTCATCAACGACAAGGCCGCGGTCGCCGCTGGAGGCGACGAGGCATCGTCTTCAAGAACAACGAGGCTGGGGCCCGCAGCCTCGCCGCCATGTAAGGCCTCGTCGGGGATAGTGTGCTTCTCCAAACTGGTCGGTTCGAGCTCGACCGGTGGCACGTCCGGTGGGCTGAAGACAATAGTCTCCGATCGGATCTCGCATCGAGAGGACTGCGCCACCACCGTCGCGCCGCTCGGCGGTTCCACAGGCACCGGGAGTTCTGGAACGGGAATTCCCTTAACCTCGCATACCCGGTTAATCCACCCTTGCTTTGCCAAGGAAGATGTGGACTCACGGGCCTTGTGCTCTTCCACCGTGTACGGCCCAAGAACCGCAACCACCGCGCGCTCCGCATCTTCTAACCGGCGCACTACACGCGAGAGCGGAATGTCATGCGTAAGGGTTTGCGACCACCAAGGCGGTGTGTGGCCTATGGCAGTGATACTTACAGGGCGCGGAGGGCTTATGGAGCGAAGATACCCCCGGGTGGATGCCATCCTTCCGATCGGGCCCCCGCCGCTCGTACTTCCAGTTACAAGAAAGCGGAGATATCCCGTACATGGTGAACTCCTCGGCGAGGTCACGCATGTTGAACCGGAGGGTGATGCCAACAAGTCTTCGCGCCTGTTGTTCGTCGCCGGACCGGGGCCTCACATCCGGACAGCGGTTGAATGATATCGGCTCCCCCCGGCTTCGAAGACCGCTCGTGCTCGTCACAAGCTGGTAGAACCACCACCGTGTCCAACCAGACTCCCACTTTCCCCGCATAGCCAACGCGGGGAACAAGTGCGCGCAGTCCGTCCTCAACACGAAGTTCACGCTGCCAAAGTTCGAGTACGCTTCCCCTTCCATTTTCCTCGGCTGGCACCATGCGTCGTGCAGGATGGCGAACAAATCGGCGCTGGGATGGGTACCTTCTGTTCGCATCACCCAAGTGAAGATGGCCAACCGGACGATCGTGGTCGGAGTCACCTGCGCTAGCTCCAACCCATAGGCTCGCAACACTTCGCAAACAAAGAGTGTCGACGGGATTCGGAGCCCGGCATCGAAGAACGCCACGAAGACGATTGCCTCCGATTCCCCCGGGTTCGGCTCCGTCTCGTCAGGCCCAGGCAAATGAGCCCCGACACGGTCCTCCAGCTTCTTCTCCCGAAGAAGGGTTTGAAGGGTCCCCTCCGTGACGCGACTCCGCCCCAGCACACGGGAGCAGCGGCCCTTTGACTTCTTCATGGCATCCCAACGATGGTTGGTTTGCCTTTTGTCGCGTAGAACCAGGCGATACTCGGCCGGTGATGGCGTTAGGCAGCACTGGCTCGATGACGCGCTCTCGCTAAGACGGCGCGCAGGATCGTCGAGGGCGGCGCCACTGTCAGCGGGGCGGTCGTCGCGCGCAGCCATTCCTCTCTCCCCACTACGACGACGAGCACGAGTGGATGCGAAAGCAGCAACGGGGTGCGCAAGAAAACGGAAAGGAACGCGCAAGCACAAGCAAGCAGACAGCCAAGGGGAGCGTCTGCATGTCCACGGTGATGACTTATAAAGTCCCCCGTTTCCCCTGCAAGCAGAAGATCAAGCGGCAGAGTTACAGCGGTTCGGCTACCCACGATCGGGCAGCGCAACCGCCGACAGCCGTGGCAGGCGGCGGTAGGTGGGCGATCAGCGCACAATGCGCCGATGCATTCCTGCCGCGTGGCCACTTTCCCTGGGGAAGGGGCGAACGGCCGTGGTCGTAGGACCGCTGACATCCCACGACACTCCAATCACAGCCTGCCGCGTGCCCCAACCCACCCAGCGCGGAGCAGATAGAGCGGTCGTGACAGCCTGCCCCTGACAAGGGCCGACGCGATTCCGGGCGTCATTAAAGCGCACTACCAGGCCACGCAGCCACCTCCCGGGGCAACCACCCAAGCTTTACTTCGCGCCCGCAAACATCCGAGGCGCGAGGTATGTCACGCCCTGACTTCGGCCCTGTCGAGGCCTTCGACCTGCCGGATATCCTCTACCTCGAAGCCGTGCAGCTCCAAGAACGGGAGACAAGCCGGCTCTCGCCACCATCAGCACGAAGCAAAGTGTATCTAATCTGTCGAGGGTCACAGGCCGATGGGACGGAGGGGGCCAAAGGGCTCAGCGGCATGGCTTCGGCCCGTGAAGCCCTTCACCATGAGAGGCTCCTGTTGTAGGGGTGGCCCCACCTAAGCCCAGTAGGCCTGTTAGAAGGCTGTAAGGCCCAAAACGGGACATGTATAATGACTTAAGTACCCCCAAGGGGATACTCAAATGTAAGGGTACTATTGTAAGAGCACTCCCCAAGAGGGTATATGAGTACAATATCAGCCGTGAGGGAAGGGCGAAGCCATTTTTACTCACCCAACTCTCCACTACCATACTCTCTCTCTCTCTCTGTTTGGTCTGTAACCACAACAGTCATTAATTACCAACATCATTTTTAGGGGCCTACATACTTTCAACAGGTTCTGATACCACTTGTTAGATCGATGTTGGCAATTAGAGGGGAGTGAATGATTGTGGAAGCTTTTTTATTCCCCTAAGTATTCTAAATATTCACTCAAATGACTATGAGAGTCATCAAGCTCATAATACAACTCCTGTAAGAGAATTACTGAAATCTAGAATCAACAAGGGCCAACAACCAAGCTTTGCCTGTTGGTCTGGTAGTGTCACCCTTAGCATGCCGGTGTGACCTCATCAGTACTATCGCCAACTCAGGACCGGCATGACCGCTATGTAGTAGTACTGCTTGGGGAGGCCAGTACTACCACTTGCCCTAATCCTGAGGGCAAAACCCTTAGGACAAAAACCAAATTTGAGGATCTTGATCAAACCTTGTCCAATGCTACCCAAATTGGTATGGACCTAAGCAAGCATGTCAGGAACCAAATCAAATCAAGAAACACGAAGTTCTTGGACTTGGATCCATTCACTTTGGAATAATTGCTTTCTAGGTCATAAGAACACACTAAACCCTAAAAACTATATTACTTCTTGCTCATGAGGATCTAAGTCATATGACTTTCTAGATCATCTCTCACATGTTCTAGCAAGGTAATCTAGTCACAAGTTTGGGCTAGAAAGGCCATGATAACAAAATCACAAATCTTGGTCAAGACAAGGCTAAAACCAGCAAGATATTGATTCTTGTTGTAGAGTGATATTACTAGGCAAAGATTGATCTCAAGAACCTACTAACGCATCTTACACATCATGGATCATAGCAAGAACAGGAGGGGCATGAAAAGAGCCAAATTAACACAAGCAAAGGGAAAAACTCACGTAGAGAGAGATAAGAATACAAGGATTACAAGAACTTAATATATTGCATGAAGATGAATGATTCTTATAGCTTGCTGGTTACAAAGGACCATCCACAAGTTACACTCTTACTCACACCATGAAGTAGAGGAAGCACTAGCCTAAGCCTAGAAACTCTAATTCCTTGCAACCCTAGCTAGTCTCCTCTAAATAACTAAACCAGCCTCCTCGATGGGTCTAGACCCGCTAAGGATTGGGGAACTAGTCAACTCCACAATATCAGGTTTTACACTCACATACATGCTTTTCAAAGCACTTATAAGTATCGACCCACTCACACCCGAGTGTTTGATATACACAACACACACGACCCTAGCCTAACCCTAAACAACTTCCCTTGCGTCTCTAATGCCGTAGTTTTGTAGTAGGCCTTAAGTCCAATATTCGACATTTTTCCTTAATGCCCTCCATGAAGCTTCTTGGAGCCTTCCTTCGACTTCGTCTTATTTGTGTCATGCAAGCCACCATGCATGCCACGTGTAGGTTGATTACTGGCTTTCCTTCATCAACAAGTCTCCTCCATTTTTAGCTCCCTCTAGACCATGTCTCACTTGAACCAATGAAGCCAACTTGATCCAACTAGTTGCTCGAACCTCCCTTCAACCGCATCCCTTGGCTTTACCATGCGCCTTGCCTGAGCCCAACCATCTCACATGACCTCCTTGACCACTCTAGACCTCAATCCACTCTGACCTAGTCCAAGTCACCCGTTGTAGACCATAGTTGCCTCCAATGTTCCCTACACATTCAAAGACTAAGAAATCATATCTGGGCATAAGTTCTTCATAACTTGACCAACGTTGGTATAACCATGCAACATACAACACAATGAAATCATGATAGGAGTTCCATAATCATCACTTGATCAAATATCCCACAATTCAAATTTCAAAACCAACTGCCATCAGCCAGTATGACCGCACACCCCATGCCAGTCATACCGCTCTAGTAGTACCACCAACCAATCGTTGGTGCCACCACTCCTTAATCATTCTTGGTAAAAGAGGAGCTCGTATGACTGCTCACACCATACTGGTACCACTATCCCAGTAGTACCGTCATTCAAAGCCTGGTCATACCGCTCTGTTCGATAGTACTGGATCCCATCTGGTACTACTAGACTTGGACACACCCAAAATGACCCTCCCTAGAAAATAGCTATCGCTAACTGGCTCCTAGTCGCACTGCATTTGCGGTAGTACTGCAGACACCATACCGGTACTATCGCCCTGGTAGTATCATCGGCATCTGGCTGGTACTATCAAAGGCAACCTGAATTTTAGGAAATTACAACCCCTTTGCAAAACCTTAGATTCAACTCTACCCAGCTGCTAATTGTTCATCACACATTGATCTGGACCTACCCACATGATCTCTCAGTCTCAACCTGGATTTCATCATGTGTTGAATTTGGGTGTCGATTAGACATGTAAGTCTCACACGATGTAAGAAGGGGCTTCTAACTGGGTAGAACCCTTCAGCGATGAAATCTTAGTATGTAGAATCGGGTTGAGATGACATACTGTAAAGGCCTTGTCATGATCCCTCACCTCACACCAAGAGAAACGTGATAATCGCATTGCAAAACAAGATGATCATGTCTTGTGGGTAAAGTTGTGCATTTTCTGTAGAGTGAGATCTCAAACTATTCAAATAGTCAAGTCTCTAGTCATGAAAATCGCATGGTTATACCACACTTGGTAAGATTTTCTGGTTTCAAAATGGTTTAAGGAAAATTGTGTGGATGGGTGGAACTCATACTTGAAAAGCTTTGGCTCGATATGGATGGGTGGAATCCATGCTTCAGATATTGTGTAGGTGTTGGAGACCTACACTATACAATTGGCATAGATGCTGGGAACCTACACTATGTAGTTATGATATGATCAATTATGATTACTTTTAGCTATTAAAATTTTGTTTTTATTTATTACTTTATGATGTCCTTTGCAACCTACTATCGTATTTAAATGAAAATTTGCTTTGAGCAACAAACTAGGACAAAATAGTCTTCCTTTGACAAAACTAGACATGTAGCTAATAGTATTTGATGTAAGTTTTGTGGAGTATATTTTGTACTCACGGTTGCTTATTGAATACTATTAGATCAAGAGGAAGAAGATCCCTCGGTTGGCTATTCTTATGACGTGCGATTTGGTAACAACAATACCAATTACTAGGTGTTAATCTCAATCGATTGCTTGCGGGAATGAAGCAAATCACTTGAGCGGTTATCCTTCTTTTATCATTTATTTCCACTACAAATACTCTCTATATAAACTTTTGGTCAATCGACTACTTTTATGTAAAATTCAATATTATAGACTTATATACGAAAGCTTATTATTATATGTTACTTTGTCCTATTTAATCGTGTATGGATATAATGCAATGATGTACTTGTGCGTACTAGCTGCTGATCATAGGACCAGCACAGTAAACACAAGATTTGGGATTAATTCACTTACCCGAAGGGGGAAAAGCTATCACCGGTGGAAATTGTGGTGGTTCGCTTAATTCATGGAGCCGTTCCAATTCGTTTGGGTTTACCTCAATGTGGACTAGGAATGACCGACAAGTCTCTGAACACCATGGGAAAAAGAGACAGTATCAATTGTGGTTTTCTTTCTTATGCCTAACTCATACGCAATTTTTATATATATATATATATATATATATATATATATATATATATATATATATATATATATATATATATATATAATTGAATTGATTGCTTGTCACCTTAGGATTGCAAACCTTGGCATAGACCTGGGGTGTTAGTCCACTTAGGTGAAACTACATATTTTAGACGTTCATTGTGTAAAACTAATTTGATTTATGCTTCCGCATTATAAACTTGATTTTAGCCAAAGAGATTTTTAAAAGCGTCTATTCACACTGTCTCTAGTCGGCCTCCTTGACCTTTCAACCGCCTACGCCTAGAGGGCTTCCTTGGCAGCCTACTCGAAGGTGTTGTTGCCCATGGCAGGTGACAAAGAGGGAGGAGGTGGGAAGGGTGGTGGGAGAAAGAAGATGGTGCTCAGGAGCAACACCACTCTGATACTATGAAGGCAGAATAACTCACACATTGGATTGCTCATTGATCAAACATGACCATAAGTACAGGGTACAGCTGGCACATTACAAGGAAAGCCACAACCGGCCAAATAGTTATACAAACAAAATAAAGATTACATGCAAATTATTCCTAAAAAGAAGATTACA
This sequence comes from Dendrocalamus latiflorus, assembly GCA_017311315.1. Taxonomy (NCBI): domain Eukaryota; kingdom Viridiplantae; phylum Streptophyta; class Magnoliopsida; order Poales; family Poaceae; genus Dendrocalamus; species Dendrocalamus latiflorus. The sequence goes on from CM029630.1 coordinate 22,523,214, forward strand.
TGTCATTTGGAGAAGATCTTGGGGATAGTACTGTCGGTTGGACTTGATATGCATACCAAGGAAGTTGGACGCACACATTATAGGCCCTGTACTTTTCAGCTTCTAAAAGCTGCTTTTTGACTTTTCTATAGTAACTATATTTTAAATGGAATATCTTTTCAAGATAGGGTCTACTAGTTAATTGTAGTACATACTATACCGACTTCATTTATATCGGCAAAAATCGCACGTGAGTTTCTGTTACTCTGTAATATCTCACACGAACAACCTAAAAGCCGCAAGCCGCGCCAAAAGCCATAAGCTCCAGCCAAAAAGAACAAACCCATAGTCTAAATAGTTAAAGATATTGCTAGACTATGTGAATGGTCGTGATTAAAGTGATGATGAATAATTGACATTTGGTTTGTTTTGGAATTTGTGTTTGCGAAAGTTTCAGTCGATCGCAGTCAAAGGTTTTGGTTTGCTCCGAGTGGTTTCAGTCAGTTCCTAGTAGTTTTAATTGCTCCGAGTGGTTTTGGTCTGCTACGAGCGGTTTCAGTCATATACGAGTGGTTTTCATCTGCTCTGAGTGGTTTTGGTCTATTTCGAGTAGTTTCAAACCAATCCAATTGGGTCTAAGTTGCACCAGACGATTTCGAGTAGCAACAGAGTATCAGATAGTGTCTAACTAGCTTTGGCGCATCAGACAGCTTTCGAGTGCCATCGCAACATCGGACGACACCTGATTGGCATCGGAGGATCGCACGGCTGGCTTCAACCTTGAAGCGTGATGTCCTAGCTAATGTTTTCAACCACTCAGAGTCATTTACGACCACATCCAACTAGACAACAACAGACTTTGACCACTGCGGCTTTCGACCACTGCAGTACGAGCACTGCAGCATGACTACGGAAGAACGACCACATCTATTTTCAACTACACCTGGCTTCGACCATGGTAACTCAACTACGGCATTCCGACCATGGCTAACTTCGACCACGTCTGGTTTTGACCACGTTCAACTATGACCACATCTGGCTTCGACCATGTTCGACTTCGACCACGACAGAACGACCACTGAAGATAATTATAGCGACAGTACTTTTTCATGGTCGTAGACTTTACTGGTCGTACTCGATAGTCGTAGACTTTGTACTCAATAGTCATAGACTTTGTGATCGATAGTCATAGACTTTGCAGTCGATGGTTGTAGACTTCACAGACTACTATCATACTCATAGACTTCGTGGTCTATGATCTCTGTCTTCAATTTTATGATCTGTTATCGTAGACTACACGGTCGGTAGTCGAAGGCTTTGCGATCGATTGCCGTAGGCTTCATAGTCAGTACTCGTAGACTTCTTTGTCGGTACGAGTGCTTCACTTCTTGTGATCTTCGAGTACTCCGAGTTAGACTAGTAGGATGACTGGCTGGTGCTTGGTGGTCAAGTGGTCGTGGTACTCGGTAGTCGGAAGGACTTGATACTCGATGGTCGGTGATTGGTTGTCGTAGGTGTTGCAATCGGTTGTCGGAGACTTGGGGTATGTGATCGATACTCAATGTCTCTGGTTGGCAGCGATGCTGCTTATTCCTGAGTGTTTTGAGCGGAGCGATGGTATTTTCCAAGTACTTGTGGTTTTTGAGTATTACATAAGCTAGCGGTCGTAATAAGTGATCTGAGGCATATTTCTAGATAGCAATGGAGTTGTGGTCATAGACGAACTGGTTGGTATTGATGGTTGGTTAAGAGTATGGTTTGTGTGTGTGCTAATATCGGTCAAGTTGTGGAGAACTTGTGCCAGTAGAAAACATTTCTTTGGTCTTTGATGTGCAGGTGGGTGTGGAGGCGATCATGGTCAATGACAAGAAGAATGGACTAGGATGGGGGAGTCTGAGGTCTAAACGATCGAGGATGTTGGAGGCTTATGGATAGAGTCCGTAGTTTGGAAGAGGAAGAGTTTAAATAAAACTCATGTTCGGATGGGTATCAGGTCCCTTGTTTTTCGGTGGAGATAGGGTTTTGAGTCCGTGTTTAAGGTAGACATGGTTTGTAGCGTTAACCTATAAAAACAGGAGAAGTTATGGGTTAAAGTAGAGAGGTTTTTTGGGTGAGGGTTTTCGAGGAGAAAGCTTGTGTTGATTTATGAGAGCTTTCGTCGAGAAAGGTTTTAGGAGTGTTTATAAGGGCACATTGTAAATCCACAAAAATCCAGCAATAAAAATCATCTTCAGTCAATCTAGTTCATGATTCGTTGAAGATTGTTGGTATTGCAATTGGGCTGAAGTATACGACCATGTACAAGGATGATCGAAGCAGTCGAACAGTATGCTTGTTCGAGTGATCGAAAATTATCATCGACTATCAAGAGACTCCAAAAAACAGCGAAAATCATTCACCCCCTCTGATTTCGGCATACGATCCTACAGCTATTTCCTCCAATAAGTGTAACAACATATTTTAACTATATTATTGCCCTTACCTGTTAGTCTGTTACCTATATGGCTTTATCACAGTATCAAAAGTGAAAGGAACATATACTTAGAAAATGAGCCAAAATGGCAGCATTTCATTTATAATGTCATTTGGCATGGCAAATTCGTGCCCCGTTTCATTTTTAAAGGTGCTCACTCATTTCAAGAATGAAACTTTGTAGATGTGACTAACAATCAGCCCGATAATATTACAAATTAGTCCAATAAGATACAGGTCTAGTGAAAAATAGCATTGTTACATTCATATTTGAAACCACTTTCATATTATCATAATTTTGTAAATTTTGTAGTTACTACAAATATATCGTATAAAAATTGCTGGCTGAACTTTAATTTTATAGAGAGTGCCAAGGCAAACAGTGCCTTATATTTTAAATCAGAGGGAGTAAATAGTATCACGTAATTTAAAGTTCCAAATTTACAAGAGTGTATAGCCTGGAACTACCAGAACAAAGAAAGTATCAAAATTGAAGCCAAAAGTTTTCAAAAAAAGATGAATGCCAAAGAAATGGCACTTGAATCAATCTCAGGTGAGATTTCACAGAACAATAATTTGTTGTTTACCAACACAAAGATACATTTGCTCTCAGAAAGAACATAAAGATACACATAGAACGCTCACGTAAGTCATGGCTCCTAACATTTTTGTGGCGTCTTAACCATTGACAATAGTACAGGACAGTCGATCCTAATGGTTACAGGACTCCATTGAAGCTTCACACATGTTCAAAAGAATACAGACTGGTTGAAAAAAGTTCAAACGGCCCAACAAAATTGTAGGTAATAGATGAATTTTGAGCCAACAAAAGGAGGTACATCAGAACGGCAATAGCATAATTATCAACATTTAATCTGCCTGAACTGGCCGAGTTCCATAAGGTGACACATATCCGGTTGACAAGAAAAATAAGTGGGCAGCAACAAATAGGAGAACTGCGAAAAGTTCGGTCCTCACCCATGACTGACTTGTGGATTGACCAATTTTCCTGTTGCTGATTCTAGTTTCATCTGTCAAAATAACATCAACGGGTTGTGGAACAACAGGCATAGTGAAGCTAGGTGAGTTGTATAGAGAAGATCGTGCAAGGGACCTTGCACTTCTATGGAAGTAGCTGGTACTTTTGGTGTAGGAAAAGTAGAAGGAACCATCTGGCAGCTTTGCAGAGACATGATCAGAGTTTTGGATGACAGACCAGTATGGGCTACTAGCAGAGGAGCACCTGTCAAGTAGCTCTTCAGTGCCAACAATCTCCAATCTCCTGAGCATGAATGATTCTTGTGGATGCAACCATTGTGGAAGTTCAGTTGAATTTCTTTCATCTGAATGCACAGTGTGTAACGAAGGGACACCTTGTACTACTTTCAAATGCAAGCAATGCACAATTTTCAAATCTTCAAGCCTTTCAAGGTTTGAGATCCTTTTCAGCTTTTTGTTCCTGTGAACTTTAAGTTCTTTAAGTGCAGGCAAGTTCTCAATTGCTTCCAGGCTATCAGCATGATCTATTTGCAAGCTTCCCAATGCCATACAATGCTTGAGCCAGCGGGGAAGTGAATCCAGCTTGGGGCATCTATGAAGCGTGAAATTCATGAGTGAAGGCATATCTCCTTGTTTGAGGCCCCACCATGACTTCAAATTGCTCATCTTGCTGATGAGCAACTGCTCCAGCTTTGGAAATGCCACCCCATTGTCTGGTGTTCCACGAAGCTCAGGGCCAATGGCAGATGAAAAATTGGGACCAATTATCGCGAGGAACTTCAGAGTTTTCATCTGGCCCAGAGATGGTACATGTTGGCAATGCGAGCAACCATCAAGGGTTAGCCGCTGCAGCAGTGTTAGTTTATACGGAGAGAGCCAAGAAGGAAATTCATGACCATAATAATTTGCAAGCTTGATGGAGACAACAGAAGACCCTGGCTCAAGTGCCTCAAAAATATCTTTTACGTTCTCGGCTCTACTCATCTCCATTGTTCGGTCGTCAATGCTGCAGCATAACTCAAGGTCTTTGAGATGATGCTTCCCCTGCAGGGCTGATTGTCTCGCTCCTTCCACATTTAATGCCCTCTCTATCCTTAGTATCTGGAGGCTTGTTAACTTAGTTAAGGAACTTAGCTCTTTAAACGGCCAACCACTTCTATTTTCTGCACCAGCTGGGCTTACAAGAAAACCTTGTAGACAGTTGAGCTCTTTCATCATGGAGAACCTGAATGACACATGATTTAGTCCAGCTCCTGCGATGTCAAGGCTTCTCAAGTTTATTAGGCGGCCAACAGATTCTGGGAGAGCATTGAGACGACTGCAGTTCTTGAGAATTAAGAACTGCAGCATCCTCAGATTCTCTATAGTACTAGGAATTTCTCTAATTTGAGTATTAGCAAAGCTAAGATATCTAAGGTGCGTCATCCGTCCCAAACTTCCAGTAACACACTCAATCTGTGTATTTCCAAGGTCCAGAACTCTTAGGTGTGTGAACTTTTGGAAAATATCATTCAAGGCTCTGTCATTTAGTGGACTCCCAAACAGAAGAATTGTCCTCAAGCTCTTAAGCTTCTTAATTCCGTTGCGGATGGCTTCTGCACTTCCATTTGTGATGGATAAGCGACATGGTTTTAAAACATCACCTATATCTTGAGGATTACCAGTGAAGTTTTCATCTTGTGACTGAAGAAGTGCAAATGATCTGAAAAGATGAGGCATCTTCGATTCCACTGGCCCACAAGCTTCATTTTCTGGCAGAAGAAGGCCCCTTCCTAACAATTCCTTGTAACATTTCTCAGCTTCCTCTTCAACTGTTGTAGACTGCCGCTGTGCTGAGTTCTGCTGGGTCACAATGAACCCCTCCGCAATCCACTGCCGCATGATACACTGCATCTCGATCACAGATCCCTCTGGGTATAACGCACAATATATAAAACACCTCTTCAGGTAATATGGCAACTCCAGGTAGCTCATATTGATAGTGCTTCGTATCCTCGCAGAAATGCCACAGAAATCGCTTGAGTAGACTCTCTCCCAGTCATCTTCCTTAGGGTCCACATCCCTTAGATGGCATCCAATTCTCCTTATTGTCATTGGAAGGCCACTGCACTTTTGCACGATTCGTCTTCCAATATCCTGCATGTTCCCAGCACTCTCATCAAGGAAGGCCCTCGTACGAAGCAACCACCAACCATCATCCTCGTTCAACCTCTTCACGCGGTGAAGATGAACAGCCCCCATCCTCCTTGCAACACGCTCATCTCGGGTTGTTATAAGGACCCTGCTTCCAGGGGTGCCATATTGTGCTTGTATCTCTAGCCTCCCATCCCAAACATTCTCTCCCCACACATCATCAATGACCAGCAGGAACTTCTTACCTTCTAAACATGTGCGCAACAGTACTTGTTGTTCTGCAGTTTCTGCTTTTCTGAACATCCCATCTGACCACATTGTCAGGTGCCTCAAGTCTTTGGAGACATGCACCCATAACCTGGTCTCAAACACCATTGCTGCATTATGGTATACCTTCCGAGCAAGAGTAGTCTTGCCGGCTCCAATAGTTCCTATTATAGCAAACAAAGGACAATCACTAGTATGTTCTCTTTTTAGTAGCTGAATGAGACTGTTGCAGTCATTCTCCACCTCTCTACCTACAATATCAGGCTCAAGATCTGGAGCAACATCAAGATCTAATCTTATTTGATCTTCTGTCACTGGATTTAGATGGAGCATCGCACTCTCTAATTTAATGCTCTCCAGTTTCTGATTTAGTTCCCGTATATCACTTGCGATCATGTAGTCAATAGCAACATCTCTGCAGCACTTAAAAACGGATGAGGGATTGCATTCCTGTACAGAAATGACAAGGTTTAATCCCAGTCCAGAATAGCTAAATAGTATAAATATGCGGATCAATTTGAAAGATGTAGTTTAGAAATCTACTCTTTTATACTTGGATCTGCAAAGTAACCATATTAAGATAATAATTGTGCGAAGAAGATTAAGCTCAGGTGCTAATGATTCTCTCACAGTTTGTATGGCATTTTGGTTTGATGTACTTGTACCCAAGGTTGTCAGGATCATTATCCATACCATGGGGTCTTACCATTCCAATCCTGACTGTACATAGGATTGAAATAACGTAGTGCCATATAAAATAGTGGTCCAGACTTTAGAATCTTTAGAATCATGGATTTCGAGGTACAACGCACCCATAATCTTACGATCCGAACCTATGATCTAGATCCTGCCAACACAAAAACAATCCTATGACAACCTTGCTTGTACCTATAATAAGGTTTAACTAGCTTCTTGTCCTCTTGACAATAGGTGGCCACACAAGCGGATGTTACTACCAGACAGACATGCAATGGTATATTTAGGATACATAATTATATTAGTCTAGAATTAATCCCATGTTGTGTTTATTTTGGACTATTGTATACCCATGTGCTCTATAAATATCAGTTAAGCATAAGTTGTTTCCCTCAATTCTTAAGCAGTTCATGCATATATCTGTTGGGATAGCTCAACTGATTGCTCTTCCTTCAAGAAACAGGCACTAGCCAGTAGCCCAGTACACAATTAATGTTCTACACATCGTCCAACCTGACAAGCATGCGATGAACCAACTAAGTGGTGTCCTACTTTGCATGCTGTGATCATTCGGAGACTTGAGAAGAGTTCGAGAAGTTGGAACTACTAGAGATACTGCATATTTAAATTTCAGCAGAGACACTATACTAGATTGTCCCGCCTCAGAAAGGAAGTCTGTCCATAACTACATCATGTGGTTTCATCTTTCCACAAATTGTGGTGACAGGTAAGGGCATTTCTTGAAGGATTTTCAAATGAATTGAAGAATGTCGGTTACTTCCTACCTCATCTCTAAATGAGATTCTACCATATATGCACATATTGGAGGTTCGGTTGATAGTCATGACTGCTAAGGTGAAGCCTCAAAGCTAAGGAGATTCAGGAACACTTTATGCAGGCAAAATGATTCGGACAAGCATTGACCTTTGGCAAAAGTATAAGTGTAAAGACTTCCCTGTGACGACCAAAGACAAACAGTAATGCAGAATTTATCCCTGAAGGTACAAAAAGGAAATCAGTGAAGTTTAAGATATCCCCTGACCTGTGGATGTGATGTTTGGAGTCTCTCCTCTTCAATCCTACAGCGGTCAATTATGTTTTCTACCTCATAAGTAATTTCTCTTAACTGCTTCAGCCAATCCCTGGTTGTTTCATATTGCGCAACTGTCTGCTCTGCATCCCTGCTAATAGCCGTGATAGTCTCAAGTTTACTCTTAAGTTTGTTGATCTCATTTTTGACACACAGTACTTTGGCAATTTCATTAGTGGCTAAGTCGGCCAGTGACTTGACAACATCTTTGGTGAACCCAGCAAGAATTGTCTCGATCATAACTCACTTGAGAGATTATTCAAGTATCACCTTCTCTGCAAAAAGCCAATCATTGCTGTGTTAGAAGATAGACAGAGGATAGCTTCTCTTGATGTTTATCCATTATTGAGAAACATGTGTACATACAAACTCCCAGAAATTATCTTGATTAGCCTAGCTATTACAAATATCAACATGTGGAAGCAGTATATATAAAATCAACATGGAGATATGATATTTTTGCCAAAATACAACGTAGTTACCATTAACCACGTCCCAAAAGACAAAATGTTACAAATTTTTTCAACTCAAAGCTTGGTTCCTCATATTTAAAACATAAACTCTCACACCAATTTAGAAAGCGCGAAAAAGTCTATTTTTTGAGACATGTCGAGAGCGTATAGGAGTCAGATACAGGTATGCTACTTTGTAGCATCCTTGATTATATTATGAGGGCAAAAAAGCTAAAATTATAGGATATGGTGCACCAACATTAGGCCCTTGACTTAGCGAATTGCCGAAACAAACATATCTTAATGTGTGGTATCAAAATAAATATGGTTCTAACACTTCTGGAGCTAACGGAATATTTATCTCAAAACATGTAAACCCGTGATTTTTGCCAGAAATTTAGTAAGTCAAGGGGCTAATGCCATTCTTTGTTGTGTCAGCCCCACCAGTGTCACCACTGTCCTAGTTCAACAGCATGTCAATTATGCATGGCAGAGTTCAAGGGGCCAAAATCATCATTTGTGTTGTTACTTGAACAACCCTAACACCACAAGCAGCAGCTTTGCCTGCATGTTTTCTTGCAATATATCTTGTTAAAGAACTCAACACCAGTTATTGTTTTTAAGAATCATATTTGTCTGAAAATGCACACCCATTATCAATATATCATAGAAGATATCACCAGACAGTATCGAAATTAAATGACTGTCTTTGGAGCTTATTAAATAATATTTTCTGAATCACACTTGCACTAGTCCCCTGGATCCATCCTCCTAGCCACTCTCTCTTGAACCAAGCTATTACCTGCATGTTCTTGCCTACCTCTATCCTCTCCCTATCAGTGATCCAAGAAGCATATTAGTACATCGCTAACTGCCCGAATTACCCAACAATAGGAATGCACCTGAATCGCTCTTGAGCAACTTGGCTGGATGTTAATACGCATCAAATGCACTCATAATAATCCTCAATTTCTCGAGCAGATTTGACCAATCATAAAACTAGCGACCAGCAGGGAGCGCATTCGGGGGTACCTTCCGGAATCTTGAGGCCAGCGCCGCCTGCAAACCGCAGCAATGCGCCACGAATCTTGGGCGATGCGGTCGAAGCTGCAAAAGAAGAGCTATATGGATGACACCAAGAAGAGGGAGAAGAAAGACGCGGCAAGACCGAATACCCTGGAATCGGAATTGCGCTTCGCGAGGAGGAGAAGATCTTGAGACTATCGCCGCCCGGTGCGGCAAGTAGGAGAGGCGTTGGCTTCGCTGCAATTTCCATCTCATCGCTTTGCCTCATCTCCCGAGTTTTTCTATGCGCAGTGGCCGGCGAAGCTAGCTCTCAGAAATTTCTTTTTCTCTCCCATTCGCAGTCAACCCCCTGTACTTTTTTTTAAAAGGGAAACATGGCCCTAAGACCATTAACTATGGATTAATAATAACCAGTGAGTGATGACACAACAGTCACCCTAAAAATTACACAAGAGACCTTGAGATGATATCATTTTACAAATCAGTCTCTCGCACGGAAGATAATTAGGAGGACTAAAAGGAAATACAAATTTATATCCAAGTCTTCGAGCAGTTGAGCGCGACACGATGCAAGTGGGAGAATTGAAGCTGCACTGGCCGTCGATTGGCCTCCTCGCCTTTATTGCTCCGATTTGGCCTTATTTGTTTGCAAAGTGCCTAAAAATAGCAGAATTTGCACTTTGCAAATTAATATTAATGATACAAAAATATTATATACTCGCGGAGAACGCAGAAATTCTTTAGGATTGAATTAGTTCATACAAATATCATGTAAAATTTATGCGCTCCACACAGACCTTAAATTGCATAATATAATCACCCAACCTATTTTATAGCATTAAAGCATTCTCGGTGGCTTTTTACTGTGGAATGACAATTCCTAAGAAATCATCCTACATTCCCCCTAAAAATAAACCACCCTATATTTAGAAACGGAGAAAGTAAATATAATAGAAACCACATATTTCAAATATCCCCGTCACTAATATAATTAGGAAGCGTGGCTAGTAATGTGTCTCAAACTTATTGCTCATTTGTCATATGCTTTTTAGTTTTATCGTTGTTCTCATCACCCCGTGTTCATGAGCAAAAAAAGTTATGGAGAAGATGTTACATGCTAACTTCTTTTCTTTTAGAGAGAAAGAGAGACGTGCTGACACCTGTTGACTGTCAAATATTCTATCTTTTAGTTTACGTTCCAAAATCTCAAATGATGATAACAAGAGAAAGTTCCAAAGCAACTTTTATTATACGTGTCCTTCAAAACCGTGTATTGTTTGTTAATTATACGTGATTTGTTAAGCATGTAATGTATTGGTTGACCATCTCTTCATCAACAAAGTGGCCGTTAGCCATTGGTATTCGACATTGGACAGATCTTTGAATTTTCGTTTGGCATGCGGTAGCGTTTGAGCTCTTTTCGATGTAATATTGCAGTTAACTGAGAGCATATTTTTAGACATAGCGTCAAAATCCTACCAAAATTAATAGAAAAAACCAGAAAATAGTATACCATTCTTAGCTTCTTTTCTCTCTCTTGCTTACTCCCTCTCGCTCTCACATGCGGTTGTAGAGGGAGGCTGAGGCAGTGGTGGGCGATAGACGGCGATGGAGGGCAATGGGTGATGCCGGAGGGCAAGAGGACTGAGAGAATATTAGGTTGGGTGGCGACGAGCTCACCGCCGACCATAGGGGAGGTGGCGGTAGAGAAGAAGGCGTATGGAGCTGTGACCGGTGCAGCATCGGCGACAGAGCAAAGAGATAGTGGAGGTGAGGGAGAAGGAGGAGGAGAAGAGGGAGGGAAGTGCAACAGGAGGAGCAGAATCTATATCCTTGGAATTAATTCATAGTACTTCTCAAATTAATAATGCTTCTTGTAACCTTTCATAGCAGTGCACAGCAACCACAGACTAACGCTCAAACTTATAACTATAACGTACTCTTTTTTCAAACCCTCTCAACTTCTTCTTTCATATTGTCATCTACATCCGTTTACTTATCATTCATGTGGTTAGTGACAGACCATGAATCTCTAAACAGTAAAGATGTTTCAATGCAAGGGGAAGGTTGTTCTTGTTTAGGGATGGAGACATGATTTTGTCGTAGGGGGGCCAAGAACAGACACTAATAAAGGTTTCTTTAAAAAAATTATTTTATATCACGTGATAATTGGAGTTCGGACATTCATAATAGTATAGCAATCAAATATAAATAGTGATCATTGTGATGGAGTTTGGTGTACACTTACGCTTCACAGTCACCCGATGCTGTAGTTTGTGCATACATACATATTTACATGTCACCAAGTTGACCAACAGTGAGACAAAAACTAAATATGATATCATGACCTAAACATATAGAGAGATGACACATTGTGCATTTTTTGAGGGAAATTAGGGAAACATTGTACATTTATGATGTTATGCGGTACAAAATAGACATGATGGCAGCTCAATGTGTTTGGTAAAAATTAAATAAAATCTGGATGATAGATAACATGTGCTCATGAACCATGAATTAACTCATGTTATTTTTAGCTTCACACAAACCATTACTTAGGAGCTAATACTAATCAAGTTCTAATATGACATTCTAATTACAGCTTTACATGAATCATAGGGGGGCTACGCCCTTGCCAGCCCCCCTTCTCTCTGTCCTTGATCTTGTCCTACATAGGGGGACATGATTTGTGTTCTATAGCCCATTTGAATCTGAATCCAAATCCTCCCATTCAAACAGGGCCTTAGGACATGTACAATGTGGGGGATTCTAAGTTTTCTATCTCATTGTCACATAAGTAGGGACTAAGTTAGCAAAATTTTTCTAGTGTTTAGCTCCCCTCCCACCTGAAATGTGGGTCCCATAGGTAAATAATAATAAATAAATAAATAAATAAATAAAATATTAAATAGGCCCTACCCCCTTCCTCTCTCACCCCTTCATTCTTGTACCCTTGTTCTCATCTAAAATGGCATTGCGTCCCTAAAAAAAGCCATATATCATCCATTTGCTAGCTCCGCTGGCCGATCTCGATGGGTTTCTCTGCCGGTTGGCCTCTCGCTCTGATTTCATCGATTCGGCAACCCCTTCATTGCTACTAACAAGCGCACTACTCCGATGGATCTAAAGTTCACGGTCGAGGCGAAGGCGTTGACAACGACTAATCTAGAGTCTAACTTGACTTCGACTTTAGTAGCCGGAGGCGAAGGAGACGACTACAACCATGGCTATGGTGCGCTTATCTCATGGCGAGTGGGTGACCTTCCAACAGCGGGCAAGTATGACGGCAACCATTGAGAGCTAATAAGTGGACTCATCCTTTTTTTCATTTGCTAGACTCGAAGCTCTCGGACTTAGGAATCTTTTTGTTAGCCCCTCCCCCTCCAATGTTTGGGGTGGGGCCTCAAAATAGTCTTAGTTTTGGATTTTTCACCTGTACATGCCCTCCGTGGAAACTATTACGAAATCGTTGAGGAATAGATGAACGGCGATGCAAACCATGCAATCAATCATCAAGAACGCAATAGATCAATCACAGGACACATGATTGAGAGAGTACACCAGAATGTAGTCTTTATTGATTTCAGATCTGATACATATTACATATGTCTCTCTATTTATAGTCTAAACCCCTGGGGCAGTTCTGGTATTTGTCTACATTGTAACCTTCTAGGTTTCATAACACTCCCCTTGGCGAATATTACGGCATGCGTATACCTCATTAAAAAATCCTCCCAAAAACCCAGTGGGAAAAAGGGAATAGAGAAAATAGTACATCGCACCCGTTCCTTGTGTCGCACTTGTTGCCACATTAAAAACCTTCATGTGAGAAAACTTCAAGAAAACTCACAAAGGGAAGAAGAGTACAATATTAGATCTTCAGGATCATATAAGTCTTCCAATCTTAAATAAGGGCTATGGTTCAGAGATTTACTCCCCTTGAACCTTGTAACTTGATAAGTCATCTTATCCATATGCCTCGAACGCACTTTTGGAGCTCATGAGGATAAGATAATTTAGGAGCAATATGCTTCATGATATTACTTTTAACATAGCCTATTTGCATCTGTGCCACACAATCAATATTATCTTCATAGATAATAGTAGGGTTATCAACGGTGTTTATGCCACATGACTTCTTGATGTGGCTAATAATTTACCTGAGCCAAGCACATTTTGGTGAGGCTTCACACCATGATATGCATATGCCTCGTTAAAAGCTCCTACCAAAAACCCAATGGGAAAAAGGAATGGAGAAAAAAGTACACAGCACATGTTAAATTATATTGCATTTGTCGCCTCATTAAAAACCTTCAAGTAAGAAATCCAATGGGAAAACTTACCAAGGGAAAAAGAGTACAACACTTATCTTCAAGATTTATAAACTGTTTTCAGGATTTATTATGATCGTCAAGACCTTTATCATATCCATCAATTGGATTTATACCATAGGTGGTAAAACCTTCAAGGTAGTGATCATCAAGTCAATACCCTCTAGGTTATACTAAAGTTGAGATTTTCTTAATCTCGTGTATAACTATAAAGGTTTAGCATATGCTCCCCCCTAAAGACAACATCTGGTAAAGTCTTATTATTCCAATGCCTTTAATACATTTTAAGAAATGAATACAGGCAATTATATTGTGAGTACATCTCTTAGATTACCACAATGTAGTCTTCTAGACATATGTCTCACTATTCATCTAGATAACGAGATGATAAAATAATTTGGGAGCAGTATACTTAACCTTCCAAAATACTACTTATCCATATGTGCAACACAAGCAAAATTTATCCTAATGAGGATATGGGGGTAATCAATTGCAATGCCATATTTCTTTACAATATGATATGACTTATCAAAACCTTTCAGGGTATTAATATTTAGCAACCATCTCTGAGTAGTACTATACAACCAAAAGTCTGTTCTACAGAACTAAAAGCATTGTCATACCACCACAGAGTCAATATAACCAGTCTTAATTTTGGCACTTAGGGGATTAATCAATTTGCCATTAACACCAATGTATACGACACCTTCATGGTAATAAAGGATATTGCCACTCTATCAACTTCTGGTACGAGATGCACTTCATATGTGCTTTGTGGCGTACTTATAGTTTTTAGTTTCCTCATTCCATCCCCTCGGGTCTTGGATGGGTCCTTATCCACTTCTAAGGATTGCATAATCATTAGTGTATTTTGGTCAACCGGTGAGTTAATTTCTCTTTAGAGAGATATTCTCTCTTATAGGAGATATATTTTCTTCTAAGAGATACTCTTTCTTCGAGTAAGAGTTTATATACATACAAATATATATACATACATACATACATACATACATATATATATATATGTTGCAATTTATTTTCTTGTTGAAACACCGAGTCCTTCAAAGATCGAGCTTTGAGTCCATTCAGGGATCCCATCTAGGATTTTTCAAAATCCGATAATTGCATATCTTATTTATGTCATCTGCTAGAGTTATTATATAACGGAACATTATTTCATTCATAATAGGAGAATATTGATCTCTTCAGGGATTCTTGAACCATCGCTTTCACAACCTCATTATCTCATAATGACTCATCAAGCCTGAACTAACAGGTTCCAAGACGTTTATCTGTGATTATGGTTCGACCTCAATTGCTTCCTTTTATTTTCTTTACTCGATTTGAACACTTCAAGTGCTCGGCCATGGACTTTGGTTCCAAAATTATATTTTTCGTACGAGAAACTTTAGCAATATTAGAGGCAAACTGGTTATCGATAACTTTCTCCAAATATCCTCATAATTGAGTATCTTTTAATGTTTAACCAAATCTTCATCATTTCCCAAATGAAAACTTATTGGTTGTTCCGTGTTCAACAGAATTGTAATATGTGTGCGTCTTGTTACTGGGGTTTTTATCTTCATGATGAGCCTCTTCATGATGTATTTCACCTTCAAGGTGAGTTCTCTTCTAGAGTATTTAAGGAGTGTTTAACGATTATGATGTATCCACAGGTGTCTCCATAGATTTTAGATCATGACCAATAAGTCAACTTTGCAAAGATGGATATACTATTCAACCTGCAGTATTCTAAACTTAGCGACACATTTGCTTCATATAAATACTATACAACTCCTCCATGCAATGGAAAAAGAAATCTACCAGTCTCCCCACTTCTGGCGTACAGGAGTATCAACTAAACTTAAATTTATCTTGGTTAGTGTGTGAACCTTATACCAAAGATCTTTCTTAAGAAAATATCACGACATTCAAAGATTTTAGGCATTTCTCTCCCCTTGATGCCGAGATTTGATCTTGTTTAATAGCATACATTAAAATCCCCTTAGCATAGACACATGATAGATGAAATTTTAGATCCAATCTGATCCCAGCTACTGCTGGTGGCTCAAAATGGTGTATGCTAGAGTCGTGATATTATATAGGAAATGATTGATTCTTCTAATGCGCACTAATTCTTGATTAGGGGTTCTTTTTCTTAATGTTATTAATATAATGCCATGAAAACTACACCTCTCTACTACTGGTAGATTATCCCAAATATCTGATGAGTTATTAATCTGTGACAGCAAAAACGTGTTAAGAAGTCATTAAAAATAGACAAACGGTGATGCAAACTGTGCAATTAATTATCAAGAACATAATAGATCAATCATAGGAGATATAGTTGAGAGAGAACATCAGAAGGTAGCCTTTATTTATTTCAATTCTGATACATGTTACGTATGTCTTTTTATTTATAATCTAAATACTTTAAGATAATTCTGATATTTGCTCATATCCTAGCCTTTTAGGTTTTGTAACAGAAAGGCAAGTTGCACTGCAGGCTGCAGCTCAGCGCGTGACGTGTCAAGACACGTCATCCGCAACGCGATGCGCATCCCCTCTCTCTTCTCCTTTCTGTGGTCCGTACTTCCGCAGAAACCCAACCGGTGAACAAGATGGAAGCCGACGCCACCGCCTCCCCCAATCCGCCGCCGGCGCCGGAGGAAGCCTCACCAGAGGATCCCTCCCCGGCGTTCTCCTCCTCGTCCTCCGTCACCGCCTCCCCCGAGGCGGCGGCAGCTCCTCCCAGGGCGAGGGAGGTGGCGGCGGCGATGCAGGCGGTGGAGCGGGACGCCGCCGCCATCGCCGAGAGCTACGCATCCCTCTTCGCCTCCCTCCGCATCGCCCTCTCCAACGTATGAATCGTACCAAACGCCGCCGAACTTTCCAGCTTTCTTTTCTTCTCTGTTAGTAATTGCTACACTTGGCTGATCGCTTAATCCTGCTGATGGGATGCACGAAAAGGTTACCTCGACGTCAGCGGAGAACATGCAGTGCTTGGGGGACGTCGTCGGCCGCCTCCAAGAATCCGGTGAGGATGTTGGGAAATCTGCTGTGCTCTCTCGGGTGTTCGAATTGGGGGAAATTTTTATGTTAGGATGCGATGTGGGACATCTGCATCTGAATATCTGATATCGGAAAGTGTTTGCGCTCAAAGGTCGCATCTTTTGTACCCTAGTAATTGGCGCCATAGCATTTCCGTAGTTTGTTTGTGCCTGGACTTGCCAGATGTTTCCTTTGGGCAGTTTGGATGTCTAACTGTCAATTATTTCACTGGTTGGTTTATCGTTGTATAGCAAAGAGGCATTAGATTAGACAACCAGATTGTGAGTTTTACCTTATTACTATGCTTTTTTTTTTTTGCAGCGCTCGAAGCGTCTTCAAGAGGAAATAAATACATCAATTCCTGCTTGAGGTGATCAATTTGAACTAATGTACTTTTATCTTTCTTTCCACTGTGTTATGCGTTGTAGTGCAGTGTAAATGTACACAACCTATGTTCTAGTGGTTATATAGCTTAATGTAAAAATCGTTTGTTTCCTGAAATTATGATTTCGGGAGAAATTGTATACTGCATGTACTAATATTGGCTATAAATCCAGTTGGCTTCGGGGCATTCCTTTTATTACTGTGATTCTTGCAGTTCTCTAGAGAAGAAAAGGCTTTTGTATGCAACAGATGTTTTGCTTCCTTAAAACTGTGTGCTGTTTATATATTTGCAATGGTCAGATTGTTTTGTGTCTCTTCTCTGTTGCGAGCGTCTTCTGA
This sequence comes from Dendrocalamus latiflorus, assembly GCA_017311315.1. Lineage (NCBI taxonomy): Eukaryota > Viridiplantae > Streptophyta > Magnoliopsida > Poales > Poaceae > Dendrocalamus > Dendrocalamus latiflorus. The sequence goes on from CM029630.1 coordinate 22,540,433, forward strand.
TGACTTTGTGAGATGTTGCAGGTTAAATGAGGAAATGAGAGGTTTGGAAAGCCTAGCTCTGCAACTGTATCCTTTTGTTAGTTGTTGGCAATATGTCGTTGTGCAGCTATGTTGTGCAATTGATGAAAAACCATTTTAATATGATTGGGTTTATTAGACCATTTTAATATGATTGAGTTTATTAGTTTCATAGCAGTTTAGAGTTGTTCATTTTGGAGTTACTTGTTAAGTCTTAATTTTTGAAAAGGAAAACTTTGCGGAAGAATGTTGATTCACTAGACTTGGCTGTCGATCGGTTGCTCCACATCCCCTAGACGCTGGATATTATCAGTAGTTGCTACAAGGTAATTACCACTCTTTCATGTTTTTGGGTCACTTGCTTTTAGTGTTTTTTTTGGTCTCACATGCGCACATATGTAGGAAGTGTTTCAATGTCTTTTCCAAAAAAAAGTTAATAGCAAGAATTTTAGAACAAAACAACTACCCACTATTCTACTACTGACCGTATTTCTTCAAGATTTTGTGCAGTTTAGTTTTTGGAAAGCATGGATGCACTACTCCACATGCGCTTCTGATGATAGGTCCCTTGTTTTAAGTTGTTACAGATGTGCTGTAAATTCACCATTATGAACTTGTTTGGAATATGTAGAACATACTTAATACTTTACTAATAAGTTAATGTAGTTGTTAACGTGTTTTACTTGCGACCTCATGTGTTTGACTAGACATATGCCTTTATTTAGGGCAAAATGTCGCATGAATGTTTACTTTTGACATCACTACATGCTAACAGTTTTTTCCCGCTATGTTGTGCATGTACTGATTCTTGCAAATTAAGTGCTGCAGGCACGTTTAACGAATTTGATTGACCAAAATTGCCGAGGCAACCAACTGCCGTAAATCTGAAGTGGCTTGTGTCGGCAAAGAAGTTTGCCCCTTCCATGGCATGATGAAATTCGCCTAACTCTTTGACGTTGTTATCTCTTTTACTTGTGAACAATGCTATGCAGTTGTTGAGAAATAACAATTTGCAAATCTTCCATCTTTTATCTTCTTGTGATCTGTGTCTTGGAGCTATTTTTGTAAAATGGGTCATTCGGCCCATGGGGACGCAAGCTGATCATTCTCTGTAAGAGGGGAAAAGGGCAACACAGATTTTTTATTTTATATTTATTCTAACGTTAGCTTATCTTCGTTTGCTCACTTGGATTTGTTTCGATCTGCTCACTTGTGATTGTATTAACTTGTATGTGATATTCTGATGTGAATGATAATATTACAATGTATACATCTTATGGCTGCTGTTATACTAATCGGTTTATATATATACGCTGAAATGGGACATTAGGGTGCCCGAGTCCCTAATTATGAATAGAAAGTCTTAATTATATATATATATATAAACACTGAAATGGGAGACTAGGGTGCTCGAGTCCCTACCTTTGGATTGCTTTTAGATGTGCGTAAGTGCAATGATATATAATATCAAGATGGAAAGTCTTAATTATGAATAGAAAGTCTTAATCATGGAACCTAAGCACCATGGTACCTTTGTTATTTATACTATATATATATATATATATATATATATATATATATATATATATATATATATATATATATATATATATGGTCAAACATCCCGGAGAAGAAGCCCACGATCCAAAGGCTACCTAGCCCATGCGGTGGGAAAATGCTGCCGCGACACAAGACAGTCCACGACCCAAGACGTGAGGGCCGAAACCGAAGCCTTGGCCCTGTGTCATGTATTCGGCCGAGCTTCAATTGGGCTGATGAATTAGGGCATCTGTAGTGTATATAACCCAACGGGTCTTAAGGTGGGTCCCATCTAAACCTTAAGGCTGACTCCATAGTGTATATAACACAAGGGGCTTTAAGACGGTCCCACTTGGCAGATAAAGAAAAATTGTATTCTAATGCTTGTGGCCAGGTCTTTAGCTTGAGGATCAGCCTTAAGCCTTTTTTGCTTATAGCCTGCTTAAGGTCACTCCTGTAATGTATAAGGTTGACCTTAAGGTGGTTTAAGACTCTCATTTTCATACACTACAGATGCTCTTAGAGAGAGCACTGATGGAGATGGTTAAGCAAGATAATAGACGTGAACTAGGTGCGAAGGCCGAGCAGTTGGAACAAGTAGCTTTGTTGATTAAGAAAGTCCAACTAGTATTTGTTAGATGGGAGGCCGAGATGCCCTTCCAGCCGATGTGCCAATCACGCACATGTAGTCCTGATTAATTAGTGAGTCCGATCTAGTTAACTAGTTAGGAGGTTGGACTTTGCTTTGGTTGATTCGGCCGAGTGCATCTTTCCGGCCGGCCCTAGCGGCGTACGTGAGTCGATGGGAGGGTGTCTTAAATACCATTGCCTCTCACTTGTGAAGATAGACCACACATATTATGAGTTAAAAGATTAATCCCTGTTCTTGTTTCTCCAAGCATGGCCGAACCAATGTTCATAAGAGGAATTGGGATTTCTTCGATAACTGAGATCGTTTAATTTTTCCGCTGGAAAATAGAAACGCTATAAGATTTCGCTTGGTGATCGTGAAGTCCGGCAAGTGTGTTCTTGCAAATTAAATTAAAGAAAATTTGTTCTTGCATTAGAAAGATCACTACGATTCGAGAGTTTATACGTGAATATCCTGATCCTACGTCGAGAAGATCAGACGGTCCGTATCATATTTAGTTTTGAACTTTTTTTTATTTCGCCAACAATTTTGACCATTCTCGTATTGGTAAGTGAATAATAGCTTGAAGGGCTAGATGTGTTATGAAGTGAAATTAGAAACAGTAGCTTTCTTATGGCGTTTCATAGACACCTGCTGACCTGCACATATTTCCATTCCATGCATATTGTGTTGAAGAGTAACTTCTTGTTTGTTTTGGACGTTTCCATAGCTTTTGCTGCTTTATGCTTATCTTTGCACTGTGTACGAAGTTTTTTCTCCTTACTTGATGTTGTGCACAGGAGGTACACATATACTTTATGGTATAAGGGCGTGAGGCCAATTGGCCCAGGTGGTGGTTGATTGCTGTCTGCTCCAAATTACAGTAAAGGGCTGCTACATGTTTTTTCTTTTCTTCTTTTTGTACTGAACAAAACTTGAGTGTTCGTTCATAAAAGTGAATAATGAAAACTAATGAGCATTTGTTTCAACCTGTCTCGTAAAGCTGTGCAGAAAATTTGATTTGAGTTAAAAACACATAATCAAAGGCTACACTGGCATACGAACAAGGTAACCAATCACCGTATCACTCTTCGGAGGATTGCATATTTGCATTTGCTTGACAATTTGTCCCAAGATTATACTAGATAATAACAAGGAGAGTTAAGTATGGTATCAATGCTTTCTGGATTAGCTCTTCACTATCGATGGTTGAAGCCAGATATCCTTTATGTTACTTTTCAAAACGAAGTGCAAAGAATGAACTTTCAGTTTTATAGTCCTAGTCATGCTGCATGATCAGTTACAGTTTCCAGATACAGTGAGGTTTTGATGTTCATCTTCATAATACAATAACGTTTTTATGCTCAAACATTTTAAAAAAATGTATGCTAGCATGAGTATTAATTTCATTGAACTTAACATAGAAGAATATTTGCATCCAGAGGATCTCGAAGTCTCAATTCCATGACTGCAGTGTAATCCTCTGATACCTATCAGTCAGCAGTCCTTGAGCACGACAAATTTCTCAGTTGGAAAACCCCTTGCTGATACAGACACCTTATAAACGGCTCATGCCATACAGTTTGAAGTTTGAATCTCTTCTGATGAACTTGACATATTTTTCTCTCACAGAACAACAATTACATATTATGTCATTTCACCCAATGTTATCATACAAGAATATACTGACAACAGAAAACAGATACAATGAAGCATATTACACAACATTGGTAGCTGATCTCCGAGGACTTTTACAGCAAAGAATCTGTTTTTGCAGGTAACCTCCTGAAGAAGTTCACCGGCGCCGAAGGCACCTTGTGGCGAAACCGTGGGTGTCTCATCAGGAAGAACCCAAGGCAGAGTGCAATCACTTGGAATGGTGTAACATATAGTATAATCGCAGTTATCAGGCAAAATATTAGGAACATAGCCGTTGCCCTTGGGTCCCTCCAGCTCAGCAGTGACTGCAGCCTCTCCCCCTGAGTCGCGATGTCCCCAACGACGGTCTGTATCCTCCCAGCAACATGCCGTAGCCTGTCGTACCTCATCCTAACCAGCTCTGGGCTCTTTGTGGTTGGGAATGTGTCAAATTCCTCGTCAAGCTCATCTGGATTGGCAACATCAGCATAAGATATCCTTGTGTTCATGTGTGGTGGGAAGCGTGGCCGGAACCGGTAATTCCACAGCCCTATCAAGAACATGTAGAGGAAGATCGTTGGAAGGATGAGGTCTGGATAGAAGACGAGCATGACAAAGAGCACATGAACCAGGACTGTGGTGACTGGGTTCCTCCACCGGCAGACGTCGCCGAACCACTTCCCTGCAGCAATGAATCCAGAGAAGACCTGCATGAGGCGGAAGAAGTTCGCTTTGCTTCGCCGCATGCTCCACAGGTGAGAGCGGGCGTCTGACATGTACTCCACGACTTCCCGACGAACTGGCGGCTCCATGCGCCCCAGGCGCTGCGCGACAATCTGCACAGCGTGGTGACGCAGCATCTCCTGCTGGATTATCGACAGCGGCTGGGTATAATGCATCTTGGGCAGGAGAGGACGGGAGTATGCAAGGAACACATTGATCAGGGATATGGCCGAGAACCGGATAGCAAGGTGGAGTTCACCCATCTTCTTGACTCCTGATGGGTGGAGGACAAGCAATGGATATGTGTGCGTGTACACCCGGCCAGTCTCAAGGGTTGAAAGCCGGATCCTCACTTTCCCAATGGGCTTGTCCATATTGCTGTCTCCAACTATCTGGCAGTTGTCGAAGAGACCAATGGTGAGGACTGTCCCATGATCAAAGACGTCCCATGTGTACTGCTCGTTGAACCGAGGGTTCAGGTTGTCGACAATTGTGCGTGTCCGCACCCATTTCTGACCGTACTTGGCGACGCAGTATGCGTCGCATGATCCTCGTTCGTTCCTGGTCTTGGTTGGGTGGAGACCATTTGCGCTCAGAATGCCAACCTCAAGCAGCCCGATCGGTGACTTCCACAGCTGCTTCATGGTTGGCCGGAGATCGCTGCAGTACTGTGTGGACTCATCAAGAACATGGTAGCCACCTTCAAGGCAAACACGGAGGTGTACCTTTGCATAGAATTTGTCTTCCTTCAGCTGGTTCACATCGATCAGTCCTGGCCTTCTGAGATCGAACCACACTGGAAGCACTGGCTTGTGGTCGGCCCGCTTTGGAAGCCTTGTGAGAGGGATGATGGCTTCACCGATCACCTCATCTTTGTTCGGCGCGACACGATCTTCTATCGATATGATCAGGTCTTCGTCGAAAGGCTCTGCCGCGACGAACATCAGCTCCTCGTTCCACATGAAGTTTCTGGTTGGTGAGCGAACCTGCCTGGTCTTGAGCAGCTGATGGCCCAGCCTCACCTTGACAAATACATCAGGTATGCGGTTCTCCATTGGGAATATATCCTGTGCCTCGATTACATTGACCCTCACGTACCACATCCTTGGCGCGGGGTAGACCTTCCCACGGATGTAGTTGTGGTGATGGGAATCAATTGGTGTTGATCCTGCATGAATGGCACTTGGGAAGCACTCATCTGCTTGAGTTCCGAACCAGACGGCGAGCATCAGCTCCCCTCTGTCCCTCATCCCATCCTTGCCGACGAGACGATACCACTCCGGCGCCAATGGGCTGTCGGGAGGGACCCTTACAGGCACCTCGTTCAGGTCGAGCATCACCCGGCCGACGTAGTCGTCCCGGATGACGTCCTTGTCCTTGACAACGACCTCGAGCATCGTTGCCTGCAGGACTTCCTTGGGGAATGCGAACACCTCGTCCCACTCGGGCTTCTGGTTCTTCTCGAAGTACCTTGTCTTCATCTTGTAGTTGCCGAGGTGCACCTCGACGTAAGGGTCGAGGCTCCCTGTGATGTCCATGCTGGGCAGGTCGCGGGCCTTGACCACGCGCACAAAGAGGTACTGCATCTTCTCGACGAGGTCGTATGCCCCGGCCTTCTCACCAGGGATCACCCGGCCGCCGACGACACGCCCACCACCGAGCGTTGGGCTTGTCTCCCTCAGCTGGAAGTCTACAGGCTGCTGCGGTGGACCTGCGGCAAACATCCTTGCTGCCGGAGGGGCTTCAGTTTTGCTCGCAGCAGCAGAGAAGCTTCTCTGCTGCTGCTGCTGCTGCTCTCCATATGAACCTTCAGGGTAGTATGCTTGTCCGGCCATTGGAGGCGGACGGTGCTGCTCTCTCGGCAAGTGTTGGAACTGTCTCACTGGATTTGTTCTCGTCTCTTGGAACGGGTTTGGAATAGAACTGGCAGCCGCCTGCTCCTGGGCAGTGGTGGGCGTGCTTATGAAATCGAAATCCTGCCCTGGAGCGGACACCCTCACTGACGGATCATCTGTAAGGAAGACTCTGAGGCCGAGCTCACCACGCGCACGCGACAAGAGCATGCGCTTCTCCAGGGGGTAATGCATGGCCGTAGCGTCAGACTGGCTGACGAAGGATGTACCCGAGATGCGAACCTTGCCGAGGCAAGTCTTGGAATTGCTGCTGCGGTTTGCATGATACACATAGGCCTCAAGGTCTTTCTCTGAGAGGCGGGATGGATCGGATATGTTGAAGTAGAACTGCTCGTTCCAGACAGGGTTGAGGTCCCTGTCTTTGATGGTTGTGCGGAACTTCTGGTCATCAAACTCGAGTTCTACGAAGGCATTGGCTGTGCCCTGCTCCTTCGGGAGGAGGTCATGAGCACTGACAACCTCGACGCCGAGCTTAAGATTGCTCATGGCGGCCTGCCACTGTATCTGCCGCCCAACGGAGTGACCTTATTCTGAAAAAAGAACAGGAACATATGCATTTAAAAGTCTTGTGGTTGCAGAAACTACAGCTAGCAATGTAACCACCGGTTTGACAAATGTTCTAGGTTGCAGCAAGAGATGGGGAAAACAAAGGTTAATGCGGAAGTAGGTAGCGCCAACTGGAAGTTGGTTGGAGAACTTTTTTTGGTGATGCCCACAAGTTTTACTTGGTCCCAAGTAACCATATAGATTGGTAGCAGGTATCCCCGGGTTGTTTGAAGCGTATCAGGTACTGAAAGTAGGACTAGAAAAGTGTTGACAACAACAGAAAGTATAAATAAGAAAAGTGCGTTTCATTTCTGTATATATTCACATGTGGTGGATATGAAATTTGAGTTTTCGACTTTATGTTTAGATTTAACATTGTACAGCTGGAAGCTATCTGTTGTGATTGGAGTATTGTGCTTCAAGTCTTTGTAGGGCTATCACAACTTGTACAATTACAATCTGTATTTAACTACCCTGCACAAACCATTCTTGAACAAGCATTAACCCATTAAGTGTGCCTTTTCAATGCAGTGCAACTAGATGATGACATTTGTTTGTGCGCACATAGTCAGCAATCAACATTCAGACCTAAGAACACATATTAAATTATATCCAGATAATTGCATGCATAAGCATAATGTGCTGATATAAGTTATAACCATCAGCAACATTTGGTAGACCAGATGTGAGTGCAGGAAATTGAGAGGCCACCGGATGTGAGTGCAGGAAAGTGAGAGGCCACCGGCCACCTCCTTTCTGATTGAGACTTCCACTGTAACCCAACCACACTAGATTATTGATGAAATATTGTAACATAACGGAAACATAAAAAAAATTAAAAGGCACAAGATTGTTGGCATGAACATGATGTTTATTTATTTTTTTTGATAGTTTTCTATGGGAATATGATGTTTATTTATTACTACTACTTGTTTGAGTAGAAAACGCAAGCTTAACAAGGATAGGCGATCAGAAGGCATAAATGAATCTAACACAAGTCTTATGTCCGAAAAGTAGCAATTGTATTGTTCAATTAAAAGCTTGATGTGCTACATCATGGACCATTCTTACTCTTTTCTTGAAAGGTATGCAGGTGATGTGGTTATGGGATGGGGAGTGTCACCATTGAGTTTAAGTGAAGTGCTCCATGATGTTGCACATCCATGACCAGATATCAGAATCAAGTTATTTATGTAACACTGTCTAGGAAAATTCGGCAGCTCCATTAAATAGATGATTAATTGCTAAACAGAAGTGGAAACATGGCAGCAGCAAAGAACTGAAGAAGCATAGGTGCACCAGCCAAGGGAGCAGATCTAGACCGAGGAAAAACTGTAGCTTTCTCAAGAAATTGGACTCTGTTTTCACATTTAGGCAAGTAGAATTTCTGTTCTATTTGAGAGCACATGTAATATGAATTTGGTAAAAACATGAAAGATAACAGAAGAAAACACATACACATAACAAGTATGATAACAAATTTGCAACCCACATAACTCTTGCTTCCCTCAGTACCATGCACCACACCAAAAAGAAAGGGGGATTCAGAAGTTTTGGGTCCACAGATTATCACCAGAACTTGTCAACATAATCTCTGATGAACTCAACAAACATAAAAGGGGAAAATCCTCATACATAGCACCAGAATTCACCAAACTCACAAACACAAAGGGGGAGAACATAGCAAACTCGATCATCCTTCATCGCCAAACTCATAAAGGAAAGCATGGTGGAGTTAGCGCAAGAAAGGCAGACAGAGCTCTGCAAACTAGGAGACAAGAGTAAACCAGAAAAAGGATAGCTTGCAAACCTTGAGACAGACAGAGGCGGTAGTAGTAGTAGTAGTAGTAGTAACCTTGCTATTCTTAAACCAATCAGCAGCTTGAGTTCCTGTCCTCGAGTTCAAGAACAACTCAAGCAGATTGAGTTATCCTGCTTGCTACGAGGAGAGGGGACAAGTGGCCACACAGAGCTGGTGAACCCAACGCACACAGAGCTGGTGACCCCAACGCATGGCGGGGAAACGGAAAAGAGGAGTGAGACACACGCAAGAGGAAAACATGCCTAGAAGAGAGAGAGAGAGAGAGAGAGAGAGAGAGAGAGAGTAGTAACCTATGGAGCGAGGAACACATGCATGGTTGTTTGTTCTTGTGGTGGTTTGTTCTTGTGGTGGTTGATGTTGCCGTGTTGGATATTAGTTAATCGGAGGTTTCTTGGAGGAAGGGAGCGTGTGAATTGAAGGGGATTAACACTACCAGGAAAAGAATGCCTAAGCTAGTTTAATTTAATAGTTGGTGGTGGATGAGCTTGATGGGTTGTTGGCAATTGGTATGATTTCCGTCGCCCTCGTACGTTGACGCTTCAATTCAGTGTGGCCAGCTTCGTTTGTTTGCTTGCTTGCTCTCTTTTCTTGCTTCCTTGCCGTCTGATCTTTACTTCCTGTCCTTTTGTAATAAATTATCGTGCCCTTCTTTTCCTAGTAATCCTTACTAATCGTTGCGCCCGTCAATGCAATGTCGTTTTTATGCCCCTGTTCATATGTAGGAGTACATATGATTATTATTAACTTGATTCTGGCTAGCTCAATCGCCATACGGTTCTCTGTCACTGTCTCGCCATGTGCACCTGTAACAAAAACTTCGTTTGTGATCTCTCTCCCTTCCCTCTACTCCTTAATCTTTAATTATTTGCTGTGCATTTTGCACTAAACCGAAGTGGTTGTCTGGTACTAGGCTACTACAGAGATTGGCAATGGCTAGGGTTGAATGAATGGCCCGGGTGAGAAAAGAAAAGGATGTGCAGGACAACAGATCTGTCAGATATACATAACAACCACGACTGTAGTTGACGTTGACCTAGACTCCGTAGCTCAATACAAAAATCACATGTCGGTTATTACATGTATAGCGACATTTGCTAAAAGCATGTATAATAAAGTGATATAAACTGTTTATAAGAAATACCACATACGAATTTTGCTAAGGTGAATGAGAGAGAAAGAGGTCGATTGTAATTCTATAGACAGTCGAAACGCGAGAAAATAACCTACTATAGACAGCTTACATGCTATTGTATTAATGTTGTCTATATTTTACCGGCAATTCATTATAGACAACTTACAAATAACCCACTATAGAATGTCTTTAGTGTTGTTTATAGATGGCATAGAATGACACTACAGACAATTGCTGTCTGTATCACTGTACATGCCCTAAGAGTATGGCTGGCCATGCCACTGCAGGGAAGTTTCTTGTCTAGGCTGGGGCCGATCTCCCCCTACTGCGGAAAGGGACAGGCCTGCTGTGCTAGTGGGGCAGGGACGGGGTCGTTCTCCTCCGCGGGGGACTCGATAAAATAAAAAACTATTTTTATAATATATTATAGTTTTTTTAATTTGAGAGATTGCATTTTTTCTTATATATTTGAACAAAAACTTGAACATATATATTAGATATATATTTTAAAAAACATGCCTAAATAATTATAAGTAATAAATAAAGTCACATATTATTATTTTTTAAATAATTTAGCTTTTTTTTAATTCCTGCGAGAATCCCTATGGTGTCGGATCTTCACGAGATCAGGGACGGGGCGATTAAGGGGCTCCACACTCTTTCTTTCTATGTGGGACGATACTAACTGGGCCGGGCTGGGACTGAGCTAGCGGAGATTGGGGCGGGCGGTGGGGCCTCTCCCCCATGCCCCCACCCCTGGCCCCATTGTCACCCCTAGCTAAGAGAGAGGCGTTATTTTTAGTTTATAACTTATGACTTATAGTTTCTCCGAACAAATAAATGAGATGGCTTTTTGTTTTTTTAAGTGATTTATCGAGATATTTTTTTGACTTGACTTATCGGCATTTGATTTATTCTTGTAAGTGTTCATACTAGAGCCAAAACCATTAGTTACAACATAAGCTATCAATTATAGCTAAAACGAACGCATCAAAGTTTGACCTGTGGGGAGTAGGGAGGACCAGGTGCAGGTGACGTGTCATAAGTTTGAGTGTGGAAATTAATAACGGTTCAATCAGTTTCCTTGTAGGAGTTGCTTGTTCTCTACTCCCTCTATTTCATATTAATATAAGTCATTGCAGCTCTCGGCACAACTCTATTAAAAATGTCTTGAAATAAGCACTAAATATTACAGACACAATATTGCAACTGATATGAAAGCTGTTGGTTAAAAGGATTGTGCTAGATTTGTTTCAAAAATATAAAATGGCATAGAACAAGTATAGAATGACTTACAATGAAACATAGGTCCCGCTTATTTCAGCTTGAGCTTCTGGTTTCTGCCATATTTTCATTATTCCTAAATTTTATTTTTTTAAGCTTTTTTTGCTGGTTCTTTTTTCCCGTATTTGTTTGTGTTACCCATGATGGGCTAACCTGGTTTTTTATTTTTAAATTTAGTTACGTCAAATAAGCTATCATCAGTTATAGTGTAATTTCAGTCAGCTATAATTTCAGTCATAAGCCAACTTATTTTAGTCCAATCGAGCGACACCTTAGACGTATCCAAAAGATCCCACCTTTTCGGTGCTCTTGTGTGTCCCCTCAAAACATTATGCAAATGGCCACGAAAAATTATATAAATAAGTTAAAAATGTTGGCATAAATCAATCTATCATGCCACAAAACTTTCAGGTCCAAATTGAATCCGTACATGGAATAAATGGCCTATTCTGCTAAAAGTATATATCCAAAAATAAAAAGGATAAAGCTACTATACTGAAATTTGTCTTTTTTTTCCTAACAATGCATTGACTTTTTAGTTAGTTTTTGTATGATACTTTATCACCTCATGACCTATGGAATAAAATTTTGTTGGATTTTTTCGTCACCATTTTTTCGTGGGGTTTTGAGAAGCGGCATACACTAGTAGGCAAACCAATTGCACGACAGATATTCCTGGTGATTTTTTATTTAAATAGATCTTATTTTTACAATATCCCAAAAACGAACCTCTCCTATTGCACTGGCAGGGATGCATGGTTTTGGAAATTTTGTTAGGGTTACTTTTAAAATATTTTAGAAAAAATTAATTAATCCCTAAATAGCTGGATGGTGGACCTAAACTCGCGAGCCTTGAGTTCAAGCTCGGTACATGTTCCAGTCTTAAAGGATAGGTTATTTTTAGCTGTGAGCCTGTGACGTATAGCTTTTGGTCTAACGAGAACGCTTATTTGAACGAGCTAAAAGCTAATAAATCGATAAACAATTCAAGAAAAACTGTCTTAACAAATTATTTTTAAAATTCTATTTATTTTTTGGGTTTTGTTAACATCATCTGCATATTTTTTTCCTAAGAATCATCCAGATTTATAACTATTAGATTAGATATCCAATGGTCATGAATTTTCCCCTTTCTCCTTGCATTCTACTCTCTCTCAGTTGGAAAAATCTCTCCCATTTAAAAACAATGAGCCCTTTGATTTATAATCCAAGGATTACAAATTTAAATAATAGTTTAAAAAACATTCGAATAATGTCTTGACTCTCTTTTTTTTTTAAAGAAACGATAAGAAATGCTCCGGAAAGAGCTAGGCCACATGTCATGCCTCTTTTTCGTCCTTTCTTCCAAGACGTGGACGTTCCGTGCACGACAGACGCGCGTGGGGCGCGCCAGTATATACGACGACTTCTCGGGCCCACCGACCGGCCACGCCCGCGACAGCGGCCGCCCCTCGACTCGACCTCCCAACGTCGACGCTGACGCTGACTCCAACCACTACGAAGGACAACTTGGAACTTGCAAACCGTTTCGATTGAGCTGGCCTGGCCTCTTCTTCTTCTGCTGCTTAGCAAAACCAGTACCTACCTGATGTCTAGTTTAGAGCTTGATGAGGCTCTCTATCAGGGCAAGATTAGTGAAGTTTTGCCCCCACTTGATGGTGATTCCGTTCGATAAATCTAGCTGATTAATTCGTGGGGGAGGGAAAATGCGAGCTGAGCTATGCAAATTTCGCTCTTGATTATTGCCATGGCGAGAGCTTCCCATTCATTCGGGTGCTATTTGGCCTAGCTCTAGAGTCGGGCATCTAGGACAGAGCCAGAGGGCCTGTTCTTTTCGGCTGCGGCTTATGATTTTTGGCTGAAATTTTTGAATTTTGGCTATTTATGGTACAGATTACAGAGAGACAGAGGTTCACTTGCGATTTTGGCTGGTACAGATATTGGGTTTTTAACGTGTAGATCACTTAACTTGTAGACCCCGTCTTGAGAAAAATACTCCGTTTGAAAGTTAGGTACTGTAGCAAAATCCAAAAGCCACCCGACTTCTTTCCTGTCGAACAGGCCCAGAAAAATCCGGCCAAACGCACTGACCGGGCTCCTGAAAAATGAATTAGGAGAGAGAGGGGAGCTACCCATGTGAGGCTTCAACGGCTTCTGAGGACTTGAGGGTGGAAATTTCAGGTCTGTTTTTTTAGTTTTTTGCTTCAGTTTTTTATTTTTCTGTACTAACTAGTTTTTAAACGGAATATCTTTTAAGATGGGATCTACCGAGTTCATTTATATCGGCAAAAACCGTATGTGAGTTTCAGTTACTCTGTAATCTCTCACACGAACAACTCAAAAGTCATAAACTACAACCAAAAGAAGAGTCTCTTTACTGAGTTGGAGTTGGAGCCTAGGAAAATCCCCCCAATTTGTTTTTCTCTTGGCTCCTCTGGAGCCATCTTCTCTCAAAATTGGTTCTTGTGCCCAAAAAACTAGAGATGGAGCTCAATCACACGGCCTTTAATTGGTTCTTTTGAACTTTAGGTTTATGTTACAATAACTAGTTTTTAAACGATATATCATTTTAAAATAAGGTCTATAAGTTGATTGTAGTAGATATTATACCAAATTTATTTATATCGGTAAAAATTACACGCAAATGACTTCCTCTGTACTCTCTCTTACAAAATGTCATAATTTTAAATTTTAAATAAAAATTATAGCATAAAAAAACATATCCCTTTCTTAGTTCTCCGCGTGAGGATAACTTCAGTGTGAATTACCCTACGAAGGTTGTAGAGGCTCAAAAACTATGCGGTGGTCTGAGACCTGGTCTGTCATTTCGATGGATTATGCTTGATTTTACAACTTTTGGACCACACGATGTACAACTTTTGGATAGCGATGACGATCTCTCTGTTATAATAAAATATTTTGCTAGTATTAGCAAGCACACTTTTCTAAATTTTTTTTTCAGCATAGGCTGCATAGCACACCCCAACAGCGCGCAAAGTTGAGCCTATTTTATTTTTAGATAAGGATAGCCACCGGTGAAGAAAGCAACATATATGTGTCTTTTGACCTTGAGGCCGCGTGCGGCAAGACCTTATATGCACAACATTGTTGGGAAAAAAGGAAATATCTCTTTTTTAAAAAATAGAGGAAAAAGAAATCTCTCTCTCTTCTTCTATTTTTAGGTGGAAAAAAAGATCTCGTATCTACAAATAGCAGCGTTTAGATTTTGTGTAGAAGCTCAAAATTTCCGACTAGACCTTAGGGCGAGGCCAAGTGGCCACGTTCGTCTGGATCACCTCTCACGTGGGTCAGCCCGTGGCAGAGATCTCCAGCCCATGTGCGGTAGGCCGGCCCAACAAGAGGAAACGGCTAGCAAATGAATGAATCGATTGCCCTGTCACGTGAAAATTATACACGAACTAGTTTTTTTTTAAGATAATCGAAAAATTCCGACCTCTGCAACCGTACACAGCCAAGACTTACAACGTTACTGCTTACAACTTATTGCTTATTAGCTACCAAAAAAAGAAAAAAGATTGTCATGAAGTAAAAGAAAATCATATGCAAAGTCTATTATTACTTTGCCTCATACGTTGCAACGAAACTTATTATTTGTATAGAGAATCGTGCTATAGAAGAGAGTTGATCTGATCGGTTGAAAAGTGGAGAATGGTGAGAAGTTGGAGGAATAGAACGGTTAGAGGAAAATGGACGTACAACCACCAAAACATTCTTTTATAATTACTAGCTGAATGCCCATGCGTTGCTATGGATTTTTAAAAGAAACTCAGGGTGGTAAAAATTTTTAGAATATGCATACAAACATGTTATAAAAGTTTTTAAATTCGTAACAACACACGAGCATTTAGCTAGTGCAGGTCAATTGTCAAAAGGCAAGAGAAATCAGAGGCATAATTCAAATGATGATGAGTTAATTTTTATCAGTTTTTAACTATATAAATTTCATAGATTTGCATCACCGAGAAAAGATTGGGCATATAAAAAAATTATACAGTCCAAACAGGAGGAGAGGGGGACGAGAGAGGTCGGGTAGAAGAGGAGCTGGGAGATGGTAACTGTTGGTGGAAGTGGAGAGGAGGGATAGTTAGATATGAGAGAGAGGGAGAGGGATGTTAGGTAGATGGTCAAAATTTCGGTATTTAGATCAGACAGTTAAGAAGGGAGGAAGGAGAATGCATCAACCACCAACTTAAACTTATTAAGTAGTAAAGATACATGAATAATTCCATTTCACGTGATATTTGCACAAAAATTGCCCTTAAATACGTGTGTCTAGACGATGGCACATCTGGTGGCAGAGGCCGAGAGGGAAACAGGCGGGCCCAATTCCACCACTATCCTATCCAAAACATTGATCAAAGAATTGAAATCTACTCAAAACCGTTTCATTTGAACATGATTTTTCACTTTTTAATGGACATTATAATTTAACTGGAAAACTGCAAATACACCATCATAAGTCATTCAGAGTTTGATTTACCCCACATATGCTTTTGTGGTACATGCCCCAGAGTGCATGGCTGTTTGACATGCCACCTCGATGCCTCCCGGCTTACTCGTTGTTTTTCTATTAACGTGGACTCCACGGCGTTAGTTCGAGGCGTTCTAGCATGGCTCATGGTGTTAAGTAGTGAGCAGACGAAGTATTCATGTTTGTTTTCTCCTTGAGACTGATCAAATTGAGGCCATACTCATTTCAGTTTGAGCTTCTGATTTCTGATTTATTTTTTACTATTCATAAATTTCATTTTTTTTATAACTTTTTGGTTTTTTTAGCTTTTTTATCGGTTCTTTTTTCTCCGTATTCGTTTGTATTGTCCGTGATGAGCTAATCTGTTTTTTTCTATTTTTATTTTTTTAAATTTAGTTAGATCAAATAAGCCACCATTAGGTACAGTGTAATTTCAACTATAAACCACTTTTTTTAACTTAACCAAGTGGCACCTATGACAAGGAAAGACAGCAAACAAGGCTAAACCGATTGAAGGGATATGGGGTGGGCAGGGGCGGAGCCCAATGGGCCAGAGGGGGTTCCCAGGAACCCGGGTCCAAAAAAAATTTTAGTTATTACTAGTAAACATTCACCCTTTGTGCACCCCCTTGGTCTAATATGGTGTACCCCTAACCCAACAAACACCCTCACTCGCCCTGTCCAGCCCATTCTCCCACCGTCCTATGCTACCACGCGCGGCCCGTTGCACCCCCTCTGTTTTGCTCTAGCTCCGCCATTGGGGGTGGGTTCAATAAACCACAGTGTATGTAGTCCATAGCTGAGGTGACTCGTCATGGGGTTCATGTTAAGAAAAAAAACAGCCAAGTGGTAAAGCAGGTCACTCAGCACAAAATCTATATTCAAGTCCCCCATCGCACTCCACCAAGTTTGGGACGGCCCCTTTCTTAACGGTGCCATAACATGAGGCTCGTTCAACTGTTCCACGGAGGTACGGTCGAGAAGTGTCATGCAGCATGGTCAGCTCTTCCCAAATAAAACGACACCGACGGTGGCTAAAGAAGAAACCAAAGCTGGAGAAAGAAGAGCGGAGCCAGGTTTGTATCGATCAAGCCTTTCAAAACTCAGTCAAATATAAAAAATCTCGAGAGAAGTGTTTGTTCCGCTTTATGCATGGAGAGGCAAAAAATACTTATAGGGACTAGCGGAATGATTATGTGTTGTTACGAATAAAAAAACCTGTGCCCTTCGTTCTCTTTAGTTGACATCCTAGAATAAGTGAAGTCAAATTTTCTAAAATTTAACTATCAATAAGTTTAAAATTATTTAGATTGGCTATACAAAAACTATATCATTGAAAATAACTTCATAATATTGTAATTTTATCAGTACATTTTAATGTAAAGCTATAAAAAGTAACAGTCAAAGTAGCATCTTGAAAAACAATCAAAGTCGTATCTTGAAAAACAGTCAAAGTCATATCTTGAAGACTATGTAATGTCAAAAACATTTAAGTAAAAAAGAATAGATGGAGAATTACGTAGCATATCGAGTCACCATCCCCTTGTTTGGCTTACGTCACGCCATCGACTGGATTGAGCTTTGCTTCGGCCATATCATGCTGTCATGCTTGGCCTACACAATGCCCATGGCTCTATCGTCATGCATGACCGAGCTTCGCTCAAGTTTGCATCGCATCCCTACTGTCGTACTTGTCTTAGAGCAGGTACAATAAAGTTTAGTCGGCAGGCTATAGTAAATATAATATCAACCAAATCTTACGTGGCAGAGAGAGAAAGGAAGAGAGAGAAGGAAGCTGGCTACTAAATTACAGCTAGTTATAGCACGTAAAAATATGCATTTCACTCTCTTACATGTGAGGCCAAATAGTTATTGTAATAGCTACCTTATTGTATGAACTATTTTTTTTGAAGGCTATAGATGAAATAGACAAGTGTTATAGCCACTAGTTGACTATACTATTGTACTTGCTCTTATACCACTTCCTGTACCACTTATTTGCCACTCTGCCATGCTCATGATGTGCCTCACCGTCAGCTCTACCACCACGCGAGGCCGACCTTTGCTGTGGCCCTCATCGCGCTTTCTCCCATGTGCTCGGTGTGCAGAGCCTTTGGCTCCACCGCCATGCCATATATCCGACTCATCAAACGCACATAAACAAAAAAAAAATATTGTATGTTCATATATTGCTCAATTCACACCAAAACACAAGCAAATTATTAAATTTACTAACTCGTCTTTTTTTAGTCGGAAGGCCTTCCGATCTCTGTTATTATTAGAAACCACAGGTTACAAAGTTGTTCAGAAAGAGAAGAGAAAGGAAAAGGAGAGCAAAAGCGAGACCAGAGTGCAGACTGCTGATACATATCCTCTGCCAATCTGCCATTAAGTAACAATGGCATGGTGCCATTATCACTGTGGGTTGTTGGATCGCAAAAGAACACATGAGATTCACCTTGACTCTTTGGCATTCGCTGTAGCTATTGATCCGGTGCGTTGAGCTAATGGCTAGGCACTGTGGCTCTCTGCCATTGCAGGAAGCTCATCCGCAGACTGGTTTGTCTCCTACCAAATTGTGTGTTTCTCAGAGCAAACACACTAACAAAAACATAACAATATTTTTAGAACTACACAACTATAGAAAGAAGTAACACAGAAGTCACCGTCCAGGCTCCATATGCTTCAGACGTCAAAATGCACTTCCAAGTTTTATTTCCAAATGCGCACGGGCAATTTCTCGCCGCCGGCGAACTCACAAATGCGCACTCAAGAACACAATGAACACAAGTGTTTGGTGCTGCAAAAACCGGGCAGCGTTTTCTGATGTATTACATGTTTATTTAAAGGAAAACAACTGGCTGTTAGCCTTCTCACTTTGCTTAATGCACAACACAAACGCATCCTTAAAGACACACAACTATTCACTACTAATCTGAAACGGAAAAGTAAAAACAATAGCTAACTGAAGCAGTCACTACGCACACACCCATTCACTACTAAAGCTGAAACGGAAAAAGTAAAGCTGAAACCAAACTGAAACGGAAGCACTAAAAATGAGAAATGGTGAGCCGCTTGGAGTAATTTCAACATTTCTCCCCCCTAGTCCTTGTTGTGCTCACCGATCTTGTTGACGCCAATCAACGCACGCAGTTGCTGAAACCGCACGCGTCCAAGCGCCTTGGTCAGAATGTCCGCTAGCTGGTTCTCCGTTGAAATGTGCCGAAGGACGATCTTGTTCCCGTCGATGCACTCCCGAATGTAGTGGTAACGAGTGTCGATATGTTTGCTTCGGTCGTGGAAGACAGGGTTCTTGCTGAGGGCGATGGCGGACAGGTTGTCCACCTTGAGCTCCGGCGCTCCAGACTCAGTGCCGAGCATGTCAGACACAAGCCGAGCTAGCCAGACGCCTTGGCAGGCTGCTGTAGCGGCCGCAATGTACTCTGCCTCGCATGAGGACAGAGCCACCACCTTCTGCTTGGAGGACTGCCAGGTGATGGGGTTGCCGCCGAGGAAGAAGATGACGCCGCTGGTACTCTTGCGTGTGTCAACGTCGCCCGCCATGTCGGCATCACTGTAGCCGACCAGTCGAGCTCGTTCATCCTCCCTCCTGGCGTAGTGAAGACCATAGTCACGCGTTCCCGCTATGTACCGTAGCACGCGCTTCACAGCGTTGAGATGGTCCTCGTGTGGTTTCTCCATAAAACGACTCAGATAGCCCACTGCGTACGCAAGATCTGGCCGGGTGTGCACCAAGTAGCGCAGTCCACCGATGACGCGCCTGTACTCGGTGGCGTCCACCAGTGGAGCAGTGCTCTCCTTGCTCAACTTGAGCCTTGGCTCCATCGGCGCCAGACTGGGGTTGCAGGTGCTCATGCCGCTCCGCTCAAGCAGCTTCCCTGCATAGGCAGATTGGCAGAGCGAGATGCCGCCTGGCCCTTGGTTTACCTCGATGCCGAGGTAGTACGACAGCAGCCTGAGGTCACTCATGAGGAAGACGCGCTTCGTCTCGAGCTTGAACGCCACGATCTCGTTGCTGCTGGTGCCGGTGATGATCAAGTCGTCGACGTAGACCCCGACTACCAGCCGCGATGACCCTCGGCTCCGCATGTACACGCCGTGCTCGGAGCTGCTCCTCTGGAAACCAAGTGACGCCATGGACGCATCAAGCTTGGCATTCCAGGCCCTTGGTGCCTGTCGAAGACCATACAACGCCTTGCGAAGACGTAGTACTTTGTGCTCGCTGCCGTTGACGACAAAGCCCGGTGGCTGGCTCACGTACACTTCCTCCTTGAGGTCGCCGTTGAGGAAGGCGCTCTTCACGTCCATGTGGTGGACTTCCCAGTGCTCGTGGGCTGCCAGAGCCAACAGCGCCCTCACGGACTCCATTCGTGCGACCGGAGCGAAGACTTCGTCAAAGTCGATTCCCGCGCGTTGAACGTAGCCTTTGGCAACCAAACGCGCCTTGTGCCGAATGACATTGCCGTGCTCATCGCGCTTCACTTTGAAGACCCACTTGAGCCCGATCGCACGGTGCTCAGTGGGGAGCGCGACAAGCTCCCACGTGTTGTTGTCCTTGATCGACTTTATCTCCTCATGCATCGCCTGACGCCAGCATGCCTCGCGCTCTGCCTCACTGAAAGAGACAGGTTCGTCCGTCGTGGTGAACTGCAACTCCTCGTCGAGCACCCGGGGCACAAGCCCAGGCGGCGAGGCTGGTCCAATGACAGCGTCGATGGCGCGGAACCGAAGTGGAGCATCGTCGTGGTCCACGTCCAAGTTCTCCTCAGGATCAGCTGGTGGCGAGACGAACTCGAT
Organism: Dendrocalamus latiflorus; assembly: GCA_017311315.1. Classification (NCBI taxonomy): domain Eukaryota; kingdom Viridiplantae; phylum Streptophyta; class Magnoliopsida; order Poales; family Poaceae; genus Dendrocalamus; species Dendrocalamus latiflorus. Next base: position 22,560,989 of record CM029630.1, read on the forward strand.
CGGCGCACTCATGGGTGACGTCGTAGGCGTCATGGGTGCAGGGGCCAGCGTTGGCGTGGGCGACGGAGACATGTGAGCTGGTGATGCCGCATCGGCTCGAGGCACGCCGGAGATGTACTCCGTGGTGTACTCAACGTTGAAGGGCTCGCCGTCACCTGGATCACCTCTGCTTTCGTTGCCCCAGCTCCATTGTCCCGCCTCGTCGAACACGACGTCGCGCGACACAATCATACGCTTGGTGGAGGGGTCGTAGCAGCGGTAGGCCTTGGAGCCATGCTCGTAGCCTACGAAGATGGTCGGCGTGCTGCGATCATCCAACTTCTTGAGTCCCGGGCGTGTGGTCTTGACGTGGGCGACGCAGCCAAAGGTCCTGAAGTAGTGGACGGTGGGGCGCTCGCCGTGCCAAGCCTCAAATGGGGTCTTGCCGTTGAGCGCGCGTGTCGGGGCGCGGTTGAGGATGTGTCCTGCGGTGTTCACAGCCTCACCCCAGAAGTAGCCGGGAAGCCGCTTCGCCTTGAGCATACACCGCGCCATGCCGAGGATGCTTTGGTTGCGGCGCTCTACACCACCCCGTTCTGCTGCGGTGAGTAGGGGGCAGTGAGCTGCCGCTGGACGCCACGCTCGGCGCAGTACTCGCCGAACTCCACGGAGGTGAACTCCCCCCAATGATCAGTGCGGAGGACCTTGAGCCGCCTCCCTGACTCAACCTCCACGGCCGCTTGGAAGTTCTTGATCGCCGCCGATGCCTGATCTTTGTTCGACAGCAAGTAGAGCCACATGTACCGGCTCAAATCATCAACAAGCAGTAGAAAATATTTGTTACCGCTTGGAGTTGTGGGCGTGATGGGCCCGCACAAATCACCATGGACGAGGTCGAGGACGTGCTCCGCTCGTCGTAGCGCCTTATCAGGGAACGGCGTGCGCCTTTGCTTGCCGGCGAGGCAGCAGTCGCACACCTGATCGACCTGATCAAGTGGCGGCAACCCACGTACCATCTCCTGTTGGGCGAGCGCGCGCAGTGACTTGAAACTGAGGTGCCCGTACCTCGCATGCCAGCACCAGGCCACCTCCAAGCTACGTGCCGACAGGCACACCGGTCGCCCGATGCGGAGCTCCAGGATGTAGAGGCGCGATGCAGAACGATGCACCCGAGCAAGAAGGTCGCGTTGCTGATCGTAGATGCGCACGGTGCCGGAGTAGATCTCGATACGACATCCGGCCTCCTCCAGCTGACCAAGACTTATGATGTTCGCCGTCAGACGGGGAATGTAGTACACCCCCATTAGTGCGCGATGCTCGCCGTTCTTGCAAGTGAAGATGATCGTGCCGCGTCCTTCAATCACCACCATGGAACCGTCGCCGAAACGGACGGTGCCGCAAACTCCCCCGTCGAGGTCATAGAAGGCAGTCCGCGCGCCCGTCATGTGGTTGGTGGCGCCGGTGTCGAGCACCCATCGTCGATCTTCCTGGTCCTCTCGCAATCTGAGCTGCGCAAAGACCTTGGCCTCGTGGATCTCGACGTGGCGCGACGATGTGGGCGGAGCTGGAGTTCGAATCTCCTCGGTGGGCGGCGCTGCAACTTGAGTGAGTGGTGAAGGGATGGTCGCATGTGCCATCAACAGAGTTGGCTCATCCTCTTCACCCTCCGCAACGTGTGCTTGCGCCTGCTTATTTGGCTTGCTATGGCAGTCCTTGGCCCAATGGCCAATTTTGTCGCAGTTACAACATCGGTCCGTCGTGTTCTCCTGGGCTGTAACATTTGATGACGAGTCACCCTTGCCTTTACTCACGCCGCAACCACTGCCGTGGCCACGACGTGTTTTGCCGCGCCTCTTGCCGCTGCCGCTGCTGGAGCCACCGGCTTCGCCGTTGTCGCACAACTTCATCCGCGCTAGCCAGTCCTCCTCGGCAAGAAGAAGACGTCCCTTGCTGTCGTAGATGGGCACATACGGTGTTGGCTTTTTCTTTCGCTGCTCGATGGCGCGCAGACGGCCGGTGACCTCCTCAACGGAGAGCTCGTTCACGTCGAGGAAAGTCTCGATAGAGTACGCGATCTGCTCGAGGTGCTCGGGGACGACCTGGAGCATTTTCTTCATGATTTCTCCATCGGTGACGTTGCCGCCAAGGATGCGGATGTTGTTGGCGAGGCTCATAATCCGGAGTGAGAAATCGTCGACCGACTCCCCCTCCTTGAACGCGATCTCCCCGAATTGCTTGAGTAACTGTTGCGCGTTGGTGTCACGGACGCACTGCACGCCGACGCGCATGGTCTTAATCGCCTCCCAGGCGGAACGCGCCATGCGCTTGCAAAATGGCCGCCAGCGCGAGGCGATCTTCGCGGTTCTCGACGACCTCGCCCTCCTCCGGTTCGACGGCCTGCCACAGCCCTTGGGCCTGCAGGTTCACGCGCATCAACAAAGACCATTCCTGGTAATTGGTGCGCGTGAGCATAAAGTACTGAACCGAGCCGCCCGTCTCCTTGACGGCCGCGATGGCGCCCTCGGCGTGGCGCAGGCGAGTGCGATACCCGTCGTCGGGGAGGGGGCGATGGCGAACGATCACCACCGCCAACGGGAGCCAACTGGATGGACATGACGGCCCCGGGAGCGTCCACGCTCTGATACCAATTGTCGTGGAACACAGGCAATTTCTCGCCGCCGGCGAACTCACAAATGCGCACTCAAGAACACAATGAACACAAGTGTTTGGTGCTGCAAAAACCGGGCAGCGTTTTCTGATGTATTACATGTTTATTTAAAGGAAAACAACTGGCTGTTAGCCTTCTCACTTTGCTTAATGCACAACACAAACGCATCCTTAAAGACACACAACTATTCACTACTAATCTGAAACGGAAAAGTAAAAACAATAGCTAACTGAAGCAGTCACTACGCACACACCCATTCACTACTAAAGCTGAAACGGAAAAAGTAAAGCTGAAACCAAACTGAAACGGAAGCACTAAAAATGAGAAACGGTGAGCCGCTTGGAGTAATTTCAACAAACTACAGCCGCAGAGATGGGAGAATTTTCCAGCAGGAATGCATTTTGACACAACTTCTCTAACTCGATCTTTGAAGGTAATGATAATACCTGATTTGGTGATCATTGATTGAAGAGGCATGCCGTGTTTAATCTGTAATGCAGCTAATGACCTGTTGAGATGGCAATGTTGATACTTGATAAAAAAAAGACTTCATCCTTAGAGTACCAAAGTTGATTAGTAAACTTAGGAGGGTACCATAAAAACATGTCTGTACATGAATCACCAACATAGCAACATCTGCATAGCCAAACAAATAAAGGCATTAATGAATCCCATCCAATGAAGCTAGCACAGACCATAAAAACCACAGTAAGTGGCACTCACATGGCTCCTCCCTGTCTTGGCTAATTCAGATCAAATGCTGCAATTAGAAAAGTTCCTTATGAATTAAAAAAATACTTCAGTCAGAAAGTAACCCTTGTGGATTGACGTTAGACCATGTGGTTAGATCTAGAATATTTTAGTGATGAATAATTGACAATGATTAATTTATGATGAATAACTGATGATGTTGTTTAGCGTTGTTATGCGAGTTGTGTCGCGTGTGTGCGGACTGATGTTGGTCAAGTTGGAACGAACTTGTGCCAGAAAAATGTTCTTTGGTCTTTGCATGTGCAGGGTGAGCATGGAGGCGATCATGGTCGGTGACGAGGTGGACTAGGACTAGGATGGGGAGATCCGAGGTTCAGACGATTTAGGAGGTCACGAGATGGTCGGGCTTATGCTTGGGGCACATGGAGATCAGAGATGGATGATACGTGTTGAAGCTACGGAGGTGCAGTCTGGAGGCTACGACACGTGGTGGATGATGCGTGGAGAAAATACAGGAGGTGCGGTCCTGGAGGTTTCGACACGTGATGAGTTGGGGAAGTTAGAATTTTGAAAAACCTGTGTTAGGAAGGGTTTCGGATCCCTTATTTGTTGAAATTGGATTAGAATTCGTAGGCTTAGGATAAGCCTCGGTTTTGGGCCATAGACTATAAATAGAGGTGGGGTTAGAGGCTAACCCTGTGGCTTTTGGAGAGACTAATTTCGTGCTAAGGATTAGGGGTGCTAGGAGGGCACTTTGTAGCCACCTTGATTCAGAAATAAGATTACAGATCGGTCTTTGAAAAAATGCAACGGCTCATCCTTCTTTGCGTCATCCTCGTCCCATCGTCTCGGAACCTGATCGCCATCTCTCGCGTGGAAAGAAATCACGCAACGCTGCGAGACACGTTGTCGCACGTCTGGCTCATCCAAGCCATCACACGTAAAGCATCACGTGATCTTATCCATCAGGACATGCATATGAACAATTTCTTCGTTTTCTAATTAAATTTTGTGAGTTTTTTAATTTGCATATATTATCTTTTTTCCTAGTTTTTTTATTCCTACATATTCTCCATGCATTGATCTTTATCTATATATTTTTTTGTGCTTACATTAATGAATTAGTTTGAATTAAAAATCGATTGCTAGATTAAAGGAAAAACATTGTTTTGTTCATCAGCTATCGATCGGAACTTTTTTCTCGGTGCTACAGTAACTGTTACAGTGTTGCTACAGTGCCGAGAAAAATGCCCCGTTTTATTTTCAGTATTTTTCTATATTTCAGATTAAACGATTAGAAGACAGAAATTTTGAGAAAAAGTTTCTGCTAGGCGTTGCAATCATTCACCCCCATCTGATTGCCATCGATGATCCTACAATTGAAAAAAATATTTCATACCACAGAGAACCACTCGGACGGTGACAATGCTGGCCAACAACAGTGATGCCTACTGCCTAGAGTAGAGATGGCAACGGCTTTTACGATGGACTTGAGAGGAGAGCAAGGAGGAGGGTCACGTCGCATGGAGAACACGAAAAGGATCAAAAGAAGGATGTTTGACCAACAGAAGCAACTGGCGTTAGAATCAGTCGACTCCCTCATGGAATCCTGGCGTCGAATCGGCCGGCGCAAGGTGTGCCAATGTTGGCCGTCGGTGCCCCAATCTCACCAAGGATGCAGGGATGGAGAGCAGTGGGGAATGAAGGACCTCATGGCATGCGCAGTCGATTAAAGACATACCCAATACGCAGCTAGTCTAGGTTGTCGTCCACCATGACGCTCCGGCCCTGCTGCCGCTCCCACGCCTCGTCCCGCTCGACGTAGGGTGACCGCAAGTTCTGGAGGATGACTCCGGTCGAGGATGGCGGCGACGACCAGATCCGACTGGGCCTGGATGGACCCAATCGGATCTGGCTGGGGAACAACGACGGGGCAGCTCACTCAGGGCGGCGGCGGCTGGACGGAAGACTAGGAGGGGAAATTTCTGTGGGGGAGAGAGGGAGGGAGGGAAGCGGCCCATGTGGTTGGAAGTGGAGGCGAAGGGGAAGGGATTAGCGGGGTGACGGCGGCGAGGCGATGGTGATGCGGATGGGGGCGAGCACGGCGAGAGTGTGGGTGCGGATCGGAGCCTCAGAGCGGAGAGAGGAACGTGGTGGACGGCTGGAACTCGGGGGCACATCCGCACAAGAGGGAAGGACAGCATGCATGCATAGTGGGGAGAGACTGGGAAAGCTAGCCATCAGATTGGGAGGAGCCATTACGTGGCAACGGGATGATCATACAGTTGCTACATCGGACGGCTGTGGAGAGTCAACGGAACTACGAACATTAACTCACATTTTTTTATGTAAAATAAAAATAGAGATAGAGGTAAACCAAACTATAATTGACTTATAGGGTTACACTACTACAGAAATCGACATTACAGACGGTTCAGAAACGTCATCACAGACGGTTTTCTGAACTGTCTGAATTTATGGGTCAGTGATGATCGAAGGTTATCACAGACGGTTTTCGAACCGTCTGTGATTATTAGATATCACAGACGGTTTTTAATTAAAAACCGTCTATGATTATCAGATATCACAGACGGTTTTTAATTAAAAACCGTCTGTGATAACCGATAATCACAGACGGTTTTTAATGAAAAACCGTCTGTGATACATATCACAGACGGTTTTTACTTAAAAACCGTCTGTGATATTCCTTCCTCCTAAACCAAAATCTATTTCTGTTTATTGGCTAGCCTCAGGAAATGCTAGCCATGCCCTCTGAAACAAGCAGATAATCACAGACAAAAAACATACAATTCACACATCTCATTTGCTTTCAGGTACATTTCGCAGACATAAAACATCCAATTGACATCGCACTTCATCTCACAGACATAAAGCATGCATCCATTTCGCAAATCAATTAATTGAATTGAACTGAAATATCCATTAACAAATGCACAGTTACAAAAGATCTACACTGCATTTACACTTAGTGATAAGACCAATAGGAAATCAGTGTGCGCAGTGGAACCGTCCTTCTGGCTGTATGACTTGAGTCAGCAAAAAGAACGCTAACTCTGATTGAACCTCTCGAAGCTCAGACTGTTTCAATGCAGTTGACGGGATTGATACAGCCTGTCGATAGGAATATCAATGTACATATATATGTAACGTGATAAGTATGAAGTAATTATGGGAAGAGTGACAAACCTTGCGATTGGTGACCCTCGAGGAATCGAGGAGTAGTTCCATATGTTGGCAAACGTAGTATCCACATGTGTTGCCCGGCTGCTGCTGGTGGCACTGCAAAAAATGGAATGTGTTAGTTCAAAAGACATTAGTACCATCTGTTGCATAGGATTAATTAATGTGAAATAGCGAATACCTTAAAATCTCGAACATGTGTCAGCAGGCCGTTGGCCCCGCGCTTCGAGTCACCTCCCTTTTCAATGTACATCGCGAACGCCCTACGTAATTCGAAAAGGTTAACCTTAATCATTCGGAAGGAAAGAAAGAGTACAATGTAGATATGTATGGGGAATATGTGCTTACCTATCGATTACTTGGCCGACAATTGTGAAGTCCATTTTATTCTTACTTAGGGAATCAAGGTAATATACCTTGTTCCATTTTGGTACAATTACTATTAAAATCCAATGAAAGCTCTGATTGAAGGGCATAAGTACATAGTCCTTATTGCGACAACTCAGCAGGCCTGATGCAATGTACCTCTCGACGAGGGATGCCTCCACGTCGATGGTAGTCTTGGCGACCAATTGTGGGTCCAAGAAACCAGCTGATGAGTTCGATACTCTAGCTTTAATCAGCATGTGTCTATATATATACACACGAAAGCAAAAAATTAGATATGGCATTTATCGGTATGACATTAACGGAGACTGTGATTGTACACACTTACAGCGTCCAGCATCGAACGATTGAGACGTCAAGAGCGTTGAGCATGAACAGCTCGAATAAATCCTCAAAGGCGACCACGAATGTACACTCTTGAAGATTGTGGTGTAAATCTTCCTCGGAGAATTTGACAGTGATACTTGAAGTCCGTTCTCCCTCTGGCTTATTGGACTGCTGCATATACCACGTGTGCAATTGCATGCAACTATATGGTAGCTTTTGGAGGGCTTTTTGCTCGAGCAACGGCTCGCCAAGCACGAATTTGCGGGCCAAAGGGTGGTACGGAAGATCATCATTGGTCTTCTTTGCTTTGCCCTTGCTGGCCTTGCTGCCTCGGCTATGGGTCGACTTCACGGAAGTCGACTTTGAAGGTAGCAGCGGTGCAAGTTGCTCTGGCGAGAATAGGGCCCGTGAAGATAGCACCGTTGTAGTATCCGGTGGTGGAACCGACTGGTCTTGTACTGGAGATGGCACCAGTGCATGTTGCTCTGGTCCTGCCACCGGTGAAGAAGCCTCCAGGAAGATGTCGCTTTTGGGCCACTGGATGAATGTTCCAATGGCCTGTCCTAGAGTCACGATCTCGTCGTTGGGGGGCTTCGGTAGCGGGACCACCTCAAAATTGACATACACACCATCCACATTAACTTTTGCGAAGCCTGGCGCTAAAGCTTGGCCGTGCACCATGGCCCCGTTACCAGACGAATATGCCTGGCCCCAAGCAGCGTACAAGGGAATGGCGCCATATCTCACTTGGAGCTTGCAGTTCGTAGGCTCCTACATAACGATACAAAATTAGCTACTCGAATAGGCCTACCAATGGAGCAAGCATTCGAGAGGTAATAATTATTACCAGGATGTCGTCCACAGGAAATTTGGACTGGGTATGCGTCGGATTGGACGCGCAGCTACTCGGACGGTTGTGCGGGCTACCTAGCATAGCAGCGGCGGTGGCGGCCTGCTGACTTTCTGTCTGTTTCCGCACCTCTTCTCTGATTACTTCACCCATCTGAGCAAATAGCTCCTCTCGAAGAGATTCCTTGATCTCTTCTCGTAGCTGCTCCTCACGCTCGGCTTTGTTTCTCTTCCTACGCCGATACATTCCGGAGTCATCTTGGAAACCATGTTTCCAAGGAACGTAAAGCCCAAGGCCTCTCGTACGACCCGGGTGCTCCTTGTTTCCCAGGGCCACGGAGAGCATATCATTCTCCCTTGTTCCCTGGAATGATCCCAGGGTAGATTCAAAACTCAGCTCTTCCTGCAAGAGCACGACATGTCATTTCAATTCGTACGAAGTTGTGGAGTAATTACAAGCTACGTAGTTCGATCGATATCTTACCAGGCGCTGGGACACTTGCTGGTCTGCAGGGTTTCGAAAGGAGACGTCCCCCGATGTCGTTGTAGATGACCTTGCTCTAAGCCAATTTCGAGCGCGGTCATCCGGGATATTGGAAAACGGCGGGGCGATGTCCTCTGCAGCTGCCAGCTCATCCTCCAACCTCCACTGCGGGATTTTACCCGCATACCCAGCTGTGCCAAGTCTGTGGGGGTGCGTGTTTTTTGCCTGGAGGGCCTTGTGCGCCACACTTGTACTTTTGAATTCTTCGGTCGTTTTCATCGCCTTGAACTCTTCCCATTGTGATTCCAGGAATGGGTATTTAGTAAAAGGCGTTTCGTCCGTCTCCACGTATTTCCTGACAAGCGTGCTCTTGAAGTTCTTCCATGCTTTGCACGCCGCTTGGTAGGTTTGTCGTTCCACAGCGTGTAAGTGTTCTTCTGGGAACTCGAACGATGCCAAGATTTCGGTCCACAGGTCACGTTTCCGAGTGTCAGACACGTTCTTCCACGAATTGTATGTGATCTCAATTCGTTGTCGTGCAACTATTCCGACCATGGTTCGGAATGCGTTTACCGCTTGCTTAGGAAGGATAGGGACCCCAGCTGCGTTTACCGCTGTGATGGTCTGTCGGCTCTGAGGCTTCTTTGATAGCCCTCTTCCTTGGCGTCTTGATGTTGGAGCGGACGCCTCCGGCGATGATGATGAAGAATGCGCGGGTGACATGTTGCTCATTTTGTGGGTCTATTAAGATAAGATGAGAATGTTCAAAGTGAGGAAGCACGAAAAGTCAAACATGATGCTCAATGTTCGGAAGAGAGGAGAGGAGTAGAGGGAAGGGGGAGAAGGGAGGGGGTGATGTGGACACAGAGAGGGGTTATGTGCCTATACTATATACTACATACTATATGTGTATATACATACATATACATATACATACCTACATATATACATATACATGCCTACATATATACATATATAATGGTAGCAATATGAAGCAACAAGCATCAATAATAGAATCAATAACAGTCTCAACATGAATATGTGCTCTCAAATTGTAGGGTTGCACAAGATTAATCTTGGCCGTCCCGCTACTAAATCATATACTCTTCCTTGATTGGTTATGCCAAATAATGAATTCAGTATTTTGAGCTCTAGATACAAACTCTAAAATCTCAAGATCAAGATATATTTAGCATGCATATATTCAAACAACAGTATTCATACAGATCAAGACCACACAAGTTAACTTTGCCCAATAATTCAGTCTTTTAACTTGTCAAGATTAAATCCGAACAGATCAATTTAATAACATGCTATAACCTGAAAACTGCATGAACCGACAGCTATTAGAGCTCAAGCACTGAATGAACCAATCTCAGTATATGATTTTATCATCATCGAGCAACTGTAGTAAACAATTAATGTACCAAATAGCAAACTAATTAAGCTACTGCAGTAAACCCTAGTCCATCACAGAAAGTGCTCACAATGCAGTCGGTAATCGAGGGGAGGTGGCCGGCGAGGGGCTCGACGGAGGCGGCCGGCGAGGGGCTCGGGGAGGCGGTCGACGAGGGTTCGGGGAGGCGGAGGCGACGAGGGGGGCGACGGAGGCGGTCGACGAGGGGCTCGGGGAGGCCGAGGCGACGAGGGGCTCGACGAAGGCGGCCGGCGAGGGGCTCGGGGAGGCCGAGGCGACGAGGGGCTCGACGAAGGCGGCCGGCGAGGGGCTCGGGGAGGCCGAGGCGACGAGGGGCTCGACGAAGGCGGCCGGCGAGGGGCTCGGGGAGGCGGTCGACGAGGGGAGGCGGAGGCGACGAGGGGCTCGACGGAGGCGGCCGGCGAGGGGCTCGAGGAGGCGGCCGACGAGGGTTCGGGGAGGCGGAGGCGACGACGGGCTCGGGATTTACTTGGATCTAGATCGAATAACTGCGCAGCGCACAGGGAAAACCCTAGCCAGAGGGTATATGTAGGGAGGTTATCACAGACGGTTCTAACTCAAAAACCGTCAGTGATATTAATATCACAGACGGTTCCAAGTCTAAAACCGCCTGTGATAGTATAAATATCACAGACGGTTCTAAGTGTATAACCGTCTGTGATAGTCATATTATCACAGACGGTTTTAAACTTAGAACCGTCTGTTTTATTGATATCACAGACGGTTCTAAGTTTAAAACCGTCTGTGATAAGCCTTTGCGACTGTAGTTATTAAGACAACACCAATAACCACAGCTGCATTCATATCCACCACCAAACAGCTGCATTCATATACAACACCAACCAGCTGCATTCATATCAACCATCACATGTGCATCACACATATACATAAATGCCAATACTCATATACATTTTGTCACATATTTTCACATATACATCTCAAAATCGACTACATCACACATTTTCACATATACATCTCAAAATTGACTACATCATACATTTTCACATATACATCTCAAAATTGTCACACATTTTCACATATACATCTCAAAATTGACTACATCACACATTTTCACATATAGATCTCAAAATTGTCACACATTTTCACATATACATTCTTATTGTACTTGCTTATTTCCTTTAAAAATTAGCCCTTCATCATGATCAATGCGTACGTAACTAGTTTCGTCACGTTGTTCATCGTCGACCCTTATGCCATTTCCAAAAGGAGGTAACTCGTCAAATTGATTGTATTCCTCCTCGTCCACTACATTCTCCACTCCGACAATTCTCCTTTTTCCATGAAGAACTACATGACGTTTCTTATTTGCCGGGTCGGTTACATAGAAAACTTGAACAACTTGATTGGCAAGTACGAATGGTTCGTCTTTGTACCCGACACGTTGGAGGTCCACGGTCGTGACACCGTACTTGTCAACCTTCACCTGTGGGAGATGCACCCAACGGCAGCGAAATAAGGGGATCTTGAAAACCACATAGTCGAGCTCCCAAATCTCTTCTATTAAGCCATAGTACGAGTTTCTCGACCCATCGGTACTGAATGCATCTATGCGGACTCCGCTGTTCTGGTTAGTGCTCTTGACATCCTGAGACTGCGTATAGAATGTGTACCCATTTATGTCATATCCTTGTCATGTCACAACTGTAAATGTCGGCCCTTTTGCCAACCATCTCAGCGTCTCACTCGGCGAGCTCCTAGCAATTTGCTCCTTCAACCATTGGTTGAACCAACGGTTGTGTTGCCTCATGATCCAAACATCCGGCCGCTCTGGATTCTGTTGCCGAAGCACATCCTTGTGCTGGTCCACATAAGGCGCCACTTCAGTCATGTGTTGCAACACCGTGAAATGGGCTTGAGTATACGTGTCCATATCTGGAGTGATTGCTTTCCTTCCGATAGTTCCGAGACCCTTCAGCCTCCCTTCATGACGAGATTGAGGGACACCTATCGGTTGAATCTGAGCCATATAATCGACACAAAACTCAATCACCTCTTCGCTTGCATAACCTTCGACGATGCTGCCCTCCGGCCGAGAACGATTCCGTACGTAGGACTTGAGAATTCCCATGAACCTCTCAAATGGGTACATGCTGCGTAGGAATACGGGCCCGCACATTTTTATCTCCCACACAACGTGAACAACGAGATGGACCATGATATCGAAAAACGAAGGAGGGAAATACATTTCAAGGTGACATAGAGTCATCACCACCTCGTCCTGCAGAGCATCTAGTCCTTCGGGATCGATGACCTTCTGAGCAATTGTGTTAAAGAAATAACATAGCCTCATGATTGTCTCTCGGACTTTGATCGGCAAAATATTTCTAATTGCAATAGGGAGCATCTGTGTCATCAGCACATGACAATCATGAGACTTCATGCCATTTAACTTCAAATCTTGCATCGAAACAAGTTTCTTCACGTTGCCGGAGTAACCAGACGGAACTTTCACACCATGCAAGCACTGGCACAGTTCTGTTTTCTCAGCCTTGGACAGAGTGTAACACGCAGGGGGAAGGTACGTTCGTCCATTATCAGTGCTTGTCGGTGCTAACTCAGGCCTGATGTCCATGTCAGCCAAGTCAAGCCGTGCGTTGACACCGTCCTTTGTTTTATCACGGATGTTCAGTAAGAGACCAATCAAGCTGTCGCACACATTCTTTTCTACGTGCATGACGTCGATGCAGTGCCGAACATCTAGGTACTCCCAATAAGGTAAGTCCCAAAATATTGATCTCTTCTTCCAGGTGTTCTTCTCATGAGCCCTCAATTTACGTCCCTTTCCGAGGACAACATCTAAATCCTTAACCATATCATAAACCTCGCGTCCCCTTAAATGCCTTGGAGCTGAACCATCTTCCTTCTCTCCGTCAAATTGTTTCTTCATCTTGCGGTATGGGTGAGCCCTCCGAAGGAACCGGCGGTGACGCATGTAGACGGTTTTGCGTGAGTGTCTCAGCCACACACTCTCGGTACCATCTAAACAGTGAGTACAAGCTTTGGCACCTTTTGTACTATGGCCCGATAGGTTACCAAGGGCAGGATAATCATTTATGGTGCAGAACAATAAGGAGCGCAGAGTGAAGTTCTCTCGTTTGTACGCATCCCATACCTGTACCCCTTCGTTCCACATTACTTTTAGATCTTCCACCAACGGTGCTAGGAACACATCGATATCATTCCCAGGTTGTTTTGGCCCTTGGATAAGTATCGACAGCAAAATATACTTTCGCTTCATACACAACCAAGGAGGAAGGTTATAGATGCAGAGAGTCACGGGCCATGTGCTATGTCGGCTGCTCATGCTACTGAAAGGATTCATTCCATCTGTACTCAGTCCAAACCTTATATTCCTTGGTTCTGCACCGAACTCTGCAAAACTCCTATCGATGTTTCTCCACTGCGCGGAATCAGCAAGGTGTCTTATCATTCCATCCTTCTTGCGCTCCTCCGAGTGCCAACGCAGCAGTTTTGCCTCCTTTGGATTTGCAAAAAACCTTTTCAAACGGGGAATTATAAGAAAATACCATGTCACCTTAGCAGGAGGTCCTTTCTTCGCCTCTGTTCCCTCGCCATCAACTGATTGATTGTTACGTTTGTATCGGGATGCGTTGCACACCGGACATACATGCATGTTTGCATACTCTTTACGGTAGAGGATACAATCGTTCGGGCATGCATGTATTCTTTCTACTTCCATTCCCAACGGACAAAGAACCTTCTTGGCTTTATACGTGGTTTTAGGCAACTCATTTCCATCCGGAAGCATGTCCGCTAAAAGACCTAGCAGCGCCGTGAAACTCTTGTCCGACCAACCGTTGCTTGCCTTCAATTTCAACAGTTCAAGCACGGCCAACAACCTCGTGTACTTGCATCCCGTGTACAAAGGTTTCTCTGAGTCCTCCATCAAGCCACGGAATTTAACATACTCTCTCTCATCATAGTTCTCTTCAACATCGCGAAGCATCTGATCCAGATTATCATCGTGCAACCTATCCGAATCCGACCCACAATCGACATCAGCCGGCGGCATGTCATTCAGTTCACAGGCGATGTCATCCGGGGGCATATCATTCACTTCACCGGCGATGTCATCCGGCGGCATATGATCATTCACTTCGCCATGACTGGTCCAACACGTATAATCCTTTTTGAAACCCCTCCGAATCAAGTGCGATTCAATTTGCCCTCGGTTCTTAAACATCTTCACATTCTCGCAGTCAGTGCATGGACAGCACATATATATCGCCCCCTTATTCAACATATCCTCCTCGGCAGCTCTTATAAAAGCAGAAACGCCATTAATGTACTCTTCACTCACACGGCTCGCGGCATACATCCAGCTTCGGTCCTACGTTACGTACATATATAACAACTTAGTATTAAAATCTAGATTAACTAATTATAACTACATATATACCGGCCACATTTATTATATTGAGACTTTATTTGCTAGATTCATATTACAAACACAACAGCTATTATATAACCAACAATTTTGCAAATTAACCATCTTCAATAACCACTCATGGATTACTTAGAACTAAATTGTAATGCAATTAAAGAAAAAAATAAATTGCATTACTAACCATATCTAGAACAACCAGCAAAGTATGAATCTTCAAAGCTCAATCTCTGCCTCTTCCCACCAAATTAACAAGGCCTGAAATCGCCTAGCTTCCTCCCGAGTGAAAAAGTGCGCAGCAGTGGCTAGATCTGGATCGAAATGAAGACAGATGCGGTCTGAGCAGCGCAATAAATGCCTACTGACATTATCACAGATGGTTTTTAATAAAAAACCGTCTGTGAATTATCACAGACGGTTTTTAATTATTAACCGTCTGTGATAACAAGGTTATCACAGACGGTTTTTATTTAAAAACCGTCTGTGATAATCTGGGATTATCACAGACGGTTTTTAATACAGACCGTCTGTGATACAAACGTATCACAGACGGTTCATAGTTAATAACCGTCTGTGATAATCCATTTTCCCGCCACAAATACCACAGACGTCCTCCAAATTACAACCGTCTGTAATAGTGCTCATTAGAGACGGTTTCACAAAACCGTCTGTGATGAGGCGTCTACTATTAGGCTTTCTGTAGTAGTGTTACTTGCTATTCTACCTAACTAATTTGTTCGCTGTTACGTCTTGTTATCCCAACTCCCCCTAAGCCAAGTATGTGGAGGACGCACACCCCACATATGCGCGCGCGCACATCTACCGCGGCTTTAGCACTATCGTGATTGTGTGGAGGTCGGTGAGACCCCGACCAAGTAGTTAGGTTTCAGAGGCTTGCCGGGGATGATCAAGTTAGGGTTTAGAGGCAATGGGCCGAATTGATAGTGGTGGGGAAGACATCAATTGACAGAGGCGTCAAAGTCGGTGAGGGCAGCAGCATTAGCGAAGGGCAAGACATCGAAGAAGGGGACCACAACGCGAGCTAGCTAGATCATATCAAAAAAGGCAGCTTGTTCATATTGGCTTTTGCTGATGGCTTTTAGATTTAGCTTATAAATAGTAACAGTTTGTCGAGAGCTGTATAGAGGGACAAAAACTTGCGTACAATTTTGACTGATATAAATGAAATTATTACATTGTGTATTACAATCAATTAGTAAACCCCATCTTAAAAAGACAAACATTTTGAAAATCATTTATTGTATAAAAAATAGCTTTTAAAAGCCAATATACAAGACCTATAGAAGCGCGATGCCAACCATCGTTTACTACAAATGGTGCTCCACCTCAATTGCTTAGACACGAGTACTTGGACTATCGCTTAATGTTAGGTAGGTTATTTGTAGTCCATCACCAACTGTGCACACCTTAAGGTAAAAATATAGATAAAGATGGAAGAAAATAGCCGGTGAAATCAAATACAGAAAATCTCTTTCAGTGTTGATGTAACTTGCAAACAATTCTGGTATTGCGGTAGGGTACTGGCCCTGCAAAAATAAGTGCAAACGATGTTTGGCTCTGTTTGGGCGTTCCAGTGGCTTTTAAAAGCTCTTATTTTATTCTACTTTTAGATACAACAGTTTGCTGAAAGCATCTCTTTTAGAATCATAAAAGAAAAAAAAATCTACTACAGTCAGTAAAGATTCCTACAACTAACAAGATTCCACACAACACATCGCAGCAACAATAAAATAGACCTTACCGACAAGACACTTGAAAATATTTGCATTAGACGACATGTTCTCCGGTTGTTGTTTTAATCTGGGTGAACAAACCAGCAAGCAATAATACCGGTTTGCTATGTTGTGGAACATATGCAATTTATGGGCTGTTCAATCTGGCTTCGATGGGCTGCTTCCGTCTGTTAGTTTCTAACTGAAATTATACTATAACCATTGTTAATTTTTTGAATCCATTTAATTAAAAAAAAATGAAAACATCATTATAGGTGGATTCTTTTGGACTGTAACTTATCACTGAAATTTTTTAATTCTGAACTGTTCACGAGAGACAATACGCAGAGAGAAATAGTCACATACGATTTTAGCCAGTATAGTTCAATTCAGTATAGTTTATATTACAACCTACCTAAAAAACGCACTGTTTAAAAGCCAGTTACTATAACAAACATAAGTCAACCTAAGCTAAGTGATTCCAAACCCACCCTATATTTTCACGGACAATGTAAAGGGAAAAAAGGGAAAAAAAAGCAAAAGCAAAAAAGCTGAAAAAACCAAACTTAAAAAACTGATGTGGTCATTCCAGCTTCTGGCTTCTAAAAGCCCAAGACGGATTGGACCCCCCCCAAAAAAAAAGCTGCAGTCTAGCAGTCGTAGTTCATACCCAATGGAGGAAATGCAGAAAATAGCAGCACATCGTAAGAACCCCTCTCAACATTTCAGGATTTATCAGTAGCTTTCATCTATAAATGACAACACATGCTAAGTAAAATCTCACTTTATTTGGATGATAGCATCTTTCTACGCATACTAACCTACAGCATATTGAGCATAATATTATACAGCTGTGATTGCTATACAAAGCTGGCGTGTTTTCATCCATTTCGAAAAAAAAACCAGAAACGCTTATTACATGAACCAAGTGTGTTTTGACACCCAGGCTCATCTTTTAACTATACAGCTTTTTTTCATATAAAATTATAGCCAGTAAACATCATACTTATACGTTGTATTGCTGATTTATCTATTATTGCATCAGCAGAAGATTATTCACAGTGGCATTCACATTATTCGTTCTCATCAAATCCTACAATGAGATTGAAGAAAAGCATTAGTGCATGCTACTGTCTCAACAAATAACTACATCTTGAGATGAGCGAAAATAGAAGTGTACCTCGATAATTAGCTCGTCAGGGATATGGGGTAAAACTTCTCGTACTCTATCTGCCATGGAGATAACCTCTGACATACTTCCATTAATCGTGCCTGCAGTGCCTCGGAACCGCAAACCAGCAGCAGAAGCACCATCAGGCCTTGAGGAAGAGGATGGAACAATTGAAGACCCTGCAATTGGCTCCGGCCATAGATTCCAGGTGGCATCTGCATGCCCATAATTGTCAGTCACAGAAGCCAACCGCCTCATCATCATCTGAACTCCGCTAAGCCCCACTGATCTCACTGCACTAGAGGAACCGGGATCATCCATCCCAGTGCTCGACCACGGTGGTGCCCAGCTAGAATCAAGACCAGCACCTCTGCACCACCCAAAACAAACTGAATGAGGAATCAAACATTGATATCACTGTCACATCACCTCAAATACGAATATATATGATGAAAGACTGCACTTCTGCCTGAGTTATAGAGTTTTAGACCTAGTGTTGTATTACAAGATTTGGAACAAACTTTTGAGTTCTTGCTTTGGTGGTTCCCTTCTCTGCCGAGTTTTCAGAGTTCTCATATTCCTTCAATAGTTCAATGCCTCTTGTTACTACCAAGCTCCAATTTTTAAAGTGTTTACATTGGACTCTAAATATGTTAAACCAGTGGTTTTTAAGCAATAGACTGGACCAAACTTTCCGCAACCAGCGAGTAACTGACCAGTTACCACCAAGAATCGACATTCTGAACCTAGTTTCACCTATCATGGATAAGATGTCAACAAATGTACTATAAGACATTTGTTCCATAGTTATGGAAAAAGGTTAATACGAGTCTATGACTACCATTCTTTTCTCTTTTTTTTTTTTTTTTTGCACACCAAACAACAAAATAGAAATGTCATCCAAGTACAGAATATCATAGTATCTAGCATAAAAAGCAAGCCATCAGAATAGCAAAAGCTGTCTAGTAATAACTTGGAAGAGGAATAATGCAGGAAAATAAAAAATCCCCCAAATTACACCATTGACATGAATGCACCTAGCTAAGTATATTTACTGACGCAGTCTCTCTAAGGCTAATTTCAAATGAAGAGATCATATCAGACATTTGTCCAGTACTAAAATATAATAGTAAGGTGCATTTTGTGGTATGCTCTGGTAAAGTAACTGCTACAGGCAGATAGCTTCCATTCACATCATTATCAAGGGGAATAAAATGAACAATCTAAAAACAAGACAATAGACCCTTCCAGATTTTTTTTATGTATACCTCCAAATAGCATCTGAAGGATTCTGCTGTTCAACAGGATGTTCACGACCAGGAATCCTCTGCTGATTCAACCCAATATTAAGCTGTTCAGCGATTAGCTGAATGTTTGCCACCCCTGCTGTTGTAGACCTTGTATGTCCTTGAGATGACAAAAAGAGTGGTCTTCTACAAGTTGGACAAGAGTAACCCTCCATTAGTCCTTGATCCAACCTACACATAGCAACAAAATATATGGCAAAAAATTTAGAAGTTGATCCAATTTTCTGTAGATACATTTGATGGCAAGACAACAGAAGGGCTCTCCACCATGACTTTACTCAATGTTCTTTTCTTAAGAGGGAAGTTTTGCTGTGTTTTCTATGTCCAAAAGCCAAACTCAATTTGATAGAGATCAACCAACTTATTACCCAGAATGCGCTGCTCGGCAATATAAAAAATTTTCCTTCTTCACATATCCCATTATAGAAAGTTCAAGTCGACAGCAAAATCAGGACATTTGTCCCATAAGTTAATTTGGAATTCATAAGATCAAGTAACCAATTAATATGGACATATGGAGGCCTGTACTTCCTGATGCGAACAGTAGGAACACCATTTCCAGAGCACACAATTGAACGATTCAAAAGGTATTCTTCATAGGAAAATAACTGTACTGCAGACCAGGGTTCGGATTACCGGCGGTTACCGGCCGGTAACCGCCGGTAACCGTTCTTCCCGGCGGCGAGCGGTATGAAAATACCGGCCGAGATGGAAATTTGAAATTTTTGAATTTGTAGATGGTGGAATGGGTTCCAGGGGGCATTTGTAGCTACTTTGGATGGCTAAGCATATGTTTAGGAACAATACCACAAATTCACTCTTAAAGTTGGTTAGCTTAACATTGTTCCACCTTAATTAAATAGATAGGCAACTCTGAATTACAAGTATGATGCATAGCAATGTAGAATACTAGAATACAAGCACTATAAATCTAGCATGGGTACTTCTAAAGTTCTAATATCATATGATAATGTATACATACATTAGTTATCCAGAATTCCAGATGCAATTCAGACATGGCTAACTTAGTCCAGTGACTGACCAACATCTCTCAACTCCCAACTATGACCATTAGCTGATGACATCTAGCCAATGATGTCAGTTAAGACACCATTTATTTATAATAACTCACTATTGTAAGTCACAAAACATTTATCCAGACGGATAGAGAAACAAATATGAACCCAGTGGTACAAGCTGTTACGAAACATAAAGCATTCAACTTCTACATTTAGTACATCCATTTTTGTTCATCTCTGGCTCAAAACACTTCAACTCAGCAAGAAAGTAGAATATTTCAGTATACAACTAGCAAATTACATCACAGCCATATGTAGCTTGAAACTTTGAATATTTCATGCGTTAAATCTTCGGATGCTCATGTGTTTTGAAATTCATAGTATAGGAGGGCTCAAACACATGTTTTTCTGCTAAATCTTTCAAAAGTATAGGTAGGTTTTATGCAAAGGATCCCACAAGGGTATTTCCATACTCTTGTACAAATTCCACCGGTTTTTCCGGGTTTTTGACCGGTAAAACCGGTTACCGGCCGCCTCCCGCCCCGACAAAAAAAAATGTTTGACGAATTTCTTCCGGTTTTACACCGGGATTTCCGGTTACCGGGCGGTAACCGGCCGGTTACCGGTACCGCCCGGCGACCGGGATTCTCTCCGGAACCGGTTTTTCAAACCTTGCTGCAGACTATCAAGTATCAATTTCAACATAGTAAAAGGAACTCAGGTCATACCAAGATCGCAAGCAAGCTAGATGAAATAAATGGTTGCAGGACAACTTTTTAGCTCGAGCCATTGGTCCCTATGAGTTGCAGGAGCAATAAAAAAAATCAGATACACAAGCAGTCAAACACCCCAGAGCTTATGAAGATCTAGGAAATTATTTACCCTGCATATGGCACACTCATCATCATATGCGCAAATTTCATCATATGTAGCATCTGGAAGTGCTCCATCGAGTGAACTAAGTGCCTTTCGTAACTTGATGTAAGTCTTAATCCGCTTCAAAAATGAAACTATAAGAGCCTGCAAATGTTTTGTAAGAATACATATCAGTACATCATATTAATTTTTTTCATGAAAAGTTCATGGTTTATCAACAGTCGCAACAAATGAAGGTCTCACTTACACGCAAGTTCAATAGGAGAACTGCGTCAACCAGATGAAACGCCATACCACGGAGCCAAAAGATTGTTGAATAATGACCAAGTGACATCAACAAGCTTATCAAGTCAATGACAAAACCAAAATTCCTGATAAGTTTGCCTCTCCACTCAGAAAAAGAACCTGCATTTACAGTGCATGATTAGATCCTGGTGGCAGTGTGGAAAGAATTCAAGAAGTGCATGCACAACTGGACTGCAGTCCTGCTCCTGAAACATTGTTCCAACAGACGATAAAGCACAGTTTACAACAGTGTCAGATGCGTGAAGGAAACCGCTGTTCTTTAACTTCGTCTGGTCAGAAAAAAGTGTTGTTGGCCATTGGCAAGGTCTCCGAAAAGCAACTTTGACGACCAATTTGCATTGTCATATATTTGTAAAATCTAATATGATTAAAATGTTATGAAAATATTTTTGAGACAAATGTACACAGCATTTTCATGGCCAATATAAATATTCACAAAGATGTTATCAGTCAAATTAAAACAGTTTGATTGCATGCATTCTAGGATATCACTTTTTTGAACGGATGTACTATGTGCATTCCTCTCTAGGTTACTATCATCAGGAAACTGTTGAATAATGCATGTATTCATCATGTGGCCAAAGGGCCAATATATATACATGTACAAGTGGCATATATGCAAGAAACCCCTCATACAATGGGGTAAATACACAGATATATAATACACATCTAACACCCCCCTCAAACTTATGGTGGATCAACAACATGAAGTTTGGAGAGATGAAAATTGTGCTGAGCCCTGGTTTGTGCCTTTGTGAAGAAATCTGCCAACTGAAACTCGGAAGGCACATACTGAAGGGCAACAATCTGATCTTGCACCTGTGTCCGCATGTAGGAAGCATCAACACCAATATGTTTTGTAAGCTCATGCTTCACCGGATCTTTTGCAATGCTAATAGCACCTGTACTGTCAGACAAAAGAAGAGTCGGTGCAGAAACAGAAACACCAAAATCCTCAAGTAACCACCGTAGCCAAGTAACCTCCGCAGTCAACAAAGCCATAGCTCGCAACTCAGCCTCAGCACTCGAACGAGAAACTGCTGTCTGCTTCTTAGTCTTCCAAGCAATGAGAGAACCACCAAGAAAAACGCAATAAGCAGAGAGAGACCGACGATCAGAGGGATCACTAGCCCAGGTAGCATCAGAATATGTCTGGAGCTGTAAAGAGCTAGAGCGAGGGAAAAAGAGACAACGAGAGATAGTTCCACGAAGATATCGTAGAACACGAAGAAGATGACTATAGTGAAGCCAAGTGGGAACGGAAACAAACTAACTCAAGATATGGACAGGATACGAAATATCAGGGCGAGTGACACCAAGATAAACAAGGCTCCCAACAAGATGACGATAGCGAGTAGGATCAGCAAGAGGCTCACCATCCATAGGACGAAGATGAACATTAAGCTCCATGGGAGTCTCAGCTGTCCGCTGATCAGTAAGAGAAGCACGATCAAGAAGATCCTGGATATACTTTTCTTGGGATAGAAATAAACCCTCAGGAGTAGAAATAACCTCAATCCCAAGAAAATAGCAAAGAGAACCTAGATCGGACATAAAAAAACTGCTCATGAAGCCGCTCCTTGACAAAAGTGATATACTGAGGATCATCTCCAGTAATGATCATATCATCAACATACAAAAAGAGAAGCGTCCAACCACGAGATGAAGTGTGGATAAAAAGAGCAGGATCATGAGCACTCGCCGAAAAACCAGCTGCAGTGACAACGGAGGAGAAACGATCAAACCAGGCACGAGGAGCTTGCTTGAGGCCATAGAGAGATCAGCGAAGATGACAAACCATACCCTCAGGAACAGAATACCCAGAGGGTGGCTGCATGTAGACCTCACGCAATTCGCCATTAAGAAATGCATTCTTGACGTCCAACTGAGAGATAGACCACTGTCGAACAGAGGCCACAGCAAGAAGAGTGCGAACGGTGGTCATGTGAGCGACAGGAGCAAAAGTCTCATCATAGTCACGACCATGCTCCTGCTGAAAACCACGCGCTACAAGACGAGCCTTGTAACGCTCAAGAGAACCATCAGAGCGAGTCTTAACCTTATAGACCCACTTGCACGTAATAGGAGTAACACGCGCAGGAAGAGGAACAAGATCCCACGTGCCAGTACGCTCAAGGGCAGCGATCTCCTCCGCCATCGCATGCTGTCACTCCTGATGAACAACAGCATCACGATAAGAAGTCGGTTCGGCAAGAGCAGCGGCAGCAAAACCAAAACGCTCAGGAGGCCGAATAGACTGACGATCGCGAAGAGCATAACGAGGAGTAGCCGAATGGGATGACCCGTCAGAAGGGGAGGGCATATCAGAAGGATCCTCACCTCGCGGGCGACAAGTATAGTAGAAAGGATAAGAAGGAACAAGATCAGGAGCAACCTCGGGAGAGGATGCCGGTGGTGAAGAAGGGGCTGACTGAGAAGGAGGCACCGGAGAGACCAAAGACTGTGGTGGAGTGGTGACTATAGAACTGGAAGGAAAAGTCAGGAATGAAAGCGGCTCAACAACAGATGCTGAAGTGGAAGAAGGAGGACGAGGATAGAAGGGACGAGACTCATCAAAAGTAACATCTCGAGAAATCCGCATCCGTCGGCCAACGGGATCCCAACAACGATATCCCTTGTGCTCAGCACTGTAGCCCAGAAAAACACACTCAACTGACTGAGCAGTCAGTTTAGTGCGCTCACGAGGTGCAAGAAGAACATAGCACACACACCCAAAGAGACGAAGTCTGGAATAATCAGGAGTCTGGCCACAGAGACGCTCAACTGGAATCCCACCCTGCAGAGCAGAGGAGGGCTAAATGTTGATCAAGAAAGTGGCAGTAGAAACAGCCTTAGCCCAAAAATGTGGTGGAACAGCAGAAGCAAACATGAGAGTACGAGCTGTCTCAAGAAGATGACGATGCTTGCGCTCAGCCACACCATTCTGAGCATGAGCACTTGGACAAGAAAACTGAGAGAGAGTGCCCTGCTCAGCAAGAAAGCCACGAAGGACTCCCGACAAGTATTCTCCAGCGGAATCAGCGCGAAAAACACGAATAGGAGAGTCAAACTGAGTGCGAATCATGGTGGCAAAAGTCTTGTAAATAGATAAAACCTCACTACGAGATGACATAAAATATATCCATGTATGGCGAGAAAAATCATCAATAAAAATGATATAATATCTATGACCTCCTTTCGAAACAAAAGGAGCTGGTCCCCATACATCAGAATGAACAAGATCAAAAGGACGCTGAGACACTGACTCACTAGAGGGATAAGGGAGTTGAAGCTGTTTGCCAAGCTTACAACCCTGACAATGTAGAGAAGCATCACTAGACACAGACCCTAAAAGACCTCGACGAAGTAAAGAAGCCATGCGGGAACCACAAAGATGTCCTAAGCGATGATGCTGTTACTCGCTGGACTCTTGCTGTTGGTGATAGCAAGATCCTTACTCTCATGGAGAGGATGACACTTGGAGATGGGGCAATTTTCTGTTTATTCCTCACAACAATGTCATACCAACCTGAGGGGTTGGAGATACATATTTATAGGCTGCTAGTCAGCCAAGCATATGCCAAGATGCTATCCTAGACTAGTCCAAGATGCTGTCCTAAAGCTAGTCTAAGATGCTAAAGCAAAAAGCAAGTCCTAGATGCTAAAGCAAAAGCAAGTCCTAGATGCTAAAGCAAAAGCAAGTCCTAGATGCTAAAGCAAAAACAAGTCCTAGATGCTAAAGCAAAAAACAAAAGCACCATGTACACCATGTGCAGACAACACAAAGACTTATCTATCATTCTCCCCCTAAGTCTTGTGCGTCGTCTTGTGGGAGAGTTGAACCATCCTGATCTTGGAGCAGAGCTCAAGGAACTTGATCCTTCCAAGAGGCTTGGTGAGCAGATCCGCAAGCTGATCCGTGGTGTTGATGTAGCTTGCCTTGATGCTTCCTTCATCCAAGCAGCCTCGGATGAAATGGTACTTCACCCGGATGTGCTTGCTCCGTTCATGGAAAACGGGGTTCTTTGCCAGGGCTAGAGCGGACTTGCTGTCCACCCTGAGCTCCACTGCTTCAGTGTCCCTGCCGAGGAGATCACCAAGCAGTCGAGCGAGCCAGAGTGCCTGAGTCGAAGCGGTGGAAGCCGCTATGTACTCGGCCTCACAGCTGGACAGGGCCACCACCTGCTGCTTGACTGACTGCCAGTGAACGAGGCACTTGCCGAGGAAGAAGAGAATCCCGCTTGTGCTCTTGCTGGTGTCGATGTCGCCCGCGTGGTCACTGTCGCTGTACCCGACGAAGTGTGCCGCGCCAGGACACCTCGGGTAATGGAGGCCGTGGTCAAGGGTCCCCGCAACGTAGCGGATGATCCTCTTCACAGCCTGCTGAAGCTCCGTCGTCGGTCGTTGCATGAACCGACTAACGTAGCCGACGGAGAATGCCAAGTCCGGTCGTGTGTGGGCGAGGTAGCGAAGGCTCCCCACAAGACGCCGGTACTGCGTAGCGTCCACCTCCTCCGTCGTGCTGTCGCGGCTCAGCTTCAGCCTCTCCTCCATCGGAGTGAGAGCTGGGTTGCAGTCGGTGAGCCCAGCTAGCTCAACGACGCGCTTGGCGTAGGCGGTCTGTCGAAGCGTGATCCCGGAATCATCCTGGTGCACCTCGATCCCTAAGTAGAAGGAGAGGGGCCCCAGGTCACTCATCTGGAAGGTGGCCTTCATCTCTTCCTTGAATGCCGCCACCTCCGCATCCTTGGTGCCGGTGATCACCAAGTCGTCGACGTAGACACCCACCAGCAGGGCATTTTCTCCACTGCCCCGCCGGTAGATGGCCGCCTCGTGCGGACTTTGCTCGAAGCCCATCCCTTTCAGCGTGGAGTCCAACTTGGCGTTCCACGCCCTCGGTGCCTGTCGCAAGCCATAGAGGGCCTTGCGCAGGCGGAGCACCTTGCCCTCCTTGCCGGGGATCGCAAATCCCGGCGACTGATGCACGTAGACCTCCTTCAAGTCGCCGTTAAGAAATGCTGACTTGACATCCATGTGATGAACACGCCAGCCTTCCTGGGCAGCTAGCGCAAGGAGGAGTCGCACGGACTCCATCCGTGCGACGGGTGCGAAGGCGTCATCGAAGTCGACCCCCTCCTGCTGCACGAAGCCTCGTGCCACCAAGCGAGCCTTGTGCTTGACGATGGCGCCGGCTTCATCCCGCTTCAGCTTGAACACCCACTTAAGGGTGATCGCGCGGTGACCGGCAGGAAGATCCGCCAGCTCCCACGTCCGGTTCCGCTCGACGGCGTCCATCTCCTGCTTCATCGCGACACGCCACGCCGCGTCTCCCTCCGCCTCAGCGAAGGAGCGGGGCTCGCCGTCGTCGCATGCCAAGTGCAGCTCCGCCTCGCAGTCGCGCTGCGCCAGTCCAGGGACGGGCAGCTCGCCGAGGATGTTGTCCATGGTACGATAGCGCAGAGGCTCGTCGTCGTGGTAGGCGTCGACGCGGTCCTCGTCGTGGGACAGCGGAGTAGCGAACTCCACCATGCGCTGCTCGTCGTGGACCGAAACTGTTGGGGCCGATCTCGGTGGTGGCCGCCGGTGCAGGAGAGTGGTGAGCCGGTGGTGAAGAGTGAGGCGTAGCCGGTGCCGAAGGTGGTGGAGCACTCGCCGGAGCTGGTGGCAAGCAAGGTGTCGAGGTGGACGGGCTCGGTGAAGACGAGCTGCTAGCTCCCCCGACTCTCTCGAAGTGGACGTAGTCGACAACAAAGTCCCTGAGAGTCGAAGTCGAACCGTCGTCCACCGCCTTGTCCCACGTCCAGCCTCGCCCTTCGTCGAACACAGCGTCACGCGAGATGCGGACGCGCTGTGTGACAGGGTCGAGGATGCGATAGGCCTTCGAGCCCTCCGCGTAGCCGATGAACACTCCCGGAGTGCTCCTGTCGTCGAGCTTGCCGATGTGGCCAAGCTCCTTGGCGAACGCGAGGGAGCCGAAGACCCGCAAGTGGGAGACCGCCGGCTTGCGCCCATGCCAAGCCTCGTATGGCGTCCTGCCGTCGAGCGCCTTGGTAGGCGAGCGGTTGAGGATGTAGACGGCCGTCACCACCGCCTCTCCCCAGAAGACAGCCGGCATCCCCCTCTGCTTGAGGAGGGCCCGAGCCATCCCCACAACCGTCTGGTTGCGCCGCTCGACGACGCCGTTCTGCTGCGGGCTGTACGGCGCGGAGTAGTGGCGCTGAATGCCCTCATCAGCGCAGTACGACGCGAATTCAGCCGCCGTGAATTCGCCGCCGTTGTCTGTGCGCAGCACGCGCAGCTTGCGGCCGCACTCCGCCTCCGCAGCAGCCTGCGTGCGCCTGATGGCGTCCGCAGCCTCTCCCTTGCTGCCGAGGACCATCACCCACATGTAGTGGGAGAGGTCGTCGACGAGCAGCAGGAAGTAGCGTCGTCCTCCCGGTGTGGCCGGTGTCACCGGGCCACACAAGTACCCGTGCACGAGCTCGAGCCTCTCCTTGGCTCGGAAACTCGCCTGCTGGGGAAAGGGGAGTCGCCTCTGCTTCGTCATCACGCAGACGTCGCAGAACTGCTCCACATGGTCAAGGCACGGCAGGCCTCGCACCATTTCCGTGGCACTGAGCCGCTTCAGGGCCTCGATGTGAAGGTGCCCAAAGCGCTCGTGCCACTGCCACGCCTCGTCGTCCCGACGAGCAGCGAGACAGAGGGGTTGTGCCACCTGCATGTGAAGAATGTAGAGTCGATTTGCGCCTCTGGTTACCTTGGCAAGAAGGCGACGGCGAAGATCCCAAATCCGCAGCACCCCGTGCTCGATCTCGACACGCGAGCCGTTCTCATCCAGCTGTCCCAAGCTGATGATGGAGTTCCGCAGATCGGGGATGTAGTAGACGTCGGTGAGCAGCCTGTGCTCACCGGACACGGTGGTGAAGATGACGGAGCCGACGCCCTTGATTTCCACGCCGGAGGCGTCCCCAAACTGGACGGAGCCTCGGACGCTAGAGTCAAACTCGGCGAAGAACTCCCGTCGACCGGTCATGTGATGGGTGGCGCCGGTGTCGAGGCACCACCCGTCAGTCTTGTCGTTGCCGGAGCCGTAGCCGAGGAGGGCGTGTGCTTTTGGCTCGTCAAGGTGGAGGAGAGCCACTGCGGCCGGTGCCGCTGGAGGTAGTTCGATGCTCGCATGAGCAATGAACAGAGCCGGCTGCTCCTCCTCCTCTGCCTGCGCGACGTGGGCCTGGCCGCGTCGTGGCTGTCGACAATCCCTGGCCCAATGACCAAGCTTGCCGCAGTTGTGGCAAGAGTCGTCTCGTGCCGGCTTTTGCTTGCCAGCAGCGCCTCCACGGTCATCACCCTCGGCACGTCCTCGCGCCCCTGCCTGGGCGTCTTTGCGCGGCTTGCCGCGCTTGCCACACTTGTAGCCGCCTGTTGTGGAAGAAGGCTCCCCCTTCTTCCTGTCACCTTGGCAGGCAGCCCACTGCTCCCGAGTGAGGAGCTTCCCACCGATGGTGACGGGTCCCGAGAGGCGCTGTGGCTCATCGCTGTCAACGACCTTGAGGCGACCCAACGCCTCCTCGATCGTCATCGTGGAGAGGTCCAGCAGAGACTCGATCGAGCGAGCCATCTGCTTGTACTTCTCGGGGACGCAGCGGAAGAGCTTCTCCACAGCTCTCTCTTCGTTGTAGTGTCGTCACCGAACTGCACCAACTTCTGCAGCAGAGTGTTGAGACGGAGAGCAAAGTCATCAACGTCCTCACCTGGCTTGAAGGCCAGGTTCTCCCACTCCATGCGTAGTGCCTGCAGTGTAGACTTGCGGGCGCGGTCGCTGTCGATGCGTGCTGCAGCGATGGCGTCCCAAGCCTCTTTGGCAGTCCGCTTGTTGGTAAGCGAGAACTGCATCTCGGGCGGGACTGCAGCGATGAGAGCATCCAGCGCCCGTCGATCCTGGTCGTAGTCGACGTCGCCGTACCGGACTGCATCCCACATATGCCGCACCTGGAGCTTTACCCTCATCACCACAGCCCACTCGACATAGTTGGTCTTGGTGAGGGTAGGCCACCCGCCGCCGGGGCCGACGTCCCTGACGACAGCCTGGTACTCGTGGTGACCACGGTACCGAACCGGGGAGAGAGAGCCGCGTCGCCTGTGAGAGCCGCGCTCTCCGTCGACCCGTACGCCGCCGCCGTACGCGCCTCCTCCAGGAGCGTCACCGGCGCGTGCGCGCCTGTCTGGGCTGCCGCCGCGCTCGTGGGCGTGCGCGGCTGCCCACTGCGCCGCTCGCCCTCGCGCTGCCTCCCTCTCCAGCGGCTCAAGATCCGCGTCGGCGCTGTCATCAGCAGAGATGGAGCTGCTGTTGCTGCCGCGCAGAACCTTGACCTCCGCTGCTGCCGCACGCGCTGCATCTGCCGCCGCCGCCGCTTCCACCTCCGCTCTGGCTGCTGCCAGCTCTGCCGCTGCCAGCCTTGACGCCCTTTCCACCGCCGCAGCGATCTCCGCCGCCGCTCGCTCGCGCTGCTCTGCCGCGGCGAGCTCGGCCGTCTGCTGACGCCGCGTGCTCGAGGCGACCGAGCGCTGAGACTGCCCTGCGGACATGGCGCGCTACTGGGGGGGTGTTGCGTGGAGAGAGGGCTGCTTCTGACGAGCTGCTGCCCGTCTCCGGAGAGGAGTGAGCGGGGACAGCCGGAGCTGCTGCTGCTACCGGCTGGGGCTGCTGCGAGGCCGGAGAAGGAGATGAGCAGGAGATGCTCAGGCTACAGGATAGTATGGCTCTGATACCACTTGTTACTCGTTGGACTCTTGCTGTTGGTGATAGCAAGATCCTTACTCTCATGGAGAGGATGACACTTGGAGATGGGGCAATTTTCTGTTTATTCCTCACAACAATGCCATACCAACCTGAGGGGTTGGAGATACATATTTATAGGCTGCTAGTCAGCCAAGCATATGCCAAGATGCTATCCTAGACTAGTCCAAGATGCTGTCCTAAAGCTAGTCTAAGATGCTAAAGCAAAAAGCTGCTAAAGCAAAAGCAAGTCCTAGATGCTAAAGCAAAAGCAAGTCCTAGATGCTAAAGCAAAAACAAGTCCTAGATGCTAAAGCAAAAAACAAAAGCACCATGTACACCATGTGCAGACAACACAAAGACTTATCTATCAGATGCCACTGAGCAAACGAAGCGGTGGAGGCTGCAGCAGCTGCAGAGGTGGAGGCGAGAAGACTGACTGGGACAGCGGAAGAAAGGCGAAGCCAGTCAAGCTCCCAAAGCCGTTGGGAGTCACGGCGGCGAGGGCCAGTACCAACCAGAGTCCCCGTGCGACGATCCTGAACACAACAAGAGTCAGAATCGAAAATAACACGACAACCATGATCAGTGAGCTGGCCAGCAGATATGAGTTGCATGGTTAGTTTTGGAACATGAGACACAGCAGGAATATGCAAAGAGGAATTTGAAAGGGTGCCTCGTCCTGTGACAGAAATAGAGGTACCATCTGCTGTGTGAACAGTGATAGGAGCAGCTAAAGAACTAATAGAAGTAAGACAGGTGGAATTAGATGTCATATGAAACGAAGCACCAGAATCAAGAATCCAAGGCGATGTACCTGAGGAAGGAGAAGTAGAAGGTGGTCTCTCACCGGAAGACCGAGCAGCAGAACCAGCAGAACCAGACGATGCAGAAGCAAACGTGCGGCCTAGCAATGTGAGAAGCTGCCGAGTGTCAGGGGTACCAGAACTCGGCTGAGAGGAGGAACCTCCAGTGCCCCGCGGAGGACGAGCACCACGACGAAGATCCTTCTTCTTGTAGCAAAATTGTTCCACATGTCCATCCTTGTTGCAATAGGTGCAGTGAAGGCCATTACCAACAGCAGCTGTCACTGGTGGAGACACAGCTGATGGAGGCAAAGGCACAGCGGGTGTAGAAGCCGAAGAAGCCACCAAAACTGAAGGAAGTGATGATGATGATAGCAGACCCGCTCCACGAAGTCGAATCTCCTCAGTACGAACAGCTGCAAGGGCCTCCAACAAAGTCACACATGGATGACGAGCCAGCAACTGAGCACGAGTCTGCTCAAACTCAGACCGGAGACGTGTCAAAAAATCGTAGATGCGGCGAAGCTCCATATGAGACTGCTGACGCTGACAACACTGACAGGTGCGGCAAACATCTGGCCCCAAAGAGTCGATCTGACACCATATCGCAGATAACTGAGCATAGAACTCGTCCACAGTGGCATCTCCCTGCTGCAGTGACTGCTCCTGTCGCACAACAGCAAGGTACAAGGAATCACCAGATGGCTCGTAGCGGCTGCGTAGATGCGTCCACATCACATGTGCTGAAGCCAGTCCAACAATATCGCCAGTGAGATGCACCTCCATGCTAGCAACCAAAATAGCAGAGGCACGAGCATCTTCATCAATCCATGTCTTATAAGCAGCATACTGAGTCTGAAAAGTCTCCATGGCATCCTCAAAAGCCTCAGAAGCCTTTGTACGAGCGTCTTCAGAAGCATCCTTCGGGAGTACAGGCTCAACAGGTGGAGTAGGACGAGACGGGCAAGACAACTCGCCCGTAAGAAACTCCCAAAGGCGCTGACCACGCATGTGGATGCGCATGTGCTGAAACCAGTCCCGATAATTGAGACCATCGAAGATCACCGGGCAACGAGGAACGGAAACGGGGCCTGAAAAAGAAGACATTTTTTTCTTTTCTTTTTTTTCCGGTCGGTTTAAACCGACCGAGCCACTACCGAATCAAAGCCTCGGACCTCAGTCGGTCTCGGGCAGCGGCGGCAGAATCGGCGGGGGCGGAGGCCGGCGGGACGGCCGGCAGCCGGCGGGCCGAAGGCCGACGGGGCGGAGGCCGACGGGACGACGGCCGGCGGGGCAGAGGCCGGCGGGGCGAAAGCCATCGGGACGGCGAACAAGCGGAGGCGACCGCAACGGCGTCGGCAACCGCAACAGCTACGGCAACCGCGACGGCGACGACGTCGGCGTCGACGACGGCAACCACGGGGTTGGCGACGGCGACAGCTCCCAAGCGCACCAACAGCGACGGCAGCGGCCTCGCACGACGCCGACGGCCGAGACCCGTCGTCAGGCGGCGGCAGATCTGGATCCCGTCAATCCAGACGGCGGCGGAAGACTTCACGAGCGGGCTGCCTCTGGAACGACAGCGAGCGGCAGGCAGGCAAAACCCTAAGTATAATAAAACCCTAGGTTTGACGAAACCGGCTCTGGTACCATGTTGAATAATGCATGTATTCATCATGTGGCCAAAGGGCCAATATATATACATGTACAGGTGGCATATATGCAAGAAACCCCTCATACAATGGGGTAAATACACAGATATATAATACACATCCAACAGAAACAACCACAACAATTGTACAGCATATCTTGAATGCACAACACTTTGAAACTGTATTAAACAAGTCATCATCTAATCATAGGTGAGGAAATGTAGATTATCACCTGCTGCTTGTCTATAAGATTTTTGGAAATCAAGATAGTCCACACCACTGTCCATTAGATGTCGCTGCCAAATGTCAAACAACTGAAATCCATGCACCATGATAGACTGCCCAATAAAAAAAACTATTTGAGAAAAGGCATGAATAGATTCATAAGTATATGTATGTGCAGAGAGGCCTTTTTTTTGGAGTTTACATTCATAAATAGCAAGCTTCCAGATAAAGCTTGATAGTTTCCTCAACTGTGCAGCAAATTTAATAACTAGAAAATAAAAGACAAGGTGCGATATGTTTCACAATCTTGGTTGAATTACCTGCAACGTCTCAAAGGCAATACTAAGTGGCTCGAATAACAGAAGCCAAAAAAACTTAGAATTACATGACCTGCAGAACCCTACACAAAGCTTCATCCTGGAGAAGTAGGAGAAATAAAACACTAGTGAGTTCATCGAACAGAAACAACAAAATACTTAGAAAAATTGTGCTAAAGCTTGTAGAAATTTTAAATATTATAGATGTATCTGAAGACAGCGTAACAAAAAGAATATGCTAAACTCAAGTCTTAAGTCTTAACATAAATAAATTACCCCACTGGATAACCGAATTATGGAAGAAATGAAAACATAAGCATGAGAATTGGGAAGTAAAAGGATTCTGT
The DNA here is from genome assembly GCA_017311315.1 of Dendrocalamus latiflorus. Lineage (NCBI taxonomy): Eukaryota > Viridiplantae > Streptophyta > Magnoliopsida > Poales > Poaceae > Dendrocalamus > Dendrocalamus latiflorus. The sequence continues at coordinate 22,593,994 of CM029630.1, forward strand.
ACTAACGCATGATTATGCTAGTTAAGAACTATGAAAAGTCACACAAAAACAGCTGCGATTGATAAATTACATCATGCATGATTTCATATGCATGTCAAAATCCAATTTTCAAAGATTACTTCCCACATATCAAACACTATCCACTGTACTATATGCAGGCTATACAGAACATAGGTTGCTTGCTTAAAAAAGATTGTTCATATAACACACAAGCTTTACATGATATAAATTATACACTCCAAAGTAACATCAATATTTAAGAACTCCAATCTAATATGGCAATTGATATGAGAACAAAACTAAAGAACTGAAGTTGCAAGTTGCTGGAAATATTAACAAATAGCAATTAATAGTTAACACATCATGTATCTCTGACAAGATGCTAGCAAAATAAATTCAAGTGCATCTGAGGTCCCTTATAACACTAATAAGCAAAGCAAGACAAGCATTTGCGGATAAATTTATAAAGAACAAATGACCAAATGCAGACTAACAAGGGAATATTACCATAGTAGATCAGTCGATAGAACCAACAACAATGCAGAATATACACGAAAATATTTTGATGGAGTTGCTGAGGGTGAAGCATTGAGCCGCTCAAGGCGTTCTCTGGCCAATGATTGAAACATCTGGATGTGACATACATTTCAGTTAATGTGCTGGGTAGAATTTCAACAAGGAGAGGCTGCACACAGTACCTTCAGTGAACCAAGAAGGACCAACCAAGTTGACCAAAGGATTATTTGTTGAGAATTAGGAGGAACAACCAATGGGAGAAAAGTTCCCTGCAACACAAGAAAAATCCTAGTCATTCATTCACATAGCAGGCAGACCATCACAAGGACATAAATAAATAAAGGATGACAATGTAACTAACAGAAAATATGTGCCATATAGTTGTGATATGAACAGTATTAATACAAGATGTAAAGTGTAAACTAATCATGTTTTATAGCATGATCCTAGCAATGTTAGTGGTCCTAAATTCTAAACAAGTTAACTGTTACATTTTATTTCACTACAAAAATAAGCACATTATCCAGCTGCTTTTAGCTTACTAAGGCATTAAATTAAAGTGCCATCTTCTCAAACATAGAATGGAAAATACCATGTTTAAAACCTTTGTCCAGAAGGCTACAAGTTTATGCAAAGCAAATTAATCAGCGGGAAGATTGTTGGGAGTAGTTAAAACAGAGGGAGAAAGATTGTTGGGAGTAGTTAAAACACATGGAGAGTTCAATCGAAGAAGGGCATAAAATTTAGAGAGAGAGAATAATTACCTTGTAAATTACATAGTTAATAATGTGTTCCAACACTTTTCTAGTCTCTGAAGAAGTTAACTGAACAAAAAATAGAGTCTGCGTAGAAGATAAATAGCATTAACACTGATGCATTATTAACAATAAGAAGATAGACATATGTTGAATATATAGCTAACTTGCAGCACCCACATTAAAGTCTGAAGCGAAGATATTTCATTACTCAAAATTACTAAAAAAAAGAAATATGATTTTAGGTTGAATTATGGAAGGCATCAAGAGAAGATAGCAATAGTTTGCTGCTTTCAACGAATGACGCTACATTTCTATGTCTTTCCTGCTTTTTGAAATGACGGCTAGCTTTGTGATAATGTTGTGGATGTGGCCACGAGCAGCAGGTATGGCAGACAAGTCAAGTCAGCCAGGGAGGAGTCAAAGGATGAGACATGGTGTGCAAGGGCGGAAGCAGGTCTCAGCAGGATAGCAGATTGGAGTTCAACCGACTAAGAAGATTAGGAAAGTTTAGAAGTAATAGGAATAGTTCAATGACTTCAGTCCAAATCGACCTTGTCTTAAAGGCAAGTTACGTTAGTCTATATTCCTATATATTAGAATCAGATGTGTTTGGTTGTGCCTAACTTTACCACAACTAACCTTAGCCAAGTGTGGCTTGCCACACTTTTTGTGGCAACAAAATTCAGAGCCACAAGTGTGGCAAACTTAGGCAAAAAACTAAGGGCCTGTTTGGTTGGTGCCTAAGCTTGCCATGCCTAAACTTAACCAATGTGTGGCTGCCACAGAAAGTGTGGCTAACAAAATCGAAGCCACACTTGTGGCAAAATTTGGCAAGAAACTGAGTCTATGACGTGTGGGGCCGGGTGCTAAGAAAGTATGGCATGCCACAGTTGCGTCAGTGAACCAAACAGCTACCTAAAAACTGTGGCACGCCTAACTTGTGGCTAGGCAACTTCTGGTCATGAACCAAACAGGCCCTAAGACTATGACATGTGGGTCATGGGGCTAAGAAAGTGTGGCAAGCCACAATTGTGGCAACAAACCAAACACTTGCCTAAGAATCTGTAGCATGCCTAAGGTTCAGCATGGCAAGGTTAGGCTTCAAACCAAACATCTAAGAATTAATCTATTCTCTCCCTAAAATTCTCTCATCACAATCTATGTTGACTGTTTAGTTGGTACACTAAGGATGCCAAACATTTTTGCCGAAGTTGTGGCCAAAAAATTGGTGCCACAACTTAGTTTGTCTAAGAGAATCTTGCCACAACCTATTGTGACTATGATGTGTGGGACCCAGTTTAAAAAATTTGGCATGACTGACTTGTGGCCATGAACCAAACACTAGCCTAACTTGGTTAAACATGCCCAAGGAACTTGTGGCAAACTGTGTCAACCTTTGGCTTTGAACCAAACAGGCCCCTAAGTCCCCATTCCAATACCCCAATCCCCTTCAGGCCATGCCATCTGGCCTTCTTTTGTACATCCTTTGTCCAGTAGTTATCCCATTGTGAACTAACAGATAATATGTATCATTTTAATTCTTATGCTTTTGTAATAACAGTAAGAGTCTAAAGTCGGTCTCTGCAGTATAGTAGATGGCAGACACAGAACTTTGGCCTCCTTTATCAAATAAAAACTTTTAAAAAATAGTTAAGCTTTTTGCATTGTACACTGTACAACATACATGGCATAAGAGCTTTCCAACATAGAAAATGCTTTGATTGAACTACAGAATTAGGATTCAAGATGATGAGCCCTCTTTAAGACATCTTCATATTGCCCCGTGCAATTGAGCTACATGGTGCTCGGTCCAAATTCAAACAGGAACACTCCAGAGAGATCACGAGGAATACATTTAAGAATAGATGGTTTAGGTAGTTTTGTTGGGATCTCACCAAGTCAATCATAAGCCCAACCAATACCATTCTTTTAACCAAGACACCTAACAATGTCAAATAATCCAAACTCAACTAGTGTGCAAAGAGATGTATGCCTGTATGGGCTTAGCATTTAAGGCCATAAATATCAAGGACCGGTTCAAGCTCTGGTAGTCTGATGCACCTTTTTAACCATTTCTTTTACGGAAGGGAAATGCATTAAGTATCCCCAGCTTATTACATAAACTGAGATTTCATGGTCTTCATACAAGTTCTTACATGAAGGCTAAACCACCCACCCACCCACACACACACACAAACAAACAAGTCTTGGAGGAAACACACAACCAGCCATATCGCGGACCATCAACATAGATCTTGCTCTCTTTGTGCCACTAAGCAACATATTCCACCCATACCGAGAAGTATCAAAAATCCTCTCAAATAACAGAACAAGAGTAGCATCTTAATATTCAAGTTGTCAAGGCGCAGCAGCATTCCAGTTCAATATGGTACATCCTTTGACATTAAATTACTTAGTATCAACATTGCTTTAGTCACTGGCATTCCTACTCCATATGAGTTACAACTAGCACCTCCAACTAACACCAATACGGTAGCTTTTTACGGCCATCATACCAGCAGTTGAAACATGAAGCTACCCAACTGCTAAGTGAAACTCTTATCAGCAGGTGATTACTCGCATCCCGCTACAAACACAATCGTTCCTACTCAAGTACTCCATCATCTCACATTCTACACCTATTTTCCCTTGACTATTGCACAACTGAGAAACGAAAGAACTCTGGCTAATCACCTAACCAGACACTTAACACTTCCAATCTTACTAGAACACCTTCAGCTTATTTCAGCATTATCTCCAAACAAAAATAAAAAATCCTGGGCAAACAAACTCACCCCGATCCCCCTTTACCCCCTTCCTTACCTTAGGGCCTGTTTGGAACAGAGGAATTTCACAGGAATTTTGCAGGAATTTTGCAGGAAACAGTTCAATTCCCGCAGGAATCGGGAAAAATTCCCGCATTCCAAACAGGGCCTTAGTAAATAGAAAGGCTAGGAATCAGTCTTCGAATTTTTTGTACGGATAATCCATTTTTTATTCGAAATTACATAAATATACCCGCGGGAAAATTTTTTACAAAAATAGGCTCCAGTCGCCTAATGGTTGGGCGACTGGAGCCTTTCGCCCAACCACACGGCGACATTTAATGAATCTACCAACCGTTGGGCGATTAATTGCAGTCGCCCCACGGTTGGGCGACTTCCATCCAGTCGCCCAACCGTTAGGCGACTGCATTTCAGTCGCTCAACGGTTCGGCGACTTCTAGTGAGATATATACCGCGCTCGGCCGTGGCCGAGCGCGGTCACTGTGTCGTTCGGCCGCCGTCGCAGAGAAGAGAGGGAGAGGAGGAGAAGAGGAGGGGAAGAGAAGGAGAGGGAGAGGAGGAGAAGGGGAGGAGGGGAAGAGAAGGAGAGGGAGAGGAGGAGAAGGGGAGGAGGAGAAGAGGAGGGGGAGTGCGCGATTTTCAGGTAATTTTTCGTGTTATATTTTTTGTTAGTGTAGAAAATTAGTTTAGAAAATGTAGTGTAGAAAATTAGTTTAGAAAATTAGTTTAGAAAATTAGTTTAGAAAATGTAGTGTAGAAAATTAGTTTAGAAATTTAGTTTAGAAAATTAGTTTAGAAAATGTAGTGTAGAAAATTAGTTTAGAAATATAGTTTAGAAAATTAGTTTAGAAAATGTAGTGTAGAAAATTAGTTTAGAAATATAGTTTAGAAAATTAGTTTAGAAAATGTAGTGTAGAAATTTAGTTTAGAAAATTAGTTTAGAAAATGTAGTGTAGAAAATTAGTTTACAAATTTAGTTTAGAAAATGTAGTTTCAAAATTTAGTTTAGAAATTAAATATAGAAATATAATTTAAACATTTAATTTTCAAATTTTGTGTACTAAATGTAGTTTAGAAATAAAGTTTAGAAAATTTAGTTTATAAATTTTGTGTACCATTTATTGTACAAATTTAGATGTAGAAAGTATAATGTACAAGTTTAGATGTAGAAATTTAGATGTACCAAGTTTAATGTACAGTCTTAGATGTATAAAATTTAGTGTTGAAATTATTGTACAAATTTAGATGCAGAAAATTTAATGTTGAAAGTATTGTACAAATTTTGCAGGTATGACTCGTGCTGGACGTGACTCGGAGTGGCGGTTCGCGCTGTTGGACGAGCACGTGGACCGCTCTCATCGCGCTTCCCATCTAGTGCCGCCACCGGGGAGCACGGACGAGCCGCCTCAGCTGGGAGTGGTCCGGACACGGACACCTCGCGTGGCCTGGGGACTCGACCCTCGTTGGACTGCCAGGTGAGCACTATTCCAGCGTTTAGTGCGACCGTTAGTTCGTTCCGTGCTGACCTTCACTTTGTTTGCAGGCTGCGGGATGCCGGGCTACTCCCTCTTGCCCGGATGGTGCAGGCCACAGAGGAGGATGGAGCCGCTGGCGGGGACGAGGGCGGGGACGAGGCAGGCGGGGATCGATCACGACGATTTCCGTTCGACCGTTCCCTGCTGACGGCTTTGGTGGACCGTTGGCGGCCCGAGACGCACACTTTCCACCTCCCATTCGGGGAGATGACGCCGACCTTGCAGGATGTGTCCCTGCTTCTTGGGCTTCCGATCGCGGGAGACGCTACCTTCCTACCGGAGGCCCCGGCCCACTGGCGCGCTGACCTGCTCGGCAGATTCGAGGGTGTCGTTCCACCGGCCGCTGACCACCACGTGTTCGGAGAGGCCGCTGACGTCGGTTCTGCCCTATACGCCGAGTCCGGCACAGTAGTGGAGAGGCTCGCCAGTGGTGCGCAGCTGACCCATGAGGAGGGCCTCAGCTTTGCGCGTCGGGTGCACGAGGGGTGTAGACGTATCGTTAGCCTACTGTCCTGCACGAGGCTACCGGCGGTCTCCACGCCCCCCGCTACGACTGCTCGTCCACCAGTGCCACCTCCACCAGCGTGGCACTACTCTGGTGCACCTACGTGGACACGTCCTCCACCACCTCACCCGGAGCAGCCAGGGGGTTCAGCCTGGGCAGGGCCTCCTACACCGGTTCACTTCACGCCTCCTACGCAGACCCCTGTCTTCCCCACGCAGGGGGTGTACGCCTCCTCCATGGCGCCAGCTACGGGCACGCATAGGGTCTTATACCGTGTTTATCCGAAGACGACATGCAACGCACTAACGATATTAATATTGCAGGTACTTACCAGCACGGCGTCTCCCCAGGCCAGGAGGATGTGGACCAGTTTTTCGCGCCGTCGCCCGACGTCGCACCGCAGGTTCTTTCTGCCAGCGCCCTCCCCGGTGCACCGGAGATTACACAGCCAGAGGTGCAGCTGACTCCACCAGCGCAGGGGCGGGATAGACACCCTCCTCCTCGTTTTACCTTTTCGGATCGTCCTAATCCGTTGCACCGGAGGAGGGCCAAGCGAGGCCGTATGGGAGGACGCGGGCGCGGTGACGGGGCACAGCAGGGTGACCAGTGAGGCGTGCTGCAGATGCTATATATGTTATGCATGTAATGAAAATACATGCGCCATGTTACTCACAGTTATATTATGAAGTTTATTTAAATTTACATAAGTCTATCATCTCTTTCCGCATATAAACTATCTCACTTAACAGTGTATGTATCGATCGTTCTCTACTCAATCTTTCAAAAAAAAATTTAAAAACTTTTTACACACCTACAATATACAATGAACATAAACTTTTATTACAACTTCACCGTATTTTTTACCGGTTCAACGTTACAAAATTCACAAATTCTAAAACAATCACGGGGGCTACCTGCAGTCGCCTAACGGGATGGCGACTGCATGCCAGTCGCCATATGGAAGAGCGATTTAATGCAGTCGCTCTACTGTGCAGCGAGATATATTGTGTCGCCGTGTGGTTGGGCGAAAGGCTCCAGTCGCCCAACCATTAGGCGACTGGAGCCTATTTTTGTAAAAAAATTTCCCGCGGGTATATTTATGTAATTTCGAATAAAAAATGGATTATCCGTACTAAAAATTCTCAGTCTTCTCCTATGCCTACACTACTACAACCAAAGACCTACTTGAACGACAACAGATGCGGATGAACTCGCTTAGCTGCTCGCTCGGTGAAAGGCTTTCCTGGAAGAAAGTTGAAGACGAAACACATTGCGCGCAAAAACACCTCCAGTAAGGGCCAGTCCGCACCATCCGCTTCCATACGTTAAATAAATCACATGAGGACAAATGGTCAGCAGACAAAGGATTTTTCTGAACAGAATTCACCTCAAAACAAATCACAGCTTAAGGCCCACAACAGCAGCAACGAATAGCACACAGGTAGCAAACGCAATCAGCCACCAGAACCCGTAACCCACCTCGATGAGCACCATCAATCGCCTAAACCGCAGCAAATAGAAGCCAATAGCCGCGCATTTGACCCCATGGCGGCATCAATCGCACGCAACTAGTACCCCCAAAAAAATCCTACGCAGGGGCAATCGCGGAATCACCTTGAGCGCGAGGACGAGGATGAGGAACACGTGCGCCGCCAGATTCGCGAGGAGCGCAACGGTCACGTGCGACCGCAACACGGTCTCGAGCCAGTCCCCGCCATCCCTGTCCCGCGGGGCGTCGAGGAGGGACGCCGCCCACCAGTGCAGCGCGGCGGCGCTGGCCGCCGTGGAGGCGGCGGCGACGTAGAGGCAGTTCACCGCCATGCGTGGCGCATCGGCGTCGGCGCCGGCGCCGGCGCAGACCAAACCCTAACCCCAGGCGTCCCCCTCGATTCGGCGCGGCGGAGTGGGAATGGGAGCTTGCTTGGGGCTCGGGGTCTCGCGGGCGCCGGCTTTATTCGCGTGGGGGGGAGACGACCAGACGGAGAGGGACTGGACTACTGAGGGCGGCAATGGATAGATTAGAGATTGGATTAGTTTACCTTAAGCTGAGATTAGATTAGTTTACCTTAAGCTGGAGAGCCATTTGACTGGTTTTACTCGGGAAACGTTTGTGTTTCAGTCCTTGTAAGTTGATATTATTATCGTAAGTGCCTTGCTAGCTCGGTTAGATCGGGATCACAATATGGTGGGGAGGCAGGCGTGTATGTGTAAAGCTTCTGTTTCTGGAAGGCTTTTTTATCAGTACGGCCGCGTGCAGGGCCCGGCGCGTACCGGAAAGGCGCGCTCGGTGAAAGCCCGTGGCCCCGGGGGGAGCGGCGGCAGATGGTGACGCGGCGGGGCGGTTCGGGCGGCGCTGTCGCGACGCGACCAGGCCGGCTCGGTCGCCGCGGCCGCGCGCCAACACGGTGCGGTGCTCCTCGGTCCGTCGAGATGCACGTGGCGTGACGCCACAGCTTCTTCGTCCTAAACTAAAGGAGTGGCAATTTGTCGGAGCACATTATTTTTCAAACGTAGTATGTTTAAGTTCTTTTTGACTTTTTAGCTATTTTTTAATTTTAGTTATTATTATTTATTAAATTAATAAATTATAGTTAAAAGAAATGATCTACAGTCAAAAACTTCTTAAATATATTAAAATATAGATCTTGCTGAATAGACTAAGTAAATTTACTTGTATCCCTCTTGACCGAATTCACCCGTGAAGGTAGGAATACTCGATGGCTGAACTGAACAACTGTGGAACAAGAGGAAACAATCAAAACATGTCGCCTCAAATTACAAGGGCTCTACTCTAACTGGTTTAAAAGTTTTGGTTTCTATCTTCAGCTGCCGGTTTTTTTTGCTATAATGCATATACTAATTGATAGCTTTTCAAAGTCAAAAAATAAGAAAATGAGAACAATGAGAGAAAAACCGTTATATGGAAGAATGTAAAGAAATTATGAGAAAAATATCAAAAACCAAAAATAATAAATTGACGTGTTTCAAATGGTCGAAGCACTGGCCTTGATGTGACACGGGCCCTTCTTTCTCTCACCATGATCGTGATGTCCAGGCGCGTACCAAGTAGTTCTTCCTACACGTGGTTTACTTTTTGACAACTGAGCGAGACAAACCCAATTTTTCCCAGTCTTAGGGCCTGTTTGTTTTGGCTTTTCTTGTGGCTTAAAAGCAAAAAAGCTTAAGCCTAAACAAATAGAAGGTTTTTCAACTAGGCTTTTGAAAAAGCCAAAAGCCTGTTATAACTAAAAGCCAAAAGCCAGTTTTTTTGTGCTTTTTTGGCTTTTGCGGAATGGAAATAATACTTTGCCACTGAAGTTCGAAAGATTTACGAAAAAAAATGCCATCGGTATAAATTCGCCCGACTCCCTCGTTTGCGCCGCTTCGTTTCCCCCAAATCGCCCGACTCCCTTCGTTTGCGCCGCGCGGGCGACCCCCGACCCCACCGGCGATCCGCGGCCGCGCGGGCGACCCCCGACCCCACCGGCGACCCAGCAGTCCTCGCCATCCCCAACCTCTCCGGCGACCCAGCAGGCCTCCTCGCCGCCCCAACCCCGTCGGTGATCCAGTCGGCTTTGTCGCCGTCCCTAACCCCGCCGTCCTCCGGTGACCCTGCAGGGCTCCTCGTCATCCAGTTTTTTTGTGCTTTTTTGGCTTTTGCGGAATGGAAATAATACTTTGCCACTGAAGTTCGAAAGATTTACGAAAAAATGCCATCGGTATAAATTCGCCCGACTCCCTCGTTTGCGCCGCTTCGTTTCCCCCAAATCACCCGACTCCCTTCGTTTGCGCCGCGCGGGCGACCCCCGACCCCACCGGCGATCCGCGGCCGCGCGGGCGACCCCCGACCCCACCGGCGATCCGCGGCCGCGCGGGAGACCCCCGTCCCCACCGGCAATCCGCGGCCGCGCGGGCGACCCCCGACCCCACCGGCGACCCAGCAGTCCTAGCCATCCCCAACCTCTCCGGCGACCCAGCAGGCCTCCTCGCCGCCCCAACCCCGCCGGTGATCCAGTCGGCTTTGTCGCCGTCCCTAACCCCGCCGTCCTCCGGTGACCCTGCAGGGCTCCTCGTCATCCCCAACCCCGCCATCCTCCGACGAACCGCCGGCCTCCTCCACATCCCCAACACCACCGGCCCTCAAGGTATATCTCTCAGATCCAGATTTCTTCGCATCTGCAGTTAGATCCAGATTTAGGGCAATGCAGATTATCAGTCTGGGATGATAATAATGGTGAAGCAAATTATTTAGGGCAATGCAGATCGTTTCCTGCTATGATTGTTCCTATTCCCATCAAGTGAAATTGATTCCTGCTATGGTATAGGGTTATTGCAGATTATCAGTCTGGGATGATAATAATGATGAAGCAAAAAAAGATTGGCATCGGGTTGATATTGGCGTATCTTCTGTGAACCCATGGCATACATGTTGGATTGGGTTGATATTGACCTGCTGGATTGTGCTCAGTAACTAGTATATATGTTCATTTATGTTAGTATTTTGTAGGCTTGAATAGGCTCAGGCATGGTGTATGTTAGTATTTTGTTTGGTTGTATATTTGTATGCTTATCTAGCAGTAGTTTTTTCCCATTGGATCTGCATGATAAGAGGAATTTAGGCTTATCATGATCTGCATGATAAAGTTAATATAACTTGGGATGAATAGTGTGTAATAACTTGGGATGAATTGCGTGTAATAACTTGCTTTGTGGAATGAAAAGTGTGTAGATGGATCTACTTCCTCTATCCAAGGCAAATTGGGATGCATTCTCGAATAGGGCGTTTTGCCAGATTTGTAAAGAGGAAGTTGAGGCTGGTAATAGACCCAAGCATTGTTTGAGCACCACTGGATACAAGAACGTGCAGTTCAAGTTCTTTCAGAAGACAGGGAAAAGGCACGATAAAAAGCAATTCAAGAACCATTGGGAAACAATGAAGAAAGTGTATAGCTTGTGGAACGAACTTAAACTGAAAGCAACTGGGCTAGGTTGGGATCATGCAAAAGGAACCATTGATGCGTCCGATGCTTGGTGGGATGACCACATAAAGGTAGGCATTACGGAAATATCTTCATGTTTCATATCGTAATCACTGCAAATCGATGTTGTTTTAATCATTCTTAATAATTTCGCAGAATTATCCAAAACATAAAAGTTTTCGTGATGGACCCCCTGAGAATCTAGCTGAGATGGAAGTTATGTTTGCAAATGCTCATGTGACGGGTAACACTTCAGCCATCCCGGGTGAGACTTCACGTGATGTACCTAGTATTGTTGATGTTGATGCTTTGGAGGAAGGCGATGAAGCTGCAAATGCCGAAGTAGAAACCAATGAGGAAGCTGATAAGAAACAAAAGGGCCCTATGAAGCGTAGGGCTGGTAGTATCAATCCTAGTCCAAAGAAGAATAGGAAAAATCCCATTGCGAGGGATTTCAAGCGTATGGTGGATATTATGGCTAAAGGCCATGCTTCGAGTGGTCCGTCCATAGCAGAAGTCATGGATATAGCTGTTCAAGCTGGCATGGTTGAAGGAAGTGATGAACACTTCATTGCAACAAGGCTATTTACTAAACAAGAAAACAGAGAAGTGTTTGTAACTATGAAGATTGATGAGGGAAAGATTAATTGGCTCAAAAGGATGTATGATCTCAAGATGAAGAACAATTAGAAAAATTTTGTTGACCTTTTAAATTAGCGAACTATTCAATTAATGATGGTTATGTAATGAAGTTCAAACTATTAAGTTATGTTCATCAAGTCCTTTTAATGTTCTTTTTTTTTTGCCTGTAGATGAGTTCATCAAGTGAATAATATGAGTTCTTTGTTTTCTTCCTCTTTTTTTGTCTTTTTTTTAAATGTTCTTTTTTTGTCTTTTTTAAATGTTCTTTTTTTTGTCTGTAGATGAGTTCATCAAGTGAAATTGATGGTTCGACAACCGAAAGCAATTCTAGTGAAGGTGAAGTTGAGAAAACAAATAAGAGGAAGTTACCATTTCATGATTTTGTTGCAGCAGCTGGTTACGTAGGTATGTACTATTATGAGACTTACCTAAATAAGAGGAAGAAGCGACAACCACTCGTAACCGGATATGAATGGGTTATAGAGCAACTGAGTGATGACAGAGATTGTTACAGCATGTTTAGAATGAGTAGAGATATTTTTAATAGCTTGCATGATACCTTAGTTGCAAACTATGGCTTGAAATCAACTACACAAATGAGTTCTGTAGAATCTTTGGCTATGTTCTTATGGACAGTTGGTGGCCCTCAGTCAGTTAGCCAAGTCATGAACCGCTTCAAGAGATCAAGTGAGACAATCTACAGAAAATTTCATGAAGTCTTGGACTGTTTGTACCGTTTATCTGAAGATAACATTAAACCAAGAGATCCAGACTTTAACACAGTTCATCCTAAACTTCGAGATAGTCGCTTCGCTCCTCATTTCAACAATTGCATAGGTGCAATTGATGGCACGCATGTACCTGTTGTTGTGCCAGCGGATGAGCAAATTGCCCACACCGGTCGCCATGGATATACATCTCAAAATGTGATGGCGGTGTGTGACTTCGACATGAGGTTTACTTTTGTTATCGCCGGATGGCCGGGTTCAGCGCATGACACAAGGATATTCAATAATACTTTGGACAAATATTCAAATCGGTTTCCACATCCTCCTGACGGTACTTTGCTTATATGAACCTATAATTAATTGCTATGATGGCGTTCTCGAATTGGATCATCAACACTTACATGTTTGTCATGTGTAGGAAAATATTATCTTGTTGATGCGGGATATCCCAATCGAAAGGGCTATCTAGCTCCTTACAAAGGACAAAAGTACCATCTACCAGAATTTCGACGGGGTCGACAACCGAGTGGTAAATACGAGATGTTTAATCATGCTCACTCCTCCCTTCGAAATGTGATTGAACGTTCATTTGGTGTGCTCAAAATGAAATGGCGAATATTGTTGGCTATGCCAAGTTACAACATGGACAAGCAAACGCAAATTATTATTGCGTGTATGGCACTTCACAACTTCATCCGAGATAGTGCTTTACGCGATGAACTTTTTGAGAGATGCGATAATGATGAAGACTATGAACCAAACACTACACACGCTGGACCATCTGGAGGCAACAGCGGCAGTGCATCGGCAGTGGATGATACAAACATGTGCGCCTTTCGTGAAAGTCTTGCTAATTCCTTGATGTCTGCAAGATCATAGAGAGTAGGATAACTTATATTTATTTGCAACTCATATTTATATTGCAACATGTATCTTTACATGCAACTCTTATTTATATGCAACTCAAATCAAGGTCGAATGTCTTCATTTTTTGTGAGAATTCCAAGAATATTTATTTTTTCCTTAACAGTTGTGAATTTTCCGCATAAGGCTATAGCTATTACCATACATATGCCCATATTTGAAAATAGACTACGATTCTTTTTTTGGGTGAGAACGCCTGTACATTAGGATTTTTCTCGTAAACAAAATTAAATAGGAATGATTGCATATGTAAAGTCAGCAAGTAATGATTTGATCGAATTCATGCGTAAACGAAAGTAAACAGAAATATAATAGAAATGGTAATAAGGGTAAACGCATGATTCGTGCATCTTGATCCACCAACCTTCGTTTATGATCCGCAAATATAATATAAATTCGAAATAAAAAGTAAAAAAAATTACCAAACATATTTTTGTAGAACTACAAATTAAAACATGTACATGAATACACATAGTAGTCGGAATGGTAATAAGGGTATTTCAGACTTTCTGGCAATAAGCCACACCATTCAATCCATCAAAAAGTCAGGATACCAAATAGCCTAACTTGGCTTAAAAGCTAACTGCTTTTAAGCTGCTTAAGCCAAAAAGCTAGCTTTAAGCTATACAGTGTATTATTTGGCAAATATAATCTTGATTTTTTAGTTGTGCACATCTACGAGACTTAAGAACAGTAAGATTGACCAATTCATGCTCAAACCAGTTAGCACTGCTCTTAGGGCATCTATAGTGTATGAAAATAGAGAGTCTTAAACCACCTTAAGGTCAACCTTATACATTACAGAGATGACCTTAAGCAGGCTATAAGCAAAAAAGGCTTAAGGCTGGTCCTCAAGCTAAAGACCTGACCACAAGCATTAAAATACAATTTTTCTTTATCTGTCGAGTGGAACCGTCTTAAGGCCACTTGAATTATGTACACTATAGAGTTGGCATTAAAGTTTAGATGGGACCCACCTTAAGACCCCTTGGGTTATATATACTATGGATGCCCTTACAAGAAGGGAGGCGTATGCCCTCTCATGCAGGGACACAGAACAATTCGGAAAAAGAAAACACAAGGATAAGAAAAATCCAACGCAAATATATACAACTTCCAATACTACCTAGGCATAGATCGCGACTCGCGAGACTACGGGCCTGTTCTTTTTGGCTGTGGTTGTGGCTTTTGGCTGCGACTTGTGACTTTTGGGCTGCTTGTACGAGAGATTACAGAATAACAGAAACTCACATGCGGTTTTTGTCAATACAAATGAAGTCAGTAAAATATGCAATACAATTAACTAGTAGACCCTATCTTGAAAAAAATACTCTATTTAAAAATTAGTTATTATAGAAAAATCGAAAAACAGCTTTTAGAAGCTGAAAAGAACATGGCCTACGCCAAAGGCACACATATTCCAGGCACGGGAAGAAACATTTCTGTATGGGAGGATACTGCGCGTACTTGTACCACAAGGCAGAGTACAACCCTAGATTTTGATGATACATATGCCGCCCTGTCTTGGTTTTAAGGTTTCATTTGGTATTTTGCGTCGGTCCTAGAAGTATTTTTGTTTAACTCATTGATACATAATTAACAGCTTGTATTTATTTAGAACAAAAATAGAAATACAACAAAAGTAGTATGGATTCCCTCAACGCCTCTACAATCTAGGGACTTTTTTTTTTGTTGTGGCTGATTGTTTTTAGCTGCGTCTAATCGATTCTGTTTGCGCTTTTTGAGACGGCAATATACGACGCACACGGTTTTAGGCTTAGAAAACTATTTAGAAAATCTGTTTAACGGAGCCGCGCCGTTTGTTTTGATTTCCGTAGAAGTCAAAAGCCTTTTCTATTCTTTTGCTTACGGTTGATGGTTTTTATCTACGCTTTTCGAGATGACGGTGGATGGCAAAGATACTAACGCAGACGACATACATGGTTCTTGGCTTGAAAAACTATTTAGAGAAGCGCTTTAAGAATGCGCTTAGAGAAACAATTCTGTTTCTTTTGGCTTCCGAAAAAGCTAAAATCAAAAATCACAAAAATATAAGTACATGATTTTTTGCCTTTGGGTTCAGTTTCTCCGAAAAAGACAAAACAAGCAGGACAATTTTGAACTTCAAAAAGATTTTTAAAGCTGTTTCACTATATGACTTTCTAAGTCCACCGACATATGCACCATGCACATCAGTATTTCTATTATCTACTACCGTTAACCCGAAAAAAAAACAGGCCCGAGTGATACCAAATTAGAAAGGTTAGCACGGAATCCCCAATTTTCCAAAATCCAGCGCTCCTCCGCTCCCGCCCAAACCACCCCTGGCCCCGCCGGACCGCCACCGCCGAGCGATCGAGCCCTCTCCCTCCCCCATGGACGCCGCCAGCGCTAGCCGCGCGGGCTCGTCGCTGGACGCCGTGGCCGCCGCCTTCCGGTCCCGCGTCAACGAGCTCCAGGACCTTGTCCTCGCCCGCAACAGTAAGCTTCTCCCAAAACCCTAGGTTAGAAGACCCTCTAGCGCCGTAAGCCCCTGATCAGTTCACTTCCCCGTCCGCAGTGTTCCCGGCAACGGCGGTGCCCGACCTCGCCGCCGTCGACGCGTCGGTGACGGCCATGGAGGCGCAGGTGCAGGCCATCCGCCGCCGCCTCCAGGAGGAGTGCGACGCCATCCCCAAGGCCAAGGTATCGTTCTCTGCTCAATACGCCCTCAGATTGCCAGATCTGGTGCTGTTTTGGTTTCTGATTTTGTATACGGATGCTAATTTCGCCATTCCTTTGCAAATCCCAGAACTGGTCGGGTAAATAGCAAACAGGGAAAGGGGGCCGTTAAAGTATTTTTATGATTGGCTAATCTCGCCATTTTTCTTTTGGGGGAGGTGGTAGTCGGTAGAAGATTTAGGGTTATAGTGAACGTGAGTAGGGCTTGTTGGGATTCTGTACGTATCACTTGTTCCTACCCTGAATTGGGGGATTATAGGTGCAAATTGTTGAGTGATGGTGGTGTTTGGTTTCTAAAATGGGCCTAATGTTGCCTCATTGCATGTTGTCGGAATGGATGATGGATTTAGATCTTAAGGTGGTTGTTTTTTTGAATGGGGAAATGGGCTTCGTAGATAGCACTAATTTGTGTATTTGATATTGGCGAAGGTATTGGCCTGTTGGGGGAAATGAATAGTATTGGCCTGTTGGGGGAAATGAATAAGTTTTATTTCTTGAGGCTAATTTGGTGCTTGTTCATAGCCTCCTAAACCATAATTTGTTCGATCTGTTGGTGAACGATGCCTGGTTCTCACTAGTGACTTCCTCACGTTCTGATGCAGAAACTAGTGGAGCAGTCCTTGAAGCAACAGCAGAGGCTGCAGCACATGCTTACACACATGCCATCTGGGATGCGTGAGGATGTCTTTGCTACTTCTATGGAACAGAACTCTTCAAAGTATTTGTTGATGTCAGGTGTATCTGTTGTTTCTACCTTCATTTGGTGATAAGGATCATGCTGTTTGTGTTGCAGGATGTTGTCTGAGTGCTTCAATTTCAGCTCAGCTGTTCCAGAAGTTCTTGACTGTGATTTAAAGATTAAGGAGGAGCCAGTTGCAGCTCCCAAGGTAAATATGTTTGTTCTTGTGTGCTATCCACTGATTTTAGCTACATTTCTTTCAGATGGATGTTATAATTGTTTCTTGAACTAATGCCCTCTTTTATTTCTGAGAAGAAGGGAAAAGGACCCGCACCTCGTTGGTACATATCCACTGAGGAGCTTGATTCATTGTCATCGTGAGTTCTCAGTTGCATTGATAGCTTCGTATCATTCTCTTGGCTTTACATAGCAACCATGATACTTTTTTTATCTGCTTCTGGATGATGGTTGAGAGGCTCTTTTGTGCTTTTAGATCGTTCCATGTGAGATCTTGTAATGTATATTATACGACTGTGTGAAATCTTGTAATGTATATTATACGACTATGCTACTTCTTTCCACACCATTCTGCATGTCTGCATGCTCATCTTTTCCTTTCTGTACAAATGATGAGAGTTGCTAGGTGAATGTTTTGTGATTTATCTAGAGTTGAGCGAAGACAGGAGATAGGGTCGACATATCTGCTTTGTTTGCCTTTGCATCATCTTTCTGCTGTGCATGTGTCTCATAGGCAGTGGAGGCAATCATTAGCTTTATTATTGTCATCCAATCCATGAATTACTGAGTAGTGGTCTTTCCTTTTTGTATTTGTTTTTCAAGACTTTGTCGAGCTGTTCAATTGCTGTCCATTGGTTTTGTAGCTACATGAGGGGGAGGCTAACTCTGGATAAGGTTAACATTGCAATAAATGAGGTGGCTACATATGCAGATGCCAATTCTCATCTTGTTGCATGTCCTAAGAAAAAGGTTTTCCTTTTCTACAATTCTACCCCACCTTTTCACTGAACAAATATTTCTATGGTATGATTGGTTGTTGACCATTCTCAATGTTCTTGCAGTTATCAGAAGACACATGGGAGAAAGCTTTGGTAAGTTCTGGGTAGATCCCATTGATCTGATTTCCTCATTTACTTAGAAAAAATCACCCATATGTAGTTTCTGTGCAGGAACTAAGGGACATTGCAGCAATTGAGGCAGTGAAGGGGAAGCATTTCTTCCTGGAAGCTGATATAAAGGGGCCTGGGCTAAAACTTGATAACACAGGCAAAGCTATCCTTACCGTGAGTATATGCAGCTTTAATCACTTGTGTTCAAATGATAAATTTTTTATTTTATTCTTTTATATCACTGAAGATGATTTTAATTATAGAATGTTTTGTTAGTGCAAAATGTTCATTTAATTATTTCGATTGCATCATTTTAAATAAAAATAGTATTCTTCATGTGCGTCATCAAACTCGAACAGTCACTAAACAAGATAAGAAAAAGAAAATCCTACTCTGAATCAAACATCAATTGAATTGTTGAAGTTAAACAAATAAATAATTCCATGCATATAGTTTTGTTATGGTTTCATTTCATATGAAGTTCATTGCACTTTACATAGCTCATGCTGTGAACCATATGGATCCTGCATTCCAGTCAGCATACAGAATAGCTGGCATTATGGTGCACTACTAGTAAAGGCATTTATTAGTGACATCCTTGATGAAAGTTTGCTAGCTTTGAGAATATGAATGTGTTACAGCAACTGCAAAAATATCTTGAAAATCTGAATATGTTACAGCAACTGCAAAAATATCTTGAAAATCTGAATATGTTACAACAATTGCAAAAATATCTGTTGGAAACAAAACCTACTAGGTGTTATATGCTCTTTTCTATTGGAAATGTTTGACAGTTTTTTTTTGTTACATTCATCTACTACTGTTTTCCAGGTCCTTCGTCATCTTGGCCGCATCCAAGAGACCCGGATTGGGCATAATCGAGTCTTCATACTTTCAAAACAACACTGAATGAAGGGCCGCATCAAAGCTTGATTCAGGAGGTGCTGGAGAACATCTAGTTGATTTGGTGTGAGGCAGGAGATACGAATCTCGGTTGTAGTTTGTTGCCAGTAGGTCTAGGTTTCCAGTAGTTTGCAATTAGAGTAGTCCCAGTGTAACTTTTGAGGCGTGACTGTGATTGATTTGCTGCACCGTACCTCTTGTAATACCTTTTTTTTTTCTTATCAAAGACACGCAAAGCTTTTGCGTTTTTCAAAAAGAAAAAGCAACATTGAATGTCCCTCATTTGATTTTATTTCGTCTATAGTTCTCAGCTCTTTTATATCCAATGTCCTTTTTCCAGGACATGGTAAAACGCATCTCACATCAGCATCCTGCTTGATTCAGAGACAGCTGTACTTTCATCGGTACTGTTCTTAGTCCTGTCTGCTTGCTTACTACACACACTTGGTCAAAATATCCATGCCATATGTATCATCAGTTTGTCAGCTTTTCTGTTCTAGTTTCACCTGTAAGTACCTGAGTGAAGAGTATTTTGAAAGCAAAGGTGAAACCGTGATGTATTCTTCTGCCTTCCTCTTGTTCCCTTTCTGGAGTCGATGATTAGCAGAGTGCATATGTGCTTGAAAGGGTGCTTGAAAGGCTGACATGGATGGAGATGTATGGATGGATTTGCTGTTGCCTAGTTATGTGCAGTGTCGCAGATCGCATTGGCATAACTAAAGGTGTTGGCGTGTTGCAGCCTTGCAGGCGCCTGTGCCTTGATTGCCTGATAGCTTCCATGGGCATCCTATCCCTCCCATTCCTACGCGACTGCTGCCATCTTTGCTTGGAAGCTAGAAATGAGCATTTTCCTGGTCTCATAGCGGCAGAGAAACAGTTTGCCTCTATGGTAGGGGAGAAGAAGCGAGTCAGGAATTGTTTTCTTTCTTCAGCTTTTCTTTGGCTTTGAAGGTGTCGCTTATGTCTTTTGAATTATGACTATTTACGAGAGAGTACGAAGAGATATAGTCATATGCGATTTTGGCCGATATAACTAAAGTCGGTATAATGTTGTAACATCCTAAATTTCAGGTATTCAGAAATATGAAAGTTTTAAAACTTTTTCTTGCATTTTGCTGGCATTTAAATTTCTTCTAAGTATTTAACTGAAACCTTTGCAGTTTGGTCACCTACAAATAAATATAATAAGAAGTATTATCCTAAGTGAAAATAACAATGGGGCTAATAAAGGATGTGGGAAGCCATATAAAACAATGAATTATGAATTTTAAAACCAACTTTAAATTTCACTCAAATCCAAACAAAACTTTGGAATTTAAACTCAAGCCGAGAATCAAACAACCGCATCTAAATAATTGAATTGAAAATTTAAGTTTTGAAATTTTAATACCTTATAAAACTAGAAATCAGTAAACCTTAATGGGCACAAGCGATTCAAATTAAAAATTTAAAACCCAAGACAATTTCTAAAAGATTTTCATTTTCCACAAACTCTTTCCCTTTTCTCCCCCTTCCTCTCTCTCTTCTTTTCTTTCTCTCTTTTCTGCGCGAGCCCGCACCCCTCCCTCTCTCCTCCTTTTTCCCTCCTGCCGCTGGGCCCGATGCCCTCGCCTCCTCTTTCTTTCTTCTCTCCTCTCCTCTGCGCCGTGCTCTTTCTTTTCCTTCCCCCGTCTTGTGGCCGAGCAAGCGCCCACGTCATCCTCCTTTCTCCCGTCTCCTGTGCGCGCATCAGCCGGCCCCGCTCCTCCTTGTACGTCCATCACCGCGCACCTGCCCCATCACCATCGCGTCACTCGCGTCCCTCACCATGCCCTGCGCGCGCACGTCGTCGCCCCTTTCCGCACCCATGCCCTGCCCTTGACGCCGCCTGTAACATCCCAAAAATTTAAAATTTGAAAATGGGAGCTTTTGAATTATTTGTGCAAAAGTATTCTCTTGAAATTTGGATTTTTAAGGTGCTTCTTAAAAATTTTGGTTGAGGATTCAAAAATTGAAGAAGATTTGTAAAAGTAATAATAATAAAAAACTAAAAAGAATATATGGAAGCAAAAGAAAGATTTAATTTTGAATTCAAAACTGAAAATACAATCCAACATAAGGAGGGATAAGATTAAAATTAATATTGTAAGTAGCATTATAAAAAAGGCAACAAAAATAAATAAATAGAACATATAAATATATATATGTATATATATACAAATAAAATAAATATATATGTGCACATACAAAAATAGAAATAAATAATATATATATACTATATATATGTGTATATACTTGTATATACATATGCATATATAAACCCACTAAATAAACAAAAAAAAGAGAGAAAGGTCAGGCAGGCCACAGCCCGGCCCAACTCCTCTCCCGCTCCCACTCCCGCCTTCTCTATCTGCCACGCAGGCCCCGTGCCTTCACTCTCTGCCCGTGGGCCCGCACCCCGTCTCGCTCCTTCTTCTTCTTTCTCTCCTCCCCGAACGCCGCGCCTCCTCCTTCTTATTTATGTGGCCGAGCTGCATCCGCATCGTCCTCCCCTCTCTCAGCTCTGCGCCAAATCTCGCCGAATCTCCCTGCTCTGCACGCGCCGCTCACTCGGTCGTGTCACCCCGAGCCCCGCGCCGGTCCTTGCCTCCTAGTTCAACCCCGCCGCCCGGTCCTCCTCCCGGTCCCCCGTCGCCTCCGCCCGGTTCTCCGCGCCTTCTCCGCCCCCTCTGCGGCCATAAAGCACCTCCAAGCTCCCCACGTCCCCTTACGCTTCCCCCTCCTACCCCATTTCTCCTTCACCTCTTTCCTAAATCCCCGGCCGCTACCGCCGTTCTCATCACCGTCGATCCCTCCACAGCTCGTTTTCCCCCAATTCCTCGCCGGTGGAGCTTCACCTCACCGCCCCATACCTCCTTTCGCTGCAGTCGGTGCTACCCCTTCACCCTGGCTCGCCGGCACCGTGCGCACGCTTGCGCCGCCCAAGGCCTCCGCCGCCGGCTCGCCTCAGTTCCTCTCCCGCTCGGCCAGCTTCGGGGTAAGCTTCCACCACACCCTTCGATGCCCGTGCATGCTTCAATTTCACCCCCTTTCTCCCACCGCGCCGCCGCCCCGAACTCACTCCATCGCCGGCCGCTTGGCGCCGCCGTCCAGCCGCCTCGTCGACGCTCCGGCCAATTCGCCGGTACCTCGGCTTCCCCACTCCCTCCACACTCCATTTTGCGGACCACCACCCCCCTTCAGCCACCGCTTGCCGCCGGCGACGCCAGTGCCGAGTGCTGCCCAAGCTTCCTCCGTTTGCTCTGTTCTGAAGCCGCTCCCAACACATGCTTCAACTTGTTTGCTGCCTCCAGTTAGGCAGCCCAGGCACTGCGCCCACTTGGCTACCAGAGTAAGTGTAAGGCACAGAACCTTCCTCCCACATGTCCCGGGTTCCATCCCCAGCTGCCCCACTAATAGTTAGGATTCTTTTTGTTAATTTTGCTAACCGACTGCAGTTAGGAGGAAAATCAGAAAAATTAGAATAATTCAAAAACTTAATAGGATATAATTAAGCCTAGTAAGTGCCTAATTAAGGACTTGCTACCATATGCTAGTAACCAATATGCCTTAATTTTTATCTAGAGAGCTTGATCCAAGGCATAGTGAGCATTTTAGAAAGATGTAGTCTAGGTTCCAACTTCCATGAAATGATGATTTAGCTAATGCAAGTTTTGTAAAGAACAAAATCCTAAACCATTGCATGATAGTAAGATTATAGAGCTAGCCACCACATAGTAATACATAAATGTTAATCCTATATCCTAGCAATGATGGGAATTATTTTGTCGACTATAGTACTCTACTTAAATTAGGGAATAGTTTAGGGGATCTAACAAAAATTAACTAGATTGTAAAGGGGACTATTTAATGATTACAATAGGACTAACTCATGAATGCAAAACTAATATGGTTTGAGCGATCATTTAGAAGGTTAATTATTAATTTAAAGCAATGGTAAGGAAATATGACTATGGTTACATAACTAAACTTAATAAAGATTACACCTAATTATAATGAAAACATATATGCTCCAGTATTTCTCAAGCCACCATTAAACAAATCTCAGTGATATATCTTATTAAATGGCACTAATGAAATAATACCTTAACCTCTGCCTAGATAAATAAATCTAAATTAAATAAAGCTAAGCCTAATAATAACTAAAGTATAGGTCAAATACCAATAGTGCTGTTAATTAAATTTTAATGTAGACTTAGTAAAATAATAATATCGAGCATGATTAAATGTAGCGAGCTAGGACCCGAACCAATGGATTCTAATTCAAAATAAGTTGTGTCCAATAACAACTAAGTGCACATAAAATGTCCCACCACAAAATGTTACCTGTCCGAATTCTAAAATCGATTCGGTTAGCAAAAAATTGTATATATATCACTTCTATATAACCTATGCCTGGTATATTAGCGCTCGACAAAAGGATGATCCGCTGTAGGTCTAACCTAACTCATGGAACTTTCTTAATAAATATAAAAATAGTAGAAGAAGTTAGTAATAAAAAGATCGAGCCGTCGTATCCTATTACTGACCATGCCTCAAATCGCCCAAAACACCCATTAACTTATAGTAAAACTAAGTTGAGTTTATTCGGATTTATCTGGATCTTTTGAGTTATTTGCTTTTATTTGGATCCAGTCGTTTGTAGCGTAATTAGAAATTGGAAGTCGTGAAGACTCATTGGATCAAGCGAAATCAAGCTCGAAGTGAAGATAAACACCAAAAACTCAAGAGAAAGCACCGTGTGAGCTCAAGACCGCGGTAAACCGCGCCAGGCGAGTCAATACTTTGATCATGTTGAATCTACATTTTTTGCAAATTACTTTGGTTTAAATTATCAAATTGCATGATGTTATTTTTTATGCAAATTCATGTTTAATTTAAGATTCTAGTTATATACCATTGTTTGTCTAGAATAATATTACACCTCCTTTGGATTACTTGATTATGAGAACCTTGTCGCCCTAGCAAAATTATAATGGTAACTTTTCAAAAGTAAGTCCGTAATTATACGTCATGTTTAGTACTGCTTAGATACTCAGGGGCGTTGAAATGCCCAAGCATCATTGTCATTTCAATCACGGGAAACTGGTTTGGACAGTCATGGTGGGAATGACTGGTATATTTTGATATGATTATTTTATGCTCCCAAAAACCCCAACTTGCTTAAATATCTGGGCGGATGATTTGGGGGCTGGTATGTGGTGCAGTGGAAGCACAAATTGTGGAGTGTGGTAGAACCGTTCAGGTAATCCTAAGGACCGAATCTTGTCATGACCTCCTGTGTAAAACAGTGCAACCACAAGTCTGTAAAGTACAACTTGACTAAGTAAATTTATCGAAATTCCCGGACTCATCTCACTGGTAGTGGATAGAAGTGGATATGCAAGGGCAAGAGAAGGCCTAAAGGGACACCGAGTGGAGGGTGAAGTTTCCCAGTCGTACTAGCGCTGAGGGGAGTGAGCCCGAATAACGCTAATAACCGTGGGGAACATCCCGTGCATAGATGGGACCCACCGCAAGTGGGCAGTTTCCCATAAGGTGAGATGACAAAGGGGACTAGATACTTTGAAAAGTCACTGTGATGGTCTGCTCAACCACACGACTAAGGAATCGTGTGGGGCAACGAGTTGATTGTCTCTTGTGGTGAAAGTGTACAAACTCTGCAGAGTCAAAACTATTCGAATAGCCGTGCCCATGGTCAAGGGCGGACATAGGAACTTAACTAGATATAGTTCTATTTCAAAATGTTTTATGGATGGGTTTGGAAAAGTGAAGGGCAGTGGAAAGCCCTGATTTGAGTTGTCCTGGGTGTCGTCCCAGTGGTAATGTAAGCGGTTATAACGCTGAAATGTTAGCATATGGTGCGGATGCCATGTAATGGTGGTTGGAATCTGGATCATCATTATTATTATGTTTTTGTGTAAAACTGCTAGGTCTCAGAAAATTTCTATGTATTATATATTTAATTAATGATGATACTTCTCACAAAATAAAATGTCAGAAAGAATATATAGAGTCATAAGAAAAGAAGATGTATGTTTGTAGTATACACACAAAGGTATTGGAGGATCCATGTCGATCATAAATAGGAAACAATAGAGTGGATTCTGGGAGAAATGAATTGGTGGAGACTAAATGGATATATATATATATATATATATATATACACACACACACACACACACAAGATAGATGATTTAAATGATTTTTAGAGAATTAGAGAATGCAAAGGTAATTGTTGGATTGCGACTCTGATAACTAATATTAATTCTAGAAAGATGTTGACAATATTGGGATCAATAGAATCGACTACTAGATGAGGCAATTGAATTTTTGGAAAATTGGAGGTATGATAACAATTCTTGGAGTGTAAATTTGATCAATGATAATCTTGGTGGATGTATACTAGTGAATAGTAAACCCGATCAATGATATTCTTGGTGGATGTATACTAGTGATGCGTAGACTTGATCAATGATATTCTTGATGGAGTATACTAGTAAATTAGTTAGAGATAGTTAATGCAAAATAAGGTTGATTATTAGAAGATCAAATTATGGTTGTGGATCAATAACAAAAAATTGGATTGTTAGGAATTTAGAATGCAACAGATAGTGGTGGATAAAATAAATGATATTGGATAAATGATGTCGCTAATTGTTGGGAGTTTTAGGCAGCAATGGATTGATGGATTATATAAATGATGATACTCGCTGTTTGGGGATTTATGCATCAATTGATTGGTGGATTGTATAACTGATGATATTCGCTGTTTGGAGTCTTAGATAGCGAACAATAAAGAAAGAGTAAGATCGGTGGACTACATAAATGATGTCACTCGCTGTGCGGAGTCTTAGACAGCAGCCAATAAAGAAAGTGTATTTTCGGTGGATTAAGTCAATTATTGTAATTGTTGTGTGGAGTTTAGGTAGCAACCATAACTCTATGATTAAATAATAATAATGCTACCAAAAGCGATTTTGGCAAATAAAATAACCCGAGCCTCTCCTTTGACAAGCCATGCATACTATTTATTTGCATTCTGTGTATTAGCTTGCGGAGCACGGTGATTTGTGCTCACACTCGCTTTTACAACAAATCCAGAATCAGGAATCAGGTCACTCCGCCTCAGCAACACGATTGGACATGATGACAGAGAAGATGAAGATGTCAAGGGCTAGGTTGCGAACCTTCAGTTGGCTGCCTGTGGGCATGCCCTGAAGGTCCCACCTGTGTGCTTCGTTCTTCCGCTGCTGCAAATTAATGATTTCGGCCTAATCGGCCCATGAGTAAGTCTACAATTATATTTACGCTTCCGCATGATATGTACGTTGATATTCAGAACTGTAATATGTGAGCACTATCTACTGATCCAGGGAATAGTGCGGTGGAATCACAGAGGAATCCGGATTATAAAATCTGGGTCCCTACACCGCCGTGCCTTCATGCTGTCACCGTCCCGTCCCTCCGCGCCGCTGTTGTAGCACCTCCCTCTATGGTGCATGGCCTCTCAATTCCATGCACCTGGAGCACCCCCTCGCCTCTCCAAAGCCTTTCCCACCATCGGTTGGAGCCAAGGTCGGCCCCAGGTCGTCGGCGCCAAGGTCCTCCTCGCGCCGCCCATGGCCATCGCCGTCGGCCCACCACGCACCACGGCACCCTTCCGGCTCGGCCAAATGCGCGGTAAGCCTTCTCTTAACCCCCTAGAGCTCATGCTCGTCTCGGTTTCTTCCCTCCCACATCGACGCCGCCGTCTCCTCTTTCCCCTCCGTGGCCGGCTGCTGTGAGCCATCTCGGCCACGCTGCATCACCGCCCGAGCCGAAATTCGGACACCCCTGGCTTGCCTAGCGCCCCGGGGTCCCGTTTCGCCTATCGCAGCCAAGTCCCAAGCCTTGCCCCACCGACGCTGCCGATGCCAGAGACGCCACGCCACCTCCTCTGTTTTGGGCACCCGGCCACCGCTACCTCTTAAGCATATGCGTGATCAACTCTGTCACGTGAGGGCCGTAGCCCAGTTGGCCAGTCACTCTGCGCATTAGCTAGGAAGTCTCAGGTTCGATTCACTGCCGGCGCAGTTCCTTTTTGCATTTCTAATTTATGTTTCATGAATCCGTTTCCATTAAGAAAAATTATGGAAAATTAGCAAATAATTTAGAGAAGCTAATAAAAATTCAATTAGGGTGTAAATGAGATTATTAAACATTAAAATTTTAATTAATTACCATATATGAATAAATAATGAGCCTTTACTATTCATCTTAATCTAATTATAAAGTAAAGCCAATCATAAGAGATGGTTCTAAAACTTAATAAAGATATCCAAGTTAAAGTTAAGGAAATAAAGTAGAGAGGCTAATAAATTTGGTTGGGATATAAAATAAAATTCTTTAAGCTTTAATATTAGATTAAATGACATACATGAGTAGCTAATGTAGTTTGGAACATTTAATTAAGGTCTGAATTTTAATTAACAGCATTCAAAAAAAAAAAGGTGGACTTGGGTACATGACCAAGTTTAATGAAGATCCCGATTAAAAATACATTCAAGGTTAAGATTAAGGAAATAAATTGAATAGTGTGTTACCTACAAAAGCGAGACTTTAAATTAAAAGATTACCATTAATTATAATTAAATATATGCCATAACATCTGACAGGCAGCAATAAAATAAATCTTAAGGGTAGACTTGATTAAATGATGACTCAAGCAGCTTCATAAAATCAAAGGATATGCCAAAGCCATTTAAAATGAAATATATATTTAAATTATAAAGTCATGATTTATAAACCCACCGTTGGTACATCGCCGATAAATAAATCTCTAACGCTAGAATATATTGTATAAACTATTTGCGCAACAAAAGCGGTATATAATTAAGTGATACACAATTAACCATCTAAAGTGTGACTGTCGTTCCTATATCTTTGAGAAGTCATAAAAATACTTTCACCAACAACCCTTAAATAAACCAAGGTGTTAAGCTGTTAATATTTAAACTATAAGTACGTGGCTTGTATAAAAAGACTGTAATAACTGTAACACTCGGGAACATAATGCTGAAAAATTGTCAACATATCGACTAACCATTAGCTCTTAACGCAAGTTATATTAAAGACAATATATGAACCCCTAGCTCCGGGTTAATGCTCTTATGATGTACAATTTCGTGCCATTCAAGGAATAACAAGCTAATATTATATATCAGCACATAGGTCTAACCTGGCTCATGAACTTCCTAAATAAATATATAAATAATAAAAAAGTTATTAAATAAAAGATCAATCCGTGATATTCTAAAAATCGGCTATGCCTGGCCATCCGCAAATCCAAGGCAGAATATTCACGTGAATATTCCTCTTGTCATGAAGGCTTATTGACATCTGTCTCGGCAGATTTCCCTCCTTCATTCTTTCCTTCGCTCCAATCTCATTTGACTCCGTCAAAACTCCACGCCCGATCAACTTTGTCTCAAAACATCCATTAACTCATAATAAAACTAAATTGAGTCTATTTGAATTTATTTGGATCTTTTGAGTTGTTTGCATTTATTTAGATTCAGTTGTTTAGCGTGTACTTAGAAATTGGAGTCCTGAAGAATCAAGGGATCAAGCGTGATCGGAGTAAAGTGAAGATAAAGACCAGAAACTCAAGAAAAAGCATTGTGTGAGCTCAAACCGTGGTAAACCACGCGAGGCGAGTCAATACTTTGATCATGTTGAACCTACATTTTCTACAAATTTACTTTTGTTTAAATTATCAAATTGCATGCTGTTATTTCATACGCAAATATATGTTTGTTTTGAAAATTCTAGTTACATACCCACTATTCGACTTGCTAGTATTATACCTCCTTTGAAACATTTGAATATCTGAGCCTTGTCACCCTAGCAAAATTATAATGGTAACCTTTCGAAAATAAGTTCATAACTATGCGCCATGCTTAGTACTGCTTAGATAATCGGGGGCACAAAAAATACCCCAAGGCATCACTTTGAATCATGAGAAATTGGTTTGGGCAGTCATGGTGGTAATGACTGGTATATGTTGGTATGAGTATTTTATGTTCCCCCAAAAACTCCAACTTGCTTACTTATCTGGACGGATGGTTCGAGGGTGTGTGTTGTGGTGCAGTGGAAGCACAAAGTGGATAGTGGTAGAACCGCCCAGATAACCCTAAGGACTGAATCTCGTGATGACCTCCCAGTGTACAACAGTACAACCACAAGCTGGCAAAGTGTAGGCAGGGTTAACTAATTTGTATGGCTCTAAGGTGGTTACGTGAAGATGTGAACACGAGCAAAGGGATGGATGGTCTCATCCCCACCTTTGCCCGTGATGGCTCGCGAGAGACCCTTCCCGAGGGATGCGCATCCTACGGAAGATTGACCTTAGCGGGCGTAACCACAGTAGAACTATGCATTGTAAAGGCCCTGTGATAGTCTACTCAACCGCATGGCTAAGGAATCATGTGGGGGCAACGAGCAGATTTATCTCTTGTGGGTAAAGTGTGCGAACTCTGCAGAGTCAAAAACTATCCGAATAGCCGTGCCCACAGTCATGGGCGGACATGGGAACTTAACCTGATATAGTTCTATTTCAAAAATTTTGTGGGTGGAATTGTTAAAGTGGAGGGCAGAGAAATGCCCTGATTTGTGTTGCCCTGGGTGTCGCCCCAGTGATAAGTTAAGCAGTTATGATGCTGAAGGATTAAGCATATGGTGCAGAAGCCATGTAACGGTGGATGGATTCTGGATTGCTATTACTATTGCATTCTTTCACATATTATGTTTTAGTTTAAAATGCTAGGTCTCAGGGCATTTCTATGTATTATATTTTGAAAGCAATTTATGGCAAATAAAATAACCCGAGCCTTTCCTTGATAAGCCATGCATATTATCTAATTGCATCCTGTGTATTGGCTTATAGAGCACGGTGGTTTGTGCTCACACTCGCTCTCACAACAAATCCAGAATTAGGAATCAGATCACTACGCTTCAACATCACTCTTGGTCATGATGGCAAAGAAGATGAAGATGTCGAAGACTAGGTCGTGAACCTCCAGTTGGCTGCCTGTGGGCATGTCCTGAGGGTCCCACCTGTGTGCTTCATTTTCGCTACTGCAATTTATCGATTTCGGCCTAATCGGCCCATGAGTAAGTCTACTATTATATTTACACTTTCGTATGATATGTACTTTGATGTTCAGAACTGTAACCTGTGAGCACTATCTACTGATCCAGGGAATAGTGCTGTGGAATCACAAAGGATGCCGGATGTTAAAATCTAGTGTCCGACAAATGTATACTATAATTGATTTGTAGACTCTGCCTTGAAAAACGTACCGTTAGAAAACTAATTCCTATAACAAAAGTCAAAATCTATAAGCATGAATACCCAGCCAAGTCCTGTTATTCCTTCAAAAGAAAAGAAACTCCTAGGGCTTCATCTTTGGTTTTGCTGTAGTTTTATGTCATCGCCTCTTTGCCTTAACAAATCGATGCAATGTTCATTTCAACGAAATCTTAACACTGAAGCACCATCAGAAAGAAAAATGTCTGAACTGTCAACTTAAGATACCAAACTGAATCAAATGCCCCGAAAGCGAAGAAGAACCGAAGTGCGCAAAATCAGATAGATATCCACACTGAATTTATTTTTGTGTTTCATTTCGTTCTCTCTTGTTAGATCAGCGTTTGAAGGAGCTGAAGCAGGATATGAAGAGCAAGAGCCGTTAACTGAGCAAGGCCAGGGCAAGTCATATTCTTTGATCATGTTGAACCTAATTTTCAAATCTATTATGTATTATTTTGTTTTAAGTTATCATGCATCGTTGTTTCATTATAAACCCTTGTATTGGTAGCTATTGTCCAATTTGATTATTACTCCTTGATAATTTGAATACCATGATTCTATTGTCACCATAGGATATGAAATTATTTAGTGATGCAATATTAGTTGTCACATGGGTTGTACGTTTAAATTGCCTAGCCATGCTTATAGTAACATTGGGTTTATCATCACATGTGATCAATTAATTAATTTTGACTTAATGATATATTGGAACATGGTGGTCAGTCATAATTATAAAATTTGAATACCATGACATGGATAGTGTCATTGGTGTTGGTTATACAAAATTGATTTTCACTCGGGTGAATGATCGTACCGTAAAGGGGTACAGTTTGCACATAGGATGTGGATGCTTCGCCTGAATAAATTTAAGGATTTAACTTTATGCGCCATTGATCTAAGCTTTACCGCGCAAACCACATGTCTAGTATGGGATATACTTGTCATAATAATTTGTAAAGTCTCAACTTTGGTTTCGCTACTGATGTTGTTATGGCACAAGGGGGCAATTATCGACTAGGTGGTCAGCCTACTCGACGGCGAAACCTTAGTGAGTGGGATCAGGTTGAGATGGAGCATTGTAAAAGTCTTGTTGTGATTTTCTTTAACGTGAGGATTATTACATCGTGTGGATACAGTTACGCAACCTCTGTAGAGTGTAAAACTATTCGAATAGCCGTGTCCCCGGTCATAGACAATGCTCGGTGATTTCACATGAGGGGTAGAGTTTTCATAAAAACTTGGTTAGGTTAAGTTGGGAAGTGAATGGTTAGTTCATAGGTGGTTCATTACGTGAATCTTGGTTCATGGGTGATTCATTGGAATGGATGGTCAGTTCACTTGTGGTTGGTCTCAATTTCTTTGATTACTTATTTATTATTATTTTCAAAGTCAGCTTTTCAATCTATTTATTGTATTTACTTTAAATTGTTTCTTTATGCAAAATTAACCTTTCAGCCATCCATTGGTAAGCCTTGCATACTATATAACATATTTGTTACAAACGACTTGCTTAGTACTCTATGTACTTACGGCTTCATCCATATTTGCTCAGTTGAGGAAGAAAGGCCAGATCAGCAAGTGCTACTAGAGGGAGGATACTTTGATGACTTCACGGATTAGGACTTGGCTCCCCAATCGATTGCCTGTGGACATGTCGAATGGCTACTATGCTTATTTTTGTTTTTCACTTCAAGTTTCTTAAGCCTTTAGGTTGTTAATTGTAAAGCTTGGCCATAAGGTCGTAACTCTGATAATTATTAATAATATTTGGATCTTTTCTTAGTTAATCGTGATATAGTTGGTATTATATCTTTGTGTTATACTGTGTGCACTAGCATGATCCTAGACTAGTGCAGAATACACAGGAGAGTCTGGATTTACATATTCGAGTCTCGACAATTAGGTAGCATTTCTATGCCACATCATATCTGGGAGGAGAATAGAAGTAGAGCCCACTAAAATCGAAGCTGTTACCTCTTGGGAACGCCAACAAATACCACTAGAGTCCGAAGTTTCCTTGGATTTGTGGGATACTACAGTAGATTCATAAAAAGTTTCTCTCAAATTGCCACCCCATTCACCAAACTTTAGAGAAGGGATGTACCATACATATGGACAGACACATGTGAACAAAGCTTTCGGGCATTGAAACAATGACTAACCATAGTACCAATACTAGCCCTACCTGAAGATGGAGTTGAGTACGTAGTCTACTGTAATGCTTCCAATTATGGGTTGGGAAGCGTGCTAATGCAGAAAGAGAAGGTTATAACCTATGCTTCTAGACAGTTGAGGCCTCATGAAATGAACTACCTCACTCATGATATGGAGCTAGGAGCAGTAGTGTTCACTGCAGTTTCATTCATTGTTCACACTAGGAGATCATGGGTTGCAACTAGGGGCAATTCGTTCTGTCTCTGAGTATG
Source organism: Dendrocalamus latiflorus (assembly GCA_017311315.1). Classification (NCBI taxonomy): domain Eukaryota; kingdom Viridiplantae; phylum Streptophyta; class Magnoliopsida; order Poales; family Poaceae; genus Dendrocalamus; species Dendrocalamus latiflorus. Next base: position 22,626,615 of record CM029630.1, read on the forward strand.
TTGTAGATGCAAAAACACCACACAGTGATAAGGTATTGAATGAACAAAGGCATCAGAGTATAGAGATGCACATATACACCCATTGCCATATTTGTATCCATTTAGAAATTTTCTGCATACCGAGTGGCAAGCTGTGTGTGAACTAGCTCAAGGTTCTTTGATATAAATACTTCTTGCTCCATTCTATTCTGATTGCCATCTGATAAGTCTTAATTTATTTGTGATCCAGTGCGAACATTGATAGTCTTAATCTCACATATGTTTAATTCATTCATTTATTCATCATCTCAGTAGATTTCACTTTGTAAGATGAAGTACTATTCATCTTCTGTTAGAGGATTTATCTAGCAGGAACTCATATTGAAAATTTAAACTAGGAGATCAGGACCTATAGCCTGACTGCCTGAGGCAATTAGATCGATCTCTGAAGGTGCCAGGATTTCACCCCAGCCTGTGCCCCCATCCCATTCTGTCTCTCCACTGCAACGACTACTAATTCTTATGTTTTTGTGGTTCATCATTCTATATTTTTGCACGACAAATGTTCTTTGTATGTTTAAGCATTCTGTTGTTGCTTCTGTCTCAAAAGGTGGATATTACTAGAACTTGGAACTCTAAAGATGTGTAGAGCATTTTTAAACTTTGCTATATAGTACACAGATCATCGTGTTCTTCTTAAGTAATTTACTCATGTTTTCAAAACTAAATGACATTATTTTGCAGTTTTATAATGGATCTCAACATGAAGCAACTTCAAGAGGCTCTGGTTGACATCGAAACTGATGCAGAGCAACTTCTTCTGGCAAGGCATCAGGTCTTATTCTTGTTAGAATGTTAGACAAAAGTTTCAATATTGATAACTCCTGATTTATTCTTCTGTGACTATCAGTTTGTGGAACATGACAAGATGAGGAATGCTAACAGAGAGGCCTTGACAACTGTTAGACCATATGGCTAGGTCTAAGATTTTTTTGTGATGAATAACTGATAATGTAGGTGATAAATAATTGACAACATTGGTTGTGATATTACTTGTGATGTGTTGCGTGTATGTGGACTGATATTGATCAAGTTGGAGAGAACTTATGCTGGAAAAAATGTTCTTTGGTCTTTGCATGTGCAGATTGGGCGTGGAGACGGTCATGGTCGGTGATGAGGAGAACTAGGATTAGGAGGGGCAAATCTGAGGTCCAAGCGGTCGAGAATGTCATGAGGTGATCGGGCTCACGCTGGAGCACGCGGAGATTAAAGGTAGATGATGCGTAGAGAAGCTATAGGAGATACGGTCCTGTAGGCTTCAACACGTGATGAGTTGGAAAAGTTAAAATTTTAGAAAACCCATGTTAGGAAGGGACTCAGATCCCTTATTTGTTGGAATTAGATTAAAACTTGTGGGTTTAGGATAAGATCAAGTTTTTTGCCCTAGACTATAAATAGAGATGGGGTTAGAGCTTAACCCCATGGTTTTTGGAGATACTAATTTCGTGATAGGGTTTAAGAGTGTTAGGAGAATATCTTGTAGCCACCATGATTTAGAAATAAAAATTAGTTCAAATAGAAAAAGAGTTTGCGGCGGCGCGTCTTGCGTACGACGCTGATTGTCTCAATCGTAGTGGAGTGCATCACCATCACGCACAGTGTTTTCTTTTTGTGTTTCAGTTGGACAACTCTACACAGCTACACCAACCGAGACGCAAGGAAGCTGAGATCATCCATCCATCTAAAAGTGGTCAACAAGCTAGAAAGTTGAAGAAATCCCAAAGTAGATATGTTATTTCAATGTACTTGGTTAGATAATCAAGAGATAACAGATTGTTTTAAGAAAAAAAGTTTCTGCTACGTATTTTAATCATTCATTCTCTCTCTAATTATCATCGATGATTCTATAACAGCCCTCCAGAAAAGAGCCAAGACAATCAAAACTAGTGTGACATCTCCCTTTGAGGTCATAAGGAAAGAGATGGAAGGAGCCTTGGCAAGCAGCTGGTAAAGGAGATATGTCCGACATGTGGATATCACAAACCCAAAGAAGATACCTGGTTAATGTTTCCAGGATCAGATATCTTTGCTCGTGTTCCATTTCATGTAGCACACACTGTTCTTGATAAAGGTACCCTCGTGATCCAAACAAATGTGCACATTTCAATATACTGTTGAAATAGGTTCAGTAGATATATGGAGCAAGACCTCTACCATCCATTTTAAAATCCAGGGAGGATCATGCTTTCAAGTCTATTTACACGCTACGGTTTTATCAGCTAGGAGGTTTAAATTATTTGTTGTGTTTGTCAAATTACTCGTATTTGCCAATAATACATCGCAAGCAGAACAAACTACGTAATCAGGAGATTCCCATAACCTTATCATGTAGTGATCTGAGTCACATGAAAACTGTTAAAATGACTATGTTACAAGGGGTTGAACAAGTCTAGTTCAGTACTTCCCTTTTATGTTCACCAACATGTTATGACATTCCCGTCTTTTTATGATCAATTGTTTTCCTTCATTGTTGCTGTCAAACTTTCAAGAACATTTTGTTGAAGTGGTGTATGTTTTTTTGTGCAAAAGAAAAGCTATGTATGCTTTTTTTTTGAACCATGTGGTGTTTAATTAGCTCCTTGAGACCATACTGATGACTTGCAATTTCTTATCTCATTTCATAGTGGTGCAGATTAAGAACGCCTAGACAATGGCACCAAGAAACTACAAAGCTTTGTCAAGGAGAAATCATTTGTGATCTTAGAGAAAGGCGCCCTTGCAGACAGAATCAGCCCTAGCATCGTGAAACCCCTCGTTAGCCTTACAGATAAACCGAAGTAGGCCCAGGAGACAAAGGAACCAACCATGCTTGCCTTGCCTGCTCCAGTCCACAACAAGCTGTGCATCACCTAAAATGAAGCATCAATCAGATGGCTCGACTCCTTGTGCTATCAGCTGCATTGTTCTTTCTTGGAACTTTGTGGTTCGGTTTTGCTGTACTGCGACATCTTGGGCCTGTTCTTTTTTACTGAGACTTATGACTTTTAGTTGCGGCTTGTGACTTGTGAACTATTCGTGCGAGAGATTACAGAGTAACAGAAACTCACGTACAGTTTTTGCTGATATAAATGAAGTAGTACAGTTTTGTACTATAATTAACTAGTAGATCCTATCTTAAAAAGATATTCAGTTTAAAAGTCAATTATTATAGAAAAGTTAAAAACAGAATCTAAAAACTAAAAAAGAAGGTACCCTTGTTACGCTGAGATCGTTGAGAACTGTGAATACTTTTTAATGACTAGGTCAGGGTTGTGGGCAACCTGGGCCTGTGTGGTCATCCCCATTTCAGCTGAGACCTCAGATTCCATGTCCAAGCAGTGGAATTATCATGGTAAAGTCTAGTTCTGCGCTAGTCCTGGATCTTTTTTTCCTGTGTGCTTGCTGCGTATCACTGGAAACTAAACAGCCACCTGTGATTCCACGTTGTGCATCCATGACAAATTGCGGCAATGCGTCAATAGCAGAACAGATACTGCTTGCTGTAAATTTACAGGCCTGTAATATTAGACGATTATACTTGCTTTGTCACGGCAGAGTTAAGCCAAGCTAGTGCAACAAATCTATAGGCGCCATGTACTGAGTTAGGCAACCACCATGCCTCAAAATAGCAAAACTGACGGCGAGATGGCGCGCGACGTGCGGAGCGAGAGGGCTGCGCACCGCACCACCACCACGGACACGCCGGTACGCCCCAAGAAAGGAAACCGCTGGCTGGCCTTCCACCGCGACCGAGTAGCAGCACGTACCCGGCCGTCCGTCATGGCCGCGGGCGCGCCCACTGCCCCCGTGACGACCGGCGCCGCCGTGCCGGTGCCCGTGCTGCCGTGCGGGAGGTGCTGGGAGGACGCCGCGGTCTCGCTGGGGCTGGTGGCCGTGCAGCTGGCCGGCGCGGCGTACATGGTGGTACTGACGCCGATCCTGGCGCTCGGCCTCGACCCGCTCTTCCTCGTCACCTTCGGCAGCCTCTCCACGGGGCTCCTCACCCTCCCCTTCGCCCTCAACCTCGAGAGGTGCACGCTGCACAGCATGCACAAAGCCATGCGATTGAACAGTGTGATTAACATCCATGCATGCATCCTGATTTAATTTGTATGCTAATTAATCTTTGCCCTTGTCTATTTCACGTGGCTACGACGAGACATGGAGCAGAAAGAAATGGCCGTCGGAGCTGAGCAGCCGCCTCGTCCTTCAGTTCGTCTTGCTGGCTCTGGGAGGGTAAGAAACCGGAGAACTGGCCACACATTTGTGCGCGTAGTGCATGCCTTAATCCCTCGAATGGCGCTTGCTATCTAATTATCTTGCTGCAGCTGAGCAGGAAACTAAAAGTGTTAGTAATTAAACTCCATAAATGCTAATTGAGGCCAGAACCATGCCTGCCTAAGATCTATTTCTTCTTCCAAGAAGAACTGATGCCATGCATGCATGTATGCATGCTTGCTTGCTTTCAGGGTGACTCTGTTCCAAGCCCTCATGCTGCACGGCATGAACAAGACATCCCCCGCCATCGCCTCCGCGATGACGAACCTCGCCCCGGGATTCATCTTCGTCGTCGCCGGCTGCCTCCGGTGCCTCCTCGCCGATCATCCGTGGAAATTCCAGAAGGTTGTGCAGTGATTCATACGTATTTAATTTGCAGGTTCGAGAGGGTCGATCTCAAGTGCCGGTACACGAGGGCCAAGATAATGGGAACCCTTCTCTGCCTGGGGGGAGCCATCACCATGAGCGTCCTGCAGAGCCCCGCCGCTCCGCCGGGGCGCGCGCAGCAAAGATCGCCGGACCTCGCCGCCGCGAAGCCGCACCGGGACTGGGCTGTCGGCTGCCTGTGCCTCCTGGGCGCGGTGCTCGTGCTCTCAGGCACAACCGTCTTGCAGGTTCCATATATATTCCTTACCTCCATGGCATGTTCTTGCCTGCAGTGCAGGCAGTAGTAGCAACCATCCGCATCAATGATTGAATTCTCCCTCCTTTTCGCCGTGCCGCAGGCAGCAATCATGATCCATTTCCCTGCCCCGTTCACCCTCTGCTCCGTGACGTCGCTGATCGGTGGGGCGCTGACGGGGATGTTCCAGGTCGTCACCGCAGGGAGGCTCAGCACTGGGACGCCCCAGATCAGCATCGAAATAATCCTCTCCCTCGTGCTTGTGGTACTGCCAAACGCTGAAAATTACATGCAAAACTTGTTATGTCGCTAGGCTATTCTCATTTCCCAGTTTCATATAATTACGATGTGTGAATGAGTTTGGTTACTGAGGTAAGGTTCATGATCTGTATCAACAGGGCGGGCTGGTGAGCTCGGTGTGCATCATGTTCCAGACGTGGGCTCTGGAGAAGAAAGGGCCGGTGGTCGTCTCCCTGTTTAGCCCGACGCAGACCGTCGGCTCGGCGATCTTCTCGGCGCTCTTCTTGGGGCGGGTGGTGCAGCCAACGAGGTACATTCATCATTCATGGCTGGATTGAACCTCACTTCTACAAAAGGGGGGTGGGGCGTGGGATTGCAGGGATAGCGTTCTGAACATACCCTGAAAGCTCATGCATGAGCTTAAGCATATATAACGTACTCTTGATATAATATGATTTATAAGGTGAATTCGCCTGCATGGATCGATTTCAACATAATACATCATGTTAGATTCAGAACTGTAAGTGCTTCTATCCATAAGAAAATGGCAAAGACTAAATTGATTTGATTTCTTGGTCACTGATGCATGCAGCATGCTGGGGATGGTTTTCCTTTTCTCCGGCCTTTATATAGTCCTGTGGGCAAAGAAGAAAGAAGGCCAGGTTCTTCCTGCAGATAGGGCGGTGACAGATCGAACAGCAAACGATATGGAGAAGCCGTTGTTGTTTGGAGATTAGCTTGCTTCTCCTGTAGTATGCTTTTAAAATCAAACTCAGGGTATAGCAACTTCCAATAATGAATGTATAGAGCTCTTCCTTTGATTTTTGTTTTTGTGTAAACATTTAGTTGTTTGTTTGTACTGAACAGGGGCGAAGCCAGAAAAAAGTCATTAGAGTCACTAGGCCACTAGGGCATGAACTAAATATAATAGGGTACATGAACTAAATATAATAGGGTACAATCTCACGCCATGTCGCGATTTAAATATCTCACTAAAAGATTATATAAACAACTGAAATGTGCAGCGACATAACAGTTCTTCTATATCAAAAGGCAAGACATACTAGTTAGGGTAAAATTATACAACCATTTGTTTACATATTTTAGAGAGAAAAAAACTAAGGCTCAAAAGATAATTTCGTAGCTTCAATTCAAGTTTTTTGAAGCAATGAACAAATATGGCATGTTAAATTCAAAATTAACAACGGTAGTATGAAAATTTATAGACTAAAGAAATTAATATCATTAAGCGAAACATGTAAAGTAACTCACTTAGTTGTGCTTTTCAAGTTTTCATCTTCTTAAAGTGATCAATCACGTCATCATTATGAATAGTAGAAAACACGTCCTTCACATAGCAAATTACATAGTTACTCATGAACCCATCACAAATATTATTACATAACACAGTCTTAACAATATTCATCACTAAAAAGCATCTCTCCACTGATGCTGTGACAACAAGCAAAATTAGCACTAACTTCAGAAGTTGGTACACCAAAGGAAAAGAAAGATACTCCTTTGTTTCTGTTGTGATGCAAGGGCATTTTGGGAATTTCCCAATTGAGAAAAGGAAAATAAAAGAGAAAATTGGGCCAGCGGGGCCCACCGGTCGGTGGACCGATTAAGCGGTTAAGGGGAGGAGACGAGTCTCCTCCCGTGGCCAGTGCGCACGCGCGATTCTTTTGAATTTCGCCCTCTTGCTCGCGGCAGCGGCGGCCGGGTCTTGGGGAGACGAAGGCAACGGAGGCGGCGCGGGCGTTTCGGCGCCACCCACACCGCAGCCCGCCGGGCTCTTCCCCCCTACGCTCCGCTATAAAGCTCGGGCTCCTCCTCTCCTTTGATGCATCCAAAGAGTAAGTCCTCCCCTCTTTCCCGTTCTCAAATCTCTCTCAAGTGGATCTTTGTTGTTGAATCCCAAGGGTTGCCAACCGGGGTTTTCACTGGTGGCCGTCGGCTGAGGCACCCAAATCGCCTTAACTAGGGTTTTCGCTACTGGGTTCCTTGAGCCTTCTCTTTGATTAGGCGGAAAGGAAAGGTTTAGAGATAATCTCTAGAGGTTGATTTGACTCGGGTGTGTGCTGTTTTTGTGAGAGGTTTGTGATCGGCTCTCTGTGTTCTCGAGCACTCTCGGCCGGAGTTCTCGTTGGGCTTGTGCGGCATCAACTCTAACCCTCGACTCCGGCGTCGGCTTCCTATGGCTGGAGGGGCATTGTATCTTCATTTACCTCACTTCTCTTCTGCTGGCGGCACAAGAGGGTGCTAGGTTTTCTGGGTCAGCGCCGTGAGCGTGCCTTGCCCAATTTTATTTCTACACGGTGATTTTGATTATCACCACTGCTGTGAGTATTCTGATTCTTGCCTCTTTGTAAACTGGTGATATATTGTATATTTCCGTGAAACCTATTCAGTGGGAATTTGCAAAGATAGGTTCTGTGATATATGCTCTGTGATGAAATAAGACAAATATGAGATTATATATGATTGAGACGGTAGATTACTCTTGAGCTAATACTGCTATTTTGTTTATGCTGTGCATGCTTTAGAAGGTCTCTGTTCAGTTCTGGACAGTGCTGTTTTTGCCCTATTCTGGTCTGTGCCGAAGCTATCATTTGTTAAATCATTGGTGATCTCTGTGTAAGAATGATAGCTTGATTTACAAATGCTTCTGCAGTGTATAACCTGCTGATTTCTTGATCTGTTAATTGTTCTGGCATTAGCAAAGTTTATTATTATCTCAAGATTTAATCTGCAACTATCATATATAATTAAGAGTGAATTTGTCATGGCGGAGAGGGCCAAGAATCAATCTTGTGCAACTAGCCTTTTGAGAGCACTAATCAACTTTCAATTTATTAAACATGTGCTAAATGAGGTCATATATGTTAAGTTGTTAAGGATATCATTTCTTTGCTCATATTCTCTTGAGGTTATGCTAATCATGAACTGTTATATGACATTTAATTTGGTCATGTGTTTAATTTGCAATGACTTAAATGATTCATATGTTAATATGCTGGTTAAGTCATCTCTATGCCATGTTTATTTTGCTTGGATTATTATGATTATTGCTGGAATTAAATTAAGAATTATGCTTATACCGCAATATTTACAACAATCCAGAAAACTTAATATTAAAGAAATGGCTTCATCATCTGATGTCGTTAAGCCGGAGATTTTTGATGGTGTCAACTTTAAACGTTGGCAAGCTAAAACGAAGTTATGGCTGATTGATCTCAAACTCTTTTGGGTCATTTCGAATCCTCTAATGTTTCCATTGGAAATTCCTGAAATGATGCGATGGGAGGATGCGAACAACTCGGTCTTAGCTCGTTTGTTAGCAGTCTTATCTAACCGGCTGTTCGACGTCTACGTGAACTTCAAAGATGCCAAACAACTCTGGGACGAACTTGATGAGAAGTACTCCGAAGGAGACAACGGAAATGAGTCATTCGTAACTGCAAATTACTTGAATTATAAGATGGTAGAGGGGCGGTCAGTGATGGAGTAGATGCAAGAGCTTCAACTCCATGTACGTGACTTAAGTCAGTACGACTGCATCCTGCCAGAGAAATTCCAAGTAAATGTCATCCTGGCTAAGTTACCGCCTTCGTGGCGTGACTTTGTGACTGCTTGTAGACATATAAAGGAGCGCTTGACACTTAATGAGCTGTCACCCGCCATCAATGTCGAAGAGCATGCTAGAGCCAGTGACGGTATGAGAAAGGCTCAGATTCAAGCTCATCAGGTGGAGGTCAAGAGAATTGGAGGCCCTAGGAAACCCAAATTCAAGAATCAGCCCCAAGTCAAGCTCCAACCAAAGAAAATGAAGAAGAAAAAGGAGGACATCGTCTGCTTTGTTTGCGGTGAGGCTGGCCATAAGGCCAATCATTGCCGCAATCGGAAGGGCAGGGGTCCATCTCCGGGTCAGCACAAGAGCCGAAAGGCTGAGGTCAATGTCACGTTGGCAAGCTCCAGCTCAGAAGAGTACGTACCTATGGCCTTTATGATAAGTCCATCTATTGATTGGTGGATTGGTACAGGTGCTACTAGACATATATGTGCTGATCGATCTTATTTCTCTTTATTTCAGGGTGAAGGTGGTGGATCCGTCCTAATGGGCAACGGAGCTGCCGCAACAGTACGTGGGATTGGACAGGTTTGCCTGAAGCTTAACTCGGGCAAAACACTCATCCTAAGAGACGTTGTCGGGCCCCCGGATTATCAAACCCGGACCCTCTGTGTATTACAGCACTGTGTTAGTCCTCATTTCCTTTCCAGGGGACTGGACTAGCATGGGGTTCTGTAGTTTACTCACATCCCAATTATACCTTTCCACCACATCTTTTGACACAAAAGAATGCGAAGCTCCAGAATCAAATAATGCTGATGCAATTACTGAGTTGACAAGAAACTTACCCAGAACTACGTCGGGTGCATCCTGGGCTGCTTCCACGGTCACATGGTTGAGATGCCCTCTGCTCACCACTTGTGGAGTCCTTGGGGTCTGTGGTGCCCCACGGCCTTGACCTGCAGTCGGAGCTCTTGCTGGTGTAGTCCCCAGATTGAAACGAACTGGAGTCATTGCTGGGCGTTTCTGGGGACAGTTGCTGGCATAGTGCCCCATGTTCTTGCAGTTAAAGCACTGCACTCCTGCTGCTGAAGTCTTGTTCTGCGGGGGTTGGCCACCATTGTTTGCCCGGGGAGTTTGTGGATTTGGGCGGGGTCCTGAAAAGGGAGTCCTCGGCACGCTTGACTCTGAGAGCTTGTGATAGTGAGGTGCGTTGGGGCGGAATCGAGAGCTGCTTGCTCCTTGCTGTGCTTGAAACTTCCTCTTCCGATTTTCGTACAGCTGGCGCTGAGCATCTTCTTGGACAAAGGCCTTGTTCACTAGGTGCTGGAAGGTTGGGAAGTCATTGGATACCAGCTGCACCTTAAGGTTGGGGTCAAGTCCCTGCGTGAACCTCCAAATCTTGGTCGCATGCGATGTGACCTCTTCAGATGCATACCTGGACAGTTGGGTGAACTTGTTCAGGTATTCGGAAACACTGAGGTGTCCCTGTTGTAGTTGGTAGAATTCTCTCTTCTTCATTTCCATTATTCCCGTAGGAATATGGGCAGTGCGGAAAGCTTCGACAAACTCCTCCCAAGTGATGGCTTGTGCATTTTGATGGGCGGCGCGGTAGTTTTCCCACCAGTTGGCAGCCATTCCCTTGAGCTGGTGAGCAGCATACAACACCTTTTCATTATCGTTGCACTGAGCTAGGACCAATTTTCTTTCCACATCCTTGATCCAATCATCTGCCTCCAGGGGATCCACTGATCCAGCAAAAGTGGGAGGCCTTGTCCTCATGAATTCTCCCAACTTAGACTGAGGTGCCTGGTTGGGTGCATGCTGGGCTGGCTGCACTTGGTTCTGGGCGAGAGCTTGAAGTAACTGCAGCTGCATAGCCATCATTTGCTCCAAGTTGGGGGCCTGAGCGGGAGGTGGTGGAATGTTGTCTTCTGGCTGATTGTTGGCGTCACGGCTGCTGCCAGGGTTGCTCCTCGTGTTCACCATCTGAAGCGGTTTAGGTTAGCAGAAGGTAAGAGGGAATTAGCAAAGGTAAGAGATTAGGGGAACTAAATCACATCCCAAGCCAACACACAAGAAAGAACTAGCAACCACTTAGGGGAAAACTTTTATTAAAATCAAGATAACTCCAAGGATGGCTGCACCACAAGTGCACATAGGCCTGGTACAGTCCATCTAGCACACCAAAACATAACAATAAGCGTTCTAAGGACGCGGACATTTTATTTGGGTACTACTGACTCAAAAGACTACTAATCCTCTCCAAAGACGCGCTCCTCAGGGTCTTCTTCCGGGTCCTCTTCTGGATCCTCCTCCGGGTCTTCCTGGCGCTCTCTCACGTGGTGACGTGAACAGTCACACTCGGCTGAGGCACGGTTACGACTGGAGGCAGTCGACCGAGAACGCGAAGGAGAAGGCTTGCGCTTCTTGAGAGTGATGACAGGTGGCGGACTGGGGCGTCGCACCTTCTTGCGTGCGGTAAGTCTGATGTGGAGTCCTGAAAGTCGAGCTGGTGCCGGGTTGTTGGGGATGACAGCTGGAATATCAAAGGGATCTGGATACCTCTGTCCTACCCTGGGGTTGATGAAGAAGCAAAAAGGGGACTGATGTACAGCATCCTTGTGCAGGTCGCACAACTCGTCAATGGCGAGGCGTGCTGCGTCCTGGACAGCGTCGAAACAGCGCGACCGAGGGTGCTTGATGGGGTAGGTGTGGGACTTGAATTCCTCTTCCCGTGCATACAGGAATACCTCCATCGTCCAAGAGTCTCGATCCAGGATCCGCGTCTTCCGACCCCTGAAGATGGGCGGCTGACGGTACTCCAAACACTGCATCAGCTGCCGGAGAAGGCTAGCGAATGCTCCAGCATCCTCTCCATGTGAGTAGTAGTCCCACGGGGCAGCGGAGGATGAACCAGCCATCTACAAAGTTGAGTGAAAGAAAAGATTAGTAAAAGTTTTAACAAATGGAGTTGGAGACAAGAACGAGATTCTAAGTAGGAAGAGAGTAGAAGCAAAGAAGCTTACACATTTTTTTAATATACTCTTTTTATAAATATAAGTCCTTATGGTTTGCCATTCCTAATCTAGGTCACGTCCTACAGTCAAATTGGCTCTGATACCATCTCTGTCGGGCCCCCGGATTATCAAACCCGGACCCTCTGTGTATTACAGCACTAGTCCCTGATCAAAGCTAGTGCACACAGTCAAACAGAATGGAAAACATCACCAACAACGATTTATTACAGTAAATAAGAGTACTGACCACAGGGTCTCATTATTACAATGGAGGTTTAAGACCTCGCACACAAGAAATAAAGCGGAAGCAAATAAAACTCGAGGACGACCCATCAATTCGCCACAGGCAACTGACTGGGGAAGCGCGACCTAGTCCTCCGGGAAGAATCCATCGCAGCCACAAGCGAAGCAGTAGTCGTAGTCACCTTCCTGAGCTTCAACTTCCTCTGAGATTTTATTTTTAAGTGTAGCATGTGAGTACATAAAGTACTCCGCAAGTCTTGGGAAAAATGCATAGATGCAAGGCTTAACAAAGGAGGGCCATATGTTTCTTTTGCACAAAGCAATATTTGAAATCTCACTTACTACTAGTTATTTTCGAAGGCAACATTTAATGAAGTAAATGTTTTAACAGAATTAATTTTCTAGTGAAGGTTCCAACTACCAACACTATCTAACCAATTACCATTGGTCAAGTTTTAAACTGCGGGTTCCATCCACCCTCTCTGGCTCCATCCGCCAGGATTCCCTTCCGAGAGTTCCCTCCACCCTCGGAATACAAATCTTTTGTTTTTAAATCCAAAACCAGAAATCTACCATGTGAATGCATTCCTTGCCCGCCTTTGACCGTGGGCACGGCTATTCGAATAGTTTTACACTCTGCAGAGGTTGTACAACTTTACCCACAAGAGATAAATTATCCTAAAAGTCAACACGCTTCCTTGGCATGAGACCCAGATAAAATACCACAAAGCCTTTACCTTACTCTAATCTAGCTAGATACCACCCGCTGAGGTTTCACCGCAGAAGGGTTAAATCCGCCCAATCTGAAGTCCCCTCTTGCGCCATATGAGTACAGTAAATCCCTGTCCCTCACTGTGAATAACCAGTCCATCCCTGGCACCCACTTTCCACTGGTGGCACCTAAACTAGACTATCATAAGTTAGTCAGCTAGGTCGTACCCATATAGACTTGTGGTTGTACGGTTAATGCTCAGTCTGGACAAACACAAGCGTCGGTCCTTAATTGACTAGGGTGGAACATACGCTTAACAAGATCTCGTGCTAACTGCACCAAGCCAAACCAACCATCCACCCTAATCTAAACCATCTTTCACATTTTTATTTTATTTTAAAGGAAACAGTGGTAACTCCAATCACCACAACTTTGTAAACACAAGGGTTTCAACAGTAAATCATAATTTCCCAGTTTCAAAGTTCCAAGGGTATATATTTAGCATGACTAAGCATTATACTACCATACTATCATTGTCAAAGAATAAATAATAATCTCATTAATGAGACAAAGGAAGTTTTAGGGTGACAAGGGTACATGACAATCAATTCCAATGGAGGGCATAACAAGGTTGGATTAACTACTACCTTAAGATTTGAATTATCATTTTATGTAAATAGCAATGCATAACATTTAAAATAATTAAAACATTTCAAAATCATAGGTTCAAGATGATCAAAGGAGACTTGCCTTCTTGCAGGGTTTCTGGGTCTTCTTGTTGCTGTGTAGAGAGATCGTCGACAACGTTGGAATCTACACGAGGAAAGACGAAGCAACAAACAAATAAATACAAACGAAAATTCAAATAAAATCCAAAAATTCAACAGAGGCAATAGTTGGATAGATTATGATTTTAGATGAATTTAGAAATTTGAATGGCTGGAATTGGAGTTAAAATGAGAAAGTTATGCTCATTTGAAAATCTCAGATTTGAATAAATCGAGAAATTCGGAAATTTCTGACAGGTGGGACCCACTGGAGAATTAAATTTTAATTTCTATTTTTATTTTGAGAGACTGACAGGTGGGACCCACTGAACAGTAACCACTGGCGGTCACTGACATGTGGGACCCACTGGACAGTGAGCCCACGGCTCAGCCTCTGACACATGGGACCCACTAGACTCCGGGCCCACTTGTCAGAGATAGCACAGAGAGGTGGGGCCCAGGCGGCAGTGGCCAGCGCAGACCGGCGGCCGCTGACGGGTGGGACCCACTTGTCAGCCCGGAAAATAAACGAAAAACTCAACCTCCGCGCGCGGAACCGAGGGCTCGAACGCGCGCCGAGGGAGTCGGGGGAGGGGAGAGCGAGCGGTGATAGCCAAGTGAGCGGGGAGGCTTTGCCTACCCATATAGGGCAATCAAACCTTTTGAGTTACCTGCCAGAGGGGAGGCCGGGGAAGGTGACCGGAGGCAGGGTCGTCGGCGGCGAGGGAGGGTCGGAGGGGTTCGGGTGACGCGTGAAATGCAATCCTTGAGCGAAGGGGGTTCGGTTGGAGGGGTCGACGAGGTGCGGCGACGAGCGGAGAAGGCCGGTGACGAGGAGGTGGCGGAGCTGGCTCGGGTCCTCCGGCGCGACGGCGCTCCGGCGGCGGGGAGGGGCGGCTGAGGTGTCGGGGAGGTTCGCCCGGGCGCGAGGAAGCTCGAGGTGGCGACGGCGGGCTCCGGAGACGACCGAGGCGGCGGCGAAGGCTCGCCGGAGTACCTACCGTGGGCGCACGGGAAACTTGCGGTGCGACGGCGCTCGGGGCTTAGGGTGAGAGGTGGAGTGCTCTGGGAGGTGGTGCGGGAGGAGGCGGAGCCGGGGGAGCTATTTATAGGGGCGGAGGAAAGGACACGGGCGCGCAATTGCTCGCCGGTGTGTCGGCCGGAAAAAGGAAGGAAAGGGGAGAAACGGGAAAGAGGGGGCGCCGATGGAAGGGGAGCCCGGGAGATCGGGGATTCGGTCGCGGCGGCGTCCGGGACTTCCAAAACCGAGGGGGGCCGGGTAAGGCAAGGCGGGATCCGGCGCGGTCTCGGTCGGCCGGCGAAAAAGGAAAGAGGGGGAAGGAAAAGGAAGGCGCCGGCTCCGCGGGGACGACGGACCCGACAGGTGGGCCCCGCGTGCAGTGAGAGAGAGGAGAGAGCGGGCGGGCGGTGCGGATGGCTGCCACGCGGCTCGGGGAAAAGATCGGGCGGTGGATTGAGGCCGGGTGCGAAGACGCGGCTCCTCCGAGCCGTCCACGCGTCGGGCGAGGAGGAGGGGAAGGCGGGACCGCCGGCTGACGGGCCGGGCCCGCTGGACAGCGGGGGGGAGGGAGGTGCTGCCGGGATCAGGCCGAGCGGCGACGTGGGCGGATCTGGGCCGTCCACGTGTCGGCTGGAGGAAAAAGGGAGGGATTTTATTTTCAGAATTTGATTTTGATTTTCAGAAAAGGCTAGAAAATTATTTAGGCCTCAGAAAAATATGAAAATACCTCCAAAAATTCCAGAAAAATTCACAGAAGCTCCTGGAGATATTTTGGATTTAATACAATTATTTCCAACTACTGTTGATATTTAATTTTCATATTTTGAATTACTTTTTAAATTCTAAAAATAGTTTTTAAATTCCAGAAAAATCCAGAAAGGCAAATAAAAACCAAGTAAAACCCAATTACCTTAAAATAATTAATTTAAATTTTTCAAAAAGCCAAATTTTGGGATGTGACAGACGTGCTGTATGTGCCTGCAATGACTCGCAATCTCCTAAGTGGGTCAGTGCTATGCAGGCAAGGAATAAAGCTTGTGTTTGAGTCAAATAAGATCATTTTGATCAAGTTTGGTAATTTTGTGGGCAAAGGCTATGATAGCGGAGGCATGTTCCGCTTATCCATTCTTGATTTGAATAATGTAAACTTTTATAATGTTTCCCATTGCAATAAAGTTCATGATATTTGGCATTCACACTTGTGTCATATTAATTTTGAAGTCATTACGCGGTTAAGTAAGATGAGTTTAATTCCAAGCTATAATTATGAGAAGGGTTCAAAGTGCGAAGTGTGTGCAAGCTAAGCAGCCCCGATGTAACAGCCAGCTGTTTATTTCAAAATTTCTCGCTAAAAAAATTAATTTAATTTAAAATAAAATCAAGTGTTATTTTGTTGCTTGAATTTTTAAGATTTCATTTGCTTGTTTTCAGTTTTCAAAAAAGGCTTTTCTTTTGAAAACTAGTTTAAGTAAAATATGAAACTATTATTAAATAAAGAGTATTTTGAATTTCTATAAACTCCTATTTAAAATTAATTATTTTAAATGCATTTGGCTTCTATGTGGCTTTTCTGTGCTTTTCTAACTTTTAAAAATCAACTTCAAAGCTAAAAAGTATTTTTCTAAAAATTAAAAAGATCAACTTTAAGTTGGAAATGTTTTTCCTAAGTCTCAAATGTCTCCAGGAATTTCTGTGAATTTTTCTGGAATTCATAGACTTTGTTTGCTATTTTCTAAGTATTTTTGAAGCTTCCTAGTATTTCTGAAAACCAAAAATGAATTTAATCCTCAACCTCTCTCCTTGGCCAACACGTGTCGCTCCCTGATTCAATCCATCCTCGCCCGGTTTAATCTCAGCCACTCGCCTTCACTTACCCCTTCGTTTCAATCCGATGGCCCTGATTTCTTTCTTGCCTTGTCGCATTCATCCGACCGTCCGCTCTTTCTCCTCTCTTTCCTCTCTCGCCGACAGCCCAACCTCGCCTGTCAACTGCTTCTTTCTCCTTGCCTTCTTCAACCTTCCACCGCTGCCATTGATGCCCCGCCCGAGCTCATAAATTTGGCTGTTTCTTCTCGTTAACCCGAGCATTTGCTACAATAGAAAGCCTAATCACTCCCGCATTCAACATCCACCATTTCCCTAGTTTATACTATGCTTACCTCCCTCTTTACTCACCTTTGCGCCGACCTTAACTTCGGTGTAATCGACAGCCGTTCGTCGCCTCCACCTTCGCCAGACCCGTGCGCGCATTCCCCGCCCCTCCACCGAGAGAATCCACCGCCGAAGAGCCCCGCCGCCAACGTCCTCACTCTGCCGCCCCTGCATCCTCGTCACCGGCCACCACCGAGCATTCCCGAGCGTCGCGCCAAGGTGCACTGAACTCCCCGTGTCCTCCCTCTCGCGCACCCCTCACCGACCCCAGCAGTGCCGCCATCCGCCGATGCCCTCAGTCCCCATGCGCCACCTCAGCAGCCGAGAGCCACGCAAGTGCCACGCCAGCCGCGTGCCACCTTAGCCTTCTCCCTGGTCCATGGGCCTAGTCCACAAAAGTTGGTCCCACATGTTAGTGAATAAAACACTTTTTCTGTTGAAAAATAATTCGGTCAGAAAATCAAAATCTTTACTAACGTCACCCTGACGTATAAATCCCTTTTTCCCACAGAAAAATAATTCCTCTGAAAATCATTTCCCTTGATGACGTCATAAATCGATTTTTTCAGTTCAAAAATAATTCTAGAAAATCAGTTTATTCTTTTCTCTCCTTTCAAACTTCCAAAAGCTCGTATTTCTTCATTTTAATTCCGATAAAGCCCATTCAAATTTCTAAAGTCTTCAAAAATTTCAATCTATCCATTCCTATCCTTTTTTTAAATTTTTGGAGTTTTCAAATTTATTTGGATTAAATTAAAACTTAGAAAGTAAAAATATTTTAAATGGTTAAAATAAACTTCAAATAAATTTGAAATTATTTTATTTTATATTTTCGAGTCCCAAGGATATTTGTAGAATTTTCTTGAAATTTTGTTCAAAATTATTTATTTATTTTATTTTTAGGAAAAATAATAATATTGTTTTGTACCGTTTTCTCTCTCCTCCCTTTCATCTTCCCCAGAGCGTGCGTTTCTTGTCCAGAGCAATGGCGTCGCCATGAACGCAACTTTCAAGCTTTCATTCCTCATGAATTTCTCAACGAGTTTTCGTGCAATCAAGTGCATTCACTTCCTCTCCTCAAGACTCCTCCGTTCCCAACCATTCCTCTCCTCCTTTATGTGCATTTACACGAAAATGAAACCGTTGCTCTAAAAGAAATCGTCATGTGATCTCCCTCTCCCGTCCATCTCCACCCCTATAAAAGGGAGCACCAGGTGCCCCTCCTCACACTTAGTCATCCCTAAAAGTTTCACGTCCTCTCTCCCTTCCTTCTCCCCGCAATCGTTATTTTTCTTTTGTCAACCGAACTGCGTTTATCGGCCATTTGTGCCTCCTACAGTGGAGTTCTGCCACTTTTGACCACATCACCGGCTTCGTCTCTGCGCGTTCTACGCGGTGCTTCCCTCGCCCTCGCCGGAGCATCGCCGGACCACCGTGGCCAAACCGCGCCGTCGTTTCCCTCCTCACTGCGAGCCGACCATGCATGTTCTACCATAACCCCATTCTCCTCTTCGTTTTGCCGCAAACCTCACCCGCTAACTCCTATTCGTTTGCCCAGAATGCCGATGTCAACCCACCGGTCGCTGAATGTCTTCTCCACCGAGTTTCGCCACCATCCGATGTCCTTCGGCCGAGCCGTTTGCACCGTTGAGTTCGCCTCGACGCGTTCTACATCGTGCTTCCATCGCCATCACCTGAAGATCCCTCGAGTCCTCGTCGACCTTGTCAGACCCAGACACTAAAACTGTACCTTCGCGCGTACACCCCTTTTTGGTAAGTGCTTTGATTTTTGTTCGCGTCATATCGTGTTCTAGTCTCTAAGAAATTTTTCTACCATTTTGTTTAATTTTTCGTGGAGCCAATTGTCAGGAATTGAGCTTTCGTGAAAGTGGCCGTTTTTGACTCCCGATGTCGATTCATCGCCTCCGGTAAGCTTTAGCCCATGCCATAATTTTTCCTAGACTTGCCTCACCGCGTTCTACGCCGTGCTCCCTTCCTTTTCCCCAAAAAGCCTCCACAAATTTTCGCCTCCGACACCTCGCCATGGCCGCCAATGGCATCTCGTGTCCCTATCTATCCGTTGGTGTTTTCCCCAATCCATTCATGTCATATCGTGCCAAACCATCCCATTTAGCTATCTTCTAATTGGTTTTAGATTTGCTTCACCGAGCACCAAGATATCAAGTTTTTCCTGTTTCTCTACCGTCATCGTTCAAACGTCGATTGCATCGCCTCCGTTGAACTTTCAGCTTAGCCAATAATTTTTCTAGCTTTACCATACCGTGTTCTACCCCATGCTCTTCCTACATCTCCACATTCCATACCCAGTACTATCTCTCTCCAACTTGCCGTTGTCGCTACAGTGCCGTCGGTGCCGGTTTTCTCTCACCACCGGTGATTGCCACCATTCCTTGCCGCCGCACCCACGCCACCACCTTCGCTTCATCGCCAGGATTCCATTTTGCCCATTCGCTAGCCACCTCGCATCCTACCAACATAATACTTTTCAAAAAGTAATTCTCGGATGTTGTTATCATTTCATGTGATGTCCAAAACTTCCAGATATTCGTTCTCCCTCATACGACCTCCGAATCCGTTGATTCTTTCTCCTAAATTCATCTAAAATCATAATCTATCTGCCAGTATATATTTTATAATTTTTATATTTTATTTGGATTTTATTTCAGTTTATTTTGTTTTGTTCTTTGCGTGTAGACTACGACAATTCCAGAGAGTTCAATTTTGACGATTCGCAACAACAACTCTTCGAGCAAGGCAAGTTACACCTTTGATCATGTTGCTCCCAGTAATTTAAATTATTTATGTTGTTTTTAAAATTATTATGCATGCGTACTTTTATTCAAACCTAGTTTAAATTCGATTTAAATTCTAGTTATACCCAATTCATTTGTTATGGCCAAATTTGACATTGAAATTTCTATGCCTTGTCACCCTAGTTGAAAAAATAGTTGATACATTAGTATTAACTAGAAATTTTATAGCAAAGCTTAGCCATGCTTAGAATAACATAGGTTGGGATACCTTCTCACATAAAATGATAACCTTTTGAAATGTATTCTTGACTTTGGTGAGTCAAGAAGGATTATGAAATATTTCCAAACAAAATATAAAAACTTGGTTTAGACTTAGGCAAATGCTTAGGTGGTGGGTGCTTGCTGGCATGCATTGTTGTTCGGTGACACAATGTTGATTGCCAGGCACAAGGGGTATGTAGTTGGTGCCTAAGTCAGTTAAGGACCGGTCTGTGAGCTACTGTTGCAAAGCCCTATCGTACTACCACAAGTCTGGTATGGGACAGACCTGGCCGAATAATTTGTGAAGTTCCAACTTAGTCTGCTATAGGCTGAATGTGAGCGCGGCGTAGGCCGTGAGAAGTCTCACATGGCATAAGAGGGGGCTCCAACATGTGGATTCATGTTGTGGTGAAACCTTAGTGGCGGCGTGATTATGTTGTCAACGGATCATTGTAAAGGCCTTGTCATGATCTCCTCGCCGTACACCTAAGGAAGTGTGTAACTCGCGTGGCAAACCGGGATGATCATGTCTTGTGGGTAAAGCTGTACAACCTCTATAGAGTGTATAATCTATCCTGGATAGCCGTGCCCACAGTCATGGGCAAGCTGAGTAAAGTTTTTCATGGATTAGACTTTGTTTTACAAAATGGTTTATGAAAACTTTATGAATGGATGGAATCCATATGAGATCTTTTTGGAAAACATAGTCCGGGTGGGATGCCCGTGGTTAGGTTAGTGTTTGGTTGGAGCCCGCACTAATGATATTATTTTGTTAAAATCTTGTTTTTATCTATTGTATCAAATTCAGCTTTTGAATCTACTTACAATATTTACTTCAATTTCGCTTTCTGCTCAACTAACCTTACTATGCCTCCCTTTGTCAATCCATATGCATGCATTAACTCTGTTAAACCTCCTGGTGTAACTTGTGGAGTACTTTATGTGCTCACGTTGCTCAATTAATCATTTTTCAGAGGACATCTTCGACTTCGGTGTGGATCAGAACATATAGGCTGCGTCTTACTGTCGTTTGCCTATGGGCAGGTTCGGTGGGCTTCTTCCGCTTTGGTTTATTTCTTCCGCTGCTTGTATTTAATTTTGGTTTATGAACCATTGATGTAAACTTTGGCCATCAGGCCATATTCAATTAAATAAAGTTTGTCATTGTGCTTGATATGTATCACTGTTATCACTGTGTGCACTAGCTGATCCTGGACTAGTGCGATTTACACAGAGGGTTTCGGAGTTGTTGCTCCGGGATCCGACACCCAAAAACCTTTTCATAGCGTTGAAGGGCGGAGCACTTCTCCACTTGAACTAATCAATTCTGATCTTTGTGAGATGAATGGAATATTAACTAAAGGTGGCAAACGATACTTCTTAACTCTCATAGATGATGCAACTAAGTATTGCTATATTTATCTACTTAGATCGAAAGATGAAGCACTTGAATATTTTAAAATCTATAAAGCTGAAGTTGAAAATCAACTAGAAAAGAAAATCAAACGGTTAAGATCGGACCGAGGCTGTGAATACGTCTCACATGAGTTCTCCCAATTCTGTGAAGAAAGTGGAATAATTCATGAAGTTACTCCACCATACTCACCCCAATCTAATGGAATAGTCGAAAGGAAGAACCGAACTCTTTGTGACTTGGTTAACGCCATGCTTCAGAGTTCAGGTTTGCCAGACTATTGGTGGGGTGAGGCAGTTCTAACAGCTAATTATGTCCTGAATAGGGTTCCACCTCGCAATCAGGAGGAAACGCCCTATGAAGGATGGAAGGGGAGAAAACCCAATCTGTCGTTTCTTCGAATGTGGGGATGCCTTGCAAAATTGCATGTGCCGTTGCCGAAGAAAAGGAAGCTTGGTCCTAAGACTGTTGATTGTGTCTTTCTAGGATATGCTATTAATAGCACGGCTTATAGATTTCTAGTGGTCAAATCCGAGGTGAGTGACATCGCTACAAATATAGTGATGGAATCTCGTGATGCGACATTCTTTGAGCATGTGTTTCCTATGAGACCGAATGAAGATAGTCGCCGTATCGGTATAGATGATCTCTCTATTCTTCCTAGTGTAGATAACACCACTCCAGATTGGAGTTGAGGATGAGTAAGTGACAGAGGACCGAAAAGTCACTTGGCGATGACTTTGTCACCTATGTTGTGGATGAGGAACCACGAACCCTTTCAGAGGCATACGCATCTCCGGATGTGGATTACTGGAAAGAGGCAGTCCGTAGTGAGATGGATTCCATCATAGCTAACGGAACTTGGGAAATTGCAGATCTCCCGCCTGGTTGTAAGCCAGTAGGTTGCAAATGGATCTTTAAAAGAAAGCGTAGACCTGATGGTACTATTGAAAAGTACAAGGCCCGTTTAGTGGCTAAAGGTTTCACGCAAAAAAAGGAGAAGACTATTTTGATACATACTCTCTTGTGGCTCGTTTACCCACAATTCGAGTGCTTTTAGCGCTAGCCGCTGCATACAAACTCCTAGTACATCAAATGGATGTAAAGACCGCTTTCCTGATGTACCTAACTAGTGCAACGAGGCCAGACATCTCATATGCTGTAAGCAGATTGAGTCGTTATACGTCCAATCCAGGAAATGATCATTGGATAACACTAGAGAGAGTACTAAGATATTTGAAGGGAACCTCTAATTTGGGAATACATTACTCAGGTCATCCGGTAGTCTTGGAAGGATTTAGTGATGCTAATTGGATCAGTGACTCGGATGACATGAAGGCTACGAGTGGTTATGTATTCACTCTAGCAGGTGGGGCCGTGTCATGGAAGTCTTCTAAACAGACTATTCTTACACGGTCCACCATGGAGGCTGAATTGGTGGCACTTGATTCAGCGGCTGTAGAGGCAGAATGGATTCGAGAACTCCTTTCTGACCTGCCTGTGCTGGAAAAGCCTATTCCCGCCATATTGACCTACTGCGATAACCAAACCGTTCTGGTTAAGGCGAAGAGTAGGAAGGATAATATGAAATCCTCAAAACACATAAAGAGACGACTTAAGTCGGTAAGGCATGCCAGAGAGACGGGTGTTATTTTTGTAGAATACATCCAGTCTGAAAGGAACTTGGTAGATCCTTTCACTAAAGGATTGGCGCGGAAGGCCATCCAAGCAGCGTCACAGGGAATGGGGCTCATACCCGTATAAAGACTCACGTTGGTGGTAACCTATCCTAGGAGATCGGAGATCCCGTGAACTAGGCTCTAGGACAACAAACTGAGTGAGATTAGAGAGCACATCTAACGAGTCCCATTAGCTGCAGTGCTCTTTCTATATGGAAGGCTGAGCATTAGCTCTTAATGAATTCAATGTCTATATCACTTCGGGAATCGTCCTACAGGATTCCTAGAAGAATTCACCTACATGAGTGAGATTGTGAGGTCGCGATCAAAGAAAGTTGAGGGTGTACTTTCTTGAGCACTCATGAGATAGATACGGGGACATGACCGGAAAGTCCCAACCCAAGAGGGAAAGGGCTAGCTGCCCAGTACAGAATGTGATTTTGGGTGAAACCTCTCACACCAAGGCATTGGATCAAGGCGAAGTCCTCCTTTATCTGCGTAGAGTCGTAGTCCTTGTCGCTAGGCTTTGGGTTCAAACCCGCAAGGTACCCATTGTCGAACAGCTGTATATTAAACAAGACGTTGAACATCTTTTATCAATTGATGTGATGCAAGGGCATTTTGGGAATTTCCCAATTGAGAAAAGGAAAATAAAAGAGGAAATTGGGCCAGTGGGGCCCACCGGTCGGTGGATCGATTGAACGGTTAAGGGGAGGAGACGAGTCTCCACCCGTGGCCGGTGCGCACGCGCGATTCTTTTGGATCTCGCCCTCTCGCTCACGGCGGCGGCGGCCAGGTCTTGGGGAGACGAAGGCGACGGAGGCGGCGTCTGCGCGGGCGTTTCGACGCCAGCCACACCGCAGCCCGCCGGGCTCTTCCCCCCCTCCGCTCCACTATAAAGCTCGGGCTCCTCCTCTCCTTTGATGCATCCAAAGAGTAAGTCCTCCCCTCTTTCCCGTTCTCAAATCTCTCTCAAGTGGATCTTCGTTGTTCAATCCCAAGGGTCACCGGCCAGGGTTTTCACTAGTGGCCGTCGGCTGAGACGCCCAAATCGCCTTAACTAGGGTTTTCTCTACCGGGTTCCTTGAGCCTTCTCTTTGATTAGGCCAAAAGGAAAGGTTTAGACATAATCTCTAGAGGTTGATTTGACTCTGGTGTGTGCTGTTTTTGTGAGAGGTTTGTGATCGGCTCTCTGTGTTCTCGAGCACTCTTGGCCGGAGTTCTCGTTGGGCTTGTGCGACATCAACTCTAACCCTCGACTCCGGCGTCAGCTTCCCGTGGCTGGAGGGGCATTGTATCTTCGTTTACCTCACTTCTCTTTTGCTGGCGGTACAAGAGGGTGCTAGGTTTTCTGGGTCAGCGCCGTGAGCGTGCCTTGCCCAATTTTATTTCTACACAGTGATTTTGATTATCACCACTGCTGTGAGTATTCTGATTCTTGCCTCTTTGTAAACTGGTGATATATTGTATATTTCTATGGAAACCTATTCAGTGGGAATTTGCAAAGATAGGTTCTGTGATATATGCTCTGTGATGAAATAAGACAAATCTGAGATTATTTATGATTGAGACGGTAGATTACTCTTGAGCTAATACTGCTATTTTGTTTATGTTGTGCATGCTTTAGAAGGTCTCTGTTCAGTTCTGGACAGTGCTGTTTTTGCCCTATTCTAGTCTGTGCCGAAGCTATCATTTGTTAAATCATTGGTGATCTCTGTGTAAGAATGCTAGCTTGATTTACAAATGCTTCTTCAGTGTATAACCTGCTGATTTCTTGATCTGTTAATTGTTCTGGCATTAGCAAAGTTTATTATTATCTCAAGATTTAATCTGCAACTATCATATATAATTAAGAGTGAATTTGTCATGGCGGAGAGGGCCAAGAATCAATCTTGTGCAACTGGCCTTCTGAGAGCACTAATCAACTTTCAATTTATTAAACATGTGCTAAATGAGGTCATATATGTTAAGTTGTTAAGGATAGCATTTCTTTGCTCATATTTTCTTGAGGTTATGCTAATCATGAACTGTTATATGACATTTAATTTGGGCTTGAGTTTAATTTGCAATGACTTAAATGATTCATATGTTAATATGTTGGTTAAGTCATCTCTATGCCATGTTTATTTTTCTTGGATTGTTATGATTATTGCTGGAATTAAATTAAGAATTATGCTTATACCGCAATATTTACAACAGTTTCTACTATTAATTTAGCAATATCAATAATACTATTCAATTTGAAAAATCTTTCATCTACCCACACATTGTCAATGTAAATACATAGTTTATAACCAAGAGCCATCAATTGCGTTGAATCAAACTCATTTGGATAAAACTTAGCTAGCTCCACTAAGCTCTCCAAGTTAAAAGCAGCAAATGAGTCTGTTGAGCTAAAACAAGCCATGTACATAAGCAATGCAGAATTTTCCTCGCTAAAACGTTCATCAAACTCTTGAAGTTGCCATTCAATAACTGAGTTAAGACACTCTATTTGGTAATGCCAGAGGTTAGTGATATTGGTTCTTTGACGTGGCTTATGCCAACTGACATATTCTTTTTGCATGTTTAGTTTAGAAATGTCATGTTCTTCATAAAATGAATATGTTACTTCCAAAAGTTATTCCCATCCATTATCTCGTAGTTGTTGTAGATCCTTCTATGTTGACTTTACATATGACATGGCATTCAAGATGTCTTGATCCTTATCCTGTAAACATAATGACAGTATTTGCACTTCCTAATATATGGAACATCATGTGTAAATAAAATACAAAATCAAATGTCTCAAAATATGATATAAGACCAGGTGTTTGACTTTTCTTCCCATTATTTTTGCCTTCCTTCTCAACACATTTAAGAATATTAACAACAGATGGAAACAATTTAATTAGGCTTGAGAGAGAGTTCTATAGTGAGAACTCAAACGAGTGTCTCTTGCTCTTTGAAGAGATTGATCTTGATGTAACCCTGTCCCGGTACTAATTCGTCCACTATTTATAGCTTTTCTTATGTTCTCTCCATAATTTGCTCTAATCATATCTTTTCATTTGTAAGAAGTTCCAATCACATTCAAGAGAAGAGATATCATGTAAAAAACTGCAATACCTTCATTCTTCTTTGCTACTGCCACAATAACTAACTAAAACTGGTGACCAAAACAATGCACATAATATGATGAGTTATTATCTTCCATAATTTTAGCTCTTAAGCCATTGAACTCACCCTGCATGTTACTTACTCCATCATAACATTGGCCTCTAACCTGTTTTAAGCTCAACCAATATCAAAAAACAAACATTAAAAAGCAGACTTGAAACATATTGTTGATGTTTCACATGTACAATTCCTACTAATCATTCCAAGATTAGGCTGTACTTGTCAACATATCTCAAGACAACAACCATTTGTTCTTTGTCAGACACATCGAAAGCCTCATTAATGAGCAAACTGAACATGTCACCACCAATATCTTCAATAATAGAATTCAATGTTATCTGTGCAAAAGAACAATCAATATAATTTCAAGTTTAGCAAGAGATCAATCATAAGAATGTAAAAAATAATGGAGAATATTGTTACCTTTACAAAACAATTAGCATTATCTTTCTGAATGTCTGGAGATACCACTTGACAATTTCCTGGAGCATTTCTTAGAACTACTTTGCTTATAAAGTCATTCTATTTCGTTATAATTTGTACCAACTCTAGAAAGTTTCCCCTATTTGTAGATTCTTTTGATTTATCATGGCCACGAAAAAGCTAATTCTTGATGTAGCAAGTATCTAGCTGAATCAATAGAAGAATTTAGTCGAATTTTATGCTTCTTTCTTTTGCAAGATCACTTTGCTTATTGAGAGCAACATGACTTGATTGATCTTGATTCATTAGATCATCACATCTTTTCACTGCTACGTTATGAAAGCTATTAAAATTACCAACATGAGTATCTGGCCTTTTTTTTGTTTCAACTATAAAAACCATTAATTACAATGCATCATTCCCACCTTGGCCATCAATATAATCTTGAAACAGGTAGCAGCACAAACAAAAGGCTTTATCCACCTTCTCATTGTACTCTAGCCAACCACCATATTCTTTAAACCATTCTAGATTAAATCTTCATAGCTTCCTACCTATGGGCTTCCGTGGATATTTAATACCATGTTGTGGCATGTAAAGTCCTCTAATTAAATATCTTCCTCTCATCTCATCTTGTTCCCTTAGATTCTTGTTGTATTGTAGAATTATTTTTTGATTAGTCGGATCATAAGGAAGTTTATCTAAATTAATCTCTCTTGGTAGCCAATATTTTGTGAGACTAGCGGCATTTGATTTTGGTGCATCTTGCCTAAGTTGCCTTGAAGTCTCTAAATCAGTATCTGATGGTAGCTTTCTTTTGAAAAACCATTCCATAACTTAGAAGAATCAAGGAAAAGGCAAGATACTTTAGTGCTTAACCTTAATTGTTAACCCTATACAACTATTCGTCTATACCTAGATTACTAGATAAGAACAATCTCCAGCAAGGCAAGAGCACATGCACGAGAGGGAGAGGTTTCGCTAGTTCACTGTATGTGAATTTTGCAGGAACTAAACTCCCGACTCGGATGGGCAGAGCGCTTGCAATTGCCGGTTCCTGACCTCAGATGGGCAGAGCACCTGCAGTTACCAGCTGATTTTTGACCTAGGCATGCAGGCGTCTAATTGAGTCGCTGCTCGCTGAGAGCCTGAGAGACACGACGATTGGGAATTTGAGGCGGCATACAAGAGTTGGTATCATATCTCCCAGACATTCTCAGTTTTTGTGTATTTGCCCAAGCCCATGGGCCATGGTCCTAGGATGGAGATGCATTATTGGCACAATGGCAAATTAGAGATACAGGAAGTTTGTAGGTGGGCTGATGCATTGTGCAACTAGGCTGTAGATGGATCAACTCAGGCACTCGGCTGATGGCTTCAGGGTGTAGGGTCACTTCGTATAGTCTATTGGATTCATCCATAATATATATATGTGTGTGTGTTTATAGGACACTGAAATGGGGCACCATGGTGTCTGGGCATCAAGCCTCCCTGCATTTGAATTGCTTTTAGATGCGTGCAAGTGTAATATATCAGGCAAACCCGCTAACATCCATTAATTCGAAAAGGCATCAATTTGGAAAGGAAGTCATTGAGCATGCTGAATCAATCATAGATGGAAAGTCTTAATCATAAATGAAAAATCTCAATCATTGAGCCTGGACACCATGGTGCCCTTGTTTTATATATATATATATATATATAGTATAAATAACAGGGGCACCATGGTATCCAGGCTCCATGATTAAGACTTTCTATCCATGAATAAGACTTTCCATCCATAATTGAGATTTTTTATTCATGATTAAGACTTTCCATCCTGATATATTATTTATCATTCCACTTGCACGCATCTAAAAGCAATTTAAAGGTAATGAGGCTTGGTGCCCCATATATATATACATACATATATATATATATATATATATATATATATATATATATATATATATATATATATATATATATATATATATATATATATATATATATATATATATATATATATATATATAGGAAAAATACCTTTTACTCCCGGGTGTAATTACACCCACCTCTAATATACCACCTAAACAAATTTGAAATACTCTTTTATCACTTTAGGTATACTCGTATACTAATTATAAGATATTCTAATGTGAACCACACAAAAAAATTGCAAGAGAGTTCATAGTTTTTAGCGTATTTTGTAAATACCTTATATACGTACATAAAAAGGAGTATGTTGAAAAAAATGTACATACCACCTCTGAAAAATTGTTCATACCACCTATATGATCTTAAATACTCGTATACTACACGTACATACCCCTCGTTACGCGAGATACTCCCTACGTTGCGAGATACGACATAGGGTGTAATTACACCCGGGTGTAGAAAAGAGGCTTCCTATATATATATATATATATATATATATATATATATATATATATATATATATATATATATATATATATATATATATATATATATATATATATATATATATATATTGTATGTATGGTAGCGCTATTCTGCGGATAGTTTTGCGCTCCAGCAAGTTATCACCAGTTGTTTGAAAGTTATCATCGGTTGTGAAGAAAGTTACCACCGGCTACGTACTATAAGCATTGGCGGTAACTTCACTCGCTACCGATGGTAACTTCATTTAGAAATGTTAGTAACTTTTCCACGAATTCTACACATACGCGTTGGTTAGTGTGTGTGTGTAGGAAGCCTTTTTCGTACTCTCGGGAATACATACTCCCACTTCCAATATATTATTTAAATGAATATATTATACCTCTTTATTACTTTCGGTATACTTAAATACTAATTTTAAAATATTACAATGTGACTTGGTTGAATAATTTTCATCGAAGCCTTTTATTTTTGCTATATAACCTTTTCTATATATATACACACACACATACACACAAGTTATGCTATAAAAGTGGACTTTGATGAATTTTTTTATGGAACTCATTTTATAATCATTATTAAAATATGCTCAAAAGGATAAAGAGATATAACAACACCATCTAAATGATATATGAAAAGTGAGAGTATGTACTCTCAGGAGTATATATATAGTATAAATAACAGGGGCACCATGGTGCCCAGGCTCCATGATTAAGACTTTCCATCCATGATTGAGACTTTCCATTCATAATTAAGACTTTCCATCCTGATATTATATATCATTGCACTTGCACGCATCTAAAAGCAATCTAAAGGTAGGGAGGCTTGGTGCCCAAGCACCCTGGTGTCCCATTTCAGTGTCCCATATATATATATATATATATATATATATATATATATATATATATATATATATATATATATATATATATATATATATATATATATATATATATATAAATGGAGCACCATGGCGTTTAGGCACCAAGCCCCCCTGCCGTTGGATTGCTTTTAGATGCATGCAAGTGCAATGATATATAATATATCACGTAAACCCGTTAACATTCATTAATTCGAAAAGACATCAATTTGGAAAGAAATTCATTGATTTAGCATTCTAAATCAATAATGAATAGAAAGTCTTAATCATGAATATAAATTATCAATCATGAAGTCTGGGCACCATGGTACCCTCTCTCTCTCTCTATATATATATATGATGAGGACATCCTTTTTATAGATACAACCGTGCCAACTCCACAACAAGCTCAACAAACTGAAACTATGGTACAAAGACCAATGACTCGAGCGCGAGCACGTCAACTTATTAACCATCAAGTGAATGCGTTCATAAGTTTGCATACAAATGTTTCAAAGAATGGAATACTACTTAATTCTTGTGATGATTTAATCGTCCTTAGGAACCATGGGGAAGAACCATGCGAGCTCAAGTGTAGAAGTGGAACCGTCAAGCGCAATCCAAGTCCTGTTCGCTAGTTCAACTCAAACTCGGCCTTCTTAATAGCGTCTACTTCAAGCGGTCATAACTTTTGATCCAGAAGGTTTCTCGGAGCCCGTGAGTACTCTTTGGAAAGCTCTTGGAGTCTTCTTTCAGATGGATCTAGTCTCCCCTCCAAACTCCATTCGAGCCAATTAGAAACTGCCAAACAAGTCACATTACTTTTCCAGTCCGGGTCAAAGTGGGCCTTGGTCCTTGTAATCGAGTCCTGTTCGGCTTCCAAGTGTTTTGGCCGACCCTCCACCTCCTGTGTCTCTTAAATAGGCAGCCACACCTTCTTCTAGGATTTGGGTTTTGATAGACTAAGTTAGTCTTTGCTACTTCGCCTTGTTTTCGTGCGTGTCGGCAAGACCGTTCGAATACTTGTCTTCGGAACCCTACCGTTTTTCTGTTTCAGATTGAAACCTACATTTTTTTATTCGCAATTGAGTTGTTGTTCATCTTATTCTTGCCTGTTCTTCGATTGTTTACAGGAACAAGTACCCTCGTGGTTAGATTGATTGTGCTCCGACAAGGTCACAAACAACCTCTGGAGTTAGTGTATCGATCGCTAAGGCGCAACGTTCTTAGGTGGTTGTAGACGGGTTGTCAACATTATTTTCTTCCCTAATCGAATCTACCACTTTCATCGAAAGATCGGGACTGCTAGTGCTATATACATAGGAAGTCTCTTTTCTACTCCCGGGTGTAATTACGCCCTATATCGTATATCATAATTTAGGGAGTATCTCGCGTAACGGATGATATGTACTTATAGTATATAAGTATTTAAGACCATATAGGTGGTATGAACAATTTTTCAGAGGTGATATGTACATTTTTTTCGATATACTCCTTTTTATGTGCGTATATGAGGGTATTTACAAAATACACTAAAAATCATGAACTCCCTTACAAGTTTTTCATGTGATTTACATTGGAGTATCTTATAGTTAGTATACGAGTATACGTAAAGTGATAAAGGAGCATTTCAAGTTTGTTTAAGTGGTATACTAGAGGTGGGTGTAATTACACCCGGGTGTAAAATGTATTTTTCCTATATATATATATATATATATATATATATATATATATATATAGGACGAGTGTTTCATGCACCATGGTGCCTAGGCACCAATATCAATATCCGTTGATTTGCTTCGAGATTCGCAACGTTTGATGTGGGTATCTTCATATACCCACAAAAAAGTATATTTGAGATGTCAAACTCCGAAAAAATTTAAATTCAACTTCAGTTTAATTAGTTTGAACTATTTTTATGGTATATACTCACTGTAGTTGCATTGAACTCAAAAGTAGTTCAAACTAATTTGAACTGAGTTCAAAACTTACTTACCATAAATATATCAAGGGTATAAAACATTTTCATACCCAAACTCAAAAAAATTATCAATCATACACGTGTATCGGATGTTGGTGCCTAGGCACCATGGTGCCTTATGTAATTTTCCTATATATATATATATATATATATATATATATATATATATATATATATATATATATATATATATATATATATATATATTATAAATAACAGGGGCACCATGGTGTCTGGGCACCAAGCCTCCCTGCCTTTGGATTGTTTTTAGATGCGTGCTAGTGTGATTGAGACTTTCCATCCATGATTAAGACTTTCCATCTATAATTGATTTAGCATGCATGATATATTATATACCATTGCACTGGCACGCATCTAAAAACAATTCAAAGGCAGGGAGGCTTGGTGCCCGACACCATGGTGTCCCATTTCAGCGTTATATATATATATATATATATATATATATATATATATATATATATATATATAGCGCATATATATATATAGCGCTAATGGATATTTAAGTACTAAGAGCAACTCCAGCAGGGCCCCTACTTGAGCCCTCAAACCTCATATTTGAGGGCTTGAGGTCCAGCAGGGCCCCTACTAGAGCCCTCAAATTTGAGGAGCCCCTCAAATCACCCTCCCACCCCTCATTCCTAGGGGCTCCCCCCCACCCCTCATTTTCCTGTTTTTCCCCGCACCGTGAAAATTCCCCGCCCGCCTCTTCCCCTCCCGTCCGCCGAATCTCCCCCCGCCTGCATCTTTCCCCGCCGCCTCCCTCCCCGCCTGCATCTTTCCCCGCCGCCTCCCTCCCCGCCCGCCTCCTCCGCCTCCCTCGTCCGCCGCCTCCACTCGCCCGGTTCCTCGGCTCGCCTGTCGCCGCGCCCGACGCCTCCGCCCGTCGGGCCGCCAGATTCCTCCCCGCCCGCCTCTTTCCCCTCCCCGCCTCTTTCCCCGCCCGCTGGTCCCCTCAGCCGCTAGCGCTCGCCGGCGCCTGCCTCCCCGCTCTCCTCCGCCCGCCTCTTTCGTCGTCGCCGGCATCACTGCTGGGCTGCCGCTCGGCTGCCGACTGCCTCTCCGTCGCTCCACCGGCAGCTGCTCCCCTGAGAGCCGCCGACACCTCCGACGCCGCCTCGGATCCGGCCGCTGGGCCTCAGATCCGGCAGCTCCGCCACCGGATCTGGGACCTTCGCGCCCGATCTGGCTCTTCCCCGCCCGTCCGGTGGCCATGCCCGCCTTTGCTCCACTCCGTCGACCGTCGCTCGTCCCTGCCGCGGTCGCCCGTTGCCCGTTGCAGCTCCTGCGCCGTCTCTGCGTCGCGGATCTCTTCGGCAGCCGCTGTCCGCCCGTCGCGGCTTCTCTTGGCCGCTGTCTGCCCGTTGCAGTCGGCCGCGTCTTCATCTTCGTCGACTCCGCTGCCCGGTGCGTCGTCAGATCTGTCCGATCGGATCTCGGGAGGTGTGCGACTGCGAGAACCGCCCGGCGCCTCGTCATATCCGGCGTCGCCACCTGGGGATCCGCTCGCCAGAACCGCCTCTGCCGTCGCTCCTCTTCTTGGGCTGCTGCATCTGCGCCGTCGCCTGGCCGAGGAGTCGGCTCCCCGCTGCATCCTGGAGACGGCGGGGGTGAGGGAGAGAATGAGTGGGTCGCATATGTCAGTTGTAGTGGAATGGATTTGAGGGTTTAAATTTGAGGGGTGCTGTTGGAGTAGATGCAAAAAAACAGGGCCCTCAAAAGTAGGGGGAGCCCTCAAATGAAAAGTACGGGCCCTGTTTTGAGGGCTATTGCTGGAGTTGCTCTTAGATGCTAATGTCAACTAGGAGCGAGCGTCAAATCTATCCCAAGCGGCTCGGATCAAAGTAGGTGAAAAACCCCTAGCCACTTATACAGTTTTACGGTAACCCCCTACGTCTGCAACTTTTCACGACAAACACCTCGGCCCAATCTTGGAGAGTAAGCACTTGAGCTCGGCCCTTGTAAAGGAGGCGTCACAGCCATCATCGATGAGCGCCCGTACATTGAGCTCTCTTGTTTCAGCATTCCATGTTTGCAGTTGTGGGCTCGGAGTTCACCAAAAGCAGCTGAAAATTTAAAAACCATTTAATAAAAGCTTAAAATTTTTGAAGAATCACCAAAATACAGAAAATGATGATTTGGTCATAATTTAATGATTTTGAAACTTTTGGGACGTTACAACTTGTGTATGTAAAATCTGTTCATTAAGTCAGAGAGAGATTGAGAATTGCCTATCTTTTTTTTTTCTAATTACCCTTAGCTGTTGCAAAATTACGTGATGATTTCACCAAAATTAAGTGATGATTTCACTAATGCCAGCAGGCATGATAGGATGTTGTGTGATTGTATGCATAAAGAAAATGAACTTATGTTTTTTTCATCCCTAGTTTTCTTCTTTCTGTGTGCCATAAACGAACGGGCCAACGGGCCAGGCAAAAAACAAGAAAGCCCAAACAAAATAAGACGTTGACACAAAAGGGTTGGGGCTAAAACTGCGAGACAGACCACAAACGCTGAGCACGGAGCGGGGAAAAGGAAATCAGATTCGTGCAGGGGGTGGGGGGACAACGTTGTACACCCGATTTTTTTTTGGGGGGGAGTCGGATCACAGTCGCATGGCTGAAAACTTCGAGTGCTCCCTAACCACAAAAAGTACTCGACCTTGACACCGCCTGAATTATTTCTTCAAAAAAAAAATCCAAATTCCTGATTTTTGGATATACGTCATGATTCATGCTCTAGGGACGTCTGCATCATCCTATGGCAAGTTCATCTTCTTCCCCGGTTAGGTTAGGCCTTGGATTCATTGGAGTTCAGGTCTGAGTTCACTACCTTAGATTTCGGGTGGGTGATGACACATTAGCGGTGGCATGCCGATAGTGGGAACAGAGGTCGGTGGTGCGCAGAGTAGGTGGGCAAGCAACTAAAGGTGCAACGAGTGAGTTAGGTGTTGAGAGGCGGAACGAAGCAGTTGCAGGTGGCGACTTTGTTGCCGGAAATGAGGAAGGTGGTGGTAAGGTGGTAGGGGAGATCGATGGTGCGACGGGAGAGAAAGGCAAGGGGAGCAAAGGCGGTGGTGGTCATCAGGGGGTGGCGCAAATGCGGTGGCTAGCACCAGCGTTGAAGCGATGTCGGTTGCCGCGAGGAAGGTTGAGGTGTAGCAGGGGCAGGGGAGGCTGGGGCATAACGATTGGTGTTGGGAGAGAGGATCAAGGGTTTTTATCCTTTTAAGCATACTCTAATAATAATTATAAGATATTCTAAAATGAGTTTCATAAAAAAATTCATCAAAGTACACTTTTATAGCATAACTTATGTATATACTCTTTATATATATATATATATATATATATATATATATATATATATATATATATATATATATATATATATATATATATATATATATACTAGTTGAATGCCCGTGCGTTGCTACGAATTTTTAAAATTTATCATACTACATGTTTTAAAACTCATAGGTGGTAAAATTTTTTAAAATATGCATACAAACATGTTCTAAAAGTTTTAAATCCATCAAGTAAGTCAGAAACCGTCGATCACACCTCATGGTCATAAGTCGGAAGACATCGACCACACCTCGTGGTCGTAGGTCGAGAGCCCTCGAGCACACCTCATCATCGTAAGTCGGAAGCCATCGACCATCACGCGTGATCGTAGGTCGGGAGCGGTCGACTATCGCTGGTGATCGTAAGTTGGTAGCGGTCGACAAATCGATCGTGGTCCTAAATCAAGAGCCTTTGAGGAATTAGTGGCGGCGCTGAGGAGGAGGCGCGGCACGAGGGTTTGGGGGAGAGAAGGAGGCAGCGATTGCGGGAGGTGGAGTGGTTACGGGAGGCGGAGGATATGGGGAGAGAAGAGGAGGAGCGTGGCCCACGCGTCGGCCCGGCTTTTCTATTAGGAGCGGAAGAACTATCTACATACGGATCTAGATGACTGATCTTTGATCGGACGACTGAGAAGAGAGGAGAGAGAACGGACCGACGACCACCAACTTACATTTTTATAATAGTGTATATATATATATATAAGGGTGCATAGCAAAAATAAAAGGCTCCGATGAAAATTCTTCAACTAAGTGACATTGTAGTATTTTAAAAAAGCTTATACACAAACACACACACTAGCGCGCAGGTGTAGAATACGTTAACAAGTTATTGATATTTCTGAATGAAATTATCATCAGTTCTGAATGAAGTTATTACCAAACCTTCATAGTGCTGAAAAGTTATCATCGATTCTGCATAAAGTTATCATCGGTAGCAAGTGAAGTTACTGTCAATGTTTACAGAGTATGTAGCTAGTGGTAAGTTTCTTCACAGCCGATGATACCTTTTTGAACAATCGATGATAACTTGCTGAAGCGCAAAACTACGCGCAGAATAACGCTACCATGTGTTGTATAGTGCTAATGAATATTTAAGTGCTAAGGTGCTAATGCTAACTAGGAGCATCGGATCTATCCCAAATGGCTCGGATCAAGGCGGGTAGAAAGCCCCTAGCCACTTATGCAATTTTGTGATAACCCCCTACATCCGCAACTTTTCATGACAAACACCTCCACTCAATCCAGAGAGTATAAGAAAGCACTTGAGCTCGGCACTCCTAAAGAGGCGTTGCGGCCATAGTCGATGACCAGCGGCTGAGGCTTCGTGAGTTTCTTTCCACCTAGCCAAGGTTGGTGGAGGAGGCCGACCGGCGCCGGTGGTTGCGGCAGGAGTGGTGGTTGCTGGGTTGTCCAGGGTTCCTTGGCGCGACGTTGCTCGTGCGGGAAGCGGCTTGTGGTGGGTTCTTTGGATGGCTTTGCCATGGTCTTGAGGCGTGCAGAACCCCGGGGTGCTGGTGGAGGTCTTTTTTGTGTGTGGGTATGCGTGGTTTGCTGTGGTTGTGCTGGCGAAAGCCTTGCCGGTGTTCCTACCGGTCTCGACAACTATGACGCCTATGGACGCCATTTTCCTTCCTGAAGGGTTGTCGTGGCACTACATAGCCATCATGTATTCGGTTCTCCAGGTGAAAGCCCTGTCTCGGTGAGGCGGGCGGCGTCGGCGACCCTCGTCGCCTCTTTGAAGACGTCGCTTCGGAGGTTTATCTTCACAAAGGATAGATCGGAGTTTGGGTGGCTCAATTGGAGAAGGTTAGGGGCTTGGTTGAAAGCAAGGACGGAGAAGAAGCTCTGAAGTTTAGTCTTTCTAGCTTTTTCATAGTCCTTAAACTCTCTTTCTTGCTGTTGTGTACTCCTCAGTGTTGAGGTTTTGGACCTAAGAGCTCGTGTAACTTTTGGCTGTGTATATCACTTGTGGATATAGAGACCGGATTTTATATCCATTATCTAAAAAAATTAGCCAAAAGAATCGATAAAGTTCCATGCATTTTCTAGCGCAATTCTTTTTCAGTCAGGCGTTCCCGTGGGACTCGTCGCTCGCCGTGGACCTGTCGAAGGCCATCCTGACGCTGTCGGAGAACGGCGACCTGCAACTAATCCACGACAAGTGATTGGCAAAGGCATTTGTCGTGAAAAGTTGCGGACACGTAGGGAATTATCATAAGTGATTAGGAGCTGCTCGCCCGTCTCGATCCGAGTCGTGTGAGATAGATCCGATACTTTTGGTTGGTATTAGCACCTTAGTACTCAAATGTCCATTAAAATTAGATATGCTTCATATATACCCACATATATATAAAGTATTTTCTATACTCTCAGGAGTACATACTCTCACTTCTAATATATTATTTAAACGAATGTG
This sequence comes from Dendrocalamus latiflorus, assembly GCA_017311315.1. Lineage (NCBI taxonomy): Eukaryota > Viridiplantae > Streptophyta > Magnoliopsida > Poales > Poaceae > Dendrocalamus > Dendrocalamus latiflorus. Next base: position 22,663,988 of record CM029630.1, read on the forward strand.
TTGTATTTATTTATCACTTTCGGTATAGCTAAATACTAATTCTAAGATACTTCTATGCGATTTAGTTGAAAAAAATCATCAGAGTCTTTTATTTTTGCTATATACCATTTTTCTATATATAAAAGGAGTATATACACAAATTTTACTATAAAAAGTCGACTTTGATGAGATTTTTCATTGAACTCACTTTAAAATATCTTGTAAACATTATTAGAGTATACTCAAAAGTATAAAGTGTTATAACATCATCATTTAAGTGGTATATGAAAAGCCCTGAAAAATTCAAAAATAAAAATTTCCAATTTTTGCTGCATTTTTGAGTGAATTTTGAAAACTTTCCGTTTCGGGAAAGTTTCGTCGGAAATGCGCTTTCCTTTCTCGGCCTTTCCGCTTTCTTCTTCCGGTGGCGCCTCGCCTCCTTTCCGCCTCCCTTTCTCTCGCGCGCCCCGCGCCCGCGTCTCCCGCTGGCGCCGCCTCTTCTTCCGCCTTCCCCGTCGCCCAGCGCCTCCCTCCGCTCCCCTCAGCCGCAAGCGCCCGGCTCCCTCCCCGCCTTCACCTCGCGCACGCGCGTGCGCTGCGCGCTGCGCCGTGGCCGCGCCTGCGCCGCGCCCGTCCCCGCGCCGCCCCGGCCCTCCCTCGCGCCTCCGCCGCCCCGACAGCCTCCGGGTCCGGAGGAGTGGCCGCCCTCGCGCCACGTCGCCCGCCTTCGCGCCGACCCTACCTGGCAGCCGCCGCCTCCTCCCTCTCTCTCGCGCGCGGACGCGCCCTCGCCCCTGCGCCGCTACCTGCTCCCGTCGCGTCGCCACTCCCCGCACAGCGCTTCGCGTCACCCCGCCCCCTCCACTGTGCGGGATTAAACGCCCTTGACGGCCCCGTCACCTCCCTGTCGGCCGGAGCCCCGCCGCTGGCTTCTCCCCGAAGGAACTCGCTCCCCTCCATTTCGGGTATAAAACCCCCCCTCGGTCTCCCTTCTTTCCTTTGCTCCCCGAGCTCCCCAAGCACTCCCATTCCCCTCCTGCCACTCCCAGCCACCCCCTCGAGCAACCGATTGAGCCCCCGTCGCCCGTAGCTCCGCCACCGTCTTCCCCTGCGCCGGTGACCCCGCAAAGCGGATTTCCTTCCCCGCTCCTCCATTCCTCGATTGCATTCGCTGGAAGCATCTCTACTACCCCCTAATCGTGTTAGTACCCTTGTTTGGCCAGGTGGAGCCCTGTGCAGCGCCGCCGCCGAAGCTCACCGCCGCCCATACCGTGCTCCCGTGGCCAGCCCTCCTCGAAGCTCCCCAGCTCACACCGCCGCCGCCAATGTGAGCTCCCAACTCCCCAGATGGTGTAACCGGCCCCGATTGAGCTTCCTCGCCGCCGGTGACCTTCTCCACCGTGAAATCCCCGAACCACCCCCTTCTTCCTCCCTCTCTCCCCTTTGGTCCCCGCAAATGCTAACTACCCGAAATGGGTTCCCCGCTGTCCCCTCTACCCGGCGGTACCCCTCTCTGCCCTTGGGAGCCGCCGACGTCGCCGGAGCACCATTGCCCCGCCACCTCCGTTCTGCTGCTGCTCGCGCCCGGCCGGAGGAAGACGACGACGACGTGGCCGTCTCCCCGTCGTCGGATCCCCTTAAAGCCCTCTAATCCCCGCCATCCACTTTCCCGTACCGTTTCACCCGCCCCCTTGAATCTCGGCCGTCCGATCCTCATAACCGTACCGCTCCGCCACCGTTGGATCACGCCCCGTACCCCTTCGCCCATCGCATCCGGGCCGCTCCGCCGAGACACGCGTCGCTCATCCGAGCGAGGAGGGCGCGCGTGGACGTGGGCCGAGGTCTCGGCCTGCCTCGCCTCTCCGCGCGCGCGCGTCTCCCCGTGGGCCGCGCTGGCCGTTGGCCGCGCGGGCTGTCCGCCGGGCCGGGCTGCACTGTTGCGCCAGGCCGGGCCTTTTACTGTTCATCTAATTTCCAGCGATTTATCAATTTCAAAAATTCCAGAAAACTCAAATAAATCCCAGAAAATCACAGAAAATCCCAAAAATTCCCAAATTTCACCACATTGCTCCAAATATTATTCCAGACCCTCTGGTGAAATCCATTTCCATAATTTCATCCCAGATAAATTCCTAAAATTCCATTTGGAGTGTTTATGAATTTTATTTCTTTTTAATTAGATTATTTTGCCTCGCTTGATTAGTCTCAAGCTGGATTTAATTTATTTTAATTGTTTGCGTTAGTGTCAGAGATCCCGGAAGCCCAGGAGCAGATTCAGGATTCAGGTGCTTCGACGTTTGAGCTCGCAGAGATCATCCGGATAGACGGCAAGTCCCAAATCCTTTGATCATAATGTATCCCATAATGTTTAAATATGCTAATATGTTATTTGCATTGAGCTAGTTCTGAAATGTTAGTTTGAAAATAAAAATAAAATGTTTAGAATGACTTGTGTATTAGTTAGTCCTACCACCGCTAAATGCCATGTTTAATTTGTAGCCATGCCATTGAAACCCTAGAAATATTTATCTGTTAATCTTAGTAATTGTAGGCTATGATTATCATGCAAAATGTTACACTAATAAGGTTGTGGTTGCGGACCAATTTTAGAATCTGGAAAACCCGACTCTAAGGTAGGGTGGTATGGGACACCGTATCTTAGAGCGGAGAGTGCCGGCGTGCACAAGGTAGGGTAAGGGTTGGGGAAGAGCCGCGAGACGGTCTTTGCCCACCTCTTATCCTAGGGCTGGAGTAGGGTAAGGGTGAGTGGGAAACCGCGGGACGGTCTACGCCCGCCGCTTACCTTAGTTTGGGTCGCGGACCTGGCGAGGTTGCGGGCCATGTGAAAATATAAGGACTGAAACCCTTACGCTGAGCTAATGTCATAGCCATCGCTCAACCACAGGAGTTGACTTGTCAACACTTGTCTTTTAGTTGCTCAACTCGATTGAAACTCTACAGGAGGGTAGCAGTGAGGTTAGGTAGGCCGTGCTACGGATGCCTAACAACGGTGGAATTCACTCGAAGCGGACGTTGTCCTCTCTTGTGTGTGTGTGTGTGTGTGTGTGGGTGTGAGCCAGACCCGAGTGAATTCTACTGGGTAGAGCCTATATAAAGAGTCGAGCAGTGAAAAGACCTGGTTTTCTTAACTCTTTAGCGGGAGTTGAGAGATCGTGTGGGTAAAGCTGAGCAAACTCTGTAGAGTCAAATAAATGGTATTCGAATACGCCGTGCTCCCGGTTGTTGGAGCTGTGTCACTTGGGTGATTCCAGCAGCAAAGCTTAAGTAGTTTTGTACATGCTTTAACTTGGTTAATTGGTTAATGAACTCTTGATGAAAACCCCTGAGATCTTAAGGAGTAAGTTTTGAGTCGGTCTTATCAAAATGAATTGCAAATAAAACTGCATCCACCAAATGTAATAAACCAAGTATACTCCCTTCCTTTGACTTTCCGTGCATGTAGTAAATTAAGATCCCTTTGGGATTTGCTGAGCCGGTTGTTTGGCTCACGGCTTGCTTAATCCACTCTTTAGAAGATCAAGACGAAGGAGAAGGTCTCCCCGTTGAAGAAGTTCCCGAGGATCTTTTCTTCGACGAGGACCCTTGGCTGTAGGTCTCCGCCGCGCTTGAAGCAGTTTCTGGAGCCTTTTGTAATGTATTATACTTTGGGCTTGCACGCCCCGCTGTAAAAGCTGGATGTTATTCCGTATGTCAAATATATGCTGGACTTTTGTTGTTAGCATGCAATGGTATACTCTTGCGCGACAGTCCATAACTGTTCATGCGTGAATAGTTACGGGGTGCCGTGTCCGTACGCGCCCCTGGAAACGGGGGCGTTACAAGAAGTGGTATCAGAGCAGGCTCTTTGACCGTAGGTTGAGACCTAAGGCAGTCTAGGAAGCGATTTTATCGCAAAAATTAATTTAAGGCATAAAAAGAGTTTATGAAAAATATAAGTATTATTGCTGTCTTGTTCCTCTCTTGTTGCTACTTTCCCTGTCTTAGTTTATTTCTGCTTAAGTTTTATTTTCGCAAATGTTTACTGTCTTACTTGTCTAACTTCAAAATTTCGTTTCCGGCAGATGGTGCGCCTCGTTTTCTCCCGCCCCGACCGTAGGGATGGATGGCACCACAAGCTGTGGGAAATGCGACGATTCCTCGGAGCGAGAGGAAACCACGGCCCAGTGATCTATGCTGAGGGACAGTTTCGCCAGGACCAGTTCTATGAGTACAAGGCTTGGGTGGTCCTCGATCCCCTGCCTGTCCGCCCGGACAGGAAGAGGAGGTTCATCGCCCGACGGGTGAACGACGAGGATGCTGTTCAGGACGTGGCTCTGAAAGCCGCGCTCTACATCAGAGACTACTACCACCAGGAGCTAGCAGGGACACCTTTCGACCTGGTGTCGCGTCCGCACTTTGGGGACTTTATAGTCCCTAGGTTCGGTGAGGATGACGATCCCCGCCTAGCGGGTATCGCCACCCTTATGGCGCAGCAGGTCGCCAGCTACGACAGAGCAGTCGAGGAGGCCAGAGTCTGGCAGAGGCAGTTGTGGGACACTCGTGAGGAGGTTCAGCGCCTCCGGGAGTCCCTCGCCCGCTTTGAGGCCCAGGAGGCAGCAGAGGGTTCAGACAGTGCGGAGTCGCCCAGCGTTCACTCTTCTTGTGCTTCGGTGCAGTCTAGGCCCAAGCGCCGGATGACTGCGGCGCAGTACCGTGCCCGGTTCCGCCCCGCAGCCCCGCTTGCCCTTCCAGCACCCAGGGACAGGGAGGAGTAGACGCTGTACGCTAGTGGTAGCCTGACCTTTTGTAGTAGTTGTACTTTTGTTATGTAATGCAAGTGTAACTCGAACCCTAAGTGGTCTGCGTACCACTTGCTTTATTGTAAATTTATGTTAATTAATCCTTTATGTTGTTTGCTTAATTATCAGTATGTTCCTCCTGTGTTCAAAGTTTTCTTCTGTCCCCTTTCGCTCTCGTTCTTATCTTTTCATCCTATACTTGCCTTGAAATTCTAAGTCTTACTTATCTGTTCTTGATTGCCAAAGCCGCTGCAAAGCTAACCTGAAGTTCCCAATCAACAGATGGAGCCAGCAGAGCAGACAGCAGAGCAGACGGGTCAGACCAGCCGGCAGGGTGCACCTGCCACCAACCAGAACACACTTGCTGATGTTATTGCAATGTTAGAAGAGAATCGATACCAAGGAGAGCAGAACATACTGCGAGTGTTGGATCAACAGGCCAAGTTGATTGAACAGATCGCCACCGGATCTTCAGGAGCACAGGGTGGAGGAAATATTCCTCAGGACGGTGCTCCAATTTCCTCCCGATGGAATGACTTTCTAAAAACCCGTCCACCCACTTTCTCCACAGCCGCCGATCCTATGGTTGCTGAGGATTGGCTGGTGGATGTGGAAAGGAAACTACAGACCGCGCAGTGTGACGAAAAAGAGAAGGTGTTGTACGCATCTCACCAGTTGCAGGGTGCAGCAGCGACTTGGTGGATCAATTATCAGCGTACACTTCAGAATAGAGAGATTAACTGGGAAGATTTTTCCAAGGCCTTCCGTAAGGCGCATATCCCAGACGGTGTCATGGAAGCCAAGCGCCGGGAATTTTTGGCGCTTAAGCAAGGTGGTCGTACTGTAATGGAGTATTTGCATCAGTTTAACCACCTCTCCAGATTTGCCCCTGAGGATGTTGACAACGAAGACAAGAAAATGAACAAGTTTCGTGCAGGTTTGCAGCAGTCTTTGAGATTCCACATTTCAGCTTTGAAGTTCAAAGATCTGAATGATATGGTTGATGGTTTGATCACCTCCGAAGAAGCTAGAAGTGACATGGAAGACTATAGAAAACGCAAGGCGGCACACAAATCGCAGTCATCGTCACACACCGCTCAACGAGCCAGGACATCGGGATCTTCTTCATATCGATCCCCATCCTCCCGGCAGTATGTGATGATGCCGAAGAACCAATCCCACCAGACTCAGCATTATGCTTCCTCTCTACCATTGGCTCTCAAGTGTCCCACTTGTGGAGGGAATCACCTGGCTAGTAGCTGCCCGCGAAGGTCAAACGCATGTTTCCACTGCGGTGAGATAGGACACTACAGAGATCAGTGTCCTAGGAAGAATTTGCCATCAGATGCAGCCAAGCTACAAGTTCAAAACCAACAGCAGCAAGAGGGCAAGTCACAAGCAACCCCTGGTACCCCCAAAGGAGGATTCTTGCAGATTAAAGCAGCCAACCCCCAGTCACCTGCAGGCACTGCAAATTTCTCAGCTACAGGCAGAGGCAGAGGCAGAAGCAATGTCAGACCTACTTTCTATGCCAGAGTGAACCATGTATCTGCAGAGGATGCCGCTGGAGCCAGTGACATCATTGCCGGTATGTTCCCAATCAATTCCATACCTGCATTGATTTTATTTGACCCTGGTGCAACGCATTCTTTTATTTCAAAGAGTTTTGCTGCAAGAAATCAATTGCCTTCTGTTGCATTACCCAGACCCTATGTGGTGGAAACCCCTGGGGTTAGAATGGAGTCCCACCGTGGGTGTGCGGGACTTAACATAAAAATCCAAGGGGTAGACTTTAGAGCAGACTTGTTGCAGTTAGACATGTCTGGTTTAGATGCCATCTTGGGCATGAACTGGTTGGCCAGAAATAAAGGCAAGGTAGATTGCGAGATTAAAACAGTGTCATTGGTCAACTCTGAAGGTCAGAAAATAGTAGTAGAGACAGATCGACAAGTGCTGAAAGATGCCAAAAAACGTATGATCAACATGATAGCAGCTACACCTGATCAAGTGCCAATAGTACAAGAGTACCCTGATGTATTCCCAGAAGAATTACCAGGTAGACCCCCTGACAGGCAAGTAGAACTTGCAATAGAGTTGGTACCTGGTACCAAGCCAATCGCCAAGCACCAATACAGAATGTCAGCTAGTGAATTGAAAGAGCTGAAGAAGCAGTTAGATGAGTTACAAGAGAAAGAATTCATCCGACCCAGTACTTCACCATGGTCAGCCCCAGTGCTGTTTGTGAAAAAGAAGAACGGCGAATTAAGAATGTGTGTAGATTACAGAGGTTTGAATGCTGTCACCATCAAGAACAAGTATCCCCTCCCAAGAATTGATGATCTGTTTGACCAACTTAAAGGAGCCAAAGTGTTCTCCAAGATCGATTTGCGCTCGGGTTATCATCAGCTCAAGATCCGAGAGCAAGATCGAGAGAAGACGGCCTTCATTACCCGATATGGATTGTTTGAGTTCACGGTCGTACCTTTTGGTTTGACGAATGCGCCAGCGTATTTCATGAATCTTATGAACCTGGTGCATATGGACCAATTGGATCGATTTGTGATTGTTTTCATTGATGACATTCTGATATACTCCAAAAGTGAAGAAGAGCACAGACAACATCTGCACATGGTTTTGACCAGATTGAGAGAGCATAAGTTATATGCAAAATTTGATAAATGCAGTTTTTGGTTGAGAGAAGTCGCTTTCTTGGGTCATGTTATATCTGAAGATGGAGTGAAGGTCGATCCAGAAAAGATTTCAGCAGTAATGGAATGGAAACAGCCTAAGACAGTAACTGAAGTGAGAAGCTTCCTAGGATTGGCGGGTTATTATCGCCGATTCATAGAAGGTTTCTCAAGAATATCTCGCCCACTCACTCAACTGTTGAAGAAAGACAGACCGTTCACATGGACTGATGCATGCGAAGAAAGTTTTCAGATGTTGAAGACCAAGTTGACAACAACACCAGTGCTGACTTTACCCAATCCAGAGAAAGAATTTCAGATTTATTGTGATGCCTCAAAGCAAGGTTTGGGTTGTGTGCTTATGCAAGACGGAAAAGTTGTTGCCTACGCATCAAGACAGTTGAAGCCGCATGAGGAGAATTATCCCACACATGACTTGGAGCTAGCAGCTGTGGTGCATGCCCTCAAAATTTGGCGGCACTACTTGCTAGGAAATCGTTGTGAGATATTCTCAGATCACAAGAGTTTGAAGTATTTGTTCACACAACCGGAGTTGAACATGAGACAACGCAGATGGTTAGAACTGATTAAAGATTATGATATTGATCTCCAGTATCACCCAGGCAAGGCAAACGTAGTTGCTGATGCACTTAGCCGCAAGGCTCGTCCCAACAAAGGCAGTCAATCAGAGTACCCACCAGAGCTGCAGAGAGACATATTACGACTGAACTTGGTAATCACAGAACAAGGTGAAGAAGCAGCTTTAGAGATTCAACCACTGTTGCCAGATCAGATTAAAGCAGCCCAGGATGAAGATGAAGAAATTCAAAAACTGAAAAAGGATATTCAAGGAGAAAATTCATCAGAGTATGCTATAGACGAACATGGAATCCTTACCTTCCGTGGTCGCTATTGCGTACCCGACAAGAAGGAGTTGAGAGAATTGATCCTAGCTGAAGCCCACTCCTCTCAATTCTCAATTCATCCAGGAGGCACGAAGATGTATCAGGATTTGAAGAAAAGATATTGGTGGAACCAAATGAAGAAAGAAGTGGCAGAGTATGTAGCTAAATGTGATGTCTGCCAACAGATCAAGATAGACCATCAAAAACCATCAGGATTGTTACAACCTTTGCCAATTCCCGAATGGAAATGGGATAGCATTGGTATGGACTTCATCACTGGACTTCCCAAGACTCGTGAGGGATATGATGCTATTTGGGTCATTGTTGATAGATTGACCAAGGTGGCTCATTTCCTCCCGATCAAGCAAACTTATGGGAAGGATAAACTTGCCGAGCTATATTTGACCAGAATTGTGACATTACACGGAGTTCCGAAGAAGATTGTGTCAGATAGAGGAGCACAGTTTACATCCAAGTTCTGGGAAAAGTTGCATGAAGCTATGGGCACCGACCTGAATTTCAGCTCAGCATATCATCCACAGACAGATGGACAAACAGAGAGAACCAATCAAATTTTAGAAGACATGTTGAGAGCTTGTGCGATAGTGTATAGAGCAACATGGAACACCTGCTTACCATTTGCTCAGTTCTCATATAATAACAGCTATCAAGCCAGCATTCAGATGGCACCATTTGAAGCACTTTATGGCAGAAAATGCAGGACTCCACTGAATTGGACAGAAACAGGAGAACGACAACTCATTGGTCCCCAGATTGCTCAAGATGCAGAAGCACATGTCAGAATTGTCAGAGACAGACTGAAGATGGCACAAGACCGACAGAAGAACTATGCAGATAACCGCAGGAAAGACTTGAGTTTCGAAGTTGGAGATTATGTCTATATCAAAGTCACTCCATTCAAAATAGTCAAGAGATTTCAAGTCAAAGGCAAATTAGCACCAAGATATGTGGGACCGTTTCAGATAATTGGAAGAGTTGGGGAAGTAGCTTATCAAGTGCAGCTTCCGCCCAACTTGTCCAGAATTCACAACGTGTTCCACGTATCCCAGCTTCGGAAGTGTCTACGCCAACCAACAGATGAAGTGCCATTGTCAGATATTGAATTGCAAGATGACTGCACATATGCTGAAGAACCACTACAAATACTTGAAACGACAGAAAGGCAGCTCAGAAACAAGAACGTCAGGTTTTGCAGAGTACAGTGGAAGAATCATACACCTGAAGAGTCAACTTGGGAACGAGAGTCAGATTTGCAGCGAGATTTCCCCAACTTACTCCCTGGACCAAGTTAATCTCGGGGTCGAGATTCTTTTAAGGGGGGTAGGTTGAAAAGCCCTGAAAAATTCAAAAATAAAAATTTCCAATTTTTGCTGCATTTTTGAGTGAATTTTGAAAACTTTCCGTTTCGGGAAAGTTTCGTCGGAAATGCGCTTTCCTTTCTCGGCCTTTCCGCTTTCTTCTTCCGGTGGCGCCTCGCCTCCTTTCCGCCTCCCTTTCTCTCGCGCGCCCCGCGCCCGCGTCTCCCGCTGGCGCCGCCTCTTCTTCCGCCTTCCCCGTCGCCCAGCGCCTCCCTCCGCTCCCCTCAGCCGCAAGCGCCCGGCTCCCTCCCCGCCTTCACCTCGCGCACGCGCGTGCGCTGCGCGCTGCGCCGTGGCCGCGCCTGCGCCGCGCCATTCCCCGCGCCGCCCCGGCCCTCCCTCGCGCCTCCGCCGCCCCGACAGCCTCCGGGTCCGGAGGAGTGGCCGCCCTCGCGCCACGTCGCCCGCCTTCGCGCCGACCCCACCTGGCAGCCGCCGCCTCCTCCCTCTCTCTCGCGCGCGGACGCGCCCTCGCCCCTGCGCCGCTACCTGCTCCCGTCGCGTCGCCACTCCCCGCACAGCGCTTCGCGTCACCCCGCCCCCTCCACTGTGCGGGATTAAACGCCCTTGACGGCCCCGTCACCTCCCTGTCGGCCGGAGCCCCGCCGCTGGCTTCTCCCCGAAGGAACTCGCTCCCCTCCATTTCGGGTATAAAACCCCCCCTCGGTCTCCCTTCTTTCCTTTGCTCCCCGAGCTCCCCAAGCACTCCCATTCCCCTCCTGCCACTCCCAGCCACCCCCTCGAGCAACCGATTGAGCCCCCGTCGCCCGTAGCTCCGCCACCGTCTTCCCCTGCGCCGGTGACCCCGCAAAGCGGATTTCCTTCCCCGCTCCTCCATTCCTCGATTGCATTCGCTGGAAGCATCTCTACTACCCCCTAATCGTGTTAGTACCCTTGTTTGGCCAGGTGGAGCCCTGTGCAGCGCCGCCGCCGAAGCTCACCGCCGCCCATACCGTGCTCCCGTGGCCAGCCCTCCTCGAAGCTCCCCAGCTCACACCGCCGCCGCCAATGTGAGCTCCCAACTCCCCAGATGGTGTAACCGGCCCCGATTGAGCTTCCTCGCCGCCGGTGACCTTCTCCACCGTGAAATCCCCGAACCACCCCCTTCTTCCTCCCTCTCTCCCCTTTGGTCCCCGCAAATGCTAACTACCCGAAATGGGTTCCCCGCTGTCCCCTCTACCCGGCGGTACCCCTCTCTGCCCTTGGGAGCCGCCGACGTCGCCGGAGCACCATTGCCCCGCCACCTCCGTTCTGCTGCTGCTCGCGCCCGGCCGGAGGAAGACGACGACGACGTGGCCGTCTCCCCGTCGTCGGATCCCCTTAAAGCCCTCTAATCCCCGCCATCCACTTTCCCGTACCGTTTCACCCGCCCCCTTGAATCTCGGCCGTCCGATCCTCATAACCGTACCGCTCCGCCACCGTTGGATCACGCCCCGTACCCCTTCGCCCATCGCATCCGGGCCGCTCCGCCGAGACACGCGTCGCTCATCCGAGCGAGGAGGGCGCGCGTGGACGTGGGCCGAGGTCTCGGCCTGCCTCGCCTCTCCGCGCGCGCGCGTCTCCCCGTGGGCCGCGCTGGCCGTTGGCCGCGCGGGCTGTCCGCCGGGCCGGGCTGCACTGTTGCGCCAGGCCGGGCCTTTTACTGTTCATCTAATTTCCAGCGATTTATCAATTTCAAAAATTCCAGAAAACTCAAATAAATCCCAGAAAATCACAGAAAATCCCAAAAATTCCCAAATTTCACCACATTGCTCCAAATATTATTCCAGACCCTCTGGTGAAATCCATTTCCATAATTTCATCCCAGATAAATTCCTAAAATTCCATTTGGAGTGTTTATGAATTTTATTTCTTTTTAATTAGATTATTTTGCCTCGCTTGATTAGTCTCAAGCTGGATTTAATTTATTTTAATTGTTTGCGTTAGTGTCAGAGATCCCGGAAGCCCAGGAGCAGATTCAGGATTCAGGTGCTTCGACGTTTGAGCTCGCAGAGATCATCCGGATAGACGGCAAGTCCCAAATCCTTTGATCATAATGTATCCCATAATGTTTAAATATGCTAATATGTTATTTGCATTGAGCTAGTTCTGAAATGTTAGTTTGAAAATAAAAATAAAATGTTTAGAATGACTTGTGTATTAGTTAGTCCTACCACCGCTAAATGCCATGTTTAATTTGTAGCCATGCCATTGAAACCCTAGAAATATTTATCTGTTAATCTTAGTAATTGTAGGCTATGATTATCATGCAAAATGTTACACTAATAAGGTTGTGGTTGCGGACCAATTTTAGAATCTGGAAAACCCGACTCTAAGGTAGGGTGGTATGGGACACCGTATCTTAGAGCGGAGAGTGCCGGCGTGCACAAGGTAGGGTAAGGGTTGGGGAAGAGCCGCGAGACGGTCTTTGCCCACCTCTTATCCTAGGGCTGGAGTAGGGTAAGGGTGAGTGGGAAACCGCGGGACGGTCTACGCCCGCCGCTTACCTTAGTTTGGGTCGCGGACCTGGCGAGGTTGCGGGCCATGTGAAAATATAAGGACTGAAACCCTTACGCTGAGCTAATGTCATAGCCATCGCTCAACCACAGGAGTTGACTTGTCAACACTTGTCTTTTAGTTGCTCAACTCGATTGAAACTCTACAGGAGGGTAGCAGTGAGGTTAGGTAGGCCGTGCTACGGATGCCTAACAACGGTGGAATTCACTCGAAGCGGACGTTGTCCTCTCTTGTGTGTGTGTGTGTGTGTGTGTGTGTGGGTGTGAGCCAGACCCGAGTGAATTCTACTGGGTAGAGCCTATATAAAGAGTCGAGCAGTGAAAAGACCTGGTTTTCTTAACTCTTTAGCGGGAGTTGAGAGATCGTGTGGGTAAAGCTGAGCAAACTCTGCAGAGTCAAATAAATGGTATTCGAATACGCCGTGCTCCCGGTTGTTGGAGCTGTGTCACTTGGGTGATTCCAGCAGCAAAGCTTAAGTAGTTTTGTACATGCTTTAACTTGGTTAATTGGTTAATGAACTCTTGATGAAAACCCCTGAGATCTTAAGGAGTAAGTTTTGAGTCGGTCTTATCAAAATGAATTGCAAATAAAACTGCATCCACCAAATGTAATAAACCAAGTATACTCCCTTCCTTTGACTTTCCGTGCATGTAGTAAATTAAGATCCCTTTGGGATTTGCTGAGCCGGTTGTTTGGCTCACGGCTTGCTTAATCCACTCTTTAGAAGATCAAGACGAAGGAGAAGGTCTCCCCGTTGAAGAAGTTCCCGAGGATCTTTTCTTCGACGAGGACCCTTGGCTGTAGGTCTCCGCCGCGCTTGAAGCAGTTTCTGGAGCCTTTTGTAATGTATTATACTTTGGGCTTGCACGCCCCGCTGTAAAAGCTGGATGTTATTCCGTATGTCAAATATATGCTGGACTTTTGTTGTTAGCATGCAATGGTATACTCTTGCGCGACAGTCCATAACTGTTCATGCGTGAATAGTTACGGGGTGCCGTGTCCGTACGCGCCCCTGGAAACGGGGGCGTTACAGTATATAAAAAGTGGAAGTACGTGCTCCTAGGAATATGAAATTATTTTATTGTACGTGTGATGTCTTTTCTATACTATTGAGAGTACATATTCCCACTTCCCATATACGATATACCACTTAAATAAATATGTTATACTTATTTGATATACTTAAATACTAATTCTAAGATATTCTAATGTGATTGTGTTGAAAAATTTTCATCAAAATCTTTTATTTTTACTATACACACTTTTCTATGCATAAAAAATGCACATACAAATTATGCTAGAAAAAAGTGTATGAAACTTTTAATGAAATTCACTTTAGAGTATCTAATAATCATTATCAAAGTATGCTTAAAAGGATTAAAAGGTATAATAATATCATTTAAGAGGTATATAAAAAATAGGATAATATACTTTCAAGAGTATAAAATCATGTATATGATGTATGTACATGTATGTATGGTGTGTGGACCCTTTGTGTCACGGGACTCTAACCCAGCTGCATTGGATCCACCCCTGGTACTGACAGAATACTGTGATATGATCGAATAGTTTAGTAGTAATTGTCAGATTATAGATAACTAACAGAGCCCCGTTGAGCTTGAATCGTTTTGAGTGCGATGGATAAAAAAATCCATTAATAAAGCATTCATCACAATAACTGCATACCACAGCATTCTAGTGAGCGAGCGACAATACTAAGGCCAGTCTCAGTGGGGGTTTTATGGAGTTTTATAGGCATTAAATACGCTGACATGACACTGTATTGATGAAGAGAGAGATGATAAAAATTTCATGGGAGTAGAGAGAGTTTCATAGGGATGAAACTCTTCTGTACTGTTTCCAAAATATGGGTGTGTTGGAAACTGGGACATGAAATCTCCACTGAAATTGGCCAAGCCCAAAATATTAGTTCCCAAGGCAAAATTTTCCTGTTCATTAAGGCACCGTTTGGCACAGCTCCACCACCGGCTCTTGGAGCTGTTTGGAGCCGTTTTATGCCAAACGGGGTAAAACAAAATAGCTCCACCCAAGGAGTCCCTTAAAACATGCTGAGACAAAAGATATGTACGAGATGGAGCTGAAAAAAGTAGCTCCACCCGGCTCCATCCGCAGGCCCGCATGCCACTGCCCTTGTACTTTCGTGAATTTACCCGATCTGCCACCGGCTCTTCTATTCTCCCGTTCCCGTTCCTCTGTTCGGTCTTCTCGTCTTCGACCGTGAAGGGAGCGCCGCCGCCATTAAATATTGGTTGCTAATACTTTGTGTTATTTTAAATTTTTTTTTGAATTCAAATTTACTCGGATGAAAAATCATGTAGAAACATACAGCTCTTGATGTTACTACAAGCCAAATAGACAGGGGTATATTGGACAATTGACATCTCTCAACTATGCATGATAAAACAGGTGGAGCTGTTTTGCCAAACAGTCTACCAAAACAGCTCCAGCTCCACCGATGGAGCTGTTCGTGGAGCTGAAGCCAAAAAAAATAGCTCCACTTGTGAAGTGGAGCCGTGCCAAACGGGGCCTTACATTCAAAATTCATCGATTGAAAATTACAGTAAATGACGAAATTTGCGAGAGCGTTGCTCCAAACAATGAATTTTGCCACAACATTGCTTTGCTCCAGGTTAGAAATGAGTCCTCTGAACTCTCTGCAATGAACAATAAACTGTATGTTTTTCTTCAAATCCCAGGGAAGAATGCTTCTAAAGATTATATGCGAGCATTTCCGGAGTGCTAAAACACAGCGGAGCCAGGAACCCGAGGAAATGGAATGGCATATCTAATGTTGTCTATTCCAGTTGCAAACTGTACAAGTCGTTCAAATCCAAGACCCAAACCAGCATGAGGAATTGTAACAGAGAAGGTAGAAGTTTGTTATGGCTCATTCCAGGAAGATGTAGCTATATAAGAAATTGTGAATGATCTGTAACAAACAAAAGGTGACGGTCCTTTGGGCGCGGCATGTCCGCACCCACCCGCGCACGGTGAGCTGCTTCCCCACCCACGCGGCGCCCTCGTCCTCCCCGCCCTTCACGTCCGCGAACCTCAGCCTCCGCCGGAACTCCCCCCACGGCCTCCCCCGTCGCCGCCGCGACGGCGGGGGGAGGGGCGGAGGCCTGCGCGGTGGCGCAGTAGCGGCGTCACCCCGAGGTGGCGGCGAGCGCCGTCGGCAGGAGGGAGAGAGCATTAAGCGGCGAAGGCCTGGGGCTCGGGAACCGGCGCGGGGCCAGCCGGAGGAGGCGGGAGGCGGCGGCCGCCGCCGCCATCGGGATGGAAGGGGGGAAGCGGAGGTGGGGTTTACGCTGTCGCGGCCTATCTGCTGCTTCTGCCATTCGAGCCGCCCGTTTCACGAAGGAAAAATTGCTCCCTTGCCCCAAAGTTTAATGGCGTTTGCTCATTTGCCCCATGATGTCTCACTGACATGCGGGTCCAGGGCCCATATGTCAGTGAGACATCATGGGGCAAATGAGCAAACGCCATTAAACTTTAGGGCACATGAGCAAATCCCCCTTTCACGAATCCGCCTTGTTGATTCGTTTACGCTCAGCCCATTTCCGCCTTTCTCCTCTGTTTGCGTATTCGCAGTGAAAACCTCGTCGCCGTAGTGCTAATCATACGCGGATCACATGATCACGTCACGTCACATGCGATTACCTGATCGAGCAAGAAACCAATCAAATCACATGCGAGGAGGGATCTCTACTCTTAAAAGAACGAGTTGAAGGGGATGGTGCGTCCTACGCTCTGTCGCCTCTCACAGAAAAAAAGCGCCGACATGTGGGCCTCCCTCTGCTTCTCTCCCCGCAGTCCCGCTCTCCGCCCGATCCGCTCCTCCTCCGCCTCCGTCTCGCCCGCTCCTCCTCCTCCCCCGCTCCGCCACCGCCTCCTCCTCCCACCCCGCGCCAACGCCTCCCCCATTCTCCACGTCTCCCGGCCTCCTCCCCCCGCGGCGGCCGCCGCCTCCTCCCCCCATTCCTCCGTCGCGCAGCACACCCGCACGCGCCTCCCCCCATTCCCAAACAAGAGAGTGCAAGCCATCCACCTCTCTCCCCACCCTCCTCTCTCTCTCTCCGCCGCTCCTCGTCGCCTCCCACGCGGCCACGCGCCCCTCCAGATCCGGTCTCCGACACTGCCGATGGCCGAAGATCCCGCGGGATCCCGTCGCTGGCGCTGCGACCCCGGCGACGACCATCGGCTATCGGCCCCCGGCGACGACCACTTCGACCGCCTCCCCGACTCGCTCCTCCTCGTCATCTTCAACCGCATCGGCGACGTCAAGGCTCTCGGTCGCTGCTCCCTCCTCTCCCGCCGCTTCCACGACCTCGTCCCCCTCGTCGACTCTGTCGTCGTCCGTGTCGATTGCGTCATCCCCGATGAGCCCGCCTCCTCGTCCCCGTCCTCCCCGACCACGCCCTCCTCCCCCGCGGCCTCCGTGCGCGCGCACACCGTCTTCTCCCAGATCGCGCGCATCGTGATCGACGGCATCGTCAAGCCCATCCAAGCGCTCGGACAGATCCTCTCCCCCGCCAACTCCGCCTCCGTCTTCCAAGCATCCGCGTCGTCGTCGTCCTTCCCCTCCTCGTCATCGCCTCCTGGCGATGTGTCACACCACTCGCCCTTGGAGGTGCTCCGCTCCTTCAAGGAGCTCCGCCGCCTGCGCATCGAGCTCCCAGCGGGCGAGCTCGGCATGGACGATGGCGTGCTGCTCAAATGGAAGGCCGACTTTGAGTCCTCGCTCGGCAGCTGCGTCATCCTCGGTGCGGCCTCGGTCTCGCCGTCCTCCGCTGGCAAGGACGGTGCGGGCACAGCTCCTGCTGCTGACTATGGCGAGTCTGACGAGTCCGGGAGTATCCCGGAGTCGTTCTACACAAACGGGGGCCTGAAGGTGCGGGTGGTGTGGACCATCAGCTCGCTGATTGCTGCGTCAGCACGCCATTACTTGCTGCAGCCGATTATTGCCGATCACACGATGCTGGAGAGCTTGGACCTGATGGACGTCGATGGGCAGGGAGTGCTCACCATGGATAAGTGGTAACTGCAGGAGCTGAGGGTCAGGCCGGTACCGACATCTGGGGGCTCACACCGGACGCTCATGCCTGCGCTTAGCATGCGGCTATGGTATGCACCACACATTGAGCTGCCTGGGGGTTTGGTGCTGAATGGAGCGACACTGGTGGCCATCAAGCCGAGCGAGGAGGCAACAAGGGACACAGTCGGGAGTGGGGCTGCTGGGTCGGCGGGTGGATGCTGGGTTTCCGATGCCTTTGAGGAGCCGTATCGGACAGCAGTGAGGATGCTTCTCAAGCGGAGGACTTATAGCCTTGAGATGAACTCATTCTGAGCTATGGAGGGAGTTGAATATACTGCTGTTATACTTCATTGGGTGTTCAATTGCATATCTTCCTTGTCCATCATTTAGTGGTATTTGGTATGTATTTGCCATGTCCTTGATGAAATTTTGGAGGGTGGTAGTTTAGATGTGAGTTGCAGTTATTCTCACTAGTTATGGCCTTCCCCCATTCATTACCTATCTAATTAAGTAATTATTGCCTTTGAAATGATATTGATCAGAAATTTTTTCTCTTCATTATTTCTCTAAGCTCCTATTAGTTCACACCATGCACAGATCTGAGTGTTCTTCATGCTTCCACTATGTTTTTAAGGATATTAATACTGTAGAGAAAATTCTCTTTTGTTTGGTTCAGATGGGGAGAAAAGAGATTATTGAGTTATGTTAAAGAATAATTTTTTGTCCTGTAATACTACTCTTACTAAAAATTCAGAGAAATATGTATATCTAGGAGCACTATATTGAACACTACATTGAGCTTTCTCTTCCTTTTCTGCTTTGGAGACAGGAAAAAAAGATAAATGCATTGGACTACACACATCATGGCTTATCGGATTGGCAGATATTGAGACACCGATTTATCCAATGTGGTAAGCATCAGATGATCATAATCTGCATTGCCTCTATTCGAAAATTTAAGTATATATTCTTGTTTCATGTATCTGTCTTGGCTTGCTACTTAAATTCCACACTGGTGGTCATGATGACTATATATTAAGTCAATCTTATTAGTTATCTTTCTTTCCTTCATATTTGATCAAAAGAGCTTCAAAATGATTTATTTGACTTGCTTCTATGGTTTGGATTTGCGATGCAACGCACGAGCACAGAACTAATATGATGCTTGATTTATTTACAAGTATGAATATGTATACTTTGCTTGATACATGATGACGTAAGATAAAATTGATATTCATTATTCAGTTTGAGATCATATTTGATAATATGTATTACTTTAATTTGGTGTTCCGTAGGAATTGGGTTTGTTAAGTAGGTTATTGGATTCTTTCTTTTCCATGATGACAAAACCATGGCACTTAGATACTCCCCACAATTTTCAGGTGGACCTACAGCTGAAACACGAGCAATTATGGACCTTAGTGTCCAGTATTGGACAAGTCGAGGGTGGGCATTTCTTGATGTTAACTATGGTGGAAGCACCGGTTTGTCCTCTAACTTCCACTGTTTAGGTTACACCCTTTATGAAAAATGTTGAAAACTCGCTGTTTCTTAGTTATGGGCTGTATTTGATTGTGACTAAGGCTCTAGGTCATTTAAATCATTAATTCTTATTACTATATGTTAAAATGTATTGTAATATGAACCGAAGGTTATGGGAGAGACTACTGAGAGAGACTACTAGAGAAATAGGGTATTGTTGATGTTGATGATTGTTGCAGCTGTGCAAGATTCCTGGTACATCCTATCAGCAGTGGTTGTAATATTATAGTAGCATTTTTAGCAATGATAACAATGCACCTTAATTCATTGTTAAGGTGGAGAATGGGAAAGTAGATGACCAACGTCTTTGTATAACTGGGAAATCAGCAGGTGGATACACTACGTTAGCTTCACTTGCATTACGAGATACATTCAAGGCTGGAGCTTCTTTGTATGGTGTAAGTCGTCTTTCTAGGATTCTGTTATTATTTGGTTTGCCATAAATGTACCCAAGAAACTCAATTTGGGTTCCACATCTTCTAGATTTCTTTTCTTGTGAATAGTGCATGCAGTCTCAAAATGGTATAGCCTTATGACCTGTATATTGTACATGCAAGATTTGTGTTTATCTTTCTGTTTTGGCTAATAATTTTTACCATTCAATTGCTTCGTCCTTCTCCAAGTTTCAGTTGCTTGATTGGCTGCATCTCTGTGCTTGCCTCAAGAGTCAAGATGGGTATATTCAAGAACATTTTTTGGCCCTGCCAACACCCGTATAGTGTCTTATTGCTTGATAGATAGAACTAAGAAATAACAAACTTTGACTTATTTTTCTGAAATAAAGATGCTAAAGCAATACTGCATGCTTATTCTTGGTAATTTGCATTAGTGATCTGATTGAAAAATGCAGTTGGATTACTGGAAATTGCACCCTTTTGGTTGTTATATTTTAGTCATTTTACTATTTTAGTCTTTGTTTATATAGACATAAGAAATAACTCTGTTGACAAATTAATGAGCAGATTGGTGACTTATCTTTGATGAGAGCAGAGACACAAATTTGAGTCCTATTACTAACTGAATGCCAGTGCGTTGCTATGGATTTAAATAAATTAGAACATATTTGTATGCGCGTTCCAATAAATTTTATCACCTGTTAGTTTTAGAATATGTAGTATGATAAAATTTTAAAATCCGTAGCAACTCACGGGCATTCAGCTAGTTATATAAGACGAAGAGGAATCAGTCTCTCGTGGATTGCCATTTCTCACTGGTTAGAGAATCCTGCTCGTCTCTCCCTCCCAAGTCCAATCCCCAAGGTAGGATGGAGAGCGCCAACGGCAAGCCGCCGCAGGGAGGGGAGGACGGTAAGGTGGCGGTGGCGCCGGCGGCGGAGGGATCGATCGGAGGGTACGAGTCCCTGCACAGGCTCCTGGAATCCAACCTCTCCCCCGAGCTCTTCAAGGTACTCTCGCTGCTCAGATTCACTCGTCTCAGGTTCTTTTGCCTTGTCCGTGTGCCCTGTTCTTGGACGGCCAACCGGTTCTGTGGGTGGATGACATGCCGTAAGTTTCTTGGTGGTTGTCATGCGGCAATTGAGTCTGTATATGTGAACAAACACTTTTACTGGATGAAGAAGTGTTGTTTGATCTCGAAATTACAACGCTAGTTGGATGATCTTGAGAATATTTCTTGAAGGAAAGATCTTTGGTTAACCGCATGGCGTGTTCTAGTTGCTCAATACCAAGGAATCGTATGAATTTTGTGAACAATTCAGGTGGGTGTTTTCCAAGACAAAACAGTTGTCTGTCAGATGGCAACTATCTCCTAATTAAATAATGCCTTTCATTGGAAAGAAGCATCCGTAACACTCATGCTGATACTGATGGATTACAATTTACATGTCTGTCGCAGCAGTGTTCGCAATCCGCTTCCACCCATTTGTCAATGGGAATTTCTCCGTGTTGGGAGTGGTGGCTTATATTCTAGTCTTTTAGAATTTAGAAATATATAATATAGGAAATTCTAGATGAACCTTAATAAATTAGGTTTCCTATTTTTTTAAGTAGGATTTCTATTTTCCTTTGGAGTAGAACTAAGGAAACTATATAAACTTATGAGAGTGGCTACAAAGAATCCAAACAACAAAGAAAACAAGTTACTTATCTAAAGGTAGAAGCGTACGAGAGGATTAGAGTCTAAGTTATTCTTTAATACTAAATTCTTTTATAGGGCAAGAATCCAAGTGTTCTAAAAGATTCGAGAGGATTGTAGGAGAGCGACAATCTCTTGTACTCTTTTGAGATTATGTTTAAAATATTTGCGGTCGACTTCGTTAAATATTCTCTCTTGTCATGGTTGATTTAGCATCATTATTTTGGTTCTCTCTACGAGATTTATCTTATTTATTCTTGATACTGTGCACGCACGTATCATATCTCATAAATTCTAATCTGGTCCGGAGGCTGCTGAACATAAGAAGGAGTATCAGAGTATAAAAGTCTATTTTTCCTTTGAGAGTTCCTAGTCAAAAGTATGTTAGTTAGTCGACATGGTCAGGGAGGCTATGAAGTTTACTATGGTCTGATTTCTGAATTGGCTGGAAGACTTAACCCTCTGTTGAGCTCACTGCCCACTTGAGACTTTCCATTTAGCCATTAGGATATTATCTCCAAATTTCTCTGAATTATGCATATGTGAAGTTGCGTGTCATGGTGTTAATACTCGGGGACTCATGTGTTTTCACCCTAAGCTTTTGTATCAGGATATATTAATGGTATTTTGGTTCAATTTGTTGATATTGGGCTTTTGTAAACTTATTTTCTGTACTTGTTGACAGGAAGCAAGCCGGTTGCAGTTGGGGCTGAATTGCGCATGCCCTCTTGAGATTATCTCACTTCCTGAGGCCACAACCGCCCTTGCAGAAGAGCATAATTTTGATGTGCAGGTTATTTCCAAATAAATCCGCACTTATTTTTAAGTAGCAGTGGTAGCTTGTGAACTGATTATGTAATTTACGGACATCCTATCATTTTCAATTGATCAGCAGCTAACAAACTGAAACTGGTTTTTCGTCTTTCCTTGTAGTGAAAAATTTAAACAGTTATTTACTTGTGTTACAGGCATTCCGTTTTAATGCAGACAAAGAGTTTTTAAGGCAACCACGAGTTGTTCGAGTTGGTCTAATTCAGAACTCAATTGCTGTTCCAACTACTTGTCATTTTGCTGATCAAAAGAAGGCTATCATGGAAAAAGTAAAACCCATCATAAATGCAGCTGGTGCTTCTGGTGTCAATATTTTGTGCTTACAGGTATTTTGTACAATGATTTTTTTTTTTTGCAATAGGTGAGTTAGTTATGGTGTTCTCTTGTAACTCGTACCTACATCTTCATTTTCAAACCGGATGTGCTTCTTAGAATTATTATTCTCATTATTCTAACTGTTTAAGGACCTGTTTGGCCTAGCTTCATCTCCAACTTCTGTTAGCTGAAAACTGAAGCAGCATTAAATGTCTGGCTTCTCTGCCCAGCTTCTCGAGATGTTGGAGCCCACCTATTCAAATAAGCTATAAGTTACGGGAGTGGCTTTTGTGGCTTCTCAACCTCTCCCCATTCCAGCTCCCTTAAAAGCTGATATTTCTTACCAAACAGCTTCTCCACCTTCTTTGAGAGAGAACCTTTTTTTGGGCTTCACCACAAGCACCAAAAGTTAGCTTCCTGGACAAGCTTAGTATTGTTATGTTCTATAGATGTTTGCTTATATTCCCAAAGAAGCAGAATGATTCATACCCCAAAATTTTCAGGAAGCCTGGACAATGCCTTTTGCCTTCTGCACACGTGAGAAAAGATGGTGTGAGTTTGCTGAGCCCGTTGATGGAGAATCTACTCAGTTCCTTCAAGAACTTGCACAGAAATATAACATGGTAATTGTGAGCCCAATCCTCGAAAGGGATGTAAACCATGGAGAGATTGTGTGGAATACCGCAGTTGTAATTGGAAATAATGGCAACATAATTGGCATTCATCGGAAGGTATGTACATACATACATTTTTCTTTTCCTTTAGCTGCATTTTCTCTCCCTTGTGTTTGAAATCATTTTCAGTCTCTAACTAAACACTGCTCCAGAATCACATCCCAAGAGTTGGCGACTTCAATGAGAGCACATACTATATGGAGGGTACCACTGGGCATCCAGTGTTTGAAACAGCTTATGGCAAAATTGCAGTAAACATCTGCTATGGAAGGCATCATCCCCTTAATTGGCTTGCATTTGGCCTCAATGGCGCTGAAATAGTATTCAACCCATCTGCGACTGTTGGTGAACTCAGTGAACCAATGTGGCCTATCGAGGTCAGATAAATACTTACACTATTTTCTTAATGGTAGTACGTGTTTCCAGTAAATGTATTTGGAAACTTTGGGGTGCATACTTAATATTATTCGTTAGCTTTTCTGTTTTTGTTCACGCTGGATTGGCATTGATGCTTAAGTTGGTGCTGTTTCAGGCAAGGAATGCTGCAATTGCAAATAGCTACTTTGTCGGATCAATTAACAGGGTAGGCACAGAGGTATTCCCGAATCCATTCACTTCTGGCGATGGGAAACCTCAGCATGCCGACTTCGGTCATTTTTATGGATCCAGCCATTTCTCAGCACCTGATGCTTCTTGCACCCCATCACTATCTCGCTACCGAGATGGCTTGATGATATCTGACATGGACCTCAACTTATGTCGCCAGATCAAAGATAAGTGGGCCTTCCGCATGACTGCTCGTTATGACATGTATGCTTCCTTGCTTTCAGAGTACTTGAAACCAGATTTTAAGCCTCAAGTCATCGTTGATCCCTTGATCAATAAGAGGGCATGATGCTGAGATGATGCTGGATCAGTTGGGTCTAAAAGGATGACAATTTGTGCTGGACTATGATGCACGGACACGGATACGTCGACACGGCTATATATATTTAAATAATAAATTATATATATATATATATTATTTTTTATGTTTCTACATGCTTATTAAACTGAAATAATGTTAATTGTAAACTTATAATTTGTAACGTGTATACTCGGAATATGTACCTCATGAATTGTTTTGTTAATCCTGACGACAATTGTTGATATAAATACCATTTCCAGAAATAAGAATTCCATTAACCTGGGAAAAAGTAACATGATCAGATTGGAAAGACTACAGAGAAGCAGGGAGATGATACTTTGGTGGAGCGGGGACGCCAGCGGCACGCAGGGAGGAAGTCGATGGCGCGCGGGAGAAAGCCAGTTGCGCACGGCGGAAATATTCATGTCGGCGGCGCACGGGAGATGTAGTCGGCGGCGAGACACGGGAGATGTAGTCGGCGGCGAGATGCGGGAGCTGGTGGGCAGAGGAGATGGAGGCGGCGGCGAGATGCGGCGAGGTGCGAGAGCCGGTGGTGGCGAGATGTGGGAGCGGGCGGCGGCGAGAGCGGCCGATGTAGAGAAGTGCGAGCAGCCGATGGGAATGAGGTGCTCGGGAGCCGGGAGGTTAGGGTTAGGGCAACGCACGCACAGTATGGGTTGGCCGTGTCCTGGGCCGGCTGTGTCCAGACCGTGTCCGACTCGTATATTTAGTGTGTGAGAATTTTAATAATTAAAATTAATTCCGAAATCGGTTGATACATCGCCAACACGTATTCAAGACATGTCCGTGTCATATCCATATCGAACACGATGTCGGACACAGATACGGCCGTGCTACAAAGGTGATGGAGCGTCTACAGATAGAATTTGAAGTTTGGAGGAATAATCTTTTTGAAGGTGCAGTTTGGATGAAGTCGATGTTTTTTTTTTCACATATTGTAAAAAAAACGTATACATTTTGCTTAAGTTTCCTGAAGCTGATTTTTACTCATCGTTGGGAACATTCATATTCATTTTGTTTTATATAGTAAATTTGTTCTGTGAAGAAAATGCACTAAACAGTGTTACATAGATAAGAACTAAGAAACTGGCCCAAAAGAATGTCACAACTGGATTTACATGTTACACATGAAGACAAATGAGGATAATTAATCAAAGACCCGAACGACTAGTGCAGAAGGCTTCCATTCTTTTACACTAAGGCAAATGTTTTGTGAAGCTAAGAAAAAGGATTGGCTATAGGGTGTAGAACAGTCCATTAAATGCGTTTTAATTCTTGTTTTCTTGGCCTACTTAAATGAATAAAGGAATAAGTTCATATAACACCCTAAACTTTGTATGAAAATCCGTCTAACATCCCGAACTATAAAATCAAACATTTAACCTCTGAACTTTGTAATCCAGTTCAAATAACATCTTGATCCAGTTTCAGATGGTGGTATTGTCCGCGTGACGCGATGAGTGAGTGGTTTTAACACACAGAATGACACGCTAGCTAAGTTGAGTCCATGACATGTGAGGTCCATAAGAGTTTCTCTCCCACCGAGCTCCTAGTCGAGCTTTTATAGCCATCACCCTATGTAGTTCTCTCCCTCTCTCTTTCGATTTGTGAGAGAAGGCCATGTTGGCCCCACCTATTATTCACCAAAACTTGGCCAACGTGTCATCCTATGTGCTAAAACCGTTCACTCATCGCGTCATGCTAGCAATACCACTATCCGAAACCGGGTTAGGGTGTTATTTAAACTGGATTGCAAAGTTTAGAGATCAAATGTTCGGTTTCATAGTTTTGAGTGCTAGACGGACTTTCGAACAAAGTTCATGGTGTTATATAGACTTTTTCCATGAACAAATACCAATTTTGTTGCTTTCACTACTACAGAAAAGGTCATCACAGACGGTTCAAAAATGTCATCATAGATGATTTCGTGAGCTATCTGAGCTTATGGATCAGTAATGACATAAGGTCATCACAAACGCCTTTCGAATCATCTGTGATACAAACTATCACAGACAGTACAACAAACCGTCTATGATAGTTAATTATCGCATACGGTTTTTTAATAAAAACCGACTGTGATAGTTAATTATCATAGACGGTTTTTAGTAGAAACTGTTTGTTATATCTGATGTATCACCAACTATCACAGAAGATTTATAATTAAAAATGTCTGTGATACATCAGATATTACATACGGTTTCTACTAAAAATCGTCTGTGATAATCAACTATCACAGACGGTTACGAGTTAATAACCGTTTTTGATATTCTTTTCTATTATAAATTTATTTCTATTTGTTGACTAGCCTCAGGAAATACTAGTCATGCCCTCTGAAACAAGCAAACCAATGCAGTATACATCCAATTCACATTCATTCATTTCAGAAACAAAAACATCCATTTTACAAATCAATTAACTGAAATGAAATGAATTATCTATCCATGAACAAATACACATATGTACAATTAAGCTCAATCTTATCCCAATCAAATTCATTGTATATTGTGGAACTCCTTATCTTCTCTTATGACTTTACAGATAAAAAAGAATGCACACTCTCCTCAAATTTGTTTGAGGTCAGCATGTTCCAACAGAGTTGTATAGATGGACGCAACCTATTGGTAGAAAAAAAATCAATGTCATGCATACATATATAAATTGATAAGTATGAAATAATTATTGCAAGATTGAAAAACCTGAGGATCATTAGTCTTTGCGGAATAGAGGAGTAGTCGCATGTTGTGGCAAACATAGAATCCATAGATGTTGCCCGGTGGCTGCTGGTGGCACTACAAAAATAGAATTTCTTATTTCAAGAGTGGCATTATTACGAAGTGTTATATAGGATTAATATATACTAGCGAATACTGAGAAATCTAGATCGTGTCGTAGGGCGTTGATCCCTCTCTTAGATTTTCGTACCTCCGCAACGTATGCGGCGAACGACATACATAATTCCAAAAAGCTAGCCTTAGTCATTGAGAAGGAAGAAAAGACTACAGTAGAGTTATCTATGGAGGAAATGTATTTACCTGTCGATTACTTGTTGTACAACTGTGTAGTCGGTTTTGTTCTTCTGTAGGGAATTAAGATATATTACTTTGTTCCATTTTGATATAATTACAATTAGAATCCAGTAGAACCTACACAAGTATGTTGTCAAGGTCATTAAACCTAAATTCGTGTTGCTTATAAAGTACAAATCAACAAGTATAGCTATTAGTGCAACACTTACTCCTGCTTGTAAGGCATAAGTATAAATTCGTTGTTGCATTAAGACACCAATGCCTTCGTCATATAATTCTCGAAGAAGGATGCATCATCCTTGATAATATCCATGGAACCAAACGTGGGTCGAGGAAACCAACTGGCGTTTTCGTTAATCTGGCTTCAGTCACTATGTGTGTGTATACACACAAAATCAATGAGTTATATATGACATTTATCAGTATTACATGAACATAAATTATGATTGTACACACTTACAATGTCCAACATCGAATGAGTGAGGCGTCGATGACGTCGAGTATGAAAAGAAAGAATAAGTCCTCGAATGTCACCGTGTAGACACAGTTGTGAATATCATGCTGAAGATGATGCAGCTTAAACTTGACGGTGACACCCGAGCGTCGTTGTCCCTCTGGCTTATTGGCATGTTCCATGTAGTATGCATGCAATCTCTAGCAAGCTAGTCCTAGGGTTAGGAGGTGCTCTATCAAGACAACCAACGGCTCACCTAGAATGAATTTTTGGGCCAACGGCAAGTAGAGAATATCATCAGCTTTCTTTGGTTTGCCCTTGCCACCGCGGCTGTAGGTCGACTTCACGGTAGTTGACTGCAAGGTGTAGATGCACCGCGCCCTTGCTACAACGGTGCAGGTAGCTCTAGTGCAGATAGCCCCTGTAGACTTGGCACCGGTGCAAATATCCCCTGTAAACATGGCACTAGTGTAGATAGCCCCTGTGGACTTGGCACCGGTGCAGATAGCCCCTATGGACTTGGCACGGTGCAGATAGGCCTTGTGGATTTGGCACTGGTGCAGGAGCCTCCAGGCAAATGTCCCTCTTGGACCACTAGATGAATGTTCCAGTAGCTTGCCCTAGAGTCACAACATCGTCGTTTGGGGGCATCTGCAGTGGGACGACCTCAAAATTGGCATGAACAATGTCCACATTCACTTTTGTAAAATATGGTTCTAGAGTTACACTGTGCACCAAGGCCCGGGACCAGATGGATATGCCTAGCCCCAAGCAGCGCACAGGGCAACGTAAGGCGTATCTCACTTGGAGTTTGCACTTCGTAGCCACCTACATAACAATATAAAATTAGCTACTCCAACAGGCCTATCAATGAATCGAGCATTCTAGAGATAATAATTATTACCAGGATGTCATCAATCGAAAATATGTGGTCGCTTTCTGAGGTAGGGTTGGACGCGTAGCTACTCCGACGATTAGTGGGGCTAGCTAGCACAGGAGCGGCGGCACATTCCGACTGATTTTCCCTATACCTTTGTATCTTATCTCTGATGGCATCAATGATCTCCGCTCTAAGGGATGCCTTAATCTCCTCAATCCACCGTGCTTCACGCTCAGCTTTGGCTCTCTTCCTACTCTATTTTGTCATCAAGTGCTATGTTGGCTGCTTATGTTGCTGAAAGAATTCATTCCATCTGTACTCAATCCAAACATTATATTTCTCGGTTCTGCACTAAAGTTTGCAAACCTTCTATCGATGTTTTTTCACTGGGTGGAATCAGCAAGGTGTCTCAGCATTTCATCCTTTTTACACTCCTCTAAGTGTCAACACAATATTTTTGGCTCCTTTGGATTTACAAAAAATCACTTTTAACGGGGAATTATAGGAATATCCCATACCACCTTAGTATGTGGTCCTTTCGTCACCTTTATTCTCTTGCCATCATCTGATTGATCTTATACTTGTATCAGGATGCGTTGCACACCAGACATGCATGCATATTTGTATACTCTTTACAGTAAAGGATACAGTCATTTCGACATGCATGTATTCTTTTTTACTTCTATTCCTAATGAACAAAGAACCTTTTTGGCTTCATAGATAGTCTTGGGCAACTCGTTTCCCTCTAGAAGCATATCTGTTAAAAGATCTAACAATGCGTGAAACTCTTGTCAGACCAACCGTTGCTTGCCTTCAATTTCAACGGATCAAACTCAGTTGACAACCTCGTGTACTTTGACTTGCAGCATGTGAACAAAGGTTTCTCCGAGTCCTCCGTCAAGCCCCAAAATTTAATATACTCTCTCTCATCACAGTTTCCTTCTGCATCGCGAAGCATCTGATCCAGATTGTCATCATGCAGCCTATCCGAATCGGACACAATCGACATTATCCGGCGGCATATCATTAACTTCATCGATGATGTCATTATTACTTCCTTTTGTGTAATCTGCTTTTCACCATGACTTGTCCAACGTGCATACTCCTTTTTGAAATCCCTTCGAATCAAGTACTCTTCAATCTGCGCTCGATTCTTAAACATCTTTAGATTCTCGTAACCAATACATGGACAGTACATATATTCCACCCCCTTATTCAACATATCCTTCTCAGCAACTCTGTAAAAGCAGACACACCATTAATATACTCTTCACTCACATGGTTCCCCGCGTACATCTAGCTTCGGTTCTACGTTACGCATATAACAATTTAGTATTAAATATTGAATTAATTTATATGATCTAAAGTAGCTATATGTAGCAAGAATAGTTAATTAAGTTGAATTAAGTAAAAATAAACTATGAATTGGTTAAATTCTAAACCCTAAACCATGCTAGATGTAAATAATCTTCTCTCTACATCAAGCTAGTTAGATCTAACCCATCTTCAATTCTCCTTTCATCAAAAGATAGATCTAAATTATAATGCAATTAGGCACAAATTACTAACCATCGGAAGTCAAGAGCTTAATGGATCTACAACCATTCTTGCCAAATAGTCTCTTTTCACCAAATGACCTCAAAGCCTCGCTTCCAGCTCAAAGCAGCAACATAGATCTGTAATTTAAGATAGATAGTCGATGGGTTTGCATACAATTAATATAGTAAAATTATCACAGCCGATTTTTAATACAAATTGTCTGTGATAACTTATTTATTATAGACGGTTTTCAATACAAACCGTCTGTAAAGTATTACAAATGGTTCAAATACAAAACCCGACTGTGATAATTCACAGAGTGTCTTCACTATGAATCGTCTGTGATATTACATCTTTACAAACGGTTTTTAGCGCTTACAACAACACGGACGGTCTCTAAACTAAAACCGTCTATGATTGTATTTAATACTAACAGTTTTGGATAACCGTCTATGATGTGATGTCTAATATTAGATTTTTTGTAGTAGTGATTTTTTACCAAAAAAAACTTATCTATTTTGCTTCTGTAGTCCAGATGGCGTACCAGGTTGCTCAACGGCTCATCTGCTTGAAGTACTCGAATCAAGGTGACCACACATCCGCGAAGCAGTGCAGAATCTCAAGCAGAGCTGCGCCGCGGGACTGGTTGACATGAAAATCAGAAGAGTCTCCGATAGGGGTGGAAAACAATAACACATAATTCGTTTTATCCGATATTCGTATTTAAGAAAACGCGAATGTGGTAAGCAAAATCCGTATTTGAAAATGTTCGTATTCGTATTCGAGAATATTTGTATCCGTATTTGAGAATATTTGTATTCGAGAATATTCATTCCGTATTCGTATTCGAGACTATTCGATTCGTATTTGATCCGTTTCCAGAACCTATGAAAAATCCGTACGAATTTTGTGATTCAAAATTTGAATTTAGGCGGTTTAAAACAGGTAACCGGTCAAAAACTGGTGAAAAATCGGCAAAACCGCTAGGAATCCGTTTTATCCGATATTCGTATTCAAGAAAATCCATATTCAAAATATCTGTATTCGTATTTGAGAATATTCGTATCCGTATTTGAGAATATTCAAATTTGTATTCATATTAATTTTAAAAATATGGATTCGTATTCGTATTTGAGACTATTCGATCGTATCCGATCTGTTTCCACCCCTAGTCTCTGGCAGGAATTAGGTTGGCGTGTAATGAAATATCCTCTTGTGCCACATCAATTTTGTAATAAGAGTTCTTTTGTGTAACGCGGCCTGTTGTTTTGTAGGTGTATGGCCGTAGGTAGGGGTGGAAACAATCGGCTACTGCACAATTCAATACAGAGCTTAGTTCATTTTAATTTGTATGGTTTCAACACAGCATAGCAGCAAACAGTAGCACAGTATAGTAATTGATAGACAACATTGAAAGTAGAACTTACATTGGAAGTAGAACTTAGGTAGTATACTAATTGGAACATAAATTGGCATTGGACACTCCAAAATTCATCATCCAGTGGCATTCAACAACAGCAGGCAGCAGGCTAAAAAAAGTTCATAAAATCATTCATAAAACAGTGAATACGTGATAGCTATGATTTGTCACACTAAAAATCATTCACAAAAATGAGAGATATTACACTACAAAATATCAACAAAAAATTTAAAAAAAACACCTCACCGAGTCTGTCGGTTTGCCGAGTTCAGGAGGCAGCTGGGAGCTGACAAGGTGTCGACCGGTTGCATGCTCGCCTGCTGGTGTAGATTCGGAGGCCTTGGAGTCGGTTGACTTCTTCCCTCGCGCACGAGACTCCATGCTCCATTGGCGATCCATGGCATGGGAGTCGGACGGAGGAGTGGGGGAAGTACAGCGAGACCGAGGGGGGATAGCACGGGAACGGGGCCAGGCCCAGGGGGAGGACGGGCCGACGAGGAGTGCACGTAGTCAGGTAAGGATGGGGCGTAGCGGCAAGGTAGGAGGGGCGTGCGGCGCGGTGGTTGGGGCGAGCCGTGCGGTGGGAGGGGCAAGCGGCGTGGTGGGCGGCGTGGTGGAAGGGGATTGACCGAATGCAGATCAGGAATTTGGGAATGTGAATTCGGGTGTGGCTGCCGAAGGGTTAGGGTTAGGTTAGGGGATCGACTCATTCGCAACCGCACCTCCAAGTCAATCAAACGGCTGCAAGCGTCTTCAGCCGATCCAACAGCGAGATCGTTCGGCCTGGTCCAAACGTCACCATCGCCATTGACCATCCAAAACCGATCGAACGACGCGGAATGAAAGAACATTCAGAGCAGTCCGAACGTCTCCAAGACGATTGGGTGGTCCATTGAAGATCGGACGGCCACACCGCATGGCCGACTCCTGAGTCCCTGACTGTGGATCTCTGCACTGCACACACGAGCCATAGCCAGCTCACGAGCGGCTCGAGTTCGGCTTGATTTTTTTGCGAGCCGTGAAGGAGGCTCGATTTGGTTCTAAATTTTACGAGCTTGAGCCACGCTGCGAGCTATGAGGTAATTTTTCAGCTCTAGCCGTAGGTAGGATCCATGAGCCAATGCGTGCATTTTTGTTGTCTTCTCCAAGTACTCTTATCTACATCCGTTATAATTATGTTGTAGTCACAGTGATACTAGTAGTCTACAGTTTGCACTCGCTGTTAATTGTGGTAGCGTGTATGGTTAGTGAAATTTGGCGAAGTGCCGACAACCCGTAGTTAGTTGCTAAGTTAGCATAGACATTTTCGTTGCCATTTTCTCTAGTTTCTTTGACAAGAATCTAGTGATGGAATTTTAGCTGCACCGATTAACTTTGTTCCAACGTAGGATAAGAACGGGGTGGGTAAAATGGCGCCAAATATCTGATATCCTGTGTGACAAAAAGTTTCTCAAAAAATAAAGGGTTGGTTCTATAGGACGGCAATCAGACTCGCGATGCTAACATCACTTGAGATAGTTTGGACATCTCCAACGGATGTCTCCTGAGGCACCGGTACGTAGTGAAATTTTAAGATATACTAAAAATATAAGAAAAGGCAGAAGTTGATCAAGACTGACGTAGGAAGAAACAGTTAAAAAAGACCTGAAGGAAATGTATATAAAGAATTAGTTTTGGATAGGAGTGCTTAGAAGTTAACGATATACATACCAGAACCATAAGAAAGTTTTGGGACAATGTTTTAGGCTCTCAGCTCAGATGGCAGGATGTACGGTTTAGGGTTTTAGCATTGCACGTTTTATTTTAAGGCTCTCGCCTCTTTGACCTTAAGGATGTTTCTAGTCTATATCAACTTATTTAGGATAAAAAATTTTATTGTTCTTGTTGTTGTATGTGAGGCAGAAGAAGGTAATATGTACTCAACGTGGGGCAGGATGACCCCGAACAGTGAACACACTAGATCTTATTGGCTGAATTTTTACGTTTTTTTCAAGCGAAGTCTATAGGTAGATTATAGTAAACACTGTATTAAGTTAAGTTATACCGGCCAAAATTATATACGATTGTTTACTCTATATATTGTCTCTTGTAAACAAATAGAATTAAAAAACCATGAGTTAAAAGCCAAAGCGGCAGCCCAAAGAACCCATTTCACTCGAGTCCTTGAAATTGCACAATTGTCAGACAAAATCATCACGATACGATTCTTTGCAGCTTGTCTGGTGTATGGACCAATGTGTAGTTGAACAATTATGGGATTCAGTTAACTACTGCATCAAAATTCAAGCCTAACAACCTGAATGGCACATCATGATAAATTTTCGTACTTATGCTGCAATTTCCTCGTAGCAAGCTCACAGAAAAATAATAAATTAGCTATGTACCCAATAGATCTATGCTTTCTGTTGCCTTCTTTTGTCTGAAAATCTAAAATTTGTTCCACTGCATACACCAGCGACTCACTACACTACAGAACGTGGTAAATTTGATCTATGTTTTGAGAAGTCCTCCAGCCAGGCAGCCACTGGGTCAATTTCTGTTTCTTCGATTGTCTTGGCAGTGTACATGTATATACGACATGCGGCATTGTATGTCTTCTGGGAAAAGCAGTTAACACTCACAGACGGTGGCCCTGAATGCTATAGAATTCATACACATCTGTCGTGATCCTTCAAGGCTTCAACGATTCGATGATTCTCATCAAAAACTGTTTTTCGCCACGGTATCTGTTCAACAACCAAGGCATGTCAGGACGATTATGACATCTAAACAGAGGGAGCATATCCGTATGTAGGGATGTGGTGCTTACATCTCAAGTGACGAGAAGCCCAGACACATGATGCCTATCACCATGTGGATGGGAAGGGTCTGCTTGAACTTCTTTCGATTCAGAAAGATCCTCTCAGAGAAAGCTGTGGTCAGGCCAGAAATGAGGAAAATGCCCCAACCCGCTGGCAAGCAGTGGCGGAAGGAGAATGAGCCCTGTAAACAAAGTCAACAGGTATTTTGTTAAAGATGGAACCTTGGAAAAATGCCAGTGAAAAAGTAACGAAACTTTACCTTGAAATAGCCTTTGATGAATACTGCAGAATAGGATATCCGCAGAAGCATATCTTTACACAGTCAAGGCACAAAGGATGTTCTTCCGAAAAAAAGAAATGATTTCAATAAAATAAGGATGGTAGAGTGATTAACCAAAGGATACTGATGGAATTTCCAGCAATCAGGCCAACAGCTCCGGCAGATTTAATCAGAACAACACTTAGAACAATATAAATTGCCGAGAAGAGGAGCAACATATCATTTGACTGCTTAAGCTGGTTTTCATTTGCAACAGCATGAAGGAAAGCTTCAGAAGTGCCTGTAAGTACAGAAGAACATAATCGGCATAATTTCATTCTGTTTTTTAGATGAAATTAATTGAATGTGTTATTTATGGAAAGACATCTCAACTCTCAGCTACATGCAATGCATAACCTAAGTCAATCTGAACATTCTAAACCAGAGACTACATAGCCCAGTTATAGCAAGCAACACCAGAAGCAGTGAAGCACGCTTCTTGTTTGTACAATAACTTAATTCAGAAGGTCAAAACCTTGTTAAGTCCATGTATAGTATAGTTGGCTTTTCATTCAAGTAAAGCTTGTTTTTCCAGCTTTATTATTCTGCAGAATGAGTTGTTGAAAAGCAACTGTCAGCTTCCAAAAGTTCCAGGTCAAGTCATAAGTTGGCTGAGCTAAACTACTAACAACATGACCGGAAAGAAATTAAAACCCCTCTACGTCACCCTAACTACTGTGCTATATGCATCATAACTGAAGACAATCTAATAATAAAAGGGAAAAGCTTGAGCTGTTGTGCCCAGGGTTTCAAATTCCGGATTTGCATAGAACATTGGACCCAGAGCGGTACCAGTTGGTCCAGTTCCCAGCAGGAACTGGTTTTCTAATTGGTGGTTTCAAACTGTCAACTCTAAATATAGAAATTGAATTTGACCAGATTCCACCCAGAATTACTGTTCACCAATTCAAATTTCTCTAGTTCAAATTTAAAGATAAATTACTATATGAAAAAAGGTAGTATGATACTATGATAGAAGTTCTAAATACAAACCATTCATTGCTAAGCAGATGATGTAAAAACAATAGTAACGAAGAATAACTGTAGCTTCGCCATCACTGTATCTTCCCCCATATAGTAGATTCAGAAGGGTATATGAATAACTTGGGCCAAACGAAATGACCACCAGACCTGCATAGTTAAGAGGATCATATTCAAGGGCTGTTGATAGATTTAATATCCAAAGAAAAATTAAGAGGTGGAAGTTGGTAGCAACTAAAACATGTACACCGCAAAGAGTATATATGTTTCAATTGCTTGCATCTTACTCAGTGCAAGGAGTCAAAAAGATAAAATGCACAAATATAAACATTACAGCATTCAGCATTGAATATCACACCTATTAGCATAATAAGCTTAAGAGCTCCAAGCAGAGAACCTTCCAGATTGGATATATTCTGGGGAGTTTGTCCTGTAAATAAAGGTCCATCATTAGCTCTTTCAGAGGAATATAAATCCAAAGATATGCGCACAACAGATCGTTTTAGTACTCTTGATAAGAATTCTGATCTTGGTCAAATCTAAATTGTAAGGACAAGTTATCAGACAGCAGCAGCATATAAACAGGAAGTATGCCATAAGTTATGATTTCAGACAGCAAGGAATATAGGAATGGTCAAATCTAAATTGACAGAAATAAATATGCGAGATGTACTCTTATTTTGTTACATTGGCAGCAATGCTTGTCCAAGCACTACAATTCATGGTATTTGGTAGACTTACATTCTGCTAGGCAGGGCGTGTTGAAACTGTGGAGAAAATTCAAATGGCTGACAGCCAACTCATAGTCAATTTAGCTGGCCAAATCAATGAATTTGGAAGGCAAAATATATTCCACCAGAAAGAAAAAAACTATTTTGCGTCACCAGCACAACATAGGTTAACTTTAATTGAATGACTGATTAAAGAGATGCTCGGTAGGCAAAACTTTGAGGGACTTGTCCAGATCAGAAGACCATTAAATGATGTGAATGCATAAAGTTCAATCTTTCAGGCCACATGGAGTAAAATAAAATTTAAATAAATGCAAAAATAACAACCTGATGCCAATTGGGCAAATGTAGCATAAGAACTCTCCTCAAATGGAAGGAAAACTATTCTAACAACCAGACTCCCTGCAAATAAATAAAAGATAAATAGCACATAAGTTCAACCCACTGCAATGTTACAAGACAAAAAATATTTGAAACAAAAGGAGTTTGGCATGCTTGCCTAATTTATCCACAAGACCATATGCAGCCTGGTTATATGGAGTATCAAACCAAACAAGAACAAATTTCTCGCCTTCTTGGAGGATCAATTTTCTGAAAGTCTGGCCTGTAAACAACATGCACATGTGCAATAACTGTTTATCGTGGTTCATCAGGGTTGACAACCTGACAATTTGTGTGTTTTGGCATCAATGAGGAATAGAAATTAAACCTAATGAAAACAAAAAAAAAATAAAGAGAGATATAGAATGAACCTGAAAGGAAGGAGATCAGAAGCTCTGGTATTAGCATATATAAGAAAATATGCCCAATATCCAAAGAAAATGCAGGCCGCATAGACAACCTGAGACAAAGCAAATACAACCAACTTCTCCTGCAAGAAAAGAAATCACCATCTTAGTACGGTATTGATCAACAAATGCAAATATAAAAGAATGACACGGGATGAGCATCAATTGATGTGTGAACAGAAGTGATGTGGAGAATATATTGATTGGATGTCACTCAGCAAAAATTATATTGATTGTCCTGCAAAGCTCTATTATATTCAAAGATGAACTTAAGATGGAGTGGCATAGGCAAGTGTTTGCAAATTTTCAATCCTGATAATTAAAACAATTATATTTCTTAACCAACCACACAGATATAAGATTTAAAACCTTCCATCATTGGAGGATATAAAAAATACCACATCTGTTCTTTTTTAAGTGACACCCTAGAATCCGTGTCGTCAAACTTTCTAAGGTTTGTAGAAAGTTTGACCACTAATATGTTTAAAACTATCTTGATCGGCTATATGAAAACTATATTATTAGATTTGTCGTTAAGAGTAATTTCATAATATTACATTTTTTAATATATAGTAAGATAAAGTTACAAAAGTAATAATCAAAGTCATATCTTAGAGACCGTTTTTTTTTTTCTCGAATACGCAGGAGAGCTGCGTATCATTGCATTAAGAAGAAAAGAAGGGGGATACAAAAGAAACAAACACCAAAGGCACCCACCACACTCACACCCAAAAAGAAACAAGTTACAAACACGCCCGAAATAGAAAAACTACAAGACCCAGCCTGAAAGAAACAAGCCATCTACCTAGCGACTACTTCTAAATGCGCTAAACCCTTAGCGCCAGCAAGGGACCAGAGATGAGCCTCCTCAAGGAAGGTTCTAATCACAAGCTGGATGTTCGGGTTAGCTCCATTGAAGACACAGTCGTTACGATGCTTCCACTTCCATTATCTTAGAGACCGTTAAAAGTCAAAAACATCACTTAAAAAAGAACAGAGGGAGTATTGGTACACGGACCAAAAGAACACAGTACACATTACGAATTGGATAATGGAATGTTCCGAATTGTTAACTGAAACAACATTTGGAAGTGTAACCATATACATGGTCGTGCCAACATCAGGTGTAAACAATGAAAACATTGTGGGCTTACACATTTTATACCATTGATAATAAAGAGAGGCAGAAAATATATACAATGAGTATTTTATGTCAACTGACTAGAATAGAAAG
This sequence comes from Dendrocalamus latiflorus, assembly GCA_017311315.1. Classification (NCBI taxonomy): domain Eukaryota; kingdom Viridiplantae; phylum Streptophyta; class Magnoliopsida; order Poales; family Poaceae; genus Dendrocalamus; species Dendrocalamus latiflorus. The sequence continues at coordinate 22,701,846 of CM029630.1, forward strand.
TCGCTAGAAGAAAAGGCTCATGTACAATTACCACTTTAGTATGTCCTTTTATGAAGATAAAGGTTGTTAGACAACGCAGCAGAGTAGCTGCAGGTTCAGTATACACTCTTATAGTATAGTATTTCTTTGTCTGGGAAAGGATATACAAAGGTTCTGCCAGTAGCTCCAGCATACAAGCAAATCCTGCCATTTTGGATCAAACAAATACATTAGCTCTTAACACGAGGAAGGTGGACAGAAGACGAGGGAAGAAGGCAATCGAATGTAAGAGCACGAAAACTTGAAAGACAAAGCCCGTGATTGAGCATGTTAAAATCCTATCCAACAAACAAAAGAAATAACCAAGATATACATTTGTTTCTCAGCTAAGCATCTAAAAAAAACTCAAGTGGCATACAGATAGCTGCATATCAGCATGAAATGCTCATCTCCATTTACTAGATCAAGAGCCAGGTGTTCAATATTTGCATGGAAGATATAATATTTCAGCACCTCTAACAATTTAATATGTGGCCTATTATTTTGTCCTAGACTCCTAGTCAATCTAACTGAATCAACTGACTAATTCATTCATTCTGGACAAACATACAAAAGTGCGAAAGTACACAGCCAGCTTGTAAGAAAATTTTGATTCATACAAGATTTACCGATAATTAATGTAGCTTTTGCATAGGGGTCAGATAACTTCACTTTCTTTACCCTCAACACAAATAGACAGCCAATAAAATTAACTAGCATGCCAAATGGGATGATCATCCAAGCAACCTTTAGCATCTCTTCATCACTTAACGCATCGCCACTGTAATATAAGTATTAAGTCATCATTTAAACAGTATACTCCAACGGAATGAGGATTAGAAAGAACATTACAAGACCAGAGCAAGCTTTCCTCACATTAATGTGGTTCAGAACTGACAAAAAATTTCAATAGTGCATACAAACTACAGAGTAGATAAACCAGTGACCTGTGCATCATTTAACATTATGATGGGATGACAAACTTGCGCTTGTATAAATTTGCCAATGAAATTATGTAATTCTGCCACATGTACAGTTTTCATGTAATCTTTTTAAAGCTTTATCTTCACTATCTATATAACAACAAATTTTCACAAACATTAACATTACCACAAGAGTATTTTCCACAAGGAAATACCCAACTTCAAGTTGATTAAGGTGGGCTATGCAAATTATCATACCAAGCACTATTGTTCTTTGGTTCGAGATAAGAGTGATAAGGAAAGAAAATGAAGTTGTCACACCAAGGCCCAAATTCACCAGAGCCCAGTCCCCATGCGTGGCTAGCCTACGCACATGTAGCAACTCGCTTGGGCTTTTGTCCTCGCTTCTCCCAAAAGGGCTATCCTGCAGTTATTATGTGTCAGGGGTTGGATTTGCAGGGCCCCGACTACGAAGAGCGTAGTCGTGATTGGTAGGGGGGCGAGGTTTTTCCCCTCTGCGCCCTATGTTGGAAGAAGGGAGACAAATATAGTTTTATTGCTTGATTCTAATTCCAGGCCCGTACAGGGGATATATAGCCCTAACTCCAAAGGATAGAAACTCCTAAATCTTAGAGATACAATTATCCTTCCTAACTAATTCAATCCGGACTCTTATTCAATCAGGACTCTACTGCAATCTGGACTTATCTGACCGCCTCAGCCAGCCCTTGGCGCGCGGCTGTTCCCAGTCTGGGCACGGCGGGAGTAGTATTTCCCCCACATGACATCTCTCCCCCCCCCCCCCTCGACGAGCAGCTCGTCCGCGAGCTGGAATGATGGATAGCGCTCGGTGAAGGCGTCTACGTCCTCCCAAGTGGCTGCCGAAGGTGGTTCGCCCTGCCATTGGATGAGCACCTGGCGAATGCCTCGTGCCAGGCGGGCTTTGACTGCTGCCGCCGGAACGGGTACTGCCGCGCCGTGATGCATGGGCAGTAGTGGTGGTGGCGACTCGGGAGGCTGACCGGTGAAGCGCTTGAGGAGGCCGACGTGAAAAACGTCATGGATGCGGGCCCCAGGCGGCAGGTGGAGGCGAACGGCGACCACATTGATGACCTCCGCAACCTTATATGGCCCGTAGTAGCGTGGGCGAAGCTTGCCTGACGTCGCTGTGGGCAGGGAGAGGAGGGTGCGTTGACGTACACGCAACCAGACCCAATCCCCCACATTGTAGGATACCAGCCGGTGACGCCGGTCGTAGTAGGATTTGTAGACCGACTGGGCTTGCTCCAGCCTATAGCGGACATCCCTCAGCAGCTCGTCTCGTTCCGCCATGGTTTTAGCCACAGCCGCGACCAGCCGCGACCCTGGATTCACCGGGATCGTAAGAGCGGATGGAGGGCGGGTCGCGGCCATACACCAGTTTGAACGGCGTGTCCCGGAGGGATGTTTGGAATGCCGTGTTGTATGTGTATTCCGCCCAGGGAAGCCACCGAAGCCACTGGCGGGGCCTATCCCCTGTGAAGCAGCGTAAATACATGGTGATTACCTTGTTGGCGGCTTCCGCTTGGCCGTCAGCTTGTGGATGGAAGGCGGTGGCCATGTGGAGTTTGGCGCCGGAGAGAGTGAGGAGCTCCTTCCAGAATGCCGAGGTGAACACCGGGTCGCGGTCGGAGACGAGGGACTGAGGAATGCCGTGCAAGCGCACGATCTCGGTGAAGAATACCTTGGCGACTGTCTCGGCCGTGTAGGGGTGGCCCAGCGGGATGAAGTGGCAGTATTTGGAGAACCGATCTACCACCGTGAGGATGACGGACTTGCCGCCGACCTTTGGAAGCCCCTCGATGAAGTCCAGCGCGACATCAGCCCATACCATGGACGACACCGGAAGGGGTAGCAGCAGACCGCCGGGAAGCAGGTGTTCGGTTTTGTTCCGCTGGCAAGTGAGGCAGCCGCGGATGAAGTCCTTTACAGCGGAGCGCAGATGAGGGGCGTGGAAGTCGCGGCGGAGGCGGTGCAGCGTCCGCTGGATGCCTTCGTGCCCGTCATTGTGGATGTCCGCCACCAGGTCGTGAAGCAGTGTGGAGGACGGGGGCACATAGAGCTTGGAGTCGAAGGTGACCAGCCCGTCCACCAGAGCCCAGGGTGTGGCGCGGCGGCCTGCTTGGATGTCCTCCGCAATGCCACAAGGGAGGGGTCGTCGCTGTTGGCCTGGCGCAGCCGGTCGATGAAGGAGAACTATGGAGCTGCAAGGAGGAACGCCGTGGCCGAGTCGACGTCGCGGCGGGATAGCGCGTCGGCGACGACGTTGGCGCTGCCTGGTTTGTACTCCACCTCAAAGTCGAACCCCAGCAGCTTGCCCACCCAATGGTGTTGCGGAATTGTTGCCAGGCGCTGGTCGAGGAGGAACTTGAGGCTATAATGGTCCGTGCGGACGAGGAAGTGGCGACCCCAGAGGTAAGGCCTCCAGTGTCGGACGGCGTGGACCAGCCCGATGAGCTCCCGTTCATAAGCTGCAAGGGAGGTGTGACGCGGTGCAGCTGGTCGGCTGAAGAAGGCCAGGGGCCGCTTATCCTGGAGTAGGACAGCGCCGAAGCCCGACGAAGAGGCGTCGCACTCGACCACGAACGGTTTGTCAAAGGCCGGAAGCGCCAGCATGGGAGCTGTGGTGAGCGCCGTCTTGAGTGCGGCGAAAGCGGCTGTGGCCGCGTCGGACCAGCCGAACCCCTCCTTGCGCAACAGGGCAGTAAGGGGAGCGGCGATGAGGCCGTAGTCTTGTACAAACTTGCGGTAGTAGCCCGCCAAGCCGAGGAAGCCGCGAAGCGCCCGAACTGTGGTGGGCACCGGCCACTCCAGCACTGCTTGGACCTTGCCAGCGTCCATGGACACGCCCTCGGCGGAGATGACGTGGCCGAGGTCCAGGAAGAAGAGCCGTCATCCAGCGCCTCCGTCTCTTCCCTGCCCTCATCATCAGCGGTGTCGGCGAAGTCCAGGAAGAAGAGCCGTGGGCACACTTTATTGTGGCCACGGCTGAATTTGTCGTTGCAATTGTAGCAGAGACCAAGCCGCCGGCGTTCCTCCATCTCGGACTGGGAGAGCTTCTTGACGGGGCGGCCCTCGACGGTGATGGTTGGTGTCGCGGCTGCAGGGGCGGCCAACGCGGGGAGGGCGCGCGGTGCTGGCAGCAAACCCCGGCCCGCGGTTCGTGGTGGCCCGGCAGGTGCGGCCAGTTGTTCCCGTAGTTCCATCTTCCTGGCGAGGCTCATGGCGACCGACAGGGATTGCGGATTATGGATTTCCACGTCGAGGCTCAGGGGTGGTTGGAGGCCGGCGGTGAAGGGACGCGCTGGGCCTCCGTGAGGCGTCCTGCACGCGGAAGAAGGGCTTGGAAGCGGTCCTAGTAGTCGACCACCGACCCCGTCCGCTTGCAGGCGGCCAGTTCGCCGAGCGGATTGGAGCGCAGGGGAGGGCCAAACCGCAGATTCAGGAGCTCGGTGAAACGCCGCCACGGAGGAGTGCCCTCATCTTGTTGCACCTGGATGAACCATAGCTGGGCAATGTCCTCCAGGTTGTAGGAGGCCATCCATACTTTTTCTTCCTAGATGATGCGCTACTGATGGAAATAGGATTCACACCGATTGACAAAGGCCAGTGGATCCGTCTTACCATCGTACTTCGGAAAATCCATCTTCTGGAAGCGAGGAGGCCGGTCATGGTGGTGCTCGCCAGTGAGCAAGATCTTGGCGCCTGACGAAGAGGAGTCCGAGCGACGCTCCTGTTGGAGCTCGGCGACGGAGGTCTTCAGATTTTCCACGGTCTCGACCAGGGTCTGGAGGATGGCCGCGAGATCCACTGGGGCCGGCGCTGCCATGGCGAGATCGGCTGGGGGCGGCGCTGACATGGAGGCCGACACCGATGCAGCGGTGGATTGTGTGGGGTGTGGTGGGGGATTTGGCGATGAGGACCGGCTGGAACCTGATACCAAGGTGTCAGGGGTTGGATTTGCAGGGCCCCGACTACGAAGAGCGTAGTCGTGATTGGTAGGGGGGCGAGGTTTTCCCCCTCTGCACCCTATGTTGGAAGAAGGGAGACAAATATAGTTTTATTGCTTGATTCTAATTCCAGGCCCGTACAGGGGATATATAGCCCTAACTCCAAAGGATAGAAACTCCTAAATCTTAGAGATACAATTATCCTTCCTAACTAATTCAATCCGGACTCTTATTCAATCAGGACTCTACTGCAATCTGGACTTATCTGACCGCCTCAGCCAGCCCTTGGCGCGCGGCTGTTCCCAGTCTGGGCACGGCGGGAGTAGTATTTCCCCCACATGACATTATGTTTAGACTCTCAAGAATTACATTCTAGCACTACTCACTTTAAAGTTCCAACATGGGACCAACACACCACCACTGCACACATGGGCCACTTTAGAGGTGGCCTATGTGGCCCATGCATGTAGATGGTGGTGGTGGGTTAGCCCCACATTGGATTTTTAAAGTGAATAGTACTAGCCTACATTGCTTAATAGTCCAAAATGATAGCTCCAGATTAACCCTTTTGGGCAAAGCAAGGAGAAGGCCCAAGCAAGTTGCTACGTGTGCATAGGACCGTCCCCATGGGTATTGGGCTTTAGCAAATTTTGGGTTCTAGGGTGTTCCAAAAGCATAAATTACAATCTTTACCTAGTAATTTCAAACTCTTTTGCTGCGCAATTGTGGCATCAACTTTTAACATAACTATTTCCCTTGTTTTCCCTTTCTCTCCAACCTTTCAGAAAAATAGATTGCATCCAATGGAGGACACATTTTCTCTCATTATTTTCATCTTTTATTACTTCTCCCCTAGATTACCCTACCAAATGACCGAATCATTTTTCTCAGAACTTTATTCTCTCTACCCAAACAGAGGTCAATTTTTTTCTCATGTAACAAATGAACACCATGCTTCTTGTGAATGAAGTAATAATCAGAGAGCCATATATATTATATAGTGATTAGGACAAGAAAATGTGAAAGGAGCTTTTGCACTTTGCAGTATCTATCCTATGTGGTGCATTCTAACGAACGTAAAATCCAAGTAAACACATGCTATTCATCGTATATAACTGTAGGTCTGCAGTAGTGCTGGTTAATCATAATAAATGGACAATCCTCAAAATAAAATGTACAAATATGGCCTATAGCACGTAAATGGACTCAGAAACTCCATATAAAGTATAGTAATACCTCTCAGATTCATTACGCAAACATGCACGCCGAAACCCCTCCCGGCTTAAAAATAAGACACTGTTGATGAAAAGAGGAAGCTGCAATGCATATGCCTGCCAGATAAATGACAAATAAAGGAATTTATGCTTCTATTAGAAACTTTTAACAGAGAGAAGCATTTGTAAACATAGAAGTATCAATGGTTAAACACATTAATGTGATCAGGTTATTCTATGTGTTCAGTTTTACTGAACCATTCATATCCCCAATTGCTAATGGACTAGATGCACAACACCCTGTAGCAGTTTGCCCTTAGTTCACCTAAGGAAGCCATCACAATCCAAATCACCCCTACATTATTATTAGGGTAAATTGTGTAAAACCATATGTTTTATGGCCTAAGTTGCAGAAAACTGTTACAAGGTGAGGAAGAATGGAAATGTGAAATGTTAGATGTATTGCAATAGCAGCCCATGGGGCTATATAATAATACAAAGACTACAAAGACCCAAACCCTAGACATATGGGAAAAGACATATATACCCTTAACACCCCCTCAAATGCAAGACATATGCAATAGCATTGCATTTGGAAGGGTTAACACTAAAAAAAGGAAAAAATCCAAAGTCCGAGTCTTGAAGATGTCGTCATAACATGCAGCTCTTGGAAAATTGGGTCGAAAAGATCATCCCCCATCCGATATCGTGCGGAAGCCCATAAAGCACAAAGTGCAGAGGCAGAAAAGGTGGAGGAAAGCGGGAGCAAAGTCAACCACGGCAACACGATAAAGAGGATGCAGAAGGTGACACAAATAGAGAGAGCTATCAAATCAAGCTAAAGAGGGAGATGGAAGTATAGTGGCATAGATCGAAGCCCAAGACAGCGGCGGCGCAGTGACAAAAAAGCGCAACAAAGGTAAGGTGCAGAAGAAGTGCGGTGGCTCAAAGAGAAGCGGCGGCATCATAAATACTCCTACGATCTACAGCGACTCAAAGAGAAGAGCGACAGCTGCGGCTATGTGAAAGGAAGAAGATGACCACACTCATCCGAGAGGATGAATCGTGGCTAGGAAAGCAACCGGCTGACTAACAGATTTTGTGGACTCGCACGGCTTTGACGAACTGAAAGAGAGACGCTACGGATTTGGATGGACATAATGGAAGACTCAAAAGAAAAGACTCAAAGATAGAGATACCACGGCACCCGAATCATAGATCCAATGGCGTTACGTCCACATAAATCTCTCCCATAGTCCGCACTCTCTCACCCAACTCCCTCCTCTTCTCTGCTGCCGACGCATGGAGGCGCTGGGAGCCAACGGCGGCCAAGCCTCGGCACGTGCATCCACGGCGGCCTGTCTCTCGGCGAGTGTCTGGTAGAGCACGTCGTCCGACGGTGCGGCGGCCATAGAGGGGGCGGCGACACGCAACGGCCGAAGAGGAGCCCGGATCCGGCGGGGAGGCGGCGGCGACGGTCACGAGGAGCCGGCGCGTCTGAGCTAGCGGCGGCCAGGAGGGCCGAGGCGGCGGCGGGGTCAACCAGGGCAGCAGGGGCCGAGGCAAGCGGTGAGGGGCCCAAAGCCAACGGATCCAGCGGTGAGGAGGCCGGCCGAGGCGGCGGTACCGGATCCAGGGCGACGCTAAGGAGGCGAAGCCGGATCCAAGGCGGCGGCGGCCGAATCCGATGGCGGGGAACCCAGATCCAACGACGGGGAGGCTAGATCTGGTACGGGCGACGACAGCCTGATGGAGGAGCCATCGGATCTGGCGACGTTGGAGACAGGAGGGAGCCAAATCCAGCCGGATCTGGTTGGAGGAGGCAACCAGAGATAGTGATGGTGGCTGGAGCAATGGCCATCAGCGTCGGTCGGGGCAACGACAGCCGAGGTGACAGTGGCGTGGAGTGCCGACGCGAGCGCGGACCGTCGGCACGGCGTCCTGGCGGTGTGGCCACGGGCGTGGACGCAACGGTTGGAAGGTGGCGGCGGCAAGTGCATTGGCGCGCGCGGTGACCAGATCCAAGGGCAGGACGTGGTGACGATAGCCGCGTGTGAGACGGCCGACGGCCAGGAGATGGCCGCCCTCGGGAGTAGAGATGCTCCTCTCGAAGGTAGCGCAGCGGAATAGCGACCGGAGGTGGGTTTGGATCGAGCACTAGAGCTCTGATACCATGTTACAAGGTGAGGAAGAATGGAAATGTGAAATGTTAGATGTATTGCAATAGCAGCCCATGGGGCTATATATAATACGAGGACTAAAAGGACCCAAACCCTAGACATATGGGAAAAGACACACATACCCTTAACAAAAACCACATATATTCTGGCTTGTGGTATATAACCCCAGCTATTGCGATCTAATAGTTTCAAAAAAAACCCAGTTAATTGGAATTGCAGGTATACTGACATTTGGGACCCACAAGCAGAGCCCCATGGGTCTCTTGCGCCTCTAGCTCAGCATACCAAACATGGCTACACAATAATCTATTCAGAACATGTCAGATGGAATCAGTTTCACTGCACCTTGCAGAAAGCCATCAGTTCGGACCTCCTCGACGCGGCCCAGCCACTATGCTCTCACAACCGTTGCTCGCCGGTTGGTCACTGACCTATCTCCACCACTCCCTCGCGATCACTTCCCTACCGCCGAATCAAAGCCAATTCAGCTGAGGAACCGCCCTGTCGACGAAGAGAAGGACAACGACGAAGCAATGCCGAGGAAAACAAATGCTCGGCCAGGTATTCACAGCAAGTTCACACAAGTGAGTTCAGAGTTGGTTGTTTAGGGGTTGATTAGGGTGTTTAGCGTTTGGTCAAGAGTTGAAAATTTACCCAAATTTGATTCGAAACGTTGGTATTTGGCGCAACTGGATGGTTCAAGGTTGAATAAATTGCCCAATTTGATGCTATTTTCTTGCCAAAATAAAGGCCGAGTTATGTCGAAATTAAAGCTATTTTGTGTTCTTCATATTTCGAAACTTCATTTCCTTTGGGCTAGTAGTTTTGTAATCCTGTATAGCTTTCTTCCCTTAATGCATTGTCTTCATGTATGCGTTATTTTGGCTTCGTTTTTGAAATTCTTGGATGATTACGATGTCTGACAAGTGCTCCAAATTGGTCTTCTCAGTATGATGAGAAAGCATTAGAACATTCATTGTGTAAACGAGTTATCATGTCTCGCGATGAGAACGTAGTAAAATCTTTGGATACTAAGGCTGCCATGGTAAGTAGGAATGCTTGCTACTAAGATTGTGTACTAACGGTTGTTTGCTTGGCGAGTCTATTGCCAAGTTTTGCACTCGCTGCCATTCCACTTCAAGAGTAGCTAGATGACTCTTTTCACACATGTTGGCGCTGCGGCGAAGAGGTCAACAAGATGGCGACTGGCGTGAGTTGGTGGGTTGATCGTAGCAGGGAGGCGATCGATCACGCGGCGTAGGCTTCCCTGGGCGTCAACACAGCACCAGCGATCGAGCCATCGAGGTGACGGCACGGCAACCGCAACAGATAAGGCGCATTGACGACAACTTTGACGGAAAGGACACAGGGGAGTCACAGGCTTGGCATGGCTGTGTAAGGGGCCGAGGGCGGCGACTTCCGTCGCGCTCGAGGCGTTCTGCGAGGAGGTGCAGTGAAACTGATTCCATCTAACGTGTTCCGAATAGATTCTTGCGTAGCAATATCTGACATGCTGAGCAGGGGGTGCAAGAGACCCATGTGGCTCCGCTAGTGGGTCCCAAATGTCAATATACCTACAATTCCAATTAGCTGGGGTTTTTTGAAACTATTAGACCGCAATAGCTGGGGTTATGAGCCACAAGCCAAAATATATGTGGTTTTCTGCAACTTAGGCCATAAAACGTGTGGTTTTATGTAATAGTAATAATAATAATAATAATAATAATAATAATTATTATTATTATTATTATTATTATTATTATTATTATTATTATTATTATTATTATTATTATAGCACTTGCAACTAAATCTAGAATTCTTGTTTCAACAAAATCATCATTTGAATACTATCCTGAGCCCACAACCCAAACCAGGAAGGGTCAATCTGGATCATTCTTCAAAAGTAGCATGGGAATTCAAAGTTAGTCAAATGAAAAGATTCCACAACTCCACCCTAGTAAAGAGAACATGGACCAAAATGACGGCCAAGAGCCATTACAATCTACAAACATGAACGACTCAAATAAAATGAAAGCAAGTAATCCGGTGTTCTGTTCTGAAGCAACCACCAAGATTATTCCAATCTGCAACAGACTAGATGAAATCACATTGCTGAAGATCAAAGGACAAGGTTGGAGTGCCATCAATTATAAAGACCTATGTAGCACAGACACATGTCTAAACTGCCGTATCCGTGTCCGACACCGTGTCCGACACGGATACGACACGGACACGGCTCGAACACGTGTCGGCGACGTATCGAGCAATTTTGGAATTAATTTTAATTGCTAAAATTCTCGACACATGTCGGACACGATAAATACACGAGTCGGACACAGCCCAGGACACAATTGGCCTAGAGCCGGCCCGCGAGAGAGCCGGCCCATTACCGTGCACCAGCAGCCATCCTAACCCTAACCCTACCCGAGACCCCATTCGGCCATTCCCACGTCTTCCGCCTACTCAAGCATTGCGCCGCCTGCTCAAGCATCGCGCCACCGCCTTCCTCCCCGCGCTTCCCCGGCTTCCTCCCCGCGCGCCGCCGCCGCTTCCCCGGCTTCCTCCCCGCGCGCCGCAGTCGCTTCCCCGGATTCCTCCCCGCGCACCGCCGCCGCTTCCCCGCGCGCCGTCGGCTTCTTCCCCGCGTGCCTCCGCTGCTTCGCCGGCCTCCTCCCTGCGCGCCTCCGCTGCTTCGCCGCCGCCGCTTCCCCGGCTTCCTCCCCGCGCGCCGCCGCCGCCTCCCCGGCTTCCTCCCCGCGCGCCGTCGGCCTCCACCCCGCGCGCCGCCAGCCTCTGCCTCGCAGTCGGCACAGCAATCGGTAATATCATTTAGATGCAATATGGTTTAGATGCAGTCGATAATAACATTTATACTTGATTGATTGTTTGCTTGATTGTTTGTTTGCAATAATATTTATGCAGTATGCAATAACATTTGCTTGATTGCTTGTTTGCAATAATATTTATGCAATATGCAATAACATTTAGATGCAGTATGCAATAACATTTATACTTGATTGCTTGTTTAACATTTATGCTTGATTGTTTGTTTCATCATTCTAGAAAAATGGAAGCCTCTAATTCTAATGCTAAAGAGGAAAACACAAGCCACAATAGGTCAAAGCTTCCATTGTGGAATCATGTTGATATTCTAGACAGGGGTGGTCAAGGAGAAAATAATACATATATATAATTTATTTATTATTTAAATATATATAGCTGTGTCGCCGTATCGGTATTTTTGGAAAAACGGCGAATTCCCGTGTCGGTGTCGTGTCATGTCGACGTATCCGTGTCCGTGCTACATAGATAAAGACCATGAAATCCATTGGCACAAATTCCGCAAAAAGCAAACACGCTACAATTATAATTAGAGCATTACTTTACACAGATCCCACGCATCTGCACTGGGATAAACCTCCAACTTTTCCACTCCCATACCATACCATACCATCACTGAAATTCAAAACCGCACGCATGAATTGAGGACATGATTATACTTAACCACAAGAAAGACTAAAATTCACATGGAATACACAACGCTAACGCTAAGCTCCACACAAGAACAAGCGCCCCCAATTCAATTCGTTATCCACGTTTCAAATTCGAAGCACCAAATTCCATCGTGCAAGTAACTCCACATCACGCGAAATTCTCCATGCGGAACACCACAAATCGATAGCTCACTACACTGAACTATAAGGGAATAAAGGAAGAAAGAAGCAGAGGAGATCCGCACCGCGCAGTCGTCGGCGCTGAGCTGACGCACGAACCAGCCGTTGTACAAGAAGGGGATGACCCTCGAGAGGAACTGCGCCGCTGCAAAGCACACGCGCGCGCGCGCGCACACACACACAAAGAGGCAATGAGCTTTAGATCCCCCAAATCCAAGCACCCAGCAGTAACCCTCGACAGATCTACCGAAGGGGGTAAGGGGGCGAGAGAGGCGCACCGAAGGTGTACTTGAAAACGCCCATCACGGCGGCTCCGGCGGCTGCGTCCGGCGGAGGGAGCGCAGCGGTAGACTCACCGGAGCCGGCGAGGAGCGCCATGGCCATCGCGGCGGCGGCGGCGGCGTCGCGCGAGGGAGACGTGTCAAGCGGCGACGACGGTTGCCGAGAATCGGGGTGCTTTGCATCCTGCCTCGGGTTTATATTGGTTTTGGATGGCCGAGCTGGCGCCTGGCGGGTCTCTCAGCCGTTGGACCTGGATTGTGCGGCATGGGAACGGGGAGCCACGTCACTTGGTAATATGGCCTCGCTATGGTACGTAACGGAGTTAGCCATGTTCATATATTAAATTCTGCTAGTTTAAAAAACTAAAATTTAATATAAATATCTGGCTTTTTGAAACAGTTTCTTCATTCTTCTTATTCTGAGAATAAAGCAGGTTATTCTGAGAATAAAGCAGGGGTTACAGGTGTATCACCCATCCACTCCTCTCGCTCCCGTTATACACACATATCTCTCCATCACTTTTTACACCATTTACCTCCTCCTTTGAAAAATCATTTCTTTTGGCCACTATTATTCATTTTTAGCCAAAAAGCATAAGTCATAGAAAAAAAATCAGCAAAAGACAATAAAAAACTCCGTACAGTAGACAGCGATGGGCTACTAGCGAGCGATTTGACGACATGGATCTGTGGCAACGGTGATATCAGGAAGGGGAGGGATGGAGTGCAGTGGCGAAGCCAGAAAAATATGAAAGGTGAGATGAAGGATGGGTTCTTTTCAGTTATAGCTAATGACTTTTGGCTCTAATATGAGCGTTTGTACAAATGAATCGAATGACAATATATCAATAAGCTGCGTTGAAAGACTGTTTCAATAAGTCGCTTCAAAAAAATGACAAATAAACCATTATGTTTATTTATTCAGAAAAAATAATAAGCTATGGACATGTTTTTTTTGTTTCGGTTTATAGTTTTTTGTTGCGATTTGTGTTCGTGATATAGTACGGAGTAACAGAAACTTACGTACGGTTTTAACCGATATAAATGCAGTCGCTATAATGTGTACTATAATTAATTTATAGACTTTATTTTAAAGAGACACTTCATTTAAAAGTCAATTAGTTTAGAAAAATCAAAGACAACTTTTAGAGACTGAAAAAAACCTTATAAATTATTAGTTGAAAAGAAAAAAAACAAGGTCTAAATTGCGCTGGGACGGGCATAGGATGTGCTTTTGTATCACTACTCGTTAACCTATTAGTATCATTACTATTATAAAAGAATGAGTTAGTGATTGTACATTCATTCTCCTCTAACCACTCTATTCTCTTAACTTCTCATCATTCTTTACTTTTCAACATCAAAACAACTCTCTTCTATAGTACGATTCTCTATACATTTAATAAATTCTGTTGTAAAGTGCGGATATGTAAGTATCTTTGAATGCTAGACTCACTCTTTCAATCGTTACGTTGATTCGATCAACTCGATTAGACTAAATTCGAAGGGTTAGCCTGTAGTGGGCATTGCTAAGCCCACTATAGATTTGCCTGCTGCCCAGCTAATTAACCATGTTTTTTCTTATTGAATATTATGGTTCTGTTCTAAAATAATGTGGCTTTTAGTGAAAATGGTATTGTAATAGCTGTTAATATTTTCTGAGATATTTAACTAAAGAAAGATAAACTAAAAGTAAAAACATCGTTATATCTCTATGTATAATGTAAAGAAAAAAGTTATATTAAAATTTTAATGTGTTTTAAATGATTTTTGGTTCCTAAAAATTAAAAGTTATCGCTATTTAGAATGATCATGTATAACGTGTACTCTAGTTGGTTAGGGAAGCATAGAGTTATGTAGGCGGAGGTTGTCCGTTGTTGCCGCTGGCATTCCAAGCTAAGTAGCCTGGGAGTGGCTCTTGGATAGATAGCGAGGAGAACCAGCGAGACAACATGGAGTCAAGGCGATGCTAAAGGAGACGTCACGATGAGCCAACAAGAAGGGACGAGGAGTGTGCGAGGAGGGGGAATTAAAATAACTTTTTTTAGATTAAGGAATGAAACATTCCGGCTTCCATCATTCACAAATGAATGAGTACAGCTAATTCCAACACACTCATAGTACTTAGACTACAAACCACCACACGGTGTACAAACACACGGAATAAAGAAACGGAACTCAAGTCCCAGTCATATTCCTACCTCAATACCCAACTTGCTAAACAACACCAAACGCTTTGTTGCCTCCATCAAGCGACTGTATTCCTCTAGTGAAGACAGCAACACTCGATGCATCACATCGATGCTCAACAGGGAGGGCCTTCGGCAAGCACTTCAACTACTTCATCCAAAAAGCTCTCTCTTCGGCCAACACCTCTAACCTTCCTCGGACCTTCAAGCACGAGCGGCGACAGAGCCAAACAGCAAGCATCAATCAACGAAGCTGAAATTGCCTAACGACGCCTTCACGAAGGTAACAACGCCCAGTGCGCTGCCGCCACCAGTCCACCATGGGAAAGGTTTTCACCTGCAAACAAACACCGGGGGGAGCCGGGGAAGAGGTACAGAGAGGACGCCTCCAAGGAGGAAGCGGCGCACGGAAACGTCGCCGTCCATGCTTTCGCCCTGACCTCAAAACACCCACTTGCTGAGGCTCAGCACGGACACCCATCAAGGCTCCAACGAGCTGTCCCCGGCCGCCGCTCACGCCGCGCTGCCCCACCGGTGAGGGCACCGCAAGGCCAGCACCTGACGCGTCCTCGCCTAGACCTCCACCGCCATCGGCCGCGCCGCCACAGGATCCGCAGCGACCTCCCGCGCCCACCGCACCACCCTGCCCAGATCCCCAACCCCGTCGCCGCCGCCACCACGACCCACGCCGCGCAGCAGGACCTCCCCGACAAGCACCTCGAACAGCCGCCGCGGCTCGCCGACGCCAAGCCTCGGCGACCTCCCGCGCCCACCGCACCACCCCGCCCAGATCCCCAACCCTGCCCCGCCACCACCACATCCCGCGCCACGCAGCAGGATCTCCCCGACGAGCACCTCGGACCTTAGCCGCAGCTCACCGGTGCCATGCACCTGCGCCAGAGGCGAGGCGACAATGGCAGGGGCCCGGCCGCCTCCGGCGGCGCGCTCCAGCGGCGGCAATGCGAAGGGGAGAAGGGAGGGGGAGTCGGCGCTGGAGCGACGGGGAAAGGAAGGTCGCCCGCTCGACTCCGGCTCCGGCCACCGCTCGCGCAGCGCTGCCTCCACCGACGACCTCCACAGGGGCCCGGCCACCTCAAACCCGTCACCCAGATCTCGAAGCCGCCGCCCAGATCCAGGTGAGAGAGCCCCGCCGCCGCCTTCCTAGCACCCGCACAAGCTACCGGCGGCGTGCTCCAGCAGCGGCAAGGCGAAGGGGAGAGGAGTCGACGCGAGCGCTGGGGAGGGGAAGGGTCGGGAGGGGAGGGGGAATTAAAATAACTGAGTTAACTAACATTAATTTAACTAAGTTTAACTTAAAATTTATTTTTAACAATAAATCTTATTAATTTAAATTACTGTTTAGTTAGATTAGATAGGTTTATTGGGTTAGCATTAGAAGAACAAAATCTACGAGAGTTAGTTATGATGAGTTAACTTATTTTATATATTTAGTAGGTTAACCATAGAGGTTAAACCCTAATCCACCTCTTACCCCAAACCAAACGGGGCCTTACAGAAGCGGTGATGCTGCTTGTCGTGGTCAGTGGGCACGCCTAAGCACAAAAATAGTTATTTGTCCTTTCTTCTGCCTAATTTAGGCCCTGTTTGTTTCCACTTAAGATTATTATAATCTAGCTTATAGGTGGGGGATTATATAAGCTAACTTATAATAAGTTGGTGGGAAATAAGCTGTCAGGTGTTTGGCAGCCTGGATTATCAGAGTTATGGATTGCTGTATTTGAATGTTTAAAGACCACAATGCCCTTGAGAGAGAGGTACGGGAGTTGGGGGATGAATGAATGGCAAAGGTGGGTAATATTCCTAAAGTTTTATGGTCATTAAGATAAAATATGGATCTATAAGCTGAAATAAGCACCTTTTTTGAGCTTAGTAGATTACAATAATCTGAGCTATTAGATTATAATAAGTTACCTTATAATCTGGGCTGTTTGTTTCCACTTATGATTATAAGCTAGATTATAATAATCTTAAGTGGAAACAAACAAGGCCTAGTGTTGTACTAATATAGCAATGAGACTCTTACGTCCGGAATTAGCAGACACGGATTTTTTTTGAAATAATCTACTTTTTATTTTGAATTACAGTAATATATCTGTTTTCTTAGTAATGAACATCTGTCGCTCTATGGTTGGGTGATTACTTGCTGCCAGCCCATTCATTTTCTAATTCCTTAAAGGCATACGTGTGTCATCCTTGGTTCGTTAGCTTGCGTACCATGTAAACCTTTGTCAGATCAACTGTCGTGTTGTTATTGTTACGTCATTTATCCGAAATTCTCCTCTGTATATGAATTCCTTATTGCATCGCAATATCACTTACCTTCCTACTTGCGAATCATTGCTAGCTCAGTCGCCCTCACAAAGTTCTTCAGAAGTTTATCGCACTACAATAACATGTGACGATCACAAAATGTTATTACGAGTCTAACAGATTTCGTACCTTTCAAAATCTACGAAAATCATAAACGGATCAAGCTACATTGTCTACCATTTTATTTCCAAAAAATAGCAACCTGCAAATAAGATTTGTTGAATGTGTTACCTACAAAAATTGTCATTTACTCCCTCACAATTATTTTCATTGGATTAATAAAATAAAAATATTATTATTTTAAATCGCCTAACTGTTGAGCGACTAGTGCTAATTCGCTCAACCAGATTGAGTAATTAGTGCACAGTCGCTCAACAGTTAGGTTACATGTGCTAGTCATCCAACCGTGGAAAGACACATGGTTACTATTGTAAAAAAAATCAAGCATATTACTGTAATTCGGAATAAAAAGATTATTTTAAAAAAAATCAGCCAACAAGCAAGGTTGAAATGGACATACAGCTAACTGTGTAGACATATAAACCAGATCTGACCCGGCAAAGAAGAAAGATCAGGTCACTTCTAAACCATTTGGGTTAGGAATCGGCATCAGGCGACAAACTAGTTTTGCCAAGATCTAGTTTGCCATTTGGAGCTCCAGGCTACCTTGAGGGTGCTCAATTGAGTCGGTTCAGCTTTGCACACCATCCACAGGAATCCTACTTCAGAACCGGTTTTGTTCTCAGCGGTTGCATTTCCCTTTTTGGTTGGGAATAAGAATAACCGGACAATTGTAAGGGAACTTGAGATGGACATGTAAGATGGAGGGAGAAAGGGGCGAGGCTGCGAGGTACTAAGCCTGCTAATGGTTTAAACCCAGCCCACAACACTAAACTCCACTTTTCCAACCCAAACCAGCCCACTTCACATTCTCAAGGACCCTACCCAAACCAACCCACATGACACTTCAACCCAACCTAACCCAAACTATTTTCCTAATTAGTACAATACCCGTGCGTTGCAACGGATTCTCAAAAAAGGTGATATATAATATCAGTATGATTCTAAATTTTACAATAAATATAAATTTTGTTTCACACATGTCAAAGCGAAACATAACTCTGCGTAAGGAGCATCTTCCAAACCTGATCAAAGAGAATGTCATAAGCAATCACATAAACTAATTCCTCCTGTTTCTGCAAGTAAAAAAGAAAATTATAAATAATCCATACCTTGCACTACCTGTAGGTGTTATACATTGCCACTTATGAGGCATGTCTAAAGCCAACAGGTCAACATTCAACATAACACTGATAAAAACAGACTATAGCAAGAAGGAAATTAATTCCATCACAATGTGAGATGCAGTTGCCTGACCTTCCATTGGCTGGTTAATACTCCACTTGATGTTAAAACCTCCTTAGTGATTGGAAGAACTGATAAAAAGAAACAAACAAGCATGAGAGAAGCTAGCAAAGGAAAACACAAATTGAAAGTTGAGGCACAATAATACTCCAACTTGTTGTTTTTTCATTTTAGAAGGCACATATGGTTCTATTTCCTGGTCCTCTGACACATACATTCAAACAGACAACTATAGGCAAGTAATAATCTGCTCGGGGTTTAGAGCGAAACACAAGTAATAGCACTCTGAATAAAAGGAACTCAAGTACGCTAAAATTGCCTAACCAATTTTCCCTCCTAAAGTCAAAGAAAACAAAAATTTGAGAAAGGGATTACCTTTGAGCTCATACTCCAGCTAGCTTGATATGCATTACAAATTCTACCATCTTTATATCCATGTACGGGACCTTACTGGCAGAACCTAAACGAAACTCCAAATCCGATGTTCTTATTGGGCCTTTAAGTACATCATTTCCTGGAGTTTGACACGTGCATCAAATACAAAATGTTGCACCATAATATCTCCAACAAAACTAAGAAAAAAAATCTCACCCTATTGGATGATAGCATTTCATCTATGCTTGTGTAATTTAAGCTTCAGATTTGCAAGCACAACCTATAGAACTAATACCTTATATTAATTTGGACAAGTTAAATACTATATTACCGTGGATAAATTGTAAGGCAACTATAAGGATGAGCATTTGAGTAGTGTTTATACTGAAAGGGAAATATCAATTAGATGCAATGTGCATCAATTAAGGACCATGAGTACATATTTGCACCAATATTTTTAAGCTTATGTAAATCAAGTCATTATATGTCATTATCTATATTTTTAAAGATAATCATAACTAAATTGTGTCAAAGGAAAGATGGTAAATTGCCCTTCTATAGTTCTAGGCTTCTAGCTAGTTCTGTAAGTTGGAGGAAATATACCACATCTGAGCTCTAATTATAAATGAAAAAAAATATTTGGTTGGCTTCTTGTAGTGAGAAGCAGCCAGAAAGAAAATGGTAGCCGGTTGACTCAGTCAACATAAAACTTGAAAAAAATATACTAAGTAATTAGCTTTTTTTGTTACAGCTTAGAAGAGATGTCCTACTATTAAATACATTGAAGAAGGACAATTAGACATCCGGCAAAGAAGCTATAAAACCGAACTCAAGAAAGGCATGGCATATAATATCACACCCTTCCTATAGACAGGAGAAGTTGTTTATCGAAAGCAGGAGCATAAAACATAATCAGATTGCAAACCAAAATGCGCTGGCATTGTTGGTTGGTGTACCTTTGATCTCCTCTTTAGACAAAACACTGCATTTCTATTGGGACTTTTGAGGCGCAAATCGGAAAATGCCACTGTACCCAACTCGAGGAACCTAACAAAGCAGGAAACCTATTGTATCAAATTAACAAACAATTCATACAGGCAATGATGCTACAAATACAGAATATTGTGTCTAGCACACCTTGCAGTAAATATGTATTTCTTACCCGAGGGATGTTGCCTAGTAGAACATAGATGCATCCAAATGCAGCTCAAAAACCTGAAAGGTGGTGTACAAAATGTAATGTTTTTCATTACAAAAGGGATAAAGAAAGAACATTTAACTTGAGCTAATCTGATAAAAAGACCACGGAAATTCTATACAAATATCACTCGGTAAAGAAATCGCAAGATTTATCACCTTGCACTTTAGTCCCCTTGTTAATGTACTACTACCTTAACTTTGAGGACATGCTCAAAGAGCCTGAAAAAAATAGGGAATCAATTAATAACTCCATCAAGTGTGTAATGATTTTGTTTATTTACTGAATATAACTCACAACAAATGTTTGGGGGATGAAAGTACCCACCAACATAGCTGCAGCGAGCAAGAGGAATCGTCATCACCAACACCAGAGCTCTAACTTGTAGCAACAAAGCCCACGGAACCAGGCTATATCCGAAGCCTGCACGAACGCTTCGGTGCTGCAGAGCTGCAAGGACGGGGAGTAGGGGGTGCTATCCGAAGCCCGCACGCATGCTCTGGCACCGCGGAGCTGCAAGCCGCCGCCGTCAAGCTGCTATAACTGGAATCTGCATTGCCGCCGCCACCAGACCCCCATGCTGGTGGCCCCGTTCACCACTCTAGGAGGTGCGGGCGCATCGCACTCTCAGCCCACTCCGCCCACACAAGCCTGAGCCGTGCCTCTGCCCGCCGCGCTATCCTTGGGGCCGCAGACCCCAACGACGATCCTCGCCAAGGTAAACCCGTCCTCCCACATGGGCTTCCCCCTGGCCGCCTCGCCTTGCTCCCACCCGGCCGTCTCCTGCAGCGTGGCCGCCCAGATCACCCACCTTGTCCTCGAGTAGGTCGGACTCAACAGGACGTTCCCGCCCGCCACGCTCTCTTGCCTCGCCGAGCTCCGGGTGCTCAGCCTCAAGTCCAACGCGCTCCACGGCCCATCCCTGACCTCTCCCCACTCACCAACCTCAAGGCGCTCTTCCTGGCCGGGAACTGCTTCGCCAGGCCTTTTCCCCCGTCGCTCACGTCGCTCCGTCGGCTGCGCTCTATCGACCTATCCGGGAACAGGCTCTCCGGCGCGCTCCTGCCCGGCATTGAGGCCGCATTCCCCAACCTCACGTTCCTACGGCTCGACCTCAACCACTTAAATGGCTCCGTCCCAGCGTGGAATCAGTCGGCGCTCAAGCTGTTGAACATGTCGTATAAGAACTTCTCCGGGCCCATGCCGGTCACCATCCCCATGGCGTAGATGGGCGCCACCGCGTTCGCTGAAAATCCAAGGCTCTATGGCGAGGTCATCCGCCACGAGTGCAACGGGTCCCACCTCCTCTTAGTCCACGGCGCTGGCAACAATGGCTCCGCTGCTCCCCCGGTGCAAAGCGTCGCAGCGACTGGCGATGGCCCACAACGCGAGAGCTTCAGATTACCGGATTCATCCATGCCGCTCGCGAAGAAAGCGAGGAGGAGGACCACAACGGCCATCGCGGTTGCCGCTGGAGCAAGCAGCGGTTGCAGGAGGTGGGGAGAAAAGAGGAAGGAGATGTAACTGAAGCTGGAAGTGGAGGGGCTGTTAGATCGCTTGAGAGGGGTGGCGGGAGGATGACGAGACGGACGGTGAAGATCATATTGTTCAAATCGGTTGGCTGAGAGTCAGAGGAGAATAAACCTACTACCACCAACTCAAACTTTTAAGGAGTAGAGAAATGTGTTAAACCCATTTCTCAGCAGATAATGGTGGTTAGCAAGGTGTGGACCCCATACATGCACTGATGTATCTCTTTCTTTCTCTGTCAGTCACTCTCTCACTCGTTTTTCTCCTCACTCTCTCTCTTGCATAGTCACATGGCACATTTCTCTCTTTATCTCTTGCACAGTATGTGTGTAGCAGTGCCACAGTGGACAGTGAAGAGAGCCCAGATCAAATGGAGGAGCCCTAGAGGCCAGCGATGAGGGGTTTGGATTTGTCGGTATACGCGATGACTGGTGATGGGGAATTCGAATCCGACAACCATGGACCAGACGCAGCAAGTGGAAGAGGATATGGTGACCATGGACCTCGACTGCGTCACCGTCGCCGAATCCGGTGTCCCTGGCCATGTGCAATCTTGACCATGAAGAAGAAAAATCCTCTTACCATGCCGGACTTGTCGGTGGAGTGGTGTGGGGAAATGAGGAGGGGACTCACCAGTGGAAGAAATCTAAGGGAGTAAAGGGATGCGGCGCAAGTGGAAAGTCATCGTCGAAAGGGAACATAGTGGTCGTGGAGATCTGGGGGTGGATGGGAACACAACTTCGGGTGTTGGCGGAGAATCAGAGGAGGAGATGGACTTGGCAACAATGAATAACCAAGTCAGCGGGTAGAGATGGCGATGAACAACCCAGTCGTCAACGGCAGCTCCTCACCCACTCCACGTCTGACGTCGCCTCCTAGGCTCCGCAACCACAACCCTAGAGGTGGCCAAATGGGCCGAGCCGTGACGGGCCGCATCGCGGCCCGTCACTGTAGACTCGGCCCGCGAACGGCACAGCACGGCGGCGAGGCGGGCCGGGCCGGCACGGCACGGCGGGACGGGCTGTGCCTGGGCCGAGGGCGCGGCACGGTGGGCTGGCACGGCACGGCCCGTTAAGAAATCGGGCCGTGCCGGCCCGGCACGGCACGGTCGGCCCGGTAATTTGAAAAAATAGCTGTTTTTTGTGACCGTTGGGGGGTAAAAAATTCAGAAAAAATAGCAAAAAATTCGGAAAAAAATCTGAAATTTTTCCTATAAATAGGGGGGCATCCGCCCTCAATCTTCCACACCTCAAATCTCATTCTTCTCTCTCGGGTTAGCTGTGAAAAATCTGAAAGTGTTAGCGCAAATTTGGTCAAAATTCAAGCAAAATTCCGAAAATTCAAAAATCTTCAAATTTTTTGTGAGAGCTACAAAGGAGGTAATAATGTTGTCTTATTTTAATTTTTTGGTATTATTTGTTGGTTTAATTTTTTGTTATTATTTGTAGGTTTAATAGTAAGTTAATCGTTTTTACTATTTCAATTTGCAGTTGATTACTTGATTTAATGGAGAATTACAATTTTCAACTCTCCGAATTCGGGCTCTCAGCGGAGGATATGCAATCGTTTCAACAAGCATATCCATCCGCGGAAGGTCCACATGTACAAACTAGAGATGCCGAAGAAACGACGGCCCCGGTGGCGCAGGGTCCAATCGATCCATCTTCTGCTGGCTCAACAAGTGCATCCACGACCCAAAGCACGGGTGCAAAAAGAACAAGAGCTAGTACATCAACAGTTTGGAATGATTTCGACAAGAAGATCAAGACCGACAGTGATGGAACTGAAGTGAGGTATGCTGTTTGTAAAATTTGTGGTAATGAATTGACTGCAAAATCTTCAGGTGGGACGGGTCATCTACAACGACATGCTGCAAGCTGCAAGAAAAAGCAAGGAATACAAATGCGCCAGACACATCTGCAATATAACCCCGACGGCTCGGTACGTACGTGGGAGTACAACCCAGAGGTAGCTCGGGAATCTCTTTGTAGATTAATTGCTTCTCAAGATTTACCTTTAAATTTTGGTAAATCTGATGCTTTCCAAAAATATATTAGGACTACTCATAACCCTCGATTTAGTACTGTATCTAGGCAAACAACAACTAGAGATTTAATTAAATATTATAACAATTGTCGTGATAAATTGAAAGAAATATTTCATACATGTACATTCTCTATTGCTTTGACATCCGACATATGGAGTGGTAGGGCTAGAGAGGATTATATTAGTGTTGTTGCTCATTATGTTAATGATGATTGGATAATGGAAAAAAGAATTATAGGATTTAAATTAATTAATGTTTCACATAATGCTGAAAATATTGCAGAAAATATTATTAAAGTTGTAGAAGATTTTGGTCTCACGGATAAGATTTTTTCCATAACTTTAGATAATGCAGCTGCAAACACTAAAGCTATGGAAATTCTTACTCCTTTGTTTGATACTTATGCACAGTCTTTCTTATTGCATCAATGTTGTGCTTGTCATATTATTAATCTTATTGTTAAATCCGGTTTAAAAAGATTAGATGCTTGTATTAATTCTTTTAGAGATGCAATTTCATTTATTAATTGTTCTAACCAACGAATAGCCGCATATAAGAGTTTTTGCGTAGCAATGAATGTTCGTCCTAGAAAATTTGGTTTAGACATGCCTGTTAGATGGAACTCTACTTATCTTGTGCTTAAACATATATTGCCACATAAGAGCACTTTATCTGTTGTTCATAATATTGTTGAAATTGCCACTCACCTAAAGGCTTTTGAAAATGATCATATACTACGGGATGCTGTAGGTGCCATGAAATCTAAGTTTTTAAAATATTGGAGCGAAATTCCTATTTTATATGTATTTGCTTTTATTTTGGATCCTAGGGCCAAACTCCAAGGATTTATAAATGTTTTACAAGTTTTAAGTGAGGCTACCGGTTTAGACAATTGTTCATACTATAAACAAATTAAGGATAAATTATATGAGGTATATAATAAATATGAAAATAAATTTGGATCTGTGCGTTTAGAAAGACCCCCGGTAGTCCCTAGCACCTCTAGGGGGGCTATGCAATGGGGCAAGATTTTTGGTTCTTCGTCTAGTTCTCGTGTAGGTGCAGGTACACAGCAGTTAGGAGGAGGAAGGCGACAAAGCACTAGAGACCTATCAAGCTATCTCAACAGTGATAGCGTCAGCTTCGAGCAGGAGTTGAACATCCTCTCATGGTGGCAAACCCAGAAGGTATCATATCCAGTGCTATCCATATTAGCGCGGGATGTGTTGACTGTTCCTGTCTCTACAGTCTCCTCGGAGTCAGCATTCAGTCTTTCCGGAAGAATAATCGAGGAGCGACGAACAAGTCTCTCCAACGAGATGGTCGAAGTACTTATGACCGTCAAAGACTGGGAACAGGCTGAATCAAGACTCCAACATACTGCAGATAATAAATATTTAGAAGAATCTTTTGAGAATTTGTATTTAGATAGCAATGAATAGGATTTTCAATATTTTTCTTTCACATGTGGTCAATAATGAGCTTTATAGGCTGTACTCTTTTTTCTTTACCAAGGTTTTCTCAAATTGAGTTTTTACTTGATAAAGTTTTTAATGAGGCAGCCATCCCATGTAATTTAATAAATTAATAAAGCTCATTATATCATTGCAAATATTTATTTTTATGATTAACAATGTCTATAATTTTCTATATTTTTTCTGAATTTTCTACAATTTTTTTACAATTTTTCTTTTTTTCGGCTAAACGGGCTAGCCGGGCCGGCACGGCCCGTTTAGCCTTAACCGTGCCCGGGCTGGCACGGCACGGCATCGGGCCGTGCCTGGGCTTGCACCGCGGCCCGCGGGCCGGCACGGCACGGCCCGTTTATTACACAGGCCTTAACAGGCCGTGCCGAGCCCGGGCCCGTGCCGTGCCGGCCCGGCACGGCCCATTGGCCAGCACTACACAACCCACGGGGAAAACCCTATCCCAATCCACAGGTTGAATCTATATTGAAACTAAAATATTAGAACCCACCCAACCTATTTGTGCAACGATCCCAACCCATTATCCACATCAACCCGCTTCCACCTATCCAAAGCCAACCCATTAGCAAGCCCAACCTGTTGAACCTAGTTCAACCTAACCCATTAGCAGGCCTAGTGATGAGGTACACAAATGTTTACAAATTGTCTAAACAAATACGTAGGAGATATATACTAGCGATCGTGCCAATATATTTTGCACCAAATATGTAATCCTGTCCAAAGATCACAATGATAGGGATGGTAGATAGTACTATTGTTAGTCGTGTGATACGAGGGCATATCCACCACGGGATGCACTCCTGTGCATCCTATTTGAAACACAATAGGAATGATAACGAAATTGTTGAAAAAAAATGACGTCATTGACACAAAAATCTATTTATCATGTCACATAAATTTCAAATCTAAATTCAAACAAATCATCACATACATGTAAATATCAGCTACCAACAAATTCTGTTTGAACCTATCATCGGCACACAAAAAAAACAATAAGGTAATTATAAATCAAAAGGCACAAATATATCATTTACCAAGATTTGTTGTTTATATTCATGCGAGAGTTGTTTCATACTTGGTGGAGTACGCTGGGCTTATGGCCATTACGCGGTCTTTTATACCCTGAGAGTTGTTTCATACTCAATAGAGTACGTCGAGACTATGGTCTTTGCACTGTTTTTTATACCCATGCGTGTTGTTTTTCATACTTCCACAACTTTATGGAGTATGTTGACGCTCGTAGCCCTTACACGGTTTTTTATACTCCCATAAGGTTACGCTGGGCTCTTGCCCCCGTGATTTCCTTGTCTTAGCCCTAGTGGCGGACCCAGAATTTTACCAAAGGGTATGCCGTACCTAAATTTTCATATGCAATTCGGTAAAACCATTTACCAATTCAGTAAATAATTGTAAAATTTGCACCGTAATTCGATATACAAGCACTAAATAATATGATAAGTCTTAAATTCAAGAATTAAGTTAGAAACTTACACAAATTACAATATAAATAGTTCAAACACCATACTAATAGTCTCAAATATACATAAAAGAGACTTACAATACTACTTATCTAACTTTTTTTGCCTACGCTTTCTAAAGGACACGAAAGTCTCGATTATATCATCTTCATCCACTTCAAAGAAAATATCCCGCTCAATGAATGTAACTAGACAATCATCCAAAAGACTATCACCCATCTTACATGAAAGTCTCGATTATATCATCTTCATCCACTTCAAAGAAAATATCTCGCTCAATGAATGTGACTAAACAATCATCCAAAAGACTATCACACATCTTATTTCTTAACTTTGTTTTCACTAAAACCATTGCAAAAAATACCCTTTCAACACTTGTTGTTGCCACTGGTAGAAGCAAAACCAATTTGAGAAGCATGTAAACAATATCATACACTTTATGACTCTTTGTTTCAAGGTAAATGAGAAAGATATCATACACTTTATGCCTCTTTATTTCAATTATACAATTAATTGATGACTGCTTGAAGTATGTGGAAAGATATGCCCTATAACTAAAATTAAACTATTAGATCAAGGTAAATGAGAAATGAGATTTCATACGTCTTCAAAGGAAGGGATATTCATCAAGACTTCTAGAGACAAAAATTTTTTTTCTGTACTCACATTCTTCTCCACTAGTGTTTACTTGCACCAAAACTTTCAAAGGCTCCCTTCCCAGGCTATCGACAGCACGATCAAGGTGATTAGCAATCTGAAAGTATGTCGACATTATGTGTCAATTGACATATCCATATTCCATACATTATGTGCTTGTTGCTAGTTGCTTACCTTTTCATTATCTACACCCTCAACCATGTCAAGATTTGGAACAGAAGCTGCAAAATGACAGAAGAGGTATTAAGACCGAGCAACGAACAGCTGCTAAAACATTATCATGACTCATGAGAGGAATATTTGAAATACATTGATATATTTGGCACTTGGTGAGCAGCAATATACCATCACAAATAATTCATTACAAGGTAAAGCAATCTATCATGACTTAAATAGTTCTCTAACTATATATTTGCTCCTCTCCTTTTATAGGAGGAAAAGGGCAAGTTATCCATGTGAGACGTGGTGTCCAGCAGAGAACTAATCATTCGCCAACAATCTTCTACACGAACCAATGAGGCATTATGGGGAACTAGAGAAGGCACAATTTAACCATACCTAATAGTGATTTCACTTTGTTACTCTGCAAGTGCCCAATGAAATGCCACCGGATATCTTCCGGAAGCTGCAAAAACGGCAGAAGCAATCAGCCAACATCATATCTATACGATGGGTTGCAGGATATACAGATCGAATTCGAGCCACCCAATCCGAACCTGCGGTGCCTTGGTGACGAACTCCTGGACGTAGCTCTCGCCGAAGCAGCGGTGCCCCGCGTCGTAGAAATGACTGGCGCCGGTACCGAGTTTAGCTGGGCGCTGGGCCCCAGGGTACCCGGCATACCCTGTGGGTTCGCCCCTGCTTAGCCCACTGTGAGGTGTCGTGCTGTGTTGGTTTAGCTGAGCAGATAGCCAGTTTGAGTGCTGTGTTGGTTTAACTGAGCAGATATCCAGTTTGAGTAGTAAGGGCCTGTTTGGGAGAGCTCCACCAGCTCCAGATCCACGAAAAACAGCTCCACTTCACGAAATTTTACCCAAACGCTCCAGCTCCGCGAAATCTGGATCCACCAAAATCATGGATCTGATAGTCAGATCCATGGATTTCATGGAGCTCCTCAAGGATGCTCCACCGTGAAGTTGGGTGGTAATTACCCACCAATGCCACTGGTTACACACCCCATCCCACCAAAAGTGGCTATTCCCACCAAAACCTCAATTTCATGGATCTGGAGCTGCTGTACAAGCCAAACACTCCATGGTGGGATCCCAGATCCACGGTGGAGCTGCTGCTCCAGATCCACGTTTTCAGTGGTGGAGCTCTCCCAAACAGGCCCTAAGATGCATGTAAACTTAATGACGACTTAAGGGCTAAGCAGCATGCAAATGACCCTAATAACTAGATGCCATTAATTTACTTTTGTGCGCTGGGTCCTGGGTGTGCCTTCAAGCGGTGCGTTGAGCCAGGAGTTCGGCCCATGGTGCTCAAAATGCCAGCAGTAGGACACCGAGGCTCGATGCTGCGAAGCCGGGTGCCCTCCGGCGCCGACGTGACGAAGCCCAATGCCGCGACGAGGCTCGTAGCAGCAAGGCTCTGGGCGTAGCTGTGGACCCAGGCACGGTGAGGAGCTCGACGCAAAGGCCGGCACTACTACATAAAACCGTGTTACAGACGGTTCAAAAACGTCATCACAAACGGTTTTCTGAACCGTCTGAATTTATGGGTCAGTGATAATCGAAGGTTATCACAGATGGTTTTCGTACCGTCTGTGGTGTAAATATCACAGACGGGTTGTAACTAAAAACCGTCTGTGATAGCTGATAATCATAGACGGTTTGTAAGTAAAAACCGTCTGTGATTATCACCTATCACAGATGGTTTTTACTTATAAACCGTCTGTGATTATCAGCTATCACAGATGGTTTTTAGTTACAAACCGTCTGTGATATTCTTTTCTACCCCTAAATCTATTTCTGTATATTGGCTAACCTCAGGAAATGCTAGCCATGCCATCTGAAACAAGCAGATCAACATGCATATGTACACATACAATTCATATCTCAATTCATTTCACAAACATAAAACATCCAATTCACATCTCAATTCATTTCACAAACATAAAACATCCTATTCACATTGCACTTCATTTCACAAACATAAAACATCTATTTCGCAAATCAAATAATTGAAATGAAATGAAATATCCATTAACAAATACACAATTATAAAAGATCTACATTGCATTTGTACTTAGATGGTAACATTGCATTTTTTATTGCTCCATCACTCCGGAATCGAGGTCTCACGAAAGGAACAGATCCATAATCAACGAACTTATCAGGTTGCACAAGCAAATATGTAGCAGGATTATCACAGACGGTTTTTTTAATAAAAACCGTCTGTGGTATTCAGCTTATCACAGACAGTTTTTAATAAAAAACCGTCTGTGGTACTCGTTTTCTCCGACGTCATCAACACAGACGGTGTCCAAATTAAAATCGTCTGTGTTAGTGTCGGTCACAGACGGTTTTGTCAAATCGTCTGTCATTTGGCGTCTAGTATTAGGCTTTCTGTAGTGGTGCGGGGCGGTACTTGATGTCGCGAGGGCGAATGCCGACACGGCCGGGGCGGAGATCGGTGTAGTGGAGGCCGAGGTGGCGCTCGATGTGTCGAAGGCTGACGCGGAGATCTACGTGGACGAGACTCGGTGTTGATGTTGCGGAGCGAGGGGCGCGGAGGCCGACAACTGATGCGGGGGCGGAGGCAGCGGTGGCGCTTGTCGCAGAGGTGAGCCGGCACGAAGCTCTATGTAGGGGAGGTACGGTGCTCGATGTAGTGGAGCCAGCGGCGTCTGAAAGAATCTACACCCCTAATAGTGTTTTGTAATTATTGATGACATATGCATAGGAGACTAATATATTTAGCAAGTATTTAAAATATTTAATCTTGAAATTTGCTTGATGATTTAGAGATGCATGATAAGGATTGACGAGAAGATCACAATAGTCTGGAACAAAGATATAAGTAGCATAAGATCTCTTTTAATTTTACCAGTATTTAGAGATTGGGTGGAAGACCAGATTTTATGCTAAACGTTGTACTTAGGGTTGTAAACAAGCTGAGCTCGAGCGAGCTTAGCCTTCCAGGCTAGATAGAAGCTCGAGCTGAGCTCGAGTTGGGGTCCGAGCATAGACCTAGGCTCAAGCTCGGCTCGACCTAAGCTCGAGTAGGCTCGAGCTCGGCTCGTTGAAGCTTGATACCAACTAAAATAATTTATTATGCACTAATTTTTAATAATAAGAAAAATGAGTTCATGCTCGACTCAAGTAAGCTCAATAACAGTCAAAATAATTCAAACATACACTAATTTTCAACAATAAGAAAAGCTCGAGCTCAAATTCAGCTTGGGTAATCTCGGTAAGAGTTAATATGTATCACTATTTAAGCTCGAATTGAGGCTCGGCAACTATTCGAGCTCGCCTCGGTGAAGCTCGCGAGCTCGAGATGAAGCTTGAGTCTGGCTCGTTTAAAGTTCGAATTGAGCTCGAGTAACTCGCGAGTCTCGAGCTTTTTTTACAGCCTTAGTTGTACTATTAAGAGGATCATGACTAGTAGCTTGAAAGTTTTTTCTTATGCCATTTGGATCAACTAAGGATCATACATGTATTTGAGCAAACTATGCATTCATAGAAAAATTGGTAGTACCGGAGTTTACTTAGTGGTACTACCGCATTGCAGTCAGGGCCGGTCCTAGGATTTTAGGGACCCGGGGCGAAACTAGAAATAGAGGCCTTAACATAAATATCTAAATATAAATCTACATACATATACACGCGTGCGCGCGCGCACACACACACACACACACACACACACACATATATATATATATATATATATATATATATATATATATATATATATATATATATATATATATATGTGTGTGTGTGTGTGTGTGTGTGTGTGTGTGTGTGTATAATTTTACCAACAAACACTTAAAATGCATTATGTATTAAAAAAATTCATATCAAAGAGTTTATAGATATTACCTTAAAATTTTCTTTTAACATTTCTAGATGCGAAGTCATTGATGATGGTATTGATATCAATTTCATCCAATAATTTCTTCTCAATACATAAAGTTGCCAAACCGTTTAACCTCTCTTGAGACATTGTTGACCTTAAATAATTCTTCAACAATTTCAACTTTGAAAAGCTTCTTTCAGCTGATGCCATAGTCACAGGTATAGTAAATAAAATCCGATAAGCAATAGAAATATTAGGATAACAATCCGCTTCTCTGACAATCTCAAAGATCTCCATAGCAGACATTGGTTTATCTGATAAAGTCAAATGCATAACACTTAACTCAGAAATTAGATCATTTAACTCAATATCAGACGAACCATCTAGAGAGAAAGTTTCTGCGAATTTTATACAACATTCTTTTAATTCAGTTCGATCCAATGACTTTAATGTTGTTGAACTCATTAAAAATTCAAATATACTTCCAAATGTTTGGAGCTCTTGAAATCTACTTTTCAATCAATTGATTGTCATATCAACCATAACAAAAATAATAATTCGTATGTGGACCAACTACGGTGGCTAAAAGGTGCAAGATAAATCTTCAAAGCATGTATATACTTTACATAGTATATGGGGGCCCCCTGGATTTTGGGGGCCCGGGGCGGCCGCCCCTCTCGCCCCCCTCCAGGGCCGGCCCTGATTGCAGTATGACAAAGAGAAAGTGCGGTACTACTGCACCTCGGTATGACTAAAAATTAGTTGGTGGTACGTAAATTCTAGATAGGTATTTTTCAGGGCATTTTGCTCCTTAGAAAAATGGTAGTACTACACTTTGAAAATGGTACTACTGCATTCCAATAGGATCGATGTTTACATGGCGGTACGCTATTTCTAGAGAGGGTCATTACCGTTCCTTAGAAATGGTACTACTGCAGGTCAGTAGTACCGGACCCTAAGAGGGTAGTAGTACTGCACCACACAGTGACGGCTAGTTCAAAGGCATTTAGTATGCACAATTTAGCCGTTAGATCCCAGGTGTGGTAATACCGGCTAATACAAGGCAGTACTACTGCATTTGCTGATTTTTTTAGGGTATTATCCCTAAACAGTCAAATTTGTGGGTAAGGGGTATAAATATTTCCCACCAACCCTAGAACAATATGAGAACACTTCATTGAATATCCTTAAATATGTAGCATGCTCTCCACATCTCATTTACTCATATAGCATACATTTAAGGTAGTTGAGACTCATTTAAGTGCATTCACTCATTAGTTGATTCTTGGCGCTTGAATTCTTTTAAGCAATTGCCGTGGTCTATTACTCTTGGTGTTTGTCGACACCTAGATAGCTTGGTGGAGGTTCGTGCGGTGATCTCTTCAAGAAGGTTATAAAGAGGCCTGACGCCATTTTGTGAGTGACATTATGTTCGTCATCTCTGGAGTGGAGAAAGAACAACCACTAGTGGATTTAATTCGTGAACCCAGTCCAATCCATTGGACTTTCCTCAATGTGGATTAGTGAAGACCGACAAGTCTTCGATACCACGGCAAAAACATCGCAAGTCTCCATATTGATTATTTCTTTTCTCTACTATTCCACATTTATATTTCTAGCAATTGAATTTACCTTATCTTATTAAACTAGAAACATACTTGTAGAGACTTTGCTCATGGTGTCTTAGTGAAACTAGAATTGTAAGATTTTGAATTGTGCTAGAAGTCTTATTTAGTTCCATATTGCTAAAATTATTGTTTAGAGAGCAGCAATGTTTAGAACCTCCTGTTCACTCCCCTCTAGTTGATTATCCTTGATCCTACAGTGTGAAGGCCTGCATCTAATGTAGGGATGAAGGTGGCGGCAATGATCGTCATGGAGCCAGGCCGGTGCGAAGGCCAACGGCGACGCAGCGGAGACTGGTGGGGTGGAGACGTGGCTGGCACGGAGGTCGACGATGCCTAGGCGGAATTCAGTGCGGAGGAGGCAGACTCCCTGGTGCAACGTCACAGAGACAAAAGGGTGTGGAGGCCTGCAACTGATGCGAGGGTGGTGACACGTGTCGCGGAGCCGCGCTGGCATGAAGGCATGGTGGAGACTGTTGGGAAATTCATACTCAAAAAGAAGCAAGGAACAGAGAATACCTTAACAGATAAGCATGTAACTTAGAAAAACAGCGGCACTTCTTCTATTGATCTGGTCACACACTACACATGTAGCTATCTAGCTTCACTAGTATTACAACTCAACTACTAGCTTCCATTTGTACACACGCTTACATCTCAACTATTGAATATATGGGGTCCTTTTATAAGGCAATGAACCGACACAACCAAACCGACTCCAACAAGATGATTTTTATTTTCACAGCTAGCAACATCTATTGGCCAGCTAATTAGCACTAGAATACTCAACATGTTTCTTGAGCTATCTGGATAATATTTGCCACTTGAAGCATCTAGTACGAAACTAGCGTTCAAATTCAAATTAGCTTCTTTATCTCTGCCGACATAACTAGCTCAAGACTCCAGCTGACATGCATATTGTTCTTCAGCGCATGTCAGTAACAATTCTACAATGTGTTTCAACTAGTCTTTAGCCAAAATATCTTAGCTTCAAGGAAATAAATTAATCTCTAACAGAGACATGGCCAGCACAGAGCTCTACGCGGGGGAAGTGAGGTGCTAGATGCCATGGAGCCAGGGGCACAGAGGTCTGACATGGGGGCGGAGGTGGTGGCGACGCTCGTCAAAGAGTCGGGACGGCACAAAGGGTGGCGATGACATAGCGGAGGCCGCTGGGGTGGAGGCGTGGCATGGCGCGGAGGTCGACAAGGCGAAGGACTCGGCTCGAAGGAGGCAAGACTCCCTGGTGGCTGTGCTCTACACGGCGGAGGCGAGGTCGACACGGAGGTCAATGAGGAGGCCTAGCGATGCAAGGGCCAGCGGCACGAAGGCGATCGGCACCATGCGGAGGGCGAGGGCAGGAGGTCGGTATCGACACGAAGACCAATGGTGCAAGGCAGCGTTGTGCGTCGTGGAGCTGGGCCGGCGGCGACGTAGTGGAGGCCGACGTGGTGGATCCGTGGCAACGCGGAGGTCGACGAGGAGGCCGGGCGACACAGAGGTCGTTGATGCGGAAGCGGTCAGCGCATCCAGTGGGGGGGCAGGGCCAGAGGCAGCCGAGGCGCTCACACGATGGGTTGCTCCTGGGCCTGTAGATTAAGCTAGCGGTTGGAGAGTTGATTAAAAAATATACATATATATATATATATAGTGCCCGCAGGATCTTAATCCATCTTGCTCCTGTGGCAGAAATTTGGACATATCTAACACTGTTGCAAGCAAAAATTCCAAATCTGGCCCCCGGAGCAAATAAATTCTATATCTAGCCATCTGCCCGACCGCGGGATTGTGCCGTGCCGACACGTGGCCGGTCGTGCAGTCCGGGACCGCACGACTCCACTGTGCACCGGACGGCCGAGCGCACGATTCAATTCCAAGCGCACAACTCCGTCCGATTCAATTTACTTTAACACGATGTACGTACTCATGCAAACCTCATTGCTAAAACTGATGTTTTACAGTAAAGAATTAAGAAAATATTATGTGTGTGTATCCGGCTCCAATAAATATATCGTGTAGTACGGATACGTGTAAGGTGGAGTCACACGATCCCTAGCCAGCTTTCGAGCCGGGACAAGTTTGTCCGGGTGCAGCGGTGTGTAAGCAAATTTGGTGCACTCTTCAGTCTTAATTCTTTAATGTAAAACATCAGTTTTAGCAAAGAGGTTTGCATGAGTACGTACATCGTGTTAAAGTAAATTGAATTGGACGGAGTCGCGCGCTCGGAATTGAAATGTGCGCTCGACCGTCCGGTGCACAGTGGAGTCATGCGGTCCCGGACCGCACGACCGGCCACGTGTCAGCACGGCACAATTTTGCGGTCGGGCAGAGGGTTAGATATGGAATTTATTTGCTCCGGGGGTCAGATTTAGAATTTTTACTTGTAACAGTATTAGTCCAAAATTCCCTGCGGGGACCATGACGTGTGATTATGAGTCCAGCAAGATTGCGGTCGCGTGGTTCGACCTTGGTCAAAAGATGAGCCGAGTTTTTCTTGCCAATCTAACAGCGATGTATATTGTTTAATCCGCCTCGATGGGCATGTAACTTTGAAGGACAAGACGTGGAGACCTATCTGCCGCGAAGGGGGTACAGACGCCACGAACGCAGGGCATGCTCCTCAAAAACCAGCTTCCACTCCTTTCTTGCGGAGCTTTTCACCCGGTTCCTACAGACAGCGGCAGCTATTCTGCACAGGTTAAAATAGTGGGTATCTATTACATTCTCTATCGGAGACATAGAAACATAAAGAGCCAGAGACAAATTACTTATGTGTGAGAGAGAAAAAAAATAAGTGCCCCCCTTGCCTTATTCTCTTGAGGCTCTTTATATACATAGGTACGGGAGATAGATATTTATTCTATCTCCTAATAATTAAACAATTATAATAGATGAGAATATATTGTACATTTATTATACGTAATAGTACTACTTGAATATAGAATCTGGTATCTAGGGTATCGACTAAAATGGGGATGACCACACAGGCTCAGGTTGCCCACAACCCTGGCCTAGTCAAAGGATTCACAGTTGCCTACTTCTCATAGATTGTAGCGTAATATGATGTCGCAACACAGCAAAACCGAACCACACAGAGCATGTTTGATATGACTGTGGTTTATAACTTTTAGCTAAAATTTTTAAATTTAGCTATTTGCGACAGAGATTACGGAGAGAGATACTTGCTTGCGATTTTGGTTGATACAGATGTTGAGCTTTTAATGTGTATTACAATTAACTTGTAAACCCCATCTTGAGAAAATACTCCGTTTAAAAGTTAGATACTATAGCAAAAGTCAAAAGCCGCTTTTAGAAGCAGCTAAAAAAACACGCCCATAGTTCCAAGAAAGAACAATGTAGCTGATAGCGCAAGGAGTCGAGCCACCTAGTTGATGCTTCATTTTAGGTGATGCACAACTTTCTTGTGGACTGGAGAAGGCAAGCCTGGTTGGCTCCCTTGTCTCCTGGGCCTACTTCGGTTTATCTGTAAGGCTAACGAGGGGTTTCACGATGCCAGGCACTACTACAAAAAGTCTAATATTAAAGCTACACCATAGACAGTTTCTTTAAACTGTTTGTATTAAATATTATCATAGACGGTTTTAGTTTAGAACCGTCTATGTTGCTGACAGCGGTAAAAACGTATGTGAAAGTGAACTATCACAGAAGGTTCGTGGTTAAAACTATCTGTAAAATATCATATACAGTTATTAACAAGAACCATTTGTGATACTATGAAGTATCATAGATGGTTTTTAATTTGAACAGTCTATGATAATTCATATACGGTTCATTATAAAACCGCATGTGATAATTAATTTATCACACAAACCGTCTGTGATAATTCTGCTATATTAATAGCGCGCAGACCCGTCGACATCCTCTCTCTTAAATTCCAGATCTACGCTGCTGCGTTGAGCTGCAGGTAAGGCTTTGAGGCCATTTGGTGGAAAGAGATCGACTATTTGGCAAGAGTAATTGTAGATCCACTAAGTTATTAGCTAGCTATGGTTAGTAATTTATTTCTAATTGCATTATAATTTAGATCAAGCTTTTGGTGAAAGGATAATTGAAGATGGTTTAGATCTAACTAGCCTGATGTAGAGAGAAAATTATTTATATATAGCTACTTAATTTAGATCGTACATATATAGTATAGTTGTTAATTAATTGAATATGTTATATTAAATTGTTATGTGCGTAATGTAGGACCGAAGCTGGATGTACGCTGGGAACCGTGTGAGTGAAGAGTACATTAATGACGTTTTTGTTTTTACAAGAGCTGCCGAGAAAGATATGTTGAATAAAGGGGTGGAATATATATATTGTCCATACATTGACTGCGAGAATCTAAATATGTTTAAGAACCGAGAGCAGATTGAAACGTACTTGATTCGAAGGGGTTTAAAAAAGGGTTATGCACGTTAGACCAATCATAGTGAAGAGCAGATTACATAGGAAGGTATTAAGTCAACGATATGCCACTGAAAGATCATGTCGATTATGGTTTCGATTCGGATAGTCTGAGTGATGACAATCTGGATCAGATGCTTTCGCGATGCATAAGAAAACTCTGATGAGAGAGAGTATGTTAAATTCCAGGGCTTGATGGAGGACTCGGAGAAACTTTTGCTCACATGCTGCAAATCAAAGTATACGAGGTTGTCAACTGTGCTTGAACTGTTAAAATTCAAGACAAGCAATTATTGGTCTGATAAGAGTTTCAAAGTACTATTAGGTCTGTTAGCGGACATGCTTCCGGAGGGAAATGAGTTGCTTAAAACCACCTACAAAGCCAAGAAGGGTATTTGTCCATTAGAAATAGAAGTAGAAAGAATACATGCATGTCCGAACGACTGTATTTTCTACCGTAAAGAGTATGCAAACATGCATGTATGTCCAATGTGCAACGCATCCCGATACAAGCATAAGAGCCAATCAGATGATGGCGAGTGAATAGAAGTGAAGAGAGGACCTCTTGCTTAGTATCTACCAGTGTAAGTTGCACCATTTGAGTGACCCATGAGTCATGTCACTAGTTTTAAGCCGTCGTGGACACGAGTCATGTCGCGGTGTAAGCCGCCGTGTGGCGCAAGAATGGGTTTGGGTGTGGTGAACGTAGTCACCCTCACATGAAACCTTTGTAGGTATAGCTTACACTAAGGGATGCATTGTACATGCCTTATGGTGATCTACTTGATTCACATGTCTGTGGAAAATATGTGAAATATAGCAAGTTGATTATCTCTTGTGGGTAAAGTGTACAGTCTCTGCAGAGTATAAACTATTTGAATAGTTATGATTATCTTTTGCTTAAGTTAGTTTTTATTTCAAAAACTTTTGTGGGTGGGATAAAAACTTGTCAGGTGGATGTAATCCTGAATTTGGCTTTTCTTTGGATGGATATAACTCAGTGTGGTTAATTAGTTGGATGTAAACTTAAAGATAAAAAATTTAGCATATGATGGATGGAATCATGTAACAGTGGATGGAACATGCACCACTATAAATATTACATACTTTCAATCTCTTTAACAAAGCTAGATTTGTTAAAATGCGAAGTCATATGATTTGCTAACTATTGTAATTCAAAATATTGTTTTAGCAAATAAAAGAATCAAAGTCATACCTGTAAAACCTTACATACCTAAACACTTGCATTTGGTGTGTTGACTCGCAGAGTACTGTTGTTTGTGCTCACCCTCGCTCTCAAAACTCTTCAGAACCTGTGGATCAAGGTCACTCTGTCTACTACGAAGATCAAGGAGCTGATGGTGATAAAGACAGTAGAGATTAGTTTAGTCTTTAGTAGTCTAGGTCTTACCCTAGTCAGGTCGACCAAGTCGATGTTTGCGTATACCAATATTATCTACGTTGTTGGGTAATATTGGTCGTACACAGGTTATCTCAATCGCTTGCCTGTGGCAAGATGTGACTTTCCCTTTTGCTTATGTTACCACTCCCGCTTTTGTGTAATATAATCATTGGGCCTGAACGACCCTGTTGTAAACTCGACCCGATGCGGTCTATGTAAACTCTGATAACTTGTAATATTAATGCATGGTACGGTTTATGTTGTGTATAAAATAATTCCACAATGCATTTATGAGCATCATTTACTGATTCAGTGAATAGTGCAGTGATTTCATAGAAGTTTCTGGATTGGCTAAATCTTGGTCCAACAATCGTCCAACAGAGGATGAAGTGTACTTCATCTTACCCATTGAGATCTACTGAGATGATGAATAAATGATGGAATTAAACATATGTGAGATTAAGACTATCAATGTTCGCACTGGACCACAAATAATTAAGACTTATCATATGGCAATCAGAATAGAATGGAGCAGGAAGAATTTATACCAGAGAACCTTGCGCTAGTTCACACACAGCTTGTCACTTGGTATGCAGAAAATTTCTGAATGGATACAAATATGGCAATGGGTGTACATGTGCGGCTCTGAGCTATGATGCCTTTGTTCATTCAATACCCTATCATTGTGCGGTGTTTTTGCATCTACAACATACTCAGATCGAATTGCCCCTGGCTGCAGTTCACGATCTCCTAGCGTGAACAATGAATGAAACTGCGCAGTGTATCCATGAAATTATCCGTACTAAGATCCATGTTCAATAGGACAAAGTCACAAACATTATTGGAATAATTTAACTTAAGCAGATTACAACCAAGGAATTAACAACTCTAATAGCACAATTAGACTAATCGTCCACTAAGCAACTAAAGGGGAATTTGCTCCCATGCCACACAGTTTTGTGGCGTTTGTTAAAATGCCCCATGATGTCTCACTGACATGTGGCCCTGGACCCGCATGTCAGTGAGACATCATAGGGCATTTTAACAAACGCCACAAAACTGTGTGGCATGGGAGCAATTTTTCCGCAACTAAAAAGGTTATAATAGCTTCTCATACCCAGCAGTAGTGAATTCATAAGTGTCACTCAAATTCCAATTCTACTGGGACTACTTCCTCAATATTCCTGAAAAAAGAAGAGGAGGGGTAGTTTTGGGCCGAATTGGTCTCGGCCCATCCGGCCGTTACTGTCCTATAAGAGGGGAGGAGCGGGGCGGTGGGGGCTGCTGCCCTAGTCCTCTCCCTACCGCACGCCGCTCCCTGCCGTGCGCCGCCGTCCCCGAGCTGCGCCGCCGCGCCGTCCGTGCGCAGCTGGCCGCCGTCGCGCCCACCAGAGCCGGCCGTTGCCAAGCCGTCGCCGCGCCGCTCCCACGCAGGCCTCGCGCTGCGTCTCCCCTTCTGCTTCCTGGCCCGCGCCGCTCCCCGCTGCCTCCGCTGTCGCCGCTCCAGCGCCGACACCGTCGTCGGCCACCGTCCCAGCGGTCGAGGAGAAGGGAAGCGGGGAGGGAGGGGCCTGGCCGAGAGAAGTAAGGGAAGGGGGGAAGGAAGAAGGGGGACCTGACCGAGAAGGAGAAGAAGAAGGAAGTCGCCAGATCCACCGCTGTCGCTGTACCTGCGCCGATAAGGAGTAAGGGAGGGCGGGGATCCGGCCAAGAAGAGGAAGGAGGTGCCCTGATCTAGCTGTTCGTCGCTAGGGTAACGCCTCGAATCCCGTCTCCCATGCTGGTTTATCGATTTGTGTAGAGGTGAGAGTGGGGACTAGCAGCATAGGTCGCTGTTGAAATTTGTCGGAAGCACCGTTAGTAGGTTGTTTCTGTTTGGAGTGTTCCTACTGCGATTTTTGGGTAGTTCGCGTTAATCCGAGAAGATGATATACCAGATAGTTGTAGATAATCATCTCAGTTTTCTATAGAGTACTTAAACACTTAATTTGGTTGGATAGATTAAGAGTTATGATATTTGTAAGTTCGCTGTCCAGTGAATCGTCGTGGTTGGATAGTGCCACGGGAATTTACATATTAAAATTAGTAGATGGCCGAATCGCTGGTAAGGAAGCCCTAGCTTGCTTGGATTGTTCTAAGACCAATCTTAGCCAAATCTTTCTTTCTGGGATGGATAGTCCAGTCCATGGAGTTTGTCGCGGATTTGTTTGCTGCGTGGTAGAGTACTGGTGGCAGTTTATTTTCCCTTTTGGGGAGGGGGGGGGGGGGTCAACTGAACCCCCATGTCCCATGCATCTGTTCTCGAACGGATGTGAAAGTGTTCTTTTGAGGTCATAGACTTGTGGAATGTGTGTTTTTACACAGTTGCAGAGCCTTCCTCCATCTTGGGGGAATAAGAGGGAAAATTCTAAGGGCTATCATGACCTTTTTGCTTGAAGGTTGAAAGCATTTTTTAAATCCTGTTGTGAAACTGGAGTCTTGGTTTCTCTGCTGATATGGACATAGAGGAGAACAATTTGGGGGGGGGGGGGGGGGTTTCTTGATCTATCAAATGAAGAGTGCAACTATTCTATGTTTTCCCTTTTCACATCCTTGCTTTTTTATTTCTCCTTTTGGGTTCCCTTTCCTCCCTACATCCAGGTGGGGCAAAAAACGAATGTATTGGTAGCTACCATATTTATTGTTTTGGGCTGATTGATTATGGCGAGAGGGAGAGGGAGGCTTTGATATATGAAATTTGTATGTAGCATTTACTTTTTGAATTTTGTCATGATTCTCATCATAGTGGAAAGTTGAAAGCAAACATTGACGAGCCTTGTTTACCCTGCAGACAGTAGCAAGCTTGTGCTGTCGTGCCTGTTGTGATGATCCTCTGTGGTAAGTAGTAAGGTTTTTCTTGTTTTACAACCTTTATTTTTTTCAAGCACAACTGTACAGGTAGACTGCATATCTTTTTTTTTGTCCTCTGCTAATTTACATGCTGCTTAAATTTGTAAGAGTTTTATTTCCATGCATGTGGTCATTTGGTATGACCGCATGTAATTGTTCCACTGCATGCTGGTTGACAAGATATTGCCTGTGGGCCTTTTGACTAGAATAGGGGTTGTATAGTCTGTATGTTTGAATTGTGGACATATCTTGGTACTACCTCAAATGCTGATTTTACTGTAAGGTGTAAGCATTGCCTAATTGGCACTAATTGTAGAACATCACAAGATATGCTAGTTTTAGTGCTTTCCCACTTATGGTATCTGATGTGTAATAGTGTACTTGATTTCTTTTAGGTATAATGCTGTGGATTAAATAGCAAAATTCAGATTCACAAACCTTTTGGCTAATGCTAGATTGTTTGCCTCTGATTGAAACCAAAGTTACTGCAAATGGACTCATATTCTAGTCACATTTTTAGTCTGCAACTGCAATAAAGAAATTTAGGTATGTAAAGTAGTGAATATACAATGCTTTCTCCTTGATTTATTGTAAATGCTACTCCTTTTTCTCTGAATCACCAATTCCCTGCAATATTTTGTACTTTGTGCTCTGAAATTACTGTGGCATCAGTTAAGTAGCCTCATACCTTTTCTGAATGGACTTGTATGTTTAGAAATAAGTGAGCTTCATTACATATATGCATTTCTTTATTATAGTTTACATCCTAGCTGGTTAAGGTGTGATTGTCCAGTTTAGTCCTTTTCTTTGTACAATATCACAATGATTATAGCAAAAATATTTCCACCTTTTTCTGTGTCTAGTGAATTCAAAGTGACCTCACATAGAAATTTTGTTGACATGCTTTGTTAACTACGTCCTTTTGTGCAGAAATGTGCTGTTAGTTCAGGGTTTTTCTAATTAATTTGTCACTCTCTAAAGACATCAATGATTACTTGTAGATACACAATCCTTTTTTTGTCTCCTATGCATTAATTGGAATATGTTATTCTTGTTGGAATGCATATTTGTCTCCTTATTTTCATTCCTCTTTCCTAAATTTTCTTTTACACCATGCATGCTAATTTCTGCATCTTGAATGCTCATGGTTGTATGCCATGCAAAAATAGAAAACTTGTATGTACTTTTGGTGTTATTGGAAAGATTATTGGGTGATGGAAAAATTGTGAATTTTAAATGGTTAGTTATAGTAATTGGTAAAGAAAAAGCTTGTAAAACATGTTGCAGAAGTTTGTGCAGATTCTAAATTTTTGTCGCATTTATTTCTTTTACTTACCACATCTAGTGCCCTTGATTGCATTATCTTTATCTATATCAACAATTCCACATCCTTTTTGTCTAAGTACATGTAGTCACTTTGGTACAATACTAACTGGTGTATTTTTTCTAATCAAGAGAATAAAAAATGGGCATTGCTTCATTAATGAAAGTATAGGATTGAAAAATGAACAATTTGAACTTTGAATTATAACTGGGCAAGAGAAGGTAGGGGGGAATCAATGGTATTAAGCGGTTTCATCCACTGAAATTACTGATGAAACCCACATTATTTGTTCTTCTCTTTTCGAGGACAGAATTGAGACTTAGATTTCAAATCATTTCCTGCTTTTATTCTCTTGCCAAGCTGTCAGTTTTCATTTACCTTTTGTTTGGCACATTGCATTTGAATCAATAATTTAGCCAACTGAAGTAGTTGGAGCATGACCCCCCATCCTTCCTCAAGAAAAGAAAAGAGATTTTTCAAGGGAACACTAAAAAACAGAAAAATATTGATAAAAAAAGAAGGAACAGAATACGTTAACTGGAGCCACCGGAAAACCGAGTTGTTACTAGCCTCTGGTGGGTTGTGGGATTTACCTGGAATACAGGAAACTGAACCCTGCTGCAGAGAGCTTTCTCATTATTTGAGCATGTATTGCTTGACATTGGTCTGTGACATGTTTAGCTTATTGGTTTATCTTTTGAATCCTAAATAGATTATATAATATATGCAATTACGTTTTTGAGTTCTAACAGCCTTTATGTCGGTACTAATGGTAAAACAATATTGCCACCTTGAGTTGATTTTGTTTCTTGAGCAAGGCAAGAAAGTGTGTATTGTTCTTTTATTGCTTGTTATGTAGCTAAAAGAGCTTCTTGTTCTTTTGTTCTAGAATGTACCTGTCAAATTTCTTAATCATAATTCCTTGATTATTTTGTGCAGGTTGACAAGTTAATGTATTTGGTCTACTGTTTGTTCTCTTGAAGTCAATAGTATATCTCATCTCCTGAACAAATTTTATATATTGAGGTTGGTCACTGCATACACACTTAAGTGAGGAGGGTATTACAATAAGTTGCAACATCTTCGACATATTGTGAATGTGAGAAAGAATGGAGAGAAAAAAATACACTTTTTTGTCACTGGGATGGCTTACATGAAAGCGATCAGGAGTTTGGATCTATATTTGTTGTACCTGTTATCATGGAATGCAACAAAGATGAAGCTGTTAGAGCGAAAGCTCTGGCTGAATCAAAAATGCTGGAGAAGGATTTCACTGGTGCAAGAAAGATGATTATGAAGGCACAGCAACTCTCCAAAGAGGTTGACAACATTTCACAGATGTTAACTGTTTGTGATGTTCATTGTGCTGCTGGAATGAAGGTTAATGGAGAGATTGACTGGTATGGAATACTTCAAGTACCTGTTACAGCCGA
Source organism: Dendrocalamus latiflorus (assembly GCA_017311315.1). Classification (NCBI taxonomy): domain Eukaryota; kingdom Viridiplantae; phylum Streptophyta; class Magnoliopsida; order Poales; family Poaceae; genus Dendrocalamus; species Dendrocalamus latiflorus. The sequence goes on from CM029630.1 coordinate 22,745,891, forward strand.
TGACACACTAATAAAGAGACAATACCGTAAGCTTGCCCTTTTGCTACATCCAGACAAGAACAAGTTTGCAGGTGCAGAGGCAGCGTTTAAATTAGTTGGAGAAGCAAACATGACGCTTACAGACCGCTCAAAACGTTCTGTCTATGACATGAAAAGAAACACCTCAGTCAGAGTTGGTTCGGCAAGACCCCCTTATCAGCAGTCAAGGAGAACTGCCCCTGTTAGACCTAATACTACTCCTGTGAATCTCCATAATATGCATCAGCCACAGCAGCATCAGGCCGCAGATTCTTCAGGGTCACATACATTTTGGACCATCTGTCCAACTTGTGGCATGAGATATCAGTACTACCTTTCAATCTTGAAGAAAGCTCTCCGCTGTCAGAATTGCTTGAAGCCCTTTATTGCACATGATTTAAATGAGCAAGCTGTTCCTTCTGGAGCAAATCAGCGGTCTGCTGGGGTGTGGAAAAATGCAGGAGCACCGCAGAACTTTCCAGGTCCGCAAACCAATGTCACAGGTCAGCAAGCTTGGAATTCTAATGTAAATACAAAGAGGGAAGCTGATGGGAATAGAGCTAGTGCTGCTGGTGGGCCAAAAGACAAAATGAAATTTGCTCGGGCGACAGGAAATTCTTCGAAAGTTTCATCAACTGCTGGATCGAAAAGGAGCAGGAGAGCAGTGGTTGAATCTAGTGAATCTAGCGATTCAGAGACCACCACTGATAGTGAAGAAGAGATTATTGAAAATGGCCCTGCCGCAAATAGTGCAGGGCCAGGTCAACGTCCCCGCAGATCAAGCAGGCAGAAGCAAGATGTCAAGTATAATGAAGTGAGTGATGATGAGGACGGCAATGATGACGATGATTTTGTGAATTCTCCCAGTTTAAAAAGGTTAAGGAAAGGTGGTCTGTTCCATACTGATGATCAAAGCGATGAAACGAAGTTGAATGAAGACGCAACTGGGCATAATGGTCCAACGAATGGTGTTAATTACTGCAGTAATACAGCAGACAAAAAGAAAGGTACTGAGCCGCATGGAGAGAAGACATACAATGGAACTGAGCGAATGAAGAGAGAAACAATGCATGGTGGAGAATTCACTCATGAGAAAGAAAAGGTATTCCATTCTGTCAGCAACAATGGTCTAGGGCCTCTAGGCCCGAACTCTGATGATTCTTTAGATGGGGATAAATTTATTTGTGTGGATCCTGAATTTTTTAACTTTGACCAACTTCGAGATGTAAATCAATTTAGAGCCAACCAGATCTGGGCTATCTATGATAATCAAGGCTGCATGCCAAGATTTTATGCTCGACTTACGAAGGTAAAAACAGCCCCGAAGTTTATGGTACATTTTGTTTGGCTAGAGTTTGATCCCACAAGTAAAACGGAGGTGGCTTGGTCTTGTGGGGAACTGCCTGTTGCTTGTGGACATTTTAAGCATGGAAAGTCAGATACATCTAAAGATACTCATATGTTCTCCCAAACTATTTCCTGTGAGAAAAGCAAGACAAGAAACTCTTACGAAATATATCCTAGGAAAGGTGAAGTTTGGGCTCTTTTCAAGGGATGGGATATTGGTTGGAGTTCAGATGCTGACAAACACAAAAACTATGAGTATGAAGTAGTTCAAATCCTCTCTGATCTCACTACAAGCACTAGCATCATTGTCATGCCGCTTGTAAAGATAAAAGGCTTTATTAGCTTATTTACGCAGTCTAAAGAGGCAGCTCCATACGTGATACCTCAGGATGACACACTAAGGTTTTCACATTGTATCCCTCATCATTTGATGAGTGGAACTGAAAGAGAAGGCATTCCAGAAGGAGCTCTTGAACTTGATCCTGCAGCGCTTCCCCTTAACTTGGAAGAGGCTTTTGCTTCTGTTGTTCCTGAAAGCAGCTCAGTAAAAGGTCAGGATTTCGGTGCTGAATATGCAGGTTCGTCCAGTGGAAATAATTCTCGCAATGGATCCATGGGGGTTGGGGAGAGGCAACATGCTACATGCATGAATGCAGATATCACTAAAAAGACACCAAAAGAAGATAACAGCAAGCATAACACTCGATCTGCTGTAGAAGGTACAGATGTTGATGAAAAGTCTGATGATATTTGCCAAAAAGAACATGTTTGTCCTGATCCAGAATTCTATGAATTTTCAGAAATAAGATTGCTTCAGAAGTTTGAACCTGGGCAGATCTGGGCTCTTTTTAGTGATATAGATATGTTCCCCAATTACTATGCCTCCATAAAGAAAGTTGATCTGAAGAATAATAAAGTAGAAGTAAGATGGCTTGATGCTTGTCCTCGGGGAGAGGAGGAGAAAAGATTGGTAGAAGAAGATCGGATTGTTGGGTGTGGAACCTTTAGGGTTTCCAGCACCTATGGTATTATGACTTACACTGGTACAGATTCCTTTTCTCATCCTGTGAAGGCCAGATCTACTGGTAGAAGAAACGAATTTGAAATAATTCCTCGTCTTGGTGAGATTTGGGCCACTTATAAGAACTGGAGGATCGGATGGACTGCACAAGATTTTAAAAATTGCGAATATGAATTGGTGGAGATATTTGGCCATACTGATTCGTCCATACATGTTCGGCATTTAAGAAAGGTGGATGGTTATAGGGCGGTATTTATGCCAGATGGAAGAGGGGGAGCTGTAAAGACAGTAAGGAAGGATGAGTACCCAATGTTCTCTCACCAGGTTCCTTGCTTCCATCTGACAAATGAAAGAGGCGGCAAGCTACGAGGCTTTTTGGAGCTTGATCCCTTGTCAGTGCCGGAGGAGTTTCTCTTCACTGATTAGTCTTATTTCCGGTGAATATTTTAGGAGCCGCCTTGTGATGAAATTGCGAGAACTGAGGTTCGGTGAAAGTCATTTGTAGCGCTGACTTTATGGCGGACTTGGTTTTTGGCTGTTTCCAATACACGTAACGAAGGCACAAACTTGTCAGGCAACTGGGGACTTTCTGCAAGATGAAGTCATCCAGTAGCTGCAGTTTGCAAAACGATTAATTTTCCTGCAGCTGCTGCCTCTCTAGTCAGCAACTTTGCATTAGCTGTATTTAGTGTTTTTAGATCCGTTGTCGAACTGCCACCCTTTTTCTCGTAGTGTACTTAAATGTTGGTACCATGTAACTGAACTGTGGGAGGCCAATCTGATGGAACTCTGAAGACCTCTGTTGGCCTCCCTTTCCTGGAACTTAAAATGAAGTCCAGCTACAGGTTAGGCTCATCCATCAGTGGTATCTTGTGGAGGTAGATTGAGGACAATGCAGCCGTGCAGGGGACGGAGTCCTGTGTGCAGCTACTGTTCCCATTCATCGGTTCTTGTTCTCTCTCTATGCTCCTTCCTTTCCGGCCGTGATGTCTTCGTAGGGCTGAATCCATTTTGAAGCATGACACCATGAATGATGTGTTGCTGCTGTTGTAGGGCATTGCTTTGTAGCCCATTGCACTTCATTCCTTGCTGGATCTAGTTAGTCACCTAATGGTCCTCCAATCCATCCTGTTGAATGTTTCAGTGGTGGAGAATGATTAACATCGACCTAGGGTAATGCCAGTTTCAACTGCTATATTTGCTGCATATGTTGCGATGTTTTTTTTTCAGTTGTCCCGTTTGCGTACGATTGATCTGCTTCTGATGCCGCAGGTGATGGTGTCCATGGTGATCGAGTTAGTGTCGGACTTAATTGTAGATTCCAGTGTGGTCTCGTGACCACGTTAGGGGTCAACAACTTAGATGCTTATGGGTAGGAAGCAGTAGTCCTTCGAATCTAACTATTTTATGTGAAGTTTCTATAAATTTCATTCATTCTAAACGGATTTCGAACCTATAACCATAGCTACCATAGTTTGTTTAACTTGTGCTATACCACTGGGCCATGTGGTTTCACTTGGAACGGCTTTAGTTTCTGATTTATTTTGGTTTTTGACTTATTTTGGTTTTTTGAGCTATTTTATCTCTTCTTTTTCTTTTTATTCCTTTGTATTATTTATGATGATATAATATTTTTTTTTCTATTTTATCATTTTTTCTTAAAAATAAAATTAACATCGCTATAATGAAATTTCAACCATAAACTGAAAATTGATAGCTACAGGGTATTTTTTATTTTTCCTATTCTTTATTTTATTTTAATTGATTTTTAAGAAAAACAAATACTCGCTACAGTGCTATTTCAGTGTTAAAAAAAACAAAAATCACAACATAAGCCGGTTGAAAAGGCCTCTGGAAAAGTGTCATAGGGTGGGTTCTTTTCGATTGCGATTTATGGTTGTGGTTTATGGTTTTTTGCCCTGACACAGGCGCTTGTGTGAACAAATCGAATACTGATAAATCATTTTAAGAACATTATCCCGATAAGCCGTTTAAAAAAAAAAGCTATTATGATAAACTGCTTTGAAATGACGGTGAAGAACTTTCATTTATTTGTTTAAGGGAAACCATAGATCATAAGTTAAAAAGGAGCCATGGTGTCCAATAGCCTAGTGGTCAGCCTCACAGATTGCTCTTTCCCCTTGGACCATCTCGAAGGTATATAAATGGATGAGGGCTTTGCCTTACGCCGTAGGCCCTGGAGAGGAGAAATGAAACGAAGAAAGTAAACAGTTGTCTCTTGGTCGATTTGTATATAGCCACATCTCTTATGGATAAAAGTGTACAATTTTTACAGAGTGTAAATGTTCAAATAATTGTACCCACGGTCAAGAAAGGGCATAGGAACTTACTCGAGTTAGTATCTATTTCTAAAACTTTATGAGTGGGATAAAAACTCGTTGGGTGAATATAATCCTGAATTTGGTTTTCCTTAAATGGATCTAACCAAGTGATAATAATGGGCGGACGTAACCCTAGTGGCAAAAACTAGTATATGGTGGATGAAACCATGTAACAAGTGAATGGAGCCTGCACTGTTAGAAATATTATACATTTTTACTCCTTTTAATAAAACATGGTTTGGTTAAAATGCTAAGTCATAAGAATTTCTAAATATTGTAGTTTTTACATAATGCCCTTAAGAAAATAAAAGAGCCCGAGTCTACCTTTGTTGAACCTTATATGTATATTATTATATTTTGTGTGTTAGTTCGCAGAGCATTATTATTTGTGCTCACACTCGCTTATAAAATCCCTCAGAACTTGTGGACCAAATACACTACACGTACTACGACACCATAGGAGCTGATAGTGAAGATGATAGAGGGGATTAGAATAGTCTCTAGCAGTCTAGATCTTATCCTAGTTATGTTGACTATATTGGTGTTGTTGTGAATATATCTAAGCTTGGTTAATATCGATCACACACAACTTATTTCCAGTCAGTTGCTTGTGGTGAGATGTGCTCTCTCTTTTTGCTTTCGCTTCCGCTTCCACTTCCATTTATGTAATGTATCCATTTAGCCTAATCGGTCTTATTATAAACTTAATTCGATGCGGTCTATTTAAATTTTGATGTTGTAATATTAATGTATAGTATGATTTACGTTATTTATAAAATAATTCAGTGATGTATCTATGAATACTATCTACTAATCCAGAAAATAGTACAATAGTTTCATAAATGTCTCAGTCATTTTTGGTAATTGGACAGTAACTGCTACACTGCAAAACTTGACCCAGTTTTTCTTAGGTTAAGTTTCCTGTGAAATGCATGTGTAGCTACTCAATAGATCTTACCCAGTTAATGTTCTTTTTCCTCCCTCAAAGAAAGTTTATCATCTTATTTACTGTAACAGGGAGTATTCTTCTTTTTTTGTGAAAGCAAAACTTTTTAAGTTTGCTCCCAAAATGGGAAGAGGTTAGAAGAACACTAATTTCTGTAAACCTCAAATTATACTGCTGTAAGCATTATTGCAATAGTTGTTATGTGTACGTCACAATTTCATCAGAACTAAACTGGAAGTAAGATATTTTTCTATTATAAGTTAGTGTATAACCCTGTCAAGCATGATTATACCGTAGGTGAGCTTATTTCTTCGTACTTTACTGTGATGTATTTTCTACCAACTGCAGCTAAATGTTAGGAACAAGTCAGCTGCTGCTGAGTGCTTCTTGCGCACAGAACTTTGTTTGGAAGTTTGCCACAGCCATTAAGCATTGATCATTTATTTTCATATCACATGTAATTCTTAATTGAAGCCATCATTGGAATTCTGTTACTTTATTTGTCGATTCCAAGAATATTTGGGCTTTGCTTATTCTAGTTAATCAATAACCCATATTATAAGTTTATACAAAAAGCAAAGAATTATGGATCTACTTTTGCTTTATCAACAATCTTCAAGTCGGCCATTTATTTGCCTTATCAAACCAAGGTTCTAAAAACCAGAACCGGAAGAAATCCCAGTCTCCGGCCAGTAACGGTAACCAAGCGGTTACCGGCCAGTTACCGGAAAAACCGGTAAAAAACCAGTCACAATTCGAAAATCAAATTTTAAATTTAGAGATATTTTGAAACCGGTAACCGGCTGGTAACCGGAAAAACCGGCCAAAATCTGAAAAATCAAAAATTGATACCGGTCGGTTTTTTCGGTTACCGGTCTCCACCGGTAAAAACAGTAACCGGTGGTTACCGGCCGGTAACTGCCGGGATTTTGAACCCTGTACCAAACTCTTCTGGCTGGTAATAATATTGCATAGGCCAAACTTATCCAGGTTGGCAATCATGCACTTGAATGGTTGAAAGTTGATACAACAAACTTGAGGGCAATGGTTGGGATTTATCTCACCAAATTTCCATGCAATCTGATTTCATGTCCTAATGTTTGTGAAGACTGTAGAAGCTTGTGGGCAGTGGAGCACTGGATTTTTCATGCAATATTACGTTTCAACTACTATGCAAGCGTCTACAGAAATCTTCAAGTTTCCTAAATCTCTTTGGTTGTTTCAGGACTGATTAATGAGATCAGAGAAGACATTTGTATCTTAACATTGCTCGCTGAAGTGTTGTGTCTTTTGGGCGTGAATGTAAATTCTTTTGTGTATACAATATCTACAATGCCTGTCGATCGCTACACGAGACTAGAGTTCATAAGTGGGATTTTAATTCAACGCTGGTAATTTATTTATTAATTTAAATGAATTCTTTTATTAGTAGTGTTCATAGAACCATAGTACCCTGATCTGGTAGTTCATATATATTTTTTGTTGTTTTAAATTAAGCAGATGATGGTCCAATGGCAATCAATGCTGGACGACATCCTATTCTCGAGAGCTTGCGTACTGATTTCGTTGTAAGTTGTTTTATTTTTATTGATATCTGTATATTTACTTCATAATTCATGCTTTTCATTATTAATTTTGTTGTTTGAAATGTCAATGGTTTTTACACTGTTTCTGTCATGCAGCCTAACAATCTCTCTCTTTTTCAAGCATCTAATATGGTTCTTGTCATGCGACCAAACATGTAAGTCACGTAAACATTCTTCTAAATTGCTATAGTACGCTACTCATAAATATGTGTGGAAGTTCATGTAGCCTCTACATTGTCTTTGCTGTCGCAGGAGTGGGAAAAGTACATATCTTCAACAGATTTGTCTAACAGTCATTCTTGCACAAATTGGCTGTTATGTTCCTGCTCAGTTTGCATCACTAAGAGTGGTCGATCGCATATTCACACGGATAGGCACTGGGGACAATGTTGAAAACAATTCGGGCACGGTATGCACTTGAAAAAAAAAACTGTAGGCCCTCTATATGTTAAGGACTATTAAAACTTATAATCCCTAGATGAAGATAAGCTTGCAGGTTCATCTCTTGTATATTGTTTCTACTTTCTACTTTAGTCAATGTTGCCCTCATTTGAACAGTTTATTGAGTTGCAAAAGACTTCCTGAAATCCATACATGAATAGTGCAATAAATAGATTAAGCAGAAGAACTGTGCATTAAGCAGTTAATGTCCGTGGTTTTCCCGTGGTATTTTGGCCTTGATGCTTGTTCTGAATTCTTCACATTTGTTTCCTTGGCTATTACTTCCTATGTATTATCTTACATCTCCCCATGCGCATTCTTACTATTGTCCTCAAACCTGATCAATTGAAAACCTATCTTATTCTTGAGGTATAAGTAGCTGCCACATTGCCCCAAATAGTATATTTTCGAGTTGGTTAGCATGAAACTGAAAATAGCATAAAAGCTCAAAGGCCTTAAGTATTAGTACTTGTTGGACGTATTTATGAAGAAAAATACATTTTTGGTAGCTCAAGGGTCGGTCGTGAAACCATGGGGGTTCATAAGAGTGTATCAAGTGTTAGAATAGGAATTCTTATGTATTTTCTTATATGCCTTTATATTTTCTTATATTTTTATGATATATTCTCTTGTAATACTCCTTATACTCTCTATACACATAATATTTATAACATAGTATCAGAGCTAGAGTACTAACCTAGTTTTTCCGTTGCCATCCCACCACCACCACTGTTGTTGTTGGCCGCCAGCCGCCACCCTCTCTGGACCGCGTGGGAAGCCAACTGAGCCTTCGCTCTCAGTTTCTATCATCATCATCGCTGCGCAGGTCCCCGGCGCCTCCCCGGCACCCGTCCTTAGGGCGCAGTCTCCAACGACCCCCGTCGCAGTGGCTCCCTCGACCAGCCAATCAAAGCCACTACCTGCTAGAGCCATTGGAGTCACCGCTCTTCAGAGCCACCAAGTCGACTGCCTCCTGGGCTTCGTGTTGAGACCAAAGCAACTTCGGGTTTAAATAGGTAATTGTATCTTTACCTTTTATTAAAAGCTTCAGTTTCCAAAGAAAGTAAAACCCCTTTTACGTCGATCTAACAGCCACTCCATCCAGCATCGCCTGTTAGACTCATTGCCTTGGTCGTCGTGCCTTCCAGCACCACCTACCAATGACTTCTGTTCCATCAACTATGATCCCATTCTTGGGAACAAAGCTCCCTGGGATGAACTGCATGTTGTGGTCTTCACTCATGGAGATCATGCTCGATGGTCTTCGCCTCTGGGTATATGTCACCGGTGCTCAACCTTGTCTGCTATCATCGGTTCAGCCTCCTCCCAGACAACCTACATCTGGACCTCCTGCAGAAGATGAGGCCGCAAAGGAGGAGGTAGAAGCTGTTGTTGCTACTAACGCTGCTGATGAGGCCTTTTAGTATGCCACAAACTCTTTTGAGCACTAGTGTGCTAATGAGACCTGTGTTCTAGCCATCCTGGTGGTCAGCATTGATGACTCCATCTAGCTAGACATTGTTGGTCTGCATTCTACTCGTCAGATCTGGGAGTACTTACATGAGTGATACTAGCAGAGAAGTGATACTTAGTTCTTTTCACTTTAGCGTGAGTTGGAGACACTTCACAAGGAGGACTCCTTAATCGATGACTGCTTTCAAGCCTTGGACAATCTCTAGTGCCAGCTGGATAAGTCGACCTCTCCACTTTGCCAGGAGTGTCATAAAGTACAGAAACCTTTATGACTTCATTTGTTGTCTTCGCCCGGTGTTTGAGCATGTCAGGGCTCAACGGCTGAGCCGCTCACCACGATCGACTATCACGAGGCCCTTTCGATGCTTCGGGTTAAGGAGTTTTGCCGCGGGTTAGCAGCACAATTCGTTCTAACTATGCTTATTGCCCCTTCTTTGACTACACCGATGGCTTCTGCTTCAACTACGGTCCCTCTCTATGTGCCTGTTTTTGCTCCTATTTTCACATCAACTGGAGTTTAATGCAACTACTACAAGAACTTTGGGCACGACTATCAGAGTTGTGTAGTGTGGAACAAGTTAGCACCGGGGAGGGACAATCCAAGGGGCAGGGAGGTGCTTAGTCTACAGGAGGACAGATTAGCTCATTAGGTTCTCAGCAAGGTGACTCTGTTCAGCAACTTTGTCAGGCCTTTCTTCAGTAGCTATCTCATAGCTCAGCAGGTTTTGCCAATCTAGCTCAAATGTCTCATTTAGGTACCTCTTGGGCTCTAGAATCTGGTGCCTCTTTCATATGACACCAGACTTCATGTCTCTTACTTTAGTAGGACCTCCTGTTTTTTCTATCTCTATTTAGACAGATGATGGTACTCCTTTATCCGTCAGCTGTCAGGGCACTCTTTTGTTCACTGACTTTTTGTTCTAACTGTTTTTCATGTTCCCCAACGTACTATGCAGCTTCTCTCTGTGGATCAGCTCATCGATCTTGGCTATAGGGTCGGTTTTGACTCTCACACCTATTTCATCCAGGATCGATAGATAGAGACGTTATTTGGGACTGATCGGCGCCGTAGAGATCGTTAGGGTCTATACATTCTCGATCGCCTCTATCTTTCGTCCACCCCAGTTGCTCCTATCACCTCTATGTCTACCTCCACCGCCACTGCTACCACCACTTCTAGAGTTTTTGCACAGTGGCATCACCGTTTATCATTAGGGACTCTTGTTGTGGTTTTTTTGTTTGTCGATGGTCTATCTCTCAGCTGGATGTTAAGAATGTCTTTCTTAATAGTGTTTGGCATGAGGGGACACATGGACTACATTGTGCACGTGTGAGAGTTCGGGTGGCAGTTCTAGTTGGTAGGCTACTTTTCCCTTTTTTGCAACTATTTGGTATGGTCCAATGTATCATGGCGCAAAGCTTCCCTCGGACATGGAAATGATGGGTTCCTTAGAGTGGTATGACTTTTAAATACACAAAATCATTTGGCTCAAAACTCAGTTCTCAACGTCGACGGTCAACATAGCTTTCTACCTAGATTGGGCCTCTTTCAATCCAGTCAGAATCAATTGAAGTCATTCATTGGCTTCTTTTAGGACTATAGGTCCAAACACTTGTCTTTCTTTGGTCTTAGACCAGTTGATAGGTGTTCTACATTTCCCCCCATACAAGGTTTTGAAACGTGACATTTGCAAGCTTTCTTGGTAGTTGTTATTGTAGAAAGCTCGGCATATGGTAGGCACTTTTTCCAATCTAGTCCATAGAACAGTACACAAGCTCTAAGTATATCTTCCATAATTTGGTTCACTTGTTTAGTTTGTCTTCTGATCTAGGGATGTTACACTATGCTAAAATCCAAATTTGCCCATAAAACCTTCTGTAAGCTCTTCTAAAAATGCGAGGTAAATTGGGTACCTCGATCTGAGACTATTCTTTTAGACACTCCATGTAGACACGCTATCCTAGACATATATAACTCTGCTAATTTAGCTCCTTTGTCTATGGTTTTTATTGGTGTGACATGAGCAACCTTGGTGAGGTAGTCTATTATAACCCAAGGCGGTTTAGTATAACCCATGTTGAATCGCAACACTTTTATGATCTCGGCAATCCAGTGATAAAATACATACCAACTTCCACTTCCATTTAGGTATGGTAGTGGTTGCAGTAGTCCTATTGGGCGTTGGTGTTCGACTTTTACTCTCTGACACACATCACACTTAGAAACAAACTTTCCCACGTCTCTCTTCATTCTAGACTATCAAAACCTTTGTTTTAAGTCTTGATACATTTTCGTGCTTCCTAGGTGTATTGTGTAGGGCTTTTCATTGGCTTCCCTAAATATCAACTCTTTTAGTCTTGTCATTTGTTACAATTAGGCACTTCCTATACCATAAGGTGCCTTGCTCATCCTAAAAAAATTTCATAATAGCACTTCTCTTTATGCCATCTCTAATTTTCTTGATATCTTGACCTTCTCTCTGGGTTGTCCTGATTTGCTCTTCCAAGGTGGGCTTTACTTCGAAAGCAACTACATAACCTTCTTTTACTAACCGTAAGTTAAGACACTAAAATTTTTCATGTAGTACCGGTTGCTTTTCTTTAATCATGGCGTCGTTATGGTAGAACTTTCGACTCAATGCATCAGCTATTACATTGGCTTTGCCAAGATGATAATGTATACCAAGATCATAATCCTTGAATAGCTCAAACCACCTTCTTTTTCCTAGGTTCAAGTTTGGCTAGGTGAATATGTACTTCAAGCTCTTATGATCTGTATATATTTCACAATGGTTGCCGATAAGGTAATGTCACCAAATCTTTAAGGCATTCACTGCTGCAGCTAATTCTAAGTCATGAATGAGATAATTCACTTCATATGCTATGACTTTGTTTCCTTGCATCAACACACATCCAAGTCCATGGCGAGATGCATCACATAAAATTTTGAAGTCTTGATGTATGTCTGGTAAAACTAGTATCGGGGCTATGGTTAATCTTTTCTTCAATTCCTAGAAACTTTCCTCACATTTTGTGATTCATTCAAACTTCTTTTCTTTCTTAAGAAGTTGGGTCATGGGTCTTACAATACTAAAGAAATTCTCGATGAACCGATGATAATATTTGGTCAAACCGAGAAAGCTACGGGCTTTCATAACAATCTTGGGCTATTCCCAATCCAACATATCCTTAACCTTGCGTGGGTCTACTGCAACTCCACCTTCGAATAGTACATGTCCCAAAAATCTCACTACTTTCAACCAAAATTTGCACTTGTCGAATTTCGTATGCAACCTGTGCTCTCTGAGCTTTACAATACTAACATAAAATGATATTTGTGTTCTTTTTCACTTACTTAAATATATGAGTATGTCATCTATAAAAACTATCACAAATTTTTCCAAATACTCCATAAATACTTTTTTTATAAGGCTCATAAAGTAGGCAGGAGCGTTGGTTAATTCGAATGACATTACAGTGTACTCGTACAAACTGTAACGGGTGATGAAGGTTATTTTTGGGATATCTTCTGATATAATCTTGTCTTGAAAATATCCTAATCTCAGGTTGACCTTCGAGAAAACTTGGGCTGCATTGATTTGGTCAAACAAATCGTCAATCCGTGGGAGCGGGTACTTATTCTTGATAGTTACCTCATTTAGAAACCGGCAATTGACACACATCCTCAAATTCATATCCTTATTCTGTTGTAAAGTAAGGCAATATTTTAATTCCAAGTTTTATTAGGAGACAAAAACAATAAACTAATGATGCAAAACTCACAACTAACAGCAGGCTACTCATCATACTTCAGACTATACTCAAGAAAGAATATAGTAATCAAGTCGAACATACGCGCGATCGACTTACTTGTTAGCCTGATGAAGAACAGGAAGCCGCGCAGGCTTGACGCAGTGCAGAACGTAGATGTTGCAGTGCAGTGAGCGGTCGCGCAGATGCGCTGCCTAGAAACCTTATTGCCGCCCCGTGCAGGAACTCTCTGCGGCAATGATTCGGAGATCACCGCTCTCCCTCCTTCCAGGTGCACGCCGAGAAGAAAGGTTGGCGAAGTTCAGACGGCGCAGTACAACATCACAAATTGGCAGAAGGAAGAAAATGCAAGCAGTGAGAGTTTCTAGCCCCTATACCTTGGACGTCTCTAGGTATTTATAGATAAGCAAATTACTCTCTAGTAACTGTCCCATTGAACTGGAATAACTCTGTGGTAACTGCTCGCTGCTAAATACTTACTGATAACTGATAGTATTTAACCAGTAATTTACCCACTGATAACTGCCTGTCATCAAACCCAATTAAACCTCATATTCAAAAGTTTAAATCTCATTCAAACAGAGAGAGTGAGGTGCATGGTTCAGCAAAAATAAAGATGGACTTGGTCTGCCAAGTGGCGCACCACGTCACGGCACCAAGTCACAAGTCACGCGATTTTCACGCGAAAATACGTGAATACGCGCGTGCGTGCGCACGTGTGTGACTAGATAGAACCATCCTCATACCATATCTTTCCATATTCAAGGAGTGGGGAGGACTCCACCTTATAAATCGGTCTTCCTCACCCTGCCTTAGCAATATGGTACTAAACATGCATGCTTTGGAATTAAGGAAATAGGCCATAATTAAATGGGCCAATTTCTAACATATTCTTCACAAATAATAGTGGTGCTTTGGCCTATTGCTCTTTGAGCTGCTTCTTCAACTCAGCTAACTCGTCTACGTGCATCCTATATGGTCTTTTCGAAATTAGAGTTGTTCTGGGTTGCAGCTCAATTACGAACTCCATGTCAATCTGGCAGAACTTTGAGCAATTCTTCAGGAAACACATCAGGGTACTCACTTACTACTAGCACTTGGCTTATTTTTATGCTCAAAAGGCAATTGAGAGAAGGAAGGGATGGTTCTATCCAGCTGGAGGCGAATGTGACACAATGCCCTTCTTCACTAACGAGGGCAATCGAATGGCTGGCACAATTTATCTGCCCTTTATGCTTGAAGAACCAATCCATCCCTAGGATTCCATCTAATCCTTGGGACTCGCGTACTATTAAGTCTACTAAGAACTTAATCCCACTGATAATTATGCTAACCTTTGGGATACCAACTCGGTTCTCAGTTCTGAGCCTGGTGATTGAACTAACATAGGCCTATCTAACAAACCCATCTCCATATGTTGTTGGGTAGCAAAGTTTTTGGATATGAATGAATAAGGTGCTCTTGAATCAAATGAAACCATTTCAAGGGTTGAATTGACAAGAAACATACTCAACACCACGTCAGGCGCGTCTTGAGCTTCTTCGATGGTTGCGTTGTTCACACGGCCTCTACTAATGTTCTGGGTGGCTCCAAGGGCTCTATTCTGGACCTAAGGCACTCCATGTCCTTGTCCTTCATTGGCAGTCTTGTGGGTGGCACACGGTGGTACATTCTGGACAACACCTTGTTGCTTCCTTGGGCAATGATTCATGTAGTGGCCATGCTCGCCACAATGAAAGCAATTGATGGCCTTGCTGACTCCAGAGGGCTGACCACCATATAAAGGAGGTCGGATGGCTTGCTTTAGTAGATGTAGGGCTGGTACTGGATATTTGGGTCACTACGGTACAGGTGGACACACAGCGGGCGGCTGTCATACACATGGTTGTTGCAAACCACTGCTTGCTGATTTTTGCACAACCCACTTCCGCTTGCGTGAGTCCTCGAGCACAAGGCATTTATCTTCCCACATGATTGCCTTGTTGGCCAAGGTATGAAAGTTTGGGAAGTCCAATAGAGCGAGTACTAGCTAAACTTCTTGGTTGAGGTGTTCCCAAAAAAGTTCCATCTTTCGGACTTTATCCAGAATGTCAATAGGTGCATACTGGGAAATTTAGTTGAAGTGATGCATATACTCGGTCATTGTCATGCTTCCTTGCCTCAAAGATCTAAACTCCCCCTTTTTTATACCCATAAGGCTAGTTGGGATGTGTGCTTTGCAAAAGGCTTCCCTGAAATCAGCCCAAGCAACCAATTGTCCTTCTGGTAGCATGGTGCTGAAATTGTCCCACAAAATGCTTGCAGCTCCTTGAAGTTGATATGAAGTGAACAACACCTTCTCATTGTTGGTACAATGAGCAATGTTCAACTTCTTCTCTATAGCCCGCATCCAATCATCATCATCAAGCGGGTCCTCGGAGAGGGAAAAGACCGGTGGTCTAGTTTGCAAGAATTCATCCAACTTTGACTGGGCTTGGTTTGCAGTGGCTTCTTGTTCATCAGCTACCATAGGAGTTGTACCAATGTTTGCAGTGTTTTGGGCGATTTGTTGCAGGATAAGAGTCTGGGCATGACAAATCTGTTCAATCTCAGCGAGTACTTGGGCCATTGAGGGAGGTCTAGGCAACTCAACTCCTTGTTTATCCCTATGCTGATCTGGCTGAGGTTCGTGCTCTACATTTGGGCTAGGCTGCAGTGGGTTAGGTCTCAGAGGTGGATGAGATGGTCGAACATCTGCTAGTTGTGATTCGGATGCTTTTGAACTTCCTAAAAGTAGATTCATTGATCTTATCTTGTCATCCTATTGTTAAGCCACTTGTTAATGCTAATTTAGGAATGAAGGAAAACATCCTTAAGAAACAAGGTTAGCAGGGGTAGGATATCTCTTTTTTGCAAAAGATGACATCCAACCATTAGACAAACAAATAAGCAACCTAAAAGGAGAGCACACAAGCAGTTTTGGCAAATCGATAAATTTTCACATGGTTTGTGAAATACAATCCCTATGGGCAAATAGACAACCATGTCATGCATTACGACCATCGAACAACAGCATCTACATGCACGTATGCATTATAAGGGAGGGGATACATAGCTCACTAACTTGAAATGAAATCAGGGTGAGCTCTACCAAGTCTAGCCCTAAGGGTCTAGTTCTTGGCACCATCAATCCTTTTCTTGATGAACTCTCCTACCTCTGGCCCAGACTCCTCAAGCACTAATTCCTCCAAGGGTATCTCAGGTACTTCGTCTCGGTCAATTTAGGTGAGTTGCACTTCGCAGTCCCGAAGTAACTTAGGAAGGTTCATGCCATGTTGCATGCAGATCTAGCGGATTGCTCTACATGCAACTCCTTGAATGGTGAGGCTCTCAAAATAGCTATGGTACTTGAGATTGTGGTGGAGAATGTGGTGTCCAATCCTTGTCTTAACGTACAGATTCGCACAGAATCTAATGGTGACACATGTTTGACTTTCATCCACAACAATATACATGGGTTGTCTTTTCCTTCCTATCTTCCATAGAAGGTCACCAAGGAACCTAGGCCAACCATCGTCTAGGTTATGAAGAATTCGGGCTATCTACAGTTTGAAAGAGGAAAAAAATTAGTAATCATTTTGTAACCAAGTGAAAAGAGGTACGGAAAGAACTAAGTAAGGAGAGGAGTAAAACAACAAGTATAACCTATATTTTTCATAATTATTTGTTATGTTTGCAAATAAGGTTTGAAACCATAAGTCTATAATCTAACAGCTAGTTTTATCTAAGAGTCTAACCTACAGTCAGTATAGATCTGATACCAATGCTGTCGGGATCCGAAATTTGCATTTTGAATCATATGTGTTTACTGTGCTAATCCTATGATCAGTTGCTAGCATACACATTCAATGGCATTCATATCGTATCTATACATGATGCATTTAAAACAAGATAGTGTATATAGGTGGTAAACGAACATAAGCTTACATGGCAAAATTTACAACACTTGGGTCGACCGGCCAAATAGGACAATACATCAAAAGAGTTAAGTAGAAGCAGAAATAAAATAAAAGAGGCATCAAAATCAAGCAAGTATTCCTCAACCCATATCCACAGGCAACTGACTAAAGTAGAACCCTAGAAATCAGTGTCTTCATCGCCAAAACCTGCTGCGTAATAATACCCACAAGATGTGTCTTCTTCTGCATCCTCTGAATATGTTCAACAAGAAATGGTTGAGTACAAAAATCATACATTGTAAGACTTTTTAAGCAAAGGTATATAGTATGTATGTTCAGTCAAAGGAAGCTGTTCAGTCTGGTTTAATTTGTGAAACATACTTTCAATTGAAATAACGAGTAATAGATTGCAGACGGAAGTTGTAAGAGCATTTAAATTTGATAAGTAAATAATGGTAAAGTGATAATAGCATAACTTAGAACCAGAGCCTTGCTACCCCAACATTTCGAAACAGGGGCAATAACTTTGCCGAGCTTGCCACACATGGATTTCCCATCCAAATCTTCCTTGAGAACCATTTTATGAAACATAACACTACTAAGGTGGAGGATTCACCAAGTTATCCATAACCGTGGACATGGCTATTCAAATAGTTTTACGCTCTTCAGAGGTTGCACATTTCACCCACACAACATAAACATCCCACCATGTTATACATGCCACACAATACCATTGGTGCCCGATTTGAGAGTTCAAAACGAAGCTTTTACATTACCAATACTAATAATCACTACGCTATGATTACCTTCTTAGGACAGAGAGTGCCCTCCAGCGTCCCAAGACTCATACAGTGCATCAAACTTCCTAACTGGTAAGGTTCCTCTGAACATTGATGAACCTTCATGCCCATACTAGGCCAAAATTCACCTACCATCTACCACCTGTGGTGAAGTTGCTAGCAGCCAGTAATTTATTATGCTAAGGCCTTCTTATTAAGGCACATGTAGTTGTACATTGTATATTGGGTCTAACTACACCATAGTCTTGGTCCTTAGTGACCTGGGCGAGACATCCATAAATCATAATCTTGTGCTAACCGTACTGGTCTCCACAACCATTCGCCCAAGCCCAAAACATGTTTTCTATTTTATTTGTCAAGCAAAATATTAGAGGTAACCCCTCTAGACAAATTCTTAATTATCTCCCGTTTTTGAACATTTTGACTCATCTTCAACCTAACACATCTAGTACCGTTATGACCATGGCTAAGCATTAACTACCGCATTTAATCACTAACTTCCATATTTTACTAATAGTGGGCATTAATGCTAGGGTGACAATAGCAAAGGCAACAACTTGTCAAGGTGGGATGGATGCAACGATTGGGTATAACTATTGTCCTTACCATATAGTGGTTTTTTACCAAAGTTACGCGCATGCATAATAGTTTTGAACACAACATACATAATCATTGAAATATAGGATCAACATGATCAAAAGGGATGCTTGCCTTGCTTCTTAAACTCTTGCTCTTACTCTGGCTCGTCAATGAAGTTTTCCGGAATGTCGATATCTAGTCGGTAAATACCAATTTTGCAAATAAGAGAAAAATAAATTCAAACAAAGATAAAATCCAAATATTTTGTATAATATGAAATAACATGATTTTAGAAAATTTTAGAGATAAAAATCACTTAATTGGAGTTTGTATGCAAAAGTTACAGGCATTTGAATTTGAAAAGGCTGAAAAAGGTATTGTGCTTGGATTTTCATTTTCTTTTTTCTTTCTAAAGAAAATCTTAGACTTATTGTGTCATTAGGCTGATAGTGGGTCTGACTTGTCTGGGTTTTATTAATTTCTAAAATAAATGACAGGTGGGTCCATATGTCAGTAAATCATTATTTAAAACTGATTTAAATTAAAATTTTAACTTGATTAATCCATTCAAGACCACATGTAATACTCATTAGGTTTAGCTAAGATTAATTAGTGTTAATTTAATCTCGTGTGGGATCCACATGTCGGCGATACAGCAAAATGGTGCAACGGTGCTTCTCGGCCAAGCTTGTCGGTGAGCTCACTGACGACGAAGGGAGGGCCAGTGGGGCTATGACGAGGTCAGGAATAGGTAAAGGAGCTCAAGAAGAGTTCTCTAGTGGGGTTGGCGGCTAGAGGGGTAGTCGGAGGAGGGTTCTCAGCGGAGTGGGTGTAATCGCGTGGTGAAGGGGCATGGATTTAGCTTCCTGGGCTCATTGTGGTGTAGGGGTTTCAGCATGGGGACCAATGGTCACCGGAGGTAGGCCGACAATGAAGCTTCTCGGTGGCATGGAATGGAGCTACATTGACAATGGCAAAATCTACTATCTTGAGCTAAATCAACCAGTGTGTAAGCATTAGTAGCTCACCAGGAACACGTAGGTGATGATGACAATGTCTGATGTAGGAGGACGGCAATGAACTGCGGTGGCAATGGAGGTGTGCATGACGATGGCTCTTCATAGCGAGAACGAGCTATCAACAAAGCATGACATCGTGATCAACAGGGTTAGGAGATGGCAAAAATGACCATGGTGGTGTCTCGGGCTCACTAGAGCAGCTGAATCGAAGCGGCGGTGACAGTGACCGGTGCTAAGGATGATGAAGGATTATCGGCTACTCACTACACCAAACTCTAATTAAATGCGAGGATACCTGAAGGGAATAAAAAGGCACAGGATGACGTGAGGAAAGGAGCTCAGAGCTCACCGGAGCAAGAGATGGGCTCAGCGGAGCACAACGGCAATGCGCACTTGTGTCAAAGACAATGATGGTGTTCCATACGATCTAGTGGAGGAAAAGCTTCACCAAGCGGCAAAATAGAGACGACGTTGTATGATGAAGTAAAGAACGAGCTCCGACAAGGCTTAAATAGGTGGAGCACCATGATTCGCTCGACGATTCTCTTCGAGCAACGACACGGGCTTGGCGGTGGTGAGCACTACGATCGATGAGGCAGCTCGAGTATGTGCGGTAGAGGATAAGGGTGCTACGAAGATGCTATCGGCATAGTAACGGGGTTGATGGCTTTGCAGCTGGCTTGTTGTGGCATGCTCAGTGCAGCACGGGCATGAGGGTGTTGTAGCACGGACGCAAGGTGGAAGAAGACCCCTGTCAAGTGGGTCTTGGGCCCACACGATGGGGAGAGGCAGCGAGAGAGAAGGTGGAACAATAAGAATACATCTTGCGTGGAATTAAAAATTGGTTTTCCTTTTGATGTAATAGCAGAATTCAAGTTTGAATTTCAAAAATTAGTAGGTGGACTCTAAAATTCATGAAAATTATTGGAGAGGCACTATAGAATATGTAGAGCTCAAATAAATTATTTACATGCTCTTTTCAGGTTTTATTAATTTTTAGAAATTCCTTTTTGGCTGCCAAAAATGAAAAATTATTTCAAAAATGCTAAAAAATAAAAATGCATAAATGATTATTTAAAATAACATATAAGTTTTAGGAAATTTGGGTTGTTACATGTCTTCGCGTGCAGCGGCACATTGAAGCCCTCTGCGCCTCGAGCCTTACGCGTCACGACCTCGTCTCATTGCCGCGACCATGTCCCATCACCATTAGCCCTATCTCGCTCTCTCGCCTGGCACCTGACACCATTCTTGGCACCCACGCCTTCTCTCCCTCTTCACCCTATTTAAGCTAACCCTTGCACATCAAAATCTTTGCGCTTACTTGCTCAGTGTTTCCCCTAAGCTCACACATCCCCACTGCCTCAAAGAGGAAGAATTTCCCTTCTTCCTCCAGTCCATCCGCAAGCTCAGCCACTTGATTCCTCGCTGTCCAATAAGTCTCCGTTGATGCCATCATGTACTCTAAGTTCGTCTCGTCCCCTCTCCCTCATGCTCACCTTCCCTTACCTATTTGCCCTTAGGAAACCTGAAGCCAATGTCCTTGCCGTCGTGCGCAGCGTCACCACCAACCTCACTGCCTGTTCCCTTTGCTCAGGTGAGCTTCAGCCATGTCCATCATGCCCTTCTTATTCACATTGACTTGCTAACATGACTCTTTAATTGCCTTGCCATTCCCTAGAGCCATTGGGACACGCTCGTCTTCTCCAACGCCTACCAGACCTGTTGCCACCATCGATCTCCCTCTCTGCTCCATCTCTCGGTAAGCCCTTCTACCCCTTTGCAATTTTGCTTAAAGCCAAATTTATAGGCCATGATCACCCTTCCTCGTCATTGCTGGCCACTGTGGATAGCATGGCACGCCGCATAGAAAGACGTGAACATTGCACCATTATCTTCACCTTAGCTTGTTGATCATGAAATCACGCTCAATTTGAAGAAGCTAGGTAGGAAATCTGAAGTTCACTGTTGTTGGCTATGTCACCACCGCCTTGGTCACCGCCGACCCTAAGTCCCCGAACCGTGCCTAAAACGATCTAGTCTACTCATTGGAGCTATTGTGCACATGGCTTTGTCCTGAGCATGTCTATGTGCCGTCGCCACTATACCACAGCCTAGCGCCATCGCTCACTGAAATATAGCCGCCACTGTGATACACCTCACCGAGCGTCGTCACCACCAAAAGCTAGCTCTTAACCTACACATTCTATTTTGGCCCTTAGCTGAGCATACCGACCAATCCCTCGTCACCGGTGAGCTCGCCAAGGAGCTCTGCCTTGAACTCCTCTATTGCCCTGTTTAGTCTCACTAATCGGTGGGCCCCAGCTATCAGAAAGTTAGTTAAGGATTCAACTGTTAAGTATATACTTAGCCTTAGTATGACATGTGGGCCCTACGTAGTTAAGAATTCTAATTAACTTCGATTTAAACTAGCTACTCACCGACATGTGGACCCATACCCTTTTAAACTATCGCATAAACCAAGTCCATGAACCATTACCTCTGACATGTGGGTCCCACTCTCTCTAGGCATCTGCGTGGCTCGAGTCCATGTGAACCACGACCCCACCTATTAGCCTCTCCAAAATTTCTGAATGAAAATAATTGAAAAAGAAATTAAAACCCACTAGACCTCACCTATCTACCATTAGATGTTTTCTCAAAGAAAAATAATTGAAAAAAGAAAAGAAAATCTAAGCCAACCCCATCTATCATAAAATTTTGAATTTCTAGAATTTCATTTTGGTTCACACTTTGAAAGGTCATAATTTCTTCATTTCAAATGCAATCTAGTGTTTTCTGTTTCTAAATTCATCTAAATTCAAAATCTTTTCAACAAAACCAAAATCATAATTTTTCAAGTTCATTTGAATTTTATTTGCAAGTTCTAATGGATATGTATGATTTCACATGTATAGATTTTGAGGCTTCGGACGCTCCTACATTGACGAACAAGATCCCACCCTAGCCACATTTGATCAAGGCAAGTTCTTATAATTGATCATATTAAACCTAGTTTTCATATGCCAATATTTTGCTTTCAAATATGCATGCATCCTTATTATAGATAATTATTGAAATGCTATGTTAAAGATTGATTGCCTAGTTATACCATGCACTTGATACCTAATATTCACCTTCCTTGATTATTGATATTCTCTTACCATGTCACCCTAAGAGACTTACAATGATAATAACTCCACCGTTGGTTAAATTTTAGTAATTATGGTTGTGCTTAGAAATGTCTTGGTGGTGAAATGAAGTACAACACAAATATTACAAACTTAACTTGAAAACATAATAATAAGAAAGATAACATGGGTTATTACTGGAAATAGAAAATATTTTCTAAAATGGTAGAGACTCAGGCGAGTGGTTGGTTGGAGACCAGTGCAGGGATTACATATGTTGGATTGACCATTCAAGGATTGCACCCATCATTTTTGGATTGGCCATGCAGGGACTGCACCTGTCATTTTTGGATTAGCCGTGCTGGGATTGCACGTGTCATTTCTTATATATGTGTGCAGGGATTGCATGAGCTCTGGATTTGTAATTGGTCTCGCCTGAGTTATTTAAGGACATAATTCTTGCGCTTCACTTTTCTACATATAAATCGTGCAATCACAAGTCTAGTTATAGGATGGACCTAGGCCACTAATTTGCTTAGCTCTGGTGTGAATTCTACGCATTTGGATTGGTATGTGGATTTCTAAATTATTGTTGTGATTAGTGGGAGTAACCCGTAACGGTTACTGCCCTTGTGGATTTCTTGTCGAGAATGGATGTAGACTCCCTAGGGTCCATCATTGAAAATGTAGCCCGATAAGGGAATGTTCTGGGAGTGAGGTGTATCCTGGGATAGGAACGATCACTGTTGCCAGTGTTAATGATTCACTCTGTAGTGGGAGTAACCGTCGAAGCTAAGTATTGTAAAAGTCTTGTTATGATTTTCTTATTCGTACGCCTACGGAAGCGTGTATTGACTATCATTATAAGTTAATCATATCTTATGTGTAAAGTTGTGCAACCTCTATAGAATGTTAAAAATCTATTCGAATAGCTGAGCACCTAGACATGGGCAAATGTGTATTAATATCACACCTGTATAGTTTTCATAAATTAATGATTACTTGGTAATGGTTGTGATAACTTAATTTGGAAATAGAAATGAAAGCGAAGGAATTTCCCTCTCATGATGAACTTGACTTAAAAATGGATAATGGTTTTAATGTAAAAATGGTTAAGTCATAGGTTTAGAAATTAACTAAATTAGTGTATTTGATAAATTGCTTTATGCAAAAAGAGATATATGACCCTCACTTGGATAAACCCTGCATGTAGGTATATAGATATTCACTTGCATTTTACTATAGGGATTTGCTGAGTACATTTGTACTCATTGTTACATAATATATGGTTTTAGATGACGAAAGTGAGAACTCGGTGTATGGATACATTCATGCTTCCGGATATGACATGGAAAATGAAAGCCATGACTATGTTTAGCCCCAGTTGGTCACCTGTAGAAGAACATGGGCCCTTTTGATTTATTTACCATTCCGCTGCTTTGTTATGAATAATCCCACTTGGTCTGTCGGTCTATTATGTAAAACTTGATCAAATATCTATTTACGTTTGCCTGTGTGATATTAAGTACTCCTTTTATTATTACGCATATATGAGTGTGATATTTACCGATATTATATTGTGAGTTAGTTGTTGATCTAGAGGCTGTCTATGTAATATTAAGTACTTTTTTTTATTATTATGCATATGTAGATATGATATTTATCAATATTATATTGTGTGGGTTAACTGCTGATTTAAGGATTATCTCATAATTCACAGGAGATTTGGATCGTGAAATCCTACTCGCTGGTAGAGGATCGAGGTGCAAGTTGTTCAGGGGTGATTTCGTAATTCTCGCCCTCGAATTTTCGCTTGCACCGACAGTCTCCCTAAGATGCAGTTTGTGCAACTTGATCCTCGGGAGGGCGCCACGGCGATGAGCGATGGCGGTGTGATCAAGATGACGCGATCCGTTGTTTCTGTAGAAATGGATGGAGGGTTGAAGCTCACAGCGGAGTCTCCAAGT
Organism: Dendrocalamus latiflorus; assembly: GCA_017311315.1. Lineage (NCBI taxonomy): Eukaryota > Viridiplantae > Streptophyta > Magnoliopsida > Poales > Poaceae > Dendrocalamus > Dendrocalamus latiflorus. Next base: position 22,770,270 of record CM029630.1, read on the forward strand.
GTTGGGAACGCTGATGTTGCTGCCCGGGGTACAGCGGCCTTTGTTCCTCGAAGATTTGGCAGAACCGAGGGAACGACGGATCTTGGCGTTTGTAAGATGTCTGTTACAGTTGCTTGGTCCCAATTCTCTTAGCTGTTTAACGCAACTATCTATCTGCTCGTGTGGCTACGACACTTCTGTACGTAGTGTATGTTAGGCACTGAAACTGAGACATCTGCTTATCCTTGTGTTATGTTATCTATGCTAGCTACCACTAAACTTTACTGTGGTTCTGCGTCACGCCTTTTATGTGTTTGAAGTAGTTTACATGAACTGGTGAACGGTGATCTTTAGCATGGACGTACGGAAATTTTGGGTTCTCTCCCAAGTCCACAGTCCCATGACAGAAAATATATCTTTCATCTCTTATGGCTTGTTGACCATGTTTTCCTATTACTCCTTTTGATTGCAGGTTGCATGCATGTCCAAGCCAAGGTCCACAACATGTCCTCCCCCATTCAAGCTGAAGAAGCTCTGGCTCTTCACCTAGGAGCTACAATTGTTCAGAAACTACATGTCCAACTCCGGCCTGTAAATTTGTTTCTGACAATCAAACTTCAATCAAGGTCTAGACACATAGGCATAGCTGAACTTGTCTCTACACCTGGTAACTGGGGAGTTCGACCAATTCTGTTGCAGGTAAGGAGCAAGTTTCAAAACATAATGCAAGTAGCTTTCATCTATACACGTCTCGACAGAGCAATCACACGGCTGTTGGGTTCTCTCCCAAACATAGATTGATTTTGTGGAAGTTATCTAGTCTAACCTCTATATTTCTGCCTTTTTTGTGGTGTCACTTACAATTGCATTTGAGTCTAGAGGATAAGGATCTATTTATAGACTCCACTTCTAAGTATTATAAAACTCTGATGCTAGAGGGTAGAGACCTATTTATAGATTGCACTTCCAGGTGTTACAAAACTACCACCTATTTCTGGTACACCGTGGCTATATCATTAACCACGATCAGACAAACAAGTTTGATGAGTATAAAATATATTAGTCCCTAGCAGACATGTATGAATCATACACCATGATTAGATTGTTTACAAGATCATTTCCAATCTGATCATATAAGTCAACAGCTTGCAGAGCTGATCCTGCAAAACAAACTCAACTGTTCTACCCTATGTTGTACCCAGGCCGGGTGAATGTACACATGCATATTAAATTTCAGTAGGCTCGATCTCAATAAATATGTCTACCATATTCCAGCACAGCCATGCTCGGCACCTTGAGTATTAATTCCTCGAGTTAAATTCCTCGTCAAATTATTTCATATCACATACATCAATAATATAAACAATTCCACATTGAGTTAAACAGACAATAATCACAATCCTCCCTTGGTATATTTGAGTAGGGAGAAAGATAATTAATTAGACTAAGTGAGGAATGTATACAACTACTGCTCAAAAGGCAATAAGAAGCATGCACTCCTACTAGACATGGAAGGAGTAAACCTCAAATATGCTTTCTTCCCTTAGGTATGTTTCTAGATTCTAGAAGGGTCGTCGTATAATTTTGGCAATTACAAAAAAAGAAGGAGGCGAGCTCCCTATCCCTCTTTGTATTTCCACTTCCCTCATTCAGGAACAAGCACTTCGCCAAATTCTTTTGAGTCCCGGCCTGGTTTTTCCCCCACTAACCAATTACGTTATGACCATTGAACAAACTTGTGCACTATAATTTGTGCACTACACCCCTGAACAGCTAAGTGGCGAAATTATGGTTTTCTTCTAGGCCACAACTCATAAGAAGTGTCTTTCAAAGCCTTAGATGGTGAATGATTTAATAAATAAATAGTAATATGTAAAGTTTCACCCCAAAAAGATAAATTAAGATAAAAATAAGCCATCATGGACCTAACCATATCCATATGTGTTCTATTCCTCCGCTCAGCAACTCTATTTTGTTTCAGAGTGTAAGGTGTGGTATAATGATGAATAATTCCACGATCTTTACAAAAATCATTTAATATTCCAGTGTATTCTGCTCCACGACTAGTTCTCAAAACCTTGATATTTCTATTTAATTGATTTTCCATTTCAATTTTAAATGTCTTGAACATATCAAAGCCTTCTGACTTATGTTTAAGAAGATACAAATAACCAAATCTAAAAAAATCATCAATGAATGTGATAAAATAAATCTTTTGACCTCTAGTGGGAGTAAACATCTCACCACAAATATCAAAATGACTAATGGCAAGAGGCTCATTAGATCTTTCTGCCTTTGGAAAAGATGCACGGGTCATCCTACCCATTATATATGCCTTGCAAATACCAAAATGCTCCCACTTAAAGCGCAAAATTTCAGAATTAACAAGTCTCTTAATTCTGTTTTTAGATATATGATCAAGTCGTAAATGTCATAGATAAGATTCTGAGCATGTGGTTCTATCATTAGTATTCCTCACTATGAAATTATTTTCACTAGTAAGCAATCAATATTGTCATCATTTGATAGCTCATCAAGAAAATAAATACCTTCATGACGAGTTTGAAACTGCACTAATTTTCTATTGAGCAATATTTTAACTCTTCGCATTCCAAACAGTATATCATAACCAATGGATAACTTAGCAATAGATATTAAATTCTTTCTCATGTTAGGTGAATATAAAGTGTTCTATAATAATAATTTTCCTCCATTGAGGAGTTCTAGGATATAATTTCTAATTCCAAGTACACCAGCTTTAGCATTAGTGCCCCAAAAGATATATCTATTTCACTTTGTAATTGTTCGCATAGAAGTAAAAACTCTATGATTTTTAGTAACATGAGATATTGCACCATAATCGACAACCCAACTATTTAGAAAAGTAGTAGTAAGTAAAGATTCAGTACATACAAAAATATCATACATACTACTAGCTGAAGAATTGTCTTTATGCTCAACTAGTTGATTGCTTTGATTCTTTTGCTCATTCTGCTTCTTCTTTTCCTGTAGCCAGCTCTAAAATGCCCACACTGACCACAGTTATGATACTTGAAATTCTTGTATTTATCATTCCTCTGACTTGATTTATAATTTTCATGATCATCCCGATTGTGTTTCATGTTAAGCTTTTTTTTCTCAAATCACTATTAGGCTTCATCTTTTGTCAATTCCTTTTATTATTACATTTTTCCTCCCTAGGGTGTAACTCAAAATTTTGAGTATTTCTTTCCTTTCCCTGAGAGAGTTTTCTATTTTTTCCATAAGCAAATGATGCCTCGGAGCGCATTTTGAGTATTCTCTTAGAATGGCAGAAAGATATCTTAAAATATTCCTATGAATTTGGTAAAAGGTTTAGAACAACCATGACATTCACTTCTTCAGAAAAAGGATAGCCAATATATATTAATTTCTCTACTAAAATATAGAGTTTATTGATATGTTCATTAATTGAAGTGCTATCATACATCTTAGTGGAGAGAAAACGATTAACAAGATTAAGCACTTTAATAAAAGATACTTCACCAAAATCTTGTTTTAGACTACGCATTCTTTTTTGTGCATTCTGTTCACCCTCATACTCAACAGCTAAAAGATCAGTCATTGATCCTAATATAAAAATACGAGCCCTTTTTATTATTCCTAGTCCAATTTTTTATATTACTCTACATAATTTTTCTTTTCCTCAATAATGGCACTTTTTCTAGCTCTTCCAATTCGTTTTTGTCTATTACATAATCAATGTTTCTAGTAGAAAGCAAAAACATGATTTTTCTTTTTCAAACTGTGAAATTTGAGCCATCCAATTTACAAGATCTAAGTAGTTCAGCAAAATATTGTTGGTTGCCATTGCGAGAATAAATGTTACCCGAATCTGTAAGCTTTACATTGATACCAAATCGGTCAAAGGCTCAACAATCAAAGCGACTGGAGAACCAATCAATTAATGTCGCTTCTTCGATCTGTCTGCTGGAGAATCCACTCTCACCACACCATAGGTGCACACACGGCTAGCTTCTTTCCACTCACATATTGAGGGGTGTAGTTCCTCTCTTCGATCCATGCACCGAGAAGAGAAAAGCAATTACAAACACACCTCACCTTGAAGAAAAGCCAATCTCGTGTTTGAAATTGGTCCATATGAGCAAGGCACATTTCCTTAATTCCAAAGTATGCATGGTTTAGTACCATTTGCTAAGGCAAGGTGGGGGAATTTAATTTATAAGGTGGAGTGCTCACCACTTCTTGAATATGGATAGAGATGGTATGAGGAAGGCTTTGGCTAATCACGCGCATGCTCGTGTATTCGCAGATTTTTGCATGAAAATTGTGTGACTTCTGACGCGCAACCGTGTTATGACATGGCACGCCACTTGGCAGACCAAGTCCATCTTTATTTTTGCTGAACCCTGCACCACTCTCTCTCTCTCTCCATTTGAATAAGATTCAAACATTTGAATTTGAGGCTTAATTGGGTTTCTAATGATAGGTGGTTACCAATGGGTAAATCGCTGGTTAAATGTTATCAGTTATCAGTGAATAATTGAGCAGTTGGCAGTGAATTATTTCAGTTTAATGGGGCAATTACTAGAGAGTAATTTATACATCTATATATACCTGGAGACGTCTGTAGATAATCTCTCACTGCCTGCATCTCTCACTTCTGCCAACTTGTGCTATTGTACTGTGCCATCTGAACCTCATCGACTCTTCTTCCCAGCGTACACTGTGAAGAAGAGGAGCGGTATCTCTGAGCCATTGCTGCTGTGAAGACCTGCATAGGGGCGGCAATAAGGTTTCTGGGCAACGCATATCTGTGCGACCGCTCGCTACTCTATTTCATCTACGTCCTGCACTGCATCAAGTTTGCATTGCTTTCTATTCTTCACAAGCTCAACAGTAAATTGTTCGCGCGTTCGATCCACTTTGATATTTTTTTTGTATGTATTTTTAAGTATAATGAGTAGCCTACTGATAGTTTTGTGTTTAGCATCACTATTTTTTTACTATATTTAAATTAGTAAAATTTAAAATTAAAATATTATCAATATTTTTACGTCTCGAACCCTAAGGATTGTTGTGCTGCATCTTGAAAGCCATGACGAGGACTGGCGTTGGTGCGATGGTGGTCACACGCCCCGAGGACGAAGAGATGTTGCGTCTTTCTTTTCGCACAACGATTAAGAAATCAACGGCGCATGAGGAAACGCGATCCAGCAGACTACGCTCGGCTGGAGAATAGAAAATTAGTTTCACTTCTTCAGTGGCATGCTCGAACAAGGCTCTGCTTCTTTCAGATTGACTATCTAATTTTTGACTTATTTTTTATTATTTATAAATTTCATCTTTTTATGACTTTTTGTCTTATTTTTGAGGTTTTTTGCCAGTTCTTTTTTCTATATTCGTTTTTATTGTTTGTGATGGGCTAACTTGTTTTTTCTATTTTAAATTTTTTTCAAATTGTTTACGAGATCAATTTCGAATTGATCATGTGGACTAACAGCCTGCAGAGCCAATCCAGCAAAACAAATCTAGCTATTTCGCCCTGTGTTATACCCAGATTAAACATATACATGTACATTAAATTCTAATAGACTCGATCAATAAATATGTCTACCATAATCCATCACAACTATTCACCTTGAGTATTAATTCCTCAAGTAAAATTCCGTATCAAATTATTCCCTATCACATACATCAATAATATGAATAATTCTACATTGAGTTAAACAGATAATAACCTCAATAAATGTTGAAAGCCACATAAATAAAAAATTCAAGGATCCTAGATCGCATAAAAAGGCTGGGTTCGTTTGCACTTTTTGCTTATTGCTTATGTACAGATAGCAGTACCCAGTTCAAAATCGATGCGTTTTTTTAAATTGGGGTCTACAGAAAAATTATAGTATAAATTGTACCGAGTTCAACTATACAAGCTAATATCGTATGCAAGTATTTTTCTCTACGTACTGCCTCTAACAAATAGATCAAAATTCAAAAACCACCGTCATAAAACATAAGTTACAACTCAAAAGAACCCACCCAAAATCTTAAGCACGTTAAATCCCCACCCTAGTCCTAATCAACAAATCAGAAATCTGAATTCCATGCGAGTGATAAAGAGATTAATCTTTAATGCAAATGCAAATGTTCTGACGCACCCGTGTGTTGTGTATATACGTATTGGTGTCTTCCAAGGCGCCGTAGAGGTGGGAATCATGCTCAATCCGGTTACAGCGAAAGCACATCGGCCTGTAAGCCTCGAAATCGCCGGCCGCCGCCACCCCCTCGTCCCCGACCCTGCCCCAGCTCCATGTTCTGCTCACAGGTCCTCCTCACCTCACAAAGGATTTCCTCCAACAGCATCGGCGTTGGCCCGCCCTCGGCGTCCACGGACTTCATCCCCAACGGCGGCTGGCTCCCGGCGCCGCCGCGTCGTTACTTACCTCCACGCGCGGTCACGCCTGTGCTTTCCTCTACCGCGTTCCTTTTTCTCTCAGCCGCACCATTGCACCCTTCCGCCGCGCGCGGAGTGCTAGCGCACGGTTTGCTGCTCTGCTGCCCTTTCCCCTCCCCTCCTTCGGTTTGCTAGGTTCAATTCCAAACTTGATCTTGCAGTGACCCTACTTGTTTCAATTTAAGCTTTTGGTTTCTGACTTATATTTTATTATTTTTAAATTTCATCTTTTTCTGATTTTTTAGTTTTTTTATACTTTTTACCGGTTTTTTCCGTATTCATTTATATTATCTATGATGGATTAACCTGTTTTTTATTTTTTAAAAAAAATTAGTTATACAAATAAGTAATTATCAGTTATAGTGTAATTTCAATTAGGTACAGTATAATTTTATCCATAAACCAACTTATTTTAGCCCAACCAAGTAACACCAAAAAGCATATTATTTACAGATAGAAACCACCCTACAAACTTTCCCCTTTGGGTTATATTTTTTTTAGACATGTGATGTGAGCGCCACCTAGACAAATAAAAAATAAAAACACGGGAAAAAGGCAAACAACTGATTGGGCAACTTAAATGAGAAAACACACTTTTATTGGAAAATAAACAAAAAAAAAGTTTTTAGGGGGAAGTGAGAGCTCGGGTGGAGAGGAGGGTTTGGATTTCTTTCCTTTGTGATTTTTTAGTTCACTTGATCGAGTTCCCCTAAAAAAGGATAAAAAATAGGCTGTATTTTCAATGGAAGGATGACCAAAAAAAAAGAAATTTGGGCCCGTTTGAAACTCCGTATTCCCATCGGAATTTTCATACCTGGACGGGTGTTACCTTTCATACATTGCTAACAAGATCCCCAGTATACAGAAGAAACCCAAAGACGAAAACAATTAGATAAACTCGTGTCTCAGCAACAGGAAAAGCGATGCCTAAGTGTACATCGTTTGCAAAAAGAGAGTGGAGGGTACTTATGCAATGGAAAAGATGGCAAAACATTCTGGCAGCAAGATCAATGGAAAGAAAAATGAAATAGTGAAAACCTGAAAAGGCAAAATGCAAGGACGGCCAGAAGAATACCTAAAATGCCAGGGACGCCTGAGAAATGAACTAAAAAAAGGAATTAATGCAGCGCCACAACCATGGGCCAGGTGCACATGTGTCCGTGGAAGGTCCAGCTTCCTCCGGCCCATCAGAGACCCATTCCACCGGGCCCCCCACCAGAATGCCATCATCCCAAAACCCTAGCGCATCCGACGGCCACCGTTCGCCCACCTCCTCGATATAAACTCCCCCTCTCCGCCGCTGACCAAACCCTAGGCTCCACACACTCCCACCTCCCCTCCCCGCCGCCTCCGCACGCAGCCGCAGCAGCCATGGGTGAGCGCCTCCTCCCTCCCTCGGCTCTTCTCTCTCCCGCAAACCCTCCGATCTGCTGCTTTCTTCTCGAGTATGTTCTTCGAGCGCCGGTTTTGATGGATTCGTTGCGGTGGTTGCAGGGGCGTACACGTACGTGTCGGAGCTATGGAGGAAGAAGCAGTCGGACGTGATGAGGTTCGTGCAGCGCGTGCGGTGCTGGGAGTACAGGCAGCAGCCGGCGATCGTGCGCGTCACCAGGCCCACCCGCCCCGACAGGGCCCGCCGCCTAGGCTACAAGGCCAAGCAGGTTGGATCTCCCTCCCCCCAGATCTCCCCGCCTTGCTATGCCTACTCTTGCGCTCTCGTGCTCCTGCTAAGTTTCCGTGTTTGGATGGATATCAATGTGTATATATGTTGTGGTTGCTGGTGTGTGGAGATGCTGGCGATGGTTGGATAGTTTTTCTTGCGCTGTAGGGGTGTCGGATTTGCTGCTCTGGACTGGGTAGGACTGGGTAGAGAGTTGTGGAACTTGGTGGTATTTTGCTTATGATTGGTGGCATTTAGCTTATGATTTGTGCGATTTTATTGCCGCTTGATAATTTGTGTTCGTAAAATGCTTCATCTTTGAGGCATTCCATGTGTACTATTTTAGGTTGTGGAGGTTTGTGTCTTTTCTGAAGGAAATGGAGGTTAATTTTGGTGGAAATCTTCACTTCTGCTGTTCGGGATACCATCCAAACATGTTTCAATGGTTTAGTTAGGGATTGTATGATAATATTCTGTTTCAGATTATGAGATTTTGGCTACTAGGATGGGTTACTTTAGGCTGTGTTACCCACCAATTTGATAGGTATGAAGCTGTCGTAGTTAGTGTTGTACCATTGTGTTAGTTGTTGCTGAGTAGTGAAAAAATGGAACTATGCTGTTTATTTCATGGTTTTGGAAACTGTATGTACTGCTCACGTGCATAGTGACAGTGTGCCACTGTTCAAGACTTGAAGGCTTGTGCGTTGTTATGTCTTAGTAGTGGAAAGCAAAGCGTTAGATTTTGGCTAGAGTGTTACATGGCACCTTCCATTGGACCTATGCACATTAAAGTAGTTTTCTTTGGTCATCTTTTCAGGAATTGACTTAAGATAATACAATTGTATAGGTCAGTTGTGTACTTTTGGATGATTTACACTGCATTGAGGGTTTATATTGCACTAGTGTTGTAGGTCAGAAAATAGTCATTTTTTGATTATGGACAATGAAATCTTGGTGTGTAGCTTATGATTTCTGCAGTTGTAGTATGCTTGTTAAGTCAGTGTGCGATTTCATTTTAGCATATTATTGGTGCTTTTTATGCAGCTAGATAATTTGCTCTGTTTGCATTCTATATGATATTTTACATTTTTTTGTGCAGAAAGTATCACCTTGTATTTATTTTTCTTGCTTGATACTTGTGGCTAATTTGCTTTGCTGTATGGTGAATGAATTTTGAATACTTTATGGCCCTATAATCAAATGGCCTTGCCTAAATATATATTACTTATCTTCAGGGGTATGTGGTCTACCGCATCCGTGTCAGGCGTGGTGGTAGGAAGAGGCCAGTGCCCAAGGGTATTGTCTATGGCAAGCCCAAGCACCAGGGTATCACCCAGCTCAAGTTCCAGAGGAACAAGAGGTCTGTTGCTGAGGAGAGAGCTGGACGCAAGTTGGGTGGACTTAGGGTGCTCAACTCCTACTGGGTGAATGAGGTATCCATGATTTTACTGGAATCGGTAAAAAGGTGGCATGAGAATTCTTGTTCTGTTTTTTGCTAATGCCTCTACTTTTTCCTTGGCTCTCAACACAGGATTCCACCTACAAGTACTTTGAGGTCATCCTTGTGGACGTTGCTCACAGTGCCATCCGCAACGACCCAAGGATCAACTGGCTCTGCAAGCCTGTGCACAAGCACCGTGAGCTTCGTGGTCTCACCTCTGCTGGCAAGAAGTACCGTGGCCTGCGTGGCAAGGGTCACCTTCACCACAAGGCCAGGCCCTCGCGGAGAGCCACCTGGAAGCGCAACCAGACCGTCTCCCTGCGCCGCTACCGTTAAGCTTATTTGCTTTGATGTTCTGTTGCTGTGGAATCCTTCTCATGCGGAACTCGATAGTATTTGTTTGCAGTGTCAAATTTTGCTACCTTTGTTCTGAGACCCCTTGAGCTCCCTGCTAGAAGTGTACTTCGGAGCAATATCGTGAACTATTTGCTATTTGCATGTGTTATCAGATGATGAATCTCTAATGCTGTGTGCTTTGGTGATAGTCTGAAATCGATCTCATCGTGATCTTTACCTCTGTGGAAAAGGTGTTTTCAATGCATTGGGGTCTATATATCGTATTTGTGTACCCCATATATCGTATTTGTGTTTGTTCTTTGAATGTTCTTGTTGCTGCTGCTACCTGCCTTGCTCCAGGTTGAAAATTTCAACTGTGGCACTTTCGGGAGCGCAGTGTCGTTATGAGGTAAATTTTGCACGTTGCCCCATGGCTTGTTGATTGATAACCTGAGCATCATGAGCACGAGTTAAAAGAGCAAAATTTTACAGTGCTGATGATACTTTGCGACTGTTGAGCAGTGCGCTAATATCATTAGCAAATTAAATCATGGGTCGTGATATCATCTGCAAGCGATTCAGAAATTGGTAGCGAATGGTGGTTGTTAAATCATTTGTAAGTGATTCAGAAATTGGTAGCGAATGATTGTGTGGCCGGTACCGACCATTCTTTTTAGCTGTCTGCGGCCGCAAAATGAGGATTCCCAGAATTCTTGTTTTCTTTTTACTCGACTCTAATTACTAGTCGACGGCATTGTTTTGGGTTGGCTTCTAATTTACAAATCCAGACTTTCGTTTAGCCGCTAGACAACGGCGGATGCGTTGCACATGCTGTTCCAGTTCCATGAATGATGTTAGTCCGCTAGGCTTAATTGCTTGCCGGGCACACAGAGGTTAAATATTTGAAATTTGATATCTTAGCGGTGCCAATTGAACCAGTGAAGCTACTGTTGGAATCGCGTCATAATATTCATAAAAAAGATAAAATATTGGAATAAGTTCATATAACATCTTGAATTTTACTCGAAAATTCATTTAGTACCTCAAACTATAAAATCGGATATTTGACCTTTGAACTTTACAATCCAATTCAAATGACACTCTGGTCTGGTTTTGGATGGTGGTATTACCTAAATGACACGATGAGTGGCCGGTTTTACTACGTAGAATGACACGTTAGTCAAATTTAAGTTAATGATAGGTAGGGCCATAAAGCCTTCTCTCTCAAATCAAAACATAGAGAGGGGAATTACAAAGGGTAGTGGTCATAGAAGCATAACTGAGAGCTCAGTGAGGAAGAAGCTCTTGTAGACCCCATATATCATTGACCTAATTTGGTTAGTATATCATTCTACGTATCAAAATTGGAATTTTTTTACGGATAATCTATTTTTTATTCGAAATTACAGAAATATACCCGTGGGAAATTTTTTTACAAAAATAGGCTCAAGTCGCCCAATGGGAGAGCGACTGGAGGCTATCGCCCAACCAGGGGCCAACAGAGTCCCTGTCGCTCTACCCTCGGGCGACCGCATGAAAGTCGCCCTCCCATTGGGCGACTTTCATGCAGTCGCCCAATGGTTGGACGACTGCACTCAGACCCTTTGTGAATGTTTTAAATTTTGTCAAATTTGTAGTTTTAAACTGGTAAAAAATTTACTAAAATTGTAAAAAAAGTTTATGTTTATTGTATGTTGTAGGTGTGTAAAAAATTTTGGGAATTTTTTTTTAGAAACTATTGATCGTAGAACGATCGGTACATACGATGATAAGTGATATTTTGATGTTACTAAGAATTCGTTGATTTCAGTTTCGGACTCATAGGAAAATAAGAGAGAGGGAGAGTTGATTTCGGTTGTTTAGAAAAAAATAGAGAAAAAAAGAGAGAAAAAAGAGAGGAAAGAGTCCATCTTTGCCGAAATTTAGAAAGTGCATCAAACCTTCGCCAAAAATAGTGAAAATTGGTGAATGTTCTTCATACATCCAAAAGCCTCCAAAAATTTTTTTGAGCAATTTCAACTATGGGATCAAAAGTTATAGTAGTTTCAATCGAGGCCGAAACGAATTCGAGTCCGTTTCTGACACACATTCAGTAAAACGGGCATAACTTTTGCATACGGTGTCCATTTTCGACGTTCTTGTACTCGTTCGAAAGCTAACAACGAGACCGATTCAAGGAAAACGACCCGCTTGCACTAGTCACCCTCCAAGACCCCGAAAATCGGCCATCTTTGGAGCTAAATCTGCGTCGCAAGTTTTTGATTTTTGTTTTTGCCTTTTTCTTGGTTTTCCCTTTGGAATTTGGATTTTGCTTCAACTGAAAAGTTGTATATCTCATCGAAACCTTTCAAATGAGTATATATAAGCTATATAAAACTTTGCTGTTTTATCTTTTGAGACTAGTTGTTTATATTGCATCGGTATATAAAACTTGTGATAGAGAGTATTATAGACGGTTTGTATGTAGAACCGTTTGTGATAATCTGACCGCTGGGCCCGTCGATCCTCCTCAACCCAATCCTAACCCAGAGACATGAATTCTCAATAATATCAAAATATCACTTACCATCGTATGTACCGATCGTTCTACGGTCAATCGTTCCTAAAAAAATTTCCCAAAATTTTTTACACACCTATAACATACAATGAACATAAACTTTTATTACAACTCCAGCAGATTTTCTACCAATTTAAAACTACAAAATTGACAAAATTAAAAACATTCACGGGGGCCTGAGTGCAGTCGCCCAACCATTGGGCGACTGCATGAAAGTCGCCCAATAGGAGGGCGACTGGATGCAGTCGCCCGAGGGTAGAGCGACAGGGACTCTGGCGGCCCCTGGTTGGGCGATAGCCTCCAATCGCCCTCCCATTGGGCGACTTGAGCCTGTTTTTGTAAAAAAATTTCCCGCGGGTATATTTCTGTAATTTCGAATAAAAAATGGATTATTCATAAAACAATTCTCAAAATTGCCCACTCATCACGCCATTCAGGGGGGGTCAAATTTCTAATTTTTATAGTTCTATATGTTAGATGAACTTTTAAGCAAAGTTTAAGATAATATATGGACATACCCCTAAAATATTGTATTCTTACTGGCGTATAAAATTAGGCTTCCCTTAATATTCTTCAAAGAAAAGGGCGTTTTGATCCCTATACATTTAGGAATGTTTTTTTTAAATTATCTGCTCCGCTGAGAGTTAACCTAGTCCTGAAATTACCATTAGAAAAAGTTTGATTCCTTGTATGCCACCAAGTTTTTTTACGCCCTTCCATTCCATTCTCGTGACCCCTACCGTGAACTTGCTGTTAAGTTGCATGCTAAAAGACATAATTACCTCTCTTCTTCCTCCTCTCACCCTATAAAGCCCGAGTTCTTCTTCCTCGAGGTTGGCCACCTCCCACACCTTCCTCACCTCCACATCCGCCCAGAGCTAAAGCCGCAGCAGCCACTATTGTCTCCTGTTACAAATGTGGGCAGTATTTCAATTCCAAGTTTTATTAGGAAACAGAAATAATAAACTAATGATGCAAAATTCACAATTAACAACAAGCTCCTCATCATACTTCAAAACATACACAAGAAAAACAATACAGTAACAAAGTCGAACGTGCGCACGAACGACTTACTTGTTAGCCTGATGAAGAATAGGAAGCCGCGTAAGCTTGACGCAGTGCAGAACGTAGGTACAGCAGTGCAGTGAGCAGTCGCGCAGATGCGCTGCCCAGAAACCTTATTGCCGCCCCGTGCAGGTACTCTCTGCGGCAACAGTTTGGAGATAGCCGCTCTCCCTCCTTCCAGGTACACGCCGGGAAGAAATGTCGACGAGATTCAGACAGCACAGCACAACAGATCAAAAATTAGGGGAAGAATGGAGGTGCAAAATTCTCTCACTTTTCCTGGACATCTCCAGGCCCTTTTATGGGCGCTGCAGTTACTACTCACTAGTAACTGCTGCGTTTTAAACAAAATTATGCATTGGTAACTGCCTTATCAAATCACAAATTAAGCAGTGTAAATTCACTTGTAACTGCCTCATTCAAATGTTTAATTCTCATTTAAACAGAGTGAGTGAGGTGCATGGTTCAGCAAAAATAAAGATGGACTTGGTCTGCCAAGTGGCGCACCACGTCATGGCACGGTCGCGCGTCGCAAGTCACAAGTCTCGCGATTTTCACGTGAAAATACACGAATACGCGCACGCGTGCGCGCGTGTGTGACTAGACAGAACCATCCGCATACCATCTCTTTACATATTCAAGGAGTGGGGATGACTCCATCTTAAAAATTGGTCTTTCTCACCCTGCCTTAGCAATATGGTACTAAACCATGCATGCTTTGGAATTAAGAAAATAGGCCAAATTAAATAGGCCAATTTCTAACAATCCCCCACCAATTCCAAAGCAACAAGTAAGCATATGACAAAGATATTGTGCTGAAGTACTGTTAATATACTAGTCTTTTAGTGTAAGTCCCGTATGGGTTGAACTTGCACCTAGAATGACAAGATTCACCTTCTCACAGCTGATGAATGGACTATGCCTTGAATTCACAGCTTTTCGTGATCAGATTTCACTTGAAATCTCAACTAGTACTAGGCTGCCAATGAACCTCGCCTAAACGGAGCGTTATATGGTCATGCTCCCTTATCTACTCCTAAGCTTTCTAGAGAATGCCCCGTTCTCGTGAACTACGACCACACAGTTAAGCTCAAGTAGGTGTATTCTTCCTAGGCATCCTGCAGGCTAATACCTTTCCCTTATTTGGACAACAGAATACATCAAGGCTTTATGCCAACCTTCCATACAGTCGAAAGTACATTGTTTATTAGGACATGGGTACAATAAATATGTACTCTCTTGTTACAACATCAATTTGTTTTTCCCATTGCCCAAGTCACAGGATCTCCGATCAAGAAGGTATGAGTTACCATTGTGATGTAACTTAAATGAGTCTCATTCCCATGTCCATAGATGCAACGAAAATCGCTTTTCGTGCTAACTCCTTTGTAAAAGGGTCTGCCAGATTTTTCTCAGTGTGAATATAGTTCACAGCAATCACTCCGGAATTTCTCAGTTTTCTGACAGATTTAAGCCTACGCTTCACATGTCTAGAGGACTTCATATTATCTTTTGTACTTGTGACTTTGGTCAACATTGTTTGATTATCACAGTACATCAGGATTGCAGGTATTGGTTTCTCAACCAATGGCAAGTCCAATAGAAACTCTCTCAGCCATTCAGCCTCAACTGTGGCTGTGTTAAGTGCTACAAGTTTTGCTTCCATGATTGACCTCGTCAATATGGTCTGTTTGCAAGACCTCCATGAAACTGCAGCACCAGCTAAAGTGAATACATAACCACTTGTAGCTTTGATCTCATCCGCATCAGAGATCCAATTAGAGTCACTGTATCCTTCTAATACAGAATGGTGTACAATATAATGTATTCCAAAAGATGTTGTGCCTCTCAAGTAGCGCAACACTCTTTCAAGTGCCTCCCAGTGATCATCTCCTGGATTAGACGTAAACCGACTTAATTTGCTCACAGCAAATGATATGTCAGGTCTTGTGGCACCAGCTAAATACATAAGTGACCCAATAATTTGTGAATATCTTAATTGATATTTTCCTAACCCCTGGTTCTTTTGAATCTTAATGCTCGCATCATAGGGTGTTGGTGAAACTTTACAGTTTTTAAAACCAAACCGGCTTAATATTTTCTCAGCATAATGGGATTGATTCAAAGTAATCACATCCTTGCTTTTGATCAATTTAATATTCAGAATGACATCTGCCTCTCCCAAGTCTTTCATATCAAAACACCGAGATAAGAAAGATTTGACCTCGTCAATTACGGCAGTGTTTGTTCCAAATATAAGTATGTCATCTACATACAAACATAAGATAACTCCTTGACCCCTACTATAACGATAATACACACATTTATCAGCTTCATTCACAACAAAGCCAGCGGATGTCAAAGTTTTGTCAAACTTTTCGTGCCATTGTTTTGGTGCTTGTTTTAGGACATACAAAGATTTCAATAATCTGCATACTTTATTTTCCTGTCCAGAAATCCCAAAACCATCCGGTTGATCCATATAGATTTCTTCCTCCAACTCTCCATTAAGGAAAGCTGTCTTCACGCCCATTTGATGAACATGTAGACCATAGGAAGATGCTAACGCAAGGAGTACTCTGATGGTAGTTAATCTGACGACAGGAGAATATGTATCAAAGAAATCTTCTCCCTCTCTCTGGGTGTAACCCTTGGCCACAAGTCTTGCCTTGTACTTCTCAATTGTTCCATCAGGCCTTAGTTTCTTTTTAAAGATCCACTTACATCCTACAGGTTTACACCCGATAGGATGATGTGTGATCTCCCAAATCCCATTAGCCATGATAGAGTCCATCTCGCTATGGACTGCCACTTTTCAATACTCAGCATCAGGAGACGCATAAGCCTTCGAAAGAGTCTTTGGCACATCATCCACGAGTCATACAATAAAGTCGTCACCAAAGATTTTCTTAACCATTTGTCTCTTGCTCCTGCGAGGAGTTTCTGCGACTAGATTGTTATCCTTCTCAGGGATATCGTATATTGGTTCAGAAATGGTGAGAAGTTCAGAAGTTTGATTATTCTCACTTTCAATATTATCAGTTTGAACATTCTCTGTTCGTGAAGTACTGCCTGCTGTTCTCATAGGAAAGATATTCTCAAAGAATGAAGCATCTCTAGACTCCATTATTGTATTAGCAGTAATTTCAGGAGTTTCTGATTTGACTACTAAAAATCTATAGGCTGTGCTATTTTGAGCATATCTTAGAAAAATACAATCGACTGTTTTTAGTCCAAGTTTTCTCTTTTTCTGCAATGGCATATTGACTTTTGCCAAACCCCCAAGTTCGCAGAAAATTAACATTAGGTTTTCTCCCCTTACATCCCTCATACGGAGTAATCTCACTCTTTTTAGTGATTATTCTGTTTAGGACGAAAGTTGTTGTTAGAATAGCTTCCCCCCACCATGCCTTAGGCATACTGGCACTCTCTAACATGGCATTAATCAAATCTGTTAGTGTCCAGTTTTTCCTCTCAGCTACCCCATTTGCTTGGGGTGAATATGGTGGTGTAAATTCATGGACTATTCCATGCTTAGAACAGAATTGGGAGAATTCATGATAGACATACTCTTCTCCACGATCAGACCTTAATCTTTTTATTTTCTTCTCTAGTTGGTTCTCAACCTCGACCTTATAAGTTTTAAAGTAGTTTAAAGCTCCATCCTTAGTTTTCAGCAATTACACATAACAGTAGCGTGTTACATCATCAATAAAAGTTAGAAAATATCTTTTGCCTCCTTTTGTCAATAATCCATCCATTTCACACAAATCTGAATGAATAAGATCTAAAGGTACCAAGTTCTTTTCATCCTCTAATCCCTTAAAGGGTTTTCGAGGTTGCTTTGCTTGCACACATGAATGGCACTTTGATCATTTGACAATTTCACATTTTGGAATTAAATCTAATCTGGACGTTCTAGCAATACTATCAAAACCAATATGACAGAAACGAGAATGCCAAACATTTGTCTCACATTTATTTAAACCAGTTGCAACATTCAGATTATAACAAGACTCTAAAATACTTAGACGGAACAAGCCTCCGCTCTCATAGTTTTTATCAACAAATTTCCCGAACTTAGACATTACAATTTTATTTGACTCAAAAACTAGCTTATAACCATCCCTGCATAAGAGAGAACCACTAGCGAGGTTCTTCTTTATTGTAGGAGCATGCTGCACGTTCTTCAAGTGAACAATCTTTCCTAAAGTAAGCTTCAGATCTACCGTGCCAACACCAAGAACAAAAGCATGCGACCCGTTTCCCATTAGGACTGAGGAAGCCCCTGCTGCCTGATAAGAAGAAAACAAGGAAATATCAGAACATACGTGAACATTAGCTCCAGTATCAACCCACCAATCAGTGGATTGACAAGCTGAAAAGAAAACAGGTGAATTACCATATCCTCCTGAAGTCGAGGCCTCACCTATGGTCACGTTAACAGCCTTCTTCTTAGGCTGTTCACCATCTCTGATTTTGCGGAAACGACAGTCCTTCGCCATATGACCGTCTTTTCCGCACACAAAGCAAGTGATGTCCTTCAAATCCTTTTTCTCAGTTTTCTTCTTAAAGCTAGTTCTGTTGTTCGGTTTGTTGGTTTTGTACTTCTTAGCAACAGTCTTTTTCTGTATGATATTTGCATTGTTCTAGCCAGATGTGCTAGGTACATCTTTTACTCTTGCTTTTTCTTCCACATCGAGGGCTGCAATGAGATCCTCAACAGAAATCTCTTCCCTCTTATGTTTCAAGCTAGTAGCAAAATCCCGTCAAGAGGCAGAGAGTTTAGCAACAATGCCCGTAGCCATAAACTTCAGAGCCAACACACAGCCCAGGTGCGCAATCTCACCGACTAGTAGCTGGAGGTCATGAGCTTGTCCAACTATGGACTTAGCCTCATCCATGCTAAAGTCAAAAAATTTCTCACACATGTAGAGCCAGCGACTTGCCTCTGCATATTTATGCTCTAGTGCATCCCACAACTCTGTGGCGGACTTGTAGTCCATGTACACATCATAGAGCTGATCTGCCAGAATAGTCAGAATGCAGCCAAGAGCAGTATTGTTCGCATTTTCAAACTGCATATACTGCTCAATCGTAAATGGATACTGCGGGTGGATAACCCACCACAACCCCAAAGACATGAGCCAAAACTTGGCTCTAGTCTACCATCTACGAAAGTTCTGACCAGAAAACCTCTCAGGTTTCATCGCATCAGAAGCACTAGCCATTGCTGTATTGCAACAAAATTCACAATAAGGTTTCTGGATTGTTACAAATGTGGGTAGTATTTTAATTCCAAGTTTTATTAGGAGACATAAATAATAAACTAATGATGCAAAACTTACAACTAACAGTAAGCTCCACATCATACTTCAGAACATACACAAGAAAAACAATATAGTAACAAAGTCGAACGTGCCCATGAACGACTTACTTGTTAGCCTGATGAAGAACAGGAAGCCGTGTAGGCTTGACGCAGTGCAGAACGTATGTGTAGCAGTGCAGTGAGCGGTCGCGCAGATGCGCTGCCCAGAAACCTTATTGCTGCCCTGTGTAGGTACTCTCTGCGGCAACGGTTCAGAGATAGCCGCTCTCCCTCCTTCCAGGTGCACGCTGGGAAGAAAGGTCGATGAGGTTCAGACAGCACAGCACAACAGAACAACAGAGCAGAAAGTAGGGGAAGAATGGAGGTACAAAATTCTCTCACTTTTCTTGGACGTCTCCAGACCCTTTTATGGGCGCTGCAGTTACTACTCACTAGTAACTGCTGCGTTTTAAATAGAATTATGCACTGGTAACTACCTCATCAAATCACAAATTAAGCAGTGTAAATTCACTTGTAACTGCCTCATTCAAATGTTTAAATCTCATTTAAATAGAGAGAGTGAGGTGCATGGTTCAGCAAAAATAAAGATGGACTTGGTCTGCTAAGTGGCGCGCCACGTCACGGCACGGCCGCGCGTCGCAAGTCACGCGATTTTCACGCGAAAATACGCGAATACGCACGCGCATGCGTGCGCGTGTGTGTGACTAGACAGAACCATCCTCATACCATCTCTTTCCATATTCAAGGAGTGGGGATGACTCCACCTTATAAATCGGTCTTCCTCACCCTGCCTTAGCAATATGGTACTAAACCATGCATGCTTTGGAATTAAGGAAGTAGGCCAAATTAAATGGGCCAATTTCTAACATCTCCATCATCACGGGTAATTGGGACCGAACCACTATCGCTTGTAACAGCTAGGGATGGCAACGGATAAATACCCATCGGGTATTGCCATTCCATACCCGTACCCGCTAGGTGTAAATTTACCCGTCGGGTTACCTGTATCCGCACGCGGGTAGAAATATTTATCCATACCCGTACCCGCGCGGGTATTACTACCCAACGGGTAACCCGTACCCGCAATCATACCCGGTTCAACACATAAGAATATCATCAATTTAGACATTCATTAATCATACATGCCAAGCACAAAAGTGTCTAATGATCAAAATTAGTACATCACATAAACATACTTGACATGACCATATCAACATATGACAAACAAATAAACAATCAACAACAAGTAGATAATAAAATTAACATTTGAGTGGGATGTCTAGATGTCTAATGCGGGTATTTATTACCCGTGGGTAGGCGGGTATGGGTAGTATATACCCACACCCGCACCCGCCTACCCGGCGGGTAGAGGATTTCGCCCAATAACGTACCCATGGGTACATAAAATTTTCCATACCCGTCTCTTTATCGAGTAAAACCTGTCGGGTATTCGGGTATCGGGTACCCATTGCCATCTCTAGTAACAGCCCCCTTTTGCGCTCCACCGTAGAATTCATCGTCCATGCCAAATCATTTCCAAATTCCTCCTGCAGCTAACTTCTAGATCTTCCAAGGAAGCCCATAAACATCCTTGTTCTATCCCCTTCGGAGCTGGTTGCGATCGCACCCAGCAACACCATCGTTGGTGCACATCCAACACAATCGCTCCCATGCGCTCTACCATGTTCCAAGCCACGCCACCTTTGCCACCACCTCTGCCTCAAACCTACTGAGTTCCTAGCATCACCCTACTATCTCCTCGTGGGTAGATAACCGTGGTCAAACGTTGTTGCCGTACATCCGAACTTGCCATCGTCTGCCCAACTCCAGCCATCTCTACCCTAGCTGAAGCCCCTCTAGTCTCCTTATGGCCAGGCATAGCTCATGCGCATGTTGTCCCGGCCTCCCCGTCATTAGCGTAGAGAGAATAGAGTTAGGAAGTAGAGTGGGGAAGAAGAAAGCATTTGCATAGGGGCGAAATAGGCATTTATGGAAAAAATCTAATATGTTTTAGAGGGATAATGACAATGTGACCTAAAGGAGCTAACAGAAGTGGCATGGAAGGGCATAAAGAAATAAACTTGGTGGTATATAGAAAACTTTACTTTTTCTAATGGTGAATCTGGAATTGGGTTAACTCTTAGTGGTATGCATGAAATTTTCCTTTCTTTCTTTGGTTTTTTATGTGTGCAGTCGGATATGTTTGTGTTATAGTTTTGAGATAACTAGTTTTTGTATAGGCTTAATCTAGCACAAGAGTATATCCACTAGTTCCTAAAGTTGTCCTTTTTAGTCCTTACCTTCCACAATTAAGTATATTGATTATAGACAAATTGTGTTTCGTAGAAGCTAGACGGTTTCAAAGCAGTATAAATCCAGAGGTCTATTTTCTGGTACACCATAATAGAAAAATATGATGTAAATACGATGACTCGGACAAAATGACACTTGCTAATAGAAAAAATAAACTAGCTTATGAGCTTAAGGTTATGTTCGTTTGGACTGTGGTTGATGATTTTTGTCTGTATTTTTTGAGACGCCAGCGGAGGTGAATATGTCGCGTGGAAGACGCATACGATTTTAAGCTTGCAACGTCATTTGAAGAATCCGCTTCAAGAAATTATCCCACTTATTTCGATTTTTAGAGAAACCAAGAGCCAAAAGCTAAAAAACTACACCAATAAAAGGGTGGATTCTTTTTGGGAGTAACTTATCTTATGATTTTTGATTTTAATATGAGTATTTACATATATAGACCGAATGTTGATAAACCGTTTCAAAATGATAAAGAAATCGTCTTATTTACTTATTAAAAAACTATAAGTAATAAGTTTTCAACCACAAGCTGAAAATAACACGTGCTTCTACGGACCAAAATAAGCCACTAAAAAATGTGCTTCTACGGACCAAAATAAGCCACTAAAAATAACCAGTCTCGAGGAAAAGCCATCTTGATGAAAAAAAAACCTGCAACCAGTTATCGTTAGCCACGCCACCCCAATTCACGACCAAGTGGTTAATCAGCAGAGGGACGTAGCCATCCATCCGTCCCATTCCAAGTCCCGAGCCCACACCCCCGGCATCACGGATTCGCAGCCCTGGATGCTTCTAGAAACGGGATCGGGCTCCCCGGACCCACGTGGAGGTGATGGAGAGAGACGGCAGTGACGAGCGAGCCGGGAACGGGATTGGGATTGGGAATGGGAAATCGGGAAACCCAGGACCGTGCTCTCCGCCGCCATTGACTCCTCGAGCTCTATCGAATCCCAAGCGCAGGCCAGGCACACGGAACAGCGGAAGCGCACAAAAATCGTCTCTTTTTTTTTTTTTTATAAAGGAGAATAGTCTCCGAGTCCTCTCGCTTTCTCGGCGCCTTCGTCTCCGGTTCGATTCGATCCGAGAGGTATCGTTGCTCCGCGTGTTTCCTTCGATTCAGGAGCGAATAATCTCCGGACCACTTCGCGCGATCGAAGCAGGAGAGGGCTGGGCTGGATTGGTTCGATTTTGTTGCGCTAGTTCGTAGGCTGCTCGTATCTCGTGCTGTTTGATTTTGGTCTCGGTTTGTTTGTTTTTTTTGGGTAGGTCGGCGCTCGATTTCGTTTTGGGGTTGTTTTTGGATTTGTGCCTTTCTTGTTGCTAATTTTTTTTTGGGTCTGCCCGGAGTTTACGTGCGTTTCGGTTAGGGTTTTACGCTTGCAAGACTGCGTCTAGTCGTTTAGGAGGGAGGGAACTCGGTTTGTTGGTTGTTAGCACGGGTTGTTGATCTAATCTGGGATTAGTTTAGTCTGGAGCTTGTTTACGGCTTGGGTTTAGGACCTAGCGATCCTTCTTTGATGGTGTATTTGTGGTTTCTATCTTCAGATTATGTGTGGCGAGGAACATATTATAGTTGCTTTTTATTTGTTTGCGGCCGAGCGAGCGAGTGGTTTGGATTTGAGTTTTCTGCTCTTGGTACCTTTCGTGGTTTCCATTTGTGGGTTAATGGTTCGGTGGATTTTGCTTGAATTTTTGTAGGTTGTGTTGCGCAGGTGGTGATGCCGATGGCGGAATCGCCTCAATGGCGCCGGAAGGCGACGGATTTATTCTCTTCGTCCAGTACGTTCTACAGTAATCCTCTCTTGGTTTTTAATCTGGATCATTCTGTTATCATGTCTACTTATCTTAAGCTAGCCTATAGGAACTAAACCTAAAAACTCGGAAGCATCATGCCAATTCAGGTTGGAAATTTTCATGGGCTTATGAGTAACTTAAAGTACTAAGATTCTTAAAGTACTAAGATTGTGGCAGCACACACTGTTTGTAGTTTAGTTAATTTACGTGGATTTTATCGTATACAAATGGTTGTTTTCCCTCATTTTATCCGCAATTCTGAATCTTGGGTGTGGATATTTTCTGGGCAGGTTTCAAGCTGAAGCAGGCAGGACAATCTGCGGGTGACAATATAGCTGATGTCGCTGGGAAGGTTGGGTCAGTGGTGAAGAATCGGTGGGCTGTCTTCCAGGAGGCTAGGCAGCGGCGGCCGCCACCAAGTGAGACCGTGCAGGAGCGCTTCATCTCTGCTGCTGCCTCCACTGGGGTGCTTCTGAGGAAGGGCATCTCGGAGACGAAGGAGAAGGTTGCAGTGGGAAAGGTTAAAGTTGAAGAGGTCTGTGCCTTTGGACCAAAGTTACTTGGAGTTGTTCTTTGTTCAGTTTTAGCCTTAATTGTTGGCTCATAAATTTGAACTTTATGCTTTTGGAACCTACTCTTCAAATCAAGACTCATGACTATGAAAAAATAATCGGCACCTTTATTAGTTGATCAGCCAGTTTGCCTCATGTATCATGTTAACTGGAAGAATGCCTCTAGTAGGCTGAATCATCATCAGCCAAATCATTATGGAATAACAAGTAGTACTCCTTGGCATTGGCATTTCAGGATGCAGTTAGGAGATATTTGTTAGTAGCCATAGAATGTATTTGATGGGAATCTTCAAAGATCATAAAACATAAATACCTACATTTTGAACATAACCTTAGATTGGATGTCAGAGTTTGGGCCTTGCATTCTTGTGATGGTTCCTTGTGTTAAAAAAAACATGCGTAGTGAGACTGAATTTTGTGGCTTTGTGCGCTTCCTTGCAGGCTGCTAAAAAAACTGCAGACAAAAGCAAGACTATTTTGAACAATATTGAACGCTGGCAGAAGGTTTGTGATTTACACTTTCTTTTATTAGGTAATATGTCACTTTTTTCTGGCTAGGATGCTGATTCTAACTTTCTTCTGGTTCCTTGTCCCAGGGAGTCGCAAGCACAGATGGTGAGTTGCAATTTGTTGTCTCAATAATCTATCAGAATGCATATCTATATGATTCTTAAGGCAACTAAAGTTTCTTGTGACACAATGGAAATTCTGCAACTGTAAGCATCAAGCAGTAGCTACATGATTAGCATGTGGCTCTTTGCTTGGCTTATTTAGTTATTTTTTAAAAATTCTTCTCTGCTATTTCCTGCATCTTTTGTTGTTCTGTCTACTAATGAGTAGTGATTGTCACTATTTGATTGCCAACAACCTTGCAGTGTTTGGTGTTCCTATTGAAGCCACTGTACAACGGGAGCAATCTTGTAAAGCTGTGCCCCTGGTACTGGTGAGGTGTGCAGACTACCTGGTTATATCAGGTGAGAACGCTGAATTACATAAAAGTTAGTTTTTTTACTACATTTTTCATATTGAATATTACACCTGAAACTGTTTTATTAGGTTTGAGTAACGAGTATTTGTTCAAATCTGAAGGCGACAGAAAAATTCTTCAGCAATTAGTTTCTCTGTACAATGAGGGTACCATTGTCATTCATATTATATTTCAACGTAGCTTTTGTAGGCATCATTCATTGCCGTGGGCCTCCTGAGTTTATTGTTGTTTTGCAGATTCGGGTGCATCTTTGCCCGATGGAGCAAGCCCTATTGATGTAGCTGCTCTGATGAAGTGCTACCTTGCCAGTATTCCAGAGCCACTTACTACATTTGGTCTTTATGACGAGCTTAGAGATGCGAGGGTTAGCATTGCTGATCTTAGGAGCATATTGAAGAAGCTTCCAAATGTGAACTACATGACACTAGAGTTTGTTACAGCATTGCTACTTAGAGTAAGCCGTAAATCATCACTTAACAAGGTAAATCTTATGTTTTAATTTTAACTCTTTGTTCCCTATATTGGTTTTGTCCAGCTAGGAAGACAAACATGAGCAATGTAGTTAATAGAAGAGTACATGGTACAGCTGCGCACCTGCTTACCTGTATTTACTAATAGGGTTGAAACAGCAGTCAGCAGCAATGAATTTACTAGATAAAGTGATACACCTTGCAGTGCTGTCTGTGGAGTGTGGATTGTAGACCACATTGTACAACTTTTGACAGTGAGGCTCTTCGTAATTTAGTAATTTACATATGATAAAGACAAAATCAGTAGTAAAGCATGTTGGTTTTATTTGTGTTTCTGGAGTTGATCTCTTTTGTCCTCATTCCTCATGGTGCTATATTAAATCTAATATAATAAAATAGATGCCTTCTTTTGAATGGGTTTAATGGTACCCAATGCAGATGGACTCTCGTAGCCTTGCTGTGGAATTTGCACCTTTGGTCATGTGGCAACAAGGCGATTCTGGAACAGATTTGCGGAATCACCTCAGATTTACCTTAAAAGCACCCCCAAAAATCGTGGATACAGCATCAAATACTACTGCGTGGGACCTCCTAGGTACGTACATTCTGCTTTGTATATTTCATTTCAAACAATTCAGGAAATTCTCTACTGGTAAAACGGCAAGCTCCTGTTTCCCCTCATTAGCCCAAGGGGTGTTGGCCCAGGGACGGAACAGTACGCACACACTCGGTGGTTGTAGACTCACACGAACACTCTACTCTACTCAAGACACACAAGAGCTTTTGCACTGTGTCAATTCGTCCACAGCTTTTCATTTTCTCTTCTATTTATACACATAGATTACATGTACATAGGCTAATGAACTGGCTAAGTCTTCCGGCACGATCTCCACGACTTGAACTACCTGAATGACTTGCTCCCCTAACCAAACATTTGGTTTAGTGGACATGACCAGTTACGTGTAGACTAACTGCTACCTGGCCTGGTCTACGACCGCACATAGACCTTCTTCGAGTCCCGCTTCGAGTCCTTCCGGCAAGTCCTACTTTGTGTCCTTCGACTATAATTGTTGACCACAGTTGCTCGACCACACCACCGACCACGACTGCTCAATGCCTTCGACTGCTTCATCGACTACGGCTTGCCGGCAACATCTTCGACCATGGCCTCATTGACCGCTTCACCGGCCACAGCTCGTCGACTAGTATCTCCGGTAGTATTGCTCACATAGACGGTACTACTGGGCTTCGAGCACGATTGGGATACTGTAGCTTTACGAGTACTAACCATCGACTACTATGTAGCTACGACCACTATGTATCTACGACCATTGTAGCTACGACTACTGCAGATATGACCACTGTGCAGTTCGACTTACGACTGCTATGACCGGTCCCGACTCTGGAGTCTCCGACTGCTCTTCGAAACCGGGCCTTCGACTTAGACTAGACACACGACTACTAGGTACTCGAACACACCAAGCACTTGACACAACCACACAGTACTCAACACACGAGTACTCGACATACGATTTCTCAGTACTCAACACACGAGTACTCGACACGACTTCTCAGTACTCAACACATGAGTACTCGACACCGACCACATTAACAACAACACAACAAGATTAGTTCTAACAATCACCCTCCTAATCTTGTTGCCATTATTCTTGAGTACCTCCTTGCCAGACTTCAGAGTAGCGTCGGTTCGTCATCGCAGTAGCCGTAACGAGATGCGTCTCCTCCTTCGGCTTGCAGCACTCGCTGGCAAAGTGCCATCATATGCCACAGTTGTAGCACTTTGTCATCTTCTTGTTGGACCTCTGCTCATTGGTTTGCGAGTCGTTGTCGTTCTTGTTGTTGTCCTGGTTGTTTCCACGACCATCCCATACTTGATGCGACCGCTGCCACGATCATAGTTCTTCCTCGTGCCACCGCCTGACCCTTCTTGTGTAGGGTCTCCCACTGCGTGCGCGTGAGCAACAGATGCTCGCTCTACCATGTGTTGTCAAGATTGACTCCGACACGCATTACTCGATGAGGTCTTCGACTGTGAGGGTCAAGTCCACGCATTACTCGATGGAGGTCATGAGCTGCATGTAGCACGTGTTATAGGCGTGGGCCTTGGGCCCAGCCGGGTTATTATTAGGAATTAGAGATTGGTTTCTATTTGAGTTAGAGATTAGTTTCCTTGTATTAGAAATATAATTAGAGATATGATATCAGTTAGAGATATAATTGAGATTAGATTCTATCTGTTAGGGGAAGCCATCTATATAAGGAGGCTACCACATGCTATTGTCATCAACCAGAGTAATAACGAAGTCTTCCTAGTCTATAGTCTCTCCTCTCTCCCTACGCCGACGTCATCCGGCCATCTTCTTGGTGGTGTTTACCCGTTATGAACTAAGGTTCGTAACAACTTGGTATCAGAGCAGTCGATCCTTTCGCACGACTTCTGCTACCATGGTTTCCGGCGAGGAGGCCAACTCTGTGAGCGCAATGCTTAAGGCGATTCAGGAGCAGATGGCCGATATGAACTCCAAGATTGCAGATTTGACACGGCAGAGCATCGCAGCTGATGCCAGGATTGCAGCACTTGAATCCGGGGGAGTGTTGCCCGTCTCTGCGCCAGGGCTCTTGCCGATTCCATCCAGGGCCATCCCATCCATCATCAACGCCTCTTCCGCTCCACCGGCGGATCCATTCACCGCCGGCTACGCCGCACCGACCGCCGCTTCTTCCATCGTCATCGTCACCGTCCCCGGTTGGCGAGATCGGGATCGGGCCGAGTTGTCTTCGCCGCTGTCCGGGCTGCCCGCTCCACCTCTATTTCCGCGCTGTCCTCGGTCGCCCAGGCCACCTCCGCCACACCTGCTCGCACCCTCCATCACCCCAGCACGGGCGCCGCTGGTCCCGAAGCCGCGCCTCCCCGTGCGACCGGCGCCTGCTTCCACGCTCTGCCCCTCGCAGCCGTCGCCGGTTCCGCAGCCCTGCGGGTCGCCGCCGCCAGCATCGGCATCTCCGCCCGAGCGCTCGCCCCCAAGGCGCCGCCGCCGCCCGAAGTGGCTTCTCCCGCACGGCGCCGCAGCTGGCCGCCACGACCGCTGCCGCCGCCCGAAGCCGCTGCAGCCGCTTCGCCCGGGCCGTCTCCGTCTGAGCCGCCGCCGTCGCCTGGGCTATCTCCGCTGGGCCGCCGCCAGACTCGGCCGTTGCCGGATCCACTACCCGGGCTGTCTCCGGCCAAGCCGCCGGCTGATCTGGCCGTGCCGCCGCCGCCGCTCGCCGAATTTACGCCGGCGCCGGAGGTCTCTCATGGGCGCCTCGATCCGAAGATCCCCGCCGCCGCCGCTCGAATCAACTCCGCCCGGAAAGCCGCCGTCAATGCCTGAGCCACCCCGCCCGATCCGTCGCCGCCAGATCCGCCGCCATTGGAGCCGTCCCGAAGCCGCTCCTGTCCGGAACCGCCGCCGGCTCCGGTCCGCTTCGGCAGCCAACGCCGCTGAGGCGCCTCTGCCAGCGCGCCGCCACTGCTCGGGCCGCCTCTGCCCGCGCGCCGCCACTGCTCGGGCCTCCTCTGCTTGCGCGCTGCCGCCGGTCCGCACCGGCCGCCGCTCTTCGCCGCCGCCGCCCGGACCGCATCCGCCAGAGCCGCCGCCGCAGTGTCCTCTACTTCAATCTTCCGCGTGGAGACTTCAGGAACAGGGGAGTCTTTAATAGAAGCCAGGATGGGTGAAAGGAAAAAAAAGAGGAAAAAAAAGGAGAAAAGAAAAAAAAAGCAGAGAGGAAAACAATATTTTTTTGCAAGCGTTAAAAAAAACCCCAAAAAAAATTCAGAAAAAATGCAAAAAAATAAAAAATAAAATAAATCATTTTGTAGGCATCGTTTAACCTTGTTCCGCTTGGATCGGGTTGGCCATCTCCACCCGCTGCAGAACCCCGCCATCGTTCGTCTTCTACACCGGCGTCAGAGGTCTTCCATTGGCCGCCGTCTAGCAGCTCGAGGACGAGCTGCATGTCCGGGAGGGGTGTAGTGTTATAGGCGTGGGCCTTGGGCCCAGCCGGGTTATTATTAGGAATTAGAGATTGGTTTCTATTTGAGTTAAAGATTAGTTTCCTTGTATTAGAAATATAATTAGAGATATGATATCAGTTAGAGATATAATTAAGATTAGATTCTATCTGTTAGGGGAAGCCATCTATATAAGGAGGCTACCACATGCTATTGTCATCAACCAGAGTAATAACAAAGTCTTCCTAGTCTATAGTCTCTCCTCTCTCCCTACATCGACGTCATCCGGCCATCTTCTTGGTGGTGTTTACCCGTTATGAACTAAGGTTCATAACACACGCCGGGGCAGCCCGAAGAAACCTGCGAACAACGACAATCTCATCTACCATGGTGTCGCCCAACGCTCGGATGTCGATGACGACCGATGTCACCCGACTGGCTAAGTCTTCGATGGACTTCCTTTCCTCCATCTTCAGGCCCTGGAAGTCTCTCTTGAGAGTCTGAAGCTTGGCTTTGCGCACACGTTCGTGCCCCATGTGCGCCGTCTTGATCTCACATGCTGACTTGGCCGTGTCCTTCCCGACGAGGGAAGATATGACCTCCTCTGGCACTGACTAGTAGATGGCATACAACGCCATCCGATCCTTCTGGTACTCGTCTTCACTAGGGTCAATTGCTTCCCACATGTTCTGCGCCTGAAGAGCCACCCGGATCTTCATCGCCCATACCGTATAGTTCATGCCGGTACGCCAACGTCACCGTGCTCTCCCTCTTCACGGTCACCTGCGAGCTGGAGGTAGACGAATCACCTTGCAGCAGGCCGCGAACTGCTGATGGAGATAGTCCTCTCGGCATCTTCTTGACTCACGTAAATCATCGAGTCCTTTTCTTCCGACACACGGGAATCTCGAAGCTCTGATACCAATTGTTGGCATAGGGACATAACAGTACGCACACACTAGGTGGTCGTAGACTCACATAAACACTCTAATCTACTCAATACACGAGCTTTTGCGCTGCATCAATCCGCTCACAACTTTGCATTTTCTCTTCTATTTATACACACAGATTACATGTACACAGGCTAACGAACCGCCTGAGTCTTCCGGCACGATCTCCACGACTCACATTACTTGAACGACTCGCTCCCCTAACCAACACACTCGGTTTAGTGGACACGACTAGTTACATGCAGACTAATTGCTACCTGGCTCGGTCTACGACCGCACATAGACCTTCAAGTCCCGCTTCGAGTCCTTGAGGTAAGTCTTGCTTTGTGTCCTTCGACTACGACTGTCGGCCATAGTTGCTCGATCACGCCACCGACCACGGCTGCTTGATGCCTTCAACCGTTTCACCGACTATGGCTTGTCAACCACATCTTTGACCACGACTTCATCGACCACGGCTTGTCAACCAGCATCTCTGGTAATACGGCTCACACAGATGGTATTACTGGTCTTCGAGCACGACCGCGATACTGTAGCTTTACGAGTACCGATCATTGACTACTATGTAGCTACCACTGTAGCTACGATTATTGCAGCTACGACCACTGCACAGTTCAACTTACGTCTGCGACTGCTACGATCGGTCTCCGACTCTGGAGTGTCCGACTTCGGGCCTTTGACTTAGACTCAACACATGACTACTGGGTACGAACACACTGAGCACTCGACACAACCACACAGTACTCAATACATAAATATTCGACATACGACTTCTCAGTACTCAACACACGAGTACTTGACACCAACCACACTAACAATAACAAAACAAGATTAGTTCCAACAAGGGGTAAATTGTCTGCAGTTTGCACATATTGTGGCATAAACAATTAAGCGTGTTCCTGGCTCATGTTAGCAAAGAAGGTGCTCGTGGCCCTATATTTGGTTGTCAGCTTATTATGAATGCCATGGTCCAATGTGAATTGATGATTTGAGGTTGTGCGGACTGCCAAGAAACTCATGGCAGTGAATGAGAGGTCAACTTGAACCAAAAGAAGATCCAGGTGTGGATGCAGCAACCCATCTGTCAACTAAGAGACATCTCTAGAGATCTAGGGCAAAAATGGAAGATTCTAACTAGAGTTCAGCTTAAGGTAGTAGTGACTGCGTAGACTCAGGCTCTGCTTAAATGGATAGGTCATTTCTTTGAAATTAGGTTTGTCGGGATGTTATTACAGATTTACAGTTCCAGATAGTTTGTGTCTGAACGCTCACAGATATCCTTTTAATAATTTAATCTTAAAAAATAAAATAAAAGAAGGTAGTTGGTTAGTGCCGGCAGACTATTTGGTCAATTGGAGTTGTACATTTTTATTTGATTATAGAGTTTTGATGTTGAGCAGTACATTTTTGTTCGATTATGGACTTTTGATGTTCTTTATTGAACTTTCATAATGCAGTATTTGCTTTAATGATTACAGATGAGGATGCTTCTTGCCAAATCCCCTTGGATGACGCTTCGCCCCCTGATTACAGCTCCATTGAGGTTATCCAGTGTCTGATTGAACACCACAATGCCATATTCACCGATGCAAATGAGACTGTATGGAGATGATCTGCATCTTCTCTTCAGATTTCTCTGGTGTTATGTACAAGTTCCAGGTAGGGAGGATGAGTACCCCTTATTATTGTCAGGGAGAAGCATTTTGCTCGAAACGTTTTTGAAGTAAAAGTAGATGTGTACATACGCTAGTGTTAATCCTCTAAAGGAGTTAAATATCTTTTAGGGCCTCATCAATAATCGTTTTCTTCTGCTGTATGTGCTTGGGATGTAAACCTAATTGTAGATGCGATGCTTCCATGTTTGAAGCGTCTGCTGAATTCAGTCTATAGGGTCTGTCCATGAGCCAACTCTTTTTTTTTTCCTTCCCTAATAATTAATGTATGAACTGCACTGATGGAAAGGTAACCAAAAATCACTCGTTTGTAATCTTCTCTAAGAATCAGACGATTGTTGCAAAAGTTCAGTTTAAATGTCACTGTCGCACCGATGCAAAACAATTAGTACAATACAAAAACTATGCAGTATTCTTTACGAATTGACCTAACTAGCTTGTGATGCTATACACTATATATGAAATCTTCTCAATGCGGCTTGTGATGGCTAGGGGTTGGTAATAAAAATAAATTTAGAAAGGGATTAAATAATAAAAGTTGTTCAATCTGGGATAAGGGTAAGGGCCTGTTCGGCAAGTCAAGTTTTTGCTACAGTACCTAATTTTTAAATGAGGTATTTTTTTAAGACGGGGTCTACAAGTTAAACGATCTACACGTTAAAAGTCAAACATCTGTACCAGCCAAAATCACAAGTGAATATCCGTCTCTCTGTAATCTGTACCGTAAACAGTCAAAATTCAAAAATTTCAGGCAAAAGCCACAAGCTACAACCAAAAAGAATATGCCCTAAATATCAAATGAACTGGGAAATAACAGGGGCACTATGATGTTCAACTTTTATGATTAAGATTTTTCATCCATAATTAAATTCTTTTCAAATTGATGTCTCTTTAAATTAATGAATGTTAACAAATTTGACTGATATATTATATATTATTACACTTGTAAGTATCTAAAATCAATCTAAAGGCAGAAAGGCTTAGTGTCCAGACATCATGGTATTGCATTTCAGTGTCCTCTCTCTTTATATATAATTTCATTTAACTGGGTGATATTTCGCCAATTGGAAGGTGATTCCATGCATGTATAGTAAATTACGCTACTATTGATGCATATTCCAGAGAGATGGTTTTGGTTACTTAACCTTGAGTGCATCGTTACCAACAATCAAACCCTAAATCCCTACTATTCCCATTCCTGTACTCAAACGTCTCCATCGACGCCCACCGGCCGCCGCCTCCCGCCTCTCTGCACCGCCGGGCACCTGCTCAGCATCCCCTCTCCTCTCTCATCCCCTGAAGCCAGAACAGCAATACGCACGCTGCCGCGCCATGCCGCTCCTTCGTCGCTTCTTTTCCACGGCGCCGTCGGCCCTCCCGAAGCTGTGGAACCTGCCCTACCGCCTCCGCGGCGCCGCCGTCCCCGCCGCGCGCGCCGCCGTTGCCGAATACCTCCACTCCACGCGCTCCCTCCCCTCCTCCCATGCCGACTCCATCGCCACGGGCTCCCCGCGCTCCCTCCACGCCTTCGTCGCTGGCCTCCCCGCCGTGCCCGACTCCCTCCCCACTTCCTCCCTCCCTTCCCTCCTCCGCCGCCACCTCTCCTTCCACCCGCTCAACGAGCTCCCCTTCTTTCTCGAGTCCATCGGCCTGCCCCCTTCCACCCACTCTAACCTCATGTTCCTCGCCGACCACCCATCCCTCCTCGACGCCGTCGCCGCGCTCATCCACTTCGGCTTTCCATGGTCCCGCCTCGGCCTCCTCTTCCCCTCCATCCTCCTCCAAGTCTCCCCCGACCTCATCTCTGCCCGCCTCGCCGCCCTCGAGGCTCGCCTCCGCCCACTCCCCCGCGCCGCGATCATTGCCGCCTGCCTAGCCTTCCCCCCGCTTCTTGAGAACGATCTCTACAGCGGTGTCCCCCTCGTCCAGGATCTTGGGAGGGCCTTTGGAGGGTTGTGCTCGGATTTGGGAGCTAGCAATGACATTAATGCGTTCCTGGGGTTGTGCCGTAGGATGCGGATGTTCTACAATGCCGGAGCGGAGGTTGGGAGCATTGGGGGGCTTGTCGCGGGCAACCGAAGGGTGTTTCTTGAGCTTGGGGAGGAGAGGATTGGTGAGAGGTTAGAGTTCTTCAAGGGGCTGGGGATGCCAGGGGAGGAAGTGGGGAGGTTCTTGCTGAGCAATGCCGGGATTTTCGATCTTGATTTTGGCAATGTGGTGATCTCAGTGCCAGAGTACCTGAGGAGAGTTGGGTTGGCGGAGGATGAGGTTAATGCAGCGGTGGAGAAGCACCCGTATGTGGTTGGGAGGAACCGGCTAGAGAACCTCCCTGCTGTGCTGCGGGCAATGGAGCTGGATCATTGGTTCCTAGAGAAGATTTCCGGTGGTGGGGAGAGCTTGCGATATTTATCGTTAGATTTCTTGTTGGTGGATGCTAGTTATGATACGGAGGTCGAGAGAGCATTCTTGGATGGGATGGTTAAGGTGAAGGCTGACAAGAAAGCGCAGCATGTGGACTGCAAACTGGAGTTCTTGAAGAGCATTGGGTATGGTGAGAACGAGATAGCCACGCGGGTACTCACTGTTCTGCACAGCAATCGGGATATGCTGCAGGAGCGATTTGACTTCCTCCTGGAAAGAGGGGTGGAGTACAAGATGCTACGTCGGATCGTGAGTGTGTTCCCAAAGGTGCTGAACCAGGGCAAGGAGATGCTCAATGAGAAGTTGAACTACATGACTGAGGAGCTTGGCTACTCATTGGAGTACCTTGATTGCTTTCCGGCATTCCTGTGCTTTGATTTGGAGAACCGGGTTAAACCTAGGTATACAATGCTTTGGTGGCTCCAAGAGCATGGTCTGCTTAAAAGAACATTAGCCCCTGCAACTGTGCTTGCTAATTCAGAGAAGAGGTTCATTTCGAACCTCTACAATGTGCATCCTGCAGCTCCAAAACTGTGGCTTGAGTGCTTCTCTTCAAGAATCCACATGGAGTATTATCTCAAGAACATCTGTTGCCAGCATCAAGATAATGAATAATTAGACGGCTTGAATTATATTGACATGATTGTGAGGTACAGAGGATTGTCGTCTGCAAGATTTTTATGGCATCCTTTCCGTCTTGAAGGTACTACTTGTTACAACTTTCCATTGTGCAAAATTCTTCACTCCTGCATATTTTAGCTGTACAGCGCAAGATGTAGGATGAAATGGAATATATCAATCTAAAAGCCAACCATGTAACTTAATTTTGGTAAACTTGTGTTGTACATTGTAAATCAAAGGCTAATCACATTTCCGCCGTGCCTTCAGTGGTGGCTATGCATTGCATGCGAGAGCATGGTATATCACTATATTGATCTGAGATGAAAGATTACTACTGATAATTATTAATGTTTCAGTTAATCGATGGTACCATCGTCGGCATGTGGTTGCACCATGCTGAAATCTTCTTGTTATAACTCATAATTAGTTGCTGTATTTAGATTGTATTTTTTGGGTAATCACCCTGCCATGGTGTCTTCAGCAGCTATGCAATGGTGAGAATATGATATATTAATATCTCATCGAAGACTGCTTGCTTCTGAGACAGAACCATTCTGATTAATGAACTGTATCACTATCGTTAATACAGCTTTTTTATTTTTTTATCAAAACACCATTTAGCTTTGGATTGCTGATTTGTTAATATATAGGAGGTTTTGTTTTAAGGCTTGGGTTTAGGACCTATCCGTCTTTTTGATGTTGTATTTGTCGTCTCTATCTTTAGATAATGTGTGTTGTGGAACAAGTTCTAGATGTTTTTTGTTTGCTGCCAAGCGAATGACTGGTTCAGATATTTGTGTTTTCTGCTCTTGGTACCTTTTGTGATTTTCATTTGTGGGGTAGTGGTTCGATGGATTTTACTTGAGTTTTTATAGGTTGTGTTGTGCAGGTGGTGATGCCACTGGCAGAATCGCCTCAATGGCGCCAGAAGGTGACGTATTTCTTCTCTTCATCCAGTATGTTCGACAGTAATCCTTTCTTGGTTTACTCTAGATCATATTGTTGTCATGTCTACTTATCTTAGCATACATGAACTATGCCTAAAAACTCGGTAGCATCATGTCAATTCAAATAGGAAATTCTGAGTTACTGCAAGTACTTAGATTGTGGCAGCACACACCTTTTGTAGTTTAGTTATTCACTAGAAGATGTGATGCACCAATAGCATGCCCCCTGGATGGTAATTTCCTTATTCTGTGGTGTCAAGAAGAATCTATTATAGTGGTGCCTGGACCATGAAATTACTACAACAAAAACATGACAATGGCCTTACAGGAAAGACCCCTGATATCCCCTGTTGAACCCGCACAGCTACAGAATGAGTAAACAGCAGGACTTAACAGCATCCGCATCGATATACAAGTAACTACAACATCATTCAATCAACTCCCACTCAGCCTTCCTTTCCTTTACATCGACCACCCCCTTAGTTCAGCTAAGCTTTCCAACATCTTCTGATCTGCTTGGCCATTGTCGCAGCAAACTTCACCCATCTTCTGTCTTCCTCTATTTGTTGTTAGCCAAGCAGCACAACTGCTGCATAAAAGTCACAGATTTGCACATGGTCAGCTGGTTGACGAATAAGATTACTGCTCAATCACTGTCTTGTGAAAAAAAGCCAGTGAGCCCAACAAACAGCCCCAAGACCAAACAGCATAAGCACGTTTGGATGACTCCCTCCCTATTAGCAAAAACTTCCCCTAATGAAATCTCCTTGAGAGCCAGGAACAGTACATTTGGATATCAAAATGGAACATCATTTAGTGCAGTTATTCTAGAACATATCAGAATTATAATTGAACACCAAATCCATAACATGTACATATGAGGTATTCTTTCAGCTAAACATCTAGTCCATAAGGCATCCAAACTTCTGCTAAATCACTTCCGTAGTGGAGGAGAGCTAATAACAAATAGAGTGGTCAAGATGTCCCAGGAGTTCCAAAACACGTATATAAACAAAGGGTAAACAAATAGCTTCTAATTAACTTGGCTAACGGCTGTATACAGTATACTGCTTAAGATGACAACTAAATCACATACACTGAACTTGCAACCTTTGAATAGTGGATATCAAAATATTTCCCTCACTGTGTAGTGTGCAGAACGATGATACAGCAAGAGGCATGGTGCAACCCAATTCAGACATGTAATTTTGTACCAAAAAGGCACAGATTGTAGGTTCTGACAAACTTGATTGGGTACTAGTTGCTTCTGGAAATGGATTTTGGAATCACTGAAATAAGCCAAGAAAGCAATCCATAGTTAGATAAATAACTTATTTAATCTTATCAGTATATCTCTACTTGCTTTTGATTATGTGGGAGGCATTTATCTGAGGGAGGAAAGGCTGCCTATATATATGCCATAAGAATTATAATAAAAAGGCAATTTAGCTTATTTGTTACATATTATACATTATCTCAGTAAAATGAAATGGTTTGTCCACAGTGAATACAGCCAAAGCTAACATTAGAGGAGTTGAGCTCTAGGATATCTATCATGGAGATCAAGATGAAAACTGTAAGCATTGCTGAACTTGTCATTGTCTGTTGATTAAGGTAGATTATTACTGCAGTTTGAGTTTTAACGTGTTATTGTCAGGGAGAAGCACTTGGTTGAAACATTTTCGAAGTAGATTTGTACATATGCTAGTATTAATTCTCCACAGGAGTTATATCTTTTAGGGTCTCGGCATGCCTCATCAATAATAGTATCCTTATGTACTTGGGATGTAAACCTAATGGTAGATGTGCTGTTTCATGTTTGATGCATTTGCTGAATTCAATCGATAGGGGCTGTCCATGAGTCAACTTTTGTTTTCTCTTTGCAAAAATTTAATGTATGAACTGCACTGATGAAAAAGGTAGCTAAAAATCAGTTGTTTGAAATCTTTTTTAAGAATCAGATGATTGTTGCAACGGTTCAATTTAAATGTCACCTAAGCACAGATACAAAACAATTAGTACAATAAAAAAATTATATTGCACCGTTCTGTATGCAGGGGGCCGGAGCTAGGAATTTGATATAGGGGGAGCTGGACAAATGTGATTACCTTTCAATACTAAATACACTTGACTGAAAATATAGAGATCGGGTCCTAACAAAATATTTTTCTATCACATGTGGTTCTAATGACATACTTCGTTAGTTTCAAAACATAAACTGTATAAAATTTTTCAATCTTGTTTCAAAATATAAGGCGTGTATACGATTTTAATGATCATTTATCTCTTTTGCCTCATTTGTCATCCCTCTCAATATTTATAGTAAACCTTCACACAAGTTGTTCTATCTTATTCCCAAGACATCAACACAGGGATATCATGATAATTTCTCTCTACCATGCTTTGATCTTATAACCTCCTTAATTCTGTGCCTAGTCAAAATCCACATTATAGAAAGAAATGGAGGGAGTAAAACTTTACATCTACACTATACACAAAGGTGAAACATTGACGAATAAAAGAGGAACTAACATACAAGCCTCATATATATGTAGGGGGCCATAAACATTCATGAAAACTTTTGGCATAGATGATCAAGTGGTGGTATTTGGCAGGATGGGGGAGCCATGGCTCTTGCTGGTCTTCCCCTCCCTCCGCCACTGTCTGATGTCTAGTTGCACTCAGACAAACTGTGCCCTGTTTGGAATGTGGGAATCTGTGGGGAAATGTTTTCTGAAATTCATGTGTTACAAACAAGCTTGGGTTGCTTCACCTTCCATTGCTACCTTGCTATCATGCACAAGTGTCATAACTCGTAAATCATCAGTTTGGTAACTACTATTTCAAAACAAGAAGTGTTTTAGGCGTAAAACAAGTTAAGATCATGCTGTTGTCAAAGAAATTAAATTTTTTTTGATAAAGTGGGAAAAAAAGATAAAGTAGAAACTCATTTAAAAACAAAGTAAAGTGAAACTCATTTAAAAACAAAATAAAGTTGTTGCAAAATTTGGTACTATACCTCCAAGTTACTACCGTAGAACCCTAAACCTCCTTCCTCTGCGTCTCCACGTCCTCATCGACTGATGCAATGTGTGCCCACGCCTAATTGACCCAATTACTATTATTGTCTCAAAATCACATGATTTCCATGTTCAAATACCCAAATCTTGTGTATACTTAGATCTCATTTTCTTTGCCCCTTGTCCCGAAAACCTGGTTTGTATCACTGTTGGGTGATTGCAATTCACGAAAAGACTATTTTGGAAATTGAGTTGTGCATGCACAACAGTTTTTACTCCAATTGATTTGTTCTCTTCAGTCTTCACAGAGCAAAGTGAAGTTGCAGGGGTTCTCATGCCTTAACGATCTTTTTGTTCTCTTGCATTCGTGCAATGCGTTGTAGGGCTTCTTCAAGTGCTATGGTTCATCTTCGCCTAAATTCAGATGGAGGATTAATACGGATTTGGGGCCTTATGCCCAAGTTGTTGATCAATGTGGGAAATCAAAGAAAGGCGTGTGCTCATTTGGCAAAGGAGCAGAGGGAGGAGGAAGAGGAAGAAAGCACTTTGGATATCACCATGCTGGACATTATGCCATGAAGAAAAGAAAATCACAAGAGCTCCTCTTTTAGGAATGTGATCCAGAATTCCAGATGGATCAAGTCAAGATAGAACTGGAGAAGATAACGAGTGTGACGATGTTCAGGAAGTTTATGAAGCTCCTTACAGTAAAAAAAAAAAAAGCTATTGTTACAACACATAATCCTTTGCAAAGTGGACAAGGGAAAGATAACAAATCAGGACTCAGTTGGCACTTTATGCCCATTACAACTCCAGGAGCTCTAGTGTCTACCAAGAGCGATATGCAAAATCAAACCAAAGAAAAGGTCGATATGGCTATTTCCAAATGGATGGTCGATGCATCTGTTCCATTTAGTGCTGTCAGTTCTATTTACTTTCAATCTATGTTGGACGTTGTTGCTAGCTATGGGCCTAGTTATAAAGGGCCAGATTTAGGTCGTCCCCACCGGCAGGTCCTGGGGTGCAGAGGAGGCCCCTGCAGTATGGAATAGGCTATATTTTCGGATTTGTTTAGGTTTGACGCCAAATCGTTTTTTACCCCCCTTATACCCTTGTAGCCGCATGGGATAAGAGCAGACGACTCATTGTAAAATCTCTTGTTTTGTAACTCTTCTTGTATAGTGATCATCGCTATGTGCCTGTGGTTTTTTTTTTCTAAATGGTTTTTCATGTTAGAATTTGTGTTTCATGTTCTTTTGATTATCTTTGTTATTTGCCCTATTGATTTCTTACAAATTTTGAGGAGGCCAAGAAATATGTTGTTGGGTTTCATCCAGTTTGGAAAGAGACTGGATACACAATCATGGCCGATGAATTGACAATGAAGTTCGAACTCTTTTTAGTTTCATGGTCTGTTGTCCTAAGGGTGTCTTCTTAAATCAGTTAAAATACATATGTTGAAGTCTGATCTGAATTCTTCCGTGTCTTCCTAAGGGTGTCTTCTTAAATCAGTTAAAATACACAATCATGGCCGATGTTGGCTTGGAAAATTTTGTTCGCTTTGTGACAATACATATGTTGAAGTCTGATCTGAATTCGTCCGTGTTCGAACACAGGTGCTTACCCGGGCGGCGCTAGGGCTAGGTGCTGAGTTGTGTCAGATGTGGCACCGATCGATGCAACAACTGTTTTCTACTCTGTTCAAAATTCTTGTTTCTTGTATTATATATATACCCTGTATGTTCTGAATAGCCTATCTTGTGTTTGTTGTATAGTGAATTTTATCTTTGTGCATCCGTGTTTTTTTTTCACGTGTGGGTTTTTCATGTAAAAACTAGTCTCCTGTATCTATTCATCCTTATTTTCGTAACACATATTCACATGGCCACCGGGAAAACTTGGGTGAAGATTTTCCCACACTGTTGGTCTCCTTTATTTGAGACCCTGTCTGTTGGCCTCCTTGTGCATTTCGTTGCTTGAACTCTATTTTCTCATATATGGGTTAAGCTTGAAGTTGAAATATGCCTAAAGAACATATCCTAAATCATTGGCATCTTAAAAGAAACTACGGAATTAATTAGTATAAAGTTAAGCCATATAGTAATAATAAATGTTATTATCTTAAAAATCATGAGGCTCTTTTTCCACATAGTAAAATTTCAAACCCAAGTACTACTTAAAAAAGGGTATTATTAACATCTAACCCGGAATAAATGATCTAACCTGGAATAATTGTTCAGATGTCATAATAACCCTACTTAGAATGACAATCAAGTGAAAATCAGGGTAATTGATTCTTGTGGCATTGACACTCAAATGTCTAATTTAAAGGTGATATTAGAACATAACTGTGTATAAAAATAAATAATAGTCAAAGGTATTGAGGATAAATAATGACCAACCTGGGCGAACAGATTAACGAATATACTATTAGGCTTGAATAGGAGTACCCATTGTAAATTAAAAGTTTTCTCGGAGAATAGTTATATAGAGTAGAAAGTCGATCGTGATCCCAATGGTATTTGCATTAGAAGCCCAAACATTAGTTGGGGGCCTATCAAAAAATCTTAATAGTGGATTTAATTAAAATTGATATTTAAATTATATATATATATATTATTTAAATATCAATTTTAATTAAATCCACTATATATATAAGACGTTGAAATAGGGCACCATGGTATCTGAGCACCAAACCTCTCTACTTTTAGATTGCTTTTAGATGCGTGCAAGTGCAATGATATATAATATATCAGGATGAAAAGTCTTAATCATAGATGGAAGGTTTCAATCATGGAGTCTAAACACTATGGTGTCCCTGTTATTTATACTATATATATGTATATAGGGAACGTATCCAGTGCTAACAGGGTATTCAGTGCTAACATGCTAAAACCTCTCCAGGATCATCAGATCTGCCCCCAATGGCCCAGATTCTTAAAGGTGGAATGTCCCAACTCACTTATACGATTTTGCCAAAACCCCCTATCGTTTTCCTCTTTATTTTTCCGACCCCCCCTCAGCTCCCCTCGATCTTATCCGCTCCCCTCCCTTACCTCTC
This sequence comes from Dendrocalamus latiflorus, assembly GCA_017311315.1. Lineage (NCBI taxonomy): Eukaryota > Viridiplantae > Streptophyta > Magnoliopsida > Poales > Poaceae > Dendrocalamus > Dendrocalamus latiflorus. Next base: position 22,811,939 of record CM029630.1, read on the forward strand.
GCCGCACTCGGATCTCTCCCAATCCGCCCTCGCACCGCCTCTGCCCCAGACCCGCACTCCTCCTTCGGCTGATCGGCTCCCTCCCAGGTGGCTGCCCTCCGGCCCCCAACGCCGCTCCACCTTGTCGCCCCCGCACCGCCTCTGCCCCAGACCCGCACTCCTCCTTCGGCTCCCTCCCCGGTGGCTCCATCCTCGGCACCCTCGGCGCCGCTCCACCTTCTCGCCCCCGCTCCCTCCCCGGTGGCTCCCTCCTCGGCCCCCGGTGCCGCCCTCTGGCCCTCGGCGACGCCCTCCGGCCCCCGGCGCCGCTCCACCTTGTCTCCCCCGCACCGCCTCTGCTCCAGACCCGCACTCCTCCTTCGGCTCCCTCCCCGGTGGCTCCATCGTCGGCACCCCCGGCGCCGCTCCACCTTCTCGCCCCCACTCCCTCCCCGGTGGCTCCCTCCTTGGCCCCCGGTGCCGCCCTCTGGCCCTCGGCGACGCCCTCTGGTCCCCGGCGCCCCTCCACCTTCTCGCCCTCCTCCCGAAGACCCCGGCCACCGGTGCCACCCCGCCTCCCCGGCCCTCAGCATCGCCCCCTCCTTTCCCCGAGCCGCGACGAGGCGACCTAGGGCTAAACCAGGCGGCGGCGCCCCCCTCCACCACCGCCGCCCTCCTCCCGAGCTGCGCAGAGGAACAACCTGGAAGGGGAGCCATGTTGATTCTGGTTGTTTGTTGCATGAATTTGCGATTGTATTGTGTTGATGTATCAGTGAAACCTGAGAAACCTTGTATGTGAGTTCTGGTTGTTTGTTGTTTGTATATGAGAAAGCATTGTGAATTCTGATTGAATTGAATTGTGTATGCTCTTGTGTTGAATGGCTACTGTTTTTGTGGATTGATGAACCACTGGGAGAGTATATGAAAGCAGCATTTGTCTGGGATTGAATGGAAATGAACAATATGCTCCTGCATCACAAGACAATATGCAACATACTTTTGGCATATTCTCCCAGTGGAAATGCTGCATATTATTCCAAATATGAAAGCAGGAAATGCTGCATATTGGCTACTGTTTTTGTGGATTGGCAAATGTTCAGGGAAACCTGTGAACTGTGTGTGAGAAACCTGTGCAGGGAAATGTTGTGGTGTGTGCAGAACCTCTAGTGTATATTGGCAAATTCAGATGGTGCTGTGGAGATGCCAGTTTGTTGTTTACTAGAACACCAGCGTATGGAATAAATGAAACAGATGTGATGGTTTTTGAATAATGGAATAGCTTCTACCACCAGGTCATATTTTGTCTGGGTTAAGTACAGCATGAAACCAGGTAACCAACAACAAAATCTGGGCATCATTAGAAACATAAGCTTTGAGCCACTCCACTATTTTTGTAACAGTATTGGTCACATATTACAGCATAAACAGTTGAACTACCAAGAAAAATTGCTGCTTTAAATAATGTAGGAAATAACAGAACCACCAATTTCCAGTAGAGTTGGCTTCACCCAATTGCTCATATCCATGCTTACATTGCCCCAATAAACAATGACATATTCTTGAGTCTTAACATGTCTAAAGGACTCAGATCATTCCATCAATCAGATAAATCACTAAGGACTCAGATCATTCCATCAATCAGATAAATCAGTGACAACACACGCCTTCCATCAACACATGCCATCTGGAGTTTTGGCTATACATGTCATGAACTCAGATCATTCAATTAACCAACCAGTCAAAAGGAAAAAAAACAAAAGAAACAAGAATTTGAAGCCAGGCATTGGTGAGAAAGGCCATTACCTAAATCTCTCTGAAAGAGTTATCAGATCTCCAGGAAGTAATGCGTGACAAGGAATTGCACATTCGCACTGATATCTATGAGATACTCCTACAAGATGAAACTGACATGTCATAAAACTTCTTCCTGGCTCGTATCCAGAATTCCAAATCTGTCTCATAAGTATTGACCTCTTGAGGCTGATTGCTCAGGAACATGTTATCGCCATTACCTAAATCACTCGGATCTCCTTGCACGCGTCGGAGACGGGGTGACAGCCCACACAAGAAGAGAAGTCCGGGCGACGGCGCGCGCGCGGGGAGAAGTCGCGGGCGACGGCGCAAGCGAGGAGATGTCGCGGCACGACGGCGCGCGCGGGACGACGTCGCAGGACGACGGCGACGGATGATCGCGGGGGTTTTGCCGATAGGGGGTTTTGCGCGAAGAAGTTCAGACGGCGTGGGCCGGAAAAACAAAGAGGGAAACCGGTAGGGGGGTTTTGGCAAAATCACATAAGTGAGTTGGGGCATCCCGCCTTTAAGAATCTGGGCCATTAGGGGCAGATCTGACGATCCTGAAGAGGTTTTAGCATGTTAGCACTGAATACCCTGTTAGCACTAGGTACGTTCCCATATGGAACATATCTAGTGCTCATGCCCATTTAGGTGCTAACATGCTAATGCCACTCAGGATCGTTAGATCTGTCCTCTACGGTCTGGATCCTTAAAGATGGACAATCGACTTATGCAATTTTGCTAACCCCCCCGCCTCCCAATCATTTTTCCTCCCCCGCCTCAACTCCCTTCTCCCCGTGACGTCTAGTCTCCCTCTTTGCGCAGCATGTCGCCTCACGCTCTGATTTCTCCCATCACGCGAGAACTCCCTCCCTGCATCGAAGTCGGTCGCTGCCTACCTCCTCCGGCCTCCACCGGCGCCGCCCCCTCCTCCGGCCTCCACCGGCGCCGCCCCCTCCCTCGGCCTCCACCACCACGCCACCCTCTCACCCCCGCACCGCCGTCGCCCTCTTTTGGGTTTGGGTGATGGCGCCGCCGTCGTTCATCACCGAACCACCGCCCCCTCCATCGCCTCTGTTGTCTTAGATTGATGAAATTAGTTGGTGCCGCTGCTGTCTGCTTGCACGCTAGATGAAGACAAGAGTTCATATTTGTTTGAATGAAATCTGACAATATTTTTTGTACTTGCATCTGAAATGAAGACAAGTGCATATATGTTCTTTCTTCCTGAATTGTACCTAAATTGAGGAAATCCTAATTGAAAAGTGAATTGAGGAAATTTCCTGAGTTGTGCAATGTAATTTTCATGCAACAGTATCATGTTTGTGATTGTGAGAAATGCAATGTTCTGAGTTGTATCAAATTGAGTTCACATGAGCAGTAGCAGTAGTAGATATCTGGAAGTAGTTGTGTCAAACTGTATTTTCAAATGCTTACTGGAAGCAGTAGTAGATATCTAGAAGCAGCAGTAGCAGATGTCTGGAAGCAGTAGTAGCAGATATCTGGGATGTTCTAATGTTATACATGAACCAGGTTTATGTAAGGCAATGGTTATACTACTTGTTTCACTTTTATTAGGCTGTATTTTAGTTCATTCCGTTGAAATGGCACTGAGCTAGAGAGTAGCATTTCATTTTCATGTTGGAAAAAATTGCTAGAGGTTCATGTGCACCCGGGCAAAAAAACAAGACTTGAGGGTGAAATGGTTCAAGAACAGTAGCTGATGCAGCTCTGGTTAACTGATGCTTAGTCTCAGATTAACCAACCAATGAGTTCTTTTATGTTGCGCTACCTGCTCGCATGCTGGCTAATGAATCGCAATTTGGTGAGTCAAAAGTTCATTTGCTGGCTAATGAGTTCTTTTCAAGAACCACATTGTACGATGCATGTCAAAAGTTCAAACAAACGGCTATACATGCTGACTAATGAATCACAACTTGTGACACCAGAAATACAAGGAAAATTGACATCTCAGATAATGCGGCAATCATACACACAAATGTACACATCGAACCATGTTTCAGGGACATGTCAATGCAAGTTAGGTGATACATACAGTTCACTGAAGTTGCATTCCATATAGGTAAATTGCAAGGACTCAAGGTTATATTTTGACGCTCAACAAGTTACACAAACTGCTATCATAGAACTGATCACTGGTGGTTACAGAATAATTCATTCCCATAAATGTGATGCTGTTACAGTGTTAATATCAATGTAGATCCTAAAAAATACAAATGCTTCCCCAAAATGTCTGAGCCCTCGACAATTATCCAGTAATGGTGTTCTGTAGATCCCAATGATTTCCTTGGAACCAATAACACTGCCCATCCCCTGCAGCAACAATTTCTGCACAGCAGAACATTGCCCACCCTGCATATCTTGATGTGGTACAGAACTAACGTCTGCAGGAGACAAATTGTGTGGCTTATTTTCACCAATAGTTGCTCCAACATCACCATATTTTTTCCACATGAGGCTCTTCTCAGCCCTAACTCTCCTAGCACTGGAACATCTTCAGTACTAGCGGCCGCAGTGTGAGCTTTTTGATGTTTCGAACTGGACATTCATTTCGCGTGTCCCATTAGGCTCAACACTAATGTACACATGATCACCATTGCCAAAATCTTTCATCCTTTATAACATTCTTCCATTAGGCTCAACACTCTTCATCCATGATATGCCACTACAGAAGTCATACATTTATAATTTGTCAATGCCAATTTAGAGGAAAGTGGTGAACAAATTGAACTAGACAAGAAACAAAATTCCTTTTCATTTGATCTTTCTTTTGTACGACGCAGCATTGAACAAGTGAGATTGGAAGTATCACCTGAAATGGGAACCGTCTGACAACTCGGGAGGAGGGCTCCAGTGGTGGAGGGAGGCAGCTCGGCCAGTTCAGCCCAAACAGTAGCCAAAGGGCCCGGGGGGCAGTGTGAGGCGATGGAGGGGGCGGTGGTTCGGTGATGAACAACGGCGGCGCCAGGGGCCTGAAAAATACAGAGGGCAGATGATGAAAGCGCTTAGCAAGATGATAGCCAGGGGCGCCGTACGTGTTGATTTATAACGCCAATAGCGCAGCTCATATACAAGGCAACAATCTCCGGTGATTACGGCATGAGAGTCCCATGTTTCTAGGATCCTATACAACAGATTCTATTTACAGATTCTATCTTTAGTAACAAACCTACAACCATGGACTCTCATGCCGTCCTTCCCAGGATTTACATTGACACATCAACATGTCACAAACTATTTCTAACAGCCTCCCTCAATCACAACTTAGTTAAGTTGAGATTGATCTTGAAATTCTCAACTAGCCTCACAGGCAAAGCCTTGGTGAATCCATCAGCTACTTGATCCTTGGAGGAGACAAAGTCAATTTCCAAACGTTTCTGCTTGACTCGATCTCTCACAAAATGATAGTCCACCTCAATGTGTTTTGTTCTAGCATGAAACACAGGATTGCTTGAAAGGTATGTGGCACCTAGATTGTCACACCACAATTTGGCAGCATTAGGACTCTTCACGCCTACCTCATGTAACAAAGTCTGTATCCACATAACCTCTGCCGTAGCATTAGCTATTGCTTTATACTCTGCTTCAGTACTGGATCTAGAGACAGTGGATTGCTTGCGAGCACTCCAAGACACTAAATTAGTTCCTAGAAAACTGCAAATCCTCCGGTGGATTTCCTGTCATCCACACAGCCTGCCCAGTCAGCATCTGAGAAGGCGCTTACTAGTGTGGAAACCGACCTGTGAATCTTTAGCCCGAGTCCAGTGCACTGCTTTATATACCTTAATATTCTTTTCACAGCCTCCCAATGTACTGTAGTTGGAGCATGGAGAAACTGACAAACCTTATTCACAGCAAATGAGATATCAGGACGTGTTAATGTTAGGTATTGCAATGCTCCTACAATGCTCCTGTATCTTGTGGTGTCTTGAGCTCCTAGAGGAGTTCCTTCATACAGAGATAGCTTCTCACTAGTGGATAATGGTGTATTGACTGGCTTACAATCTGCCATGCCGACCCTCTTCAGTAGATCAGACGCATATCTTTCTTGTGTAAGCAAAATTCCACCGTTTGTTTTATATACCTCAATGCCAAGAAAATAGTGAAGCTCTCCCAAGTCCTTCAATGCAAACTGTTCTTTAAGATCTCGAAGTAATGCACTTGTTGCTTGCTCGGTGGAACTCGCCACAATTATGTCATCGACATACACAAGAACAAACATTGTGATGCCTCCCTTACTGAAGAAGAACAAGGATGTGTCAGCCTTGGATGCTTTAAACCCCAATTGAATCAACCGTTCACTTAATCTGGAGTACCATGCTCGAGGGGCTTGCTTCAACCCATATAAAGCTTTATCAAGTTTGCACACATAGTTAGGCCGGTTTGGATCCTCAAAACCAGGAGGTTGATGCATGTATACATCTTCTTCTAAAAGTCCATGTAAGAATGCATTCTGCACATCGAGTTGGCGAAGAGACCATCCACAAGATACAGCTAGAGACAATATAACTCGAATAGTTGCAGCCTTAATTACTGGACTGAATGTATCTTCGTAATCAATTCCATACCTTTGCTTGAAGCCCTTGGCAACAAGGCGAGCCTTGTAACGATCTAGACTCCCATCAGACTTTCTCTTGATTTTATACACCCATTTGCACCCTATAACATTGGTTCCCCTCTGTGGCGGAACTAGGTGCCATGTCTTGTTCCTCATCAGTGCTTCATATTCAGAGTTCATGGCCTGTTTCCAATTTTTATTCTGCAGTGCATCAGCAAGATCAGTCGGTTCACCAGTGCTTGCTAACATCCCGTACCTGACCGTGCCATCAGTATAGATTTTCTTCTTTTGAATGCCGCGCTGGAGCCTTGTTACCGGTCGCAAAGGAGCTGCGACCTCTTCTGGTGTACCGGCAGAGGATCCACCAGTGGAAATCTCCCCCGGGCTCCATGTCGCAGCATCATGTGGCGTCGGTCCCGCGCCTGAGGCAGGCGAAGGCCGTGTCGGAGAGACTTCGGCGACAGGTGAGAGCGGGTGCGCAACTGATTGGCCCCCACGCGACATCACCTCGGTGAAAACGGGCGCGGTCGGCTGGCTGCCAGACCCGCCTGACGACGTGGGCGCAGAAGTCGGCTGGGGATGGTCTCCGTGATCCGTGCCGCTGCTTCCAACGGTGATATCGTCTGTATTTGGCACCTGAGGTAAACTAGAGTCTCCGCGAGGATTGTTAAATTCATTAGGCAAATTAACAGGCAAATTAATATGTTGATCATCCAAACTACTGTCCCCTTTGGTAGCCACAGAATCAGGAGATAACAGGAGGATCTCTGAGCACAGACGAGCACCCGCATTGGGATGCATCTCGGCAAAAGGAAAAATTGTTTCATCGAATGTGACGTCTCTAGAGATATAGACACGCCCAGATGCAATGTCCAGACATTTATACCCCTTGTGAAGATTACTATAACCCAGAAAGACGCATCTCTTAGAGCGGAACTGGAGTTTATGTGCATTATACGGGCGAAGATTGGGCCAACAGGCACAACCAAACGTCCGTAGGGAGGAGTAATCTGGTTTTTGACCAAAGAGGCGCTCCAGGGGCGTAGTAAAATTGATGACTGCACTAGGAAGGCGATTGATGAGATATGTGGCTGTGAGGAACGCTTCGTCCCAAAATTTCAGGGGCATACTGGCGCATGATAGAAGAGCTAGACCAACTTCAACGATGTGCCGATGTTTGCGCTCGGCGACACCATTTTGTTGGTGCGCATGAGGACAAGAAACATGATGCGAGATGCCAATTTTAGTAAAAAAGGAGTTAAGCCTTTGATATTCACCACCCCAATCAGTTTGAATGGCTTTTATTTTTCGATCAAGCAACCTTTCAACTAGGTTCTGAAAATCATGAAATTTCTGAAAGACTTCAGACTTATATTTAATGAGGTAGATCCATGTAAACTTGCTGTAATCATCGATAAAACTAACATAATACTGTTTTCTACCAACAGACTCGATAGCTTGACCCCACACATCAGAGAACACAAGTTCTAAAGGAGCACTAGATTGACTCACTGACTTAGGATAGGGCAACTGGTGTGCTTTTGCTTGTTGACAAGCATCACACACATGCTCATTATTGGACTCTGAAGCAAATGAAAGGCTATTATTGTTGATGATGCGACGAACGATCGGGGAAGCTGGATGTCCTAGTCGTTCATGCCACCGAGACAGGGACGGGCGAGACGCCGTGAGGACTTGTTTTGGCGGTGAAGGAAGAGGATATAGCCCCCGATGACAACGACCTTTAAGCAGAGTTTTCTTGGTTGCTTGATCCTTAACCAAAAAATAGGTGGGGTGAAATTCCATGTAGGCAGAGTTATCAGAAGTAAATCGATGAACTGAAACAAGATTCTTGGAAGCCTTAGGTACATGCAGAACATTTTTTAACTGGAGATTGTGGCTAGGGGTAACAATAGTAGATTGACCAACATGTTTAATTGCCATACCTGCACCACTTGCGGTGTGGATCTGATCACCACCATTGTACTTCTCACGCATGGAGAGTTTCTCTAACTCGCTGGTGATGTGGTCAGTGGAGCCGCTGTCGGTGTACCAGTTGGTGTCGATGTTGTATGAACCAGTTGCCGCTGCTGCGTGCCTTTCTTCAGGGACGAAGTCCTCATCGAAGCGGTGCCAACAACGATCTGCAGTGTGTCCCTCCTTGAAGCACACCTGGCAGATCGGTTTGTCCTGCTTCTTGTTGTTGGAGCCACCACCTTGCTGGTTGCTCCTTTGACCGCGACCACGACCCCCACCATTTGGAGGGCCGCGCCCACGTCCACGATAGGGACCACCACAGCCACGATTATTACCGCGGCCTCCTCCACGGCCGGCCATGTTGGCCGAGCTCTGGTCACCACCTTGGACCAGATCCATCCTGGTCTCGAAGTTGAGGAGCTGTGAGTACAGCTCGTCGATGGTCACTGATTCCACCCTCGTGACGAGAGAGGTAACCAGTGACTCATATTCCGCGGGCAAGCCGGTGAGTATGTACTCAACCAGTTCGTCATCAGTAATTGGTCGTTTCGCGGCCGCCATCTCATCGCTGAAACCTTTCATCTTGGTGAAATAATCAGTAGCAGATGAGTTACCTTTCTTGGTATTGGCGAGGGAGATGCGCAGATTTACCGCGCGTGCACGGGTTTGTGAGGCAAACATGGCCTCAATCTTAGCCCATGCATCAGCCGCCGTCTTCGTCTTGGCAATGTGGCTGAGAATGCCCGGAGAGACGGAAGTGAGAAGGAAGCTGAGGATCTGCTGATCCCGTGCCTCCCATTCTTCGAACGCCGGGTTGAAGACCTTCTTGCCATTCTTGTCCTCAATCTCTGTCACCGGTGGCTTAGAGGTACCAGTGAGATGGCCGTACAGGCGAGCACCGCGCACGGCCGAGAGCACCTGGGCTTCCCAGATGGAGTGATTGCTCCTGGTAAGCTTCTCTGTTACAGCGCCGGCCGAGAGAGGGTTGCTGGAAGAAGACATGGTGGGCGGCAATTGGATCTATTGAGTGTTTGTGCTCTGATACCATGAAAAATACAGAGGGCAGATGATGAAAGCGCTTAGCAAGATGATAGCCAGGGGCGCCGTACGTGTTGATTTATAACGCCAATAGCGCAGCTCATATACAAGGCAACAATCTCCGGTGATTACGGCATGAGAGTCCCATGTTTCTAGGATCCTATACAACAGATTCTATTTACAGATTCTATCTTTAGTAACAAACCTACAACCATGGACTCTCATGCCGTCCTTCCCAGGATTTACATTGACACATCAACACGTCACAAACTATTTCTAACAGGGCCGGGGAGGGGAGCGGCGCTGTCACCCAAACCCAGAAGAGGGCAGCGGCGGTGCGGGGGCGAGAGGGTGGCGTGGTGGTGGAGATCGGGGGAGGGGGCGGTGGTTCGGTGATGAACGACGGCGGCGCTAGGGGCTAGGGAGGGGAGCGGCGCTGTCACCCAAACCCAGAAGAGGGCGGCGGCGGTGCGGGGGCGAGAGGGTGGTGTGGTGGTACACTACAAGAAATTTGGGGTTCTGTGACGGCCTGTTTACGTCATAAATTCTGGATTCGTTGTCATAGCAGTTGTATTTATGACGGTTGCATGACAAAAACCCATCTGTCATAGATCATGCGTGTTAAACCATGTTTCATGACGAAAACATGTCTTTTCATCATAAATTTTATGACGATCCTTATTGCGTCATAAATTTATGACAATTGATTTTCATCATAATCAGGTTAAAAAACTGTCACTAAATAACTTAAGGCCTGGCTAGGCCCATGTACTAAGCAGGCTATTAATGGGCCAAATATAATTGTGGGCCTAATTTATTATATGCCAAGCCCATTTACAGAAGTAAAATTGACACCAATTTTTGGGCCAAAATTTATTTTGCAGCCTATTTATTTACTGGACCAAAAACAATCAAGCCCAGACTTCAAACATGCCAAAATTTATTTTGCGGTCTTTTTAAAGGCCTAGCACATTTTAGCATCTAGACAAAATCAGCCCATTTTAGCATCTGCCTATTTCAGCATCAGCCCATTTAAGCATCAGCCCATTTCAGCATCCATTACATAATCAGCCCATTTCAGCATCCATTACATAATCAGCCCATTACATAATCAGTACATGCATCAATCATAGCCCATACACATGCATCAAATCATCCATAATCTTATTCCAAATGATAGATAAATATGGTCACATCCATCAGTAAGCTTACAAATCCCAGATAACACATTTCCACATAGCAAAATGATAGCACTAACAAGGTTTATAGCAAAAATTAATATGGTCTGAACCAGATCAGCCAAGTCTCAAAATAATAGCACAACCAATATTTGTAGCACAAATTAATATGGTCTGAGTAGCCAAGTTCCAAAATCAGAGGTCCAACCATGCATCTGCAAAGTTACCAAGAGTTAAAGGAATAGTCTTACTCCTTGCTGAACATACGACGAAAGAAAGCATTGGTCTCATCTTGTGCCTTCTTCAATTGGTCTTGTGCCTTCTTCAACTGCTCTGTCTCTTCTAACTGCCTGCGTCTTTCATTTTCTGATTCCTCTACCTTCTTCTTCAAAGCCTCCAACTGATCCTTAAGTTCTTCTTTGTCTTGCTTCTCAGCCGCAACTTCTGCTTCAAGTTCTTCAACCCGTGCATCATTAATGGCTTTGGAGCTTCTCTTGGGGGCTGCTAGCTGAAGGCCAATATTTTGAAGAAATTTTGATTTCGGCAACACTTGAGCAACAGCTTCAGCAGGGATCTTTGAAACTTGGCCTTCTTCTGCAGGTGCAGCCATGATGGATTCCATTGTAGCCTAAGAATATCAACATATCAGTAAGAGTGTTCTGAAATTAATATACCAACTACATGCTGCTCATGTATTTAAAACCAGTGGAAAGGTGGCCAATTATGAGTGTTGGACCTTGCTCTCGAACTGATATAACTGTTTTTAGAAAATTGGTAACAATGTTGTTCATGTAAGTGAGAGCAGGTTTCGTAAAAAAGGAAAGAAATGAGACTGAAAGTATATCCTATAATGTATCATATTTTAGTTTCATATATATCTGAACTACTAAAAGCTTCTGAGCAGTTTCATGTGTTCAATTCAATATTTTACCATAAGTGTGCATGTCACAGATGACTCTTCCCAGTTCAAATAAAAGCATTGCAAATATCTCAACTTGTAAAGGTCCAACATTCAAGTATTTTACTTATAGTAGTTACTAGATGAACATTCTAATGACAGGTTGGAAAATCCAAATGCCTGTAGTAAACCAAATAACCAAGCTTTCCCTCAAAACTCTTCCTCAAATGCCAATTATTAGACTAATCTCCTGTGTGTAGTCGCATGTCAAGTTGAGGAACAGAAAAAATAGTAAGAGGTATTCAAAGTAAACTAGAATCTAAGCTAGTAGCCATATTAATTTATGCTACAAACTATTCAACTCACTTTACATGGGTACACATTACAGTACTCAACTCATTTTACTGGTGAACAAATAACATGTGTTTAAAGCATATATATAGTTCAGAATGGAGCATGTACTTACAATAGCTTCCTTTATAGGCTCACTAAAACCAGTATTGCTGCTGCAATGGAGCACCTTGAAAAGATCTATCGCAGTCGGTGGTTCATCTTTATATTTGTCTTGCTTCTAAAATTATTCACAACCATTTTGTAGTTGTAAGATTAGAAGAAAAGTTGTTCAATGATGAATGAACATACACACGATGTTTCCATATCTTACCAGGGCATGGGTTGTCGCAATATAGCACCGAGATCCTGTCATCTGATGAAACCTAACTTTCTCACGATTAAGTGCATTGATTGCAGACTGGTCCTGTGAGCAACAATTTAGTAAGGCAGGAAAGACTGGCTATATAGAGAGATAAAAATTAGATGAATTTGAAACCAGATTTGCTAAGATATTCAACAAACATCAACACTCTCTCTTTAAATGTAGCTGAATGTTTGTCCACAACAAGTTATTATCCTATAACCTGTGTGAAGCAGAATGATGTGTTTAGGCTGCAGTCCAGGCTGCTCTTGTATCATAATTTTTCTGGTTTTGGCTCAAGCTATATGGATTTAATTCTCCTCCGTTCAACAATTGCTGATTACATAATTTGTATATGCCCAATTCCATGCTATAATAGCATAAATTTTCAGTTGCAGACAACGCATGGATTCCATTTTTTCTGAACAAAGTTCTATCTGCTATAAATTTGAATCATGGCCTAGTGTATAATTCAGGGTAACAAGCGAAGCATATTCAGGTATAATTTTAAGGATGGCCTAGTGTATACAATCCAATACAGCACAGCTACAGAATCTTAGAAACAATCAAAATAGCCTACAATACAAAGAAATAAACACATACATGCCACAAACCAGTGCAAGAAAAATAAACGACTTAAGAAAGCAATTGACCTACATACCTTGTGCTTTGGGCTTGACCACATCTCCACCAGCTCTCTCCATTGCTCATCAGTCATACTCGTCATTGGTGACATTGTTCTCACTTGGTTTGTTGGTACACCATTGAAGTAAAGTTTCTTCAAATTGTACCGCATTTGCCGTTGTCCAGTCCTGAGCAAATCAGTACATGCCTCTGTGACTGGCTTGCTGTTGGTATCCATTGTAAATTGACCCTAGTCAACAGCATGTCAAGAGCACGTGCATCAGAATGGTTTTACTTTGTACAATCTGATTCAGTTGTAATTTCATTTAAAAGTGAACGGTATTACTCAATTTTTGGCATACAGGAGGCAAAGTAGGGTCTTGTAGTGTTATGCCTAAGTTAGGAACATAAATGTGCAAGGTAAACTTTAGCTTTACTGATGAGTAAAATGTGACTAAATAATAAAGTACTTGCTAGTAAACACTTGAGAACAGTTGAACAATGAGATCATGCATACACTTAAAAAAAGCTGGTAGACAATAGCACATGTGAGAACAAAAAGTCAAACACCTGGATTGCCCCATCATGCACACACTAAAAAAACTAAACATATGGCCTTTATCTACTTACAGAAATTTTGCCCATGTAGTCTGAAATAAGAGACTTATTCTTGTTCTTCTTGTACTCCTTCCAGTGTGTAAGGATTGGGATATGTTGCCTCAGTATAATCCCCCCTCTGATGCCAACTTTGCAGCTTGCATAGTGCCTCCGGCCGTTTCTTCCCTTCGGCAATGACCACCGGAATCCTAGTGTTTAAGCCTCGGCTTATGCGATCCAAGTCTCTGCCCATGGTTATTCCTTTATTCCATCGATATACAATGCGATTTGATTGACCTGAAAATAAGTGACATTGTTACATAGTAAGTGCAAATCATTTTCATATGCAAATGTGTAAACCATATTCTTGGAGAAAGGAGTATTGCTTTCTTGCCTTCATTGCACATTTCTGTCTCATGGTCAGGTTGGGTAAGACAATTGGCAATAGTCAATGCATCTTCTTGTATAGTTGTAGTTGTACCATGGACACCTTCCTCGCTTCGAGTCAGTTCCTTTGTCCTCTGCCTAGTCATTCTAGGAGATTGATTTTGGTCTTGTTCTTCAGGTGCTTGCACTCTCTTTGAACCTCTTGCTCCTGCATTAGTAGTGATGGTGTCGCAAGGTACATTCTGTGAAACCTGCATGACCTCATATACTGTCGGAACCCGGAGCAACGACTCCTGGATCCTCTATGTAAATCGCACTAGTCCAGGATCAGCTAGTGCACACAGCGTACAACAAAGATAAATATCAACCATAATGACATTTATTAACTGAATATGGGCATGAATGCCAAAGTTTACATCAACGGCACATAAGCCAAAATTAATTAATAAGCAGCGGAAGAAAAACCGAAGCGGAAGAAGCCCACTGAGCCTGCCCACAGGCAAACGACAGTAAGACGCGGCCTATTCGTCCAGATCTTCACTGTAGTTGACGTCTTCCTTCTCTGTGTGGAAAAAGCAACGTGAGTACAAACTTGTACTCCGCAAATCACCCGGAAAAATGCAACATAATGATAAAAGCTTCAATGGAAGGCTTATAGGGTTAGTTTGCATAAAACAACATTTAAGAAATATAATAATAAATTAAAATTGCTGAATTTAATACAGTAAACAATACTTGTAATCGAAAATAATACCGTCAGTGCCGGCTCCGACCAAACACCAACCTATCCACGGGCATCCCACCCGGACCATCTTTTCCAAAAGCTCACGTATGGATTCCATCCATCCACACGCTTTCACTGCGCAACTCTGATGAATTCCATCCATCCATCAGGGTCCAATCTCTCACGGATTCCATCCATCCGCAAGGTTTCCATCTCTCGTGGATTCCATCTATCCACAAGGTTTTCGAAAACGTTTTTGAAAAACAAAGTCTAATCCATGAAAAACTTTTACACAGCATGCCCATGACCATGGGCACGGCTATCCAGGATAGATTATACACTCTGCAGAGGTTGTACAGCTTTACCCACAAGACACGATCATCCTTTTGTGCCACGCGAGTTACACACTTCCTTAGGTGTGCGGCAAGGAGTCATGACAAGGTCTTTACAATGCAAAGCCTTCAACCTGGCCGAGCTAATTCTAAGGTTTCACCCCAGTAAGGAATCCACCAGACCGGGACCCCCTCTTGAGCCTAGACGAGACTTCTCATGGCTTAACCACGCTCGCCCAAGTGAGACTTCACATGGCACCAACCACGCTCACTTTCAACCTACGACTCAACTCCGATTGGGACTTCACAACTTATTCAGCCAGGGCTGTCCCATACCAGCCATGTGGTAGTACGATAGGGCTTTGCAACAGTAGCTCACAGACCGGTCCTTAATTGACTCAGGCCCAACCACATACCCCCGTGCACGACAATCAACCACTGCGGCTCCAACCAACAGGGCATGCCTGCACCCACCACTCTAACCAATTGCCTAAGTCTAAACCAGGTTTCATATTTTGTTTTCAAAATAATTCATAAACCTCCTTGACTCACCAAAGTCAAGAGTACATATCATTTTATGTAAAAAGGGTCATCATTTTATGTGAAAAGGTATCCCAAAAACAAATAATATAGCTTCGCAGGGCTAAGCATTTGAATAAACTCTCTAGCCAACACTAATGTATTAACTAGAGTTTGAATCTAGGGTGACAAGTTATTGAGGAATTCAAATTCAATGGAGGGATTAACAAGTAGGCAATAACTAAATTTAAAACAGAATTGAAATACGCTGAATAAAAATATGCATGCAACATAATTTAAATCAACATAATTTTATTTTGAAAACTGGGATCAACATGATCAAGGAGGGTGACTTGCCTTGCCCTTCGAATTTGCACAAATCTTCGTCGAAGAAATCTCCCGAATCGTCGAAGTCTACACGTGAAAATAACCCACCAAATTCAAATAAATTCAAATTAACTTCAAATATTTGAATTGAGGCTATAAAAGGATAGAGGGGAATTTTTGATGAATTTAGAAATTTGAATGGGCTCAATCGGAGTTAGGACGAAGGAGAACGGGCTCCGGGAAGTTTAAATTCAGGGAAAAAGAATAAAAGAAATTTTTGGAATTATTTTTGTACAGGAAATTGAGAATTATGACGTCAGCATGGGATAAACCCCACTGACAGGTGGGGTCCCGGTCCATGAACCGAGCCCACGGGTGGAGGCGGTGGCTGAGGTGGCACGGGTGGCGGGCTGGCGCTGACGCAGCGGCCACCGGGCATGGGAAGCCGAGGTGGCGCCGACGTGGGGTGCCACGCAGATACCACGCGGGCGCCGACGTGGCCGACCGACCGGGGGCGCTCGGGGACTGGGACCTCGCCGGTGAACGACGGTGCGACTGCCGGCAGCGAGGGGCGGAGGAGATAGAGGAGGCGCGGGGGAGTGCGGTGGTGGGGGCGGCGGTTACCGGAGACGGCGGGGAGTGGCCGATGGCGAGCGCAAAGCGGTGGCAGCGCTCGGGGAACGGCGGGCGGGGTGCTCCGGCGGGGTTCGGATCCGGGGAAGGGGCGCACGGGCACGGCGGCGAGGCGGGGAAGCCGGAGGAGTCGTCGGCCTGGCGAGAGGAGGCGCGAGCGGCCGGCAATTGCTCACCGTAGCTCGAGGCGGCGGCGGAGGCGGTGGTGCACGGCGCGGGGGCGTTGCGAGGCTCGGGAGGGAGAATGGAGGTGGGGGCGAGGTTGTGGGGCAGAAGGGGGAGCTGAGGGGCCCTTTTATAGGCGGCGGAGGGGAAGGGCGACGCGGGAATCTCTCGCCGGAGAGAGAGGTGGGGTGGCGGCGGTTACGGGAAGGTGGGGGAGAGGGGCGCGGCGAAGGCGGGAAGGAGAGGGGCGCGTGGGCGCGGGTCGTGCGGGAGGGTAGGCGCACGGGGCGGAGTGGCGCACGAAGGGAAAAGGGTCGGGAGAAGCAGGCGGCGGGCGCAACAGCCAGCGGCGCGGGGAGGAAGAAGGGCGGGGAGGGAGACGGCCCTGACCGGTGGGGCCGGGCTGCAGAGAGAGAGAGATGGGCGAGTGGCTGATGGGTGGGACCCGATCGGCAGAGAGACGGGGAAGACAGAGGGCGCCGACAGGTGGGGACCGGGGGCGCAGAGAGAGGAAGAGCGGGGTAAGGCGCGGACGGCCGGATGGCGATCGGGCGGCCGATAGGGGGGCGGATGGGCGACGTGGCGCAATCCGGGCCGGCCACTTGTCGGCCCGGGAGGAGGGGGAGGCGGGATGGAGCGGGGGCGACGTGGCTGGCATCCAGCCGTCCACGTGGCGGCCGGTGGGAGGGGCTGGGGTTTTATTTTTTTTGGATTTTTGATTTTGGATTTTCAGAAATGCCTAGAAATTCCATTAAGCCTCATAAAAATACAAAAATACT
The DNA here is from genome assembly GCA_017311315.1 of Dendrocalamus latiflorus. Classification (NCBI taxonomy): domain Eukaryota; kingdom Viridiplantae; phylum Streptophyta; class Magnoliopsida; order Poales; family Poaceae; genus Dendrocalamus; species Dendrocalamus latiflorus. The sequence continues at coordinate 22,829,163 of CM029630.1, forward strand.
TCTAAAAATTCCAGAAAAATTCAGAGAATCTCCTGGACACATTTTGGACTTAATAAACCTCATAAAAATACAAAAATACTTCTAAAAATTCCAGAAAAATTCAGAGAATCTCCTGGACACATTTTGGACTTAATAAAAATATTTCCAACTAATGTTGGTATTTAATTTTCATACTTTAAAATACTTTTAATTTCAAAAATACAATTTTAAACTCCAGAAAATCCAGGAAACCAAGTAAAAGCCAAATAACTCCAAATAATTAATTTGACATAAGATTTTTATAGAAAATCAAAATATCATTTTATTTAATAATACTTTTAGGTTTTTCTGAAATTGCTTTTCAAAACCAGCTTTTTCAAAAACAGAAATTCAGGGTAAATCAAAATTTGAACTTTAGGCACAAAAATTCTTATTTTAAATTAAATTTTATTTTATTCCATTTTTATTATTTATTTAATTATTTTTATTTTACCAAAAATTTGGGCTGTTACATATACATAACACAGGAAAAACAAAAATCCAGATTAATCTTTTTGCATACTGAACACAAATGAGCAATAAGACTGAAATGACAGAAGAAGAAATACCTTATCAACTACACCCTGTTCATTGTCATCACTATCTCTAGGTTCATACAAAGAACTAGAGTTTTCACGAGCCATAGCCTTCTTTGTTGCAGTGGTCTTGTTCACAAGTGCAGCCTTGTTTGTTGGAGTGGTCTTGTTCACAATTGCAGCTAATGCACTGATACCGAGGGACTGAAACACACGATTGTTCCTCATGATAGTTTCAGCCCTTGCTCTTTCACATTCAGTGGCTGGCAACTCTGTGAATGCATAAAAGAAAATAAATGTGAGGTGTAATGTTGCAACTCCTAAAATGAACAGAAACCGCTAGATCGCAAACGAGAGGATCCAAACAACCCTAAACTTCTAGCAGGCAAGATGGACAAAGAAAATGTATTCTCCAAATACGCACTTCAAACTCTACCTTCAAATCGACTACAGATTTGTAGTAGGAAAGCAGTAAAAGGCATTGAGTGTCAGACAACTCTACACAAGAAATTGACTACAACAGTTCTACAACTCTACCCTCAAATTTCGACCAGACGATACCCTAATTAAACAAATCAGCGGCGAACACAAACATTTCATGCACAGGCAAACAACTATGTGCAGCCTTTCTAATCGCCGACCAAAACCCTATGCCAAAGAGCCAAGAATTTTGACGATTTTACCTGCTGGTTGCCGTCTGCTTGCTCCCAACTTCCGAGCAGGAGGCATCGTGTTCAACGGTGGAGTAGAGGAGGACGCCGTAGATGTCGGTGCAGGGTGCGTCGTCAGCTCGAGTTTCGGAGCAGTGGGCTCGTCGGCGACGCCTGGAGATGTCGTAGGGGGCCGACGGCGGCTGCTGGAGTGGTGGAGTGGGGGGGGCATGAGCCGCGGCTCCTGTTCGACGGAGACGGAGAGGATGGGCGACGGAGATGGTGAGGATGGGCGAGGGGATGGGCGACGGAGACGGTGAGGATGGGCGAGGGGGCCAGGACGGAGAGGGGCGTGAGTGCGGCGTGGGAGGAGCAGATGAGAAGGGCGTGGGGGCGGCTGCGCCTAGCACGGCGAGTGGGGACAGGAAGGGTTCCGGACTGAGGTGCTCGTGCGGATTTTACAACCCTAGCACGGCGAGTGGGGATGAGAAGGGCGTGGGGGGCGGCTACGCCTAGCACGGCGAGTGGGGATAGGAAGGGTTCCGGACTGAGGTGCTCGTGCAGATTTTACAACCCTAGCACGGCGAGTGGGGATAGGAAGGGTTCCGGACTGAGGTGCTTGTGCGGATTTTACAACCCTACCCTTGATACAGGGTTAAATGTTCCAGGCACGTTTGGATAGAAAGGTCATTGCACCTTAAATTTTTCCGGTCCAGGCCGCTCCGGCCCAAATCATGGTGCCTCTGCCAAAATCTGGCGCCCATTGCCCAAATCCTTCCGCCTAAAGCAATTATTAGCTTTTCTTCCCAAAATAAAACATTTAAGGTGTTGTTTGGCAATATAGTATTATTTCGTAGGTGCAAACTATTTTTGCAGGTAGTTTATTGTGCAAAACAATATTACCGCTTTATTTTACAATTGAAACTGTTGTTTGCATAGAAAAAACTTTCGCTAAAAACTGTAGCTTCCATATATATAACATTTGATTTGTTGGATGTGACTCGTTAATTGTGATTTGTTGGATGTGACTCGTTAAGTATGCTTGTGTTCCCAATGTGCTAAGCAACGAGATTAGTATCATCAATTCACCTATGGCGATAGAGGCGGACCCACCCATAGGGCGAGGTCGGGCGGCCGCCCTACCTCCCCTCCGGCGGGAGCAGTACCCCCGGAGACCAGAGTGTCGACTGTCGAGCGCCTGAGTCCGACCGTCGAGGCTGAAGACGGGAGCTACGGCAGGTCGGCTACGTGCGCTGCTGCTTGCTTCTCTGGCCCTCTGCGGCTCTACCTCTATTAGTCTGCCGTGCCCGGTGATTTGCCGATTTGGTCTATGGAGTGGACTGTGGTGATCTTTTGATTTTGACATTTGGATTTGGTGATGGCTGGTGTTGAGGGAGGAGATGAGTGTGCATTTTTTTATTTTTTATTTGTTCATCAAATTCTTACTTCTTCAAAGTCTCTGCACAACCTCGAGTGCCCGTCTCACATCCCTGGGCGGCACTTTGGGACCTTCATTGCTCTTTGTTGCCGGCAATTGTGGAAATGGAGGAACAGAATCATCTCCCGATCTGAAGCTGCCGACTCAAGACAAATGTTCGCGACATGCAAGGCCGAAAGCACACATGTGGAAACAGAGATTGCCGAGACGGGACATGTTTAACACTAGATGGGTCTGCTTTTAGACCCCGATCAATGAAAGAAAGTAATTCAGGTAGAGATGCTCTCCCCCCCTACACCCCTCAAAAAGAAATATAGTGGTTTTTTAAAGGAACCATCGACATTTTTTGAAAGGAGCCATCAATATAATGTGTTAGGGTCTTCAAAAAGACGTACTTGTGCATGATTGTTATCGATATTATAGTGTAGGATCTTCAGAGTAATTTTAGGATCTTCAAAAAATTTAATCAATATTTCCGATTAAAAACGAACAAAAGACAAATAAAGTAAAAAAATTAGTATAGGTGGGAATCGAAACCAAAATCAATTAGTCCAGAACCACCGTTTTTACCACTGGGATTGCAGGTTTGTTGTACTAATTTTGGCACATATAATTATATAAATTGTGTTCACCAGCTGGATGACCAATCCATCCCCTTCCTCTCATAGCCTCTGCTTCCGGCTCACCCCGCGCATGGATCGCGCTGCGGCCGTGGCTGCCCTTCCACTTCCGGCTGCCCCCGCCCCCACGCAGGGATCGCGACGCGCGGCCGCGGCAGCCCCTCCTGGCCTCCCCTTCCGTCCGCCGCCCCTACCTCCCGCGCCGTCAACCTCACGCACTGGCGGCCGTCCCCACCTCCCGCACCGGCCGCCGCACCCACCTCCCGCGCCGTCCACCTCCTGCATCGGCCGCCACACCCCCACCTCCCGCACTGCTACTTCCATTTGAAGGCTCAAGAATTAGGTATCTGATTTATACAGTTTTGTTGCGATTATTCTCCAGTTAGAGGGAGTGGGAGATGATTGCTTTGACACACTAGTCTACTATTGCCTAACACTAGAAATAGGTAACTTAACAGTGTAGCATTTTTCACTAAAGAAAATTTAATCTTCTGCCCAGGTCCTTCTGGAGGTTTTTATTGAGATGTTCTTTTGGGCATTAATCTTCTGCCCAGGTCCTGTGTGCTTCAACTGAAGATCATACTGCTGTGGAGCCTTTGATTCCTCCAGAAGGAGCCAGAATTGGAGAACGTATTTCATTTCCTCCAGACCCCAAGCACCAAGGACGAAAAGGGCGGCCAGAATACTCAGGAGCTGTAGGCCGTGATTAAGGATACCTTCAAGAACTGATGTGTGGTGATGCAAGTGCAAATCTTATTAGCACCTTGTTAGAATGATCTCAGGGGATTTGGCCCAACGGCCAAATCCCCCCTTGCTCGTGCCCTGATCGGGGGCGCCCAGCCCATAATGGCTGGTGGGCCCCTGTCGCCAGCGCTATAAAAACAGAGGTGGGGGCCGGACGACACGCATCCCAAGGTTGACCGTGCCGCCGCCACCCCACCGACAAACCCTAAGACCGATCTAAGAGGGGGCGCTGTAGCGACGGGAAGCTCCACCGCCGTTCACCGCCGCCAGGGAGACGCCGCCGCCCGGCACACGCCGCCGAGGAGCCCCGCACCTCTTCCCCGACCGTCGCTGCCCGTGCGCACTCTTAGATCGGTCTTAGGGTTTGTCGGTGGGGTGGCGGCGGCACGGTCAACCTTGGGATGCGTGCCGCCCGGCCCCCACCTCTGTTTTTATAGCGCTGGCGACAGGGGCCCACCAGCCATTATGGGCTGGGCGCCCCCGATCAGGGCGCGAGCAAGGGGGGGATTTGGCCGTTGGGCCAAATCCCCTGAGATCATTCTAACACACCTAGCTGTTTGTGAACAATAAGTGATGTTTTTGAGTAGAGCTTTTGTATGTCCCAGGAATGGAAAATACTTATGCATGTGTTATTTTGAAATTATCTATGCATGTGTTGGAAATTTTCTATGTATGTGTCTCTGGAATGGAAATCATATATCTATGTATCTGGAATGGAAAACATTCTGAAATTATGTCCTCCAAAATTAAAACATTCTATCAATCCATTTTCAACAAAGTGATGGTAAAAAGGAATATCGCTTTTGCATAACACATATACAGATAACACAACTCCAAAACCAGGAGGCACAAATCAAACGACTCCACAACCAGGAGCCATAAATCATCATCACAATTTTGCAGTACATACTGTTCAGGAAATCACTGAAAACTAGTCCAAATGATAAAACGGAGAGCTCATCCAAGCAGATCAACCATCACCTGCATACATGAAGATATTTTGAACAAAATCTCAGAACTCTGAAGATAAATTTTAATGCAAATCCAAATAAAAAAACAGTAGGCTTCCCATACCAGGATGATCGAGAATGACTCACTCATCTTCACTTTCATCATCATCAGGGATTGTTGGACATTCATTATCACTGACATATTGCCACCTAGTTTCATCTTCTTCATCGCTTAGCTCATTTTCTAGCATATCCTCCTCCCTTTGTCTACGAAGCTCATCAACTACACTTGCGTCTGTTGGGAAAATAGTCCCACATGGATTGTGGGAAAGGAAAAAGCACAACTTATAAGTGTGAGGGAGCCTCCACCCATCGGACTAGTCTTTTGGGGGGAGAAGGCCCAATACCACTTATAAGTTTGTTGCTTAAAGGGCTTGCTTGCGGGCAGCCCGTGGGCTCAGATGCGTAGGATGCGCAACCCATTTAAGACCTGGGGACCGGGGCACGGGCGCGTACGGGTCAGGGGCGTGGGCATATGACGCATGGCGCGTGTGGGCCCGTAGCGGACACACGGCATGGTATATGCGCCAGCACTGGATGTACGGACGTGTGCTAACAGTGGTATCAGAGCCAGGCACCCAACATCTCCCAGAAGTGCGGTGTGCACAATCCATGTGTGAGGGGGAAATTGTGGGAAAGGAAAAAGCACAACTTATAAGTGTGAGGGAGCCTCCACCCATCGGACTAGTCTTTTGGGGGAGAAGACCCAATACCACTTATAAGGTTGTTGTTTAAAGGGCTTGCTTGCGGGCAGCCCGTGGGCTCAGATGCGTAGGGTGCGCAGCCCATTTAAGACCTGGGGACCGGGGCACGGGCGCGTACGGGTCAGGGGCGTGGGCATATGACGCATGGCGCGTGTGGGCCCGTAGCGGACACACGGCATGGTATATGCGCCAGCACTGGACGTACGGACGTGTGCTAACAGCGTCAACATTTAAACAATCTTCATCATCTGGATGTTCATTCTCCAAATTTCCTTCATTGGCCAAAATTTCCTCATTAACTTGAACTTGAAAACCTGCATAGTAATCCACGGCGCCTGTTCGACAGAGAGGATGCGCGGTTGCAATGGTGACTATGCGGAGGAACACGCTTGCGGACGGGTGTATGGGCGGGCAACGGCGAAGGAAAGGCCTCGCCGGCGGCCTCACAGGCGAAACGAGACTCGCAGGATATTTTATTCTTCAATCTAACTTAGCGTTCTATGATAAATCAATTACAACACTAGGATAGGCACGAATACTTGCATATTCCAGTGGTTAAGGCTGTCGCTCCCTGTGTGGGAGGTTCAGAGTTCGAACCTCCTCTGTGCAGCATTTTGTTTTTTATTTTACGAGTAAACTGTGCTGCCTGGCAAACAACATGGGCCGTAGCCCGTTAAAACTGGACCAGCAAACAACACCTAGGCTATGGCAGTGAAAAAAAAATTGGGAAAAAAGCATGACATGTGGGGCCCATTAAAATACAAATGACTGTGGGACCAGCTAGCTAATTCATGTTAAAATTTAGATAAAAAAATTTATGACGAACTGATATTGTCATTAATTTATGACAATTGCGAGGTAGCATGTTATGACGGAACATAGATCGTCATAAACATAGTACTTCTCTAGTTTATGACGACTTGTATTGGGTCTTAATGACGGACACATAATTTTCGTCATAAAGTCATATTCCCTCCTGAAAAACGTCATAAAGCAGAATGACGTAGCGACGAATTGACTCATCGTCACAAACAAATCGTCATAGATCCCCAAATTTCTTGTAGTGAGGCCAGGGGAGGGGGCGGCGCTGGTGGAGGCCAAGGAGGGGGCGGCGCCGGGGGAGGCGGTTTACACTGGAGGTTGAGGTAGGCGGTGACCGACTCCGATGCGGGGAGGGAGTTCTCGCGTGATGGGAGAAATCAGAGCGTGAGGTGACAGAAGAAATCGCCGCGCAGAGAGGGAGACTAGACGTCACGGGGAGAAGGGAGTTGAGGCGGGGGGGGGGGGGGGTTAGCAAAATTGCATAAGTGGATTGGGTGCTTCCACCTTTAAGGATCCAGGCCGTAGGGGACAGATCTAACGATCCTGAGCGGCATTAGCATGTTAGCACCCAAATGGACATTAGCACTAGATATGTTCCCATATATATATATATATATATATATATATATATATATATATATATATATATATATATATATATATATATATATATATATATATATATATATATATATATATATATATATATATATATATATATATATATATATATATATATATATATATATATATATATATATATATATATATATATAACCATGTCCCACATAAATAACTTTATTTTTAGAATTAAACTACATTAAAAAATAACTAAGGGTACATAAATTAGCGCCCGTGGCAGCCACGTGGTGCCACCGAGCCAGCCAAATTAGTGCCCGTGCGCCACACAGATGCCACGTGCGCAGCCAGCAGGCAATCAGCCCCTCTGGTCTACATGTGCACCACCTAGCCGCCACATTAGCGTTCAATCCTACGTGGCTGCCACGTCAGTGACACGTGGATGCCACGTCAGCACCAAATCCCACCCGAGCCACGTGGTAGACACGTCAGCGCCACCTGGCTGCCATGTAAGCGAAACCAGCCCAGTCACCAGCCACATCAGGGCCATGTCACCTCTCTACCACCTCAGTCTCCCTCGGGTCCGTGGACTAACATATGGACACCACCATTCAATCAATTTAGAAATTAATAAAACCATGACGAATAGGCCCCACCTGTCAGCCTAATGGCGCAATAAACCTAGATTAATTAAAATGAAAAATTTATGCATAGTATTTTCTTTTTTTTAGCATTTTTCAATCCAAACCAAATTCAAATGCATGTAACTTTTGCATTTGAACTCCCAATTGAATGGTTTTTCTCTATAAAATTTTCTAAAATCACACCTTTTCATATTATGCAAAATATTTGGATTTTCTCACTGTTTAATTTATTTGGCTCTGGTTTATAATATTTGATATTTGCTGACTAGATACCGACGTTTCGGAAAACTTCATCAACGAGCCAAAGAATGACAAAGTATTCAACAAGTAAGGCAAGTACCTCCTTTGATCATGTTGATCCTATATTTCAATGTTATGTATATTATGTTCAAAACTATTGTGTATGCTAATTTTGGTAAAAAAAATCACTATATTGGTATGGTCGATAATTATACCAATTATTGCATTGATTCTGCCTTGACAAATTGTTACCTTTGTTGCATTGATTCTGCCTTTACAACTAGTACTGATAATCATTGTTGGTAAAATATGGAACTTAGAGATTAAACAAGGTAGTTGATGCTTAGACATACTCATAATAGTATTAGAGGTGTTAGGATGGAAATGGGTCAAAATGTTCAAAAATATGAGATACCTGAGAATTGGTCTAGAGGGGTTACCTCTATTTTTGGTTAGCAAACAAAATAGAAAACATGTTTTGGAGTTGGATAGGTGATTGTGGAGACAGTGCAATTAGTTTAAAACTGTGGTTTGTGGATGACTCGCTTGAGTCACTAAGAATCGAATCATATTATGCTATAGACCTAAGTCTAGTCATACAACCATATGTACCTTTATGGGAAGCCTTAGCATAATAAGTTACCATGTGCTATCAACTTCACTGCAGGTGGTAGATTGTATAGATTGTAGGTGATTTTTGGGCTAGTGAGGGCATTATGGGTATCCATGTTTGGAGGGATCTTATTGGAAAGGAAGGTTTACCAACACATCGTATGGGTCTTGAGACGCTGGAGGGCACTCCCCATCCTAAGAAGGGAATCATAGCGTGGTGGTTGTTAGGACCGGTAATGTAAAAGCTTCGTCATGAACTCTCAAATTAGGTATTGCGTGGTATGTATAGTATGGTGGGATGTTTATTTTGTATGTCTAAAGTGCACAACATCTACGGAGTTTAAATCTATTCGAATAGTCATGTCGCCGGTTATGAACAAAGTTTGGTGAAATCCCACAAAAAGTAGCTTTATATTTTATAAAATGGTTTTAGGAAGATATGGATGGAAAATTCGTGCATAGCGTGTTCAGCAAGGTTATTGCCATTATTTCGAAATCTTAGGGCAGCAAACCTCTTGTTCTAAATTATGCAATTATTGCTTTACCATTATTTACTTATCAAATTCAAATGCTCTTACAACTTCTGTTTGCAATTTATTATTCGTTATTTCAATTGAAAGCATATTTTTTTTGCAAATTGAACTAGACTAGATAGCTATCTTTGACCCAGCTTGCATACTATATCACTTTGCTATAAAGTCTTGAGGAATACGATTTTCGTACTAACCGTTGCTTGTTGAATATATTCAGAGAATGCAGAAAAAGATTCATCTTACGATTACTATTACATAACATATTTTGGCGATGAAGACGCTGATTTCTAGGATTTTACCTCAGTCAGTTACCTGTGGATGGGTTGAAGTATACTTGATAGTTTTTTATGCCTCTTTTATCTCCGCTTCTACTGAAAAGTTTTTATTTTATGTTCTATTTAGTCGGTAAGCCCAAATGTTGTAAACTTCATGCGTGTAGGGTTATGTTCAATTGTTAACTATATGTACTATTTATTTTAAATTTATCGTGTATGAATGTGAAATGAATGTTGTTGAATGTTTATGCTCGCAACTGATTATTGGACTAACACGGTAAACATGTATGGTTTGGAATGCAAATTCCGGATCCCAAAAACCCCGATTGTAAACACAAATCGCAAAGCATCATCCGACGTACTGAAAATCAAGAACTCCTAAACAAAAAATGTACTCAAGTGCCGTTTAGCAATTTTCAAAAAAGAAAAAAAAAACTTAACACACCAACTTCAGTGGGCTCACCTCCTAACTCTCCCACCGTGCACCGTGCTGGAGATGCCCAAGTCTTCGTCAACGCTTGCCAAAGAGCTGTCACTGAATCTTCTTGGATTCGCTTGCCCCCGAACACAATAATTTCTCTTCCATATCATTGCCTACTCCTCTTATTACAGAGCTCACAGATCCTCCTATGGCTAACCAGGGAGAGAAAACAATCATCCACACGCTGCGAGATGCCCTGTTTCAGTTCGCAGTCAAGTCCAGGAAGCTGGCGTCGCCCATGCTGCGGCCATTTGGGCGCGAATCGGAGCCGGTCACCGTCGACGACGAGGAGCTGAGGGCGCTCAAATCCAAGCTGCGGAGGATCCACGCCACGCTCCGCGACGCGGAGACCCTGTCCGTCAACGACCACTCCGTCCGGCTCTGGCTGGCCGAGCTCGGTGACCTCGAGTACCGTGCCGAGGACGTGCTCGAGGAGCTCGAGTACGAGTCGCGCCGCTCCGCCCAGCTGGAGGAGCTCAAGATCGATCTCCTGGGCACCGCCGCGACCGGTAAGCGGAAGCGGGAGGTCGCGCTGCTGTTCGCCGCCGCCCCGGCGAGTCGCCTCCGCCGCAAGATCGACGACATTTGGGCGAGGTACGAGGAAATCGCGTCAGACCGGAAGAAGCTCCGGCTAAGGCCAGGCGATGGCGTGGCCCGGCCCGTGGTCAGTGCGCTCGTGCCGAGCAGCTCGCTTCCCCGAGGCCCGCTCCACGGGCGGGAGCGCGACGTGGAGAGGGTCGCCGATCTGGTTTGTCAGCCCGACTGCACGAGAAATTACGCCGTCGTGCCTATCGTCGGGATGGCCGGCGTCGGGAAGACGGCGCTCGTGCAGCACGTCTGCGGCATGGAGGCCGTCGCGTCGCAGTTCGACCTGACGCTCTGGGTCTGGGTCTCGCAGGAGTTCGATGTCGTCAGCGTGACGGCCAAGATCGTGTAGGCGATCACCAGGAAACGCCCTGAGTGCTGCGAGCTAAGCACGCTTCATGAAGTCATGGTTGGGCGCCTGAAAGATAAGAGGTGCTTGATCGTTCTTGACGACCTATGGGTTGACAATCCATTCCACTGGGACAGCCTGATTGCCCCGTTGAGCTTCTGCGCAGCGGGGAGCACAGTCGTCTTGACGACGAGGAGCAGGAAGGTCGCCAAGATGGCGAGCCCAAAGGTGTATCAGCTGAGCTGCTTGTCAGATGACCACTGCTGGCTTGTATGCCAGCGATGGGCAATGCACAATGGTAATGACAACATTGACCAAGAGCTGGTGAGGATAGGTGAGCAGATTGCAATGAAATGCAGAGGCTTGCCATTGGCAGCAGAGGCAGCTGGTAGTGCCCTGAGCACTTCAATTAGCTGGAAGCACTGGAATGCAGTGGCGGACTCAGTATTTTTGGGATGGGGGTACGAAGTTAAGAATCTACAGAGTATATATATAAGATAGAGAATTTTGATACACATAATATGTATATCTCATATAGTTAACCAAATAAACAATCACACATAAGCAATAAATGCAATTTCCAATATAAGTTTGATTGACTTAATTTCTAGTGAACACTGAACAGAGTACATGAAACAACATCAATGCAAAACTGACCTGGATGGCAATGTTATAACTCAACTCGACGAGGATCTGCTTGAAAACGAGATATTATATCTTCATCGCGAATTTGTAGAAAAAATTCCCTTTCAAGAAATGTAACAAGACAGTCATTCAAGTACTCATCTCCCATTCTATTCCTTAGCTTGTTCTTCACAAAATTCATTGCTGAGAATACTCTTTCAACACTTGCTGTTGCTACGGGAAGAACTAGCACCAATTTCAAAAGCGCCGCCGCCGTTGAAGATGGAATAGGGGAGGAGCTGCCGCCGTTGAAGCTGGCCATTGGGTGTGCCAGTGTGGGCGCCCGGCGCCGCGCCGCCGCCGGTAGCCGTTCGCCGGTCGCCGCGTCGCCGGAGACGAGGAGGGGAGCCGGGCGCGGCTGCGCGCTGTGAGCTGGGGCGCGGCGGCTGTGCAAGAGAGATGGAGAGGAGGCGGCGTGAGAGCAAGGCAGGAGCGGACGCCGCGCCGCCGCCGGTAGCCGTTTGCCGGTCGCCGGAGACGAGGAGGGGCGTCGGGCGCGGCGGCGCGCTGTGAGCTGGGGCGCGGCGGCTGTGCAAGAGAAATGGAGAGGAGGCGGCGTGAGAGCAAGGCAGGAGGCGGCGTGACTCGTGAGAAGCAGCCAGGCAGCAGGAGTTAGGTTAGGAAATCAGGAAATGCCAATTGGGCCATTGGATAGTGAGCTGAATTTGCTACATTACCTTCATTTCTAGTTTTTTCCTATATATATGAAATATATATATTATATATAGTTGATTTTTTACAAAAAAATTTTGGGGGTACAACTGTACCCCCATGTCCCATTATGGGTCCGCCCCTGCTGGAATGAAGTCCTGGAGAGCAACCTGTGGGCTGACAACACTGAGGTGAAAAATCTGGTGCTGCCTGCACTAAAGGTGAGCTATAATCATTTGTTGATGCCGCTTAAGCGCTGCTTTGCTCTCTGTTCATTGTTTCCGAAGGGCTTCGTGTTCCAGAAAGATGCGCTGGTCCAGCTGTGGACCGCGCAGGGTTTTGCGGATGCTGAAGGAGAATCCTGCCCTGAAGATGTTGGCAACGGCTACTTCTATGACTTGGTATCAAGATGCTTCTTCCAACCTTCCCCATCTCATGATAACGGCGAAGGGAAGTTCGTCATGCATGATCTTTACCAGGAGCTTGCTCAGTTTGTTTCCGGTGATGAGTGTAGGATGATAGAGCACCATAATTTGATGGAAGTCGATGAGAGAGCTCGGCATTTGTCGTTTGTCCATGAGGTGACCCACTCTGACAAAGAAATATACTTGGACACATTTCGTGGCCAAGATCTGCGAACATTCCTGTTTGTTGCGAGAATGGAACAGGACCATGGAGGGATGCCCTTCAGAACAAAGATTCCTTGTAAACGGGCCACAGATTTTGAATGCTTAAGAGCTCTAGATTTGAGCAACACTAACATCATGGATCTACCAAAGTCAATTGGAAGTCTGATACATCTAAGGTACCTCTGTCTGGAAAATACTGGAATCCAGATCATGCCAGAGTCTATAGGTGCCCTCTTCCACTTGCAGACAATTAAACTTAACCATTGTTCTTCCCTTACTCAGTTACCTCAAGGTATCAAGCTCCTGTTGAACTTAACATGCCTAGAGATTCCACATTCGAACATACAAATGCCATCTGGGATCGGACTATTGACTAGCCTAAAGAGGCTGCCTGTTTTTGTCGTCGGAAACGGGCCCGCTGGATGTAGCATAGAAGAGCTGAATGAACTGGTAAACCTCAGAGGAGATCTGCACGTCATAGGTTTAAGCAATCTGGATTCTGCACATGCTGCCAATGCCAACTTATGGAAAAAGTTGGGGCTTCAGAAGCTAACACTTGAATGGTCCGACATAACTATGAATTTAAACATGGCTCTGAGTGATCCACAAGCCAATGAGGTGCCTCGACAAAATGATGCAGCAGCTCAGGTGTTACAGGACCTCAGTCCTAATTTGAATCTGGAGGAACTCATTATCAAGGGTTATAATGCATCATCGTTTCCGGCATGGTTAGGGTGTCGATCCTTGGAAAGGTTAGCTTCGATAGAGCTGAAACATTGTCGGTATTGTGAAGAACTGCCGCCTCTTGGCTGCCTACCATCCCTGAAACACGTTTTGATACAATCACTCCCAAGTGTCAAACTGGTTGGTCCAGAATTTTTTGGTGACATTTTAGATATCGCCTCCAGCAGCGGGAGGAAAGTCTGTAATGTGTTTCCTGCATTGGAGTCGCTAAAGTTCAGGAACATGGTAGCCTGGGAGGAATGGTCAGGTGTCAAGGATGAACACTTCCCCAAACTGAAGTTTCTCTGCATTACTAGGTGTTGCAATCTGAAGCTATTGCCCCAGTTCACTTCAGGACCAAAGCTGAGAATCCGGTATTGCGAGAAACTGCTCCAACTGCCTTTGTGTCAGGTGTCTTCCTCAAGTTCAGATGAATATCATCAGCTAATGACATGCATGCTTTAGTTTTTACATTAGACAATTGTCATATTCTCAGTTCATTCTTGTTCAGTTGCTCTGCAATTATCTTATCTTTTCTTCACCAATTAATACCATTATTTGTTTGTTCTCATGGCTTAACACAAACATGCTTTTACTGACTTGCCCTCCTACTTATTAAATGTTCATCACTCAGAATCAAAAAAATATATATGAAATGACCACTTACTGCAATCATGCGCAGGGTAAACGAATTAGTTATTTGTTCCCATAGTGCCCTTGGCATACTCTCTCATCTATACTAGGACCGACGTGTGCCTTACATTTTGATTTATGAAAATATTTAGCCCATACTACATACTTTTCTCACAGAAAAATAAGTTAAAAATGCTTTCAGACAACTGCTTAACGAAATATTTGTTTTATCTCCTGACCAGAAACGTTGGAATTTGGTGAAATACATACAATGTCCAAGTGAACACTCCTACACATGCATAGCAGAAGGTGACATTTCAACCATAGAAGCTTCCTGCTCCTACAATACATGAACGTAGGAAGTGGAGGGCATTGATCATTTGATCCGCTCATGGAGGTATTTCTTCTGAGAATCTTATTTCCAAACTTGGCTGCAACTTGCAATTCCATTTCATATATGCCTTTCCAGGATATTAATCCTCCTACGTTTCTTGAACGTGTTTTTCGTTCATAAGGTGTATGGAATGCAAACATTTAGGCATCAATTCGGTCCTTGAAAAATGGAATGCTTAACTGCTGATTGATGCATTTCCTCCCGGCATGAAGCTTTGAAATATTTGGAAGACGTACGGTTTGCAAAAAGAAGGGAAAAGATGGACTCAAACCTCAACTGTCTGCTCACTGATACTAATTGCTAAAAGTCTGTGATACTCAAGCGGTTTGCAGGAATGCAAATCTTTGTTTCAGTGGAAATATAATAGTTTTTTTTTGTTTGAGGAAAAATGATACTATGATTTTTTTTTTACACCAACGGCATGATTTTCTTCTCTTCTTTGCCTGTTTGTTTTGAACCATGTATTGTATTTTACCGTTTAATGCAACAATGCGCAGCTCTAACGTGTAAAAACATAAGAAAACGTGGCCCTAGATAGGAAACATAAGTGAAACTGCAGTAAGGCATACAAAAATATGCTTCAAAGAAAATGATACTAATTTGTTATGAATTTTTACTGAAAAAAAATCTGGCCAAATAAAATGTAATGTAGGAGGTTTCAAACGCCTCACCTTATGCGACCGTACGAGCTACACCTACTTGCTTGCTCATATGTAAAACTGAGCTTTTCCTTGATCTCGTATAGATGGGTCACCTTTCAAAAGAAATGAAAGAGGTATGGTCCAGTATTTGCATATGAATGCCCTGAAATGATCTCCTGTGTTATATAGATTTTTCAAAAGAAATGAAATGGGGACAGGACTGGTCCAGTATTTGTATCTCAATGCTATCAAATGATCTCTTGTATCAGAAATATAGGTTATTCTACATTTCCAGATATGTTCATTTACAACTTCAGAATGTTACCTTCCACTATGAAATTGAGAGTAATAATTACTACAGACGTTCAACTGAATATTTCAATCTTCCACAGTGCAAATTACGCATGCTTGATAAGAAAACTGGTGCTTACCAAAAAAAAGTTTAAGCAGATGAGTCCTATATATGGCTAAGCATAGAAGTACTGGGACGCCGAAGCAATAGATGGGTGCATAGATGAATGGATTAGCCTCGCACGCCCTCACAACAGCACTACAATGCTGCAGACAAGTGCATGTTTGTGACGAAGCACAAAAATGTGCTTGTATTTTTTTCGAGCATTATTCGCGGTAAGACAACGCAATTGGGCAACGAGAAGGCATCTTGTTTGATTGACAATTTTTTTTACTGCAGATGTTTACTTTTTTTAAAAGTAGCTGTGCAAAGTTGCACACTTAATAAATCTCTCGAAACAATAGTAGCTGTTCATGAAAAATCCATACTCTTTTTTACAACTTTCTTTGGATCAGGAAGCAATTTTTGGGTCTAGATAAAATCACAACTATAAATGAGCGTGAAATGTCTTATGCAAAACCCCATAACAGGGCGATATATCCACAAGGAGAAAAATGTATGCACAAGTTCACATTAATTACTGAGTTGTTGTAAATTACCCTTTTGTACACAATTCATAACTTGAGAGAACGAAACAAGCATGCCCTGAAGATTTTCTCATCTTAATAGAAGAATTTTTAAATTTAGGAACCAAGGGCTTAAAAGTTGTTGAAAGAGAGCTCTCTGTGTGGTTCCATTTCAACAGAACTACTGAACTTGGAAGTACCAGTGAGTAGAATTCAAGTTGAAAGGAAAGCATGCCTTCCAATGTTTCCAAACAGTTGGCAGACATAAAAGTATGAGAGATTTTCTGAGGTAACCAAATATCCAAACATTCTGCATATACATTCTCTGAGCTAAATTTGCTGTAGCATAGGGAATTTTGGGATTTTTAGTTTCTTGATCTTCGTAACTTCTCATACCTCTTGGAGTGATGAATCGGCGAATACTTGTCAACGCAGAATATGAGAAATGATACAAGATATATCAGCCATTGTCAACGCAGATATGGAAAGAATATACCTTCACAACAGATCCTTTCCCAATAAGGATGTTCTGATTATTCATATCCTGATGAATAATATGATGGGAGTGCAAGCAAGGTTCAAAAACCTGGCGGTAACCGAAAAAACTGACCAAATTCAAATTTGATTTTTGAATTTTGACCATTTTTCTGGTTTTTCTAGTTACCGGTCAGTTTTCCGGTTATCGGACGGTTTTTTCAGTTACCGGTTTCAGAACATCCCAAAATTTAAATTTTGATTTTTGAAATTTGACCAGTTTTTTGGCCAGTTTCCCAGTTACTGGTCAGTTACCGTTACCGGCCGCCGGGCGGGTTTTCTCCCGGTTCCAAAATTTGTATCCTTGAGTGCAAGTAATACAATGTTTTTACTTGAAATGAGGGCACATGCTGAAACCATGAAGGCAACCAAAAAAGGTTTTGGACTGGTATGGTGCATAAGGAACAAGAGAATGGCTAGTCTATACCAGCTGCTTAGCAATCGCTTGAACTTGTTCTTCTGGAAGGCATTTATCATCCTCAAGCACCTCAAACAGTTCTCCCTGAAACAATCATTAAGAATGAAATTTAGCCAAGCTAAGTCTATTGAAACCAACCATTGGTGAGGAAGAACACCATATAAAACCAAGTTCTTGTGTACCCAAGTAAACTCTGTGACAACACAAAACTCCTGAAGGGTTTCAAAAGCATCGATCATTTCAATTATATTCTCATGTTTGAGTTTCCTCAGAATCTACAAAAATTTCGATGACAGCAAATAGTAAGATGGTATAATGACATAAGAAACATTACAAATCAAACAATATGTGAACCAATGTAAACTTCTAGCTATATGGCTATCACTTCTTCCATACATTCCATGCCTCTCTCACTGCAAAAACAAACAAATCCAGGCAACATTTGGGATTTCCAAGGTGTCTCATGCCTTAGTTTAGACTCAGTAAACTATGGAGGAGCCCATCATGTCTCTCACACTGCCCCCATCCCCAACAAGGCAACAACCATCCACAAACCCCCAGAGCACCCCAACCCCCAAAAACATACCAAACAGGTGGGAGAAGATTGAGACTTCCCTTACATCTTCACCCCACCAGTGGCTTCCCCCACATGCAATTGCAATTTGCAAGTACAGATGAATTGCTGCAAATCTCATACCGGAATCCTACAAATTTTCTTAAGCAGCCAGCCTCAAATCTTAGGTAGACAAACTAATAGTAGTAGTTACCTCGATCTCCTGCCTTTGGTTGTGTATATACTTGCCGGCCTTCCCGTGCTTAAGAATAAACTTCATGACCACCGTCTGGGACGAATTTCAACAGAAGAAATTAGACATTAAATGAAAAACACGCACAAAAATGGACCGCTTTCATGAAAAACACATGCACAGTTCATTAGTTTGCTGATTTAACATGATAACACTGCATCTAGCCATCCAGGTATATCTACCTTTTGTGCAGCTTAACAGATGCAGGCTTACAGCCAACATCCACAAATAGACTTCTTAAACAAACTCACACAAAATTATGATGTTAATGCCTCCCTAGCTCTAAGAAAAATTATATCTTATTATTAACTGTTACAGGACCAAAATTCAATGTCTTCGGGCAAGGTTATTGGTAACTAAACAGCCAATAGCACAAGACACTTAACCTTTTATTAATCAGTAAATCATATAGTTCTGGAGGTAAAGATTGGAAAACAATTGACAGAGTATGTAGGAAGTCGAGGGTTTAACATGAACAAAAGAATTAACAAGTCCTTATCCGACAGTTAAAAGTTCTCAGATAATTGTAGAGGAATCATGGGAGATTCACATATAAGGATATGCAATATTGTTTCTGATAAAAGGAGAATAGTGACGTAATCCGCGTGAGCAACCTATGGCTTTGTATGGAAAGTAGAGAAACAGATCAGAGCTAAGCTAGAAAGAAGAACAGGTGTTACAAAGATTTGAAACGATGTTACAAAGATCTGCAGCTACGTCTGCCTCATGCCTATGCATTATTTTTTTTACATCTTGGGGGCATCTGTGCAAATGCTCAGTTCAACTTGTAGACTTTGCAAACAATTCATAACGACATATTTTATAAACAGCGTATCTTACCTGAGTTTCGGCCTCGTCTTGCTTCATTATCTTGTCGAAATCTTGCCACACCTCCGATGTGTTATGTTTGGACCTTTTGCTCCGGTGCTTTGCAGATGCAGCGGCACTCGTAGAGCCTGACAATGGTACAGTCAGGGTATGTTCTCTCATTTGAGGTAGAGGTGGAGGCGGAGACATTTCATTCTCTAAGGATAAAAAGATCTTTCAGATCAATTCCGTATCCACTCGCAGAAAAATTGTCAAAATTTTCCATAGAGAAATGTAAAAAACTACAAAATATAAATAGAAAATACACTATTACCTATTTTACATCATAACAAAGAAAATTATGAACAATATAAGTATATAAAATTAGTATTGTTACCTCTTTTCTTGACTGTAGCCAGATTTTGAATTTTTGGATTTTTGACAAAATTATTTTGAATTTTGCCAAATTATCGCAAAGTGTATCAAAATTTTCACAAGAGAATTCGGAGAAGAGATTGCAGGTTTGACCGTGGCTGAATGAGAGGGATATGCTATCTATTTATAGAAAAATTGAGATTTTTTTTGAATTTTTTCGTATTTCTAAACTCGCAAACGGCCACAAAACGACTAAAAATCTCAAAAAATATTATTGTTAATTGTGTTAAACGGGCTAAACGGACCACATTCATGTCAAACGGGTCATGCCCCATCATGCCGTTCTAGGCCAATCATGCTTAATAGTCGGATTTTTGTGCCTAACAGACCGTACTCACTGGGCTACACATGCCGACCGAGCTAATCGTGTCCACTAGGCCACTATGGTTATTGGGGTGTGCTGTGCCTGCGCTAGCATACTAGCACAGGGCAGTGGCACATGCATGGTCCACTGCATCGTGCCTACAATAGTGGGCTGTGGGCTGTGTCTATAATAGTGGGTTATGGGTTTGTCTGGTAGGTATGGTTTATTTGGTCACCTCTAAATCTAAATCTGTGAGAGGAAGGAGAACTTGGAGAGGAAAGAAAGCGGATGAGCCTCTGCCGGAGGATATGGGGAGGATTGCCTGCTTTAGAGGAGCGTCTGATGGAGGAGGGGAATAGGATGCGTCAGCATATATGCACAGAATATCAACGACGGCGATACGAATTAGAAAGAATGGAAGAGCAGGACGCAGGACACGAGTTAGGGCAACTAGGATATGAGCTCAAGGGATAAGTCAAAGAAAAATTACTAGATTATCCACATTTACAAAAATTACTAGATTCTCTGAGTTCAGACTCGGATGAAGGGGTGGTTTGAACTAAGAGGCTCTTGACAGAAAGTGCAGCTGCGTCACCATAGAAAAGAAAAATGCAGCTCATGTTGGTCCCTTCGCCTGCGGGCCCACTCCCAGGCCCTCGCCGGCCACAGCCCACACGTAGCAGCCCAGGATAAGACGATAATACAAGCCGAAAATATCACACACTTTACAAGAACACTGTGCAGTGCAATCATCACTCGTCGCAGTATTTACGAGGCAGAGCATCGTCAGCAATGAGAGCAGCTCTGCGATTCTTTATCTTGCAGTTAGCGACATCATATTGGTTATCCCCAGCATCTCTAACCCTCTATCGATGAGCGCGCTTTGATCTTTTCGTCTTGGCTAGAGCCTGCATTGCCAACGCAAGGGAGGAGATACACTTAGGAGCCCCTGGCATGTAGGATGTTATCCATCCTAAGGAAGAGGACCCTGATTCTAGATAATGTTGCATACCTAGGGCTCCTCCGGAAAGTGGTCAGGTCATTCACGAGCTCGTTGCACTTTGAATCTAGAGGAAGTTTCGTGGATATAGAGTATTTTTTGGTAGAAGCCATTGCCTTTCGTCATTACCTATAGTCCCCACGGATATCGCCGATGTTGTAGATGTGAAACTCAAACACAAGTAAGGAGTTGGACATCGGCCGTCCCGCTCATTTCAGCTTCAGCTTCTGGCTTATTTTTCACTATTTATAAATTTCGTCTTTTTCTGAACTTTTAGCTTTTTTCCCGGTTCTTTTTTCCCATATTCGTTTGCGTTGTCTGTTATGAGCTAGCATATTTTTTTTTATTTTTTTTAAAAATTTAATTACGCCAAATAAGTCACCTTCAGCTACAGTAAAATTTTAGCCGCTACAGTGCACTTTCAACCATAAGCCACAACTTTTCAGCCCAACCGAGCGGAGCCTAAAAATGACATGAGGATTTATATAGGTTCGGGGGTCTAAGAGGATCATTCTACTCCTGTCGGTGAGCTAATAGGGGGTTAACTTCAGGGAAGGAGCCCCGATGGCTCACCAGTTTTAATATGCTTCTTTATTACTCATGAGAACTCTCCCCAAAAATGAGAGATACATAGAATATTTATAGGCTCTTAATCCTGTACAAATGATAGAAATACCCCTAAGTGAGGTAACTAGTCTATTAGTATAAGCGAGAGGTATTGTTGTCCTTTCTATGTATAATTGTAATCCTTTAATCTATATGTGAGTGTCTTCTGCAGAGTGGGCCTGTTAGTGGAGGAATGATTTTATTCCTCTAACAATATCAAAATGGTAGAACATAGTAAATGCATTATATATTATTGATTATAGAAAACTATATAAGATTAGGGATAAAATACCAAAGACATGTAGATATATTGATCTATGTGTATACGAGTGTTTATGGGGTATCATGGGGAGCAGGGTTAGGGGAAGTATTCTCGTCCCCATCCCCATATAGTATCATGAACAAATCTCTCTGTACCCATCTCCTAATAGAAAAATTCCCATAGGTTGCTGAGGAGTGGGGGCCATTGCCATCCCTAACACTACTACGATGACTAAATCACTAAAGCAAGAATGTGGGCCATGCGAAGATGACTCAAGGCCAAGAGCATCAACGATCATAGATAGCTGATATATAAAACACTTTGATGACAGGGAAAACAAGGTTCACGTCGTTACTGTGGCCACACTTCTTCTTGCGGCAGTTCGTAGACCTAAGGGGAAGGCGTGCATAGCATCTGCACGGCAAAATGGTGAAAAAAGTTTGGCTGTGTCGGCACATACATTACAAGCACAAAATGCTTGTGAACATGCTAATCTTCCTAAGCATATGAAAGAGAAAACACAGGCAAGAATGGCAGATTAAAAAGAAGTATGCCTTTTGGACCAATAAGGTTAACCATCTGACTTATTCATCACCTTTGCTAAGTGCTAACTAACGGCACAGCAACGAAAACAAGTAATTTCATGACATAAAAAAGGGTTTAACTCGCTCATAAGCTAGGCAGCCGTGCACATCTAATTGACTGATCATTACACACAAACAAGTATAACAGCTACACTAGAGAGCTATAACATGCATCATGGAACAGGCTACAAGGTTAAAATCAATCGTCCACATGAATGCATATATAGTATACACTACTACAGAAAGCCTAATACTAGACGGCCAATCACAGACGGTTTGACAAAACCGTCTGTGACCGACACTAATACAGACGGTTTTAATTTGGACACCGTCTGCGTTGGTGGCGTCGGAGAAAACGAGTATCACAGACGGTTCTTACCGATGAACCGTCTGTATCACAGACGGTTTGTATTAAAAACCGTCTCTGATAATACGGAATTATCACAGACGGGTTTTTATTAAAAATCGCCTGTGATAAGCTTATTATCACAAACATTTTTTAATAAAAAAATCATCTGTGATAATGACGCTAGGCATTTATTGCGCTGCTCAGAACCGCATCTGTCTTCATTTCGATCCAGATCTAGCCGGTGCTGCACTCTTTCGCTCAGGAGGCAAGCTAAGCTATTTCAGACCAATTAATTTGGTGGGAGGAGGCAGAGATTGAGCTTTGAAAATTCATACTTTCCTTGTTGCTCTAGATATGGTTAGTAATGAAATTTATTTTCCTTTGCATTACAATTTAGATCTAAGTAATTGGTTAGTGTTATTGAAGATGGTTTGCAAAATTGTTGGTTATATAATAGCTTTTGTGTTTATAATATGAATTAAGCTAGCAAAACCTGAATGCATGTGGTATATATATGTAGTAATAATTAATTAATTTAATTTGTAATACTAAGTTGTTATATATACATTACGTAGGACTGAAGCTGGATGTATGCCGCGAGCCATGTGAGTGAAGAGTACATTAATGGTGTGTCTGCTTTTATAAGAGCTGCCGAGGAGGATATGCTGAATAAGGGGGTGGAATATATGTACTATCCATGCACTGACTGCAAGAATTTAAAGATGTTTAAGAACTGAGGGCAAATTGAAGCACACTTGATTCGGAGGGGTTTCAAAAAGGGTTATACGTGTTGGACCAGTCATGACGAAGTCAATGATCATATGCCGCCGGATGACATCGTCGGTGAAGTGAATGATATGCCGCTGGATGACATCGCCGGTGAAGTGAATGACATGCCGCCGGATGATGTCGATTGTGGTTCGGATTCGGATAGGTTGCACGATGACAATCTGGATCAGATGCTTCGCAATATAGAAGAGAACTATGATGAGAGACAGTATGTTAAATTCTGGGGCTTGATGGAGGACTCGGAGAAACCTTTGTTCATGTGCTGCAGGTCAAAGTACACGAGGTTGTCGGCCGTGCTTGAACTGTTGAAATTGAAGGCAAGCAACGGTTGGTCCGACAAGAGTTTCATGGCGCTGCTAGGTCTTTTAGCGGACATGCTTCCGGAGGGAAATGAGTTGCCTAAAACCACGTATAAAGCCAAGAAGGTTCTTTGTCCGTTGGGAATGGAAGTAGAAAGAATGCATGCATGTCCAAACGACTGTATCCTGTACCGTAAAGAGTATGCAAACATTCATGTATGTCCAGTGTGCAACGCATCCCAATACAAACGTAACAATCAATCAGATGACGGCGAGGGAACAAAGGTGAAGAAAGGACCTCCTGCTAAGGTGGCATGGTATTTTCCTATAATTCCCCGTTTGAAAATATTTTTTGCAAATCCAAAGGAGGCAAAACTGCTGCGTTGGCACTCGGAGGAGCGCAAGAAGGATGAAATGCTAAGACACCTTGTTGATTCCATCCAGTAGAGAAACATCGATAGGAGTTTTGCAAACTTCGGTGCAGAACCAAGGAATATAAGGTTTGGACTGAGTACAGATGGAATGAATCCTTTCAATAGCATGAGCAGCCGACATAGCACATGGCCCGTGACTCTCTGCATCTATAACCTTCCTCCTTGGTTGTGTATGAAGCGAAAATATATTTTGCTATCGATACTTATCCAAGGGCCAAAGCAACCTAGGAATGATATTGATGTGTACCTAGCACCATTGGTGGAAAATCTAAAAGTACTATGGAACGAAGGGGTACAGGTATGGGATGAATACAAACGAGATAACTTCACTTTGCGCTCCTTATTGTTCTGCACCATAAATGATTATCCTGCCCTTGGTAATCTATCGGGCCATAATACAAAAGGTGCCAAAGTTTGTACCCATTGTTTAGATGGTACCAAGAGTGTGTGGCTGAAACACTCACGCAAAACCGTCTACATGCGTTACCGCCGGTTCCTTCGGAGGGCTCACCCATACCGCAAGATGAAGAACCAATTTGACGGAGAGAAGGAAGACGGTTCAGCTCCAAGGCATTTAAGGGGCAAAGAGGTTTATAATATGGTTAAGGATTTAGATGTTGTCCTCGGAAAGGGACGTAAATTGAGGGCTCATGAGAAGAACACCTGGAAGAAGAGATCAATATTTTGGACTTATCTTATTGGGAGTACCTAGATGTTCGACACTGCATCGACGTCATGCACGTAGAAAAGAATGTATATGACAGCTTGATTGGTCTCTTACTGAACATTCGTGATAAAACGAAGGACGGCGTCAACGCACAGCTTGACTTGGTTGATATGGACATCAGGTCTGAGTTAGCACCGACATGCAATGATAATGGACGAATGTACCTTCCCCCTGCGTGTTATACTCTGTCCAAGGCCGAGAAGACAGAACTGTGCCAGTGCTTGCATGGTGTCAACGTTCCGTCTGGTTACTCCGGCAACGTGAAGAAACTTGTTTCGATGCAAGATTTGAAGTTAAATGGCATGAAGTCTCATGATTGTCATGTGCTAATGACACAGATGGTCCTTATCGCAATTACAAATATTTTGCCGATCAAAGTCCGAGAGACAATCATGAGGCTATATTATTTCTTTAACACAATTGCTCAGAAGGTCATCGATCCCGAAGGACTAGATGCGAGGTGGTGATGACTCTATGTCATCTTGAAATGTATTTCCCTCCGTTTTTCGATATCATGGTCCATCTCATTGTTCACGTTGTGTGGGAGATAAAAATGTGCGGGCCCGTATTCCTACGTAGCATGTACCCATTTGAGAGGTTCATGGGAATTCTCAAGTCCTACGTACGAAATCGATCTCGGCCGGAGGGCAGCATCGTCGAAGGTTATGCAAGCGAAGAGGTCATTGAGTTTTGTGTCGATTATATGGCTCAGATTCAACCGATAGGTGTGCCTCAATCTCGTCATGAGGGGAGGCTGAAGGGTATCGGAACTATCGGAAGGAAAACAATCACTCCAGATATGGACACGTATACTCAAGCCCATTTCACGGTCTTGCAACACATGACTGAAGTGGCGCCTTATGTGGACCAGCACAAGGATGTGCTTCAGCAACAGAATCCGGAGCGGCCGGATGTTTGGATCATGAGGCAACACAATAGTCGGTTCAACCAATGGTTGAAAGAGCAAATCGCTAGGAGGTCGCCAAGTGAGATGCTGACATGGTTGGCAAAAGGGCCAACATTTACAGTTGTGACATGGCAAGGATATGATATAAATGGGTACTGATTCTATACATAGTATCAGGATGTAAAGAGCACTAACCAGGACAGCGGTGTCCGCATAGATGCGTTCAGTACCGATGGGTTAAGAAACTCGTACTATGGGTTCATAGAAGAGATTTGGGAGCTCGACTACGTGGTTTTCAAGATCCCCTTATTTCGCTGCCGTTGAGTGCATCTCCCACAGGTGAAGGTTGACAAGTACGGTGTCACTACCGTAGACCTCCAACCAAGTTGTTCAAGTTTTCTATGTAACCGACCCGGCAAATAAGAAATGTCATGTAGTTCTTCATGGAAAAAGGAGAATTGTCGGAGTAGAGAATGTAGTGGACGAGGAAGAATACAATCAATTTGACAAGTTACCTCCTTTTGGAAATGGCATACCGGTCAACGACGAACAACGTGACGAAACTAGTTACGTACGCATTGATCATCATGAAGGACTAATTTGTAAAGAAAATAA
Source organism: Dendrocalamus latiflorus (assembly GCA_017311315.1). Classification (NCBI taxonomy): domain Eukaryota; kingdom Viridiplantae; phylum Streptophyta; class Magnoliopsida; order Poales; family Poaceae; genus Dendrocalamus; species Dendrocalamus latiflorus. The sequence continues at coordinate 22,855,152 of CM029630.1, forward strand.
GCATGTGGAATGAGAATGTGTGACATATATGTAGGCATTTGCATTTATGTATATAACAATGCACGTATGTGATGTATATATGAATTGGCATTTATATATACAGCAATGCATGTGTGTGATGTATTTGTGAATTTGCATTTACTTATATGTGAAAATGTGTGATATATAGGTGAACTTTGAGAATGAGTCATACAAATGTATCTCTATGTTCATTGGGCTGTTGTAAAGAAATACACCCAGCTGTTGTCTTATTGAATGCTGGTTGGAGTTTATATTATTGAATGCTGGTTGGTGAGTAAAGGCTTATTACAGACGGTTCTAAGTTTAGAACTGTCTGTAATAAGCCTTTATATATAACCCCCCCGCTAGGGTTTTGCGCGTACACTGCAGTTATTAGACTTAGTCGCTTTCCCGAAGTCCCGCTCGAGCCCGTCGCCGCCGCCGTCCCCGAGCCCATCGCCGGCAGCCTCCGTCCCCCCGAGCCCCTCGCCGGTCGCCGTCCCCCGAGCCCCTCGCCGGCCACCTCCGTCGAGTCCCTAACCCCTCACCGTCGAACCCTAAGGTGCGCAACACTTCGTGAGCAGTTTTTTAGTCAGATTGTTCACTCTGTTCATCTGCTAGGACTGTTACCGTTCCCCTTCTTGTATTTGGAAACATGAATGCAGTGGTGAAATTCATAAGAGACTATGCCCTTGTTTCAAAAAAAAAAGAGACTACACCCATTTCTAGTGTAAGGCCGAGAGGCAGTAACTCACACAACTTTTACTCCTACACCCTCACATCAGAGTTAGTCACACCAACAAATTACTGACAAAATTAGTTGCAAGAAAAAGAAAGGAGAAGGAACTGCCAGGAAGAGGACAAGCAAACTGAAGCAGAAAGGAAACTGAGGAAAGGAATTGCTTGCATGCAAGACAATTTATACCTTTCACCCACAGAAGTTACCCATGCAATTAGTTACAATTAACTCACAAAGAATTTAACTACTGTAAATTAATTAGGTAGAACCCTCTACTTACAAAGTATGGAATTGTTGCTTTGTGCAAGTTAGGTTGTGGCTGCAGGATGAAATCATCACCCTAACTCAAAGCCTAGAAAAGTGGCATACCCAAAACTCACAAGACAACAATGGTGAGGACCCAAGCAAGTACAAGAAACATTAGAGTAGAATTCAAAAAGAGAGCGAGCTCTCATACAATTTGAGACCATGCATCAAAACTAAGCCAAATCTAAGGAAGAAAGAAACATCACTTGAAAAGACAGCACAAGACAAAACAAAAAGCAAGATACACCACCCCTCTCCTCCTGGCCTCTCTACCTTGTTAATTAATCCATCAAATTCCTCATCCTAAACCCAGACCAAAAAGGCTAATTGAGGCATGCACAAGAACCTATGCCCCCACAAAAACTGCTCCTTGTTGTTAAATCTTACTGTTATGTATATGTATATAAGTATGTGCTTATACCTCACTATTTACGTATATGCTACATTGTGCTTACTTTTCATATATGAGAAGGCCAACATGTCACCCGTGCATTCTTCAACATCATCGCCGGATGCGTCCGCTCCAAAATCAAAACGCCGAGGAAGAGGGCTATCGAAAAAGCCTGAGGGTCGATTTACCATCACAGAGATCGATGGATCTGGGACCCCTCTCCTTCCTCCCAAAGCAGTAAGTGCATTCTGAAGAATGGTCGGAATACTTGCACGAGAATGAATTGAGATCACATTCGATTCATGGAAGAGCGTGCCTGAGACTTAGAAACATGAGTTGCTGACAGAAATTTTGGCATCGTTCGAGATCCCAGAAGAACACCAAGATGCCGTGCAATGACAAGCCTTGCTAGCGGCGTGCAAAGCATGGAAGAACTTCAAGAGCACGCTTGTCAAGGACTACATGAAGAAGAACGAAACACCCTTTCATAAATACCCATTCCTGGAACCACAATGGGAAGAGTTCAAGGCGATGAAGACGACCGAAGATTTCAAAAGTACAAGTGCGGCGTACAAGGCCCTCCAGGCAAAAAACACACACCCTCACAGACTTGGCACAGCTGGGTATGCAGGTAAAATTCTCGCAGTGGAGGAGGGAGGACGAACAGGCAGTCCTGCGGAACACCGCCCCGCCATTTGCCAATATTCCGGATGACCGTGCTCGAAATTGGATTAGAGCAACATCATCTACAACGAAATCGGGGGACGTCTCCTTTTGAAACCCTACAGACCAGCAAGTGTCCCAGCGCCTGGTAAGGTATCGATCGAACTATGTAGCTTGTAATTACTCCACAACTTCGTACGAAGTGAAATGACATGTCGTGCTCTTTGCAGGAAGCGCTGAGTGTTGAATCTTCCCAGGGATCATTTCAGGGAACAAGGGAGAAAGATATACTCTCTACGGCCCTGGGAAACAAAGAGCATCTGGGTCGTACGAGAGGTCTTGGGCTTTACGTTTCTTGGGAACATGGTTTCCAAGATGACTCCGAAATGTATCGGCGTAGGAAGAGAACCAAAGCCGAGTGTGAGGCACGGCTACGAGAAGAGATCAAGGCATCTCTTAGAGAGGAGCTGGCGGATTATGTCAGAGATGAGGTGCGGAGACATACAGAAAATCAGCAGGTCGCCACCGCTCCTGTGCTAGCTAGCCCGCACAACCGTCCGAGTAGTTGCGCATCCAATCCGATGGAAAGCGAGGCCAGATTTCCTGTGGATGACATCCTGGTAATAATTATTATCTCTCGAATGCTTGCTCCATTGATAGGCCTATTGGAGTAGCTAATTTTATATCGTTATGTAGGAGCCTACGAAGTGCAGGCTCCAAGTGAGATATGCCTCTGTTCCCTTGTACGCTGCTTGGGGCCAGGCATATCCATCTGGTATCGGGGCCATGGTGCACCGTCAAGCTTTAGCGCTAAGCTACGCAAAAGTTAATGTGGATGGTGTGCGTGTCAATTTTGAGGTCGTCCCGCTACCGAAGCCCCCCCAACGGCGAGATCGTGACTCTAGGGTAGGCTATTGGAACATTCATCAAGTGGCCCAAAAGCGACATCTCCCTGGAGGCTTCTTCACCAGTGGCAGGACCAGAAGGGCAGTGCAATCTAGAGCTACATGCACTGGTGCCATCTCCACAAAACTTATCTCCACCATCGCTACCTGCACCAGTGCTATCTCCACGAGTGCTATTCTCGCCAAAGTAACTTGTACCGGTTCTACCTTTACAGTCGACCTATAGTTGAGGCAGCAAGGGCAAAGAAAATAAGACCGATGATGATATCCCGTACCTGTCATTGGCCCGCAAATTCGTGCTTGGCGAGCCGCTGTTCGAACCGGTAACGCACCTCCAAACCCTAGCAATTAGTTGCCAGCAATTGCACAAGTGATATATGGAACAGTCCAATAAGCCAGAGGGAGAACGGCGCTCAGGTATCACTGTCAAATTCGCGCCGGATCATTTAGAGCACAATATTCAAGAGTGTGTCTTCGTGGTCACCTTTGAGGATTTATTCGATCTTTTCATGCTCAACACTCTCGACACCTCGCTCATTCGATGCTGGACGCTGTAAGTGTGTACAATCACAGTCTCCGTTCATGTCATATCGATAAATGTCATATATAATTTGTTGCTTTCATGTGTATATATATAGACACATGCTGACTAAAGCTAGATCATCCAAATCATCATCGGTTGGTTTCTTGGACCCACACTTGGTCGCCAATCATACCATCAACGAGGATACACCCTTCGTCGAGAGGTACATTGCAGCAGGACTGCTGGCTTACCGCAATAAGGAATATGTACTTATGCCCTACAATCAGAACTATCATTGGATTTTAATAGTAATTGTACCAAAATGGAACAAGATATATTACCTTGATTCCCTAAGTAAGAATAAAATGGACTTCATAGTTGTCAGCCAAGTAATCGATAGGTAAGTACATTTTCTCCATACATACCTATATTGTACTCTTTCTTTCCTTCCGAATGACTAAGGTCAACTTTTTCGAATCACGTAGGGCGTTCGCGATGTACGTTGCAAAAGCAGGTGTCTCGACGCAAGGGGCCAAAGGTCTGACACAAGCTTGAAATTTTAAGTTATTCGCTATTACACATTAATTAATCCTATGCAACAGTTGGTAGTAATGCCTCTTGAATTAACACATTCCATTTTTTGCAGTGCCACCAGCAGCCGCTGACCAACACATGTGGATTCTACGTTTGCCACCATATGGAACTACTCCTCGATTTCTCGAGGATCACCAATTCTAAGGTTTGTCAATCTTCCTATAATTACTTCATACTTATCACGTTATATATACGCACATTGATATTCCTATCGACAGGCTACGTCTATCCCGTCAACTGCATTGAAATAGTGCGACCTTTAACGAATTCGAGAAGAGTTGGCGTACTTTTTGGTGGCTGGAGTCATAAACTCAGATGGAGAGTTCCACTGCGCACAATGATTTTTTATTGCTCTTATCACTCCGGAATCGAGGTCTCGCGAAAGAAACAGATCCATAATCAACGAACTTGTCAGCTGCACAAGCAATACATGAATGGCAATCATGCACCATCCAATATAGCTTGTGCAGCCTGACAAGTTCGTTGATTATGGATCTGTTTCTTTCGCGAGACCTCGATTCCGGAGTGATAGAGCAAAAAAATGCAATGTTACCATCTAAGTGCAAATGCAATGTAGATCTTTTGTAATTGTGTATTTGTTAATGGATATTTTATTTTATTTCAACTAATTGATTTGCGAAATGGATGCTTTATGTTTGTGAAATGAATTGAGATGTGAATTGGATGTTTTATGTTTGTGAAATGAATTGAGATGTGAATTGTATGTATACATGTACATGTTGATCTGCTTGTTTCAGAGGGCATGGCTAGCATTTCCTGAGGCTAGCCAATAAACAGAAATAGATTTAGGTAGGGGTGGAAAAATAAATTGGAGCTCGTGGCTTGGCTCGAGCTTGTTACGAGCCGAACCGGCTCGGCTCGAGCTCGTGAAATTTTGAGCCGAGCCTTCTTTACAGCTCGCAAAAAATTCGAGCCAAGCTCGAGCTGCTCGCGAGCTATTTTGGCTCGTTTGCTGTTAGCCCAGCCACTGCTTTCCCCGAATCCTCCTCTTTCTCATTCCCTCAATCCACCGTCCACCGAATCCTCGTTTCCTCAGTCCACTGGCTTTCCACCGATCCGCCGCTCCCAAATCCACCGATCCGCCGCCGCCCCCCAAATACACCGATCCACTGCCGCCCCCCAAATACACCGATCCGCCGCCGCCCCCCAAATACATCGATCCGCCGCCGCTGTTTCTCCCCGCCCACCGATCGCCCCCCCATCTCCCCTTTTCTCCCGATCCGTGCTTCTGCTCCGTGGCCCCTACCTCGCCTCCGAGTGCCGCGACCTCGCCAATGCCGAGTGCTGGCGCTGAGATCCTCCGCAAGATCGGTGCTTGCCAAGGTCACCGAGATCCAGAACGAGGTCCTCGGCGAGCACCGCCTCTGCGACCTGAACGACGAGATCAACAAGCTCCTCCGCGAGCGCAGCCACTGGGAGCGCCGCATCGTCAAGCTCGGCGGCCGGGACCACTCCCGGAGTTCCAATGCCCCGCTCATGACCGACCTCGATGGAAATATCGTCGCCATCCCCAACCCCTCCGGCTGCGACCCGGGCTACCGCTACTTCGGCGCCGCCAAGAAGCTCCCCGGCGTCCGTGAACTCTTCGATAAGCCCCCCGAGACTGCTCCTCTGGCTGCTCTATGACTGCTGTGACTGCTCTTCGACAAGTCCCCGGGAGGAGGTCATCACGGAGCTGTGACTGCTCTACGAGCTATTTTGGCTCATTTGGGCTCGCGAGCTATTTTAGCTCGTTTGGGCTCGCGAGCCGGCTCAAGCCTCATTTCGAGCCGAGCCAAGCCCCTCGCGTAGCTCGTTTCGAAAATGAGCCGAGCCTACTGTTCACCCGAGCCAGACCGAGCTTGGCTCGAGCCGGCTCGGCTTGGCTCGTTTCCACCCCTAGATTTAGGGGTAGAAATGAATATCACAGACGGTTTGTAACTAAAAATCGTCTGTGATAGCTGATAATCATAGACGGTTTGTAAGTAAAAACCGTCTGTGATAGGTGATAATCACAGACGGTTTTTAGTTAAAAACCGTCTGTAATTATCACCTATCACAGACGGTTTTTACTTACAAACCGTCTGTGATTGTCAGCTATCACAGACGGTTTTTAGTTACAAACCGTCTGTGATATTTACACCACAGACGGTTCGAAAACCGTCTGTGATAACCATCGATTATCACTGACCCATAAATTCAAACGATTCAGAAAACCGTCTGTGATGACGTTTTCAAACCGTATGTAATTCGGTTTTCTGTAGTAGTGATATGAACGACCACACACATTGCTATAGTGAAATGGTGCAGGCGATTAAGGGCATGCTTGCGTGGCAGACCATCTTTCTCTCTTTGTACTTGAGTGCAAGGTTGAGGAGATTGGGCTCGATGATGGGGTAGCCGGGTCTGCCGCCGCCGTGGAGGCGGAGCACGAGGTGAAGCGTGGTCTCCTGGATGTTGTAGTCGGCCAGGGTGCGGCCGTCCTCCAGTTGCTGGTCCGGGGGGATACCTGCAAATCAAAGCAAGTAATACTCCATTAAAAGGGGGCAATTAATACTTAAAACAACTAAGGGATGCCATGCACGCGCAATGATGGAATCAGACCCAAAACACAGGCATCTGTTAAAACTGGGTTAAAATATCAGAAGATAGAATGCAATCCCATCCTACACCGCCTTCAGTTCCCCTGCAGAAACACAAAAGGAAGCCAATCAATCCAACCCTATCTAATCTTCTCCTCAGGTCGAAAAGGAACGTTTCGGGTTTCAGTCTAATTGACATGGCCGAACGATCATCGAGCCGGACCGATATGCTCTGTTCAGTGGCGAATCCACCGGGTAGGCTTCATCAGGCTGAAGCCTACCCTCCACCGACTGACCGACCCCCCCGGTCCTGGGCTCCTGGCTTCCCCGGCGACTGGCGCTACTGGCCCCTTGCCGCTGTGACCTGCCAACCATGCTGCAAGCCTACAAAGACTGCAAACAAGAAGATGAACAATGAAGAAACAAGGCCGAAGAAGCAGCGAAGCCAGGCCAAATTCACGTCCGTGGTCCGCCCACCAGCCCACCGCCCACATCCCCACCGGTCCACATGGTACCCTATTGGCCAGTTCCCGTGTCCGAAAATTCCCCAAATCCCCAATCGATTCCATTCCCTTCCCCATTCGGTCGTTCCCCCAAATCCCCAATCGGCACGGAGGTAGTGAGGAGTGGGGACTGAGGTTGCTCACCCGTGCTCAAGGCCTGTGACGCCGCCCGTGCAGTCGTGCTCAAGCTGAGGCAGGGAGGTGCGGACGATGACGAGATCTAGAGGCAGGGAGGTGCCGACGACGAATGACAACGAGATCTGGAGGCGGGGAGCCGTGGAGGTGCCGAGTGCCAATGACGATGAGATCTGGAGGCGGGGAGACCAAAGCCGGAGGCGCCGAGGCGGGGAGGCCTGAGCGGTGAACCTGAGCTGGGGAGGCGGGGGCGCAGGGCCGTGCCATTTGAAGCCTGCGACGCCGCGGACTGAGAAGGGGAGACCGGAGGTTGGGTCGCGCCGGCTGCCGGGGTGCCGGGGAGGCTGGAAGCAAGGAGGGTCGGGTCGCCAAGAGGCTGGAAAATCGAGGCCCGAGGGGCAAACCGCGAGCGAGCGCTGGGGTTAAGTGAAGGCAGAAGCAGTCCACTGGGCAGAAGGCGTGAATGAGTGAATCGTGATTACGTGAAGCCATGAAGTGAAGCTGCTGTTGGCTGCTGCTATTGGTTGGCGAGTACTGATACAGTGATTGAGTGATACTATTCCTGGATTCCCCGCATGGCCGAACCGATTTTTAGGTTTACAACTCAAACTCATTATCTCATTCCTCAATTAGTTGATTCTTTTATTTTAAATGTTCATAAACATTTAAGTAATTAAATACAATTTGCTATTGTATCACTATTTTTTTTAATTTTGATGCACAGATTGTTACCTACCGGAACCATATTTACATGTTTTAGGGATTCACTTGCCGTTAGCGAGGTACCTCCATTGTATCTCTCTTTTTTCTTTGCTTTTATTCATGTTTGAAACTATGAATTTGATTGCACAAGAATACAAAACTATGTTTCTTACAAATTAGTTTAGTTGTTTCTTACAAATTAGTTTAGTCATTCAAGGTGTAGGGCCAACAATTCTAGGAAAAGCTTATGATCTGGTAGAAGTATGCATTTTTTTAGCCCACTCTTATTTTCATTCTAGATTCGCCATTGGCTCTGTTTCAGATCGAGTAATCAGATCAGAACACGGCAACATGGAGGACGCGATGAACCACATATTGGTAGATTGATTACTCACTAAATTGCTCCTCACTGAACACGCACGCAAGCGCACACAGAGAAATGCATGGGAAGGTAAACCCAATTGAACCTCCCCCCGCCCCCCTCCCCCCAAAAAAAAAGAAAAAAAAGGGCGACAAGGAAGAAACGAGGCAATGCAGGTGAAGGTCGAGATGAAGGATACGTAGAGACGTATTATGTACCTTGATTGTCCTCGATCTTGGCCCTGACGTTATCGATGGTGTCGCTGCTCTCGACCTCCAGCGTGATGGTGTTCCCCGTCAGTGTCTTTACGAAGAACTAGGGAGGGGAAACGAAACCCTAGCAAGCTAGGCTAGGCCCAGACTTGGCCCGTTCAAAAGTGATATAACTATTAGTTTTTTTTGTAGAAATGATATCGTAGCAGTTGTAAGTTTTTAGAAATTTAAATAAATAAATAAATAAAATACTGTTATATTTTCGTAGATAATGCCAAAAAATAGAACAAGAGGAAAAAGAAAAACCGCATTAAAAAACTAAAGCGTTCGAAATAACTTTTGACTTATGATATTGCTAGGCTGGAAAGGATAGGATGTAAAAAAACAAAAAAAAAAACAGGCGCGCACGCGTACACACACGAGGATAGGAATTATTTTTTTACCATCCAAGAGGGATATGTCACTTAATGACCTCATCGAGGTTAAATAATTCACTCTCTGTAGGTCATAACTTACATTATTTACAAGTAATCAAATGGAAAGAATCGGTGTTTATATGGAACTGAACCAATCATGAGTTCTTTTTGTGGGAGACTAATTATGAGTTAATACATTCCAAAAAAAATTCATGCGTGCATGCATGAGCGTGTGTAACTGGATACTTGCAACAAGAGAGTCTATTCTAATCCAGATAAATAAGAACAATCGGTGATATTCAAGACGTTTTATTCATTTTGAGGGTAAGAAAATCAACAATAATTCTAAAAGATTTTTTTTGAAAATTCTTATATTAATTGAAAGAAAAAAAAGAAAAATCTCTACTACTTATTTTGGTGGAGTCAGATTAACGTGTCGGATCTGACAGGCACTAAGTCTATTTGAGCTAAGAGACTCCTGACAGAAGAAGTGCAACTGCGTCACCAAAGAAAAGAAAAATGCAGCTCATGTTGGTCCCTTCGCCTGCGGGCCCACTCCCAGGCCCTCACCGGCCACAGGTAGCAGCCCAGGATAAGACGATAATACAAGCCGAAAATATCACACACTTTACAAGCACACACAGCGTGCAGTGCAGTCATCACTCGTCACAGTATACGAGTTGCAGCATCGTCAGCAATGGGAGCAACTCTGCGATTCATCAGTCTCCTGGGCATCGCCTCGCCCTTTCTTGCTCCTTCCTACAGCAGCGTCAAGAAACAAAGTTGCTCTGTCCACCTGCCACGGCAGCAGAGGAGGAGGCTCCGTGCCCGTGCCGTTGAGACGGACGCCACCGGCGGTGAGCCCGCCGCCGAGCCGGAGGAGCCGCCGTCCATCGACTTTGCGTTCGTCAGCGTGAGTTCTTGCTGTACTTCCCTCTTGCCTCAGGTCTGAGAAGTTGTTGATCGATTGATTCCAACAATGGCGCGCGCGTGCATGCAGCCTCGGTTGCTGCCGGACGGGACGCCGGACGTACACTACCGGACGGCGTGCGGCGGGCAGAAGCTCAGAGACATCATGCTCCAGGGATTCATCGATCTCTACGGGCCTTACGTGAGCGCGGTATTGTTTGTTCTTCGTGTTGCGCACTTGAGTTTGGTGGTGATGCTGCTCTGTTGCTGCAGGACAAGCTTCTGCTCAACTGCTCGGGAGGCGGCGTGTGCGGGACATGCATCGTGGAGGTATGCAAATTTCGGAACTGGTTGGTACATTCAGACTGATGTCCCAGGGGCCTCTTTGTAGTTTGTACAAACAATTCCATTTAGGAAGTGCTGTTTTATACTTTTATATGGATTTGACGCCTTCTTTTCAGGGGTTGCATTGGATAATTCCTTTTCATTTTGCCATACTATCAGTGTTGAAGAAAAGCGAGAGCTAATATTTTTGCCCCTCTACAATTTTTTCAGGTAGTTGAAGGCAAAGAATTGCTTTCTCCAAAGACTGAAATAGAAAAGGAAAAGCTTAAAAGGGTATATGCACAAGTCCCTCCTCCATTCATAACTTGTAACCATTTTTTTCTCTTGAAAAAGACAATTCCTTTGTGTTACAGTTAGTTATCTTGTTTTCAATTTGAGGATCGTAGTCGTGTACGAGTCAATGGTTGAAGTCATGCACGAGTTCGTGTATGAGTACGAGTCAGTTTTTCGAGTTTGTGTCATAGTCGAGTCCGGTTCCAATCTGTTTCCAAGTTATATTGCTTTTCTGTTTCTTAGTTGTAGAGCCAGGTATAAAAGAGAGCAATGTAACGAGAGAATAGCGAGTTAAAGCGATCGGGGTGATCGAAATGAGAAGGAGAGAAATAAAGAAAGCAGAGTGCTTTGGCTCCCAGAAATTATCGAGTTCGACATGTTCACAAACGTGGTCGTAAATAAGTTATGACCACGATGATTGAGCGAAGGTGTCTACAAGAGCTGAAGATGTGGTCGTAAACGAGTTACGACCACAGTCGCGGAGCAGAAGACGTGGTCGTAAACGAGTTACGACCATAACGATCAGGTCTTCAACGTGGTAATAAGCTTTACGATCACAACGGTCAATAGAGTCTTCAATGCGGTCGTAAGTCACAGCGTGGTCGTAATCAAGTCACGACTACGGTGATCGAGCCTACTATGCGGTCGAAGGAGCGCAGCGCAGCGTGAATATGTTCGTAACTCTCATCAACTGAAGTTACGAGGCGTGGTCGGAGCAGCTACAACGTGGTCATAGCCAGACTCTCAGTGGTCGTAACGACTGCTAGGGTGGTCGTAAACTGCAACAAGTGGTATCAGAGCTTGTTGATCTTGGTGATTCCTGAAGATCGTGGGTGATAAGGCGAAGGCCTAGGGTGGGTTAATCTCCCTCTACCTTCTCCCGACGACCGACAATCACCCGATGTGGGCAATGATGATGAAGGCGAGCATGTGTGCCCAGGGAGTCTAGGGTGCAGTTAATCCGAAGGAGAAAGATAAGGAGGTGAATGATAAGGTAGATCAAGCGGCTTTGGCCATCATCTACCAGGCGGTGTCAGATGCGATGATGCATCAGCTCATCGGTACGGAGACAGCACGGGAGATGTGGGAGATGCTGCAGATGATGCACGAGGGTGTTAATTGTGTGAAGGAGGTGCGGCTCCAGAATTTACAGAGCGAGTTTGAGAATCTGAAGATGGGAGAGATCCAATTGGTGGATGAGTTCGCCAGTAAGCTAACTTCATTGTATAATCAGATTAACCCTCTTGGCGACAAGATGGAGGAATCTGTGATGGTGAAGAAGTATCTGCGTGTGCTTTCAGAGAAATACATACCTGTTGTCACCACACTTATGTATTCCTCCAATCTGGACAAGAAGAAGATAGAGGAGATCACCGGCTTTCTTAAGGTGCATGAGGAGTTACTGAAGGGGTTTCAATCATGTAACGAGTAGGGATCTCAGACTCACAATGAGCAAGCATTGCTAGTAAAGGGAGACAAACCCGAGAGACGGCCGTGGCTCATCAAACAACCGCAGGAGGTGGCGCGGTCAAGGCGGCTAGAGCGGCCGAGGCGGCAGAGATGGCCGTGGAGACAAGTTTGGGCAAGGCGATGGTGACAGATCCTATGATAAGTCACATGTTAAGTTTTTTGAATATGGTGAATACGGGCACTACGCATCAAGATGTCGCAGCCATATAAAGTGTTTCAACTGTAACGAGTACAGGCACTATGCTTCGGATTGTCAAAGCAAAAAGAAGGACAGGGAACTGAACCTCACCCAAGGCAAAAAAAAAAGATGAAGAACTGGAACTACTTCTCTCCTCATATGTTGAAAAGGCACCAGTCTTGGTGATACTGAATGAGGAGAATGTAGTTTCAAAACTATGTACGAAGGAAGATAGCCACGATCACACAAATCAGTGGTACTTGGACAATAGAGCAAGCAACTACATGACAGAAGATCACTCCATGTTTCATAAGCTCGATGAGAATGTTTGGGGCAAGCTCAAGTTTGGCGATGACTCCATGGTGGAGATAAGTGGTAAAGGGACGATGATGTTGCAATACAAGAACGGAGATAAAAAAGTTATTGACAGGGATTTACTTTATATCAAGTTTGTGCAACAACATACTTAATCTCGGGGAAATGACAGAAAGAGGTTCAGGGTGGTGCTATAGGATGAGTTCTTGTGTGTGTACGATAAGAACAAAGATCTGTTATTGAAAGTGAAAAGATCTTCAAATCGATTGTACAAGATTTCTTGTAAAATTTGTAAACCGGTATGTTTGAAGAGAAGCCTGGAGGAGCCAAACTATGTCACGAGCTCACAAACTGATAAAAAGGTGGTGGACGAAATCGGAGCCATGGATCAGAAGGATCCGAAGGGTGGTTCAAGGTGGCAGTTAGCACCAAAGGCAGCAGCTCGGGAGATTGCCATGCACATGCAGCTAGTCCTAGCAGTTGACCCATCAGTCACACAGAGCACAATAGGAGTAGACACAGGGAGTGCACAAGTGAGATGCGCGGGACGTGCGGGATAGGTGACATTCTAGGGCGAAGGTGCTCGAAGCAGCTGGCGCAACAGGAGGAGCACGCAAGCATGGCAGGAAGCCCACAAGGTGCTTGAGTAGGCCAAGCCATGGCAAGATACGCGGGACCGGCATCAGTGGGACGCACGAACGTGGAGACTGGAGGTGATGTGCGAGAGACTCAGGTAACGATGAAACCAAGGTGGCTATGGGAGCAGGTGCTCCAGCCCAGGCAGACATGCAAGGAAGGATGGGATCAATCCAGGTGTAAGACGTGGCAAGCGTCGGATTGTGCAAGGCTCAGGAAGGAACGGCGCATGGGGGTGTAGATGGAAGGAAGAAGCGGAAGCAAGAGAAAAGATCGACATGATCAAGATAGAGAAACAAGATTAAAGAGGTGATTGTTAGAGTTAGTTATCATTTTTTTTATTTGAGGGTTGTAGTCGTGTACGAGTCTGTGGTCATAGTCGTGCACGAGTTCGTGTACAAGTCAATTTTTTGAGTTCGTGTCAGAGTCATAGAAGTCAAGTCATAGTCGAGTCCGGTTCCAGTCTATTTCCGAGTTATATTGCTTTTCCGTTTCTTAGTCGTAGAGCCGGGTATAAAAGAGAGCAATGTAACGAGAGAATAGCGAGTCGAAGCAGTCAGGGTGATCGAAACGAGAGGGCGAGAAATAAAGAAAGCGGAGTGCTTTGGCTCCCAAAAATTATCGAGTTCGACGTGTTCACAGATGTGGTCGTAAATGAGTTACGTTCACAAAGATCGAGCGGAGGTGTCTGCAGGAGCTGAAGAAGTGGTTCAATGTGGTCGCGGAGCAGAAGACGTCGTAAACGAGTTACGACCACAGCGATTAGGTCTTCAATGTGGTCATAAGTTTTACGATCATGGCAGTTGATAGAGTCTTCAGCGTGGTCGTAATGGAGTTACGACTATGGTGATCGAGCCTACTACATGGTTGAAGGAGCGCAGTGCAGTGTGAACATGGTTGTAACTCTCATCTGCTGAAATTACGAGGCGTGGTCGGAGCAGCTACAATGTGGTCGTAGCTAGACTCTCAGTGGTCGTAACGACTGCCAGGGTGGTTGTAAACTGCAACACTTCATATTTTAGAAATGCAATGAAAGAAACTTCGATTCAGCATGTCATAAAATGAGAACAGTATTACTTTGTGCTAAAATTCTGTATTCTTCAGAATCCCAAGACATGGAGATTAGCTTGCCAGGCTACGGTTGGCAACCCAGATTCAACTGGACAGGTATATATGTCAGTTCATTATAATTTTGTACATGCTAAAATTTTCTGCATACTGATCTCTGAACATCGCGAATCGGCAAGGTTGCGAGTGCTGCTTCATTTCAGTTTTTGTTGTTTTTCATAATGATAACAATCACAGCATGCCCTTGTTGTCGTGTTTGTGCAGATGGTCATTCAGCAACTGCCAGAGTGGAAGATCCATGAGTGGGAGAAGTAACTAGTACCCTTGTGGTAATTATACAGTAGATTTAATCGCCATGGAAGTAAAAAAAAGAGAAACACTTGATCAAGAGAACCGGGGAAGAACTGAAGATGATGCTCTCACAATATTCCATGCAACATCTTGCGCATTCTGTCTGTTGCAGCTACCAGATAGAGCATGGATGCAATTAGCTAGCCCCGGTCTGTAAATTGTTCCCATGTTTAAACAGTCGTAGCAACAGGTCCATGGTCTTACCAACACCTGCATATATTTCTGCTAAATTTTGTACCAGAGATACCTGTCTGGTTGCAACCTCAACAAGGAGGTATGAAGTAACAGAATCATGCAGAGGAGTCCCATGTATTTCTGGTTGAACATGACACATGACACAATATGAAACCTTTGTATTGAGCACAACTTTCTTCTTTTTTGCATGATGTATTGGGCATAATTAACATTCAACTTTTCAAAACTTGACAGGCTGAGCATGACACGCTTGGTTTTTTTTCTCTAAAGTCAACAGTTGGTAATCTAGCTGATTTGGAAGGGGGGAAACAGAACTGTTGGCTACTCAATATAAAAAAAACTCCCTGTATAAAACCAACCAAGTTCCTGTTTGGAACATGAGAATTCCCGCAGATTGCTATGGGAATTGAACTAAACCTAGTTCCGTAGAGTGCGACATGCCATGCAAGTTAACTTCAATAAATTTTTATTAGTTTACGAAAAATGTGACATAAGTTGGAACTAGGTCTTCGGAGGGTTTGTTTAGCGCCTAGTGCTTCCTTTTTCTTTCCTTGTTTTTACACAAGCACCAATGTCTACTGTAGGACCAAAAGGCACCAGGGAGTAAATGGTGCCAATCAATTTTTCCCTTAGGTATTCTTGATCATTTACTCGAATAACTAGAGAATTCATAAGATTAGGCTCAACTGCCAAAAACCCAAATTAAGTCACTCAAGAAATCAAACTCAGGAGAATTCCGAACTCCTAGCACTCTGACCAGCTACCTAGGGACAGTCTGATCACCTGGCAGTCTGACCGTCGGCACCAAGATGGTCTGACCAGTCCCTAAGCGATTGGACTAGGAACAAGGCGGTCTGACTAGGATTTCAA
Source organism: Dendrocalamus latiflorus (assembly GCA_017311315.1). Taxonomy (NCBI): domain Eukaryota; kingdom Viridiplantae; phylum Streptophyta; class Magnoliopsida; order Poales; family Poaceae; genus Dendrocalamus; species Dendrocalamus latiflorus. Next base: position 22,870,794 of record CM029630.1, read on the forward strand.
CCTGAGGCCATCCAAATTTTGGTGCAACTCCAAGTCTAAATGATATAAAATTTTACGCACACCTTACTTAAGGTCTTAGAAACTTATTCTAACTAATGATTGCAAAAATCTATACCAAAGTTCAGATCTTTTTCAAGATTATCCAAGATTGCACCAAAACCAGACAAAATCGAAAACAGTGAATATGACTTTCTCATGAATGAAAGACGGCTAAGATGGCTTTAGATATATTTTCATACATCACACAAGTAAGAACACCAAAAAAATCAAGGCAAAAATACTCGAATCAAGAAATCACTCAAGAGGGTCAAATCCAAGCAAAATCATGTTTCTTCAAGAACTTGTCAACCAGATGCCTAAATAGATAGGGATTATTTTTCAAGAGTCATCTTCATCTCTTACATGTTCTTGACACAGCAAGATCAAGAATGAGAGATAGAGAAGATCAAAATCATCCAAAACAAGAACAAATCAATCAACACAAGATGAATCCATAGGAGATGAATAAAGATTGATGTATTGCTACTTGAGAATGAAGGTTTTACAGTCACTCCACTTGGACGATAAAAGAACACATCACAACACTCAGCTTCTCTTAAACTCTAGAACACTTGGCTTCAATGCAACAGTTGAATGGTTAACTTGCAAGCCTCAATCCAACCTGTTAAATATATAGAGCAACTAGCATCTATCTAACCCTAGTGGATACTATCCACTTAGCACATATGGTGAAAATTCGATAACCCCACACAACATGGGTTTTACTCACACACTACACTTATACACATTTTTCAAAGCACATAAGTTTTAATTCGTAATGTTCTTAGTCCTGATTCAGCTTGATCTTTTCAGCTTCGCCTTAACCTAAATCGCTCTCCTAAGAGTTGCTCAAGCACCACGGCTTTCTTCCAATGTAGTTTCTGGTATTTAGATCAAACTACCAAAATACCATTTCTTCACCTAGTCTTCATCTTTCATTGCAAGCAATCGTCATACTTGTCACATATAGGTGCACCACTAGCTTGCCATGTGTCGGCAAGTCTCTCCCGTTTCAGTTCTACCGGACCGCACCTTACTTGGATTGACCAAGCTACATGGTGTAACCTGTCGTTTGAATATTTCTTCAATATTTCTCACCTTTCTCGTGCCATGCTTGAGCTCAGCCATCTCACTCAGTATTCTTGATCGTTCTGGGCTTCGGCTCCTCCATGAGCGGAGATCGGGGAGCCAAACTCACCAGAGGAGGAGCCTATGCAAGGGAGCTCAAATCTTCATGCATCCCCTACTTGCCGCGCCTTCAAACTTCGACCACAACGGTTGGAAGAAACAACTAAGTCATGCACACTCCTCCATTTCCTCCTACCATAGTACATATGGACCAACACTTCCACTTCTTTTTGCACTTCCAACTCAACTACAAAAAAGGACCACGTAAATAATTTCCTCCCAACTCAATAATTTTCTGGATGCGTTCTTCTTTTATCACCATGCTTGATTTCTAGCTTTTGCTCAATCTTGTTTGTTATGTTTGCCAATGTTACTGATACTTGTTTGTTAACTCATTCATATTCATCAAACTGTGTCTGGAGCCTTTCAATTGACTTCAAGATGAACCCTACACCAAATTGTATGACATGCCATGTGTGAGCTTTAGTTTAGTGGCAATCTCAGATATTGTATGCTACCGAAATCTCGTGATAACCATCCTTTTCCTTTGTGGTTTTTTATGTTTGCCATTTTTGGCTTTCATTCTTCTGGGTTAATTTTAATGGACAATCACAGTTTGCTTCATAAAGAGTCTTATAGTGGAGTGTATTGAAATGGAAGCATATGTTCATGCTGTAAGATCGAACATGATACTGACAAATATTCAATTAATAGAAATTAGAAAACAATGAATAAATAAAAATAAGGAAAACATGTAATGCATCACATTGGAATTATGCTTCTTTCATACCAAGTGGCTGTTAATTCAATAACACGTCAATTTTGAATGAGTGTGTGTTGTGGCTACAGACCAAACAGAGAGAGAGTGTGGTAGTGGAGAGTTGAGTAAGTGAAATGGCTTCGGGGCACCCCCCATGGCCTATGGCCTACATATATACATCCACCTGGGGAGTGCTTTTACAGTCACACCCTTACACATGAGTACTTCCCTCAGGGGTACTTTTGTCACTATACATGTCCCATTCTGGGCCTTACATTCTCTTAACAGGCCTGCTGGGCTTAGGTGGGGGCCACACCCCTACAACAGGAGCCTCTCATGGTGAAGGGCTTCACGGGCCGAAGCCATGTTGCCAAGCCCTTTGGCCCCCTCCGTCCCTGCGGCCTGTGAGCTTTTTCAGCATTCGAAATGTAGTGTCCGCCTTGTTGCGAAGGTATGGCGCCGGGCGGCTGGGCGAAGGCTTCGTCACCCACAGACTCCGTCGTGGGGTCGGGGTTGTCGTCCGGAGCGGAGATCGAAGCCGAGGTGGACCGGGGTTGTTGGCGGAGTCAAATGCATCGGCATAGGGGGCGGAGCGGGTCGCAAGTCGCTGCGCGCGCGCGTCTCCGGCTCCGAGCGCCTTGACGATAAGCGGCTGCCAGCCTACCCAGCAGGGCTTGATTGACGCGGCGCGAGACTTGAGGGGGCGCGGTGATACGATGCTGCGACGTTCTTCTCCTGGCGCGGATCTTGGAGCATCGCGGTGGTACGATGCTGTGACGCTCCCCCGCCGGTTGGACTCCTGCCAGTTGGACTTTCGCCGGTTGGGCTTCCGCCAGCTGGACTTCTGCCAGTTGGCTTCCTGCGGGTTGGACTTTCGCTGATTGGGCTTTCGCCAGCTGGACTTCCGCCGGTTAGCTTCCCCACTGATGGGGTATATATAGCGTGCTGGTGTAAATTGTACCTGCATCATACGCTCGGATAGGTGCTGCTCCCCTAAAATGGGCCCCTTCAATGCATCCACATTCCATGGCGGCACTACGCAGCTCAGGGGGAATGTTGATGTACTGATGGAGGCCTATTTTTCTTGGGAGCATGGTTAGTGTGTATTAACAGCAACTGCTCGCACCTGCTGCGCTCGCTCCGTATTTCTGCATATGACGGCAAGGTTTGCCCTGTTCTCTTAGACAGGCTCACCTTCAGTCGGGGCTTCTAATCAAGCCCGTCTTTCAAATGAACATTGATGTACTGAAGGTGGCCTGTTTATGAGAACAAGCCAAAACTTGGCGTGACATAACCTGCGCCGGTACAATGTGTGGGGAATGCCGTCGGGCCTGCCGTCCCGCCGAGGCGGTGCCTACAAGGCGAGCAGCGGGGTGATGATCCGAAGCCGCTGGTCTCTTGTCCTAGAGGATAGCAGCCGCGGAGAGCAGGCGTCTGCGGGGTAGCCCAGGGGTGCTGCGCGCGTGAGGGTAAGCGCGCGGGCGATCCGTCCTCTGATCTCCAAAGTGGTGGCGGCGGAGCTGGCGCTTAATCGAAGTAGACACGCGAGCGCTCCGTCCCCTACGCTTCGAAGTGGTGGCAGCGAAGCTGGCGCCTAGTCGAAGTAGACGTGCGAGCGCTCCGTCCCCCACGCTTCGAAGTGGTGGCAGCGGAGCTAGCGCCTAGTCGAAGTAGACGCGCGAGCCCTCCGTCCCCCACGCTTCGAAATGGTGGCAGCGAAGCTGGCGCCTAGTCGAGGTAGACGCGCGAGCGCTCCGTTCCCTACCCTTCGAAGTGGTGGCAGTGGAGCTGGCGCTTAATCGAAGTAGACGCGCGAGCGCTCCGTCCCCTACGCTTCGAAGTGGTGGCAGCGGAGCTGGCGCCTAGTCGAAGTAGACACGTGAGCGCTCCGTCCCCCACGCTTTGAAATGGTGGCAGCGGAGCTGGCGCCTAGTCGAGGTAGACGCGCGAGCGCTCCGTTCCCTATCCTTCGAAGTGGTGGCAGTGCACTCCCTGGGGTGAGCGCAACCCCGCGGTAGTGTGCCTTAATGGCCTCGAAAATCGCGCCGACCCCTGGGCAAGCACGAGCAGGCTGCTGTATCCGTACGCACTTGTCCATTCGAGATGAACATGTGGCGGGCCATGACTGGCGTGTCGACGGGTCATCTGCGGTCAAGCCCCATCCCCAGAGGGGCGGGGCACGTGGCGCGGCGCTGTAGGCGTGCCGCCCACTGGTTGCCCTCCTTCCAACGCGCGTCACCGGCTGCTAGCGGTTGTGCTTCTTGCCGATCCTCGGTTACCCATGCCGCGCCGACTTGCGGTTGTCCCTTCGGACAGGTGTGGCCAGGGTCGGGGGGTCGGTGACCCCGTTTGGGCTATCGCGGTATAGGGTCCGAAGAGCCGCACCGGCGCACGCCGAAGGCTATGCCGGGTCGCGCGACCTGCGTTTATTCCTTGCGCTGACCGACACGCGGTGGGACGCTAGCGGCGCATCGTGTGGTGACAGGACTCTGTACGACCACGGTCGCGTGCTGGCTACGTGTACCGCCGCGACGCTTCGGCTTCGCGCGTGGGGAGGTGAGCGGTTGTCGCTCGCCGTTTGCGCTTACCCACGGTGGGAGGCGGGGGGCCTTTAAGTACCCCCCGTGGCGTTGCACCTATGCCTCCTTGTGCTTTCTGGTTGTTCACGTTGCTCTTCGCATTCGCTCGCCCTGTTCCTGCTCTCCTTTTTCGCCGCCGAGTTCCCCGTGGATGCTGATGGTGACTTGCGACGAGCGTACTCAGGTCGGCGGCTATGCCATCCGCAGGCGGTCCTCGCGTGCTCGAGGTGAAATACACGCTGGAGGGGCGCGATCCGGCGGCGGCAGACAAGTGGTGGACGGCAAAGAAGAGTCAGGGTCCGTGCTCCGGCGAGTTGGGCCGCACGCTCGTGACGGAAGACACGATTCGGTCACTGCTGCGAGAGGGGAAGCTATCGGACCGCCACGTGGTGCGGTTGCCCGCCGATGACGAGACGGAGCCGCGCCCTGAGAAGTCGGAGGCGATCGTCTTCGTCGCCTACTTCGAAGCTGGACTTCGCATCCCATCCGCAGCAATTGTTGGGGCTGTGCTGCAGACCTTCAAGTTGGAGTTGTCACAATTGACTCCGAACGCGGTGGCTCACCTCGCCGTGTACAGCTGGGCCCTGTGCTCGGAGGGGTGTTGGCCCAGCGCCTCCCTGTTCGCGTATTTGCATGAGGCCCGGTGCCAGCCGAAGGAGCGGAAGGATGGTACGCTGTCGAAATTTGGCAGCGTCAACTTCGACCTGCGGGCGTCATGTGGGAAGCTTTTCCCCGCGAACGTGACCCGAGGGAAGTGGGAGGTCCACTGGGCGAGGCGGTGGTTCTACCATCGTGTGACGAGTGGCAGCGGCCTCGAGTGCGCAGGCGGGCTGATTACATTCAAGACCACCCCCGGCTTAACGCTTGACCAGGAAGATAGGCTGAGGGCGCGAAGACTTGTGGGGGTCGTCGCCCGCTTCAATATGCGCGACCTCGCCGAGGAGTACATGATGCTCGGTGCGACGCTGCTTTCCCACGGTTGGCGCTTCACAGCCGGTGAACGTCGGGATGATAACGTTCGCCCGTCCATTTGCTCGCTGCCCATGCCGACTGGCCTTCGTAAGTCTCGACCATGCCTTCCTCTTCATTCGTACGTATCGCATTGTGTAAATGTGCTCTGTCTGGGGCAGGGATTGGCCTTGAGGATGCGGAGCGCGCCGCGCGCGTGTTCCTCGGGCCATACACCGGCAGAGAGCATGGGTAGCGCGCAGCTACGACTGCGGAGGCCGGACTGGGGCGGATAAACCGCGTGTGTGAGGCATTAGGGCTCCCTGTGCCGGATCGGCCCCCTCCGGACCAGCAGCATGAGGATGACGGTGCCGTGAAGACAAAGGCGCCATCCCGCAAGAGGGCCCGGAGCACTACGACCACGCCCCGTACAGCGGTTGCCGCTGTTCCTGTCGGCGCGGCGAGCCCGGAGTCGAGTTCGGCGGAGTATGCCGATTCAGATTTAGAGGGCGCGGGTACTGAGGGCGAAGGCGCCGGCGGCGGAGGGCGCGCCGCGGAGGTCTCGCTGCCCGCGACCGTCGCCGAGGTGGTGGTGCCGGCTGGCGGCACCGGTGCGGAGTCCTCGTCTCCGGCCATGACTGTGGTGGGGCTTCTCTTCGCGGGAGTGTGTGGAGCACAGCCTTTGCTAACCGCGGCGGCCGGGGCTGAAGTGTCCCCCGCGGAGGTGGGGGTGTCTCCCGCAGAGGTGAGGGTATCTTCCACAGAGGTCGTGGGGGCGAAGCCCCCGACCGCTGTCGTTGTAGCTGTGGAGACCCCTTCGGCGAGTGTTGCTGCTGCAGCGGCTCCTTCCGCGGCGGGTACCGCGGTGGTATCTTCCGCTCAAGCGAAGCGGCCACGCCTGCAGTCCCCCCTTCCGCGGACTTCGCGAGGGTTCGTTGTGGCGACCGGTGTTGGGAGCCTGTGGGACTCCGCTTCGGGCACCGAGGTCCCCCCGCCCCGCGCCCTCCCGGCCCCTCGGGCCACGATGACCGTGGTGTAGGATCGGTTGGCGCTAGGTCCCGACTCGGAGGTCCCCAGGCCTTGCGAGACAACACCGTCCGTTGGGGCCGAAGTAGAAGCGGTCCCGCCCGTGGCTAGGGAGACATTTCCGCGAAGTCCCCCATCCGCCACCGAAGGTAGGTTACGACGGCACTCCTTCGACAAATATTTTTTTTGCATGCCTCGTGACAAGCGTGTAATTCCTCCTTGCAGCGGCACTTATCCCGGAGGAGGAGCCGTTCCTTGAGCGCGGGGGTCCTAGTGCTGGCGACACTGGTGTCGCGCGCCCGAGCCGGGCGGACTTCGTCCCTCCGTCGGACGCTCTGAGGGCATGGCGTGGGATTGCGGAGGACGCGGCCGCCAGCATCGGTCAACAGGCGTTGCAGACCTACGGGTCGGGGCGCCTTGGAGATGCATTGGAGGTGTCGGGAGTGAGGGTAAGCGTCCGTCTTTTAGATCACTTGTCGCCGCTTAGCGTTTGCTAACTCCTGCGCCGCGCAGACACTCGTGATGGCCCAGGCCCTGCGAGGTGCCCACGTTCGCGAGGGAGCAGCGCTACGGAGCAGGCTGCAGGCCGCCGAAGAGGAGCTGCAGGGAGCTGCAGGAGGGCGCTCCGTCCAGGATGCTCGCATACACCGCCTGGAGTTGGAGTGCGCGGAGATGAAGACGCGCACCGATGGGCTCGTTGCCGCAGCGCGAGCGTCGGCAGCGGAGGCGGTGCGGCAAGAAGCTGCTGCAGAGCGGGATGGCCTTCTGCAACAGATCGCTGCTCTAGAGGGGAGGAACAGCGAGCTTGCTGCCTCTCTCGCGGAGCGAGATCGAGCCTTGTGCGACGCTTCGGTAGCCACCTGGGACGCCATGCTGGCCCTGGAAGATACCCTCAAGGGGCTTGTCGCCGAAGTGCCGGCGCGCTCCTTCAGGCCCGAGGACCTGTCGCGGTCACTCCGGTGGATTGGGGAAGCGGCCGGCGTTGCATGTGGCGCCGCGGCGATCTTTGGCAATCACTGCGCCTACGTGGCGTCGTGTCTGACGTGCGCGCTCCTGCGACACCGCGGTTGTGAACACGTTGCGGGGCTAGTCGATCCCCGACTGGAGATGCCAGCCGGGGGCGGGGTAATGTCCGGCGCCGTGCAAGCCGTACGCCGCACCGTGAAGTTCTTCCACGAGCGGATATGGGAATAATGCGGCGAGGCTGCAGCTATAGTCGAGCTGCGGAACAACTTGCACGACGAGGGAAATCTTGGCCAGTTTCTGGACGAGGTTCCCCGGCGTGACGAGGATGGCGCCGCGGCCCCGGAGGACCCCGCGAACCCACAGGTGTGACGGGAGGTTGTCGCGTGTTGGTGTGCGTTGTAACCGGAGCCTGGGTTGCCTTCTCTTTTTTTTTGCTGGTAAAGTACGGAGTTGTTTCCCGCTATTCTGATTCCTGCCCCCTTGTCCCGAGCAGCTACACAGTCGGGGCCGGCTGCTAATCTCCGACCTTGCAACCCGATGGCGTCTTCGGCACTGGCAAAGGGCCGAGGAAGCGCTGGATTTATGGGTGGGTCGGGCGTCCTCGAGTGGAGCTTCGGTATGGACGCATGTTAAAGATGAGCATGCCGAGTAGTGGCCTGGTGCGTCGGAGGTGTTTGTGCGCCTTTGTAAGCGTCCTTAGCGAATGCAAAGAACAGTCTTGATTAGATCGTGCGAAGTGCATCGCCGCCCTCTAGCTACGCAGTCCCATGGTGAACTCGGAGGGTTACTACGCGCGCCCGTATGCGATGATTTGTGCCTTGCGGGGGTGGTGTGATCGAGGTAGACGCGTAGTTGCAATAACCGCATACACGCTCAGTCCGATATCCCTTCGAAGCGGCGACAGCGGAGCTGGCACCTAGTCGAAGTAGGCGCGCAAGCGCTCTGTGCCCCCATCCTGCGGAGCGGTGGCAGCGGAGTTGGCGCCTAGCCGAAGTAGACGTGCAAGCGCTCCGTCCCCTACCCTTCGAAGTGGTGGCAGCGGAGCTGGCGCCTAGTCGAAGTAGACGCGCGAGCGCACCCTACCCTTCGAAGTGGTGGCAGCGGAGCTGGCGCCTAGTCGAAATAGACGCGCGAGCGCTCCGTCCCCTACCCTTCGAAGCGGTGGCAGCGGAGCTGGCGCCTAGTCGAAATAGACGCGCGAGCGCTCCGTCCCCTACCCTTCGAAGCGGTGGCAGCGGAGCTGGCGCCTAGTGGAAGTAGACGCGCGAGCGCTCCGTCCCCTACCCTTCGAAGCAGTGACAGCGGAGCTGGCGCCTAGTCGAAGTAGACGCGCGAGCGCTCCGTCCCCTACCCTTCGAAGTGGTGGCAGCAGAGCTGGCGCCTAGTCGAAGTAGACGCGCGAGCGCTCCGTCCCCTACCCTTCGAAGCGGTGGCAGCGGAGCTGGCGCCTAGTCGAAGTAGATGCGCCAGCGCTCCGTCCCCTACCCTTCGAAGCGGTGGCAGCGGAGCTGGCGCCTAGTCGAAGTAGACGCGCTAGCGCTCCGTCCCCTACCCTTCGAAGCGGTGGCAGCGGAGCTGGCGCCTAGTCGAAGTAGCCGCGCCAGCGCTCCGTCCCCTACGCTTCGAAGCGGTGGCAGTGGAGCTGGCGCCTAGTCGAAGTAGCCGCGCGAGCGCTCCGTCCCCTACCCTTCGAAGCGGTGGCAGCGGAGCTGGTGCCTAGTCGAAGTAGCCGCGCGAGCGCTCCGTCCCCTACCCTTCGAAGCGGTGGCAGCGGAGCTGGCGCCTAGTCGATGTAGCCGCGCGAGCGCTCTGTCCCCTACCCTTCGAAGCGGTGGCAGCGGAGCTGGCGCCTAGTCCAAGTAGACGTGCGAGCGCTCCGTCCCACGCCTCTGGTCGAGATAGACGTGCGAGCGCTCCTTCCCAAGATTATGCCAGAACAGCCTCTGGTGTTTCTCGCTCGCGGGTGCACTCGCGCCGGGGCTAGCCTCTGGTACGTTGCCTTGGTACTTCGCGGGCTGTGCGTGGGGGTAGGCTCCCGTGGTGCCCTTTGCACTCCGTAGAATTAAGCGGGGTACGCTGTCCCCTAAGCACGTGGGGCCAATACCCCTGTCTTGTTTATACTCCGTAGAGTGCGCAGGGATAGCATCCACGTCTTATTTATACTCCGAGGAGTACGCTCTGGGGCGACACCCATGCGTGCGCGGGGTTCGCGTCTTGTTTATACTCCGTAGAGTGCGCAGGGATAGCATCCGCGTCTTTTTTTTATACTCCGGAGAGTGCGTGAGATCGACATCCACACCTTATTTATACTCCGAGGAGTGCGTGCGGAGGCGGACCTCGACATCCACGTCTTATTTATACTCCGAGGAGTGCGCGCGGAGGCGGACCTCAACGCTACGTCTTATTTATACTCCGTAGAGTGCGTGCAGAGGCGGACCTCGACGCTACGTCTTATTTATACTCCGTAGAGTGCGTGCGGAGGTGAACCTCGACGCTACGTCTTATTTATATTCCGTAGAGTGCGTGCGGAGGCGGACCTCGTCGCTACGTCTTATTTAGAGTTCGTGGACTGCGCGCGGGGGCAAGCCTCCACGCGTTGCGGGCGGTGAGGTGCGTGCGGAGGCGGACCTCGACGCTACGGCTTATTTATACTCCGTAGAGTGCGTGCGGAGGCGAACCTCGACGCTACATCTTATTTATACTCCGTAGAGTGTGTGCGGAGGCGGACCTCGACGCTACGTCTTATTCATACTCCGTAGAGTGCGTGCGGAGGCGAACCTCGACGCTACGTCTTATTTATACTCCGAGGAGTGCGCGAGGAGGCGGACCTCGACGCTACGTCTTATTTATACTCCGTAGAGTGCGTGCGGAGGCGGACCTCGACGCTACGTCTTATTTATACTCCGTAGAGTGCGTGCGGAGGCGAACCTCGACGCTACGTCTTATTTATACTCCGTAGAGTGCGTGCGGAGGTGTCCCCCCGCTCGTCTTGGTTTATACTCATGCCCGTATCTTTGACAGAGAGTGCGCGCGCGAACGCGTGTCTTTGTTTATACTCATACCCGTATCTTTGACAAAGAGTGCGCGCGCGAACGCGTGTCTTTGTTTATACTCATACCCATATCTTTGACAGAGAGTGCGCGCGCGAACGCGTGTCTTTGTTTATATTCATACCCGTATCTTTGACAGAGAGTGCGCGCGCGAACGCGTGTCTTTGTTTATACTCATACCCGTATCTTTGACGAAGAGTGCGCGCGCGAACGCGTGTCTTTGTTTATACTCATACCCGTATCTTTGACAGAGAGTGCGCGCGCGAACGCGTGTCTTTGTTGCGAAGAACAGGAATTTGTGCAAACGGTGAACTTTATTAAATTCCCGTTTGCGCGGGCGAGAAATTACAAAAGAGGAGGGGGGATACCGACCACTAACCGCTATGAGGACGGGGCGACCGCTGACGAGCCGCTGCTGCCGGGGCAACCTTGTGCGCGAGGAACACGAGACGCTCTCGGGGGGCGCCCGAGGGCTCCGCATCTGCGCTCCCGGCTCAGGTGCCTTGGCGAGCCGTGTGGCACGGACCTCTGGCGCCAAGCTCTATGCGCCGAGCCATGTCCTGGTCGCCATGGATGATGATGATAGCCCGCGGCCCGGGAAGCTTCATGCACAAGAAGCCGTGATGCGGGACTGCCCCGAGAGTATTTAGGAGCGGTCGCCCTATTATGGCGTTGTAGGGGTATGCAATGTCGACCACGTCGAAGATGGTGTCCTCGCTCCTGACGTTGTCATTTTGGCCGAAGGAGACTTGGAGGCATATCTGTAGGCCCGCAGAGAGCGGGGACTCCGGGTCTACGTGCCGTAGTGGGACGCGACTAGACGTAGGGGCGTCGCGGCTATCCGCCCTCTCCGGAGCGGGTTCGGATGCCTCCGCCGGGGGGGCGTGTTGGTTCCGAGCCTCTTGCATGTCCCGCACAGCTCCGCGGAGGTCTGTTAGCTCCCGTTGAAACGCGCTGAAGGCCGCCAGCAGGGCGGTCTCCACCGCGGGCGTGGTTGGGGCCGTCGGTGCGCTTGGCGGTGCTATCGGCACGGTGGCGACCACGGCCTGCGCGCCCAGGGTGCCCGCCGCGTTGTCCTGGAGGACCCTGGAGCCGGTGACGAGGTTCGCGTCGCCGCTGGGGCCGTTCACCGCTTCTGCACCGGGTGGAAAAACGGATGCGCCTGCGTTACCATCGCTGGGGTTGGTCGTCGGGGCAGTGCTGGTGGGGTCGGGCGTTGCGTCTGTGGCGGGGTTGGTCATTGCGTCGGTGGCGGGGTTGGTCATCGCATCGATGGCGGGGTTCCCGGTCGCACCTGCACCACCGCTCGTACCTGCGGCTGCTAAAGCCGAAGCCTTAGTGCTGACGCGAGACTTCGCCGCTTCCGCCCTCTTCTTCGCCGCCGACGGTGAAGCTTTCCTTGGTGCCATCCTCCTTCAGACCTGGAGGCTTGTTCTTGTCCTCCCCACGGTCGGCGCCAACTATTATGGCTACAGACCAAACAGAGAGAGAGTGTGGTAGTGGAGAGTTGAGTAAGTGAAATGGCTTCGGGGCTCTCCCCATGGCCTATGGCCTACATATATACATCCACCTGGGGAGTGCTTTTACAGTCACACCCTTACACATGAGTACTTCCCTCAGGGGTACTTTTGTCACTATACATGTCCCATTCTGGGCCTTACATTCTCTTAACAGGCCTGCTGGGCTTAGGCGGGGGCCACCCCTACAACAGTGTGCTTACAAGGAAAACTTTGGCATACGTTGTATGGGACTTTAATTCACATTATGTGAGGACATCCTGCCAAAATGGTCTTTGCTGATATTTAATGTTATTTTTAGTTGTAAGATGGCATGGTCAAGGTGGCATGGCCACATGCTTATCTAAAAAGGAAATACAATAGCCATGACTCGTTACCATTTTGACATATCACAAACACAAAGTGTTAATTGTTGAAATGATCAATGGCTTAATATTGTGGCAATTAATTACTGGCAATTGTTGACTTGCCCATTTTGGGAGAAAAAGACATCTCTCTTGAGTTTTACATGCTCTGTGGCGTTCAGTGTTTAAAATTATTTCATCTGGTGCAAATTATTGGTACTAAAGTATTGCTTGTTTGAGAGTTTCTTCATAATAGTACCCAAGTCCACTGGATCAACTGGTTTATGAAAAAGGCAACCACAATTGTGATCCATTAGCTTCCTCAGAATATTTCCACACATCCTTCTCTTGCTAAACAAGAATTATTGAGGCATTGAGTCAACGAATTAGCAGCAACAAAAATAATCAAAGAGAAGTCCTTTATGAAATATCACAAGATAATAAATTTAGGCAAGAAGCTACTCACTGTTTAAAATATCCCATTGCTGTAAACATGGCTTTGTAAGGTAGCTTTCCATGTTTGTAAGTACTTTGTGGTATAGTAAATAAATGAATCCTAAATCAAGTGAACAACGGTAGAAGGCCTGAAATAGAATTTGATTTTATAGTTTATGCATAGTTTATGCTTTTAGAAAAAAAAATTTGCATTCAGTTCATACCAAAGCTTAGACATTGAAATACAAAATTGATATCACTATCTAAATTTCCATACATTAAAAGAATACTGCATCAGTCCTTACATGTATTGGAGTTTCTAGAAAACTAATTGAGTTATCAGATTTAAAGCCCACCTGAAGACCCATCCGTGGACATGCATATGCGTAAGATAAATAAAATGTTTGTGAAACGATTTTGAATCACATTTGCTGATATGTACCACTCTTATTCGATAGTCTATTGCAACGCACAACCACCTTAGTAGTTAAGTTATGACACGTGAGCCTAGGTAAATCGCACCTATCCAAACGTCAAAGGATTGCTGGCTCCTCTTGTAACATCCTAAATTTTCGATGTTTGAAATCTTGAGTAATTTAAAACTTTTGTTTGCATCTTACTAGCATTTAAATTTTTGGATCAAAATTTTATTTGGGTCTTCCTGAATTTTGTGCTAGGCAAAATAATAACTAGAAATAAATCCCCAATACAAGTAAGAATTATGACAATAAAAGATACGAAACAATTTTAGAAGTTTAAAACTCAAAGAACCAAAGTCCAGAAATTAAATAAGAATCCACCTTAAATCAAATTGACCCAAGAACTCAAACTCGGATTCAATTTCGAGATTTCCAAACCTAACCTTCAAAATTCGATGACAAACTTAAGTCTCAAAAATAATCGAAATGCAAATTAAAATTTGAAAATTAAATAAAGGGAATGAAATGTTGAAATCCAATGTGCTTAGGTAAAAGAAAAGCAATGGCTAAAGGAATATTAAAAACTCATATTTAAACAGTTGAAACTTTAAATTTAAATTTTAAATGTTATATAGAAATTTAAATTAAAAGCCTAAAAAGTTCAAAACTAGCTTAAACATTTATTCTCCTTGTCTTTTCCATTTTCCCCCTTCCCCCTCACTTCCATGTGGGCCACCCACCATTCTCCCCTCTCTCTCCTCCTTCTCCCGCATCCCTTCCCTCTCTCTCTCTTTGTCGTCGCTGCCAGCCAGGCCCGGCCTCGTTTCTCCTTCCTCATTTATTTCTTTCTTCACTGTCCTCCCTCTGACCGGCACCCTCTCCGCCCGCGTCATCTTCCTCCGTCCTCCTGGCGTCACGCTCGGCTCCTTTTCTCCAACTCTCGTCTCCTCCTGTGTCCTCGCGCTACTACGCGGGTGTCACGCCCGGACGTCCTCCTCTCAGTCTTCACTCCCACCGCGCCTGCCCCCATCCCCGTTGTGCTCTCGCGTCGCCATCACGTCGCCTCCACCGCCCGCCCCTGTTGCGCGCGAGCTCCAGCTTTTCCCATCTTGTCGCCAGTGCTCTCCTCACGAACCCGCCTGAGCTGACCGCGCCATGCCACTGCGTCCTGTCACCGTGTCGTTGCCCACACCGAACAGCGCCCGAGGCAACTACCGCCATGGCCGTCGGAGCTTCCACGCCGCCTGGTCGGCTCAGCCTCTATAAGAGGGTAAGCGCGCCCCCATCCGCTTCGCCTCATCCCCCTCTTCCTCCCACCGTCGGGAATCGGCCCCTGGAGCCCCACCGCCCACCGGCCACTCCTTCCTCTTTAGCTCCGGCGAACCCAAGCCCGGCCGATTGCGACCACCACAGGCCAATTCCTTTTGGCTAGAGCACCACTGGAGTTCGGCGACGCCATCCCGACCGCCGGCCGAGGCCCTCGTCGCCTGCACGCCACCGGCACCGTGCGCCACCGCCGCCCGACCCCGCCTCATGCCGCCGGGCTCCCTCGTCGCGCCCCAACCCCTCCGACCCCCTTGGTGAGTTCCTTACGCCCCTCTCGTCCTCATACAAGCCCCTTCTTTGTCCCTCTCTTCCCCGGCCGCCGGCGCATCGTTTCCCCTCACCGCCGGCCGCCTAGCTCCACCGCCCGCCCACCTCGCCGCCGCTCCGGCCAACGCGCCACTGCCCATAGCTTCCCTGCCCCCTGGACAATCCATTTCAGCCGTTGCCAGCGCCTCACCGCCCCCCCCTCGCCGGCGCCGCCGCGGTCCAGTGCGCCGGCTATTTCCTCTGTTTTGCCCCAGCTCCTGCAATACCTCTTCTACTTCGCCCCCCCCCCTTCGTTAGTCAGGAAACATCTGCCGCTCGGATGGTTATCAGCGCCGTTCGATAGTCACTAGTGATAAGAACATGAACCCTATGGATACAACCATATTTGCTCTACTTGTTGTTACAATTACAAGAGCTCCTACGCATCCCTTAAATTATGAGGTGAGCTCGTTTCAAAGAGATTTTACTTTATTTGATAAAGAACTTATGATATTACATAATGAGAGTTTGTTGCGTTTGTTATCATACACCAAGATTTATGATCAAGATTATGCAATACGTGACACTACACATATGTTAAAACCGAGGACGGTTTTCCATCAAGAAGGGGAGGATGATGTGACCACGCCACCAACACGTACGACCATAGCGGCCAATATCAAGAATGAACTAAAGGTGAATTCGTTTCTTCAACTTCAACATATTTTAAATGAGAATATGATGCTACCTAATGATGAAAATATATATATTTGTAGCACCACATCACTTTGGAACCAATTGAAGCAAGAGTTCAACTTGGACAGGTTTTGGAATCCAATTCGGCCTCCAGATCAATTCGGATTCAGTTTGACAAGCCAACTTCAAACGGCCATAACTTTTGATCCAGAAGGCTTCTCGGGGCCCGTGAGTACTCGTTGGAAAGATCTTGGAGTCTACTTTCAGATGGATCTTGTCTCACCTCCAAACTCCACTCGAGCAGATCAGAAACTGCGAAACAAGTCACATCACTTTTCCAGTCCGACTCAAAGTGGGCCGAGGGCCTTGTAACTTGGGCTATTTGGGCCGGTACTGTTCACATGAACAGTATACGTGCGTGAACAGTAACTAGGAATAGTACCACATCCCTTTTCATTAGATAAGTGTGGCTTCCCCCTCCCCTATTTAAGGAGGCCACACCCCTTTAGTTTTCCTCGGGTTTTTCTTAAGAGTTTATTCTGCTTAGCAGTTTCGCCGCATGTTCGGTTTGAGGAACCCCAACTTGTGAACTTAAACATTATTCGCAATTTCAGATTGCATCTTTTACTCTCTTGCTTGTGTTCTCGATTCGCTTGCAGGAGATAGCCTTCTTGGCGAGGTCAATCGTGTTCGGCACGGTTGATAACCAACGGAGCAGTGGTGTAGTGATTGCGAGGGGTTCGATCTGTTTTGGTCGGAGCCTTTGGATCATCAACGTCGAGATCTCCACAATCGACTTATCAGTACCTCTCGGAAGATCGGACCATCGTCACATCAGTTGGTATCAGAGCAACGGTTGCCCGTGAGGTAATTCTTGTATCCCTAGTTAGTAGATTGGTTTTTTATTTCCTATAGTCCAGAAAAAAAAATTGCCCCACAAAAAGAGTTAATTTCCGCTGTCCAAACCCCGTTGTGCCTTTCAATCTGTTAGTTTTGGTTTGCTAAATTGAATATGTGTCCGTCATAGTATTGTCTAGTTGCTGGTCATATCTTTGTTCCATTGAAAATCCAAACAAAAAAAAATTCCCCACCCCAAACCCTAATTTCCAATTTCGGCTGATTTTTCCTTCCTCTGCAGCCGCCACCAAAAACATCATATCTTTTGATTCCGAGATTATTTTTGAGTGGGACCACCGCCATTAGATTCAAAAATTCCTTATCCATCTATCTGTAAAATTTCACGTCTTTCCAGCTAGGCAGTTAAGAGATATGTGCGGGGAAAGTTGACCCAATTATCTGTTCTGAATCTGCAACAGTCAGCAGTTGTGATTTTTTTGCGAATTTCTGTGTTGGGATTCAGAAGTTGGCCCCAAAACAAAATCTGTAGAAAAAGCCGTCAGAAAACAGTAAAAAAAGAATCAGTGAAAAAGAGGCATCTGACAAAAAGTTACGGCCGAATTACCAACGTGCTGTCCAGTGGACAGAAATCTGAAGTTTTCAGTTTTGGGTCAATCCTTGTGTTCTTCAATTCCAGATTGAATTGGATTGAATTATCTTGTATTTACCACTCCTACACTTTGCCATACACTTATTCTTAGCCTTCTTCCATCCTTGGTTGATCAGCAACATAGGCTAAGTGCTAGATACGAACTATAATTCAATTCTATGCAATTCTGAAATGAACTGATTGTTCTCCATTGCTACCATATTGTGCCTTCCAAGCTACACCTACTCTTGATCAGAACAGGTTCCCTCTTGCAATCGTACCCACGCTCGACACGGTGTCACGAACCAGCCACCGGTTGTACCACCTGCTACATTGGTAAGAACACTTGTAAGAGTGTGATAAGACGCTTGAGAGTGTGTGATTCTACTTCTCGCCACCTAGTAGTTGATAGGGATAATACCTTTGTGTTGTCTTTTGTTTGCTACTAACCATGGCAGGTGAGACGTCTGATGCGCAAGAGTGTGTTTTAAAGGGAGAGCTCATGACGCTTTTGGATGAACAACGCGCTGCCATTACTGATGACATCGATAGGAAGATGGATACAATGCAACTTTCCATCAATGAGAGCATTGCAACACTCACTACACGCCTTGAAAGAATGGTGAATCGGCCACCAAACAATGGAGGCCAAGATCATGAGGAGGGAGATGATAATGAGAGACAAAACCGTGACGCCGGTGCTGCACGGCCACGACACCATCCTCATCAGAACCGTCATGGTATGGGAGGTAACAATAATTTTCAGTATCACAATGCTCATGTTCATGATGACCCGTTTGCTAAAGTTAAATTTTCCATACCATCTTTTGCGGGTACCTATGATGCTGAAACTTATCTAGATTGGGAGATGACAGTTGAACAAAAATTTAATGCCCATCTAGTTCCTGAAGTGCATAGAGTCAGACAAGCTACTAGTGAATTTAAAGATTTTGCTATCATTTGGTGGACTCAAGTAGTTAATTCTGGCTTAGCCCCTGATACATGGGATAGATTGAAGGTAGCTATGCGTGCTAGATTTGTTCCTCCTGCTTTTAAACGTGAAATGCGTAAGAAATTGCAGCGCTTAGACCAAGGTAATAGATCTGTTGAGGAATATTATCAAGAACTGCAAATAGGCATGCTGCGTTGTAATGTTGAAGAGGATGAGGAAGATAAGATGGCTCGTTTTTATGGGGGGTTAAGGCGTGAAATTCAGGACATAATTGATTACAAAGAGTATAATGATATCAATAGATTGTTCCAGCTTGCTTGTTTGGCAGAGAAAGAATTGCAGGGTAGACAACAAAGGACAAGGAGCAATTTTGGAGGTACGTCTACATCGAGACCAACACAGGAGCAACCCCAGACAGCCCCACCTCCTGTTTTTCGAGCTGCTGCCCCCTCTGTGAGTAGGGCGCGTTCAGCAGCACTGCCACCACCATCACGAGCACCCGAGGCGAGCAAATCTACTAGTGTGCAAGCACCAGCAAAGAGCTCTTCATCGGTTGCTTCCACGGGCCGTACGACGGGCATTGTGTGCCACCGTTGTAAAGGGATGGGCCACGTCATGAGAGATTGCCCAAGTCAGCGGGCGTACATTGCGACAGAAGATGGTGGTTATGTAGTTGAGAACCATGCCAAAGAAGAGCATGAGCTGATTGAATCACTGACCCCATTGATTGAGAATGAAGATAAGGAGATGGATGCACTTACATCATCTGAGGAGACCCAAAAAGGTAAAGAACATGGTACTATCATCGCTCACGGTATTGATTTGGTGCTACAACAAGACATAGAGCAACCTTGTGAGTATATACCTGTTGTAGTGCAATCTTTTGATATTCCTTGTGTTGACTTAAATAAACCATGTGCTGATCTAAATTCTCATAATTTTGCACATGTTAAATTAATAACACATAAAGAAGTTTTGACTAGAATTTCTCCTGCTAATTCATTGTGTTACATCATGTTGGATCTACCTATGAAATTGTCACATGCTATGGAGAAAGTTTCTGAACTTGCATGTTCGAAATTCTTATTTAGTACCTACACCCCTGGATATAAGTTTAATTTGATTGGAGATTATGATGTGGGAACTCAATTTCTTGTATATCGAATATGCATAACTTGCGATCACATGGATGAATTGAAACTTGCTATTTGGAACAACAATTCTTGTATGCTGAATCATGTTCAAAGTGAGAGGGAAGTAAAATTTAGTACTCATCCAATGCCTATGTATTCAACTCTTTTTACACCATCTAGTATAGACAATCTGAATAAAGATGATGAATTATGGCAGAACATACAAATCTTTTCACCCTGGCTAGATGAATTTGCTATTGTTCGATTGAGATATGATTATATAGCTGGATTGTTCCTCACTTACATTTGCAAAACAAGTTGCAACAATTACTGTGTGACAAATTTTGAATTGCTCATTAACTTATATGATTACTCTTGGGTTAATAATACAATTAGCTTTTATGATTGCTGCTGTTTTATAACCTTAATTGTGCAACAACGAAAAACTGTTAAAATGGATGACATATACATATACCATGCATACACCTTGGCTTCTTTGTTATCATATTTTCAGCTTATCAAGAGCCGAGGACGGCTTTGTTTGCAAGAAGGGGAGGATGATAAGAACATGAACCCTATGGATACAACCATATTTGCTCTACTTGTTGTTACAATTACAAGAGCTCCTACGCATCCCTTAAATTATGAGGTGAGCTCGTTTCAAAGAGATTTTACTTTATTTGATAAAGAACTTATGATATTACATAATGAGAGTTTGTTGCGTTTGTTATCATACACCAAGATTTATGATCAAGATCATGCAATACGTGACACTACACATATGTTAAAACCGAGGACGGTTTTCCATCAAGAAGGGGAGGATGATGTGACCACGCCACCAACACGTACGACCATAGCGGCCAATATCAAGAATGAACTAAAGGTGAATTCGTTTCTTCAACTTCAACATATTTTAAATGAGAATATGATGCTACCTAATGATGAAAATATATATATTTGTAGCACCACATCACTTTGGAACCAATTGAAGCAAGGGTTCAACTTGGACAGGTTTTGGAATCCAATTCGGCCTCCAGATCAATTCGGATTCAGTTTGACAAGCCAACTTCAAACGGTCATAACTTTTGATCCAGAAGGCTTCTCGGGGCCCGTGAGTACTCGTTGGAAAGATCTTGGAGTCTAATTTCAGATGGATCTTGTCTCACCTCCAAACTCCACTCGAGCAGATCAGAAACTGCGAAACAAGTCACGTCACTTTTCCAGTCCGACTCAAAGTGGGCCGAGGGCCTTGTAACTTGGGCTATTTGGGCCGGTACTGTTCACATGAACAGTACACGCGCGTGAACAGTAACTAGGAATAGTACCACATCCCTTTTCATTAGATAAGTGTGGCTTCCCCCTCCCCTATTTAAGGAGGCCACACCCCTTTAGTTTTCCTCGGGTTTTTCTTAAGAGTTTATTCTGCTTAGCAGTTTCGCCGCATGTTCGGTTTGAGGAACCCCAACTTGTGAACTTAAACATTATTCGCAATTTCAGATTGCATCTTTTACTCTCTTGCTTGTGTTCTCGATTCGCTTGCAGGAGATAGCCTTCTTGGCGAGGTCAATCGTGTTCGGCACGGTTGATAACCAACGGAGCAGTGGTGTAGTGATTGCGAGGGGTTCGATCTGTTTTGGTCGGAGCCTTTGGATCATCAACGTCGAGATCTCCACAATCGACTTATCAGTACCTCTCGGAAGATCGGGCCATCGTCACATCAACTAGGTCCCGAGTTCGAGTCCCCCCTCCTTCGGCCACATTTTTTTTATTTATTGTATTTATTGCTTTTCTTGCCATTCCAATCTGAAAATAATTGAGGAAGCTTACCAATTTATACATGGAGGCTAACAAAATTTGATTAGGGCATAAATAACAGTATTAAGATTTAAAAATTAGATTAATTATCATGTATAAATAGTTAAGGTGCCTTAATTATTTATTTTAAATCTAAATATGGATAAAAGAGCATTAATAGAAGATGGTTTTTGGTATAGATGTCCAGGCATCACAAGAAACTTAATTAAAATAAAAATAACAATTAAGTTCAGATCAAGATAATTAGCCAATATAACGCAAATTAAAATACCAAAACTACAATTTGTGAGGATGGTAAAAAGGTACCATTGTAGATATGGACAATCATCAAAGGTTCCGAAGGTGAATAATAATAAACAATCAAGGAACATGAATTAGACAAAATATTAAAAGTATTTAAAATAGGATGTCCATTTAAAATTAGAGACTTTTCTAAGCATATATATATATATATTTATAATAGTTAGAAAAATGCGAATGACAAGTATGCAGCCCACTAGTAAATATATTAGTACAATTTTTGTATACACCATAGACCCTATTGAAAATATAAACCCTATCATTAACATATTGCCGACCATGAAATCTTGAATGGTAGCTCTAAATTAGTAACGAAAATAAAATATAATCCTGTGTAGTAGGCTCGACTAGTAAAGGGATAAAACAACAATGTCAGTAATCTTTGAAGCGCCTCCAAATTAAAAGGTCATAATAACATATAGGTGCTAGAATATAATAGCCATGGGTCACCAAGCATCGAAATAATCTCACAAACATATAGATGCTCTGCAGTAAATATTTAACCAATTACACTAGTAATTAATTAGAACCGCATGAAATGCTACCTATCAAATTACTAGCGACATAAATTAATTCGACAAGCTAAAAGTCGTATACGTCATCTCTGGAACCCAGCCTTAGATTCATAAATAGCAACATCCGACCAATACAATACTTAACACCCAACTAAATTCATACACCTACCCATATATCCAGCTTGACTCATGGAATTACCTTAAAAAATGATAAAATAAATTAATTAAAAGATCAATTTATGGTATCCTACTATTAACTATACCTAGTCATCCTTGACCCGAAGAAGGAATATTTCCATGAGTATTCCTTCATTGCAAACCGTCCTAGGCCTCTGTCTCGATGGACTTTTCCTAGCCATTTATCACTTCGCTCCAACCCCTCCGACTACATCAGTACTCCGCACCCAATCAACCGACCTCAAATCATCCATTAACCCATAATAAAGCTAAATTGAATTATTTGGATTTTATACGGATTTTGAGTTATTTGAATTTATTTGGATTCAGTGTTTAGCGCGTAATTAGAAATGGGAGTCATGAAGAACCAAGGGATCAAGCGTAACCAAGAGCAAGGTGAAGAAAGGGACCGGAAGCTCAAAACCATCGCATGAGAAAAACTTTGAGTGAGCTCAAGACCGCGGTAAACCGCGCAAGGCGAGTCAATACTTTGATCATGTTGAACCTGCATTTTTCTGCAAATTACTTTTGTTTAAATTATCAAATTGCATGCTGTTATTTTATGCGCAAATTTATGTTCGGTTTCAAGATGCTAGTTATATACCCATTAATAAACTTGTTACTATTACTCTCATTTGAAACCCTTGAATATCTGAGCCTTGTCACCTTAGCGAAAATTATAATGTTAGAACTTTTGAAAATAAGTCTACAGTTATACGCCATGCTTAGTAATGCTTAGATATTCGAGGCACCGACAATGCCCCAAAACATCACTTGCAACTATGAGAAACTGGTTTGGGAAGTCATGGTGGTAATGACTGGTATATGTTGGTATGAGTATTTTATGTTCCCAAAAACCCCAACTTGCTTACTTATCTGTGCGGATGGTTCAAGGGTGTGTGTGGTGCAGTGGAAGCACAAAGTGGATAGTGGTAGAACCGCCCAGATAACCCTAATGACTGAATCTCGTGATGACCTCTCAGTATACAACAGTACAACCATAAGCTGGCAAAATGTAGGCAGGGTTAACTAATTTGTGTGGCTCTAAGGTGGTTACGTGAAGGTGTGAACACGAGCAAAGGGATGGATGGTCACATCCCCGCCTTTGCCCGTGTGGCTCACGGGGGACCCTTCTCGAGGGATACACACATCCTACAGAAGGCAGAACCTAGCGGGCGTAACCACAGTAGGACTATGCATTGTAAAGGCCCTGTGATAGTCTACTCAACCGCATGGCTAAGAAATCATGTGGGGCAATGAGCAGATTTATCTCTTGTGGGTAAAGTGTACGAACTCTACAGAGTGAAAACTGTTCGAATAGCCGTGCCCGCGGTCAAAGGCGGACATGGAAACTTGATTAGATATAGTTCTATTTCAAAAACTTTGTGGGTGGGATTGGTAAAGTGGAGGGCAGAGAAATGCCCTAATTTGTGTTGCCCGGGGTGTCGCCCCAGTGACCCAGTGATAAGTTAAGCGGTTATGACGCTGAAGGATTAAGCATATGGTGCAGAGGCCATGTAACGGTGGATGGAATCTGGATCGCTATTACTATTGCATTCTTTCACAAATTAAGTTTTAGTTCAAACTGCTAGGTCTCAGGAAATTTCTATGTATTATATTCCAAATGCAATTTATGGCAAATAAAATAGCCTGAGTCTTCCTTTGATAAACTATGCATATTATCTATTTGCATCATGTGTATTAGCTCGTGGAGCACGATGGTTTGTGCTCACCCTTGCTCTTACAACAAATCCAGAATCAGGATTCATGTTGCTACGCTTCGACAATACAACTGGACATGATGACGAAGAACTAGGTCGCGCACCTCCAGTTGGCTGCCTATAGGCACGTCCTGAGGGTCCCACCTGTGTGCTTCGTTTCCGCTGCTGAAATTTATTGATTGCGGCCTAATCGGCCCATGAGTAAATCTACTATTATATTTACGTTTCCGCATGATATGTACTTTGATGTTCAGAACTGTAACATGTGAGCACTATTTACTGATCTAGGGAATAGTACGGTGAAATCACACGGAATACCGGATGTTAAAATCTGGGTCCCACACCTCTCCACTCCTACTGTCCCATGATCCCATCCGATCCCGAAATTTGGACCTATTTGGACCCCTGGACACCCCAAATTCCGGTTTTGGCCCCCTATGGAAATTTATTCCACTTCTGGACCCCTGTTGAGCGCGAAATCACGGGAAGGCGACACGTGGGCGGGTCGTGCGGAAGCTGGCCGCGCGACCGAGCTGGCGGCGCGCCCGGGCGCGCGACTCCCCGCCGACCGCGTGACCGCCTCGCCCCAGCGCGCGTCCCCGGTCCCGCGGTCGCACGAGCGCGCGTTTGCTCCCCCGACCGCATGTCCCCGACTGCAATACTCGTGAATATTTGTATGGTTTCGCAATTTTGTAGTTATAAACTGAGAAAAAAATAGATAAAATTGCAATAATAATTTATGTTCATTGTTAGTTGCAGATGTAAAAAAAATTTGGAAATTTTTTTTAAAAAAACGATTAATCATAGAACGATCGTTTCGTAAAGTGGTAAGTGACATTTAGGGTTTCGTATGGTTTTTAGGTTTGCAATCACCATGTTATTTGTATGTTTTGTCAATTTTGTAAATGTAAACTCGGAAAGAATCTGACCAAGTAGTAATAAAAGTTTATATTCATTATAACTTGTAGATGCCAATAAAATTTTGGTAAATTTTTTTTAGGAACAATTGACCGTAGAATGATCGATACAAATAGTGGTAAGTGACTTTTAAGGTTTGCTGTGTTTTTAGGGTTTGCAATCTCCGTGATTGTTTTCAGTTTTGGCAATTTTGTAGTTATAAACTGGATAAAAATCAGATAAAGTTGTAATAAAAGATTATGTTCATTGTAAGTTGTAGATGCATAAAAAATTTTGGTAAATTTTTTTTAGAAAAGATTGACCGTAGAACGGTCGATACATAAAATGGTAAGTGATATTGTGAAGGTGAGTAACATGGAATGCGATACATAAATTTTGGTACATTTAATATTGTTAAATGAGGTGCTACGTGAATCATGGAATGCGAAAATACTAGATATTAAATTTCATAATACAGTTGGGAGTAACATGCCGCGTAGATTTTTATTACATGCATAACATATAGCATGATATGCGACTAACCCACCCAACTGCTCGTACGACCTACTGTGTGGACCGGGGCCACTTTCCCTTCCTTGCCCGCTCGGCGTTGAACTCCTCCGCGGCCTCTTTTGCCTTAGCCGCAATTTCCCTCTTTCTCTCGCGCTCCATCTCGCGAGCCTCCCGATCCCTACGCGTGCACGCTTCAAGATGAGCTTGCGTCTCGCGCTGTATACGCAGGGTGTGCTCGTGCTTGCGGCGCTCCTCCTCCAGCAACTCCTTCTCCTTTGTGACATTCCACTCCTCGAAGTCGAGAGTCCATTGGTCCTCAGGGTGGATCTCAAGATCGATCCATTTGCGGTAGGCACATAGGGGCTCCGGAGACTGTAAATAAAAGAGAGATATTGTTAGTGCGTGTTGTGAAGGAGAAAAGGTAGGGGAAAATGGTGCATGTGGTCGTTACCGGCTGCCGATAGGTTGCGGTGTCAAAACGGCGGTTGGGGTAGTCACTGGAGTAGTTTGCGCAACCTCAGTACCGCATACCTAGACTGATGCGGTGCTTAGACTTGAAGAACTTGCACACGTCCCCGCACCAACAAAGGGGAGGTGTCTCCCCCTCAGGTGGTAGTTGTGGCGAACGCTCGGTGGGGACGTCCGGGATGGGGTTGTTGCTACGCGGGCGCTCTGGGGGGGACCTTTCATCGTAGCACGATGGGCTTGTTCTACCCGGGCCTGTATCGCCCTTATTTTCTCATCGCGGGCTGCAGCCGACCGTGCTATGTCACGGGTCTCCTCCCAATCCTTCACCATCTTGTCACATTGCTTCTTCTTGTCTTTGTCCATCCCGGTTGGGTGAGGGAAGCGCGATGTAGTATGGGGTTTGGATGTGCAATGTTCGCTGGGAAATGGAATGCATACCAATTTATAGGGGCCGTTTTGTCTCTACTCGTACGTGTAAAGATGGTCCGCGTGGTCGTAGCAGTGAGTAAAGATGGGAGTGCTGCGATATCACTGAAAAAAGGCCCCCGTTTTGTCATGTCACTGCCCAAAGCTGGCATCTTTTGTCATCTCACTGAGCAAAGCTGACCTCTTGTTGTCATGTCACTGAGCACAGCTGCCCTCTTTAGTACTGTCCCTGCCCAAAGCTGGCATCTTTTGTCATCCCACTGAGCAAAGCTGACCTCTTTTGTCATATCACTGAGCAAAGCTGCCCCGTTTTATCATGTCACTGCGCAAAGCTGGCATCTGTTGTCATCTCACTGAGCAAAGCTGCCTCGTTTTGTCATGTCTCTGAGCAAAGCTGCCCCGTTTTATCATGTCACTGCGCAAAGCTGGCATGTGTTGTCATCTCACTGAGCAAAGCTGCCCAGTTTTGTCATGTCTCTGAGCACAGCTGCCATGTTTTGTCATCTCACTGAGCAAAGTTGGCCTCTTTTGTCATTTGACTGAGGACAACTGCTCTCTTTAGTAATGTCACTGCCCAAAGCTGGCATCTTTTGGCATCCCACTGAGGACAACTGCTCTCTTTAGTAATCACGAATTGGCTATACTCATGCCTTTTGGCATTGTTTAGGTGTTTAGCTCTCGCCAATGGCCTCTTATCTCTAAATACAGAGCATCAGTGCACACTCAGTCACCCAAGCTAGAAATGATGTCCTCCTTATTCAAGCCACGGGGAACCGAAGATGATGGCCTCATTCGGTAAGAGGTGTTATTTGATCCAATATTAAAATTTATTTCATTGTCAATATTATGTACATCTGTCCCGGTATGCATTTTATGCTTTCTTATGTAATGCCTTTTGAATGTGATGTGTATCATTGCACTTGGGACTTTCAGGGAATGACTTATTGACTTTGACACTAGCTCAGGGACTGAAAATGGATAATTGATGAGATAGGCTCCTCCCCTGAAGACCTGCAGGAATTTGTGCATTCACTCTCTTACGTGTACGTAGAAAATTGTACCACACGTCATTCTGCCAAGTTAAAGTATTAGCCTAATATGTATATGTCGTAATGGCCTAGCCAGAGTCATCAAGCAGCTCGGTAGGCGGTAGCTCAACAGCAGCCCGTTTTGTCTAGTCACTGAGCAAAAGCTGACCTGTTTTGTCTAGTCACTGAGCAAAAGCTGACCTCTTTTGTCATGTCACTGAGCAAAGCTGCCCCTTTTTGTGAGGTCACCTCAAAAGCTGGCATGTTTTGTCTCCTCACTGAGCATGGTGTGGGGTCCAGATTTGTGTTGTCTGTGGTCTTTGTGCGTGAGGCTACCCCCCACACAGCCTATAAAACGGAGCCATCCCTCACATACTCCCTGGCCATGTTATCAGTCACCTCCTGAGTAAGTTGTTCACAATCTGTGTAGTTTTATTTCGTGCTCACTCCCCCAGACTAGGCAATGAGTCAGCTCAGCACGTCTTCATGGGCACCCACGGTGATGTGCCCAAATTGCAACTTGGTGGTTAGACGTAGGACATCACAGACGGCCAAGAATCCCGGGCGACACTACTACAAGTGCCCCAATCACTCGGTGAGTCATATTGTTTCGGGTTCATTCAAATCGTGGTGGTATGTTTAAAAATCTTCTTGTCATGGAATCGCAGGAAGCTCATGGTGGTTGCCGATTCTGGGTGTGGGAGGATGAAATGGGAAATAGGAATGACAGTGTTCGCCGTGAGAGAGTTGTCGTGGGGGGTTGCGACCCCGTCGGGATGCAGCATCGTTTCGACAGACTAGAGTGGAAGATAAATTTAATGTTGTGTGCTATTTTGTTTCTTGTGTTTATTGTTATCCTCAAGTTGTAGTGCGTCAGGTTATCCTCGTGTATGTTCGCAATGTTTTATGCTATCTTGTCGTCAAGCTCTTTTGGTAATGTTTTATGTACGGTTGTGTTGTATTTTAGTTCTTGTGTTCGTTGGTGTGTTGGTGGTTGTACTACTTGCTACATGTCATGTACGTGAAATGTATGAGTTGTTCATGTTGTCTTTGCCTGATGCCTTCTCCTCGTATATGTTGGTAATTTTTTATGGAATTTTTTGTACGGATAATCCCTTTTTTATTTGATATATACATTGGTAAGTGATATTTTTATGTTACTAAGAATTAGTGTACCAAGAGTATGTTAATATTGTTAAATGACTTGCTATCTGAATCATTGAATGCGAACACACGAGATAATAACCTTATGTGAATAGAAATAAACTTCATAACATGCCGCGTACAATTTTATTACATGCATAACATATAGCATGATATGCGACTAACCCACCCAACTGCTCGTAACATTTTGTCTACTGGGTGTAGCGTGGTTGTTTCCCCTTTTTATCGCGCCTTGAAGATGGCTCCGCTGCATCCTTTTTCCTGTCATTCTTGGACTTGAGAGCTGCCTCCCGAGCTTGAAGCTCTTCCTCCTGACGCTTGATGGCTGCTTCACGCAGACTTAGCTGCTCCCGCCTCCTTTGCAGCTCATCCTCCTTGCCCTTCAGACGGATTTGGTCCACCCTCACGCGGCGCTCTTGCTCACGCCGCATCTGTCGTTCCACCTCGCGAGCCTGAGTCATCTTGACAAAGTATTGTCCTTTGTTTTCCACCTCCACTGCCTGGTTATGTGGCCATGTCGGCGACACCCGATCCACCCATTCGATGAACATGCAAGCCTATGTGTGGCATGGTAGATGTCATGGATCAAGTTGAAAAACGACAACGAGAAACAAATGATTTAGTTGTCGTCGTTACCATGAAATCGTCATCCAGGTTTGGACACTTGAAGAACCTACGGCCGTATTTGGCTTGCTCTTCTTGATCCGTCCAGACTCCCAACATCGTCCTAAAGCCGCAGCGGCACTTCGGGCGCTCATGCCACTCCGGCACTCCAAATGGGTCGGACCTCCAGGAAGACATTGTTGTGTAGTAGTATTGTGAAGGCTTGAGGAGGAGATGTGGTATGGAAGACATAGGAGGCCTTTATGTAGGCAGGTTATCTGGTGCAGTGGGCATAGTCCATGGAAATGTCCCTATGTAGGCTTTTCAGAGCCTGTATCCTGTATTTATGAAACAACAAGGAAAGGTGACATGAAAACTCGCTGGAAAGGATACATGCCTATGATGTGAACACTCACTGTAAAGGCTACAGCCTACACCCCTATTTTGTTGGTTTCTGTAGCGATAGGCTTTTCAGAGTAGCAATAAATGTTCCTATGTAGGCTTTTCAGAGTAGCAATAAATGTTCGTATGAAGGCTTTTCAGATCGTAGTCTTTATGCAGGCAGTTTAGCTGGCATGTGTTGTCATCTGACTGAGCAAAGCTGCCCCGATTTGTCATATCACTGCGTAAAGCTGGCATGTGTTGTCATCTCACCGAGTAAAGCTGAGCGCTTTTGTCATGTCTCTGGGCAAAGCAGCCATCTTTTATCCCGCCATTCGATATAAATAGCACGGTAGAGGTCCCATGAAGTTGTAGCCAGAAAACCCTGTAAATCGAATAAAGAACATACCATGGCGGAAGATGAGGGGCCAGTCGGATATGGGTCACCGAAGGAAGACCTTCCCTTGGAAAGGAGGGAGATGTTCGGACCACAGTACCGCTTGGTACCAAGCCGGCGTGCGCAACCAGCGTGGCCGAAATGCAGACACAATGAGTACGTGGTCGTGCAGGTCCTGGAAGGGCCGAACGATGGCGGGCGCCGTTTCTTCCGATGCCCACGCTCCGGGGTACAAATTACTAATAGTACATTTTTTTATTGCTTATGGACCCTCCATGTTTACTGTCATTTTTCGCAGATGGCGAAATGCGACTTCTCCCGCTGGATCGACCCTCCTCATGAACGGTATATTGACCGTTATGTGGGTACTTTATGGGACCGAATAATGGACTTGGAGTACCGAATGGAGACTCTCAATGAGGAGAACAATGAGCTCCGCCAACAGATGCAACGCGAGAGGGGAAACGAGGAGGTTGTCAACATAGGAAGCTCTTATGATCCCACATGTTGCTGCGCGAACCCGAGCTGCATATGTGCGTGCCACTACCACGATGGCCAGCCCCGTCCGAGGCGGCCCCCTCAGCAGTTCTCCATGTGGGTGCCACGAGGCTCGTTTGGCATGTAGGCCACGAGCGTACCGAATGTGTTGATGCTGTGCCAGTAGGACTGTTGTGTTGATGTTTTGGGTGTACAACTTTCCATAAATTCTGTCTGTATGTGCAATGTATGTGTTGTTTCGTGTTGTAAGTGCATGACGCCTTCATTTTCTGTGACCTTCATATTCTGTGCCCTCTTTCCATAACGATGTAATGTGCAACGTTGTTAAGCATGTGATGAATTGGTTGTTATGTACGTGGAGTTGTTATCACAAGGCAAAAAAAATTGCAATACTTAAATGGTACATACTTAAATGACATTGTAAATAAGTGCATTACAGAAAAGGGATGTAACATACAAGGTTTACAAATGGTACATGAAATTTAGCATGCATTACAACACCAACTACTGATCCGGACATGCATTGCATCGTCTAGGTGTGTGGGCGGCAGGCGGTGGAATAAGTGGTCAAGCTACGTTATGCTACGTTGTCGTCAAGCTATGTCTTCTCCCGCTACCCCGTGTTGTCATCTCTCAGTTGGTTGTATGCCGTACTAAATCAAAGAACTTAGAGCAACCCTTTTATACTGGAAACCATCTTTGAACATCAAACCATCAAGCACTTGAAAAACATCACAAATATTACAAAAGCACAATTTAAAAAATTCATTCATCATCTCGTCGTCGCCGCCTCGTACGGCGCATATGATCCTCTGAGAAGGTGAACCTACTAGGGGAGCGGGGTGCATCGCGAAGATCGTAGTGCGAGGGGTGTGGCCGAGGCGGCGGTGGGTACAACTCTGTGGACAGTTGCGACGGCTGGTCATAAAGCATAGAGCTCACCCAATCGGAGGAGGTGCCTACGTCCTGCTTAGATGGTACAACTGAATTAGACAATGGAAAGTACGAAAATTGTTCATAATGAAATACACATGTTTAGTGCATACCGGGGTATGTGGCTGGTGAAATGAGGATGTCGACGGGAAGTCCCCCATGTACTCGTGCGATGTCATGCCTTGATAGGTCGGCACAACCCACCTGTCCCGGTCATATAGGTTGGTCTGCACCTGTCCTGGGAGATACGAGGGCATCTGCCCCTCTGGTTGGTCGGGCGAGTCAGGGACGCTGTCTGGAGTGGGCCCCCGTCGTCCTGGAGAGCGCGGTCGCTCGTCCGTCGCCCTCCGTGATGACGATGCCCGTTGCGACGTGCTATCCCATCACAATTGCTGCAAGACGAACATGTGGTTAGACATAAATGGTAAATGAGTGCATGAACAAATAGTTGCCAATTGTCGAACCGCCGGGCCGAAGCGCGTGGAGGCCGAGCGACCGTAGCTTGGCCGACTCTCGGACAGCCCCTCTGGTTCGTGCGGCGATGACGACCTCCGTGATGACGTCGCCCTCCGTAGCTGCGTGCTATCCTGTTGCAATTGCTGCAAGTCGAACATGTGCGTAGACATAAATGGTAAATGAGTGCATGAACAGATAGTTGCGAATTGTCGAACCGCCGGGCCGAAGCGCGTGGAGGCCGAGCGACCGTAGCTTTGCCGACTCTCGGACGGCCCCTCTGGTTCGTGCGGCGATGTCGACCTCCGTGATGACGTCGCCCTCCGTAGCAGCGTGCTATCCTGTCGCAATTGCTGCAAGACGAACATGTGGTTAGACATAAATGGTAAATGAGTGCATAAACAAATAGTTGACAATTGTCGAACCGCCGGGCCGAAGCGCGTGGAGGCCGAGGATGGCCGTGCTGATCCTGGTGCTGACGGAGGCGCGGAGGGAGGTGGTGGTCCCTGGCCACGTCCGCCACCGCGTGTAGCAACAACGTCATCTCGGTGGTGACCGCAACTCAAGGCCCGTATCGCACCCCTTGCCCTTTCGCTGATGCTGCGCATATAACTTACCCACCGAGATTCGGTATTTGACTTCCTATGTCGTATAGCCTCATTAGCCTCGATGTCGATACGATGTAGCCGGTCCACCTGCAGTGAAACAAACAGTCACTTCAAATGTAATCCTGCATTGCGTAATGACACAGTACTCTCATACCGCCTCGTCGACCCGTGCCGCTAGATGACGGTCTGGACCTTCCTGTATAGCCGCCTCGTGAACAGCATGAAGTGGAGGTTGTGGCGGCTCCCCTGCAATAAGCCTACAGCGGGTGCGTGGAGCGTACCAGTCAAGGTACGCCCTGTACGGCGCGGGGTCGTCCGGGTCGTACGGCCGTGTCTCATCCACAAGCATCGTATGCGCATGGTCAGACCACATGTCTGTCCACGTCCGCTGTGTGGCTCTCCAGTCTTCGGTCGCTCGCCCTCTCCTCGATTGCCTGCAAGTCCATTGAGACATTACACAATCAGTACGGTACTGACATTGACACTAATGCAGTAATTAAATTTGGGGTGTACTGACATACCGGTGGAACTCCTCCGCAAGAGGGCGTCCTGCCATGGGAGGGACATGCTGGTACAGCCCGAACTGTCTCATGACTCGGTGTGGGCTGTACGGCTCGACGCAGTGCGCGAACACCAAGTGGCAGGTCGTCATCCAGTACCTCTGATCTCGCTCGCACTGGTATGACAACCCGTGGGGGGCCGTGTTCGCAATTAACTGTGGAGACCATGGCCACCAGTCTACGTCGCCAAACGCCAGAAGCTCGAACCTCTGGTGGAAATCCGAGTACGCACGTCTCGGTCTCTCCCTGGCCCACCTCAACTGACCATGCGTCCAACGTGTACCCATTGTGGGCGCATCAATGGGGTCGTCACCACCATACAACTGCGGGATGAGGTCATAAGGGTGCACACGACGACCAAAGTCAGGCCTACCAACGGGGAAGTGTTCCCATGACCACAACTGAAGGAGAAGGTAGCAGGCGGCTAGGATCGGCTCGCTGGACGCGGTACGCTGCGAGGCGTCACACAAGCCTTGGTGTGTGGAGCTAAGGACTGCTGATCCCCAGCTATACTGTGGCTGCTGACCAGGCCAGCCATCCGCCAAGGACTCCGCTAGCGGTATGTAGCTAGGCTGCACGGAGTCTCCAGTCGTGCTAGGGAACAAGACGTACCCGAACAGATATAGCAGGTATGCAACGAAGTGCGTCCGCACCGCGACCTCATCTGCGTCTGCAGGACAGGTCATGAAGCGACGAAGCCATCCATGTGGCACCCCAGCTGCGTTGTCTCGGATCGCATGACCGAACCGGTGACCCAGACGGACCTTCCAATCTGCTGCCTTCGGGGGTGGCACCAAAGCAGCACCACGGAGGGGTAGACCTGTAATCATCGTGACGTCCTGCAGCGTAACCGTCATCTCCCCCCACCGGAAGTGGAAGGTGTGAGTCTCCGGCCTCCATCGATCAACGAGAGCTGACAACAGTGGCGCATCGTACTGGAACCCATGCGGTAGATCCAACATGCGGGCAATGGGCAGCAGATCGGTGTCCCGCAGTAGTGGGATGTACCGAGGGTCGAGACGCCAGTTCTCTCGGGGGCCCCTAAGGACGAAGCAAGGAGGCCCCTGTGCGGGTGCCGACAACCACACATGGCATCGGTGGTGCTCGTCCCAACGGGGCTCTAGCAGCTCGAACGCCATGTCCTGCCAAAGAAGGATAACAAGTTAGTGTACATTACAACAAAATGTGCAACAAATAACAACATAATTAACAACAAATGTTACGACAGGGAAACGTACGGAATGTACAAAAACATACGTAAAATGTGCACACGAATATGACCCACACGACAAGGAAACATATGGAATGTGCGAAAATATACATAACATGGTAATGTGCAATACATAGCTACACCATCGAGCCAACAATTAAGCGTACACCTCCTGAATAATACATTACATATGGATTGTGGTTGGTACTACGGAGCGTTGCTTGATGCCGGCCTGTTTGGGCACTGACTGAGGGAGTGGCCAAAGGTCTTGCATAGCCTACACTTCGGGCGCCGAACACGATCCCCTCGCTGGCTCTCATCCATGTCGTTGCGGATGCGACGGCTTTGTCGTCTTCCACGCCCGACATGCTTCAGTGCATCGTTGGGCACCCACTTTATCTCCCCCGGCCATAATTCCCTGTAGTGCATGCCTACCCCGTAGGAATGGAACTCTGCACTCCAGGTTGCATACAAGTGCTGCATGTCGTAGTACTTGGAGATGTACTGTGTCGACGCCTGGTTCCATACAGCGCAGGCCGCGTACACATGGGAGCATGGCTTGTGCAGAAGCTGGGGCTTGTTGCAGGTGCAAGATGCTTCATCACCAATCGTGCATACCTGCTTGCGCTCCCCTCTAATGTGACCCATGACATACTTCTGCCTTAGGCGGACCTCAAACTTCCTCCTTAAGCCATCAATGGGCTGAGCAATGTGGGTTCGAGCCTTCTCCATCTTCCTGTCCATGAAGGCCTGCATGACCTCAGAGTATTGTTTGTTTTCCTCAACGTGCTTCTGCGCCATCCTGGCTCTATTCACAAAGTACCCGACGGTACTGTTCCAGGTCTCGGCCACAATTGCCGTGATCGGCAGGGATCTGACGCCCTTCAATACACCATTGTAAACCTCGGACATGTTGGTTGTCATGATCCCATACCTCGCCCCACCGGTGTCGTGCAACAAAGACCACATTTCCAAGTCAGGTGCATTGGACTGAACCCATTGTGAGAATACCCCGACTCTTGTGGAGCCTCCCTCCACGGCCCCTGCTTCTGCATGCACATGCTTCGTAGCCTCCTGATCGAGCTGCTTCCGCAGGGCGTCGAACTTCCGCTTCTGGTTCTGCATGCATAGCTTCTTGAACATCTTCATGAGGTCCTTGCTACGGAACCTTCTGTGGAAGTTCGCTGCAATATGCCTCATGCACCAGCGGTTCTTCACATCAGTCCACTGGACGGGGGCCTGCGTCCTATTCTGCAACGTTCCCAACGCAGACAGCAAGCCTGCATTGCGGTCGGAGATAAGGCACACTTCAGGCCTGTCTTGCACTACGGCATTCTTCAAATTGCAAAGAAACCAAAGCCAGCTATCTGTATTCTCGTTCTCCACAATTGCAAATGCCACTGGGAGTAACTGGTCATTTGCATCGGCTGCAACTGCGGTAAGGATAGTGCCCTTGTACTTGCCGGATAGGAACGTCCCATCTACGGTTAGCACTGGACGACACCACCTGAACCCTTGTATCGCCTGATGGAAGGCCCAGAACACTCTGTCAAGAATGAAACAGTTCGGGCCCTCCGTAGGATGGACCCTCTCCTGCCTGTTTATGTAAGTGCCTGGGTTTGATTGTGCAATTTGATTCAGCATTCTTGGGACCAGGTCGTACGCCTCCTCGTACGTCCCATACATTCCGTGCAGCACCTTTCGCTTCGCCCGCCACACCTTCTTGTAGCTCACTTCGTAGCCCGCCTCGTTCGCTACTGCTGCCATCAAAACCTTCGGGGTAATTGACACATCCGCCTGGACGAGGTGCGTGACCACCTCCGCAACATAACGTGATGTCATGTTGCGGTGTCTATGTACTGGCCCCGCAAGCTCGCAACTGTGATCTTGCAGCACCGTTATCCGGAACTCCGTGCCAACGCCCTTGTACCGTTGTGCACGGACTTTGCCACCACATGACCCGTCCACACACTTCACAACGTACGTGTCCGGCTTTGACTTGTGGACCCGATACGTCCGGCTTATGTTGACGGCATGTCTAGCAATAGCCTGCTGGACAGCACTCTTATTACGGAAGCACTGCCCCAGAAAGAGTGCGCCCTCGCTGAACCCCCATTCTCCCTCCTCCGCCTGTGGCAGAACTAGGGCTGCCGCTGCGATGTCGTCCAGTCTGGACGACACATATGCACCGTCCGTCGTAACAACACGACCTACCACCCCTCCAGGTGCACCTTCGCCATCCTCGTCCTCTCCAGAACTGCCTATTTCCACCTCCTCCTCCTCCTCCTCGCTGTCCTCTTCTTCCACCTGGTCCCCCAGATACTCATGACAGTCAATACGGGCGGCCCACCACCTCTCGTGCACACCTTCGTTGGGCTGGAAATTCTCCGCACGCCTCGTATTGTCTTCATCACCCACTTCCTCGCCCACATGTTCTCCCGCAGGAGCGTCTTCATGACCGCCGGCCACTACATCTCCACCAGCGGCATCACAACCAACCATGGCTGATGATTCTGCCCTCTCCATGAACTCGACATACACCATTGGCCTGCCATATATCGCAGCATCAGGGTTGCACACGACCTCCATGTAGTTCGCCCATGAGGCGTCATTGGTCACCTTCAGAAGTTGCCATATGCTCCCCCTTCTGTCATCCACCATTGAGGCATAGACTGCCTCGATCCGTAACTTCTTCCTTGCGGTCTGTCGATCGAACGCTGAACGGACACACCTCCGTAGCTCAGACAAGCTCATGGCGCTCAGACCGGGTGCCCGGATCACGGTCCGCTCGCAATTTGACAGGTCCGCCCCATACGGCCCATCACGTACGAGACCACTCCCATAAAACACCATCAATTGTTCAATGCCAGTCATTGCGTACCTAACATAAGTGCATAATCAACCATTTTAGTACACAGCATGTAACAATCGTACCATCTAATTAACAGTTTCGATTAGTATATGTTTTGTATTTCTAAATCTACGATTTATTTGTAACTATTTCACTTTCTAATTGTACCATACATCAAATTAAATATACATATCATTTTTTTTCATCAAATGACCTTCATACTACGGTCATTCACTAAGCGTACTAATTATACAAATTGTCTCTAATCTAACTACTACAAATTTACCACCTACAAATGCTCCAACATAAATATTTACTTTTTCAACACATACACATTATTTAAACTACAATCTTTTCTAACTATGGACATAAACAGTCTATGTAGCAAACGACATTTGGACGCAGCAAATATTTCTAAAAAGTAAATGTCTATGTAAATTTCTAGTGGTATATAGATAGAAAACGACATAAACACTACAAATAACTACGGTCAACATTTTTCGAGACGCAGCAAACGACATAAACAGCGTATATAGATTTGAAGTGTGTAAACCATTCGAAAAATTCACTTCAAAAGGTATCCGTTTATTTTGATTTTGGGATAAGTTCAAAGCGAAAAGATGCTGGGCTAGAGTAGAGTAGAGGTGGTGGCGGGTGCCATGCCATTTCTGATTTCTTTCTCTTTCCACCACCTCGATTCTATACGATACAGTACAGCCAACAAGCGCACTAGCACGCAGACCAAGATCTTCCCCACTTGCAAACTTACTGCACAGTCCTCACCTGCTCCTCCCCACACCATACCTGTTACTTTGCTCAGTTACCACTTCTGTACCTTTCACCCTCCATTATTTCTAATCTATCATATTTATTTCTAATTTATTTTAATCCTAGTACTATTGTTATCACCTACAATTGCTCTAACATAAATATGTGTTTTCTCAACGTATATTTTCCACCTAACTGAAACTACTTTACAGTACATATGTTCACAAAAAAAAATGAAACCCTATATACACTACAATACATCATGCTAAACATATGCAATATTTCCTATACATACATAGCGTATAAAATATTGACATAAAATAACAGTAACACACGATGGTTTCGTTAATTCAGGCCTAATGACATACATAAAATTATAGTTGCATGGGCACAAAACTTACCTCTTGTTGATGCTCACGACACGATCTACAACTTTTCTACTTGCCAAGTCCACTGATTCCAAACGAAAACAATTCAACTCTTCCGGCTTTCGCTCCTCTCTTTTCTTCAGCACAAACTAACTACATTACAACACGTAACTTCAACATAAAATACAACATTATCTACACTACAATAAAGCATGCATCATATGTTGATTTTTACCTACACATACACACTGTATGACACATTGACTTATAATACATATATTCACATAAAGATTACCTACAAATACATAACGTACCAAATATTGACATCGCGTATCACACATTCACATAAAATAACATTACCAAACGATGGTTTGTGCTAATCGACTAATAATGGACTAATCACATACATAAAATTTTAGTTTCGCGGGCACAAGACTTACCTCTTCTTGAAGCACACGAGACGATCTACAACTTTTGTATTTGCAAAAACCGCAGATTCCGAACAAACACAACTCAAATCTACGGGTTTTCACTCGTCACTTTCCTTCGCTGCCTCACTCTCTCGCTCTGGCTTCGTTTCAGCTGTGCTTGAGCTTCCTGGCTGGCCAAGCAGAAATCCCTCTCCTTGCGCTTTTAAGTCTGCATGCGCGTGTGCTCCTGAGGGGGGCCGTTTTTGGGCTTCTGACGCGTGTGCGGTTGGATACAAGAAAAAGCCTTCCCAACGTGCTGCTGCTTTTTTTCATTTTGGCCGAAAGGACGGGACGCCATTCAAAGATTCGCGCGGTCGGCGTCAAGACACGCGCTGGGCGGGGCGGTCGCGCGCTGGGCGGGGCTGGACGCGCGCTCGGCGGGGCGGGACGCGCGCTCGGGCGACGGACGCGCGGTCGGAGCGGGGGACACGCGGTCACGCGAGGCGGTCACGCGCTGGGCGGGAGCTCGCGCGCTCCAGCGCCGCGCCAGGGCGGTCGTGCGGTCCCCGACCGCACGACCGGGCGACGTGGCGGCAGCGGAGAGACGCGCGGTGAGGAGGGGTATAGATTTGGAATTTATTTCAAAAGGGGGCCAAAAATGGAAATTAAATTATTTAGGGGTCCAACAGTGTCCAAATTTCTCCGATCCCTGCCACCATCTGCTTGTTTCCTGAGGATGATGCAAACAACGATGCCAATATAGTCTCAATCAGCGAACTCTCGTGTTGCGTGAGCTGCAGCCTGCCTGTAGATCTCTTGCCGATCTTCGATGACCTCGTGAGGGTGAGAGGCATAACTGGAGTTATCTGACCAACTGATGCACATCAGCGAAGACATGACGTTGTTCGTGTTCTCGAGGCGATTTTACAAGGTTGTTTCGTCAAATCCGCCTATCGGAGAATATGAATTCATAGAAATTTTGCAGGAGACAGTTGTACAACTTGCGGGAAATCCTCTATTGGAGCCTGAATTGGTATGATAGCGTTCAAATATGAGCATGCATATA
Source organism: Dendrocalamus latiflorus (assembly GCA_017311315.1). Classification (NCBI taxonomy): domain Eukaryota; kingdom Viridiplantae; phylum Streptophyta; class Magnoliopsida; order Poales; family Poaceae; genus Dendrocalamus; species Dendrocalamus latiflorus. The sequence goes on from CM029630.1 coordinate 22,909,974, forward strand.
CCGGGCTAGAGTAGTTCAGTTCATTGCTAGGGAAGAAAGGACCACATGTGAAGTCCAAGAGAGTGCTCAATTGCTCATTATCTTTGGCAGCATTTTTTCCCCTGATATTCTTATCATTATATATCTAACAAACCTTTCCTATTAATGGATGGTCCTATTGGAGCTGTTGCTTAAATCATAATGAGAATCCATGAAAAAAATAATGAGAGAAACCGATTAGGTCACACTTTCACCGCACTCGGCTATAGATTCGACAAAGCTTGATTACATTCGTTTCCCAAATCTTCCTCGAGACCACGACATCCAAACCCTAGTACAGATGTACAGTACATTTGTACGGATACTTTTTCCATCCATCCAAGCTCAAATGATGCTCGAGTCCAGATAAGTCATGAAAAAGGAAAAGAATACAAGCATTCAACCAGGAAAAAATGCTACCATCCCGTGCTCCGTTCTAAGAGGGCAGCTAAATCAATGGATTTTGCATAGGATAAGCAAAAAGAAATTCCTAGCTAGTACGAGGTATACCCATCAAAAAGGCACAAACCGGAAGGATTCCAGGATAAACAAGTACTGGAAAATTCATGTTATTCATAATGCTGATAGGTCTTTCTTGTCCATGTTACCAATCTTCATATAGAATACCGATCTACCATGGCGTGGCTCATCGCGCAGGCTTCACTGGGCTGGGCGTGTTTGGAAACAGGGTAGTAAATTTGAAGTTGCCAGAGAACATAGCATCTTTATCTGGCGTTCAAAAATTCAGGATGAGAGGAATTTAACGAGTTCAAATATTAAAGATGAAAATGAAATTAGTTTTGTGTGTGAACGTGCCCATGTGTGTTTGAGACACAGAGAGAGAGAGAGAGAGAGAGAGAGAGAGTGCGAGAGGGAGTTGTTTAAGACTAACCTGTCAATGATAAACAAGTTGCCTCCCTTCGAGTATATCTTGCCAATGCCTGAGATTTAATAGAACAAGCAGTCTCAGGTTTGTAAAATATTAGGTCATAAACTACTTTCTGATAATTGTCGCCATCAGAAAAGGAACTTGCCTGGACAGCAGGGGTAGCAGCCGTGTCCATAGCCTCTGAACCTTCCTCAGCATACACATTCCTAACATTCAGTGGACGTAACTCTCATACATAAGAGTTCTATTGTGAAAGAAAGACAACAATACAACCATCACATATTACCAAGATGGTTCTAACCACAAAAAAGCTACAGTTCTGATTTTAAAAAGTTGCAGTATTAATACATATTGTGTATACATCAATCAAATTCTGTGAGAACACAAAATGAGAAAAGTAACATTTGTCACAACATCACCTTGTGCAAGTTCCTTAAAGTAGAATCCACAATACCAGTGAAATAATCAAACTGCTAAGGAAGCACTAGAATAGTTTGTGGTTTGATTCACAGAAGGAATATATGGAACAACTACTCCATGCCCAGGCTAGTTTGGAAGTATTGCTCCACACATTGAATGATACAACATGATAGCTATGACCAGAGTCGATATATGCCATGTGCGGACCAAAAATAAAGGCATTCATGCTCATCTTCCTGTGGTTAGGCAAGTCTAGACAAACATTTGAAATGGGCAAGTCCATGTTGAACCCAGCCCATGAAGTAAATTACTACTCAGGGGGATTCTGTATCATTCAACCGATTGACAAGAAAGTAAGGGTTGTGCACATGGAATTCTCAATTATGCATGGATAACAACTGCTGATAGGTAAGGCTTGACTATGTGCATGGTAAAAGGGTGACAGGGCCCATTAGGCATAGCTTGAATCAAGAAAACTAGCAGCTGTACAAATCGGCAACTACATTCGCCATTGTAATTTGTAATTTGTAAGTAATCTAATATCCGGTAGAACCTTGGTTCACCATGCCACTTTATCAACTCCATCTCCAGTCAAATGGCCATTGAGATGACATTTCATGTGTATTGGCCAGTGTCAGAAATAAGGCCACCTTGAACATTTGCTACTTTGGTTGTTTCAATTCAACAATTCATGGTTATTAATTTAAATAAGCCACTCCAAACATTTGGTTGGTTTAATCCAGCATCTCAGGAGTTGATTCAGCTTCTAGTGGCTGACATAGTTAAAAGGGCCATGACAAAATTTTCCCTACTCACTTCCATTGACCCACTCCAGCACAGGAATTATATTCAATGATTCAACATCATTGTCAGAACAGATCAGTTTGATGTCCATGCCTTACTTAACTGGTCAACCCACAGCATCCTAACGCCACATAACGATTGCTCAACATGAGGTCTCTCAGCAAAGTTATTTAGAAACAGAAAATCATAAAAGAACAGCATGACACACCAGCCAATTCCTACTGAGACACATCAAACCTAAAGCTCATAAGATCTGGCCTAAACTAATGTTTCTTCTAATATAAACCAATTGTTTATGCAGAACTTTGCAAACAAATGATAGAATTTTATGATTTTATCATTGATCAGTAAGTAAAAAACTCTCCTCTTCATGTTGAAAATATCCAGTTGATATGACAGAAAACAGAAGCAGGTTCTATACTTCTAGTAAATTATTGCTTTCCTTGGCAATGCATTTTTTTTCCCAGGGAAGCTATTAGTTTCCTTGAAATAGTGGACTGCCCTAATAAGAACAACAACAAGCAGGTGAGCCAAAAGCTAACGCATGTTTATCTTCAGGTAGATAAGTGCCATTAATCGATTGAACAAACATAAACATAGATAATTAAATCTCCTAATTTGAATGCTTAACTTCCATTATGATATTATTTTTATACCTATTCTATTGGAACATACCATGTTCACCAATTTCTAGTATGTATCAGTTGTTAAGTCACAAGGACATTTCCATTAAGTTGAAGTCACACAGATATTTTATTAACAAATAGAAGAGGTTGAATCTTGAAATTAGTTGAGTGATTGGGATTGCGGATCACCTGATATCACTATGGAATAATCAGCGAGAGACTTAGGGAAGAAGATAACTAAGGAATTACCTCCAGATGACATTTACAAGATCATCCTGACGTGCTTCTGGGCTTATCGCAGCATCATATTTCACAATGTTCCCATAGAATATTTTCTCCAGCTCTTTCATCCATTTTGTCAACAGCAAGTTAACCTGTAAAAGGCACTAGCATGTTAAACACTTAAACTTTCACAAGAGATAGCATGCGCAAAGAGCAGTAAATCTTCAGATCACGCAAGAGGAACTGAAAAGATGACCAAACATTATGGATTCCATGCTTTCAGATATTATTTGCCTTTTTTGTGTTTCTCTTTTTAAAAAATACAGTGATGTGTTTTCAGCATTGTACATATAATACCATGTTTCATTAGTGAGCAATACTTCCTCACAAGCAAGAGAAAGTTCTACTTTTGGTTCCACACTTTGTGAGTCATGATAAGGGGTTAACAAGCTGCTACTGTTCTATGTTTCAGTCCAGTATGTAATTTATGGCAATTCCATCTTCTGATGCCATCAACAGTTCAATGAAAAAATGAGAGGACAAATAGAAACTGGAAATAAAAAGAGCAGCAGCACCACTTCCACCATACAAATCCAAATTTTTGCTAATCAATTCTAATGATAACTACAAATACTGAAATGCCACCACTAGGTAAAATGTTTACATTGAGGTGGTGAAATTAGGTAAAATGTTTACATTGAGGTGGTGAAATTTCTTGCAAAAGTCCCAACCCCAGACAGGCAGTGAGGCAGTCTTTTACAATTGACTAAGTGTGTATAACATAGCCAAATGAAGACATATCAGTTAGATAAGTCGAGCATTGTTCCTGTTCAGCTGTTCTTTCTATGGCACTGATGAACAATTGAACAAAGAAAACACAATCTACTCTGTAGTTTCGTGCATTTGAACCACAAATTTGATATTCACAGAAGTATCACATTTCTTGCAGTTGCAGAGAATTTAATGAGTATTATAGTAATGCATATTTTACTACTCAACTGGTAGTTCTTTATGGAAATTAATGAGTATTAACACCATCATATTCAAGAATGAACATAACAGTAAACGGACATATAATTTAACCTCAGACATATATTCCTCTTTTAGAATGGCTGAACAGCTTACCCCAGCTTTAGAAACTCTCAGCTCTACATCATGATTGTAAATTTCATAGATGTACTGTCCAAATTTAACACCATCTTTTCCTTCTTCCTTCAAGCGACGTAGAATGAGCCACATATGGAGAACAAGCAACGAAAATGTTGTTTTGAATGTTTTCTCCAACTGAAACACTGCAAAAGTAATGTCAGAAATTGCTGTCTTAATATATGTCAAGCATAAAAGGATAGAAGTGAAACAAAGCAGTTAACATAATGGGTATCAGCAATTAATGTTTATCAGTGGACAGTGGTAAATGTTTGTTTCTTCAGATATAACTACATAAAGTCTTACCATATAACATGAGATATGACATGAATTGTGTGCTCAGAATCCAATACTGGGCCTCCTTCCATCATCACACAGAAAGAGCTAAAGATAATGTACTTCTAGTTCAGTGATACAATTCTGGAAACATGCTACGTCCGTGGTGGAGACTAATGCCCTAATAATCAGCAATTGAGAACTTGTACAATAAGAACATGATTATGTTTTCTGACCTGAATAAAGATCATCCATCCTCTGGTTTCCAAAATAAGCTGGGAATTCATTAAAGTTTACTATTCTGTTGTGTCCAGGAACTAAAGATGTAGAACCCTAGCACTGTGTCTCGTTCAACCTCATGACACCTCACAGGAACTGTAACACATCCATCTACCAGAGCAGAAAAAAAATCCTCACAGGCAAAACAAAACTGTATACCAATAGCAAATGGTGCTCTCCATTAAAGCTACTAGTTTGTTCAGAGGAATGGAACCGCAAGTTAACTTCTCCCACACAGCTCAAAACCTCAAACTGCAAAATTATGCATCTCTATAACTCCTAAGCACTTCAGTATATCATGATTTAAGTTCTAATTGCTAAAATTATATCAATCAGCCATGCACATATTCATGGACAAACCAGCAGTATCTTCTTCTTAATAAAATACCAGACTGTGCAGATTTTAGTCATAGTACAGAGCAGAAACAAACACCACATACAAAATTATCAAGGAAATGCTGAACATAACTACATAAGTGAAAAAGAAACAAGTTTACTGACAAGCAGGAAGGCTTACGATCATAGATATCAGGCTTGTCAACTTGAGAAGTGATGCGGTGATAAACAACATTTGCTCCTCTAATAGACTTGCTTTGCTTACTGTAGAACAACAGCAGCGTGAGCATCAAGCGCTTAATGCCCTCATAGTGTGGTTCTTCCGCTCTAAGAGGGGAGTCAGGAGGCAATGCCAGTGAACAGGGCTTGGACAGGAACATAGAAGTCAGTCTGACCTGCAAAACAGAAAAATTATCCCTAACAATGAAAGTACAGAAGTCACAAATGTATCAGTAGTAATCAAACCGTTATATCTTTGTAGTATGTGAGATACACAGCTACAAGTAGGCAATGGATATCACGAAATGGTAAATATGAGGCTGTACAAGTAGGCAGTAACTTATTGGACATTGCCTCAATACCCTCCATTCCTACCGCACCAAATTCACATCTATACATATCATAATCTTCAAAAGACCTGTCATTTCCTTATGCCTTTTTTTTAAATCATTCAACTACCTAGTGTGACCTGGTAGAGTACAGTCATCCATGAACCCAAAAAGGGAATAAACAGCATACAAGCAACCTGAGAATTTTTGAAGTCTACAATGCACAAACACATATACAACCACGTGAATATTTGCCATGTTGCACGTTTTAACTAGGAAAAGAGAGTGCAAGCTCCATTGAGGAGCTCTGAAGGATGTAACTTTGCACGCGACACATCCCTCTCCATTTTTCTTTTGTTGTATAGAACATTACGGAATCGGAACAGGTCCATACACACTCGATCTGTGCTATAAAATTGGCCCCAAGTTCCAGTCTTCCAGAACAACAATCACTCAATAATCAGTTCAGAATAAAATCACGTGAACAAAACAAAATTACGCCGGCTCTTTCCACATGAACACCACAACACAGATAGCTCATCCTGCAACCTGCGTGGAGATGCAGCAACCGAGACCTAGAATGCCCGCACCCAATCACTTCCATCCCCAAATCCCAATATCTACTTACAACAGAGATTCACTCTGGAGCCTGGACACAAGCGCCCTCCTAAGCCCCATCCTAATCGGCCAGATCACACCATATGGCCAGCATGCCCAACTAAGCGCAACAATTAGTGGTAAAAATGGCGTCTAAGAGATGGAAGACTGGTGGTAGGTACCTCGGGCCTCGGCCCCGCGGCAGCCGCGGTGGCGGCGGCGCTAGGGCTGGGCGATGTGGCGGCGGCGAACTTGGAGAAGGCTCTGGAGAGGGGCTGGGGAGGAGGCGAGGGACCCTTCGAGAAGGCCCTGGAGAGGAGGCGGGAGTCCGCCGCGGCGACGGCGGCGGCGCGCCACCGCGACATGGCTTCGTTCTCCCTTCCGCTTCGACTCGCGCTCCGACGCCGCCGGGGAAAAGTGCGGTGCGGGGGCGGAGCCGCGGAGATGGCTATGGCGATGGACACGCAGCGCTGAGTCCTAGAGGTGGCCTCTGGGCCGGGCTGACTTAGCCTAAACATGATACGGCCTGTTACCAAAACAGGTCGTGCTGGTGGACCAGGCGTGCCTAAGCCGAGAGCGTGGTATGTCGGACCAACATAACACAGCCTATTTGTGGTCGTAGGTTATGCTGGTATGGTACGGCCTAGCCCGTTGTCAACGGTTATAAATGGGTCGTGCTGGCACAGCACAACCTGGCTAATATATCTGTTTTTGACTATTAGAGTGTAAAAAATTCAAAAAATAGCTACAAATTCAGAAAAAATTAAAAATTTTCCTATAAATAGGGGGCATCCGGCCTCTATTTTTCACACCTCAAACCTCACTCTCATCTCTCTGTTTAGCTATAAAAATCCGATAGTGTTTGCGCAAATTTGGCAAAATTAGTGATAAATTCATGCGAAATTTAGAAAATTCAAAAATCTTCAAAGAATTTTTCTGAGAGCTGCAAAAGGGATAATAGTGCTATCTTGTTTTAATTTTTTTGCTATTATTTGTTGATTCAATAGTAAGTTAATTGTTCTTTACTATTTCAATTTGCAGTTAATTCAATGGAGAACTACGATTTTCAACTCTTCGAATTCGGCCTTTCGGCAGAGGATATGTAATCCTTTTAAGAAGGATATCCATCCATGAAAGGTCCATATCCACAACAAACTGGAGAGCCAAAAAAAGCGACAGCCCCGGTGGCGCAGGGTCCAGTCGATCAAACATATGGAGTGGTAGGGCTAGAGAGGATTATATTAGTGTTGTTGCTCATTATGTTAATGATGACTGGGTAATAGAAAAAAATTATAGGATTTAAATTAATTAATGTTTTTGCATACTACTGAAAATATTGCAGAATGTATTATTAAAGTTGTAGAAGATTTTGGCCTCACGGATAAGACTTTTTCTATAACTTTAGATAATACAGCTGCAAACACTAAGTCTATGAAAATTTTTACTCCTTTATTTAATACTTATGCATAATCTTTCTTAATGCATCAACATTGTGCTTGTCATATTATTAATCTTATTGTTAAATCTGGTTTAAAAAAATTAAATTCTTGTATTGATTCTTTTAGGTATGCAATTTCATATATTAATTGTTCTAACCAATAAATAGCCGCATATAAGAGCTTTTGCGTAGCAATGAACGTCCGTCCTAGAAAATTTAGCTTAGACATGCCTGTTAGATGGAACTCTACTTACCTTATGCTTAAACATATATTGCCATATAAAAGAACCTTATCTATTTTCCTTCACACCTAAGGTTATCAATCTCGTAGCTCCTCAAGTAGAACCCAAGTTAGCTCCTCAAGTAGAACCCAAGTTAGAGATCCTGAATTTACTGAGGATGATTGGGTTATTGGTGAAAAAATATTTTCTTTTTTAGAACTTTTTAATAAAGCTACACTTTATCTTTCTAAAGTATACTATCCAACCTCTCATCTAATTATTCATAACATTCTTGAAATTGTCACTCACCTAAAGGCTTTTGAAAATGATTCTGTACTACGTGATGCTGTAGTTGCTATGAAAACTAGGTTTTTAAAATATCATAGGGAAAATCCTATTTTATATGCATTCACCTTTATTTTGGATTCTAAGGCCAAACTCCAAGGATTTATAAATATATTACAATTTTTAAGTGATGCTATCGGTTTAGATTATTGTACATACTATAGAATAGTTAAGGATAAATTATATGAGGTATATGAGAAATATGAAAATAAGTTTGGGTCTGTGCATTTGGAAAGACCCCCGGTAGCCCCTAGCACCTCTAGGGGGACTATGTAATGGGGCAAGATTTTTTTGTTCTTCCTTTAGAGATTTTCGTGCAGGTGCAGGTACACATCAGCTAGGAGGAGGAAGGCAACAAAGCAATGGAGACGTATCAAGCTATCTCAACAGTGACAGCGTCAGCTTTGAGCAAAAAGTTGAACATCCTCTCATGGTGGCAAACTTAGAAAGTAACATATACAGTACTATCTATATTAGCGCGGGATGTGTTGACTGTTCTTGTCTCTATAGTTTCCTCAGAGTCAGCCTTCAAACTATCTGGAAGAATAATCGAGGAGCGACGAACAAGTCTCTCGAACGAGATGGTCGAAATCCTTCTGACCATCAAAGACTGGGAACAAGCTGAATCAAGACTTTTACATACTGCAGAGAATAGAGATTTAGAAGAATCTTTTGGGAATTTATATCTAGATAGCAATGAATAGGATTTTCAATATTTTTCTTCAGATGTAGTCACTAATAAGCTTTATAGGCTGTACTTTCTTTTCTTTACCAAAGTTTTCTCAAGTTGAGTTTTTAGTTGGTAAAGTTTTTAATGAGGTAGCTATCCCATATAATTTAATAAGTTAATAAAACTCATTATGTCATTGAAAATAATTACCTTGATGATTAACAATGTTTACAATTTTGTATAATTTTTCTGAATTTTTTCGTAATTTTCTACACTTTTTTATATTTTTCTTAATTTTCTCTTTTTCCCGGCTTAACAGGCCAATCGGACCTGCACGGCCCGTTAAACCCTAACCATGCCCATGCCGACATGACACGATAGTGGGTTGGTACGGTATGGCCCATTTATCTGGCGGGCCTAAACGGGCCGTGCTGCTGCCTCGATCGTGCCAGCCTATTGGCCACCACTACGGAGTCCAGCCACAGACCACTCTGACAGGTGGGGCCCTTTCCCTATCTGCCGTGGCCGCGCGTCGGTCCACCACCTCAGCTCGTGCGCCGAGCGGAGCCTCCCTAAACGGCTAAACCCCCGCATCATCGACTCGAGCGGCTCGCTTATCCCCTTCACCTCGGAGAGCACAAGAGCAGGACACGGCGACGACGAGAAGCCATCGCAGCGCAGCGCAGCGCGGCGCGGCGCCAATCGGAGGAGATGGAGCTGGTGTCCCCCTCCCGATCCATCCTATCCTCCTGCAGTCGTGAGACCTCACTCCCCGCAAAGATTTGCTCATGTTCTATCCTCTTTGTCCGTTTGCCCCCCAAGTTTAATTAGTCCGTCCATTTCTGTCTCACGATTCTTGCAGGACCGATTGCTCCGTCCAGGGCGGCATCCGCAAGCGCTAAACGCACGGAAAAGAGAGGATTAGTGTGGTAACTCTCGCTTAACTAGTGGAATTGCTTGCCTTGCTCGTGTGCGTCATGCGTATTTATTGACCTCTCAAGAATTGTGACACTCTCTGATTCGGTTGCTAACTTGCTTGCTTGACAAACGGTGTGTAGAGTTAGGATCGTTCTTCTACTGCAAAATAGCATCTTCAAGCTCTGTTGTTTTTTTTTGGCACATCAAGAGATGCACCTCCCCGCGTTGCATTGTGCTGTCTGTTCCAAGAATCATGGTGTGTGTTGCTGTGCGAAATGGTTTTGTAAATGGAGACTCTTGTTGTGCAAACAATTCAGTGTCTTGGGTGGCGAGCGAGGGGGCTGCCAAGGTGAGGGGAAGGACGTGGTGGAGGGGAGGATCAGGAGGAGGGCGGCACTTGCTTTGCTGCTGGCTTCCCCGGCGCTATGCGTTGCGTTCTCGGCCCATGGGAAGGCCAAAACCAGGAACCCGTACGATGAAAGGCGGCTTCTTGAGCAGAATAAGAAGATCCAGGAAGCCAACCGTGCACCTGACGATTTTCCAAACTTCATAAGAGAAGGTGATAAATCTCATTTCTAATTCAGGCCTTGTGGCTGTTTTGGTCTCTTGTATATAACATACCTGGTATTCACAGAGCAATTCCTTTTGGATATTTTTTGCAACTGAATTTACTTGATTCTGTATAATTCGAAGGGAACTTTTGGGGGGGGGGGGGGGGGTGTCCAAACTACACAGGCAAATGACTAGCAGATTCTTCACTTACCCAAATATCCATGGGTGTAGAACCTTTTGTATACCTATCAGCTATCGCTAATGGATTTGTAAGTCAGATGCAGATTGCGAAATGCTTTTGATATTGTTTAGTTTGTATCTAGGAAAGGTACCTGAAAAGCAAAACTACTCTTACATTCAATTGAAAAAAAAAGTGTCACAACTTACTTGAACATAACTTTATACTAAAGAATCTGCAAGAACAAATCAATATTCTTCTGAGGGATACAAGATACATTTGATTCTGGAAACTGAATGACAAAGTTAACCTCTTTGCAAATAAGCTTTGTTTGTTCTCATTATCATTACCTGATAAATTTACATTGGGGGGGCGCGCGGGGGGGGGGGGGGGGGGGGTAACTCAGTGTACGAACATTGATATGTTTGCGGTTATATACCATTGATGAATTCTGCATTATGCAGAGCAACTGATCATTATTTGTCAAGCATTAACTTGAGGTTGTTATATGAATATGGAATAAAAGTAAACATGGCACAATTAAATGCATTTCAGGTTTTGATGTCAAAGTAGTGACATCTGACAACTACATAACACGGGACTCTGGACTAATGTATGAGGACATCAAAGTTGGTACAGGTGACTGTCCAAAGGATGGTCAGCAGGTTCTTCCTTCCCAGTTACATTTTTTAATTATAAAATATTTATGTGTGCCTGACCAATACAATTAGGTTTTCTGGGATAGGAATCAATTGTTTGCTTGTTCCATATTTCCTGTGATATGTTTGAACATGTCTGTCACAGAATTCTCACTCTGGTCCTCTCAAACTGCGTTACTTCCTTGTTAAGCATAGGCTAGTTGGTACTTCCACAGTTATACTACTAAAGGATGATTAGGGATTATTCTTTTTTTAAGAGTACAAGGCGGACACACACCCCAAGCACACCACGCTCATGCCCAAGGCACACACATGCGTGTGCATCTGTTACACACACTAGGAATTTTACGAAGGTTATAAGACCTCAGGTGTGTACTATAGTTAAATTAGGCACACCAGCATCGAGCACCACGTGGGAGGGGATTATTCTGCTGCAATTATATTTTTCACAACTAAAACCAAGAATGAAATTTTACATTGTCACAAAATAGTTGACTAATATAGTGGACTTATTTTAGTTTATATTTGCAGTATATGTATCTGTTTGCATGATCCTGACTTCCATCTGCTAATTACAGGTTGTATTTCACTATGTGGGCTACAATGAATCAGGGCGCAGGATAGATAGCACCTATATTCAGGGTTCGCCTGCCAAAATTCGGCTAGGCAACAAAACATTAGTTCCAGGAAAGTATTCACTAGTTATATGGTCTGTCCTTGTGCTTTTTTCTTCTGGAGTCCTGAACTTCTGATGCAATGATGCCTAGCTATTCCTCAATCTTGACTATCACTATTCCAAGTTGTGGCTGGGCTTGCAAAACCATCTTGGATCTGATTACTCTGATGAACTTCTAGGGACATAGTGTTGTAACATCGCAACTCATTTCAGTCATTGATAATGCAGGTTTTGAAGAGGGGATACGGGACATGAAACCAGGTGGAAAGAGAAGAATTATTATACCTCCTGAGCTTGGTCCTCCTGTAAGTTATTATCATTTTTTTTTTTGCTTGGCAGGATTTCAGTTGTTGCCTTCATGTGTATTTACCTTGTGCTTTTCTTTATGTACTTCGTATTGCACCAATCATCACAGCCCTTTTCCCACATTGTGTACTTGGAATATTTGTTATGTAACATTACCGATAAAAAATTCTTATGTGAATAATACCTCATGCCTATAGCTTCTTGAGCGAAGGTCAAAAATAAGGAGGAAATTTAATGGTGTGAATAACTTGTTCTAACCTAGATTGTGAATTATGCTCCTTCTTTTGTGGAAACAGTAGGGGAGGTACCCTAATAAAAAGATTAAAAACACTACTGCGCGGATATATTTACAACAGAAGAAAAGCACAAGGGGAAAAAAAGACAAGAATGGAAAAAAGTAGCCCAACCAATGGACAACATCAGCCTCAACAAGAGGAGATATCATATACTTAGTAACTGTACATCCTAAAGATTTTATTTTCCATCTAACCTGCTTGGAGGCATGTTATTGAAGATACATCCCTTCCTTTGCAGCCTGTGTTAACATCCCATAATTTGAGACATTTTACTTTACAGTACTTGAGAGGTACTGGCCTACTGGGATACCTCTACTAGAAATGTTCCCTAAAGGGCTTAGTTGAAGAAGCTCTCATTTGAACCTGATTTAAAACTTCAAATTGATTAGTATGGTTATTGGTTCCTATGTATGTAACCCATCAAATAGTAGATAAAAAGAAGACAATTGACAAGAAAAAAGGAAGAAATTAGTAAATTACTATGTAAGAATTTTTCATAGAAGATGCTGCATCAGCCTACTGTGGCTGCAACATGAGTCCCTCTCAAGTTGCATCGTCTTAATGCTGCTGCCTGATGATAAATATCTGTGGCAGAAGAACGGTGTGCCTATCATTGTGACCAGACAACATGTTACACTGTTTCTGACATCTGCATTTCGTCTGTTGAAGGTTGGGCCGTCGACGTTCTTCAGCGCGAAGCAGTTCGAAGTATTCGACGTCGAACTCCTCGCGGTGCAGGACTGCCAGCGGAGGACGATAGCCTTCTATTCTGATGTTGTCTGCAATTAAGCATCTGATCATCAAATCCCAACCGGTAGCAAATTGCAGCATTCACCTGTAAATCTGTAGGACAACATTGCAAGTGACCTTGTAACTGGTCAGACTTCAGAGCTGTTGTATATGTACAGCCAACTGATGTTACTGGCTTACTGCCACTGTAAGGGACAACACCAATGTACGACTGTCGGCACCAGCTGATTGGTGGGAGTATATATTTGATTATTGGCAATGGCGGTGCATCATATCATCGTTTGCCTTGAATCCAATGATGTTGGGGCATGTACCTCAGTTGTTTCTTTAGAAGCTAAACCTCTGTGGTATGTTCTTTTAAGGTTGTGGCTAATGACTTTTGATTGTATTTTTAGATGATAGTGAATGGTATTTTTAGATGATAGTAAATGGTGAAGACGATAATGCGGACGGTGCATATGGTTTTGTGTTCAAAAAACCTTTTAGATAATTCGTTTTAAGAAATAGTTCTATTTATTTTGATTTTCGGAAAAGTCAAAATCTCAAAAGAAAATGGCATATAACTAAAATTCACATGAGTTTGATTATTTGTGATTTTTTAATATACATGCACTTAAAGTTCACACTAGTTTACACCAGATAGTTGTCCGTTTGTGAATCCGTAGACGTGTAATGAATTGTGGTACATTTGGATGGTGTCTTCCACAAGCCACGATGGCTCGCACTTACCTGTGTGAGATCCTTTTAAATGTGTTGTAGTTTTTAGCTATAGTTTTTTGTTGAAATGATATTATAGCGACTGTTAGCTTTTTAAGTTATTTAACTAAAAAATAAATAAAAAATAAGAACACCGTTGTATCTCCATAATAATACAAAGGAAAAAAGAAAAGAAGAAAAAATCACGTTAAAAAGACAACATATTTTAAATAGCTTTTAACTTCTAAAGCCCGAAACTATTTAAAACTGGGCCAGGCCCGCTCATTTCGGCTTGAGCTTTTAGCTTATTTTTTACAATTTCTAAATTTCGTTTTTTCTGATTTTTTTTGGCTTTTTTGAGTGTTTTGCTGGTTCTTTTTTCCCGTATTCATTTACATTATCCGTGATGGGCTAACCTGTTTTTTTTTCTATTTTTTAATTATTTAAATATAGTTACAATATAATTTTAACCAGCTATAGTATAATTTTAGCCAGAAAACAGCTTATTGCACCTTAATCTATCCATGTGTAATCTATTCGGGCATCAGATCCTACGCAGCTGTTTGGAAAAGTAGCTAGCAAGCAGTGGCGAATCCAGGATGAGAATAGAGGGGGAGCTCTACTGTTGAGACTATAGCATAATATAAATATGTCAAAACTATATCTACCAGTCTTTTGCCATTGGAATATCAAATTCATATATAAATAGGAAGTGAACAAATTGAAAATGTACGATACAATAAATTTAGTACCTTGCTAATGAATAATGTGCCCCCAAATGTTTATAAATATATGAGTACCGATCTGTAGATAAAAAATATCAAATTTAGTGATACGATATTAAATTGTGAATGTCCATAAACATTAAAAATGAAATGAAAACATATTGTTTTGTAAATGTCTGTTTTCTATGATTGGAGGGTTACTGCTAGTTGCATTGTTTGAGAAATATTTGTGCAAAGTTCGCTTCTCCATTTTTATAAATCTAAGAATAATTAAACAACAATTAGTTAATAACTAATTAAATAATTTGGCTAGTTGGTAGAATAATAATAAAATAGGATTAAACATTCATTTATATTCATAGAACAGTGAACCAAACCTGAAACCTGTGAACCCACTGTCGCCGGTCGGCCGTCAGTCCCCACTCCCCACGGAGTCACGCGTCACAGTGGCTTTGCGCAGCGCAAATCCTCACCACAGCGGCACAGCCCACAGGAAATTCCAATTTCCTCGCCTCCTCGGTCAGTGGTCAATCCTCAAGACCTCAAACACAACTCCTCTGGCTCAGTGAGTCCTATCCTCACCAGTCACCACATTCGCCTCCGCCTCGTCCTCTCCGCCGCTCGCTCGGCCTCGCTCCGCCGCTCGCTCAACCTCGCCCGCGCGTGGCCGACCGCCTCCCCTGGCCGGCTGGCCCCTCCGCTCCGCCGCGTCGAGCTGCCGAGTGCCGACCGCCTCCGGCCTCCCCCTCCGCGCCGAGTCTCCGACCGCCTCCGGCCTCCCCCTCCGCGCCGAGTCGCCGACCGCCTCCCGGCCCTCCCCCTCCCCGGTTCCCCCTCCGCCGCGCCTGCCGCCTCCCCCTCCCCGGCTCCCCTCCGCCGCGCCGGCCGCCGGGCTGCGGGCGACGCCGCGACGGTGAGTTCTACCCTCTCTCCGACTTGGCGACCAGATGGTCCAGATCTACTGTTGAGCGCGTGTTCTATTCATCTTCCTCGAGACCTCAACCATATCTCGTATGTACTGTTGACTGTTCTCGCCATTGGGCCAGGATTCACCATTGGGCCGGCTAGGGTGCTGGGCCTTAAGGCACCGACTAGGCCTGGCCTACCCTCATGCCGAGTTTCAACCTGGGCGACGTCACCGGGCTCATCCTCCGTCCTCCGACACGGCGACGCCGACGCCTGACAGTGGGAGGGAGGGGGGTCTTCTTCCACAGTGGGAGGAGGGGGTGCTCGAGCACCCACTAGCACCCACGGTGCATTCGCCACTGCTAGCAAGTCAACATTGCCGGAGCTTTCCAAAGGGATGGACGTAAAAAGAGGACAAGAAAGCCCTCGTCTCGTGGTGACTTGCCGTCACCGAGCCCACGGTTGCTGTCCGGGTCCGATCGAGAGGTGGGCTCCACATGTCAAGGACAGCATGTTTTTTTGCTAAAGTTTATGGCTTTTAGTTGTGGCTTGTGACTTTTAAGCTGTTCGTACAAGAGATTACAGAGTAACAGAAACTTACGTGCGGTTTTTGCCAATATGAATGAAGTTGGTATAGTATATACTACAATTAACTAGTATACCCTATCTTAAAAAGATGTTCCGTTTAAAAGCTAGTTATTATAGAAAAGCCGAAAAACAGCTTTTAGAAGCTAAAAAGAACAGGCATAAAGTTGCATCAGCTTGCTTTACTGGCGGCTTGCGACAATTAACTAGTATACCCTATCTTAAAAAGATGCTCCGTTTAAAAGCGAGTTATTATAGAAAAGCCGAAAAGCAGCTTTTAGAAGCTAAAAAGAACAGGCATAAAGTTGCATCAGCTTGCTTTACTGGCGGCTTGCGAGGAACAGCAGCTAGAGTCCAGAGCGATGTGCATGTGCTGCAGGCAAACAAAAGAGAGAATGGTATTCGCTCACACCCCGAGAATTTAATTTGATTCATTCAATTGGATTCTAAATCTAGTTCTAGGTGAATTTATAATTGATTAAGCCAATTCAAAATCTAATTTTCTTGTTTGGATGTCATATGAAATTCTACAAGATTATGAGGCCCACCTGTGCACGTAAGTCTACCAATATACACAAAATAGCTCCTCTACATGTTCAAGTATCACCAACAAATTCAATCGATTTTCATGAAAAAATTATAGTGTGAATGTTAGTTGAAATTCCAAATATTGAGCTTTTAGCTTGTGAGCCCCACATATGCGGATGGCCCTATTAATGTGCACAAAGTAGCTCCTCTATAAGTTGAACCATCTCTGAAAAATTCAACTAATATTGTGAAATTTTTGTAGGCTGTGTGAGTTGAAATGCTAACTTTTATTTAATTTTTTAGAGTAAATTCTAGATAAATGGCATGTGTAAGTTAAAAATTACTTTTATCTTTATCATGTCACTTGAAATTGGCTTTGGAATCATTAATTCAATTTTAGGTCATAGCCAAATAGCTATATCCTTAAAATTGAATTTCAATTCCATAATTCCAGACTCAATACCCGAGAGCCAAACAGGGTGATGTTCTTTCGTCACTAAATTGAAAAAGTACAGCATCAATATCTTTTTTTATATATCTGGTCATATTTGGAAATTGAAATGCAGAAATTCCACTGAAAACATTTTGCTCACTGTAGTAGTTTGGAAAAATTCACATGTGCCAAGTAGTGCGTAATGTCTTGGAAAAAACATAGAAGAGATCTAATATGTAGTCAACTTGACCGTCTAATTTGTGACCAGATGGATACGACGCCTTCAAAGGCGAACCAATCCCTTGAGAACCATCAGTGTCCAAAGATGCTACTGTACGTGTAAAGAGAATGGATGACGAGATATTGCATATGCATGCATGGGGACATCTGAAGCACTAAGCTCGATAGATTCCAATGTTCCATATGCTGCTTTATATTTTCTACCAAATCTTTCCATGAGATTCTACATTCTTATATATGCTCCACAGCAACAAATCTAAAATCTGCTTAAATTAAGAGCGAGTGCTCTAGCATCAAACTTTGTTAGTATTAGCGACCTCTAGTTTTAGAAGAGGCCCCACTTATTAGCCTTTGGTCAAGCTAACCTACAATATTAGGGACTGCATATGGCGGTCTTCGGCGTTTTTTACTTGGGAGATTGGATCATATACCCTCCCTTTAGTTGGGAAATTCAGGATTTACCCTCCGCATCTCAATAACACGTGGGGTCATCATAAGTCACTGACACGTGGGCCAGGAGGGTAAATCCTGAATTTTCATCTAAATGGAGGGTATATGATCAATTGGGGGTTTTTACTTTTCTCTTCAAATCACACAAGACTAGAGATACAAATGAAGTAGATAATTTTCATTCGTTCAACCAACTGAAGGCTTATAAATCAAATACAAAAGGGAGAAAATAGATATCTAGCACTATTCGTATTCGATTCCGATTCCAAGAAAAATACGGAATAGAATACGAATGAGCGATATCTACCGTATCTATTTTGATCATGCCTCTACTGTCTAATGCCATATGTATGGGTATAAAACGAGCTGGTTATTTCCATTTACCAGGGTCTTCTAACTCCAGTGACCTCGTCATAATCAAAGTAATACTATAATACTATTGGGATACAAGTAAGCTATACTAATGTAAATTAAAATTTCTAATATAAACCAGGAAGCCATGCGAGTAAAAGATCATATATTGTTACCACTAGACATGCAATGCAGGGAAAGAAGAGTTAAAGTAGTTTGATTCAACATAGCAGTCCCATGTAATGATATAATATCACGAATAATTTAGAATTACATCAAAACAAGAATAAAGAGTTCCACGAACAAGTTACGTACTTGTTGATCAATAAAAAACATTTACTCATATGGCAAAATAATATATTATTCAAAAGATCATAAACATACAAGTGATACAATTATCTCTATAATCACCTCTAGGGCATATCACTAATAAATACGAGAGGTGGTCCTAATTGCCCAAGTGAGATAAGTACGTGGTGATACCGGTGATCAATTTGACTGACCAAAAGCTTGTGAAGAGAATACGAAAAGGGGGAAAAGATGTCCGGCACTATCCGTATGCGACCCTGATTTTGAGAAAGAAATACTAAAAAGTATGTAGAATGAGCGATATACAATCGTATCCACTCGAATTGTACCTCTACACAGGACTACAGTAGACCCGCATATCTTCTCTTTCCTTTTCACAAAAACGGCAACGTTACCGTTTTCAGATTTACACCCGTGGCAGCGGTGAAGATGTTTCCCATTTGCTACGTTTGGGGAAGCAAGCATAAAACGCACTGAAAAATTAATACTAAACCAATCGTCATCTCAGCCCCAAACGCTTAGCATCAGCACCCTTCAACTAAAGACTACTACACTAATTAAGGGTGTGTTTGGTTGGTGGAATGGGGAGGAATGGGATGGCATGATTCCAGTTTTTTGGGATGGGATGGAACGGGATGGTTCTGTTAGGATGTTTGGTTAGTGGGATGGAATGGTTCTGTTTTTTGTTTGGTTAGTGGGATGGAGAAGAATGGAACCGTTCCGTTTCTTGTTTGGTTGGTGGGGGGAGGCGCGGGCGGGAGGTCGGCGCAGGAGGACGGCGCGGGCGGGAGGACGGCGGCGGGATGACGCCGCAGGAGGTCGGCGCGGGCGGGAGGTCGCGCGGCGGCGACGGAGGCCGTCGCGGGCGGCGGCGCAGAAGGTCGGCGGCGGGAGGACGGTGCGGGCGGGAGGCCGGCGGCGGGAGGACAGCGCAGGAGGACGGCGCGGGCGGGAGGACGGCGGCGGGAGGACGCCGCAGGAGGTCGGCGCGGGCGGGAGGTCGCGCGGCGGGAGGACGCCGCAGGAGGTCGGCGCGGGCGGGAGGCGCGGGCGGGAGGTCGCGTGGCGGCGACGGAGGCCGTCGCGGGAGGACGGCGCGGGCGGGAGGACGGCGTCGGCGCTGGAGGCCGGCGGCGGGAGGACGGCGCAGGAGGACGGCGCCGACGGGAGGCGCGGGCGGGAGGTCGCGGCGGCCGGGAGGTCGGGCGGCGGGAGGCACGGCCGGGAGGTCGGGCGGCGGCAACGAGGGCGCCCGGGATGGATTCGTCCGGGAAATTTTTGGGGATGGATTGATTCCGAATTTTGAAGGAATATTCCTTTAGGAGGAATGGTTTGCTTCCACTTCATGCCATTCCATCCCATGATCCAAACAGCTGGATGACCTCAAAATTGGAACAGGATGGTTCCATCCCATGGCCATTCCACCAACCAAACACACCCTAATACACCTGCCCACACCATGCAGGCTGGAGTTGCACTAATAATTCAGCTCAGGTGAGCAGAGCAGTTGGACATCACATCGTACCAGATCTGGCGTGTGCGACGTCGCGAACAGCAGCACCGAGCCGACAGCCCACCCCCAGTAGTACTGTGATTAGAACGGTAGAAGATAATTCGTTTTATCTGATATTCATATATAACAAAATACGAATATAATAAATAAAATTTATATTCGAAAATATTTATATTCGTATTTAAAAATATTCGTATCCGTATTAGAGAATGTTCGTATTTGTATTCGAAAATGTTTATATTCGTATTCGAGACTATTCGATTTGTATTCGATCCGTTTCTATCTCTGGGGATGATTGTAAGAAACAATTTTCTGATGAAACAAGATTCACAAGTAAAAAATGAAAATTACTTTGCATAATTTCCAATTCTATGCGCTACACTGCTAACTCGTGTAGATGTGCAGTCATGTTACATAAATTTGTTATATCGAGATTTGTTATAAAAGTTTTAAGATATTTGCATTCGATTGAACTAAGCATATATTCAATTCAAATTCGTATTCGTTATGACATTCGATTCGTATTCGAGAATGTTCAAATTCAAATTTATTTTAAAAATATGAATTATTCATATTTATTTTAAATGTATGAATTTGTATTTATATTTAAGATTATTCGTATTTAATATGTTTCATCCCTACCCTGCAGCCGGTGCGCAGATAGACAGCGGCCACATCCACAGCGTAGTCACTAGTAGAGCTAATCCACCTAGATAATAGCTGATTACAAGTACTAGTAGAGTAATCCTTTTGCTCTTTTGTTGTCTTAATCAATCTTAGGCCACTGCTAATGCTAGGATTAGTAGAGTCTAGTCCAGGCGCAATTTATATCCCTGTTCATTCTGGCTTTTTTAGCGGTTTCTGGCTTTCGACTATTGGCTCTTAGCTAAAATTGCGCTGTAACAGGTGTTAGTTTTTTTTCTAAGTCATTCAATTAAAGAAATATGAAGAAAAAGAAGAAAAATGATAAACATCGTTATATCGCACACACAATGCAGAAAAAGGGGGGGGGGGGGAAAGCAAGAAAGAAGAAAAAAAAACCAAAATTAAGAAGCCAACAAGTCTATTCCAACTCCTGACTAAAAGCTAGAAGTTAGAAGCAAAAACTGGAATGAAACGGTGCCTTAATCTCTTCCTTTTTGTTAACTAAACGAACTCACTTGGAATTCCATCCCTGCAACACCTCTTTGTGCTTTTAGGGTGCGTTTGGTATGCATAATTTTACATTCCCCTGTAATATAATATTTCCCTTAATCTGATTACCAGTAATGTAACATTCCAATGTTTGGTTGGTTTGAAGAAAACTACAAAAAGTCTTTATAATAGTTCAAAACTCAAACCAACAAGTCCACAAATTTAAATTATAAGATTTGACATTTCAAACCTTGAAGGTTAACGTTTATAAACCTAAATTTGAATTTTACAACTTAAATTCTCTTAATTTAAAATTGCAACATTTAAAAATTTAATTATTATTATTCAAAAGTTCAAATTTTGGATTTTTGAAAATTTTAATTTTAAAATGTGAGTTTGGAACTTTCAAATACTATAATTTGTAAAATTTAGATTTTAGAACCTTCAAATTTTAAGATTCAAAATTTCAAAAAAAGGAATTTCAAAATCCAAACTTGAAAATTTAAATTGCCTGAATTTAAGATTTCTAAAATTTAGGATTCAAATTTCAATATTTTGGTTTCGAGATTCATGTTTTGAATTTTGTAATTTGAGTTTTGAATTCAGAAAGACCAAAATTTGACTATGAGAAATTAAAGCAAAAGATAAAAGTATAATAGCAAAAATTCATTTCCCTTAGTAATCCAAGGTAGACCTTTTTGTACGGAAAAAGTAATTCTTAAAAATTATGGTAATTTGGTTTCTAAAATAATCTTAGACTCCTACCTCAGATTATTAGTCTAAAATAATCTTAGACTCGGGATGCGGTTCCGTCTCATCGGCGGCGGGCAATCGCACCTCCTGGCGCTCGGACAACTTCCCCGCGCGCAGAAGCCCTTGGATCGTCTTCTCGGTCACGAGCGAGGGGCCTAGCTCGCCGGAGAACGTGCCTCCCTCCTCCCCTACCAACTACTCCTTGTCCGCCGCCGCCGGGTCGCGCTCTTGGAGCGTGTATTTCACCTCCAACAGCGAAGACCGCCGGCGAATGCCGCAGACACCACCCGCCTGACCACGCTTGCCATCAGACGCCATTGCTTCCCCGGGAAAGGAGGCCAGCAGCAAAAAATACTACGCGAGTATGGAAGGCGGCGCAAGCAAGAAGGGGGCGTACAACTGTGGGGGCGCGGTCGCGGGGAATACTTTAAGCCACCTCGCCCCAGTACCGAAGCGTCGCGTTGGCCCGCGTGCGGGACGTGACCGCAGTCGTACAACCGCCTGTCCAGCGCTGTTCCCCATACCCAAAGCTGAAAGGCCACAACCACGAGCGCTAAGTTCATAAAAGATACAATTTAAAGATAAAACATGACATGATAAAGCCCACTACCATATCCTCTTCAGTAGGGTTCCATATAATCATCCTCATCTTCATCAAACTCTTCTTCTTCAGAGTCAAATTCTTCTCCTTCATAAAGTTGTCTCACTCTTGCACTTCTACGCAGCTCAAGTTGTTCTTCTGCTCCCATTGCATCTCCAATAACAGACCAAGGTATCCCTGTACCTAGCATCTCCTCATCTTCCTCATCTCTAAAGACAACTGTTGCACAATCATCTCCCTCCTCATGCAGAAAACCTTGAGCTTCAGAAGTATCACTAGACATGAGGACATCAGTGATTTTCTTTGCCTTGATCTTTTCTTTCTTATTTATCATCTTGGAGTTGAATTGAATAAAGACCAATTTGTTGAGGCGGGATGTAGTAAGCCTATTTCTCTTCTTAGTGTGCACCTATAAATTAAACATGAGAGCATTTTCATTTCTATAATTGTAGTGCTGAACATGTTGAAATCTTGACAGTTGACATCAAATAGGTACTAACCATTTCAAATGTGCTCCAATTTCTTTCACAGCCAGAAGAGCTTGATGTCAAAGATAGGATCCTTGTAGCCATCTTTTGTAAAGCTGGTGTTTCAGTTCCATACAGTTTCCACCAAGATGCTGAAATAAATGTACAAATAATTTTCAGTTAACAGTACAATGTAAAACAGCTATGTAACATTAGTTACAATGGATGCAATGAATGGAGAATGAGTTACCTGGGTTGTAATCAAAGTTTTCACAAGTCTTTGCAAGCTTCTTGTTAAATGGTCCTTCTCTATTCTGGAATTTCTTTAGTTCAGTGTTGACAGCCTGATCTTGCTTATCCTCATCATGATGATAAAAGGTCTCCACACAAGAGATAAATCCTTCTGTTATTGTGGCATCATCAAAGATTGATGGGTTACCATAACTATAGTATGGATTCAACAAATATGCTGTCAAATGCAATGGAGAGTCAAGTCGCCCTTTCATCTTCTTATCAATAATAGCAAGGACATCCTTGTAACGGGACTCAACATTACCATAGGCCTCTTTGATCTCTCTCTCTCTCTCTTTGCCTTCAGTAGTTCTCCAAATAGGAAACCTATTGATGGCTTCACATCCCCATCAACCAAACGTAGAACTTTGACCAATGGCTCAAAAACACTCAAACACAGCTTCACATCCTTCCAAAAGGTTGGATTCATCATTATTGCTGTTGCATCTTTTCCTTTCTTTGATTTCACATCCTTCAATGTGTCCCACCTACTATGAACCGTCATCTTTCTTAGCTGGTCCTTCTTCTCTAGTATGCTGTTCAAAGTGAGAAAGGCTGAAGCAAACCTAGTCACTCCTGGCCTTATTATCTCTTTCCCCTCTGTGAAGAATCTCAAGCACTCCAATGTTCTTGTGTGCCCATAGACAAATATGGTGAATGCCTTTGCTTGCTCAATTACCTTCTTGAACCGTGACATGTTGCCAATTCCTTGAAGCATCAAGTTGATTGTGTGAGTTGCACAAGAGGTCCAAAAGATGTGTGGTCTCTTCTCAAGCAAGAGCTTCTTTGCTCCCATGTTGTTAGAAGCACTGTCCGTCACTACTTGCACCACATCATCCTGACCAATGTCTTCAATTGCTTTGTCCACTAGTTCAAAGATAACTTCACTTGTGTGTGACACATCTGACATCTCTTTTGAGCTGATAAAACTTGATCCATCAGCGCAATTAGTGCACAGGTTCATTATGCTTCTCCTCTTCCTATCTGACCAAGCATCGGTCATAACAGAGCACCCATTCTTCACCTTCTCAGCATCACGTTCTTGCAGCAAACTCTTGGTTCTTGCATATTCTTCATCCAGCATACTCTCCCGCAGATCACGCTGAGATGGAGGTTCAAGTCCAGCACCAAACTGTCCAATTGCTTCACACATTTGCTTGAACTCATCATTGTCACAAGCATTGAAAGGTATGGCTGCAAATGATACAAAACAGAACAGAAATATAAATTCTGAAATATAGTGAATTCTGAAATGTGTTCTGAAATCTAGTGAATTCTGAAATAATCTAGTGAATATATTTATGCATAGACCCATCTTGCAATCTGAATAAAAATACAGATTACAGAATAGTAAAATACCATGTGTATAGACCTATCTTGCAATATATTTATGCACCTCATGTGTTCTTTCTTTCCAAAGTTCCTTGTTCAGCTTTTGTTGCTTCAAAGATTCAGCTTTTGTTGCTTTAGGATCAATAGCACGTGTCCACTTATCAATGGGCCCTAATTTGTGAGGCTCTGAACTTCCAACACAAGTTACTTCATCTTCCTCTCCTCCAACCCGAGAAACATTCACTTCTTCTCTAAGCTCTAGCTCACGGACAGTCTTCTCCTCCCTCTTCCTTTTTGCCTCTTCTAGTGATTTCTTACACTTGTCTTTGGCCTCCTGTGTGCTCCTCTTGCATTTCTTCACATTTTTTCCAACATTGGCCACATGTTCCTTCAACCGATGAATCCCTCCTTGGCTCTGATGATCACAAAATTTGCACTTCACCTTGTCCTTGTTCTTTGCATCCACCAGAACCCCATATTCCCATCCCACATCATCTGAATTCCTTTTCAGGAGATTCGCTCCCTGAGTTTCAGCGGGTTCATGCTCCGTTGTCGACATCCTACATGTGTAACAAACTAACAACTATCAGCTAAACAAATTCTGTAACTATAAGAGGAGGTGAAGGCAGGGGAGGGCGGAGGCAGCATACTATTTTTACAGAGGTACTAACTATAATTGTCAGTTCCATACTGTTTTTTGTTTAGTTGGCATACAGAGGCAGGGAGCAGAGGATACTGGAGCAGGGGAAGGCGGAGGCAGTGGGCAGAGGAGAGAGGAGCAGGGGAGGGCGGAGGCAGGGTGCAGATGAGAGAGGAGCAGGGGAGGGAGGAGCTTACCTTGGGGCAGGGAGGAAGCAGACCGGCAGGGAGGAAGCAGACCGGCGTCACGGCGACGGGCGGCAGAAGCAGCTTGGGAAAAGAAGTCACGGGCGGCGGGCGGCGGGAGCTGCTTGGCGTCACGGCCGGCGGCGGCAGCAGACCGGCGGGGAGGAAGCAGACCGGCGTCACGGCGACAGGCGCAGCTCGGGAAAAGAAGTCACGGGCGGCGGGTGGCGGGAGCTGCTTGGCGTCACGGCTGCGACTCTCCCTAACCCGCCCGTGTTCTGCGCCTCCTTCTCTTATCCTTCCCACGCCCGCGACTTCTTTTCCCGCGCCCGCGACTTCTTCCCACGCCCGCGCGCGCTTGTCCGCCTCCGCGTTGCCTCGGCCGCTTCGGCGCCGCGGAAGCGCCGCCTTTCGCCGCGGAGGCGCCGCGCCCGCCTAGGGTTCCGCCTACCCCCCTAGGCCACGCGGGACCCCTTCGCCTAGCGCCTAGGCGCGCCTAGGCGGCCGCGGAACGTCGCCTTGTTGAACACTGATGGGAAAATATATATGGTCGCTAGCTCTGAGGATGCGTCTGACCTGAACGAGTTGGGAAATATTCCCATGAGATGTTATTGTGTGATTGGGAGGCTGATGAAACTGAATTTGAAGGTTTACGGAATTGCTGCGTATTGCACACGGGTTGGATTTGTGCGAGTCATGGGCATTGCTTTGCCGTTATTAGGGTGGGAAATTGGCCAGTTCCTTACTATCTATAAAAGATTTTGATTTAGGGCACAATCATTCTAGTTCTAGTGGAGATGGTGATGTTCCGACTAATGATGGTGATTATGTTGCTTCAGATTGTGGCACTGCTGATGAAGTTGAAGCAGACTGTGAGTTTTCATTTTTTTTATTCTTGTTTTTTTGTTTGTTTTTAGGCTATTTGCACTGACCATTGCGTTTTAACTTTTAGCTTTGGATGATTCTTTAGATGATGAGTTCATTTTCAACACTTTTAAAAAGATGGTATGTGTTTTTTGTCATCAGTTTAGATGATGAATTCAATTTAAGCAGTTTACCCAAAATTTGATATCATTGCCTTGTATAATTATCCAGGTTGTGAAAGTAGTTAAAAGAAAGATTGCAGAACAAGATGTTAGAAAGCAAAATACTAAGGTTTCATGATCTATTATTATCTATCTTTTTTTATTTTTTCTATTTTTATTAAACATGTGTTTAATTTTTATTCTATTTTTTAGAGTCGTAAAGTTGATATCAAATATAAGAAATGTACGGAAGATGCCAATGTTCGAAAGGCATTTAGCAGATATAATATCTCTTATTTTGCTAAAATTATTAACGATCTCAGTTAGCCAAAGAAAGTTGTTATTGAACAGTATGGTTTTCCTTCTCTTTTAAACTTTAAAGATTGTTCTGTTCCAAGGTCTTTTGCTCAGTGGATAGCAGACCATGTAGACACTACAAGCTCTGACATAGTTCTTTCCTCCAATTGTTTGGTCAAGCTACGCTACCTATCATTAAGTTTTTTGGTATTAAGTTGGTAAAAGAGAATCTAAGTGATAATCATATAGTGAGATGCTTTATGATAGTTGCTCTATCCACTTTCCTTTGCCCAAATTCTAGTACACATCCTAGCACGAAATATTTTGGTGATTTAGTAGATGTTGATAAAATCAAGAAATTTGATCGGTCAAAGTTTGTCTATAATTGGTTGATGACCTATATTCAAAAGTATCAAAAAGATAGTTTAAGTTCTTCTCATGCGTCATTAACCTTGGGTGATTGCATTTATTTCCTTGCTGTAAGTTATCTTGTTTGTTTTACTTTTTGTCATTTTGAATTTTATTATCTACACTTTTCTTGGTTAGTTGTAATATCATTTTCATTGCGATTCATTAATCTTGTTGTTAGGTTTATTATCTCGATTTCCTTCGGTATGGGTTTTGTTCTATTCCAAATACAATTCCCAGATTATTGGTATGGAGGGGTGACATGAATAAGAATTTCTCTAAGTCTGACTCTATAGGTGATTGCAACTATGGGAAGCGCCCTGTGCGTATTACATGTAATGTTTGCGTTATATTTGTATGTTATGTGTTGGTTATTCATATTAATATTTTTTTTGACTTTTCTTATATCAAAGACCTAAATCAAATGTGCTATGGCTTGTATTTTAGAGATCATTCTAGTTTTAGAACTTATTTGGACATAATTGTTGGAAATTGTTTGCCAGATAAAGTATGTTGCATTTTTATTGTTTTTTTATGATTTAATTGTTTTTATTTTTTATTGCTTTTAATTGTAGGCAAAAGATGATATAACTACCATGTTTCAAAAATTTGAGGACCAAGTTGACCCTCATGCATCAATGAAGGCTGAGGTGCTTGTTATGGACATCATGGAATATTTGCAAATATCAAGCACTTCTATTCCTGAGTATGATGATAGGCCAGCTAGCAAAAATAATCAAGAAAATTCCGAGGACAAAAGGCAATTTCAAGATCTTCACGACAATGATCATTTTCGAGGCATTCATGATAATGATAATGTTGAAGATCTTGACGACAATGGTGCTTCTAAGAATGGTGCTGGTTATGACATGCATAGTTTTGCACACAAAAAATATTGATTCTCAATCAACATTGAAGCTCCCTTTTGATAATTCTGCTCAAGGAGTTGATAATCAGCAGCAATTTAATGATTCTCAGTCTACTCTCAAGCTTAAAAACATCATTAATGGTATTGTCGTCAAGGTCTCCTTTCTTAGAAGACATCATTAAACTACAACTAAATTAATGATGCTCAGTCTCCTTTCTTAGAAGCATCATTAATGGCATTGTCGTCAAGGTCTTCAACATGATCACTGTCGTGAATACTTTGAAAATGATCATTGTCGCAAAAATCTTGAAATTGATTTTTGTCCTCAGAATTTTCTTGATTATTGTTGCTAGATGACCTATCATCATAATGAGAAATAGAAGTGCTTGATACTTACAAATATTCCATGATGTCCACAACAAGCACCTCAGCCTTTATTGATGCATGAGGGTCAACTTGGTCCTCAAATTTTTGAAACATGGTAGTTATATCATCGTTTTCCTACAATTAAAAGCAATAAAAAATGAAAACAATTAAATCACAAAAAAAACAATAAAAATGCAACATACCTTATCTGGCAAACAATTTCTGACAATTCTATTCAAAGAAGTTCTAAAACTAGAACGATCTCTAAAATACAAGCCATAGCATGTCTGATGTAGGTCTTTGATCTAAGAAAAGTTAAAGAAAAAATATAATATGAATAAACAATACATAACATACAAATGTTACGCAAACATTACACGTAATACGCACAGGACGCTTCCCATATTTGCAATTACCTATAGAGTCAGACTTGCAGAAATACTTATTCATGTCACCCCTCCATACCAATATTCTAGGAATTGTATTTGGAACAGAACAAAACTCATACTGGAGAAAATCGAGGTAATAAACCTGACAACAAGATTAATGAATTGCAATGAAAATGATATTACAACTAACTAAGAAAAGGGTAGATAATAAAATTCAAAATGACAAAAAGTAAAAGAAACAAGATAACTTACAGCAAGAAAATAGATGCAACCACCCAAGGTTAATGACGCATGACAAGAACTTGAACTATCTTTTTGATACTTTTGAATATAGGTTATCAACCAGTTGTAGGCAAACTTTGACCACAACATCTACTAAAACACCAAAATATTTCACGCTAGGATGTGTACTAGAATTTGGGCAAAGGAAAGTGGATAGAGCAACTACTATAAATTTTTTCTAACTACTATAAAGCATCTCACTATATTTAGATTCTCTTTCACTAACTTATTACCAAAAAACTCAATGGTAGGTAGCGTAGCTTGGCCAAACAATTGGAGGAAAGAATTTTTCCACAATCTCTCTCCGACTTAACTTCAATGCCACTTATGGGTATACATAACACCATATTGATAGAAGCTGGACTGATAGGGATAACTTTTCCTTCGAGAACTATGTCAGAGCTATCCACTGAGCAAAAGACCTTAGAGCAGAACAATCTTTAAATTTCAAAAGAGAAGGAAACCATACTGTTCAATAACAACTTTCTTGGGTTGACTGAGATCGTTGATAATTTCAGCGAAATAAGAGCTATTACATTTGCTAAATGCCTTTCGGACATTGGCATCTTTCGTACATTTTTTAGATTTGATATCAACACATGTTTAATGAAAATAGAAAAAACAGAAAAATATAGATAATAATAGATCATGAAATCGTAGTATTTTAATTTCTAACATCTTGTTTTGCAGTCTTTCTTCTAACTGCTTTCACAACCTGGATAATTATACAAGGCCAGATATCAAATTTTGGGTAACTACTTAAAATGAATTCATGATCTAAACTAATGACAAAAAACACATACCATCTTAAAAGTGTTGAAAATGAACTTATCATCTAAAGAATCATCCAAAACTAAAAGTTGAAATACAACGGTCAGTGCAAAGAGCATAAAAACAAACAAAAAACAAGAATAAGGTATGTTGCCAAATAAGGCATGTTGCATTTTTATTGTTTGTTTTTTTGGTGATTTAATTGTTTTCATTTTTTATTGCTTTTAATTGTAGGCAAAAGATGATATAACTACCATGTTTCGAAAATTTGAGGACCAAGTTAACCCTCATGCATCAATGAAGGTTGAGGTGCTTGTTATGGACATCATGGAATATTTGCAAGTATCAAGCATTTCTATTCTTGATTATGATGATAGGCCAGCTAATAACAATAATCAAGAAAATTCCGAGGACAAAAATCAATTTCAAGGTCTTCATGACAATGATCATTTTCATGGCATTCATGACAATGATCATGTTGAAGACCTTGACGACAATACCATTAATGATGCTTCTAAGAAAGGTGCTGGTTATGACATGCATAGTTTTGTGCATAAAAATGTTGATTCTCAATCAACATTGATGCCCCCTTGTAATTCTGCTCGAGGAGTTGATAATCACTAGCAATTTAATGATTCTCAGTCTCCTCTCAAGCTTACATCTGATGAATCTTCTACAAAATTCAATCCAATGATGGTAACTTTATGCATTTCTTTTTTCATTTGCCTTATGCACAATTTTTTTAGTTGTTGCTATTTAATGTTAATTGTTCTCATTTGTTTTTCGGTGTCAGGAGTTGCTAATGTGAAGAATAGAGAGAGGAAATTATCTGCAAGCCAGGAATCTAATAATTCTATTGCTTCACGTACAAGATCACGACGCAAGTCTCTTGATTCTACTCAGAAGTCCCATTTGGGCCATTCAATCAAGATTTGTTCTTTGTTATTGTTTTGCCAACTAGCTAATCTATAAAATAATATAAATTGCTTGTATAAGTGATGTCTAACATTTCAGGCATACATAGATGTCACTATGATAGACCATGTGGAGGTGACCCTGTGTGTCTGATGAGTAATTGACATCCGTTTTAGAAAAGTCGAGTTTGGTTTGTGTGGTTTGGACCATGTCGTTGCATGGTGCAATCGGATTCGGTCGGATTTGGTCAAACTTGGTCGAAGCGCTTAGGATGCATATTCTCTTGATTCGACGGGTTTTGGGGCATTTCATGCTTAAGTATGATTCATTGATGCTAATTGTGATTACATGTTTCGAGCGGTGCTATGTAATGTGTTTCTTGTCTGTGATGCCTGCAGGACGTTGAGGCGAAGTCGTGGCGAGGCACAGGATGACTGGACTAGGCGCAGGCGGTGCCGAGGTCAGAACGGTCGAGGTGTGCCGAAGACGGCGAGGAATCGAGATGGCTGCGAGGCTTGGAAGGCAAGGAATGAGAAAGCTTCCCGGAAGGTGCATGAGGGGCGTTTTGGTGAATACGCAAAGCTGCACTAAAGGAAGTGGATTGTGGACAAAGCACTAGAGTTAGTGGGTAAAGCGCTAAAGCTTAATGGACAAAGTAATTTGTGAACCCATTATGGAGGGCTATAAATAGATACATGTCTCCTGATGGAGGCCATGACTTGTGAGATGGCTTGTGAGAGAGGTTGATGGCTTTAGTCTTTGCTTTATGCTTTAGTTGTTGAGGAGTAGGTGAGAAGAAGCCAGCAAGTTGTTGAGCTCTATCATCTGTGCATTTCCCGTTCTTGCTCTTCTTCTTCGTGTGTGTTGCGTTGAAGCCTTTCTCTCAATCGCGTATGGGGACTCAATGTATGCAGTGTGTTCTTGATATGTATTGGCTGTAAGAAATTCCCTTAGAATCATTCATCTCTCTTTGTTTCTATCTGAGAAGCTTTTCTTTGTGAGATGATTCTTTTAGTTCAGCCATCTTTGTCTCCCTGTGATGTTCATTTTTGAGAGCTTTTGTTCTTTTCAGTGCTCAGAGTTTTGATTGACTTCTTTGTTTGAGGAAACTCAGCATGGTTGCTCGGTGATGGGAAACTTGCTCCAAGGTCACTTGACCAGATTTCTTCCTAGAGCTAAGGCTTAATCATTCATTTTCACTTTTTCCTGTCTTGCGCCAATTCCCCTGTTTCCCTCTTTCTAGGGTTAGATGTCAGGGGATGGTTGGTCCTCTGGATTCCTTGAGAAATGTTTGCTCTAGATATTTGCTTTAGATGTGTGAGATCATGGCCTTCATGATTTCCAAGTATTATGGAGAAAGGATACAAGGTTGACATGATATCTGAAAATCAGCTTCATCCCATGGTTGTTTTTCAGATTTGAGCAGAAACTTTAAATTCTCTGCTTTTGATTTGGTTTCTTCTTTCCCTAAGGTCTTTTTGGTATTTAGGTTGCAGTCCTGTCGGTTTGCCCAGAGGAGAGCAGCCTATTTTCTCAATTCTTCAAGTTTTCTGCTCTTTTTCAGTATTTCCTGTGCAAGAGACCATTTTTCAGACTCTGCCTGTGCTCTGCTCGCAGACCCACGGTCTGACCGCTAGGGTTAGCCGGTCAAACCGGTGGAAGCAAGGCGGTCAGACCGCTCTTCACATGGCGGTCAGACCGGCGGGTGCCTGGAGGTCAAACCGGCCCTCCCATGGCGGTCAGACCGGCCGAGGCAGAGCGGTCTGACCGGCCGAGACATAGAGGTCAGACCAGTCCATTTTTGGAGAACTGATTTTTCTGCAGCTTGCTTTGTTTCAGTTCTTTTGACTTGCTTCCTCCTCTGTGAATTTGAGTTTACTGAGTGCTTGTTTTCTTCATAGCTTCTATAGCTATCGGAGATTTTAGGGGACACATTCTGGGGGGTAATTTTAAAGAGGCACCATTCACCCCCCCTCTATTGCCAATTGCGATCCATCACACTGTCTAGTCCTCCAAACAAGAAAAGGTATCACTGCCCACGAATGAGTTGGCACATGGGAACTCGGAATCAAAGCAAAAGCCTTGCTTCAAAAAATAACAAAAATCATAGCAATTCACTAGCTATATTATTTCTGTTTTGAATTATCAGTCAATTGCATTCTGCAATTTCAGTTCAATCGCGGTGTAAAGTTCTCTATGCTAGAGTCATGAACTAGCACTACTACAGTATAATCTTTTTGCAAGTTTGATAATATTTTCATCTATTAGGATAGCTTTTTTTAAGTCAGTTTTTTTATTTTCCAAGTTAAGTCTTTTTGTTCTATCTGTATTCGTATAAAATGTCCATAAGTATGATTTTTTGTTCCTTTCATCAACATGTGGTTGTTGCTAGTTTAATGTTTCTGTCAACTAAAAATTTTGGGTCAATTTTCACATCTCAACTTCGTAGGTGCTAATCTATGAATTCATTTAATACAAGTTTGCTTACATTCAAATTAGCACTCTTTTCAGTTTTAAAACATTCATTTTTTCTAGGTTCCTGTTGATTTAAGCAGTGGACATGGAGGCTCTAATAAGAGTGCTAGTTTGGATTATAAGTTGTCCCCTCCAGACATAAACAATTACATATTGGATCGAAAATTTCAAAGATATTTCTTGTTTGTTTTTCTTTTTTATTTTTGTCTCTTTTTATTACATTTTTATGTTTATATTTTATTTTCATTTTTTGTAGATTGTTCATGTCAATAAGCATTGCCTTGAAGCCAATAAAAATGGTATGAATGACATTTACAAAAGTGGGATAATGTATATGCTTGTTGTGCATATTTATAAAATAAGTGTTCATATTGTTGGTTTTTGTTTCAATTTTTAAATTTATAATTAGATGATGACACATGTACTCCAAAAGTTGATTTGAAGCTCAATTATGTTGATTTAACACCAAAGGCTCCACGTTCTGGAAGAGCCGGATGGAGACCAACATCCAGACTTAGGGCTACGCCATCTGGCGGAAGGTCAAGGTCCGGTATGCTGTTTCTGCCGATGAGAACATCAACAAGTTTAAGCGAGATTACAACAAGTTTGAAATGCTCGCTGGTGAGTCCCTCGATGAGTGCTTTGCGCGTTTCCACAAGATTTTGAGCAACCTCCGAGCGGTCGGTCTCACATACCCCGACTCGGACAATGCTCGATAGATGCTTGCAGCTCTTGATTTGCGTGTTTGGGAGATGAAGGTGACTACCATCAAGGACACCACCGATCTCTTGACCTTGACTCTTGACGCGTTGTACTCACGCCTCAAGACTCATGAGATTGACATAGTCTCTCGTAGGTCGAAGTCGATAGCCTTAGTCACCGATCACAGTCTGGTTTCTGGACCTTCTTCCGAGTCGATCTGTGGATTCTCTCTAGCTGCTCTCTGTGATGTAACTGATGATCAGTTAGAGCAGCTACTAGAGGACCAGTTAGCCCTTCTAGCCAGAAAGTTTTCCCACGCGTACAAGAGGGTGAGGGATTGAAAGAGGAGT
Source organism: Dendrocalamus latiflorus (assembly GCA_017311315.1). Lineage (NCBI taxonomy): Eukaryota > Viridiplantae > Streptophyta > Magnoliopsida > Poales > Poaceae > Dendrocalamus > Dendrocalamus latiflorus. The sequence goes on from CM029630.1 coordinate 22,944,131, forward strand.
GGCCCGATCATTTGCTTCGAGTGTGGTGGCCCCAACCATATTCGGACGAATTGCCCTAAGCTGGGGAAGGGCAAGAACGACTACAACGGCATGAGTAAGAACGATTACATCGACAAGAACCGCAACAAGAAGCCCCCACCTCATGCTCAAGGCAAGAAGAAGTTTCGCGACCTTGGCAAAGCCAAGAAGCTCTTCCACCGCGCCCTGCCGCCTTCGACGACCTCGACCTCAGTGAGGTGGAGGGGTGGAGCGACGACGATGGGACGGACGAACAAGACCCCAAGGGCGGCGATGACTTCTCCGACATGTGCTTCATGGCCCTTGAGGGCGAGATCAGCGACAGCGAGCTTTATTCCGACTACGATGAGGTATACCCTTCCTATGACCAGCTTAATGATGCTTTTCTTAAGCTAGGGAAATTCCATGCTAGGTCTAGGGCTAGGTGTAGCGAGTTGGAGAAGGAAGTAAATAGATTGTCACGGGAGCTTACTTCACTTATATCTGCTTCCTGCCGTGACGAATGTGATATATCCTCTGTCTTGATTTGATGACATGGAGAAATTAAGGACCTCTCATGATAGTCTGTCTTCTGAGCTTGACGTGCTTAAGGTGGAGAATGTTAGTATTTTGGCTGAACTAGAGATGAGTAGGATTGTTACTCCTTCATCCACTGTCGTTGAGACTACATCTTTCACCTCATGTGAGGATAAGGACAATGCGTTTAGAGGTCTTTATACCATGCTTCTTGATCTGCCTGAATCTTGTGAAAGCTGCACTAACTTGAAACTAAACCTGAGAAAGGCAAATCATAAAATTGCTGAGTTGCAAGCCTTTCTGCTAGAACCCATTGCTTCATGTGCAAATTGTCCCAAGCTGACTGCTGAGCTTGAATCTGTGTCTAAACAGTTTCAAGAGTTGATTGATCACAACAAGAAGTTATCTCAATATGCTTCTAAGGACCCTGTTAGCTCACCATGCAAAAATTGTGATAAACTAAAATCTGACTTGATTGCTTTAGAAGGAAAATGTGTGAAGCTAACTAAGGACCTTCTAGAGAAGCCACAATCTTGTTGTGATGTGATTGCTGATGTGGGGGAGAAGCCCAAAAGAGTAGAGACGCTTAGGCACGATGACCAAACAGCTAGAGGTAGGATTGTCCCTCCTAGTCCTTGCGAAGACCTCAATGTTGAGGCGGCTGTGCGCGCACATGTCATTCCTTCTTCTGATGTTGGTTCTTCCTCTTCTCCTGTTGTTGTCTTCTCTTCCCCTTGCTCTTCTTGCACCTCTCTCTTTCGGGAGTGTCAGTATCTTATGAACACTCTCGAGAGGTTTGTAGGAGGCAAGAAGAAACTAAATCTTATTCTAGACCAGTCCAAGATTTGCAAATTCAATCAAGGTCTAGGATATGATTTTCTTGAGGATGTTAGGAAGCATCCACCTGCCGTGTTTAGACCCATAGCCGCAGGTGTGATCGAGGTTAAGCCCAGAACTGAGAAAATTAAATTCAAGTCAGCAGGCTTTGTCCAAGGGATTTCTGACAGTAAGGTGATTCCACCTGTTATTTTGGCCTCTCAGAAGGCGAAGCCTCATCGTGCTACTTCTACCTCTCAGAAGGTGAAGTATCATTGCACCTTTTGTCAGAAGGATGAACACTTGGTTGAGCGATGCTTCAGGCGCGCCAAGATTGCGCGGAGAGATCGTGTTCACGATCTTAGGAGTATTCAGGGTCAGCCTCAGACCTTGAGTGCACCTAAGACCAACACGAGGTCTAGGGTTGATCACTTTGAGGGTTTTAGGCAGTATCGAGGACTTCGCTTTTCTGGTGTTTCTGATTTTCGTTCTCGGTTTGCCTCTGCTAGTGATATCCGCCGTCCTGAGGGTAGATCTCATTTCCCTCGTCGAGATAGCTACCCGCGGCATGATCAGCATGTTGCTGGTGTCTTGACTCGCTCCTCCGTAGCAGTCAAGCCCAGCAACAGCTTCAGGTCTGCACAGAGACCTTCTGGCTTGTTGAGCGACAGAGAGCGTAGGGTAGCTAGAGGTCAATCGTGTGTGGCTACTTCTACTCGACATGTTACTCAGTATTAGGTGCCAAAATCACTTTGGATTTACCCCAGTACTGAGACTTCACTCTCTCGTTGACTCTGGTTCGCCGGGCAGGGAAGAGAGAGGTTTGGCTCGTTGACTCCGGGTGTTCTCGACACATGACCGGAGACTCTCGTTGGTTCTCTTCCCTAGCTCGTGCTCCAGGTGATGAGACGATCACCTTCGGAGACGCTTCGTGTGGGCGCGTTATCGCCAAAGGTACAGTGCGCGTTAATGAGTCTTTTATTTTGAAAGATGTGGCCTTGGTTAGTAAGCTACAGTATAATTTGCTTTCTGTTTCTCAGCTTACCAATGACGACTTTAATGTGAGTTTTAAGAAAAACGCTAGCAAAATTCTTTATTCTTCGGGTAGTTGGTTTGCGGGATTTCTCGTTATGGGAGGATCTTTCGTGCTGATTTTTCTGAATCTTCTGGTGATCCACTCCGGTGTTTAGTTGCTTCTGAGTCCCGTGATCTTACTTTCTCGCATACGAGACTTAGTCATATTGGATTTGACCATTTGACCCGAGTTAGCGGCCACGATCTCATTCGTGGTCTGCCAAAACTCAAGATGGTCAAAGATATTGTGTGCGCTCCTTGCCGGCACGGCAAGATGGTTTCTGCTTCTCATCCTCCAGTCACAGTGACTATAACCGATGCATTAGGACAGCTGCTCCACATGAACACAGTTGGATCTGCTCGAGTGCAGTCAGCAGGAGGGAAGTGGTATGTTCTTGTCGTGGTCGATGACTTCTCGAGGTACTCTTGGGTGTTTTTCTTAGCCTCGAAGGATGAGAGGTTTACACATTTTCGAGGTCTTTTCAGAAGGTTTTCTGTTGAGCTTCCGGGTGCCTTACGAGCGATCTGTAGTGACAATGGCACGGAGTTCAAGAATTCCTACTTCGAGAGGTTCTGTGATGAGACAGGTGTAGAGCACCAGTTCTCTTCTCCGCATGTCCCACAGTAGAATGACGTCGTGGAGAGGAAGAACCGTACCTTGGTCGAGATGACCAGGACAATGCTTGATGAGTATATCTTGTCATGATCTAAATAGCATTCTATTAAGTTATGGCTTGATGTAATACTTGTTGGTCATCCTGGATAATTCTCATGGCTCTAAATGCTTAGAATAATCAAACTTCAGTCATTTCATCCATTTCCATGACTTGTTCTCTTCCCTGCATCCTTGATGTGTTTATTGCCAAAAGGGGGAGAATAGTGGTAGAAAAAGCCATTTTGTGAGCTTTGAGAAAAAATTGCTCTTTCTTGTGCTCCTTGTGTCGATATGGTCATTAGCTTCATTTCTCTTTTCTTTGGACCATGTTTGACTTCATTCTTGCATTTCAAACTCAACTTTGCGCTTTTTCTGAGTTTGTTAATATACTCATCAAGGGGAGATTAAGAGACCATGTGGAGGTCATCCCGTGTGTGTGATGAGTAACTGACATCGGTTTAGGAGAGTCGAGTTTGATTTGGTTGGTTCGGACCCTGACGTTGCGTGGTGCAATCGGGCTCGGTCGGACTTGGTCAAACCTGGTCAAAATGGTTAGGATGCATATTATGTCGACTTGTCAGGTTTGGGCTATTTCATTGATGCTAATGTGCTTTCATGTATCGAGCGGTGCTATTTGATGTGTTTCTTGTCTGTGTTGGCTGCAGGACGTCGAGGCGGAGTCGTGGCGAGACACGAGGTGACCGGACTAGACACGGGCGGTGTCGAGGTCAGAACGGTCGAGATGTGTCGAAGACGGCGGAGACTCGAGGTGGTTGCGAGGCTTGGACGACAAGGAGCGCGGAAGCTTCCCGGAAGGTGCAGGAGGGGCGAAATGGTAATTTCGCAAGGCTGCAAAAGCGGGAGCGGGCTCTGTTCGGGTTTAGCGGGCATAACGGGTTGGAGACCCGTTAGCCAAGGGCTATAAATAGAGGTGGGTGGCTGCATGCCCACTCATGCACTCCAAAGGTCTCTAGGGTTTACTTTAGTCAAAATGAGCTTTGTGAGTTTGTTTTGACTTTAGGCTTTAGTTGGTGAGGCTTTAGTTGGTAGGAGAGGCAAAGTTCTGTTGTGAAGCTTGTCCCTCTTCGATGTGTTCTTGAGTGTTCCTCCCAAGCAAGCATGTAGTGTGGGTGTGTTCTTGTGTTGGGGAGAGGTTGGAGATAGATTGAGAGTCTTGTAATCATTCCTCTTGTATCAATCATGTATCTCCTTTCCTCGTTATCAATATGAGATGGAGTTTGATTCAGTTCTTGTTTCTCTGTTTCTTTTCCTTCGATACTCTCTGTGATGGATTTGTGAGATTTTTGTTTTCTTGTTGTTTCTTGCTTGTGAGGTGCAAAATGGGTTGCTCTAGGTTGGGATGATGCCTCAAGATCATTTGATCGAACTCTCCCAAGAGCAAAGTGAATGAATCAAGGATTTGCATTTTTTCCAGTTCTCTGTTCTTCATTTCCTCTTCTAGGGTTTTGATGAAGTTCTTGATTCCCTTGAGGAAATGGCCTGAGATTTTTGCTGGGATGCTCTTAGATTATTACTATCTTGATTGCAAAATCTCATGTGCAGAGGGTTTGTGAATCTTGAGTATTTTGGTTTCTTGAGCTCCTCTCTGAAACTCTCCAAGCCTTCTAGGGTTTTTTTGTGTATTTCTTGATTCCCTCCTTGAGATGGCTTGAATCTTGGCTTGCAGAGTCCATTAGCTATTGCTAACCTATCTGCAAAGTTTCGTGGCCAGAGGATCAATGGTTAGATGGGAATTTGAGTTTTAGTGTTGCTGCATTTAGCTTTTCAGTTTATGGCTCAAATCTGAATTACTTGAGTTTTAGTTGGTTTCCTGAGTTTTCCAAGCCTCCCTTGCTATTTAGAATATTGTTTTGATGCTTTGAGGTGGAAAGGTTAGGAGCAAAACCCTCAATTTGTCAGTTTTTGGAGGTCTGAAGAGTTTACCCTAAATTCAGTTTTCTGGACTGCTCTCGGGTTGCCTGAAATTCAGAAGACCGGTCAGACCGGCGTTTACCCAGCGGTCAGACCGGCTTTTACCCAGCGGTCAGACCGGCGTTTACCCAGCGGTCAGACCGCCCGGTATGTTCAAGTCAGGCCGGCCCTTCTGTGCTTTGCATTTCCTCTCGGTTTTTCTTTTAGGTTTCATGTCTCTTACTCTGTTATGATTTCTTGAGGGTCCAGAGAGGTTAAGTTCTCCTCTTCATAGCTTCTGGTAACTATAGGAGAGGAAACTAGGAGCTAGTACTTGTCGGGGGGGATAAATTTTTTTAGAGCGCCATTCACCCCCCCCCCCCTCTGTCGCCATTTCGGTCCAACAATTATTAATTTATTTGTCATTCTTACAATAAAACTTGTCCATTTGCGTCATTTTCTATTTGTACTCTGTTGTGGTTAACCTTATATGTATTGTTTGTAAGAAGCAGTTTAATGTGTGTGGATTGCATTGCATAATTTTGGCTTTGTTTCGTTGTTCAATTTATAGATTACATTGCATGTTTGCAGAGTTCCCAAAATCTCATGAGGTTGTTTTTGGTGGAGAGAAGGGATTTAGGACAAAGTTCAACAATTTGTGTGATGAGTCTGATCAATTATACAACCAGTGAATATCCTCAAATCAATCTATGGAGAGAAGGGATTCAGTTGACATTTCTAGTTCTTGTAGCCAGCCTAGACATTATGTCCCTTCAAGATTTGTTCAGCCTAGTAGATACAAGTCTTCACAATATGATGATAACATAATTATAGCTTGTGTTTCCGCTTTGGAGCTGATGCATTTTGATGCTATTGTTTGGATTTCTGATATCAAAAATCTCAAATAGTAAGAGATCCATATTTATAGCACCTGAAATTTTATATGTCGTCTATATTTTTTATAGTTTTTTGACATTCTTTTTTATTGTAGTCGGTTTGCCATTGACTATCTGGTCCCTTATTCAATGTTTGAAGGAAAAATCAAAACTTGATAACTACGTTGTCAATGCATTCTGTTTTAAGCTTTTCAAAGATCTCAATCCGACTAAATCAAAGAAACATTTCTTTTTCCACAGCATGAGTGTGAGTTATCATTTCTTTTTTGTTAGCTCTTTTTTATTCATTTCATTTTTTATGGTTTTTGCCAAGTCGCTTTATTGTGATGTTTCTTGTCTTTTGTTTTGTTTGTGTAGGAGTTTTTCTTACAAAAGTGGGATATTGAAAAGAGAAAGGAAGATATGATGAAAGTTGTGCAAAATTCATTTAAGTGTGCTAACAAGTTTATTCGGCAATGTGATCTAGAAAGTTAAATGTTCATATTCATTTATTACATGTTTTCATTTAGTTTTTTATCCATCATCATTAAATTATCTATATTGTTGTTTTTGTAGTTATTTTTCCCTTCTCTTTTCCAAGACCATTGGTTTGTTTGTGTGGTTGATTCGAAGGATTCCATGTTTGTATTTTTGGATTCCTTTTATAATAAAGACTATGCTAATCACAAACGAGTCAAGTCAATACTTGTAAGTAACATCACCATTTTTTGTATTGCCAAGAAATTCTTTTTTCATTTCATAGCAAATCACTTTTATCACTAACATATATTGGTTTTGTTTGATTAGATTCCAAATTTTGTGATTGCATGGACTCAACATGTTCCAAAGTAGATGAACTTTTTAGATTTTGATACTATTTATGCTACTGTTCCACATCAAGACAACCTGTATTTTTCTCATTTTTCCTGCTGATTCTTTTTGTTTTTTAAACATTTATGATAAGGTATTTCAGAATAATCCATTTTGAATTGCATAAGTAGTTATGTGTAGATTTTGAAATAATTTTGCAGTCCATATGTACTAATGTTATAGTTGTGATTGATGTGCAATTTTTATAATAATTGAAGTGCAAGTTTTTTCTGCATAACTGATGATTTAGATGTTATTATGTTTCCATTCATGTGAAACTTGGTCTATGTTTCCATTCATGTGAAACTTGGTTAGTTTTAAACCATTTAACATGCATAGATGATTTGGTTTTGCAAATTTAGTACTAAATTGATGCTTATCTTCTGGTTTGTGCGATAATGAATGATTCTAGAGTTCATGGATGGTTATGGAATTTATTTAGCTGTTTAAAGAAATTTAGTTTTTCAACTTGTACCAGTGTTGTTGTACATTTTAGGTAATTTGCATATTTTTTGTAATGCATTTTAGGTAGATTGCTGTGAATTTTAAGTTGTACTAGTCTTGTGATATTTCATTTTGAATTTTCTTGTGTGCAAACACAAAAATGATAGTTTGCTCTTCCTTTTTGTTTCTTTTGCTTGGTCAGTTCTGATTGTGGAGTGTTCATCCTAAAGTTTATGGAGCTTTGGAGTCCTCGAGTGTAGCTTAGGGATAAGTTCTCCCATGTGGACATTGCTAATATCAGGGCCAAAATTGCTAATGAAATGTTTTTTAGCGCGCATAACCAATTGGAGGATGCTAGAAGTCTAGTGAGAGATTTTGAACCTCAGATAATTACTTGTAATGTACATACTGTTTTAAATTTTCTTCCTAATTTTTTCTTGAGTATCACCCTGTTTTTTTTCCTTATAAAGGATCGAATCACAAAGAAGGTTCTTCTACGAGGGGAATGTAAATGTGGCATATATCCTTTGCCAAGCCATAGTGTTAATCATTCAAAGACCGTCTTCGCTACTGCCATGCCCACTCAAGAGCAATTGCACTGTCGCTTGGGTCATCCATCCACCTTAGTTGTCCAACAAATACTCTAGCATAATAATCTTCCTTGTATTGGTAGTATGAGTAGTTTCTCAGTTTGTGATGCTTATCAACAGGGCAAAAGTCATTTGTTGCCCTACCCATATCCACTAGTGTTTCTGCTTTTCCTTTGAGGCTTGTTTTCTCAGATGTTTGGGGTCCAGCCCCTATCTCTGTCAGAGGCTATAAGTACTATGTTAGCTTTATAGATGATTTTAGTAAATTTACTTGGATTTATTTACTAAAAAAGTAAAGTTGAAGTATTTCTTATTTTCATGCAATCCCAATCTCTTGTTGAACATCAACTCAATAGAAAAATTGTTTGTATGCAAACTGACTAGGGCAATGAGTATCGTAAACTCCACACCTTCTTTAACAAAGTAGGCATTGTGCGTCATGTTTCATGTCTCCATGCTCATCAACAAAATGGTTCTGCGGAACACAAACAATGCCATACAGTTGAAGTAGGGCTCTCTCTCATCTGGCTCAACCTGCAATGCATCTTAAAATTTGGGATGAAGCTTTCTTGACTTCATGCTTTCTTGTCAATCGTCTTGCCAGTAAGACTATCAATTCATCTACTCCTTTGAAACAACTCCTAGGGATGAAACCTAACTACAAGTTCTTGAGAGCTTTTGGTTGTGCGTGTTGGCTGAATTTGAGTTCTTATAACAAGCACAAACTTGACTTCTGCTCAAAACAATGTGTCTTTCTAGGGTATAGCCCTCTTCATAAGGGATACAAGTGATTGTATGTTCCCACAGGTCGGATATACATTTCATGTGACATAGTCTTTGATGGATCCCTTTTTCCATTCACAAAGCTTCAGTCAATTGGCTATAATCTTGTATCTCGCTCAGTTTTCCTTCCTTCATTGCGTCTGATCATTCCTTTAATTCAGCAGCATAGGGTGACCAATTGAGTAATGAACATTTACATGCTCCTGTACAAACTAATGGCTTATTGCAGCATGATTCATTCTCAGGTTTATAGGAAGAAGGTACAACTGATGGCACTGAGGCAGTTTTAGAACATGTGCAACAACCGCTCACTCGACTGCATGATAATATACGCCAACCCAAGACACACACTTAACATCCCAAAAAGGAACTACTGTAATTGCGAAAATTATAAAATCTTTTAATCATTTTTCCTGTGTTTCTCAAAAAAATTTAGGCGTTATTCAAATTTCTCGAGTTGGTTTCTTGCCGAAATCCCGATTAATAAAAATCCAAACCTTGGAATCAAGAACCAAAATTTAAAGTTTAAAATTAAGAAAATCTAAATTCCCTTGGAAGCCTTGAATTCAAATTTAAAAATTTGAAATCCCGAGACTCAAAACCAGGAATAGAAATTGAAATCAATATAAAATCTCTCCCATCCAATTTGCATATCTGAAAATTTAAATTCAGAAAATTAAGAATTATTTCTCAAAATTCGAACAACCTTAAAATTAAAATGTTGAATCCAAAATTTGACCCAAGTTTTGAAATTCAACACCAAATCTGAAATCCCAAAATTCGGAAATTCTTAAAATTCCTAAAAATTTCTTTTGGGCCCGGCCTATTTTTCCTCCCGGCCCAGCCGGTCATCTATTTCCTTGGCCCGTGTCCTCTTTTTTCTTTTTCCCCGGCCGTTTTCTTTTCTTCTCCGGCCCGCCCGGCTTCTTCTTCTCCTGGCCTTCGGCCCAGTCGCTCGCTCGCTTCCTTCTTCTTCCTCCCTCCCCTGTTCTTCCGGCTCGTTGCCCGTATTGGCACCCCGATCGCGTCGCTCCCGCCGAACCAGGCCACCCAGCCCGCGTTGCTCCACCTCCGGTTTCGCCCAGCCCCTGGTTTCCCCGTCGTGTTCACGCGTGCCACCCATGCCCGGCGTACTCCTAGCCCACGCTGTTGCCCATGCCCCGGCTCCACTCCACCGAGCGCGCGCTCGCCTATAAGATGGCTTAAGCCTTCCGGCACCTTCCCATGCCCCTCCTCCTCCTCCCTCAAAACCGAGCTCAGCTCGAGCTACCTCTGTGTGTGCCGCCGGTCACTACCCTGTCCCGGCCACCTCTGGTAGGCGTTCCACAAATCACCCACGTCATAGCGCACCCCCTGACGCCCACTGCCTCCCCTCATAGTTGATTGGACAATCGACGCCCGAGCACGCCGCGCACACTCCTCTGCTTCCAGCCAGCCACCGCCATCTTCGCCGCCGTCTCCTCATCGGTCAGCCTGAGCCTGATTCCATGCGGTGAGAGCATCTCCTCGGTGCCTCCCGTGCACGTCGTTGGCTTGCCTTAGTCTCCCTTCGGTCAGTTCAACTGCTCAGGTGAGCTCCTTGCACGCTACTCATGCTCGTGCTCCCCCTATTCTGCTCGCCCTTCTCTCTGGCCACTAGCGCCCCAATCGGCTTCCCTTACCCGACCGCTCCCCACTGCCGCCGGCCCGCCACGGTGTCTTCTGGCCGGAGCTGCTACCCCCAGGGTCATCCTCTCCTCCACGGGGTCCCATTTCATCGGTCGCCGCTACCTCCCTGGCCGTTCCCCGCCGGCGACACCGCCCAGCCGCTGTGTCGCCCAGCCCCTGCTCTGTTCTCTACCGACCCCCTCTGTTGAGCAGCTCTCTCTCTTCTGTCATGTAGAGCCAACTAGGTAGATTGCATAACTTTTCACCCTTTTGGCTAAATGATCAATCCATTTGTGAGAAATATTCATGCATACATTCTAATAAAATAATTTGTGAATAATAATGAGAATAAGAAATTACTCATGAGTTCATAATGAAAAGATTGATACAATTAAATTAAAACTAAACATTGGTCAATTGTATGCCAATCAAGAGTAATAAGTTAATCCGCATGTACAATGTTAATTAAGCTAAATCTATGCCATGAACTATTTTACTATTATCAAGGAATTTACAAGAAGTTAATATAATAATAATAATAATAATAATAATAATAATAATAATAATAATAATATAGTTAAAAGATTTAGTTATGAAGCATTATAAAAGAATTATACCCATTTTATCTTGTCTGAGTTCATGACAACTAAGAAAATGGCAACAAAGGTAACTAATATAATAATTTGAATAAATGCATCAATTATAACACTTCAAATAGTGAGAATTTGAAACTACCCTGCTTATTAAATTTATCTCTCAAAAATCATTAGCATACCACATAAGATATCAAGTGTGGTTTACTCATCTCTAAAATAATGAGAGTTATCTTTTCAAAAGTGCTTAAAAATAGTTGTAGTAAAGACTTCAACATTTATCTCAAAATGCTAAGATTTAAAATAACGGGTGTCTATGATTAAGAATTCTTGAACAAGAAAGAGCAGTCCTTAATCTTTGTCTCACATCCACATCTCCAATCATTATCTCATGATTTAAATTTAATGGTCGAGAATAATTAATAATAAAAGAAACAGCTTTATCAAGAAGATCTCTGTTAATTCATAACTCACCCATCCAATAAATGGCAGACCGTTAATAATAGATTGGCTAATCAATAAAATAATCAACCTTGTCCATAATAATAGTTGGTCAAATGATTAACTCCATACTTAAATTTAGTTATTAATAAGAATGATTTGTTAAATTGGCAGCTGCAATTTCATATAGGTATCGCTTCATGAAATATCAAGGTTACATTGAGTATTTAAAAGTTTTACTCATCTCATGTAAAGCTCTCGCATCCTAAAATCACAAAGTTCTGTTCCTCTTTACTATCTTCGATAACCTCTTTTATCTGTCCATAAGTCCTACCTGACTCATAGAACTTCCTTGATAAATGTTAATCAATAAAAGAAAGTCATCAAATAAAAGATTGATCCTTGCCTTTCCCCAATCGGCTATGTTTGGCCACCTTCTTTTCCCAAACTGGATAATTCTTGTAGATACTTCTTCACCTCCGATCCCTCCTTATCCTAATTTTCCCTCACGGTAAAGCTACTTAGATAATTTGTTCTCTTGCTCAATTCAGCTACCGCTGTATTTACGGCGCACTAACCCAAATCATCTTTTTATACTCAAATCGTAATAAATTTATAATTTAAATTTAATTGGGCATTTAAAGTGTTTGGATTTATTTGGTCTTTCGTTTATTTGCCACATATTAGAATCTGAAGACTCAACGAGGCCACACATTCGAACAGGATCAAGACTTGGGTAAAAGCGAAGACCTGGGATTTAAAATCACTGACTGATAAGGCTTTGAATTAGAGCAATCAAGGCCGTGGTAAACCAAGCAAGGCAAGTCATCACCTTGATCATATTGATCCTACATTTTATGCAAAATTATGTTCCTTTAAATTATCAACTTGCATACTTAATTTATTATTATGCAAATGTATGTCCAAAACTTAAGGTAGCTACATGCCCACTTGATGTTGTATTAATGTTAATATGCCATTCCACAATACTTGAATCACATGACCGTTGTCACCCTAGATTTTAATGGTAACTTTACTAGCTTAGATTACATTAAAATGCCATGCTAGTCCGATCAAGTCCAGAGCGCTACTCGCCTTGATCATCAATCTTTAAAACATAAGAACTTGTTTTGGGATAGTAATGGGATGTACGTGGCTGAGTATTTTTCTACAACCATTTTATGCTTCTCAAAACCCTAAAAACCTTCTATACATGTCTGGGTGGATGGTAAGAGTGGATGGTGCCGATGTCGCATGAGAAATTATGGTTTGTGGTATGAACCGCCTGAACAAATTAAGGACTTAATCTTGTGATGACCTTCTTATGTAAAACAGTACGACCACAAGCTGGCAAACTGTAGGCGTGGCTAAATAATTTACCAGACCCTTGAAATCATCTCACAGGTAGGGGAAAGGAGGGATTGTGCAGGAGGAATATAAATCTGGCCTGATCAGGACACCGCGTACAAGTGATGTTCGCCAGCTGCGCTAAACGCTGTGGAGACAGAAGTCCAGCTATGCTAGACGTCGTGGTGGAACTTCCCGCACAACTTATGGGACCCTTCAATAAGGGATAAGCCCAGAAGGGTGAGAGGGTGATAGGGCGAGGTATTGTAAATGCCTCATGACGATCTCTTGATCTACATGACAAAGGAATCATGTGGGCCCATCGAGCTGATTGTCTCTTATGGGTAAAGAGTACAATCTCTGCAGAGAATAAACTATTCGAATAGTCGTGCCCACGGTCAAGGGCGGATATGGGAACTTCCTGGAGTTAGTTCTATTTCAAAAACCTTTGTGGGTAGGCAAAAACCTATCAGAGGGATGTACTCTGACTTTGATTTTTCCTGGAGAGATGTACTCTAGTGGTGAAAACTAGCATTGGTGGAGGTAGCCATGCACTATAAAAGGTGGATATAACCTGCACTGCTACTATTATTATTGCATTCTTACTATCAATTTCATAAAATCTGTTTTAGTTAAAATTGCTAAGTCTTAGGAAATTTTCTTACTTATTGTAATTCTAAACAATGCTTTTAGCAACTAAAAGAACCTCAAGCCTCTCTTGACAGCTTTGCAATTATTATTATTGCATCCTGTGTGGTGGCTTGCTGAGTACCGTTGTACTCACTCTTGCTTAACTGCCATTACTCAGTCAGAGAGAAAGGAAAGTCAAGCCCTGCGGCGCTCAAAAGGGGTTGATAGAGCTGGGAGACGAAGAGGCCACGGACTAGGTCGCGCACCCCAGTTGGCTGCTTATGGGCAAGTTTCGAGGGTCCCATCTATGAGGAGTTTCCGCTATTGCATTTTATCGTTTTCGGCCTAATCGGCCCATGAGTAAGTATTACTATATTATTTACACCTTCGCATGATATGTTTTTGATATACAGTAATATATCTGTGAGCACTATCCACTGATCCAGGGAATAGTGCGGTGGAATCACAGAGGATCTGGGTTGGCTAACCCGAGGTCCGACATGCACAAATGGCATAGTCTTATATCCAACTAATAGCCGATGAGCTCTAGCTGTGGATGTTGAACCAGTGAACCACATTGAAGCCATGAAAGATGAAAGGTGGAAGAAAGCCATGGATGATGAGTACAATGCCTTGCTCAAGTATGATACATGGTATCTTATTCCTCATCCTAGTTGAAAGATTAATATCATTGACAGCATATGGGTGTTCAAAATCAAGAAGAAGACAGATGGATCGCTTGAAATATTTAAAGCATGGTGAGTAGCAAAAGGGTTCAAGTAACATTATAGAATTGATTATGAGGACACAGTTAGTCCTGTAGTCAAGCATGCGACAATTCGTCTTGTTCTTTCTTTGGCTATCTCTTGAGGTTGGAATCTTCATCAACTTGATGTCCAAAATGCCTTCGTACATGGTTTGTTAGAAGTCATATGCGCCATCCACTAGGATATGAGGATAGTGTTAGCCCTAATCACCTTTGTAAATTGAGTAAAGCTTTATATGGACTCAAACAGGCCTCTAGAGCCTGGTATTTAAGGTTGAGTTCAAAGTTGCAAGAAGTGGAGTTCATACCGTCGAAGGTAGACTCATCTCCGTTCATCTATAAACACCATGGAGACATAGTGTATATGCTATCTATGTGGATGACATTGTTGAGGCCAGTTCATCTGAAGAATTTACAGCCGGTTTTCTTCAACAATTGTAGGAAAATTTTGTTATAAAGGACATGGGCAATGTTCACTATTTTCTCGGTATTGAGGTCCACAACAAAATAGATGGCAATGTCTTGACTCAGAAGAAGTATATCAATGAGTTACTACTCCGTGACAATATGCAGACCTACAAGCCGATGTCAACTCCTATGGCAACCACTGAGAAACTCTTAAAGACAGGAGGGAAGACCTTGTTGACAAATGAAGCAATGGTTTACATGAGTATAGTGGGTGCCTTACAGTATTTGACATTATCAAGACCTAACATAGCCTTCTCTATGAATAAAGTGTGCCAGTTCTTGAGCAGCCCAACAAATCAACATTGGTTAGCTGTTAAACAGATACTAAGGTATCTGAAGGCCACGTCGTCCATGGGATTATTAATTTGTAAATCAGCATCATCTCTGGTGAGTGCCTTCTCGGACGCTGATTGGGTAGGGTGTTACAATGACAGGAGGTCGACTGGAGGCTTTGTTGTGTTCTTTGGAGCCAATCTCATATCTTGGAGCTCTAGGAAGCAGGCTACGGTTTCTCAGTCAAGCACTGAATTCGAGTATAAAGCTCTAGCAAATGCAACGGCCAAAGTAGTGTGGATTCAATCCTTGTTGGGAGAATTGAGAGTGTTTAAGCCCCAAGCACCATGTCTTTGTTGTGACAATCTTGGCACAACATATCTCTCCGCAAATCTTGTGTTTCATGCATAAAAAAACACATCGAGGTTGATTTTCATTTTGTCAAAGAGCGTGTGGCTTGCAAGGCCCTAGAGATTCGATTCATCTCTTCATGCAATCAAATTGCAGACGTGTTTAAAAAACCGCTTTTAGTTCGGCTGTTTTCTGATTCTCGGCGCAATCTCAACCTAATAGGCTGTGATTGAGGGAAAGTGTTAAGTAATGTATCCTGTGTTGATCTTTATCCATATGAAAGAGATTGAGTGCGGGTTAGTAATTGTAAATATCTCGGTTTCCCTGTAATCTTTGATTCTGCATTTTGTACCAAAAACTCCTTTGTACTATTCATGATGCGACTACTAGATCTATAGGATGAATAGATCAACCGTTCATGTATTGCACAGCCCAAAGGGGCAATATATAGTACAAGACTCAAGAGACACAAGACTAAATCCTAGAAATTAGAAAATGCCATAAATACCCTTATATCCTTAACATCCCCCTCTCAAATGCAAGACGTATGTAATAGCATTGCATTTAAAAAGGTTGACACTGAAAAAATAAAAATCTAAAGTCCAAGTTATGAAGATGTCGTCGTAGTGTGTAGCTCTTGAAAATTATGTCGAGGCTAGAAGATCTTCATCCGGGGTCGTGCGGCTACCCATAAAACACAGTGGCGCAGATCAAAGTCTAAGATGATGGTGGCGTAGAAGAAAAGTGTGACGACCTTAGAACTTGGGGCGACGGATCAGAGAGAAGCGGCGGCTTTAAAACTTCTACGATTCGTAGTGGCTCAGAGAGAAGAGCGATGATTGCAGCCATGCAAAAAAGAGACGACTACACTCGATCCAAGAAATTTGTGGACTCGCACGACTCTAACGAATTGAAAGATAGAGGCTACAGATTTGGATGGACGCAACGGAAGACTTAAAAAAAACTCAACGCAGTAAATACTATTAGCATGGATGCTAATACTAGCACACATGCAGATGCAGATAGCAACAACCTAATAAGAAGACAGACCCAAGGGCATACAGGATCTGAATCCCCAACTGCATTCAGTGTCCACATGGATACCGCGATAAATTCCAAGACAAGCAAGCCAAGCTTCCCATCGGCCGATGGCACCAACAGCAGCTCCTTGAATTCCACTCCCACATAGGGAGTCTTACACCTGCAGTGGCATTCTTCCCTGATGAAGCCGATGAGGAAGAACATGCAGGCGAGCTGATGACCCAGGGCATGAGGAAGAAGCCTAGCATGAAGGTCACTGACCCGCAGAGCATGAGTGCCATGGACACACCTAGCAGCATGCCTCCTTCGGCGAGGACAAGCACACGGTGGCAAGGATGGCCCTCACAATCCTAGAGAAGTTAGTGGCGAAGATGGTCCCCCGAAGGTGGCAGCGGCCTAATGCAGATCGGATCTGGACGACAACGACCAAGGTGAGGATGACCGAAGACGACACATGACAGCTTCAAGTGAGGCGAGCCAGAGACAATCGAATCTGGTCACAACGAAGGAGATCCGACGATGGTGACTGCGATAGCCCATAAAGCTCTATCCATAAGATGTGGCTACCCTTGGGAGTGGAGATTAATGCTCCCAAAGGCAGCAACAGCGGAAGAGGAAGCAGAAGCAGCAATGGCATTGACAGCCGACGACGACATAGCTAGGGTTAAGAAACCCTAACTCTAGTCGCTGGCTCTAATACCATGTTAAATTTATAGGATGAATAGATCAATCGTTCATGTATTGCATAACCTAAAGGGACAATATATAGTACAAGACTCAAGGGCCACAGACAAAACTATAGAAATTAGAAAAAACCATAAATACTCTTATATCCTTAACAACGGCAACAGATGTAATATAAGTACAGAGGCCTTGAGCCTTCCCTTACGTCGACAGATGCAATATGAGTACAGAGCCCTTAGAGCCTTCCCTTGTTGCGGGATCCAAAACAAATCTTCTTCTTGCTTATTCCTTTTACAAGTCTAGATGGAACAGACTCCATGAGAGACACAATTGTGCAGTTTACAGTTAACTTGTATAACTAGGGTACAACAATGTTTCGACGATAGCTCTCATCATGGGGGCAAGGACTAGTTGTTCGCTGACGCCGGCCTGCTTGTGGAGCACCCTTTCCGGTTGCACACAGTGCGGAAGGGGTAGTTCAGGTTGTTGCACTCAGGGCAGGTCCAGCTCCCGTCAGGAGTATCCTTGTCTTTGCGAGAGGAGGTCGCGTTAGCTCCCTGCAGGAGAAAACATGTATTAGTATGCTCAAGTTGTCCCAACTACACACACACACATGAAGAAACATAACTTGTGCGTGCTTCGACAAAAAGCAGAATGTCTAACGGCAAACATTCAACCATGAGTATTACGCTTACAGGAGCATTTATACAGGGACTTCCATTCAGGAAGGGGAGTATTATTATGCTTACAGGAGTTGGCCTTGGAGCTCCACATTTCTTCATGTTGCAAGTGTTTCTGAAGGCAAAATTGACATTATCACACTTGGGGCAGACCCAGTCACCCTCAGACAATCCATCCGGACCTATAAATAAGAGCTTAATAAGAATCTAAAAACCAGTAAATCAATAGAAGGTATTGAATGGGGATGGAAAAACTATGTTGTAATGAGTAAGGGCAAAGGGGAAAATGGACTGCAGTGATCTATAATTACGAACTGCATGATAGACAAAAGTTCAACTGGAAAATAACAGGCTGATTAGTTTCGTTTAATTTTCAGAATTCTCGTCACAGTAGCCTGTGAAATGAACCAATGCACTACTCTATATCCACATGTGGCACAACATCACTATACAATGATCGCTACAAGGCTACCAAGCACAACGTGCAACACTTCATAATAGTCAGGTATGTTCACACCAAATGTAAGCTATTGGCCAAACTATAGAGAAAACTGCGGTATTACCAAAATGATGAACATGTGTTAGGACATGCTGCCACTTCAGGTTTAAATAAATCCATTCAACAAGAGCTACAAACTAAGAATCTATGCTTTTCAACTATCTTATGAAACCATGATCTTGTTTCTTTTTTGTCATTTGCACCACTTTTAACGTTCACGAAGATATCAGACAATGTTAAGTGTCTTCGGAAACAATCAAGAAATGCCAATAAAGGTACAATGGTTGTAAATCAGAACAGACTTAATGCACAAACAAATAGAACATAGAACATAGAGAGAGAAAAATGCCATTACTTACCTCCACGGCGCTTTCGTGAAGCAGTGCTGTCATTGTTTTCCACTAATGCTCCATGGGACCATGGGCTAGAAACCTTCATATGCATATAACACGATCACATATTCCGCGAGAACAAAATGCCAATATGCAGTGCATAACAAGTTTAAGGGTGATTGTGAAGACAAACCGGCATTGGAGATCCTCTAAACCCATAGCCATATCGGTCTAACTCAGGTCCAGGGCCATAACTCATGCCTGCAACAATTACCAAAAGGAATCATACGCCAATCTGAGTAAATGCTGAAATAACTGCAATTATCAATTGGGAAAGAAATACAGACCCCCCATTGGACTGCCCATTGGTCCAGGTTGACCATAAGAAGAAAAAAGACCATATGAACCAGGAGCTCCTACTGGTGGACCATAACCATATCGCATTCCAAGATGTGGATATGGAGGCCCATAGCTACCAGATCCAAAAGGAATGGGAGGTGGGGCGCCAGTGCCTCCGTAAAATAGAGGTGATCGATCATATCCACCAGCAGGAGGCGTTGGCATCACTCTCTGTAAAACAAACAAAAGTTAGTACAGAAGCATTTCTTCAATAATGCATACATTTGCTCCCCTTCATGTGGCTTTCGTATCAAACACATTTACTTCTAATCAACCAGCATGAGAAAGGCAGAAATATACATCATTTCCTTGCACCAGAAGATGTTAATGGGTGCTCATATAACATGCTCAATAGGTTATGTCAATTGTTTGCCTTATACTGACAAAGGACATAATAGGTAGATTTTCTGTCAAGTCTAGTTAACAAATAAGACCCAAAGAGGACTGGTTCACTGCTATAACATACAGATTAGAAAAGCAGTGAAACTATAAATAAAGACTAAAGCCTATTTGTGCATGACTGCCCAGGATGCACAAAAATGAAGAGGTGAAGGAATCAAAACTCTGTTGGCTTATTTTCCATGAGACACAACAGATCAATAATGACATTACTTGGGGAATCTACAACAACTTACTGGGCTTGGACTTGGTGACGGACGGGGTGCACCACAGGCTCCACGGTTGCAAACATTTCTAAAACTGAAGTTGACATTACCACACTGAGGACATTTCCAGTCCCCCTCCCTTATAGACACTGAAAATAGTAGAACCTTTTTTTAACCAACAAGACTCAAGTAAAGACAAGACAGCATAGTGAGTTTCCTCTCCAAAAGGAAAAAAAAAAGACAGTATAATACACAAAGGACATTTAACTCTGGGGACAGTATAATACACAAAGGACATTTAACTCTGGGGACAGTATAATACACAAAGGACATTTAACTCTGGGGTTTTGCTCCCAACGATGCTAAGTAAGCAATGGTATTGACTATGAAATAGTACTTGCATGAATTTTGCACAGTGATACCAGACTGCAAGCTACTTGCACCAACATTTACTATATAACACGGCTTTACATTCAGTTTTTTGGGATAATCTTACGTTTTAATCTTCCAGAAACTAATTTGCATGGTATAAATATCTGAACCACACCATAAGGAACTAAAACCTCACCAAATTTGTTAAAAATTATGGTGCTAACAAATAACTTCAATAAGTGCAAATTGCTCTCATGAGAACTCCATGCAATACATGTAGGATCAACTAAAACGATGAGCAAAGAATTTACAGATGGTCTAAGCTAACAAAAACAAATCGAACAATTCAGTGCAATAGCAAAATAGCAACACAGAACCAAAAACCCATCAATTTCCTACAGAATACTGGAGGATTCCCATGGAATGGCAGTACAGTAATCTCAAGCAAACACCACTACACAAACAGGGGGAAAGAACCAACTGGATATTGACAGTAACTATGCAATGAACTTGGTCCGCAAACTCAGACCAAATCAAGACTAAATAATTCTATTCAACTAGTCTAGTATCAGGGGATCAGCGAAAGCATTGGATGCAAAGCTTACAAGTTCCCAGTTCTAGAAAGGCTAACAGAATTATACGGTGGGTAAAAACCTGGCGTTTCCATTTTGTGCCCTAATGAAAAAGAACCACAAATTTTCATCTGGCCAATTAAACCTTGTGACCAAGAAAAAACATGGGTGCCGCCCAATTATTTCGCGCAGACCTCACGATCAATCCCTAATCAACCAAACCTTACCCGAGAAGATCCCTAATTTTAAGCCCAACTATTTCGCTCAGGCCTCACGATCAATCCCTAATCAACTAAACCCTACCCGAGAAGATCCCTAATTCCCTACTTAACCAAATCCTAACGGAAAAGGGATAACGGGTAACAAAAACAGATCCGAACGCGTTGCTCGAATCTCACCGTCGTTGCGCGACCTCTTCGATCCGAACGCGCCGCGGTTCTCCACCTGCGGGACAGCACCGAACTACCCCAAATCAATCAACCAAAAACCAACGTCAAACCCTAGAACCAAGGCCAGAACCGAAACCGAACCAAATCGAAGTGCATACCTTCGCAGAAGCCATCGGAGAGACAGGAGAATACGGCGGCGGCGGCGGGAGGAGGAGAGGGAAGAACAGCGGTGAGAGAGAGAGGTTGGCGAAATTTGTTTACCAGATTTCCTTTTTACTCCCGGGGAGGCGTGAATGAATTTACTGATGGCCTTGTTCTATTGGCCGGTCGATGATTTTTGTTTACGGTAGACAATTTTTATCTGTTTTTTTTAGAACGAAGACGTGGACGTGAATAGTATATATAATTTTACTCTTAAAAAATTATTTAAATAATCTGTTTTAAAAAATATCTTATTTATTTTTAAATTTTAGAGAAAACAAAACTTATCTTTATCTTTACTATTATAAAAATGTGAGTTGGTGGTCTTTCTTCTCAGTTATCCGATTTGATCTGGATCATTCGTCTCTCTCCTCCTCTCTCAGGATACAACCGCCCACCCTCTCTATTTTCCCCATCTCCTCGTGCATTCTGCTACCCTTCTCTCTATCGTTTGCTCTTTAATATTTAATATGTGAAATTGGTCAGACAGTAAATTTCATCTTATTATTTTTATAATTTTATTATAACGCATGGGTAAGCTAAAAAAACAGAACGGATTCACTGGGCTGCGCGTTGCGGCGCATCTTATGCTGCTGCGGGTGGGCCGAGCCCGGGAGGGCGCACAGCGAGTTATTATGCGACCGGCATATGGGCCCAAGGAAGGAGCTGGTCGCTCGCGGCACCGTACGAATACGACCCAAGCCTACGTATGAGCCTGGGGTTAGTTGGTTCGCTGGGGCGGATACTTGGCTGCGGCTTTCGTATCGTCACCGTCTGATTGATTGACGGATGATGGCTCATGATTGGATGGTTTAGTGGCTCGATCGTATACAATGTGGAGTACTGCAGGTTAGCTCATGACGTGAGCATTTGTCAATTACACAAGCCAATCTAGACTACTTTGTGCGATGCTTTAAAATATAAGAAAGTAGGATACATTTTGCGATGCTTTAAAATATAAAAATTGGAATAGTCCAGTATATATCTCTACTATTTAAAAAGAGCAGTTGATAATGGTACATTTTCTTCCCTTCCCCTCTAAAAAACGATTCATTTGTGACCTATAGATTTCCTTCTTTGTATCTTGCTTGTTCATATCAAATCTCAAAAGCATTCATTTCTTCCCATCCTATCCCAACCCCCACCACGAACGATTTGTGCCTATCCTCCGTTCCCAGTCATCTCTGTATCCACTTCGCTAGTTGTCACTGCATTCCACATGATAGGCGCTTAGGCCTTAGATCCCCTTCTTGCCATTGTCGGCATTCCACTGCATAAGCTCACCGATGGATGATCCTTGCGCCACCAATCACGCGCACCACCACCTCTCACTGCAAGTGGCCGGTGGTGGGCAACCTCCAGTGCCCCGCTTCCCTACCTTGCTCGATCTCTCTACCGCCTTCGCCTCCGCCTCGACGTCGACATACCGACCTCTCCTGGTCACTTCTGCCCCGGCCCACTGCAGGTGCGTCTCCCCTCACCCTATGCCCAGATCTCCCCGGCGCAAGCAGCCACCATGCGCGATTGCTGTCACAGCCCGCCCCACCAAACACCGATCTGGCCACCTTGCTACTTCTTGCCCTACCCCTGCCACCTCCGGCCCACCGCTACCTCCCTTTATCCCTGCTACCCTTCCCCTTTTTTGTACCACTGCCAGATTCACTCACTCTCTCCCCGAAACAAGGGAGGAGGGGATAGGCGATGTTGACCGCGCCTAGATTTGCATGAGGTGAGGCCGTAGTGGCTGGATGCCTATGGCCTTTGGCCCACCAGGTCCCTACTCCTACCCGCCCCGTCGATCACACGCCCTTCCACCACAGCCTCTACCTCCTCTACCCCAACGACCCCCATGCCGGCCACCTCCCTGTCATGGCCTTCAAGAACCCTAACCCCTCCCCAAACTATAACCTTAGAGTAGCAAGATGCCGCAGGGAGGCTGTTGGGGCCTAGGGACCGGGCCGTCCATGGCGTGGACTCACGACTGCCCAAGGAGGCTCAGCCGCCATAGCTAGAGGTGACGCCCATCACCAAGTACACCTTGGACTTGGGCTAGTGCTGGGCCGACAGATCGCCGTGAACCAGACCTACATTGTTTATGGACTCAAGTTCAGCAACATCCGCATGCTCAATATCAACACAACGCTCTACTTGCTCCTTCGTGGACACATGTTACGACTGCTATAAATTGATTGCTGTAAATTGATTACACAGAGGAAAATTTATTGTTGCTTAGTTTAGTACAGAAGTGTTTGTATATGTTGGTATCAGTAGCTCTAAAGTTATGCATTAGCTCCCCAAAAGCATTAATTAGTATATGCATAGCATGTTTGATAGAATCATTTTTGCTCTATAGTGGCAGTTGCTTCGCTTTTATGTTTGTATTTCGACGTGTTCACGTATTAGACTTCACTCCTCAGTCGATTGCCTGTAGACATGTCAAATAGCTGTTGTGTTAATCTTTATTTTCTGCTGCTAGAATTTGCTAAGCCTTTCAAGCTATTATTATAAGTTTGATCATAAAATCGTTACTCTAATAATTAATAATATTTAAGCCTTTCATAGTTATTCATGACTATGATTAATATTTCATCAATATTACAACTATATGCACTAACGTAATCTTAGAATAGTGTAAAATATACAGAAAAGTCCAAATTTTCATATTCAGGTCTCGACACTCACACTTCCCGCTGCCTCCACCTCCACCCACCACATCCCTACACCTCCACCTTCACCCGCCGCTGCCCTTTCTGCTTCGCCCCAGCACCACCCTCTGCCCCACCAACGCCATCTCAACTGATGGAGACAATTTTTTATTTTTTTTCTTTCATTTTCGGCCAGTGAAGATGTATTTTTTTCATTTCTTTTCTTTCATTTTTCGCCATGGACATGTTTTTTTTTTTCATTTTTCCTTTCATTTTCATTTTTCACCCATGGAGATGTATGTTTTCTTTTTTTTTTCAATTTACCAAATCAGCTTAGCCAAAAGCTCCAACCAAATCAAAAACCAAAACTTCCAACCGCATCTGCTTGCAGTTGCTACTTCATCCCAGCCAAAAGTCTTAACGACCCCTAAGTCAGCCACCTGTAGTTTTGTGCTACTAAATAAATGCAGCGGTAAGAGTGATCTCCTTGTACATCCCATACCAAAAACGAGCATTTTTTCCAGAAGACGATAACAAAGGTAAGACTCGCTTCAAAGGAAGCACCATAAAGATGCAGGATGTTTCCTCAACTCTGGTGCCAAAATGTCTCATGAACGGCATCAGCAAATCCGCAAGCAAGGAGACAGGTAAACACTTCGTTGAAACTATGCCATTGGTTGTCGCCTCCTGCAATACCATATTATACCAAATTACTCATAATTTTGACAATTGAAGGCAGATATGAGGATAGAAAATAATGTCCACAACACAAGATAACTCTGTAGAGCAAATCTGTGTTTTAGTAAACAATATGCAAGGAAGTACCACAGCTTTTCTCTTTAATCAAATTAGAAGTATAAACCATTATAGTTCTATTTAAATCCACGTAGGTTGTCACTAGGAAAATACTAAATGTTAACTAGATGTTGCTGACTGACAGCTTGTCCACCAGAGCGCATACATTTTTAACTGGCCACATCTTACAAAAATATAACTAAAATTAGCAAGATATTACAGAACTGTATGCAACAGTCCCAAGTGACCTATAATCTATTACCTTTTTGGTCGGATGCGGTCCTCTTCAAAATCCATTATTCCTCCAGATTCAGAGAGAAAGTCGTCATTCCCCCGTAAGTCAATGTCTGCCTGCTTACATTGTTCAACTTCTGCCATCAAGTAAGAAACATGGTCCGGCAATTCCACTATTTAATACAATTAGTTGCTACTATATGACATTCAAGAGTTATTTAATAATTAAAAACAGAACAGGAAGCAATCAGGTAAAAGGACGCATCAGAATGACATCATCATAAGAATTATGTAAACGGATTGATGTTAGCTAACAAAACAAAACAGATAATTCAATATTTAACTCAAAACTGGAAATAGTAGTACTCTTTAATTTAATTCAACTCACCTTGATTGATTTTTTGGCTTCTTCCACTTTGTCTTCAAATTCTTTCTGGTGCTTCTTGTTTCCCTCACTCATTGTGTCAGCCCACTTGATTTTCTCCTGAATTTGCTGCAATAAACTATCTGATGTTCCCAACCTGTGAAATAGACATTTGCATCATAATTGGTAACAACAAACTTCTGTTTATCCCCTTGAGTTACAACTGATAATGTGCAATGCAGAATGAACTAACAAATTGGTAGCCATGAACATATTAATTGATTGCTATTTGCTACTGAAGTGTCAAGCAAAGCATCAGCATCAAAGCATGTATATATTATTATTGACTCGGTGAAAAAGCATACAGAGATTAATGTCATCTTATACTGATTTAGCAAAAGCACTTGCACATAACTAAGACCATAAGTTATGTACCAACAAGAATGCACCTGCATCCAGTCAAAAGGCAAACTAATGAATCACAAAAATTGAATCACAAAACACACAATATTTTGACTTTTAGTTTGTTAATCAAGGGTGGCTTGTAGAAGACAATATTCTGCATACAATTTCATAACATCAACCTACTGCTAGAAGCAATCTGCCATATAACTAAAATCAGATCCACCACCACAGTAGTTTGAAAGAAGAATACAGCACAGAATCAAGGAAAGAACAAACATAGCAGAGAACAATCCAGTCACAACTCACAATTCCAATGAATATACAGGGAACCCTACTACAACCACAGAAGGTTCATGTGGTGGGTGGGGGATTACATTGGCAATTACAACAAAAATGCAAACATTCACATTTCCTGTAACAAATAGTGATATGACTTGTAGAAACATTTGTTAAATTACCAATCAGACAAGGTTTCTATCATGTTGTTCAGCTGATCAGGTGTAAGATCCCTTCCAGCTGCGAATTGTACCTGAAAACATGTTTTTTTGGGGGGGTAGAAAAGGATCACTTGCAAGAGAAAGAACAAATTCGTGAATGATGCAGCACATGAAGGCTGCAGATATCTAACCTCAAAGCACCTTCGCAGCTGATCCAATTTGCCTCTGACAATACCCTAAAGAAACATGTAAACTATTACAAATTTGATGCTAGAAATACTACAATTTTTTTGGAATCAAGAGACTCATGGATGGTCCTAAAAACTAAAGAACACCACCACACAGAAGAAATATTACAGCAGGAATCTCCCAGAAATGTATTAAAGGGCGGATGAGTGGTATATGATAATATCAAATGAGACTTCTCACTAGGTAGGTCAAAAGATGGGAATATATGGAGATATAGGTGCCTAATGTGAAAGAGAATGTAAGGACTCACTGAGTACATGCACTCATTGATGAGGAAATCTTCAAGTTCTCTTACATTGCAAACATCCAACTCTTGCATGAGTTGATCATATGGTAGCACCTGAAGAAAGCAACAAGGAAAAAAAAACAAGTACACTTAGGTATGTCTATAGTGAAACATAGCATAGTGCAGAAGGGGGGAATGCTGCCTTGGCCTGGGCGAATGTTCCTTCCAATGTGCACTTAATCATACTAAACAGCAAAGAAAAAGATAGATCCACTCATCTTGTAAGACTTAATTATGAAAACAAAATAGGACCAAAGTTCCTTCAGCCATTGGTTGCCAATTTATCAAAGAAAAATTACCGCAATCCTTCAGACTTCGCTCCCATAAACATAGAGAATTGCACAAAACTATTTACCATTAGAACTTAGAGGTACTAGAAGATTCAAGAAACCCAGACAACATACATGCCGTCCTAAAATGACAGTGCAGCACTGTAGCTACTGTTTACATGGATGCAAGTAAGTAGCTGTCAAGCATCATTTTGTGTCCAAAGAAAGAGGACATACACAGAATCACTCAAGTTTTAGACAGGATTAGCCAGAATTTGCACCTTGGTTGAGTCAGCCAAAGTTAGCACACTGAGTTGCTTCAGCTTCCGGAGTTGATCGGGCAACAATGCAGGGAGGGTGCCAGAATTACCTGCACTTATATAAAAATAATAATTACTCAAACTATAAATGTGCATCTCTTGCGCTCATCCATTAGACATTAGTACCAAACACAACAGACATTCGGACAAAAGAAATAAAAATTGCACTGCATACTTATGGCAGTGATAGATGAAACAAGTAAAAGTTCTTGCAACCACAAATGTACTAAACTTAGCTTCAACTAGAAGCCCACAAGCATAAACGAGTTCATGTCCACAATAACTTCACCTAAGAACAGCGAAACATGCACTAATCAACTAATCATACTGGCGGGTAAAAAGGTAAATTGATCAACACAGCTCAAATCTGTTTTGAAGCGTGGCAATGTGATGTAATGTGTTCTTGAATGGTTGCAGAAAATAAACCAGAGAACCAAAAGAAAATTTTGCATAATGAGTATGTTTTGAGTCCCTCCAAAATTAACATACAAAGGCCACTACACACAAACAGGTTTGCATTAATATTATTAATTCAACTGAGCATCAAAGTATCATCATCATCCACTAAATGACTAAGATTCCCTCCACTCAATGACTAAGATTCCCTCGATCCATAGTTTCCAAACATATTGCACTCGCGTGCCCTGTCAAATGGATAAGTTCATAGTGCTAACCAAACTCGTGACAGATCAGACAACGCACGAACACAACAAACAAAGATACACGAACGACACAAAACAACAACCCAAAGGGCAATGTAATGTACGAATCGCAAAGGGAGGCCGTAATCTTACTCTTGTAGTCCTTCAAGGTGCCATAGGCGAAGAGGCGGAGCAGGTCCAGCGACGACGCGTACTGCGTGCCCGCGAGCTGCACCAACGAACGAACAACAGCCACACCACATCATCAGATCGAATCAGACGTCCATCGACGAAAAACCCTAACCCTAACCGCGTGCGGCCCGCGGGGAAGAGAACAACGGCGAGTACCTTGGAGAGGGCGGGGAGGGAGAGGAGCTCGGAGAAGGCGAAGAGGGCCGGGTGGGAGGTGGCCTCGAGCACGAGCGCCGCCAGCTGCGGCGCCGACGACGACAGCGCCACCGCCTGCGCCGAGAACTGCTCGATCAGCTCGGCCTGCCGCCGCTCCGCGTCCATCGCCATCGCTGCCGCAGCCGCCGGCGACGAGAGCGGTAGTAGGGTTTGGGTCTCTCTCTCTCTCTCTGTGTTCCTCCGGGGGTTTCGCCTTTCGCTTTCGCGTCGCCTCCTTGATGTTTCTCGTGTGTCTTTCGGGCTCGGGGGTTTCGTTTTTTTTGGGGCCGATTCGAGTCGGGGGTGGCGGCGTGTCCGCGAAATTTTTTTTAAAATAATTAATTTTTTTATTTCGAATTACAATATAATACCTATTTTTTTACAGTCTTAACTATATGTCGTTTCACGGTTAGACGGCTAGGGATATACTCCTCGCCGCGCGCGGCCGACCGAGCGTATTGCTCATTTCGAGTTGGCTGAGAGAGAGAGAAAGGGAGAAGAGAGAGGAAAAAGAAAGCAAAGGAAGGAGGAGAGGAGGAAAAGGAGAACACAGGAGGAGAGATCTACGCATCGACAATGGGAGGTCCTGTATTTTTTTGTAAATTTACTTGTAAAATATGGTAGGATAGCACTAAAATCATTATATGTATAGTTTAGAAACTAACGCCAATTTAGTTGTTAATAGTTGTATTGCCGTTTAGATAACTTTGTTGCGTATTTGAAGGAGTATTGCCACTTTTGGTACATTTTGGCCTCGTATTTACAAGAATGGCGGTAGTCACGTGACAAATGCAAAAATAGCATTTCTACCGCACGGTGATAGGGCAGTAGCCCTGTGAGGGCAACACGTGTCTGAGCCACATAGCCATTGTGCGACACACAAAGGCCGCATAGTGACCGGGCGACAGCCCTATGAGGGCGACACGTGTCTGCGCCGCACGGCCATTGTACGGCCTTCCCCTCTGCCACCTAGCAACCAGACGGCAGCTAATTAAGCCGGCTAAATACAAAATTGATTATTTAAAAAAATTCACGTGTCTGCCCACCAAGTTGTCGCGTACCCATATCGATGACGTCGGTGGTGAGCTACGGTCGCTTGCTTTGCAGTGGTGGAGTTACTGCGATCTTGTCCGTTTGTTTTCGACTCCAAGCTTCCGATTACAAAACTTGGAGTGCATAGTAGATGTCCATGTGTTGCGACGGGTTTCAAAAGTAAGTGATACATTTCATTAAACACGATCTAAATTATACAATGAACATTAAAAAATAGAGGTAGTACGGAAACATATGAACGAAGCTCTTGATAGGCAGCGGGATTAATTCTCATCCATAACAATCTTTTTAAAATGTTAGTCTAAACGCATTCTTCCGTAAAACTATAAACAAAAGATTATCTCTACCAATTCAATAAAATACACTCCAGATACGAGGAATGATATGACAAACAAAATGGCAAATAAAGCAAGTGGAATGATTGTGAAGTGGTTATGCATATTTGCATTCCATCGTGAAATGTCATCTTGCAATCTCAAGCAAAAGCGACACAATTCAGTTGGTTGGACTTATATATCTACCTATCTAACCCCTCTCCTCATTCTCCCAATTCATTCTCACCTTTCTCTCTCCCCTCCACCGGTGGCACATAGTGGTAGTTGCAGTGCGATGGATGGCAGCATGGCGCCCTACAGTGGATGGTGGCGCCATGACCCATGACGGGTAGTGGCACAGCAATCGAGTATGGTTAGGAGAGGTCGGATCCACGGTGGCACATCGGGAGACGGCTGGATCCAACCATTGGATCCGCCATCTTCCTCGACTTTGGGCATCAATCTAGGGGTGACTTAGCCCACAACTGCTGGATCCAGTGTCCTCAATGTCAGCACACCGAATCGGCCATCTCCGAGGTCGACGTCGCTGGATCGGCCGTCCGTGAGGTCAACACGACGGGATCTAGCATTGCAGATATTGTTGCTCCAGATATGCCCTTCCTAACCCCATTGACTTCACAGTTCTTCCTCACCTTCAGCGGTGTACACCTTGTCTAAGCTTGTGAACTCTGCCTCCCTGTTCGTCGTTCGTGCCGGTGTACTCTATGTCCTGATCGTCGACTTTGGTGGTGTACACTTTTGTTTCGTCGTCGTCCTTGGCAGTGTACACCAACACCTCATCGTCTGCACCTTGTGCTCCTCTTCTTCACCGTCGAGTACCACTCTGTCTCTCTCCTCTTTTTCACTGTCCTAGTGTAGCAGCATCATGGCAGCGCACAGGAGGAAGGAATAGCGGTGGCTCCAAGGGGAGAGAACAAAGGCAGTCGTTGCCTCGCTATGTATGAATAGTGCAAAAAGTGGGAAACATGATGAAGCGATTAAGCGAGAATGAGCAATATAGCAGTTTAGGGATTGACGACACAGGCCCAAGTGTCAACGCATGCAAGAGAAGATCGTAGGTGGGAGCGGTGAACAGACAAACTCCACTTTTATATTAGTAGAGATTTGAATACCTAAACTAATTTTAGGGTGGTTTAGAATGCATGAACTAAAAAAATGCATAACAGCGAATTCCATTAAAGGAATAGGAATAGAGTGGCAAAACATAGGATAGAAATGATAGTGCTAAGTTCATGACGTCTCATGTGAAGCAAAAAGTCGGAAGGCCCACTTGTTAATGAATTGACTCCACCCCTCACACTCCACTCCTATTCTTATCCACTCCCTGTCTCTGTCGCCCCTTTTCTCCAACTACCACCATTGATCCTCCTCCTCATCCTCCTGTGGCTCGATGATAGCTGGAGTTTGCCATCCAAGAGCCTATTGCTGGAGCCATGCTACTCACTTGCCCTCCATGCATATTGCTAGCCTCTAGGAAGCTTCGATTGGAGCTCCACCTCATGTGGCAGCATGTAACATCCTGAATTTCAGAGCCTTTTTGAAGCTTTCGAAATAAAATTCACCATTTGAATTTTTCTGGAATTAATTAAAGCTTAAATGGAATTTTTATGAATTAAAAGGATTTAATATGATTAAGTTAAACATTAAATTATGCCAAAAGTATTTTATTTGAGTTCCCTGAGCCTCAAGAGTTTTTCTGGCATTTTATGTGATGTTTCTAGATTTATTTGCTATTTTCTAGAGCTCAAAATGATTTAATTGAATTTCTGGAAAAAGAAAAAGAAAAACCAGTCGGTCGAGCCGCAACCGCTTCCGCCCCCGCCGCGTGTCAGCCATCCAGAACCCCGCCCCGCATCGCAGCCGCCCGCTTTTAGCAAGTCGTACTCGTATGCGAGTGGGACTCTCAGGTCGTATCCCACCCGGACTCGTACTCGTGGCCGACCAGGACACCTCTACGACCGGGTATAAAAGGGCCGAACCCCTGGTGTCTCCCTCGTCCCAAGTCAAGCCTCGCCTCCGAGTTGAGCCGCTGTGGTCGTGCGCCTCGCCAAAGCCGTGGTCATACGCGTAGCTGTTGCCGTGGTCGTAACCCTCCGATCGCGTTTGCCGTGGTCGTAACCCTCCGATCGCGTTTGTCGTGGTCATATTCCCCTTTCCGACCACGTTGATTCCCGAATATGACTTGTTTTCTCTGATTTAAAACTTCCCAGAGCCCGTTCTCCCTCGTCCTAGCTCCGATTGACCCGATTCTTTTTCCTAAATTCATATAAAACTGAGCTCTATCTTTTGGTTCAAGTTTGAGAATTTTTGGAGTTCATTTGAATTTTATTTGATTTTATTTTGTGTTTCGATTTGCGTTTTCTCTCGTTAGATCACGCGTTCGAGGGAGCCGCCGTTGGATTTGAAGATCAAGACCCGTCAACTGAGCAAGGCCAAGGCAAGTCGTGTCCTTTGATCATGTTGATCCCAGTTTGCAATCTATTATTTAATTATTTTGTTTTAAATTATCTTGCATCGCTATTTTTATTCAAACCCTTGTATTGGTAGTTATCGTCCCAATTGGTTACTTCCCTCCTTGATATTTTGGAATACCTTGATGCCATTGTCACCTTAGGTTGGGAATTTAATTAGTGATGCTATGTTATTTGTCACATTGGGTTGGTACGAATAGAATGCTTAGCCTTGCTTATTTTGCGAAAGGGTTCATCATCACATGTGATTAATTAATTTGACTTAATGAGATATTGAATCGTGGTTGGTACCACTGTTATAAAATTTGTGCCGTGACGTTGGTGCGTCATTGGCGGTGGTTATACAAAAATTGGTTTTCACTTGGGCGATTGATCGTGCAGTAAAGGGGGTGCGAGAGGCACATGGGATGTGGATGTTTCGCCTGGGTAATTCTTAAGGACTTAACTTTGTGCGTCATTGATCTGAGCTTTATCGTGCAAACCACATGTCTAGTATGGGATAGACCTGGCATAATAATTTGTGAAGTCTCCACTTTGGTTTTACTACTGATGTTGTTGTGGCGCAAGAGGGGGCAATTATCGACTAGGGGGTTGCCCTACTCGACGGCGAAACCTTAGCGAGTGGGATCAGGTGGGGATGGATCATTGTAAAAGCCTTGTTGTGATTTTCTTTAACGTGAGGATTATCACATCGTGTGGGTACAGTTGTGCAACCTCTGCAGAGTGTAAAACTATTCGAATAGCCGTGTCCTCGGTCATGGACAATGCTCGGTGATTTCACACGAGGGGTAGAGTTTTTATGAAACCTGGTTGGGTTGAGCTGGGAAGTGAATGGTCAGTTCACTTGTGGTTATATTCAATTCCTTTGATTATTTATTTAACGTCCTTTGTTAAAGTTGCTTTTCAATCTATTTATTGTATTTTCTTCAAATTGTTGCTTTATGCAAAAGTAACCCTTCAGCCATCCATTGTTAAGCTTTGCATATTATATTGCATTCATTTGTTACAAACGACTTGCTGAGTACTCTATGTACTCACGGCTTTATGCATTGCCCCTGTTGCTCAGTTGAGGAGGAGGAGAATCACCAGCAGGAGGTTCCAGAAGGAGAGTACTTCGACGTCTTCGCGGATTAGGCTTCGTTCTCCACTCGATAGCCTGTGGGCGTGTCGATTGGCTGCTGCGCTTTCTTTTGGATTTCCGCTGCTAGTTTTTGTTAAGCCCTTCGGGCTAGTCTAATGTAAGCTTGGCCATAAGGTCGTACTCTGATGATTATTAATAATATTTGAGTCTTTTCTTAGTGAATCGTGATATGTTCGATATTTCATCTTTGTTTTTACTGTGTGCACTAGCGTAATCCTGGACTAGTGCAGAATACACAGGAGAGTCCGGATTTGCATATTCGGGTCTCGACAGAGATGGTATCAGAGCTATATCGACTGTAGGACGGAGCCCTAGTTAGAATGGCTGAATTAGTCAAGTTTTCAAAATTTATTTTCTAAATCAAATCAACCAAATGATTGTCTAGTAATTCTTGATTCTTACCTCATTCTTAAAATTCTTGCTCCTTGTCTCCTCTGAGAAATTGTTTTCGAAACTAAATTTGACTTCTTATCCCTATAACGTCCATAGATGTCTCGAGTGTCCCTCCATCAAAGTGAAAGTTGGTATGGAATTCTTCAAGCTGTGCTGTGAAGTTTGGATCAAGGAAGCACCCAATATGTCAAGACAAGATTGGAGATTTCCGGGAAGATTAGGAGCCATTAGCTTTGAACCTTGTTATAGTTTTAGTATCGTGTAGATCGTCTTGCTTCTTATTTGCCGTTGGGTGTGATGTGAGCAGCAGTTTTGCTTCTAGCATTATGATGCAGTCATGTCAAAAGTCTTTTTGTGGAGTTTATTGCTTCTTTTGTTAGCCTTTTCGGTTAAGTGTTTGCTTAGTTTTAGGATTGCCATTAGTTACCCCCTTAGACGAGTTTACCACTTACCTTTGCTTTTCCCTCTTACCTATTGAGCCTTGAAGGGTCAGTTCTCAACAAATGGTCTTTTCCTTCAGAACAGAGCAGAAATGGTTGACACCCGGAGCTCCGCAGGACGCGGTCAAATGAACCAAGATCCGGAAGGCAGTAATGGAAACCAAGCAACTCCAGAGCAGCATGCGAATCCGGCTGGTTTAGATCCGACCTTGAGTCAGTTCATGGCTGCCCAGACCCAATTAATGAATACCATGATGCAGAATATGAACGCAATGATGAATCGGCAGAATCAAGAAATGGCAATGCCCCAACCAGTTCGTCAACAGTCTAAATTTGCAGAATTCATGAGGACAAGGCCATCCACTTATTCACGATCTTCGGAGCCTTTGGAAGCCGATGACTGGATGCGCTCAACAGAAAAGAAGCTTAATCTTGCCCAGTGTATGGACCGCGAGAAGGTTTTGTATGCCGCCCACCAGCTAGAAGGCGCTGCAGCTGAATGGTGGGAAAACTACTGTGCTGCTCATGAAGATCAAGATAGCATCACTTGGGCGGAGTTCTCCGCAGCTTTTCGTCATACCCATGTTTTGGACGGAGTGATTGAGATGAAGAAGGAGGAATTCCGGGAGTTACAGCAGAAGAACATGTCAGTGAGTGAGTATCTCAATAAATTCACCCAGCTAGCCCGTTATGCCCCGGAGGATGTCGCTACAGATGATGCCCGTCAAAAGAGGTTCAAGAAAGGACTAAACCCCGGTCTGAAAGTTCAAGTGGTGGGAAATGACTACGCCAGCTTTCAAAACCTGGTGGACAAAGCGATGCTCATTGAGGAGAGTCGTCGTGAGTTAGAGGAATCCCGCAAGCGGAGGATGATGCAGCAAGGATCACAGATGCACCAGGCTCAGAGGACCCGCTTCAGTACGTTTCAGCCCGCTCGTGTTCCACAGCAGTCAGGATTCAAAACACCTGCACCAGCTCCTCGCCAGTTCTCATCAGGACCAAGGCCAATTCCAGTTGGAAGCCAACAGCAGAGGATCACCAAGCCCATGACAGCAGTTACCTGTTTCAAATGCCATGAAACGGGACATTATGCCAACAAATGCCCGCAGAATCAAGCCTTGACACCAGTTCGTTTCAACTTGGGCTCTACACCAGATCGGACTCCCGCAGCAGGGTCAGGACGCGGAGCACCGCAAACATCAAGTCAACCCAACAGAGGATCGCAGACCGTGCTACGCGGCCAGGTGAACCATGTCACCATGGAGGAGGCTCAAGCAGCACCAGATGTTGTGATCGGTAAGTTTCAAGTAAACTCAGTTCCTGCCACAGTTTTGTTTGATTCTGGAGCTTCACATTCGTTCGTTTCCCGGAGTTTTGCTCTAAAGCATAAATTGGAAGTTGTTGCTCTTGGTTCTATTTTGCTGGTTCAATCCCCGGGCTCTGAGATGAGTACCAATCTAGGATGCCCTAGAGTTAAAATAGCCATCCAAGGAATAGAGTTCTCCGCTGATTTGGTAGTGCTAAATATCCAGTCTTTGGATGTGATTCTGGGTATGGATTGGCTCAAAAAGCATCAAGCAGTGTTGGAATGTGGAAGTCGAGCCGTCACCTTGGTCGGTTCAGATGGAAGTAAAGTTAGATTTGAAGCCAACATGAAGCAGCCAGAAAAAGTGATGGTATGCCAAAGCAAAGGGATCATGATAGAGGAAGTACCAATTGTACGAGAATATCCCGATGTATTCCCCGATGATCTTCCTGGGATGCCACCCGACAGAGAAGTAGAGTTCGCAATTGAGTTAGTACCGGGTACATCGCCTATTTCCAAGAGACCCTACCGAATGCCCGCCAATGAATTGGCAGAATTGAAGAAACAAATACAAGAGTTGTTGGATAAAGGCTATGTCAGGCCTAGTACCTCTCCGTGGGGAGCACCAGTATTGTTTGTCAAAAAGAAGGATGGTAGCCAGCGCATGTGCGTGGATTACCGAGCTCTCAATGAAGTTACCATCAAGAACAAGTATCCCTTGCCCAGAATTGATGACTTGTTCGATCAACTAAAAGGAGCTGGAGTGTTTTCCAAGATTGATTTGAGGTCAGGTTATCATCAAATGAAGATTCGACCGGAGGATATACCTAAGACAGCATTCTCAACTCGTTATGGTTTATACGAATTCTCCGTAATGTCTTTTGGCCTAACCAATGCCCCAGCATACTTCATGTACCTGATGAACAAGGTGTTCATGGATTACCTGGATAAGTTCGTTGTCGTGTTTATCGATGACATTCTGATCTACTCCAAGAATGAGGAAGAACATGAAGAGCATTTGAGGATGGTATTGCAGAGGTTGCGAGAGCATAAGTTGTATGCCAAGTTTAGCAAATGTGAATTTTGGATGAAGGAAGTTGCGTTTTGGGCCATGTGATGACCGCAGAAGGAGTAGCAGTTGACCCCGGGAAAGTGAACGATGTACTCACTTGGAGGGCACCAACGTCAGTAACTCAGGTCAGAAGCTTCCTGGGAATGGCGGGTTATTACCGCCGTTTCATTGAAAGATTCTCCAGTGTAGCGCGCCCGCTCACTCAGCTGTTGAAGAAGGAAAAGAAATTTGAATGGACGCCGGAGTGCGAGAGGAGTTTTCAGAAATTAAAGGAGAGCCTAACGACAGCGCCAGTACTAATTCTACCTGACATCAAGAAGGACTTTGAGATCTACTGTGATGCATTCCGCAAAGGTTTGGGGTGTGTGTTGATGCAGGACAAGAGAGTGGTGGCTTATGCATCACGCCAGCTGAGACCACACGAAGAGAACTACCCCACACATGACTTGGAGTTGGCAGCAGCGGTGCATGCCCTGAAAATCTGGCGTCACTATTTAATGGGTAACCGAAGTGAGATCTACACGGATCATAAGAGCCTGAAATATATTTTCACACAATCGGAGCTCAATCTAAGACAAAGAAGATGGTTGGAATTAATAAAGGATTATGACATCGGAATCCATTATCATCCAGGAAAAGCCAATGTAGTGGCAGACGCGTTGAGTAGAAAGGTGTATTGCAATACAGTGATGGTCAAGGAAAACCAACCAGCTCTACACGAGGAATTTCAGAAGCTTAGTTTGGAGTTGGTTGAGGAAGGGATGTTAGCTACCTTGGACTTGCAGCCGACCCTGGATAGTCAGATTCGTCACGAGCAACCAGGGGATGAAAATATCCAGAGAGTCAAAGAAGGTTTAAAGGAAGGCAAAGCACCCGGCTTTGTGGAGGACGATCAGGGAATCATGTGGTATAAGACGCGTTTGTGCGTACCAAACAAGAGGGAACTGAAGAAGTTATTACTTAAGGAAGCGCATGAGTCCTTATATTCAATCCATCCCGGCAGTACCAAGATGTACCAGGATATTAGAGACAAATATTGGTGGCCAGGTATGAAGCGCGAGATAGCCGAGTATGTAGCACTTTGCGATGTGTGCCAAAGAGTGAAGGCTGAACATCAAAGACCAGCAGGTTTGCTGCAACCCTTGAAGATTCCTGAATGGAAGTGGGAAGATGTGGGAATGGACTTTATTACAGGCTTACCCAAGACTAAAGAGGGCTACGACTCAATATGGGTAATTGTGGATCGACTAACGAAGGTCGCTCACTTTCTTCCGGTCAAAACAACTTATTCTGGTGATAAATTGGCCGAGTTATACATGTCCAGGATTGTGAGTCTTCATAGGGTGCCCAAGAGGATAGTATCGGATCGTGGGTCGCAGTTTACTTCACGATTTTGGAATAGCTTTCACGAGGCAATGGGTACTCACTTGAACTTCAGTACAGCATATCATCCGCAAACTGATGGTCAGACGGAGCGTGTGAATCAAATCCTGGAGGATATGTTAAGAGCTTGTGTATTGGATCACGGAGCTAAATGGGATAGTTGTTTACCTTTTGCGGAGTTCTCCTACAATAACAGTTACCAAACTAGTCTACAAATGTCACCGTTTGAAGCCCTGTATGGCAGAAAATGTAGAACCCCTCTCAATTGGAAAGAGACGGGGGAGAGTCAAATCTTCGGGCCAGAATGTCTTCAGGAAGCAGAAGAGAAAGTGCGTTTGATTCAAGAAAGGCTAAAGGCAGCCCAAGCCAGACAGAAGAGTTATGCTGATACTCGTCGAAGAGATTTAAGTTTTGAGCCAAATGACTATGTGTATCTCAGGATCACACCCTTCAAAGGTGTTAAGAGATTTCAAATGAAGGGAAAGCTAGCGCCAAGGTATGTGGGGCCATTTAAAATTTTAAAGCGCAAAGGAGAGGTTGCATACCAGCTGGAATTATCAAACACCTTGAGCGGGATCCATGATGTTTTCCATGTATCTCAACTAAAGAAGTGCTTGAGAGTGCCAGAGGAAGCAGTGCCCGTAGAGGCGGTGGATCTTCAGGAGGATCTGTCTTATAAAGAACATCCTATAAAAATTTTGGAAGTGGCAGAGCGTGTAACCAGAAGAAGGACAGTTCGCTTTTGCAAGGTTCAATGGAGCAACCATTCCGAGGAGGAAGCAACCTGGGAGAGCGAGAAGGATCTTAGAGCGGAATTTCCAAACCTATTCCTTAGAGAGCCAGAATCTCGGGGTCGAGATTCCGTTTAAGGGGGGAAGGTTTGTAACATCCTGAATTTCAGAGCCTTTTTGAAGCTTTCGAAATAAAATTCACCATTTGAATTTTTCTGGAATTAATTAAAGCTTAAATGGAATTTTTATGAATTAAAAGGATTTAATATGATTAAGTTAAACATTAAATTGTGCCAAAAGTATTTTATTTGAGTTCCCTGAGCCTCAAGAGTTTTTCTGGCATTTTATGTGATGTTTCTAGATTTATTTGCTATTTTCTAGAGCTCAAAATGATTTAATTGAATTTCTGGAAAAAGAAAAAGAAAAACCAGTCGGTCGAGCCGCAACCGCTTCCGCCCCCGCCGCGTGTCAGCCATCCAGAACCCCGCCCCGCATCGCAGCCGCCCGCTTTTAGCAAGTCGTACTCGTATGCGAGTGGGACTCTCAGGTCGTATCCCACCCGGACTCGTACTCGTGGCCGACCAGGACACCTCTACGACCGGGTATAAAAGGGCCGAACCCCTGGTGTCTCCCTCGTCCCAAGTCAAGCCTCGCCTCCGAGTTGAGCCGCTGTGGTCGTGCGCCTCGCCAAAGCCGTGGTCATACGCGTAGCTGTTGCCGTGGTCGTAACCCTCCGATCGCGTTTGCCGTGGTCGTAACCCTCCGATCGCGTTTGTCGTGGTCATATTCCCCTTTCCGACCACGTTGATTCCCGAATATGACTTGTTTTCTCCGATTTAAAACTTCCCAGAGCCCGTTCTCCCTCGTCCTAGCTCCGCTTGACCCGATTCTTTTTCCTAAATTCATATAAAACTGAGCTCTATCTTTTGGTTCAAGTTTGAGAATTTTTGGAGTTCATTTGAATTTTATTTGATTTTATTTTGTGTTTCGATTTGCGTTTTCTCTCGTTAGATCACGCGTTCGAGGGAGCCGCCGTTGGATTTGAAGATCAAGACCCGTCAACTGAGCAAGGCCAAGGCAAGTCGTGTCCTTTGATCATGTTGATCCCAGTTTGCAATCTATTATTTAATTATTTTGTTTTAAATTATCTTGCATCACTATTTTTATTCAAACCCTTGTATTGGTAGTTATCGTCCCAATTGGTTACTTCCCTCCTTGATATTTTGGAATACCTTGATGCCATTGTCACCTTAGGTTGGGAATTTAATTAGTGATGCTATGTTATTTGTCACATTGGGTTGGTACGAATAGAATGCTTAGCCTTGCTTATTTTGCGAAAGGGTTCATCATCACATGTGATTAATTAATTTGACTTAATGAGATATTGAATCGTGGTTGGTACCACTGTTATAAAATTTGTGCCGTAACGTTGGTGCGTCATTGGCGGTGGTTATACAAAAATTGGTTTTCACTTGGGCGATTGATCGTGCAGTAAAGGGGGTGCGAGAGGCACATGGGATGTGGATGTTTCGCCTGGGTAATTCTTAAGGACTTAACTTTGTGCGCCATTGATCTGAGCTTTATCGTGCAAACCACATGTCTAGTATGGGATAGACCTGGCATAATAATTTGTGAAGTCTCCACTTTGGTTTTACTACTGATGTTGTTGTGGCGCAAGAGGGGGCAATTATCGACTAGGGGGTTGCCCTACTCGACGGCGAAACCTTAGCGAGTGGGATCAGGTGGGGATGGATCATTGTAAAAGCCTTGTTGTGATTTTCTTTAACGTGAGGATTATCACATCGTGTGGGTACAGTTGTGCAACCTCTGCAGAGTGTAAAACTATTCGAATAGCCGTGTCCTCGGTCATGGACAATGCTCGGTGATTTCACACGAGGGGTAGAGTTTTTATGAAACCTGGTTGGGTTGAGCTGGGAAGTGAATGGTCAGTTTACTTGTGGTTATATTCAATTCCTTTGATTATTTATTTAACGTCCTTTGTTAAAGTTGCTTTTCAATCTATTTATTGTATTTACTTCAAATTGTTGCTTTATGCAAAAGTAACCCTTCAGCCATCCATTGTTAAGCTTTGCATATTATATTGCATTCATTTGTTACAAACGACTTGCTGAGTACTCTATGTACTCACGGCTTTATGCCCCTGTTGCTCAGTTGAGGAGGAGGAGAATCACCAGCAGGAGGTTCCAGAAGGAGAGTACTTCGACGTCTTCGCGGATTAGGCTTCGTTCTCCACTCGATAGCCTGTGGACGTGTCGATTGGCTGCTGCGCTTTCTTTTGGATTTCCGCTGCTAGTTTTTGTTAAGCCCTTCGGGCTAGTCTAATGTAAGCTTGGCCATAAGGTCGTACTCTGATGATTATTAATAATATTTGAGTCTTTTCTTAGTGAATCGTGATATGTTCGATATTTCATCTTTGTTTTTACTGTGTGCACTAGCGTGATCCTGGACTAGTGCAGAATACACAGGAGAGTCCGGATTTGCATATTCGGGTCTCGACACAGCAGCAGGGTGTTGAGACCTCGTGAGGTGGTGGTGGAGCTCTATGGCAAGGGCGGTGAGTGAAACGACGCACATTTTCGTGTGAAATTTAAGCAACACTTAAATTAGTGACCATCCATAAACTGGTGATCAACAATATTGTCATGCAAAAATAAAACATAGTAAAACCTCTCAAAGAGGGTAAACAAAAATTTACAACAGTCCATGATTATACAAAGTAAGTCAAAATAGAGTCCCTTGACAGCACGTACTTAATTTACAATAAGGAAAATATTTAGGACACAAACTTAATAAAATACATGAGTAATAAAAATACAGGAGACAGATACAATTGACCCTACAAAAGAAACAACAACACAAGTGAGAGCTAATGGTTTGTAATGTGTAGTCAGACCCAACCTATCATATAATATCTATTCTTTTAGCTCACTAAGATGCCAAGGACCATCCGGGGATGACCAGTACCTCTTACTAATTAGGGTTCATCATCCGGCAAAAACCCACTTAAAACCAGCATTGAAAGCCACCACCAGATAGCCAAAAAAGCCAATGCCATAGCCAAGAAAGCCAATATCATACCTTTGAAAAGCCAACCAGTTGAAAGAGAAACACCTATGGCAACATGGATAGGCAGGGAAGCCTTAGGAGTAATATTCCCCCTTTGGACAACCAAAAACTTGCTAAATCCATCAATATGCCAAGGAGCCAAGCACAGCCTAACTCCAAGACAAACCTGCATCAGGAATGATCACTAGGGGGACCCTCCACAACCCAGCCGCCCAATGGGAGCTTGACAGCACCCATCTGCCAGGCCCAGGGCCAATAGGAGGTCGACAACAGAAAGGGGAAGTGGAGGAGGAGAGAAGGGGGAAGGGAGTATAAAGGAGTGGCAACAATACCACCTGAAAGGAGGCAAAGTAAGTCTCAATCAGACACGGATAAAGTAGAGCAATAGAAGCACTAGTACTAGGAATCTCCCACTGATAAGCATCACCATCCATAGCCCACCCAAGACCAGTGGTCCTTGTCCCACAGTCACCATGGTGACCTAGTCCACTAAGGCGAGCCGACCAACAGAGGAGGAAAGAGGGTCAAGAGGGAGCCTAGCTAGTAAAGAGAAGGACCAAAAGCCATGAGCACATGGGGACAACCACCCAAAAAAAGGGGGAAGGATCATCAACAATTATAAAAGGTGATTCCCCTACTTACCTCTTATTCTTTAAAACATTCACATACCACTATGGCAATAACATGGTGCACAAAATATAGCTCAGTAAACTACAACTCACCCAATGGCATAGCCCATGCAAATAATAGGAAGAGAGCATGAATTGAATACATTGAATAGACTAGGGCATGAGAGGCTAGTAGGCATGAAAATGGGACTAAAATAAATTTAGTGCCATGAGAGTAACACCATGAACGACATAACACCTAGTAAAGACAGAGAGCATAGATGGCAGAGTGAGGATAAACTACTAGAGATCTGAACAGAGACTAGCATGGATATTTAGTAAGGACCACACGCTACATGAGCAAGAATTAATATGATGCATAAACCACAGCAGCTCGGCCATTGGCTAGAACATGGCAGATATAAATCACTAACACAAGTAACAACTATGTAACCACTTCTGCACCCCCATACTATTCATCCTACAGTGCTACACCAAGTCCTGTAAAGGCAAACAAAAAGATAACTAGTAACTTGACTGGAACAACTAGGTAATAACCAAAAGTTAGAATGCTAGCTGAACACTAGCCTTAGGAATTTAATTAGTACATACTTAAGACAAATGCTAATACAACGACGTCGTAGCTATACCAAACATTTGACTATAGAAGTGGACACATGTTCGCATAGATCCGAATTCTTCTAACGAATCGCCCCTAAGTCTCATTACATGTGCCAAAATGCAGGAAATGAGCAACCACCGGAGAAGGAACCTTGGAAATCACAACTAAGTCCGAGCTCGACCTAGGAATATCAGGCAAGATATCTATTGATCATGTCGAGTAGAAGTAATTTAATTACAAATTATTTGCTCATATGTTATTAGTACCATGTGCATAAAAATACTTTTGGAAAATAAACAATCAAGTGACAAGGATGGAATGAGAGATATGAGGGTAGGTCTGGTTGATGAAGCAACTGGCCTACAGTTAAATAACAATGGAGAGAAGAGGGTGCCCATGGTGGGATCAATGACTAGCTCATAGTCAGGTAAGTGTTGGGTGAGGGTAAGGAACCGCCCCGGACCAACAACTATGACTAGCTGGGTGAAGGTATAGTATACAGAAATAAGAGAAACAACTCTGTACTCTGATTTGAGCATCAAATTTAAGGAAGTACGAGAAAATCGATGGCAATTAAAGTCAAAGTAGCTATGGGTAAAGTGATATCAACTTGCATAGGGTCTAATTCATGCATGTCTCCTGAACTGGAGGCTATGGGAGTTTATCGGGGGCTCTTTCTCATAATACGAGTTATGAGTAGATTTTTTTGAAACATAAAAGGGATAAATTTTCTCAACTAATTGTATTTTCACAAAGTGGAGAGACTAAGTTAGGGAAGAAGATGGGATGACACAAAACTCATAAACATGCATTTGCTAATATGCTTGTTGAGTACATTGTACTCACTCTTGCTATTAACACTCCTTTGTTACAACTGGGGCAATCTGATAATTCAACTGAACAAGGAGAAGGATACTCATAGGATGACTACTGTTATGATGAGTGGGAAGCAATGGACCTGGGAAACACTATTTATGATCTTAATACCTCTGAGCGAGGATGGGATGACTAGAGAAAACTAGTAGTTTATTTATGTAAGTTAGTGGGTGTTGTGTCACCCCATGTATAAAAGAAAGCTAGGTGAACTTCTATGAGGGAACTATAATAAAGGTGTGGACTGTTAAATTCTGTTAGAGATATTAAGCCTGCATTGTATGGTATTGTAATAATGATGTATCGTCTCTAATTATTGTGGACTGTTAAATTCTATTGGAGGTATTAAGCTTGCGTGGCATGGTATTGTAATAATGATGTGCCGTCTCTAATTATTGTTCTTCTGCAATATTCTGATGAACTTATTATTCGTTGGAGCGATGTTCTACCAGCTAAACGAATAACAATCCGTTGACTAGTATTATTACCACTTGATAATGACACGGATCATCACAGTGAGGTCTCTTGAGAATGACTAGGGAGGTTATGGTGTGGGCTAGCCTTACCCCCATAAGATCTTGGCTTGCCTACGACGATGTGTCTAGTCAGAAGGTTGGTTGTATCCTACTACTACTATGAGCGTGCCCCTTGTCGCCTTTGTTGCTTCCATCTTCTCTGGCAGGTTTTGTTTGCTTTTGTAGAGAAGTTTGTTGCATTGTGTTTCCTCAATTGTGGCACAAAGATACGTATAGAGAAGTGGCTAGAGGGGA
This sequence comes from Dendrocalamus latiflorus, assembly GCA_017311315.1. Classification (NCBI taxonomy): domain Eukaryota; kingdom Viridiplantae; phylum Streptophyta; class Magnoliopsida; order Poales; family Poaceae; genus Dendrocalamus; species Dendrocalamus latiflorus. The sequence goes on from CM029630.1 coordinate 22,988,290, forward strand.
ATGACTTGTGGGTAAGAGGGTGGTGGTAACAGCGGTGGTGACCCATGGCAAGTTACGATGTGTACTTGTTTGCATGTAGCAGATCAGAGAAGGAGTGTAGCATCAGTGCAACACACCGGTGATGGAATCACACAAACAGCGCAAGAATTCGAGCAAATTTTCTATGGTTTGTAGCTTTTTTATGTTCCTGTGAAAGTAAGGGTGAGAAAACCTTTCCAAATGATTGCTTGGCTCTTGTTCCTTTGATGCAAACAATGAATGAGAACATAAATACTTTGGAATGGGTTTCCTTTGCTTTTCCTATGTTTTTCCTCCGACTCAAATGGGGCCTAAATCTTTTCACTTGTAAGATTCAAATGGGGCCTAAAGCTTTTACTATGAATGAGAACACAGATACATAGGAATGGGTCAGGCAGTGTAGATCCAGAGTGACAATCTCCACAACGTTGGATCCGACTGCGCTGACCTCACAGATGACCGATCCAACGGCGCTGACCTCAGAGATGGCCAATTTGGCATGCCGACGTTGAGGACACCAGATCTAGTGGTTGTGGGCTAGGTCACCCTGGATCGGTGCCCTAAGCTGAGGAAGATGGCGGACCCAACGGCCGGAGGTGGCAAAGATGCTGGATCTAATCGTCTCCCGATGTGCCGCCATCACTACTACAAAAGAGGCTATACTGGACGACTATATCACATATGCTTCATCCTATAATTATCACAGATGATTTTACAAGCGTGACCATGTATCATCTGTGATATGCAATTATTACACACGGTTCATATGAATAATCATCTATGATATTTTCACAGACGGTTATTTATATGAATTGTCTGTGATAATGCAAGACATCACAGACAGTTTCTATTAATAACCATCTGTGATAATTCATAGATGGTTATTTATACAATTGTCTATGATAATGGCAGACTATCACAGACGGTTTGTATGAATAACCGTCTGTGATAGTTCACAGATGATTATTAATAAAAATCGTCTGTGATAGTTTCATATCACAGACAGTTTGTGGTTGGAATATCACGGACGGTTTATGGTTGGAACCATCTGGGATACAGCGCGTTATTAAATATCCAGTGTGGTCTCGACAGATCTGCCTTCATTGCGATGTATTGAAGGAGGCGGCTGGATTTGGGGAGTTTGGTGAAAACATACCACTTGTAGATCTAGCTTGTAGATCAATTTATTCTTGGTAATTAGAAATTAACTTATATGCCTAATAATAGAGAGAGATGATAGTTAGGTTTTTAGATCTAACTAGCTAGGTTTAGAGAGAAATGATAGTTTGCTCCAATTTAAGAATGGGTCAGTACTTCTAATTTACTTCAATATATTGTTGCTTGATATATATATATATATATATATTGCTTTATGAATACGTGGCTAGCTACTTAATTTATATATGGACAATTTGTTATAAGGTGAATGTCTCCGAGGCGTATAGGAGTAGGAATAGATCTAAGGTCTATCACGACGAACAAATGAAATAGGAAATTCGTGCACAACTTGATGAATAACTATCTGCCTTACTTTGAGAGAAGATAACTGTCTCACTTCAAGGTTAGATTGATTCATTGAGCGAAGAACTAAGACAAGTCTGCAACCAATCGCAACCCACCCCTGTTAATGCAGTACCCAGTCCCCCTAAACGTCGGAGTAGCTACACGTCCATGCCAATTTTTAAACATAGCGATACTCACTTACCTATCAATGACATCTAGATAATGTACCTCTCTAGAATACTACATAGATAGACCTGGTGAACGCATTAACTCATCGTGTATCGTTATGTAGGAGCCCATGTTGTGCATTCTCAAAGTCAAGCTTGTTGGCTCCATTCTAATTGACGGTGGGTGGGGCATGGCGTATCCAAAGCTGTTAAGGACGCTGATGCACGGTGCCCAACAAGAGAGCAATTTTGTGAAGATCCAGGTGGACATGATTAATGATGTTTTTAGAATCGTCCCTCTTGAGAAGCCTCCAAACGAAGAGATTATGACATTAGGGATGCCGTCTATACATTCATTCAGTAGCCCAAGAGAGACATCACCCCAGACCCATCCGTGCCGTGATCTCCAAATCCAGTGGCCCTAGAGAGCCATCGCCCTGGACCGATCACATCGGCTCCTATGGTTCCACCTCAAGCTCCGCTTCATAAGCTCGTCGCATCAGCTCAGCCTACTTCGTCGTGATCTTCGAAGATTTATTTTTACTATTCAACCTCGACGAACTCGACACCTCATTTCTACAATGCTAGACACTGTAAATGTACTATACAATCATGTTCTACATTCACGTAATATTGATAAATGTCATAACTCATTACTTATATATGGATCCATGATCCAACATGTTCGGCGACGGCGAGAACCGGTAGATTTCCTCGACCCACACTTCATCTCTGAGCAATCCATCAGTGATAATGCATCCTTCGTCCAATATTACATAATGAGAGGATTGCTTGTTCACAGTGACAAGGAGTACATCATAGTACCCTCCAACCAAGGGTAAGTGCTTCACTAGTTGTCATACAAATTTTATTTGTAGTATATTATATGCAATATGAACTTAGGATTAATCACTATGGTGACATACATGACTAGGGGTCATTGGATTTTGATCATGATTGTACCAAAGTAGATCAAGGTAATATACCTTGATTCCTTACTTAGTGGCAACCATGACTTCACTTGCATGCAACAAGCAATTGACAGGTAAACTTATTTCTTTCATACATAACTCTATTGTAATCTTTCCTTCGTTTACAATGGCCGAGGCTAACATTTTGGAATCACGTAGCTCGTTCAGTGCTTACGTTGCCCAGGGAGGGAGACACAAGGAATCTAGCGTTACACTGCGACGCAGGACATAATTTTTAGTACCCACTACAACACAACAATTCTATATCACACTTCGTTATAATGCCTCTAGAACTGACAATACCTACGTATGTAATTCTATTTTTGCAGCGCTACCAGTAGCTGCAAGGCAACGTATGTGGATTCTACATTTGCCACCATATGTAGGAAATCATGGACGCTAAGACGAATGATTCAGAGGTTTGTCAACCTGCTAATAATTATTTTGTGATTATCAATATATGTATGTATGTATGTATATATATATGCGCTAATGACTTAACACTACTCCTAGCGACAACACATGGAATTCAACGAAGGTATAATCGATCTTGACAAACTCGTCAAAATTGGAGGAAAGCTTTCCCAATTCTTGATAGCAGAGGTCATAAACAACACTGGAGGGTTCCACCCCAGCGATGGTGGTTAGATATTGAAACATTGGATACAATTGTAGTCACTCAATTATGCTTAATTAAACAATTCATTCAATTGTACTTATTCAGTTGTTTAATTCATTTGTGAGATCTGTGTAACGATTATCATGCGCTATATATGTGATCTGGTTGCGTTGTTGTAAGATCGAGGAGGCCGACTAGAGGGGGGTGAATAAGAGGTTTTAAAATTTTCGTCTAATTCTAATTAGCAATTTTAAACTTGATGGAAATAATAGAGCAAGATAACACTAACACCACTAATCAACCTAGTAAGGCTCAAACAAACACTAGCACAAGTAATCGACTAAGAGCAATATCAAAATAGTAGAGAACAACAATTTCTACTCTAACTAAGCAAGCAATCAAGTAATATGAATGAAGAGCGTAGCTTGAATGAAAATGATCACAAGAGAGCAAACCACAATTGACACGATTACTTTTTACCGTGGTGATCGGAGACTTGCCGGTCTCCCCTAGTCCACGTTGAGGTAAGCCCGAACAAATCGGACCGGCTCCACGAATGAGCCTAATCACCTCGGTCACTAGTGGTAGCCCTTTCCCTCTCCGGTAGGCGAGCTCCGAGCCTTCACAATCCCTCGGGCCTTCTCACAACCTTCTTGAGAAGATCACCGATTTCCCTTCCGCCCAACCGTCCAAGTGCCGGCAAGCACTAAGAGTAACAAATCTTGGGCTTTGCTTGAATGCAAACTAGTGCCAATTGGATTTGCAGATGAAAACTCTAGCACTAAATGCTCAACCACCTCACTTTGATGTGCAATGGAAGAATTGAGGTGAAATGAATGCTCTAGGGCTTAAGAATTGTGCAATGAGTCTCTAACCTTAGCCCTTGTGCAGTGGTGGGGGTATTTATAGCCTCCACCAACCAAACTAGCCGTTTGACACAATTTCCCGCAAAAATCAGGGTGAGCGGTACTACCGCCCTGCTGGAGCCGGTACTACCGCTCCCAAATCTTGCGTCAGAACGGCTCTGTCAGACGAGCACAGTGACCGTTGGATTTGGCGGCGCAGTACTACCGCCGTTGACATTTGCGGTACTATCGCTCTCCGGTAGTACCGCAAAGTCGGCGCGGTACTACCGCTCTGGCCGACATCCGAAAGGTCCAGAAACTGGCGCTCTCTGGAAAAAACGATCCGCCCTGTGGTCGGACATTCCGGAGGCCGGAAGTACCGCTAGATGGTGCGGTACTACCGCTTACTGCGGTAGTACCGACGTTAAAACGACCGGTACTTCCGTTTCCGCACGACTTCAGTTCGGTGCTCTCTGGAAAAATTGATACGCTTTGAGGTCGGATCTTCCGGAGGCCGGAAGTACCGCTGAATAGTGCGGTACTACCGCTCACTGCGGTAGTACCGACGTTAAAACGACCGGTACTTCCGTTTCCGCACGACTTCAGTTCGGTGCTCTCTGGAAAAATTGATCCGCTCTGAGGCCAGATCTTCCACTCACCGGTAGTACCGGCGTATTACACAGCGGTACTACCGCTCTTCCAGACAGAGCACAGAAAAGGTATTTAAAGCAATTTAAATGAGTGCATGCTTCTAAACATGATCCAATTGGCACAAGAAATTTGTTTTCAAACTACTTTCCAAGATCCCTCTTTATGGTACGGTTATCTACCCTATAATCCAGTCTTCCACCATTCTCCTAAGACCGGCAAAATAAAAAGGGTCCTATTCTAAACGTACCTTTGTCTTGAACCAGCTTGGGTCTTCTTTTATGTTCTTTAGTTTGCATCTTGTCACCATCACATGGATTTGACCTTCGCATGCTCATACAAAACATTAGTCCCATATACATATAAGTTGATTAATTACCAAAACCATTTTTAGGGGCCTAGATGCTTTCAATCTCTCCCTTTTTGGTAATTGATGACAACCCAAATTGTGTGAAGATTAAGGATTTTAAGAATACCACTTTTTAATAAAAGAAGTATATTCTTTTGTGGTCTTTAAATGAAAGGAGTTCCTTTTGCAATATGTTTTGAATGGACATGACTTGAACTAATTCAATTAGAAGACCAAGGAGGGAATGAGCTCCCCCTAAACATGTGCATGGATAGAAATAACATTCATACACAATACACACGGCAAATATAACATAAAAGCTAAGTGATAAGCGAAGTGAATATAACAACCAAATATCCAAAATAGACAAAGTGCATTACATCCAATTCTAACAACCAAAAAGATAATAGACGATAGTAGAGGCATCCCACACACATCCCACACACACTTTCTTCTCCCCCTTTGGCATCAAGAACAAAAAGGAATCACTCCGGAGGAGGAGAAGGATCACGACGAGAGCGGGTGCGGCGAGTGAAGTGAATGGGCGGCTGAGAGATAGTCTGCTCCAGAGTTGCAACACGACCATCTAGAGAAGCCAGTCGATCGTCCACAGAGTCCAATCTGGAGGTAATGGCGAAAAGTCCCTCTAGTATGGTGGAGAAATCCTGGGAGATCGAGGGCCGACCGGGCTCCTGTGGTTGAGCTGCTGGGTCTGCTGGTGGTGCCTGTGCTGCTCCTGCTGCCGCGGAGGAAGATCCTGCTCCCGGATCTGTATGTCGTGCTCTGACATTTGTAGGAATGGGAGCCTCTGGTCGTGGCTTATAAGGCTTGTGAACTCCACCACAACCACCCTGGAACTCCATCTTGGACTTGATTAGGGCCATGATGTAAGGCGCATACTTAATGCGCTTGATCCGATCATTCTTAGAAGATGCTATCTCTCGAATCATCACATCCACTACATCAAACTTTTGACCTCTCATGATGTAATCAATCATGTTCCATGTATGGCCTCTTATAGCGTCGAAGTTGCCGCTCTTAGGAAAGAAGGAGTGGTTGATAATGCGGTTTACTAGACCAGGGAGAGGGAGAAGGGAAATGTTCTTGCCTGGAACAAATCTCTCAGCAGGGTTGTAGTAGATGGATATGGCATGTATGTCAAGAGGTGCCTTGTCATATACCTTTTCAAAGGAGTTCAGCTCTGCCCTAAGAACTAGCTCAAGATCATGCTTGGTTGCCTCAAACTTCTGGAAAGCTGACATCCATATCATATGCTGAAAATCTGGAGACACGTAAACCGTGGCATAGAACTGTCTTATCATCTCCTCATTGTAGTCACATCCTTTAGCCACGAGCTGGGACAGTCCGACTCTCTGAAATAGCCTGAAAGCTCCATCAAATTTGTCTACAGAGTCAATATAATCCCAATCCACCCACTTATGGTCGGCAAACTGACGGTCCGGACCATATAGCTGATCAAAGATTTGCTCCTGAAAGCGAGTGTGGAACTTGGGATTGACTGAGTTGGATGGTAGCTCAAACTGGTTTCGGTGCCTTAACCTTGCATACTCATCAGCGGAGATCTTCTTGAGATCAATGTCAAGGTTCTCCCTCTCTGTTCGATCCTCCTCGGAAGACTCCATGGGGGAACTGATCTGCTGTTCAGCCTCTGACTCAGACTCCAATGGATCTGCAGGACCCTTCCCTCTGTCCTGAGCTGTCTCGGAGGTAGAAGGAATGGTCGGAATGCCTGACGAGTCCCCGGAGGCGGAGGAGTACCTTCTCCTGCCGGCTCTTCGAGTTCTAGCCATCTAGAAACAAGAGAGGATTGATAAGAAGCAAGGAGAAAAGGATCAAACTGGATTAAGCAAAAACTTGAAGTGAAATTTGCTTCGCTGTCAGGAAGACCGGTAGTACCGCCGTTCAGGGCCGGGAGTACCGTTGAGCGGTAGTACCGCGCCTGTCGAGCGGTAGTACCGATTCCTGGCAGATTCTAGGGTTTCAACAATGCATCGAGATTTTTGGAGTTTTTCTTGGATGAAATCCATGAATAACATGTGAATATACTTTAAAACTCTAAATCCAGGCATTTACCCAAGAATCAACTAGCAAAATCATCGACATTTTGAATTAATCTACAAGTTTGATCTAGGGTAAAGCAAAAAGGATCAAAACAGGAGATTGATCTGAAATACCTTAAGGATTGGAGGAGGTGGATCCTTTGGATATGAGATGACTCGAAAATCCGAAGAAATCCCCTCTCGATTTGAAGATCCAAGAGGCGGTTTTGAGAGAGTACTGTGGGGAGAGAGAGAGAGAAGGAAGAGAAGAGCGGAGTGGGCGGAAGGGAATGCGGACGAACCGCTTGCAAGGGAGTGGGCCACCAAGGGAACCCTTGGGCCCGAGCAGTTTTCACGCTTAAGTCATAAGCGGTAGTACCGCTGAGCAGGCCGGTAGTACCGCTCACCGGAAGTACCGCGGGAGATAGCGGTAGTTCCGAATATTCTGAACTTTGCTGAATTTGAACTTTTAGGACTAGAGAAAATGCAAATGATCCCTAGTTTTGCACTCAAATAAAGTCATTTAGGATCATTATGCACCAATTTAGCTATTGCTATATTTTTAAACTAATTTTTATAAAATAATCGAATTTTTGACCAAAAGAGGGGAAAATCCAATAAAAATCTATATAAGCACAACAAATGAGCAGAAATGGATGAAATAAGATTTCAAGCTACATTTGAGTAGTCTATGACATTTAATTCATTCCTCAATTTGCAAAAGCGGCTTTCATCTAGTGGTTTGGTTAAAATGTCCGCTAGTTGATTTTCGGTTCGGATGTGGCTAATTTCAATATCTCCCTTGCTCACATGATCTCTCAAGAAATGGTGGCGTATATCTATATGCTTGGTTCTTGAGTGTTGAACGGGATTGTTGGATATTTTGATAGCACTATCATTATCACACAAAAGAGGCATTTTATCAAATTTAATCCCATAATCCAACAATGTTTGCCTCATCCAAAGCAATTGAGCACAACAACTTCCCGCAGAAATATATTCGGCTTCGGCGGTTGAAAGTGCTACGGAATTTTGTTTCTTGGATGACCAACACACTAGAGATCTTCCTAGAAATTGGCAACTACCCGAGGTGCTTTTTCTATCCACTTTGCATCCCGCATAATCGGAATCCGAATATCCAATTAATTCAAATTTTGCACCTTTGGGATACCAAAGCCCTATGCTTGAGGAATGCTTTAAATATCTTAGAATCCTCTTTACGGCCACTAAATGGCACTCTTTTGGAGAAGCTTGAAAACGTGCACACATGCATACACTAAACATAATGTCGGGCCTAGATGCGGTAAGATAAAGCAAACTACCAATCCACTACTAGAAATCCCCCCTGTAGTGACGCTTTATTTATACGTTAGACACGCTATATTTCATCTCTACAAGATTGTAGGCACGTTTTTATAAAGTGTGTTAGAAGCGTCTTCGCATGGACCGTGTCAGGACTTGTAGAAACGAGTTCTCTAAACGTATCAAGGAGATAAAAAGACGTTTCGTAGAGACGTTAGTTGCATGCCTACGCATATTGATACACTTTTATAGATACATTTATATAGCGTGTCTATTTGTGTAGTTACGTTATATAGCAGCGCTTCATTACGTGTTAAGAAATGTAGAGACGTTCTCATATATACATTTATATTATGTGTGTACTAATGTAGTCACGTTGTGTAATGACGTCGTATTGTGTATTAAGAAGTATAGAGACGGTTGAGTAGATACATTTATATTGTGTGTCTAACAATATAGATACATTGTATAGTAACACCATTTTGCGTTTCAAGAAATATAGAGACAATTTTATACATACATTTATAGTTCGTGTCTACTAATATAGCCACGCTGTATAGTAATGTTTTATAACATCATATCAAAAATATGGATATTGATGCATCTTTATAGCGTGTCTATTAATATAGGCACATTTATAGTAACACCTTCTTACATACTAGAAATAAAGAGACATTGTTTACAAATTTGGACACAAATGAATTTGCATGATTAGATAATGAGAAAGTGAATCATGAAGGCATTGCATTGAAAAATCCATTTTATCTTTACAAAACAAGATACTGATTAATAACTCATTAAAGTGCACTATCAAAGACAAACCATATTCATAAAGAAGCACAGGAAAAGTGGCAATATCGTACAAATATCTATATTTTTTTCTCTAACATCTAAAATCTATCTTGTTCACTCCGAAACTTGTAGCTTGTCTTTCCATCCACATCAAGTTACATGTTTCCATCATGCTGCAAAATAAGAGGAGATTAAGTTGATGCACATAAATTCTAATCAAACGGATCTAGCACTTGAAGAACGAAACATACCAAGGTTGTGCAGGTTTGAGTTGAACTCTTAAGTCTTTTAACCTACAATGAGACATGTTTTTAGAGGGATAGTACAATTTTAGGAAATTACAAAACTGTAAAGCATTTGGTTAATATAAAAGAAAACTTACATGTGAACGGGGGCCAAGCAACAATAAAGCCAATAGCATCTCTCATAGTTTTCATAGAATAGAGTGGTCTAGGTAACATCTCATCTCCATTGTTTCCATTGCCATTATTTTCAAGGGCATCAACATAAACCCCAACAAATTCTTTCCCAAGCATGGTGCCACCAATATTTCGAGTGCTATCAGTAGTCACTAACTTTCCTTTGGCCACGACTTTACATTTGTTTCTTAGTGAAATAAGATAGACTTCCACTTGGCTCTACCATTTTGTAAAACATAAAGCTATGATCTTCAAACTTGTAACTAATTTAGCTTCGAAACAAAAGGGGAAACAAGTACATACTGATCCTGATTGATTATGAGCTGGAGCTTTAATTCTTTGAGATCTCTGCAGTAGACACAATCAAAGCATATCATCTATCTAGCAAGTTCAACCATACTATCTATATGAAGGGTTACAGTAATAGGAACATAGACATACCATGTTGGTCATTATGCTACCACGTGGTAAAGTTAGGCATCTAGAACCCTTATCTGCTTGACCCTGATTCTCAATATGTGCCACCTGCAGTCATAGTTGAACTCTCAGTTTTGTGACATGTAACATGGGTTATCTACCACTCAATTTAGAAATCTGATAATCAAAATAGATGTACATGACTGGAATATTTCATAATGTTAGCACATCTCAGACCATATTGCATATTGGAGATTTCAGTTCATGCAAGAAAACTCTAGCAAGCCTATAGCCAATGAACACAAATATTCCATAAATTTAGCGCAGATTATTGTTTTCAAATTCATATTGGGAGTTGCAGCAAGACTGTAAACTAAATCTCACATTCAGATTCCCTCCAAAAAAATATCATATTCAGAGTAGTAGCAACACTCGGAAGGAAATGTAACAATGGGCTGCACTTAATTAAAAACAACTTATAATTAGCTAGGAATAGAAATATAATGCTCCTAAATGAAATCACCAATAAAATAAAATCAAATTATAGTAAAGCAACACCATGTGAAAAGATATATTGCAAGATAGGTAACATTATTATATACTATTCTCAAGATTTATTGACTTGCAAGGAAACATAACGATATGCATCCATGGGTGAAACACTGATATGCCCTCTTCTAAATTCAACCAACACACTAAGAAAATTATAGCTGCAATATATGCAAACTCAATTTTATAAATAAATAAGATCAGCCCAAAACACGGTTCTAGAATTCTACCTCCTAAGGCGTCAGAGATGAACATAACCATTCAGGGTAAATAAAATCTAAGACACTCATGTATCATTTACCAATTCAGTACAGAGATTAAGTCTATAGATTCAGAGTGAAGCAAAAGAAAGGAGAAAACAACATTTGGATCAAACAGCAGGTGACTATTACATGGAAATGTCTGAGCTAACCTTTTGCGGAGTTTTGTTTTTTGCTAAGTACATGTGGAACCCAGTTCCTGATGATTATATCTCACTTTCTCTTAAGTAAAATCAACCAACTAAAAAGGCAATTTGTTTTGCCCCTGAAAAAAAGGTGGCTTTAGCCATCAGATGTTTTGAACAATGCATACCTCTACCATATATAACTGCAGAAAGCATAGAGCAATGTCTGTTGATAATTTTGAGGCAAAAATTTTGTCTAAGTAACATCTCTAAAACCAATCTGAAATTTCTGATAAGCTGAAATAATTGCAATGATCACTGCAACCTTGCACTTTTTGGCCAAACATACGATCTCTCTTCTTACATAAACATTGCAGTCTACTACCATTTTCATTGGAAGCCAAACATATGCAACAACTAAGGAATAAATGCATATCCTGCCTTTCTAAGTGCCGAGTCGATTTATCCTGAATCTCACCCAAACCTACAATGCTTGACACGAATGGGGATCATTCTAAACAACTCTTTGGTTTAGCAATATATCGCAACCAAGGTTCATTAAGAAGATCCTAAAAGTGTCATCGAAGTAATTTCAGCCAACAAACAATATGCGAGCAATCCTGCTACATGTAAGGTGTAAGCCACATCATTACCATCTTCATTCAAAAAGAAATGACAGACTGATGAGTGTCTGACTACACATTGTTTTAATTCATAAAAAAACCTTGGTATGCACACTGGTCAACAAAGAACTATGCTTAGTTCATTATTATTATACAGAAGAAATCAAAAAGTTCATGTAGCCAACACAGAAGAGCTCTAAAATTACCAGAATTTTATGCTTTGAATATTGAGACATTGTGGGACATCTTGTTGCTCTTGTAAGAAAGGCACTAACGTTGCCCACGGTCCAGATCCCAGTCCCCGGCGATATGGGGAGCAAACCTGAAATATTGTCAGCCTGAAATTGAAACACACAAAGCAATCACTCAAAGAAATTCTTGAAATAGGATTAGTATCTTGTATTCTGTGGATTAAGAGTCAGACTAAAGGAGCCCAAATTCAGTTTCCATGTATGGAATGTCATGCTCATCAAACCCATAAGTCATATCGGCAGTCGTCTGCCAGCAGCGACGCCGTGAAGTCATCGTAGTTCTCCCCCGGCGCCCTGGTCTTCTCCACGACGATCTCCTCCCTCCTGTCGTCGATCTTGAATATCACGGACCGGTGCACCTTCCTCCTCTTCAGCTCCAAGAAGGCGCTCTTGGTCCGCTCCGGCACGTCGATCCACGCTGGCGAGCCCAAGATGGGCAGTGAGAGGAGGCAGCGGCGGAGCAGAGGGGTGGGGGGAGGAGGAGGCGGTGGCGCAGCGGAGGAGCGGGGGGAGGAGGAGGCGGCGACGCCGCGTGGGGAGGAGGAGGAGGCGGCGGCGGCGTGGGGGGTTGGGGGGAGTAGGGGAGGAGGCGCCCAGGGGGGAGGCGGCGGCGCGAGCTAGGGAGGAGGCGGTTCGGGGAGGAGGATGCGGCGGCGTGGGGGTGGCGGCGGCGTGAGGGGGGCGGAGGGGGTGAGGACGGGAGCGCGGGCTGGCGAGGAGGGTGGGGCGCGGAGGAGTGGAGGCGGCGCGGGGGGGGGGGGGGGGGGGGGCGGGGGTGGTGAGGGCGGAGGAAGGGAGGAGGCGAGGGCGGAGAACGGGGCGAGAGAACGTGGGGAAGACGCGGGAGAAGATCGGCGGTAGGAGAGAAGCAGGTGTTTTGTCAGTTGGACCCATATGTGCGTAGCTTTTTTTCTAAGAAAAAGTGAGAGACGCCGGACCAACCACCTACTCCTTCTTTTATAATAGTAAAGGTTTTTACAACGTCTCTACATGCTACTGATGGATGACAAAGGCGCATCTAATTTCGTTTCACTTTGAGATGTTTTCAATATTGTATCAAGAAGCATGTGTTACGTGACTATGTATGATTATTGATATGCTTTGCAACGTGCGTAAATTATACTGACGGTTTAAAGCGTGTCTAACTCCGTATTATTTTGAGACGACTTTAGTATCGCGTCAAAAAATATCTTTAATTGGCTATGGAGCGTTCTCTAATACGCTTTGTAACGTGTCTAGATGCTATTGACGATTAAAAGCGTGTCTAACACCGTGTCAGTTTGAGACGTTTTCAATATCGTCTAAAAAAGTGTCTACAGATGCCTTTTGACACTAAAAGCGTGTTTAATGTCATGTCGTATTGATATGTTCACAAAATCGTGTCAAACAACATCTTTACATGACCATGTAGAGACGCTTTTAGCGTGCGTTACTATAAAAGCGTGCCTAGAGGCCCTTTTTCCTGTAGTGATCATGGATCTATAAAGCTTTAAATCTACCGACTTACCTTTTTCGTTGAGGTCTAGATGCCCGTTTGTTGCCATGGGTGTTTTGATGGGTTTGGCTTCTTCCATTCCGAATCTCTTGAGTAGATCCTTCACATACTTTGTTTGGCTTATAAATGTCCCATCTTTAAGTTGTTTGATTTGAAGTCCAAGGAAGTAGCTTAGCTCACCAATCATCGAATTCCCTAGACATCATCTCACCAAATTCTTTGCAAAAGTCTTGATTAGAAGAACCAAATATAATATCATCAACATAGATTTGACATACAAAGAAATCATCTCCAATAATTTTTGTGAATAGAGTTGTATCTACTTTACTAATTTTAAAGCCTTTTGATACAAGAAAGTTACGAAGGTGCTCATACCAAGCTCTAGGAGCTTGCTTTAAACCATATAGCGCCTTTGATAATCTATACACATGATTAGAGTATTTAGCATCTTCAAATCCCGGGGGTTGTTCCACATATACTAATTCGGAAATTGTACCATTAAGAAATGCACTTTTGACATCCATTTGAAACAATTTAATGTCAAAGCATGATGCAAAAGCAAGCAAGATTCTAATTGATTCAAGTCTAGCAACGGGCGCAAAGGTTTCATCATAATCTAAGCCCTCGACTTGAGTATAACCTTGAGCTACTAACCTTACTTTATTTCTTACCACAATTCCGTTCTCATCTTGTTTGTTCCGGAAGACCCATTTTATGCCAATGACATTGTGCTCCTTGGGTCTCTCCACCAAAGTCCAAACATCGTTTTGAGCAAAATTATTTAACTCTTCATGCATAACATTTATCCAATCCGGGTCATCTAGTGCTTCTTCTACACGCTTAGGTTCAAGTGAAGATACAAAAGAATAGTGTTCACAAAATGAAGCTATCCTAGAGCGAGTTTGAACACCCTTACTCACGTCACCCAATATTTGATCTATTGGATGATCCTTGGCTATTGCATTGTGAATCTTGAAAATATTTTGCGGTTGATCCTTTTCTTCATCTTCTATAACTTGAACATCGTTTGTTGTGGAAGAGGAGGGTGGTTCTACTTGTCCAGATGAGCTTGGTGATGTTGGATCCTCTTTTGGCTTGATGTCTCCGATTTGCATGTTCTCCATTGCCTTGCGAAGACTTTCATCTCCTACATCATCCAAGTTCTCATGCTCTTCTTGAGAGCCGTTAGTTTCATCAAATTGAACATCACACGATTCTTCTACTAAACCCGAATTTTTATTAAAAACCCTATAGGCTTTACTATTTGAGAAATACCCTAAAAGGAAGCCTTCATCACATCGACTTTGAAACTTTGAGAGCCGAACACCTTTCCTTAGAATATAGCATTTGCAACCAAATACTCTAAAGTAAGAGATGTTCGGTCTCCTTCCAACAAGAAGCTCATAGGAAGTCTTTTTCAAGAGTCGATGTAAATAGAGGCGATTTATGGCATGACTTGCAGTGTTAATAGCTTCCGCCCAAAACTTGTCGGAAGTATTATATTCATCAAGCATTGTCCTAGCCATTTCAATTAATGTTCGATTTTTCCTCTCTACAACTCCATTTTGCTCCGGAGTGTAGGTAGTGGAAAGCTCGTGCTTTATTCCAAGTTCATCACAAAAGTCTTCAACTTTTGTATTTTTGAACTCGGAACTATTGTCACTTCTAATTTTCTTTATTTTAAAATCAAATTCATTTTGGGCCCTTTTTGAAAAACTTTTGAAAATCCCGGAGGTTTCACTTTTGTCATTTAGGAAGAAGACCCATGTATATCTAGAGTAATCATCCACAATGACTAAACAATAGCTATTACCTCCAATGCTCTTATAGGTTGTTGGCCCGAACAAATCTATATGTAAGAGCTCTAATGGCCTAGAAGTTGACATGATACTTTTGGAAGGGTGAGAATTAGCGACTTGTTTTCCGGCTTGACAAGCACTACAAAGTCGATCTTTCTCAAACTTCACATCCTTCAAGCCAACCACTAAGTCATGCTTAAAAAGCTTTTTGAGTTGAATCATTCCCACATTACCTAGCCTTCTATGCCACAACCAACCCAAAGAAGTTTTTTCAATTAAACAAGTTTTTAAACAAGACTCATTTGAAGAAAAATCTACCAAATAGAGATTCCCAAATCTAAAGCCTTTGAAGACTAGTTCATTATTATTATCTTTTGAGATTACAACATTTTCTTTTGAGAATGAGCATGTTAAGCCTAGATCACATAATTGAGCAACGGATAGCAAATTGAAATTTAATGTTTCAACTAGTGATACATTAGAAATTGAAAGGTCGTTTGAGATAGCGATTTTACCCAATCCCAATACCTTTCCTTTGCTATTATCTCCAAATGTGATCTTGTCATTGCTTCCATTCTCAAATGTGGTGAACATCTTCCGGTCTCCGGTCATGTGTTGGGTGCAACCGCTATTCAACACCCAATGCCTTCCACCGGTTTTGTAGTTCACCTACAAAAGAAAATCAAGTTCTTTTAGGTACCCAAATTTGTTTGGGTCCTTGGAGGTTAGTGACCAAGGTCTTGGGTACCCAAATGGATTTCTTTTTAGCACCCAAAATCGAGGTGCCAATGAAATGAGCAATTACATTTCCATTCTTAGACTTTTTGAGCATATAGCAAGAATCATATAAACCAATGAAATGCATGTTATTCTTAGAATAATCATTTTGAATATGTCCAATACACCGGCATTTTGTGCAATACTTACCATTTTCCTTTACAAACCTTGGAGGCTTGTATACCGGCTTCTTACCCTTTTGGGGAACATATCCAAGTCCTTCTTTGTTAAAGGAGCATCTTTGATCACTTAGCAACTTATCAAGGGTTTCCTTTCCCTTGTAAGCCCTCTCTAAACTTTTGTTTAATTTTAACACTTGTTCCTTTAAATTTTTGTTTTCATTTGCAATAACATCATCATGAATAAGATTTAAAGCATTTCTAGAATCTACACTTGATGAACAAGGTATGGCAAGTAAATCATCACAACAAGTAGATATGCTAGACTTTGAAATTTCTATACTAGACATTTCGTTCAAGATATTGCAAGTAACACCAATGCTAGTACTAGATTTGTGATTTTCTTGGAGAAGCAAATCATGAGCTTCCTTTAGCTCCTCATAAGAGTCTTTGAGAGAGATGTGTTCTCTCTTTAAGACCTTAAACTTTGATTTTTCTTTTCCAAGAAATTCATTCAATTCAACTAACATATTCATCAAGTCATCATATGAAGGCTCATCATCATCAAGCAATTTTACCTTTTCTCCTTTAGCCATAAGGCATGTAGGAGTGGAGAATAGTGATGGAGCCTCCTTGATGGCGATGCCCACGAGCCCTTTCTTCTTGGGAGATTCGTCCTCGCTTGAGTCGGAGTCCGAATACTCCTCTTCGGAGTTCCACTCACCAATATGAGCTTCATTCTTGCCATCCTTGTGAAGCTTCTTGAAGAGCTTCTTCTTGCCGTTGTAGTTCTTCTTCTTTGATGACTTCTCCTTGTCATCCTTCTTTGTTGGACATTGAGAGGCAATGTGCCCCTTCTCATCACATTCATAGCAACGAATGTTGCTAAACTTCTTGTTGGAGGAAGAAAGCCATTTCTTGGTCTTCTCATGGCTTGTGCTTCGATATGGGCGCCTTCTCATGAATTTCTTCATTCTCCTTACTAGAAGCACAAATTCTTCTTCGGAGTCCTCCTCATCATCTTCTTCGGATTCTTCACTCATCACCGCTTTAGCCTTGAAGGCGGTGATCTTCTTATTCTTGGAAGAAGATTGCTCCAAGAGCTCATCCTTGTCTTTCTTGTAGAGCTCGTTGGTGATGAGGTTGCCCAACAATTGCGTTGGTGTCATTCTTGCCAACTCCGGTGAGTTGAGGAAGAGAGTCACCAACACTTCATATTTCTCCGGCAAGGCCCTAAGCATCTTTCGAACAATATCAAGATCGGAAAGGTTAGTTCCAAGGCCCTTAAGCTCATTCACAACGTTGTTGAGCCTTGAGTACATCTCATTGATGTCTTCATGGGGCAACATTGTGAATGTCTCATATTTGATCCTAAGCCGATGCAATTTGGCCTCCTTGACCGTGGATGTCCCTTCGTGTATTTCCGAAAGGGTAGTCCAAATAGCATGAGCCGTCTCAAGATTGCTCACTCTATTGAACTCATCTACGTTCAAAGCTCCAAATAAAGCATTCATAGCTTGGGCGTATAAATGAGCATTACGCCCGTATTGGTCCGTTGGGTGATCCGGATCAAGAGCCATAACGTAACCCTCATTTACGACTTTCCAAATTTGAGGACTCATGTCCTTTAAATAAATAGACATCCTAATTTTCCAATATGCATAATTTGAGTCATCAAAGAGAGGTGTCTTTCCTATTGCTATACCCTCACTAGCCATCCTTTTCTCTCTAGACGGTTAAGTCTAAAATTGAGAGACCAAGCTCTGATACCACTTGTAAGATCGAGGAGGCCGACTAGAGGGGGGTGAATAGGAGGTTTTAAAATTTTCGTCTAATTCTAATTAGCAATTTTAAACTTGATGGAAATAATAGAGCAAGATAACACTAACACCACTAATCAACCTAGTAAGGCTCAAACAAACACTAGCACAAGTAATCGACTAAGAGCAATATCAAAATAGTAGAGAACAACAATTTCTACTCTAACTAAGCAAGCAATCAAGTAATATGAATGAAGAGCGTAGCTTGAATGAAAATGATCACAAGAGAGCAAACCACAATTGACACGATTACTTTTTACCGTGGTGATCGGAGACTTGCCGGTCTCCCCTAGTCCACGTTGAGGTAAGCCCGAACAAATCGGACCGGCTCCACGAATGAGCCTAATCACCTCGGTCACTAGTGGTAGCCCTTTCCCTCTCCGGGTAGGCGAGCTCCGAGCCTTCACAATCCCTCGGGCCTTCTCACAACCTTCTTGAGAAGATCACCGATTTCCCTTCCGCCCAACCGTCCAAGTGCCGGCAAGCACTAAGAGTAACAAATATTGGGTTTTGCTTGAATGCAAACTAGTGCCAATTGGATTTGCAGATGAAAACTCTAGCACTAAATGCTCAACCACCTCACTTTGATGTGCAATGGAAGAATTGAGGTGAAATGAATGCTCTAGGGCTTAAGAATTGTGCAATGAGTCTCTAACCTTAGCCCTTGTGCAGTGGTGGGGGTATTTATAGCCTCCACCAACCAAACTAGACGTTTAACACAATTTCCCGCAAAAATCAGGGTGAGCGGTACTACCGCCCTGCTGGAGCCGGTACTACCGCTCCCAAATCTTGCATCAGAACGGCTCTGTCAGACGAGCACAGTGACCGTTGGATTTGGCGGTGTGGTACTACCGCCGTTGACATTTGCGGTACTACCGCTCTCCGGTAGTACCGCAAAGTCGGCGCGGTACTACCACTCTGGCCGACATCCGAAAGGTACAGAAACTGGCGCTCTCTGGAAAAAACGATCTGCCCTGTGGTCGGACATTCCGGAGGCCGGAAGTACCGCTAGATGGTGCGGTACTACCGCTTATTGCGGTAGTACCGACGTTAAAACGACCGGTACTTCCGTTTCCGCACGACTTCAGTTCGGTGCTCTCTGGAAAAATTGATCCGCTTTGAGGTCGGATCTTTCGGAGGCCGGAAGTACCGCTGAATAGTGCGGTACTACCGCTCACTGTGGTAGTACCGACGTTAAAACGACCGGTACTTCCGTTTCCGCACGACTTCAGTTCGGCGCTCTCTGGAAAAATTGATCCGCTCTGAGGCCGGATCTTCCGCTCACTGGTAGTACCGGCGTATTACACAGCGGTACTACCGCTCTTCCAGACAGAGCACAGAAAAGGTATTTAAAGCAATTTAAATGAGTGCATGCTTCTAAACATGATCCAATTGGCACAAGAAATTTGTTTTCAAACTACTTTCCAAGATCCCTCTTTATGGTACGGTTATCTACCCTATAATCCAGTCTTCCACCATTCTCCTAAGACCGGCAAAATAAAAAGGGTCCTATTCTAAACGTACCTTTGTCTTGAACCAGCTTGGGTCTTCTTTTATGTTCTTTAGTTTGCATCTTGTCACCATCACATGGATTTGACCTTCGCATGCTCATACAAAACATTAGTCCCATATACATATAAGTTGATTAATTACCAAAACCATTTTTAGGGGCCTAGATGCTTTCAGTTGTTTAATTCATTTATGAGATCTGTGAAATGATTGCCCTGTGCTATATATGTGATCTTCTTGCTTGTTTTCAGAGGGTGTGGCTAGTATTTCTTGGTGCTAGCTGAAAAAAAGAAAATAATGTAGCTTTTGAAATAGCTATCACAGATGGTTTGGTGTTCTGAACCGTCTATGATATGTAGATATCACAAATGGTTTCTATCGATGTTTTAATCTCGATCTTACGTATGATTTATTTGGATTCAAGGAAATTCTTAGAAGACCCGGTGTATGCACATGCAGAGTAGAGACACGAGAATTTTATCCAGATTTAGGCCTTCTCCTAAGAGAATAACAACCTTACATCCTGTGCGATTGCTAATTACTAGAAAGATGAATTACAATAGAGAATTATGCGAATGGCTAGTACTATCTCTTCCTTCGATCCGAATGCATCTCCTCTCTCTTTAATGTCAACCTTTATATAGCCAGGAAAGCAACGGCAGTTGTCTTGCGCCGAGAGACACCTCAATACTTCAGATGATAACTGCCTGATGGAAGTTATCGTCAGAGAGACATAAAAGGCCGTTCACCGTGTAGTGGTTGTTGTTAGAGAGAGATCGTGTGTGGTTATTGGATAAACGCACGTTCTAACTGCCTTATCAGATGAACCCACGATGTGGTTGTTCGTCGTAGATAGGTTAGTTGGAGATAGGTTGGTTGTAGGAAAGTCCGCGACCATAAAGTGGTCACAAGTCAACTTACGACTATGTGGTCGTAGAAGGACTTATGACTAGGTAGTAGTCATAGTAAGATTTACGATTACATAGTCGTAGCAGGACTTACGACCAAGGAGGTAGTCCCAATAAGATTTACAACTACGTGGTCGTAGAAGGACTTACGACCATATGGAATAGTCACAGTAAGACTTATGACTATCTTGAGGGACTTCCCCCTACTAATAAGGGGTATATTCAAGAAATATAATGGCGTAATAATTTGAGAATTATTCTATTCTTGTCTGTTTCTAAAACAAACCGTCCGTGATAGAGAAATATCATAGACAATTTGGAAGCCGTCTGTGATAACCACATATTATCTCTAACACATAAATTTAGATGGTTTAGAAACTGTCTATGATGATGGTTTTGAATTGTTTGTGATGACCATTTTTGTAGTAGTGCGTGGATTCGACCTCTCCCAACTATGCTCGCTTGCTGTGCTGCTACCTGTCACCGGCCGTGGTGCCACCATCCACTGTAGGGCGCCATGTAGCAACTAGCCGCTATGCACCACTGGTGGAGGGGAGAGAGAAAGGTGAGAACAAATCGGGAGAATGCAGAGAGGGTTAGATAGGTAGATATATAAGTGCAACCTACTGAATTGTTTTGCTTTTTGTTTGAGATTGCAAGATGACATTTCACGATGGAATGCAAATATACATAACCACTTCATAATTGTTCTACTTGCTTTATTTGCCATTTTGCTTGTCATATAATTCTTTGTATCATGGGTGTATTTTAGTTGAATTGGTAGAGATAATCTCTTGTTCGTAGTTTTATAGAAGAATGCATTTAGATTTACATTTAAAAAGATTTTTATAAATGAGAATTGATCCCGCTACCTATCAAGAGCTTTATTCATATGTTCCCACACTGCCTCTATTTTTCAATGTACTTTTGAAACCCGTCGCAACACACGGACATCTAATATGCAGTCCAAGTTTTGTAATCGCAAGCCTGGAGTCAAAAACAAACGGATGAGATCGCAGTAACTCCACCACTGCAAGGCAAGCGACCGTAGCTCACCACCGACATCATCGATATGGTACGTGGCAGCCTGGTAGGCGGACACATGATTTTTTAAAATAATCAATTTTTTATTCCAAATTATAGTATTATACCTATTTTTATTTTTTTACAGTTTTGACCATATGTTGCTCCACGGTTGGGTGACTTAAGCTAGTCGCCCAATTGTTGGGTGACATGTGGACTAGTCACCCAGCCTGGTTGAGTGACTAGCCTATGTCACCCAACGGTTGGACGATTTAAAAAAAATAATTATCATATTAATCTGATAGAAATAATTGGGGGGGGGGGGATAAATGGCAATTTTTGTAGATAATACATTTAGTAAATCTTGTTTGTAAGTTGTTTTTTAAATAAAACATCAGATAATGTTAGTTGATCCATTTGTGATTTTTTGTAGATTGTGAATGGTATGAAATTTGTTAGACTTGCAATAACTTTTCGCGATCGTTTTATGTTGTTGTAGTGCAATAAATTTTCTAAAGAATTTTGTGAGAACGATTGAGACAGCAATGATTCATAAGTAGAAAGATAAGTGATATTGTGATGCAATAGAGAACTGGTCAAACAGAAACCGTTGTGACCGCTCTGGGCTGGCCTGGACCTCCCCGTCCTCGTTGAGTGGAGGCCGTCCTCATCGATGGTCTCCACCATCCACACGAGAGGTAGAAGGCCAATATCGCTCAGCTTGCAAAGCATGAAGAGGTCAGTACATAGTGAAAATATTGTAAAAAGAAGTGCCATAGTTTGCAGACAAACCTGTCTCTCTAGTGTGGGTCCAGTCTCCAAGCCCGTCGGGGTGTCCGCTTACGGACAACCCCTAACTGGGACGCCTCATCCCCGCCCTTAGGATGCGGGACATGATGGCTCACGCGGTGCTGCGCGTCGATGTGCTGGTCCAGCAGGCCGAAAGGCTAGTCCAAACCACCAAGGTCGTGAGCCATAACTGCAAATCAGTTTGAAGTTAGCAATCACGACACAATTACTAGTTTAATTATTAATAGCGTAGCTCCAAAAATTCTTCAAATTATTCCTAGCCGATTTCACATATGCTATTATGCCTATTTAATTTCTTGTTGGTACATACACATTTATCTACCTCTCTAAATAATTTTAGATCTCAGGGTCACTCGACTAAATTCTTCCCTCTTGGTACTGATTCTTTTCCCGTAATTAGTACATGTGTGACGATTTACTTACAGATATAATAGAAAGTAAATCTTAAATAATAATTAAAGGGATTATACTAAGGCATCCCTGTGAGATCTTTGAATTTCATTTTAGTTATTTGCGGATTTTTACGCCTCAAATGCTATTTAAATTATCGTGTATAATTTTAATCGCTACATGTAATCTTAAATTACCACATACTATTTTAAATCAGCACGTGATATTTCTAATCATTTGAACAGTTTTAAATCTTTTGTTAGCTATTAATTATTCTAATAATTAATAATACTTATTAGGGGGTTTCTACAACAAAATTAACTGGGCCTTCAAATGCGCAATATAGCAATCTAAATGATAATACAACTATTAACAACTAAATTGGCGTTAGTTTCTAAACTATACATCTAATGATTTTATTTGCTATTCTAGAATGTTTCAAAAATAAATGTACAAAGAAATATAGAAAACTTACCGTCGTCGATGCACAGATCTCTCCTCTCTTCCCCTCCCTATCTTCTCCTCCTCCTCTCCTCCTCCTCTCCCCCTCTCCTCTCTTTTCCTCCTTTTCTTTCCTCCTCTCTTTCTCTTCTTCCTTTCTCCCCTTCCTCTCTTTTCTCTCGGTCGAACTGAAATGAGCAATGCACTTGGCCGACCGTGTGCGGCATGGGGTATACCCCCTAGTCGCCCAACGGTTGGGTGATTTGGCCACGCGTTGCCTAACGGTTGGGCGACTAGCCAAGTCGCGCCAACGGTTGGGTGATTTATCGTCAAAATTGCAATAAATTAAAAAGCAGGTATAATATTGTAATTCGCAATTAAAATTTGATTATTCAAACAAATTTGTTCATCTTATACGTAGTTCATGTTTTACTAGCCTGAAGGGTCTAAATGGTACAACTATACAAGTTTAGGGAGCTACAATGCAAATTACTCTTAATAAAATATGGTCACTTTCATCTGGCTTGTTTGGAAATGAAAATTTCACATAAAACAACATAATACCTGTAAAGTTCTCATATTCAAAATGGGACCTATAACATAGTGAGAGTTTAAGGGAATCCATACTACACTACCTAAGAGGCCAAGAGTGACATGGCTTGGGCCTTGGGACGCCACTCCAAACCTTTTCCTCCATGATGTACCGCTTCAAACACATTTACATACACATAATACCATTTGCACTATGGTGGCCCGAAATTGACTTGGGCTTTTGTCGAAAGATCTCCCACGATGAGTATTTGTTGAAAACGGTATAATTTCCGTAGCAAACACAAGAAATTTCCACGTTCCATGCGACGCCTCAATTGTTTGATACCTGTGATTTCCGTAGCAAATGCAAGAAATTACCACGTTCCATGCGACGCCTCAATTGTTTGATAACTGTGAACCAGGGGCATTCCTTTGGAAAGTGCCTTAATTCGATGATTTTGTTAGGAAACCTAGGCCTGAGCCGGTAGACCTGGTCTATGGTGGGCATCTCACCGGAGACTATAAATAGGGAGCTGTATCGGCATATTTTGTACACATGCAATCAGAAATTAATAAAAAAAGATCAGGAGTTCTCCCTATCTCTCTCTGTGTGTTCAATCTATTATTCTATCTTCTGTGATTGATTCGATTTATTCTAAGCAAAGAAATCGATCGGACTGGTCGTCAGCGACGGTTCCTCAACATATTTTTTTTTCCTTTCAAAAAGAGATGTTCCGATGACCTCAATAGTCAACTTGATCATGTATGAACAAAATCCCCGTAACGAGTTGACTATCCGTTTGAGTGCATAGGCTAGATTCTTTTTTGTTTTGGTTTATCATTATCTCATATAGTAATTAAATTTTAAATGATATTTTTTTAAAACAATGTATATAGTTAGATTGTAGTAGTCACTGTATCGAGTTCAATTATACTGATCAAAATCATATACAACTATTTTTTTTACCTACTATCTCTTACAAACAGTTAAAATTGCAAAATTATAAATCAAAAATCAAAACCACCACACAAAGCAACCACACGATGTACACATCCTACATTTGGTAACGTCACATCCTACATTTGGTCACGTCACGGACAAGAAGACAAAAAGGCCATCCGGATGCACTTTTGTGGGCTCCACGTTGCAGCGGGATCGGACGCGGCCGCCAGCGTCAGCAGAATAGCCGGGCGTCGCGATCGCACGGAGGCGTCCACGTGCCACCGCCGTCCCGTGCGTCGCCGGGCTTTCCTGGCCAAAACCGACACGCTTTATGTTGCCCCGCCCCGAGGCCAAGGTCGCCGTAGCGTGCCGGTGCTCTCTCCCCATTCTAAATGACTCAGTTGTGGCGTTGTTTTGCAAATAGTGCCTTGGTAATTAGTTGCTAATAAAATTGAACATTAGTTAGTGTTTTCGGGGTGTTTAACTGTGTTAATGGCTTTTAGCTGAAAATGAATAGTAATAGCCGAGAGAAGTTTTGTAGAAGAAGGCGAGCAAGTGAGCGACAGAAATAGTGATATATATATATATATATATATATATGAGACGAAAGCGAGATAAATAAAGTGTATGATACCATATAATCCTCTGTTTTATCATAGGAGCGAGATAGAAGTAAGAATGATGCAGATCCTGTTTTAAGAAACCATGTACTTAGGGCATCTCCAATGGTCTGAGTCAGCTAGCTATATGCATGTACACATCAGCATATATCCTATGTGGAGGAAAGAGAGTATGCAAAAAAAATCGAGCCAGCTCTTCCTTAGGGCATCTCCAATGGTCTGAGTCAGCTAGCTATATGCATGTACACATCAGCATATATCCTATGTGGAGGAAAGAGAGTATGCAAAAAAAAAATCGAGCCAGCTCTTCCTTAAGCACTAGTCTATAACGCCAAACGAGGCAGCCTCTATAAATTCTGTGTGTGCATGTAAGCATCAAATAGCTATCCTTATAGATAGTTCTTTAGAATGCTAGCTTTAGTGTGTACTATATAAATGATGTGGAAGTCTTATAGTTAGTTGCTAGCTATAACCATTGGAGATGCCCTTAAGAGCATCTCCAATAGTGACTTATGAGCTAGCTCTAAGCATATTATTTCATATTTTAATAGAAGAGAGAGAAAAGCTATCTCTTGATCAAGAGCTAGTCTTATACACACATTCCAAGATTATGTGAGAGTGTCATGTGAGGCTATTTATGTTATGAGCTATGTGTTAAAAATTAGTACTATTGGAGAAGTTGTCTTAGAGCTAGTAACTAGCTCATATTGTTGGAGATGCTCTAAGCACTAGTCTATAACGCCAAACGAGGCAGCCTCTATAAATTCTGTGTGTGCATGTAAGCATCAAATAGCTATCCTAAGGGCATCTCCAATGGTTATAGCTAGCAACTAACTATAAGACTTCCACATCATTTATATAGTACACACTAAAGTTAGCATTCTAAAGAACTATCTATAAGGATAGCTATTTGATGCTTACATGCACACACAGAATTTATAGAGACTGCCTCGTTTGGCGTTATAGACTAGTGCTTAAGGAAGAGCTGGCTCGGTTTTTTTTGCATACTCTCTTTCCTCCACATAGGATATATGCTGATGTGTACATGCATATAGCTAGCTGACTCAGACCATTGGAGATGCCTTTATAGATAGTTCTTTAGAATGCTAACTTTAGTGTGTACTATATAGATGATGTGGAAGTCTTATAGTTAGTTGCTAGCTATAACCATTGGACAATGGTCTGAGTCAGCTAGCTATATGCATGTACACATCAGCATATATCCTATGTGGAGGAAAGAGAGTATGCAAAAAAAAATCGAGCCAGCTCTTCCTTAAGCACTAGTCTATAACGCCAAACGAGGCAGCCTCTATAAATTCTGTGTGTGCATGTAAACATCAAATAACTATCCTTATAGATAGTTCTTTAGAATGCTAGTTTTAGTGTGTACTATATAGATGATGTGGAAGTCTTATAGTTAGTTGCTAACTATAAGAGCATCTCCAAGAGATGCCTAATAAATTCACACCCTAAATCTCTTTTTACAGATCCTAATCACGATATAAGGTCCCAAAATAATCATTCCCTCCAATAGATACCCTAAACCAGAAAAACAGTATTGGGAGCCTAGATCATCCTCTATAAGTAGGGAGCGAGAGCCCATTTTTTGGGTGTGTTCTATTTTTAGGAGTCTATTTGGGAATCTGTTGGAGCTACTTTTTACCTTTCAACTCTAAAATTTAAATATTAAGAGCCATATAAAGTATCTCTTGGAGATGCTCTAACTACGGACACCCATTCGTATGGAGATGGACGCAATGCACTGGATAGGACACTGACAGCGAGCATGTAGGATAATTTGTCACTTGTCAGTGGTCTGTTAGTACTATGCTCGAGGATTTGGCCGTGTCTGTTGCTGCTGGTAGCTGCTACCAGACGAGATTTGGATCGAGGAGGAGCTCATCTTATCCACCCTTCAGGCTAGAACGCACCATTTCCCAGAGAGAAAAACACAACCGCCTTTGGTATGGCTAATCAAACCAAACGTCCACTTCCCTACTCTTTAATAAATCTTATCCTAAGAACTCTTCAATCTTATCATCAACGGCGTATACGCAGTCGCAAAGCACTACAATTGCACACTGTTTTTTATAACAATAAAGGAAAGCAATTTAAACCCCTCACTCCTTTAAAAAAATTCAATCAAATTCGACGTAGAAATCAGTACATCCAAAAAAAATTGTCCTATAAAAATTGGAGTTGCGCTATCTCCCTTAGCAGATTTTTTTTGCCGAACTAGCATTATTTATCCATGTAATAGAAAAAGACACTTGTTATAATAAATTTATAAAAATAACGTCTCTACCGTGTGACGAATTGTACGGTGAAAACGCTATTCCTATAAATTTACTGTGACAAGTGTTAGGGCCTGTTTGGAACAGAGGAATTTCACAAGAATTTTACAAGAATTTTACAGGAAACAGTTCAATTCCCGCAGGAATCGGGAAAAATTCCCGCATTCCAAACAAGACCTTAATTTTACTGTTACATCGACAAGCAGCGCCAATTCAGGGAAAGCCTCCCTCCCTTCGCCGAGTCTCCAGCGCCCGAACCCGAACCCACTAGCAGACGGACCAGAAGCCGGAAGGCCCACACCACCCTCGCTTTTATTATTCAAACCCCCACCCCCACTTCACCCACCCTTCTCCTCCCCCACCACCACCGCCTCAGCCGGCAGCGCCGACGCTAATTCCGGCGGAGCTCTCCCGCCTCCACGCCGGCATGGACTCGCCGGCCGTCGCCTTACCGAGCCGGAGCCCCGCCGAAACCACCGCGCCGTCGCCGGCGTCCCCTCCGCGGCGGCTCGCGTCGGCATCGCCCGCCGTGGACGCGTCCGCGGGCTCGTCCCTGGCGTCCGCTCACTCCGGGGAGCTCCCTGGGTCCGATGCCTCAGTGGGTGGCGCTTGTTTGGGGATTGGACTTGTCGGAATCTTACTGCTTCCTTTTTTTGCTTGGGTTTTTGACGCGGTGCGGTTTGATCATGCAGGGCCCGTTGCTCGCGAGCAGGAGCGAGGAGTACAGGCTTCTGTTCCGGCTGCCACCGGACGAGGTAATTCGCGTGGGCGATTCAAATACTTGCTGGTTGCTTCCTCTCTTCGATCTAATTGTTGACTGGACTGTGATGCGCCGTTTTGGGGAAATTTGGGTTCGCAAAAGGTGGAGCTGGGGCTGGGAGAATTTAATTTTCTGTGGACTTTTGACTACTTGAGCAGTGGTCGTTTTCTCCCCGATAAACCACACCATGACCAATTCGTTCGGTTTTGCATGATTCGGAGTACGGCAACATCGTCTTGTGCCAATTTGGTCTCGTCTATTGAATGTGCAATTGTGTTGTTGGTTGAATTATGAATGAATTTTGAGGAAGCTTGCATAATTGCGGCTGATTTGCTGGTGGATTTGCCTTGATTCGATAGTCAATTGGTGGTTCCGTGGGCTCTTTTATGACTTAATTTGGTTGATGATTGATGGAGCGGCAGTTTGATAAGTGGATTTTGAGTGATTCTACTTGTTAGGTAAAACAAATTGTGAATCTAGCATGTCCTATCACGATAACATGCCAAGCTCAGTTTTTGACTGACGAGTAATTTCATGAATTACTAGATCGAGTAATTTCATGAATTACTAGATTGTGTATAGGTTGGCCCTGAGTTGATATTTGTGGATTACTGTTTCAATTTGAATAGAGCATAATCCTGATTTTCATAAATATGCTTCTGATGGTATTCTTTCATGTTCACAAGTGATCATGCATCATATTATTTGTCATGTGCTCAATGTTTTGAATGCTAACTGGTTATATGGTGCATTGCAGATTCTTGCGCAAGATTTTAACTGCGCGCTCCAAGAAAATATTCTTCTTCAGGTACTGTAGTTCGTTGTGACATCATTCTGTGTTATTTATAGTAACTCTCTACAATCTGTATTACTTCCATTGCGACTCCATGGGAATATTCATATGCTATCCATATTTAGCGCAAATTTGAGGTCTGCCATAGGATCTGTCATGCACAGGCTAACAATAAACTATATCTGAATTGAATTCAATAAAATTTGCATGACATGCATGCAACCATCTTACTACATTGGGTTAGATGTATGTTTGAATATGCATGTATGAATTTGAGACATGTGCACCAGCCAAATTCAATTAAAGCTTGTGCCTTTGATATATAAAAACATGTGCAGATGTACAAAGAGGCTTAACATGAAATTTAAGCAATCCATCAAAATTTAATCTTGCGAGGGAATTTTTTCCTTTGTTAATATGGCATGTATTCTTTCATTTCATCATTTGAAACAACTGCATTATTAAACAATCTAGTTTTCACTAATGCTTTTAGCTAGTGCCCTGTGCATCAAAATCCACTAGGTTGTTTGACAACTACAAACTGTAGAATTAAACTGTAAGCTTAGTCATATCATTTTGCAGGACAAATAGCTTAGTTATATCATTTTGTAGGAAATAAATATATGCTTTAGTTTCAGCCTGGTTAACGATTTTCTGATTCTAATAAATACACATTATTATGCAGGGGCATATGTATTTATTTCTACACCATATTTGCTTCTACTCTAACATTTTTGGATATGAGACGAAGGTAATAAATGATATGAAGAGTTGTTATCATCATTTGTACTGTTTTATACTTCTATCTTGCTTAGTTGCACTTCTTTGAGCAGTAGATAACCAATTAATTTATATACTACATAAATATTGTTGAGGCATAAAGGATTTTGGTGATGTCATTGCTTCAATGTTGCTTTGTATCATTTAACACAATAACACATTTTGTTGCACTAAATTCATGTAAAGATAAATTGCCCTGCTTGAGAAATTTGTTGGGAACCATGTTGTCTAAATTAGTCTGACTCTTTGTGCCTTGAAATTTTACATTGTTGATGATGTGCCATTATAAACAACATTTGCACTCTACTCTACTTTATCTTTCACAGTGTTCTGTTACTTCTGTAATAGGCTAGACGATTAGCATGGAAAGTCACATAGGCATAAACCCTGTTAATTTGTTTGAAGTCTGAACAAATAGCGGTTTTTACTTACTTTCCATTTTCTCTGTAGTCTAATTAAACATCTAAATTTTGGAAAGTCTGAGCAATTTTTGGTAGCTGATTCAGAAAGCTAAAATTGAACTGGAAACTGAAAGGGATGGTTCTCCAACTAAGTTATTGTAATGATTGCTTGTTACCATTTGCAATTTACTTACGGATGATAGTTTGTTGCTACATTATAATTATTCACTGTCAAATACTCAAATTGATTTCATTACTTCTTGTTCAATAGTGTTGTGTTTCTACTGTTGATCATTATCTTAGTTACATATTAATAATTTTAGACCAATATACATTGCCCACACTGATAATTTCGTTTTGACTACCTTGCTCTGATGTTGTTTTTCTGTCCAGAAAACTATACCTTTGCAGGATGTGACTGATGTTCGTAAAGCAAAAACAGCTGCTATTTTTCCTAACGCCATAGAAATTATTGCTGGTGCCAAAAGGGTGAGTGACCTATCACTGTCTCGATTTCCAGCATATATTAGATCTCTGGCCCTCAAGTTGCATTACTTGCAGCACTTCTTTGGATCTTTCTTGTCACGTGATGAAGCCTTTTGCATTATAGTAGATGGCTGGGAACAACATATCAGTGATGCTAGATTGCTCCTTGAGCGTCAGGTTAGCAGACTTGTGTATATGAAATATTAACAATAACTTCTATTTGTTGACATGGTAGCATACCAGTTGCTGCTTAGGAGTTATAAGGAAGTTCATTTGTAAAAAAGTTGTTCGTACTTGCTCTATTTCTGCACTACAGGATACAAAATCAGCAAGCAGCAGTGACGAAAATGGTTATGTTTTGTTGGAAGGAGCAAAGGAATCTAAACAAGATGATAATTCATCACCATTGGACAGGTTTTTGCATCCTCTCTTGGGTTTAGCACTATCAAATGAACTTTACTCCTTTATAATTATTTATGAATGTTGATTTGAGTCGATTGGACTGTAGGTCTGCCAATGGTACAGCTGTCATGAGTGGCAGTGTTGATACTGGTGATTCAGACATCAGTATTTCCAAGAGGTTTTCAAAAGTGCCGGAGAATGGAGCTGAAGACAACTCTACCGCACTTAACCCATTCAGCTTGGGGTCATTTGATGATGATGCTCCTAATGGTTTGTTTGGATCATCTTTTTCTTTGTCTTTTTTTGATGTGATTAATGTTTCTGCTAGGCTTTTCTTGCATGACTATTTTGCTAATTGGCCATCACACCTTTTTTCCCAGTACCTGAATCCTATACTTTAATCACAGAGTCGAAGTTTCAGGTTTGCCAGAATTTATTTATTTTATAGTGCTATTAAGTATTAGCATAACTTCACCCTGCTAAGATACTAATAACAGGTGCCTATGGAAGTTCTCTTTAATGTGTTAATGTCTGATGGTGCTTTTGGCTTTTTGGATGATTTCCACAAAAAGTGTGGTGACAAAGGTTAATACCTGTTTATTGTCATCTTTTCAATTAACACCTTTTGATCAATAGTATATTTTTCTAAGACCTAGATGATCTGCAGAATTCCGTTGTTCCCCATGGCGTTTGGATGATCAAGGAGGACTTGTAAGAGATGTCTCATTTTTGCATCCAATTAAAATTTATCTTGGTATGTCAAGAGCTTTTTGTCTACCAACTACCATTTGACTGAATGTAATAATTGGCGTTGAATATGTTGTTGTGCTCCATTAATTGCTTTAATTTTCATAATATTGATTCCTCTGAGTTGTGTTTAGGTGTAAAATTTGGAACTTGTCAGGAGGTTCAGAAACTTTGTGTGTACAAAAACAGGTTAGTCATACAGTTCTGCAGGTAGTCAAGCAATGGAGTGTTCTCTGAAACTTACGATAAATATGAAGTCAATTGAGATGCAATATTTTTTTTCAGAAAGTTGAGATGCAATATTAGCATTTTTTTTACCTTTTGTTGGTTGCGTGAACTTCTTGCTGGTGGATTCTGGAATGACCTTAACTAAGACTGTCTTTGTAGCAGAATGAAATTGTGTTTGTTCTTATTGATTATTTGGATGATAGCTCGATTAGGACATAACTTCATGGCAGTCGATTGCAATATACATTTCCTTACTTGGTAATCGGATGTACTCATGCCAGCTTTTGTGTTAATATATACTCAATTGTTATTTGCATTTGAAAACAACCATGCTACTTATCATCTATCCATCTTTCCTGTTAAGTTTAGCATATTCTTGTTTCCTGTAGTATGTCTTCTCTGGTCTTGCTATATGTGCTAAAAGAGCTTTATATTCCCCCTGAAGAATAATTTATGTTAAAGCTACCTGATCTTTCTTTTTTTTGTTTACCTGTTCACAGGCATCTCGTGATTCAGACATCCCAGACAATTGGTGATGCACCATATGGGGACCATTTCACTGTTGAGGTGAGGAATCTAGTTAGCAATGTTGGTTCATCAAGTTTGAAATCACTTTTGCCCAATAAACCTCAACTGGAAATGGAGCAATGTGTATGGTGGCTTTGCTTTGTGGAGGTCATGGACCTGATCACCTGAATGTGGTAATGTAATCCAAGTTGAGCAAGAGCAAAGCAAAAGCTTGAACCTGAATCAAACTATTTAAAAACAAGAACTAACATTAACTCAACTGATATGAGAATGACACAGGTATCAAAATCAGCATTGTCATGAAAATGAATGCCAGCTTCCTTTTTTGGTCAATGGAATAGGGGTTTTTGGAACTTCTTTTTTGCTTCTATAAACTTACTGTTAATAGAAACGATGAATGTTGTGGATGCTATATGTTATCGCTGTACTTACAGAAACCCAGATGTCCTGTTGTATAAAAGCTGAAATGGTGTTGCTAGCTACATAAGTATTGGTTTGCTTTCTTGGTGCTGCGTGAAATTATTGTTGGTCTACTTTGCACACAGGGGATCTGTGATGTTGAACAAGATGGCATTGATGGAAACAGTTGCTACCTCAGGGTATATATTAATGTAGCCTTCTCAAAGAAAACCATATTTAGAGGTAAGATACATTTCTTGTGTGATGAATGCTCCAGCACTTTTCAAACAATATTCTTAAGGCCCCGTTTGGCCTTGCTTAGCTTGTCTTATAAACCAGCTGAATCCACTCCTATTAGCTTAGTTTCTCAGTGAAAGGGGACGTTAACTCCAGTTTTTTTTGGTTGGCTCTAGCTTCAGCTTCTGTGCTGATAAGCTTTAGGCCAGACAAGCCCTTATAGTTTATTACCATAATCCGTGTATTTTAACAAGTAGGTGTATCTTTTGTTCCTTTTTGTGGTGTAGTTTTAGGCACGAAAGTTGAAGAAACATACTGAGAAGTACTAACTATATGCACTTGGAAAATCCCACTGTAGTTAAATCAGTTCGGTCCATTACCTTCCATGTGCTTATTTTCTTGATAATAAATGTTTGGTAGATTGGAGATGTTAAAACTTTTCTTCTGTTCTCTAAAATTTTAAATGTAATTTGATGCTCATTCTGGGATGCGCTGATCCCTTCCTTTGACCATAGTTGCCAGACTTTGTGCTGTTTTTCAGTTTCAATAGATAAATTGAGGAGGGTAGTTGCTTAATTGGCCCTTTGGTCTAATTCTTGTGATCAATTCCCACACGTCCGGATTTAGTGGATAATCATATTTTTTAGTGGCAGTTAAATCAAGAACTCATTGCTGTCTAATGGACTTCTACACACAGATGTTTTAGTTGTGAACCAAACTAAGTGCCTAGTTAGATTTTATACTTTTTTACATGGAATTATTTCTAATGTATTCTTTCTTGTGTATGGTTGTGCAATTTGTTCATTCCCACTCCCAAGAGATCAATTTATTTCATTTTTTAGAACTTGAAAGATTGCTGCTGCTTATCCTTCAAATCTCCTAATTTCAGGGAAAATAGAGCAATCAACAAAAGATGAATGCCGTGAAGTTTTTGGTCTCTGGATCAAGCTTGTATGTCTTTTCTCAGACCAGAACCATATTAGTACAAATTCTATTTACATTTCAATTGTACATAATCCCATTGCACGGTTTTAGGGTCATGATCTTTTGAAGCAGGAGAGCAGCTCTCGATCAAAAGGTTTGTACATTGAATTTGCAGTTCACCACATATCAATCCTTTTTGCTACGATTTCAACATGCTTGATCCATTACATCCTTGTTCGCTGCAAATATTTTTAATTCTGAAACAACTAAATGACAATTCCTCCATTCATTCCTACAGGAGCTTCCAGCTCAACTAATGCCGATGATCAATCAGGGGCTACTCCAAATAGTGAAAATCCTTTGGAAAATACAGTCCCAGACGTGACTTCTGCACCAGATGAACCTGGTGTGAGAAGCCTCATTCCTCCTATTCAAGGTCACCAGCAAAGCATAGGAAGAGATTCTATTGCATCCACGTCACAAGAATTGTGTGTCTCAGTTACATCATATATGAGATCAAGTCAATTTGGTCCAGTGTCAGCGGTGATACTGGTGGCCATCGTCATCCTAATGCAGGCAAGTATCTTGTGGATATTTGGTTGCTTGCATCTTATTATGGCGAATGCTTGCTTAGTTTTTGGCCGACTCTTTTGACACTGAGCTTCTCTTGCAGCTAACCATCATGTTTCTACTCACTAGATCCCCCAAGGTCTACATGGTTAGTCATGAGGCCTCTGCAAGCAGCTTTGGTTCTTACGGCAGAGAGAGCATGGAGTGGGCGCGAAAGCAACTAAGCTTACTCGGTGAGGAGATGCGGATGGCGGAGGCACACATGGAGAGGATGCAGCATGAGTTTGCCTGGCTCAAGTCTCACCTGGAGAGGTTGGAGAGGCTGAGGAGGAGCAGCTCATGACCGGTAAATAGAACTATTGTGCACAAGCTGAGGCCAAGGTGAATATGGACGTGGCTGCAACCAAGAGCTGTAATGTCCAGTTATTCTTTTTTCTGTTCTTCTGTGTTACAGAGCGTACAGTTACAGGATCGAGTACGAGGTGATCGTTGTTGTAGAAACATTGCCGTAAGGCGAAAATCCTGGTATAGCATTGGTGAGATGTATATATCTCTGGAATCTGGACTGCGCCACTGCGCTGGGCGGTTGGGCTGGTGTGGTACTACGGTGATTCTCTCCTCTTTTAAAATCGATATAGGACTAATTCAACATAGTACTACCACACTACGCGTCAATGGTGTATAAAAGAACATAAAAATTAAGGGCGCACGACCAGGGTTTAAAATTTCGGTTGTTACCAGTCGATAACTATCGGTTACCATTTCTACTGGTGGAGATCGGTAACTAAAAAAATCGGTCTGTATTAATATTTGATTTTTGAATTTCGTTGGTTTTTTGGGTTATTGGCTGGTTTTTTCGGTTATCGGTTTCAAAATATCCTAAAATTTAAGTTTTAATTTTCAAATTGTGAGTTTTCCGGTAACTGATCGGTTACCGTTACCGGCCATCGGCCGGGATTTTTCCCGGTTCCGGGTTTTGGAACCGCACGACACAAGCAAGATCTTACAAAGCACTGTACTCTCTATTTAACTTCAAATCCTACAGAAGGATTACATAGTACTCTTGTACAGATACATTTTCCCCAAGAATAATAGCCAAAATAGTATATGAAAGAACGCTAATTCTTAATCAACTCTAAATAGTATAATTAAATTAAAGTAAACCGTAACTTGAAATTAATTAAATAATTACAACACGGTAAATTACAAAAATTCAAATTTGGTTTTTGCTGATATAAATGAAGTCGGTATAGTATGTACTACAATTAACTAGCAGACCCCATCTTGAAAAGACACTCCGTTTAAAATCTAATTACTGTAGAAAAGTCAAAAACAGAAGCCAAAAGCTGAAAAAGAACATGACCTTAGAATGCCAAATCAAATAGCGCTCATTGAGGTACCTAGACCATCCAGGCCGGCTGACGCCTCTCACTTAAGTGGGTCTCATCATTCGGTAGCAGTAAAATCCAATGTCCATATTTTTACCAACTTACCTTCGTTGTAGAAAATCCAAAACATAGTGCCAAGCTCGCCCTATGGACTACCGGTCCAAGAGTAAACAACAAATCAAAAGAGCTAAGAGGATAAGGGACAGAGACACCTAACTAGCGCCCTCTCCCTCAAAAGCAAACGCCAGTATTTACCCCTCCTCACTTCATTTCTCAGTTGAGAGACCACCCTTGACCAAGCCAAACAAAGAGCCAACCTCATTGCCTTACTCAACAAATCCCTAAGCCAAGCCAAACACCACCATCACCAACAAACCAATCACAGAGAGGAGGCGACGAAGAGAGAAATGGAGGAGAGGAGCTAAGGAAGTAGAGGAAGACGAAAAAGAGGAGTGAGGACCATGGATAACATCTTCGGGCTGGCCACAACAACAAAATGACACCATTAGCAATGACACGAAAAGGCTGTCCCCATCACCAAGCCCGTGAGGACCACACCACGACCATCGCAAAAGCCATCCATAGCTCCATTGCTATTTCTAGCCCAACAACAAGTTGGCCCCATAATTTCCCCTAAAGCTCTTCTTTTCATCCTTAACACAACAACACAACAGGGCCCACACATCACACACCAGCACGACCGGTCGA
Source organism: Dendrocalamus latiflorus (assembly GCA_017311315.1). Taxonomy (NCBI): domain Eukaryota; kingdom Viridiplantae; phylum Streptophyta; class Magnoliopsida; order Poales; family Poaceae; genus Dendrocalamus; species Dendrocalamus latiflorus. The sequence continues at coordinate 23,025,038 of CM029630.1, forward strand.
GCAAGGTGGCCAAGGGGGAGGAGACCACCCAACCACAGCTGGCATGGCTACCATGCCATCAGTGGCGAGCCCATGGACGCCGCCATATGCTCTTAAAAGGGAAAACGTTCTCCCCAACGCATGCCTCCACTAACAAGTTCCATCGTGATGGCGACCGTGAGTATTCCCAAAATTGTGCATGGTAAAGAATTGAGCAAGGCAAAAATAGTAGCTAAAACAAAATACATAAGGTAAAGGGAGGGAAGAGGAGTGGACTATCTCAGGTAGGAGGAGGGAGTAGAGTCGGTGAAGTCAGCGTTAGGATTGGCCGAAGGGGGGTTGCGCAGAGGAAGCGGAGTAGAGCACATAGACGCACAATAGACACCAAGGAAGCCAAGTAGGCCAACAATGGAGCCACGGGGGTAAGTCATGGGAAGGTGGTGGCACATCCCCAAACTTACCCATGGAGCCGAACCACACAACCATGGGACGAACAAAATAGAGAGGAAATCAAAGGGGGGAGAGTTAGGGGAAGACACCACGATGACTCACCGGAGACCAAGATTGGTCAGCGAAATCATGGCCTAAAGCCCAAGCCAAACCCTAGCCATGAATAGGGAGGCAACCATGCGAAGCTGAGAGGAGGTAAAGGGGCGGCACAGTAGATCCAGCAGGTGGAGCCATGGGAGGCGACCGAAGGGTACATCAGGGGAGAACCACGGGAGGCAAGCCGAGGGACGGCGGCGCACCCAAGAACATCGATGGCGATGTCGGTGTGCAGATCGGGGGAGGGCCATTGGTGGCACATAGGGACCGAAGCTGAGTAGATCGGTCAGAACCCAAATCAGGAGAGGAGGCACATCTGAGAGGGGACGGAGAGTAGGAGAGGAGGGGGGGAGAGGAGTTAGTGTGTGCGTGCGGTGGGTGTTGTGTAAGGGCGGGCGTGCATGTAGGTGGGCCGTGTGCATGTGTTGGGTCAGCCGGGAGAGCGGGCTAGGCCAGTAGGTTGTTCATGTGTGTTAGGCCGGCTAGGAGTGTGAGCCGAGCCGGTAGGCTGCGTGAGTTAAACCTGCAGTAGGCCGACCAGGGAGCACGAGAGAGAGAGAAAGAGAAGAAAAATTAATACCAGGGAAGGCGCTAACTTTACCAAATGAACAAAAAATTTAAGTGAATAAATATGTTAGAAATCCTCCAAATAGGGAGGAACTGACTATATAAAACTTTATAAATCACCCCAAACTATTAAGTATATATTTAAATTATGCTTCTGCCTTAAAATGCAAAAGATGAACTAGCTCAAATAGAGGTGGTGAATCTGGTCACAGTTGACACCGAGACTTTCTACTACTACAAAGGCAATCTTGTTCTTGATCATTCACCTAGTTATATCAAATAATAAAAACTACATTTATGTATCATTTAAATTATATGTGCATCAAAACTGTATTTCAAAACTAAATCAGATAAAAGAGGTGAAACAAAAGATATATGAGAAAAGGTAGTCCAGCTGAGAGGAGCAGTTGGGCTAAAAGAGTAACTATTAGGATGATAAAGGGGGCCCAGGTCAGGAAAGAGAGAGAAGGTGGGACCTTTTACATATAGCTATAACACAAGGACCAACAAACTTTCACTCGAAAAGGAGGCTGTACTCAAAGTGCCATCCATATTCCCGTTTTTGACAGGCAAAAAAAAATACTATCCTATTATGTTATTATTCTCTCCACAATGGGAAAGTAATATAATGAGTGGAGGAACCCAGGACTAGTGACACAAGTCCAGAAGTGGGGGGATCTAAGGTGCATATATTAGTTCAGTTAGAGTGTTGGGTGAAGGGATAACCAACCCAACTGATCGTGCAAAAATAGCACACCCGCAAGTGCACGGGTTGCCACTGAAATAGCGGCGAGTGTCGTGTTCTCCACAGGGACTAGACTGAGGCTACCGGTGCTCGGCTAAAGCTAGGTCAATCGAAACGGGGGAGAAAACTAAACCTAAAACGACCAAACAATCTATCAAACAACGACGAAACGAACGACCGTACGAATGGACGTCGTACGACCGAATGAACTACACGACGAGAGACTAAACGAACGACGCACAAACGACGACTAACGCACGAACAACTATGACGCACGAACTACAACGACTACACGAACGAACACGACTACCGACCGACGATCTAACTAGCTACCGACCGCTAGACAGAATGAGGAGGAGAGTCGAGAAGCAATAGGGGAGTCTAGAAGCAAAGAGGGAGTCAAGAGAGAATGAGAGGGAAGACGATCGACGGCTAACTAGATGACGGTCGCACGCGACAACACAACAAAGAACCACAAACGACTGCACGCCCTCGCTATCGACCAACCGCGCAAGAAGAAAAGGGAGAGGTCGAGAAGCACAAGGGAGGATTTAGAAGCACTAGGAGGGTTGAGACAGCAAGGGGAAGGGAAACGGTCGTCGGCTCGCTAATCCGCGCAACTCAAACATACACATATACTAACACTGACAACAGGATAAGCACAGGACATCGATACTCAGGAAGCACACACACTGATCATAAACACATATTACCGCAAATTACTAACATCAAAACAGATAACAAATTGCAGGAACTGATTGTATAATTAAACTACTGCAACAGTACCAACACTAGAATGACAGCAATTTTAGAACAATCTCTGAACAATTTTAGAGCAAACACAAAAGCATATCCTCTGATCCACCCATTTCACAACCACATCCACACTTCACATACTCACAGAGCACAGATTAAGATCCACATGTATACATCGCAGTTCACAGATCAACATGCAAAAATGAGCAATATAGTGAACAGTAAATGAGATGGGGAATGGATTCAACCGAATGGAGTAGAAGTAGCAGAGGAGAGTGCGGCGGCGCCGTGGAGTAGCGGCAGTCGGGGATGGTGAAGAAGAGTCGGAGCTCGCCAGTGATGTTGATGCCGTCGGTGTAGAGGAAGTCGAGGAGGAAGTCCGGTCGCCGTCGAAGTCGGCGCGGTGAAGTGGTCGGCGCAGTAGAAGAGGGAGGCGGCGGAGACTGGAGGGAGAGCAGGCGGCCGTGTGGTGGAGAAAGAGAGTGGCGGCGGAGCTTGTGGATCTGGTGGAGGAGCTGCAGAGAAGGGAGGGGCGGCGCAAGAGGAGGACCTGCGGGTGAAGGGCGGCGCGGTGGAGTGGTGAGGTGTCGGAGAAGGGGAGCGGTCACCGGAGAAGGGAGGCGACCAGGAAGAAGGGGGGTTGGCGGCGCGGTCGGTGGAGAGAGGCGGCAAGGGAGAGGTGAGGACGGTGGCGAGTGGGGGCGGCGAGGTAGGAGGAGGAAGGGTAAGGGAGAGAGGCGGCCGAGTAGGAAGGATGCGACGGCGGAGAGAGATGGAGAAGGAGATGGCGTAGGTGGGAGAGGCGGCGGAGAGAGTGGCTGCGCAAGGGATAGGCGGAGGCGGTAACAGGGGTGGCCGCTGGCGAGTTTGGCGCGGCCCTCGCCGGCGCCGGAGAAGAGGACGGGGGAGGAGAGCAATGGGGGAGGTGAGGAAAGAAGAAGTGGCCGGCTCAATCCATTCCAGGCGGCGGCTAGGGTTTAGGACCGGGTGGGGAATTGGTCATCTTACAGTTTAGTCCTCATACTCTCTAGGGTTTACACATAGGTCCTTCTCCCATTGATTTCTTTTCTTTCTGGCCCTTGGAAACTCCGATTTAATCGCAGTTTGATCCTACGTGCTCGTGACAATACGTACATCTCCACGGAGCAGTCCCGAAATGCCAGAATTGTCGTTTATGCGCCTCGATCGCGCCGGCCTGCAGAAAAACATATAAAAAATGTAAAATGGTCCATTTCGAGCAATTAAATATGGAAAACGTGTAAATGATGATAAACAGTCCCAAAATGCGAAGAATATGAGGGTAAAATGACGGGTAAATATATATAAAAATGACGCATGTCACCAACCAACATCTATTTGAGGTCAGTGGGTGCCGGGTGAGCGTAAGAAGCTGCCCTGGGTTGCCGATGGGAAATATTTGGGTGGAGATCTAATAATGTAACATGAGAAAACATTCCATACTCTAAACTTGGCACTGCATCAAAGGAGGCGGGTTACCTAGTTTCAAGAGAGCTCAGAGTAGTTATGGATACAGTGAAACAAGCATGTGTAATCCTACATAAAATCATAAATTCATACCTATCTCTTGGATTGGATGCTACGGAGACCCTTGGGGGTCTTTCTTCTCACCGGGTCACTAGTATTCTTTTCATTAATTAAATTTGCCACTTAATTTGATAAAGTAGTTTCCAGAAAATAGATGAATCTAGAACCTGTGATAAAGAAACAAAAGAGTTATACAGTGCACCTTTGCTATTATTGCTTGCTGAGTACACTAGTACTCACCCTTACTATTACTTTTCTTTGTTAGACCCTAGTTTAATCGGGAAATACCTGGAGTAGGATATAGGTGTAGGATTAAGGATAACCGACTAGAGGGGGTGAATAGGAGGTTTTAAAAATTCTTGCATTCTAAAACTAATTTCTATAATTTTAGAGCTAAACAAGATTTATATTGCAACTCAAGACTTAAGCAATTCTAGTAAAGTTAAGGCACCACAAGACAAATCTCTACAAATATATTTCTAACATAGTTAAATATGACTAACTCAATAATCTCAATTTGCTAGAAATATATATGTGGAAAGTAGAGGCAAAGAAATAACCAAATGATGACAAATGATGTTTTGTCGTGGTATCGAAGACTTGCCAGTCTTCACTAGTCCACATTGGGGGAAAGCCCAAGTGACTTGGACCGGCTCCACGAATTAAGCCTTACTTCTCGATTCCACTAGTACTTGTTCTTTCTTCGCTCCGAAGATGGTGAACACCAAGCCACTCACAATCTGGCGCCAGACCTCTTCACAATTTCCTTGAAGAGATCACCGTGCAAACTCCCTCCAAACTATCTAGGTGTCGGTAAACACCAAGAATAATGGATTACAAGCTTGGATTGATGGCAACAAGTGCTAATGTCAATCTAGAATGAGTGCACTTGAATTTGGCACAACTACCTCAAATGAATGCAACAAGAGTAAATGAGGTGTGGAAAGAATGCTCTTAGCTCAAGAATGTTCAATGAAGTTTCTAACTGATGTTCTTGAGCTGGTGGAGGGGTATTTATACCCCCACCAACCAAATTCGACTGTTACAGGCAAGATCCTGAAATTTTCAGCATGAGTGGTAGTACCACTGTTCATCAGCCGATAGTACCACACCTGCACTAACAACAAAGCAACAACTATAGTAGCCAGACTCATTTCCTCTGAACTAACTGTTAAAATTTCGGCACAATACTACCACCTTGTAAATGCGGTAATTCTGCTCTTCAGTAGTTCTGATTTCTGGTGCGGTGCTACCATTTGTCTTGAGGACCAAAACTTGGTCCTCTGGAAAGAATTGTACCGCCCTTTCATTTGGTCCTTCCGAGGTGTGGTAGTACCGCTCAAGAGTTGCGGTCATACCACAAGTCGGTAGTATCACCGTTTTAACACTGGTACTACTCTTTTTCAGAGGAGCAAATATGCTTCAAAAGTTTCTCTCTGGAAAATACGTACCACCAACTAAACCTCGGTACTTCCAGATTGCCATAGTACTACACTACCTTCTCGGTCATACCATATAGAGATAGTACCGCTGAATAAACTCCAGTAATACCGATATTTCTGAGAATACATAGTTCACTTTAAATTTAAATTCTAAGCACATGCATGATCCTAAATTGATCCAAATGGCATAATAACTTACTGTCAAGCTATTAGTCATGATCCCTCTTAATAATATGGCATCTAACCTAAAATCCAGTCTTTCATCCTTTTCTCCTAAGACCGATAAATCAAAAGAGATCGTAGATAACTTATACCTTTGTCTTGAACCAGATTGATCTTCATGTTAACCTTTAGCATGCATTTCAGGTTGTCACATTCATCATCGGGACTAATTTCAAACACTCAATAAACATATTAGTCCCATATTCACATATTATCATTAATTACCAAAAATGATTTTTAGGGGCCTAGATGCTTTCAATCTCCCCCTTTTCGATAATTGATGACAACCCAATCAATATGTGAGAAAGATATAGTTTTCAATATATCAGTTGTTGAAAATGAGCTTTATATTCTTGTTGTGATTTTGAAAAGTAAGTAATTCTTGCAATGAGCTCAAATGAGTTTTGAGAATTATTTGCTTTTTATAGTCATTACGAAGAAAACTCCTCCTAAACATGTGTATATAAATGAGTGATTGCTTTGCAAGCACATGTATAAATTTTTTGAAAAATTTTGGCAGAGTTTCTTTTGTTTGTTGGACTTGAGAGAATTGACAATATAATAATTAAACACAAGATAGAGAATGCAATTCATAGAGAATAACTCAACCATAATATGAAGTACCAAGTTCAACAATATTACATAACATGTCCACATAACAAAAAACATAATGTCTTGACAAGTTCGTTACATTATTAATGTTCATCACATCACATACAGTAGATAGTAGATAATAATGGATAGATTCTTGCTGTATTTCACATTGTGCCTTCCTCTTCTTTTTTGCTCCTCCTTTGGCATCAAACTACCAAAAAGGATTACTCTTGCAGTCCATGAGTAGGAGGATCATGGCGGTGAAGTCGGTTGAAATGGATTGGAGATGGAAGACAAGCTACAGCACGCTCAAGAGAGGATACTATGCTCCCCGAGAGAAGAGAATGTGGCAGTCAAGGAAGCAAGTTGTGCAGTAGTCTCCAACTGGTGTCCCAATATCCTTAGCACTGCAAAGTAGATCTGAGACAGAGAAACTTGTTCTCCTTCTAGTGCATTTTCTTCTTGTTGAGCAAGGGGATGAGGAGCTGCAGTGATAGGAGGACCCTCTCATGGCTTGTAGGGCTTGTGAACTAAGCCCAAACCTCCATGATATGCAGTCTTTCGGATGATCAAGGTCATGATATAAGGAGCATAGTTGATACTTTTGACCCGATCATTCTTGGAGAAGGCAATTTCCCGAAGGATATGATCAACTACATCAAATTGTCTACCATTCATGATGTTATCAATCAAATTTCAAGCATGTCCTCGAATGGTATCAAAGTTTTCACTTTTAGGGAGAATAGTGTGATTGATGATCCTGTTGACCAAGCTTGGAATGGGGAGAAGACCAACTAGTTTGCCTGGAGTATATCTGACATTTGCATCATAGTATTCCGTCCAGGCTGGAACCAAAAGAGCAGGTCTATCATAGACTTTCTCATAGCTGCTCGACTCGGTCCTTAGAGCTAACTCAAATTCATACTTATGGCAGTCCAAGTATGTGGTCCCTGTCATCCATGCCATGTGAATGAAATCCAGAGATATATACAATGTGGCATAGAATTGCCTGATAATCTCCTCATCATAATCACACTTCTGCACAAAGATGTTTTGAATATCGGCCCTTTGAAACAGCCGATATATGCCATCATACTTGTCAAGAGAGTCTAGATGATCCCTATCTACATACTTATGATTAGCAAATTACCTATTGGGGCCATACATCTGCTCATACACTAGCTCTTGGATTTTAGTGTGGAATTTTGGATTTTTGGATGTCCTGAGGAGCACAACTGATTCCTTTGGTGCAATATGATGTAATCATCATTGGTAATAGTCTTTAGATTGATTGGTTGCTTCTCAAGCTCTCCCATTTCCTCATCAGATTCCTCATGTGAGGAGCTCTCCTCATGGTCAGATACTGTTTCTGACTTAGAAGCTACAACCTTGCCTCTATCCTCTGTAACTTTTTGAGTTGCCTCTAGAGTGAATTGAGTGGATTGGGTAGGAACCTAGGCTGTAAGTGACTCTGGAGGAGAGGAGGATTGACTGAGAGGAATGGGTCTTGATCTTAGAGAAGGAGAAGCGGTTTGACTAGCATAGTATTTGCGAGAAGCATTTCTGGTCCGAGACATCTTGAGATTTGAGGGAGAGGAACCCTTAGGCACCAAGAAATCACCAGAAAATAAAGAAAACCCAAGGGGATTTGAAGATCTCTCGAGTGGATATTGAAGATTCTTTTTCAAAAGAGAGAACGAGGAGAGCAAAAGAAGAGACGGTAATATCGCTCGAGAGAGAGAGAGAGAGAGAGAGGTTTTAATGAGGGCTTACGACCATGTTAGTTTCGATCATATTGTTTCGACCACATTGGTTTCGACCATATTTTCAACCATGTTTTTTTACCACGTTTTTTACTACATTTTTCGATCACATTTTTTACTATGTTTTTTTACCACGTTATCGACCACGTTTTTGACCACATTATCGACCACATCGACCAACTTTTTGACTATGTTTTCGACTACGTTGGTTCGACCACATTGTTTTGACCACGTAGCTTCACCAACAGACACAGTAGTACCGTGATCTCAGCGTCGGTAATTCTGCCCAGTGGTAGTTCCGCAAAAAAACATAGCGGTAGTTCCAATTTTTCTATGTCTTCAGGAATGAAACTTGGAATTTTAAGAATTATGCAAATTTTAAGAATTATGCAAATGATCCTTAGTTTTGCACTCGAATAGATATCATTCGGGATCATTATACATTAAGGAGGTTAAAAGATATCTAAGAACATAATTTTTATCAACATAGTGGTTTTAAAAAACCATTTGAAAATACCTTTCTAAAAAGCTCTAAATAACACCAAATGAGACAAGGTGCATAAGGCAAGAGTTCAAGCAATATTTGGATAGTCTATTACATTTAATTCATTGCTCAACTTGTAAAAATAGCTTTCATCTAATGGTTTGGTGAAAATGTCTACTAATTGATCTTCGGTCTGAATGTGGTTAATGATTATATGTCCCTTGCTCACATGATCTCTCAAAAAGTGGTGGCGAATATCTATATGCTTGGTTCTTGAGTGTTGAACTGGGTTATTGGCTAATTTCATCGCACTATCATTATCATATAAAAGAGATATTTTATCAGATTTAATTCTATAATCCATCAAAGTTTGCCTCATCCATAGCAATTGAGCACATCAACTTCCTGCGAAAACATATTCGGCTTCGACGGTGGAAAGGGCTATGAAATTTTGTTTCTTGAAAGATTGTGACAGTAAAAACCTTCCTAACAATTGTCAAATTCCCAAGGTGCTTTTTCTATCCACTTTGCAACTTGCATAATTGAAATTCGAATATCTAATTAAATCAAATTTAGTACCTTTAGGATACCATAAGTCAATGCTAGAGGAATGCTTTGAATATCATAGAATTTTTTTACAGTTGTCAAATGGCACTCTTTTGAAGATGCTTGAAAACGTGCACACATGCAAATACTAAACATGATATCAAGTCTAGATGCAGTAAGATAAAACAAACTACCAATCATAGATCTTTAAAATTTCAAATCTACCGGTTTATGGGATTATCTCCCATATTGAGATCGAGGTGTCCATTTGTTGTCATGAGAGTCGTGTTGGATTTTGCATCCTCCATGCCAAACTTCTTGAATAAATCCTTCATATACTTCATTTGGCTTATGAATGTTCCATTTTTGAGTTGCTTGATTTGAAGTCCAATGAAATAGTTTAGTTCTCCTATCATGGACATCTCAAATTCTCTAGACATTATGTCACCAAATTCCTTACAAAAGTCTTGGTTAGTAGAACCAAATATAATATCATCAACATAAATTTGCCATATAAAGAAATCATCATCAATGATTTTGGAAAATAATATTGTATCAACCTTCCCAATTTTGAATCCTTTAGAGAGTAGAAAATCTCGAAGGTGCTCATATCGTGTTGTAGGAGTTTGTTTTAAGCCGTATAGTGCTTTAGAGAGTTTATACACATGATTAGGATTTTTAGAATCTTCAAATCGTGGGGTTGCTTAATATATACAAGTTTGATTATTTTTCCATTTAAGAAAACACTTTTAACATCCATTTGAAATAGTTTAATATAAAATCTTAATGCAAAAGTAAGTAATATACGAATAGACTCAAGTCTAGCTACGGGTGCAAATGTTTCATCATAATCTAAACCCTTAATTTGAGTATAACCTTGAGCGACTAATCTTGCCTTGTTTTTACCACAACTCCATTTTTATCTTGCTTATTGCGAAAGAACCTTTTTGTGCCAATCACATTGTACTCCTTGGGTCTTTCCACCATTGTCCAAACGTCATTTTGGGCGATGTTGTTTAGGTCTTCATGCATTGCATTCACCTAATCCGGATCATCTAGAGCATCATCTACATGTCTTGGCTTTAGAAAAGAAATCAAAAAGTAATGTTCACAAAATGAAGCTACATAGATCGAGTTTGAACACTTTTACTCACATCACCTAATATTTGGCCTATTGGATGATCCTTTGCAATCACATTGTGGATCTTTGGTGGTAGTGTTGAAGGTCATTCTTCTTTCTCTTCCAAGTCTATTGTTTGAATGTCACTTGTTGTGAAAGAGGTGGGAGCTTCAACTTGTTTTAATGAAGGTGATTTACTTGTGTCCTCCTTTGGCTTGATGTCGAACACCAAGCCACTCACAATTTGACGCCGGGCCTCTTCACAATCTCCTTGAAGAGATTGCCGTGTAAACTCCCGCCAAACCGTCTAGGTACTGACAAGCACTAAGAGTAATGAATAACAAACTTTGCTTGACGGCAAGCAAATGCCAAGGATCAATCTAAAATGAGTGCACTTGAATATGGCTCAACTACATCAAATGAATGTAACAGGAGTAAATGAGATGTGGAGAGAGTGTGCTTAGCTCAAGGATGTTCAATGAAGTTTCTAACTGCTGTCCTTGAGTTGGTGGAGGGGTATTTATACCCCCACCAATCAAATTTGACCGTTAGAGGTAGGATCATGAAACTTTTAACATGAGCGATAGTATCACCGTTCATCGGTCGGTACTACCGCACCTGCACTGATAGCACAGTAACGGCTATAGTAGTCATACTCATTTCCTCTGAACTAACCATTAAAATCTTGGTGCGGTACTACCGCCTTTGTAAATATGGTAGTTCCGCTCTTTGGTAGTTTCAATTTCTGGTGCGGTACTACAAATTGTCTTGAGGAGCAAAACTCGGTCCTCTCTAAAAAAGTGTATCGCCCTTTCATTCGGTCCTTCTGAGGTGCAGTAGTACCGCTCAAGAGTTGCGGTCATACCGCAAGTCGGTAGTACCACCATTTTAACTCCGATACTACCATTTTCCAGAGGAGCAAATGTGCTTCAAAAGTTTTTCACTGGAAAATATGTACCGCCAACTAAACCTCGATACTTTCGAGTTGTGGTAGTACTGCACTGCCTTCCTGATCAAACTCATAGTGGTATTACCACCGAGTAAACTCCAGTACTACCGATATTTTTAAGAATGCACGGTTGGCTTTTAATTCAAATTCTAAGTGCACCCGTGATCTTAGATTAATCTAATAGCACAAGAACATGCTATCAAGCTATTAGTCATGATCTCTCTTAATAGTACGATATCTAACCTAAAATCCAATCTTCCATCCTTTTTTCCTAAGATCGGTAAAATCAAAAGAGATCCTAGACTACTTATACCTTTGTCTTGAACCATATTGATCTTTATGTTGACCTTTAGCATGCATTTTTAAGTTGTCACATTCATCATCGGGACTAAATATTTCAAACACTCAATAAACATGTTTGTCCCATATTCACATATTGTCATTAATTTCCAAAATAATTTTTAGGGGCCTAGATACACAGGCACAGATGAGGCCACATGGGATGAGGGCGATCATGTCGAGGACCAGAGTGAGATGGACACTTTATACAATGATTGGGATGAATAGACGTCCAGTGGAGCAGGATCATCAGGGGATAGGGTATAAATCCTTATATCTCCTTTGTATATAAATAAGTTATAATTAAGACCATAGCCTTGTGTGGCTAACTATATGAGTGCACAATTTCTATTTATTGCTCTGCTGCATAACTCTGGTAAGGCTTACTATTTGTTGGAGTGGTATTCTACTAGGAAAACGAATAGTAATCTGTTGCTTAAGTGTTATTACCCTCTAGGTAATGACATGGGGTGTCATAGTATATTATAAAATCATTGTAATATCCAAGGCCTAAACTAAAAGCTTGGACTTGGACTTGAACGTCGTCCATCTTCTCTGGCGTTTCCAACCCCCACTCTGGAGCCAAGACTTGCTTGAACCCTGTCTTCTACCTGCAGCAAAATAAACAAAAATGAACATAGCAATTCCTAGAAAGAAATAAATGAAATATAAATAAAATTGAATGCAAGAGGCAAATTAGAAATTCAAATCTGAATCCTAAGAGGCCATGACAGATGGCCGAAAGCTCGGATATGGTGACCCCTGTCCTACCTATCCTCTGATGCGGATGCCTTCCTATTCTTGTCATCGCAGCTCTCAACGGCCGCTGGCAACTCGTGTTCTAGGATCTGGCAGAACTACCAGAATGCTTCGTCGAGGATGAAAAGGTTGTGATCGATGGTGCGCAAGAAGTGCAGCTCGAGTGTGACCAGCTCGCTCGTGCGGATCGACTGGTCCCAATAGGTCTCATCTGCTTGGGACCCGCTTCTCGTAGTACCTAGGGCTCACGAGCTTGGGGTTGAGGAGGAGCGTAATGGCCACGAGGTGGTGCACCATCGCTAGCTCGACAAGGAGCCCCGCGTCCTGTGCAGTGTGGCTATGGACGAAGCTGGTGAGGTACACTGCCGTTAGGACGTAGTAGCTGCCGTTGAACCAGAAGCAGCACCGGATGCGCTCTAGGAAGTCGTAGATCATGATCTTGGGGGCTGTGCTACTGTGAAACACCTTGACAAGGTCACTCTCGACGGATCGAGAGGCGGTGGCAGTGTAGCGGTGGGTCTCGGCCTCCATGAGCGAGGCGAGGAGGTGGATTGACCTAGGGTTCGCGATGCCATCGAGGCCTAGGACGGTGGCGAAGGCGGGGGCGACATGGCTAAATTTGGAAGCAACAGAAGCCATGGCGAGGAGGGCTAGAGTTTCATAGAAGGAATCTAGGGTTAGGGCAAAGGTATACAAATATGTAGGATACATATGAGTTATGATGTAGAGGCTACTCGTAGTATTTTTAGGGGTCAAACCTGGCCGAATGGGCCATCCGGCATGACATAGCACAATTCTGGATAGGGCACAACCTAATTAGCCCAGCACGGCTGACCCAAATAAGTTACTGTGTCATGCGTGTTGGTCAACGTGCCTGCCCTCTAACTCAGGCACGATACAAAGAGAGGTCAGGCTGGACACGCTTAGCTAAACGGGCCACCGATGGTCTATCGATTTTACTCCAAATCACAAGATATTTTACTGCCAATCACAAATAATTTTACTGTTAGTCGCTGAGTCACAAATAATTTTACTATCATTCGCATGTAATTTTATTGCTAGTCGTAAGTAATTTTACTACTATGTCACCTGTCCGCACTTAGAAAAGTGTAGTAACCCTAATATAAGTAATTTTATGCCAACCACAAGCAATTTTACTACACTATCACAGGAGAGTTACTATTCATATCATACTGGACCGACCTGCCATGCCGGTCCAAGCATGGCACACCTAGTTGGGCTAGGCCGATACGACTCCTTTACTGTTCGCGTTGTGCCATGCTTAGGCCAGGCCAACAGTACCGTGCCTTGGACTGACACGGCTAGGTTGGCCCGTTTGGGTAGGTTTAGGAGATCGGTTGTGATATGGGGTCGCTCGATTTTCTCGATGTAGGATTAAGATACTCACGTGCAGTCTCTCGAATCATAGTGATTCTCCGTTGCTAATGCAAGAGATAGCACTCTCTCTAATTCGCAATAACACATGTGTTGAACTTCATGACTACCAAGTAAAACCCTATCGCGTTCTTAATTCTCAGTGGAAAGTTTAAACATCTCAATTAGCAAAGCATTCTCAACTTTCCCATTAATGTGTTGGCCATCAAGAGAAAACAAGCAATCTGATTTTAATCTATTATCTTCATAAAAGTGGTTTAGGGTTACAAGAGGAGACGCTAGGTATTTATGGCGCCCTTCCCCCACATGATGCGCACAGCCTAGGGCCTGCTAAACTTGATTTAGCTTAGTTACCGAATTGACTCCCATGTATCTAAAGAAACCGACTCAAACTCGTTGTTATCTATTCAGTTCCAAGTAAACTAAATAAGGTTTTGGTTCAGTGAGTCTGAAGAGAGAGAAGATCAGTAGAGCAGTCCGGTAGCCAGATTTAGCCGAAATCATGGGCTCACAGGCCTTTTGGATTTGAACTCCATGCCTTGGGCTTTCCTGTCACGTGCATGGTCCCTCTCTTCTTGCTACGTGAGCTTGGCTTCCTTGGTGTTTGCAGGACACGTGAAGACTCCCTCCAACCGCCTAGGTCTTGTCCTGATGGGTGCCCGCAAGAACTCAGACTTGATGGTTGCATAGGCTTGATGGGCACCCAGGTAGCCAAGGTCAATCCCCTCAATTGGACAGTCGAACGAGGATTTCCCTCTCTTATGCTTTTCCAGTGCCTGGTCTCCATTCCCTCCACATATCTAATTATACACAAAATACTTAAATTAGATAGTAACAAATTCTCATCAAAGATAGGCTTTTTAAAGAACAAATTCACCTGTTGTTACAGTTTCTTGGTTTGTGCTCTTGTCATGGGCCCTATTGATTCAGTTAGTAGAGTTGGAGGAGTAGGTTCACTAGGAACAACAGGAATGTCCTCATCAAGTTGGTTTAATTTGACACCTGCCCCGTGCCCGTGGAATGGGTTTATGGGCCTCTTTCTAGGACCTTATGATGGGCCAATGTAGCAGATTGCTCAGCCTGATGGGATTTTTGGGCCGGTCAATTTGATGTATCAGAAAAAATATTCCCTCAAGAAAAATATCAGAAAAAACCAAAGATATCAAGAACATTTTAGAAAACACCCAGAAAATGAACAAAATTAAAAAACCAAAACTATTAAATATATGAAAACTGTCGTGGAATAATTTCTTTTGTGCGTACACTTATCTAAACAAGTACATGGAGTTATATTCCTTTACGAACACTAATTAAAGTCCCCTAGTGATACATCTTTACGGTATCCCTGTAAATATAATATAGTCCAAGGGCCAAACTATTTTGTACGTCTAAAAAATTGATAAGGCTACGTCTAAAATATTGATGAAGTCCCCTAGTGATACTCATACATCTCTCTTTGTGTTCTTCTTCCGTGCTTGTGTATGATCTATTCATATGTCAGCACTGTGACGACTACTCGGATGTGCTTAGCACAACAAAAACCACCCCATAGATATACATACTTTGCATGACACTAAAAGATCTTGAGCTCCACAAATCTTGTATTGATCCTTATTTTCTTTGGTCATTTCTCCGCTATGAAGATCCTATTGGTAGCACATTAACACGCTTTTTCGCGAGGCAATGAACAAAAATGTTGATGGTATGTTAACCATAATACATACTTTGCAATGACTACACGATTTTAGTAAATTGAAAATGCTTTTACATATAGACTTTAATGTAACGAAATATGTGTGGGGTTATTATTTGAAGAAAACTCTACCACGACCAATATTATAGCTATATAGTTTAAACTAGGATTATAGAGGTGAAGTGATTTCATCTTGATGGGGTCACTCTTGGCGGGTCAGGAGGTGGTGGCATAGCGGTGGGTCTTGGCCTCACGAGCGAGGCGAGGAGCATATCCACTTAGGGTTCTTGTTCCCGTCGGCACCTAAAACGGTGGTGATGGCGGGGTCGACGTAGTTGAAGCCATTGAAAGCTGTTGCGGTGGCGGCCATGGCAAGGAGAGCTAGGCTAGGGCTTACAAATAGTATGTGACAAGTGTCGAAGCATGACGTAGAGGCTATACGAGCATGTCGAAGCATGTCGGTTGTACTTTTTTTTGGGCAAAGAGTATATAGGCTAGTAGATTTGATATCTACCCAGACCAATGGACTAGTGGCGGGCCCAGGAATAAAATAGAGCTAGGGCGGAGTCGGAAGTGTGAAACAAATATTATTACCTAAAAGCAAAACAATCCATAATCAAACTACGTTGCAATCGTACTAATAAGGGTATGTTATCTAAAATAGAAACAACAACTACAATTCACATGTAGACTTCAGAAAAATATATTTCAATATATTTGAAACTTTGCTAAAATAGCTCTTCAAATCCATTTCTAGCGAATCAAACAAGCAAGCAATGACAATACCTCAATACATTTCAATAATTCATTTGATTTCCGCAAGGATTAGGGACTCCTTCTCCATTAGATAATCCATGGCAACTATGCAATCTCCAAGTTCAAGAACAACCTCCACCACATGAGTCTAGAGTAGTTTGGTTCCATTGCAGTGGTTGCTATGAGGGACAAAGCAGGGCGATCAACAAAACAGAAAATACTAGCAAAGCAGACGTACTCACCACACCGACATCTTTTCTAGATTAAAACAAAATTCTATATATTTAATATTTATGATAGCAGTGTAGTGGTACCATTGTAAATCGAAGATGAAGAAGAGTTTTTTATGTGTAATTTTCAGCTTGAACTAGTAGTATTTTGCCAGCATATATTTCACAGTCTAGCACTAGTGTATCTAGTCCACAAACCATTAGAATCTGATAATACATACAAGATGTATCCTTCGACACAATCATACAACTAGTAAATAAACACCCAAATACATGTATCCCTCTTGTATTGAGTATGCTATTGCTAATTTGCTACCGCTATTACTATTGAGAACCAGCAGTTGCCACCAAATGTAATGGAATTGGTGAGTGGAAAAGCTGTACTTGAGTGGTGGCCGGGAGGTGGACGGAGTAGAGGAAGTTGACGGAGGAGGCGAAGAAGGCACGGCGGCGCTCGGCGTTGACGGCGGAGACGACGAGGGTATCGCCGTCGAGTTGGAGCTGCTGCACGATCCTAGTCACCAGCCTCAGGTTCTTCATCTCGCTGCCGCCCCCCTAGGTCGCTGGCAGCGCCGAGCGAGGACGATGAGCACGGGGGGCTTCCGGCCGCAACGGAGGGCATTGGGAAACGAGGGCGGCGATCTGGGTGAGAGGAACCACACGAGTGAGGAGGAGGGAGGGAGGGAGTGATGGGCGGCGGGACGGGGGAAGCTCGCCGGAGTAACGGGGCGCGACGAACGGCGGGACGCAGGCACGGGCATTTAGGACTCTCCCACCGGCCGCCGCTAGGGTTAGGGTTGGCTCTCCGCTCGCCAGTCGCCTCTCTGGCTCTCTCGGTGTCGATCTCGACTCTCGATTTGAGGCATTGAGCCTTGGGCTTCATTGGCTTCTCTTGGTGTCGGTCTCGCCATTGGGCCAGGGGCCAGGCAGTGGGCGGACCGCCGGAATCCTCTACCTTGGCCATCGCCCCTCCCACGAGCCACGATGCAGGAGCCAGGAGACGCCGGAGCAGCACACTAGCTCTGGAGGAGGAGGATGAGGGGGAGGGGGGTTTCCGCCAGCGCCCGGAGCTCGGGCGGCCGCCCGACCTCGCCCGAAGGGCAGGTCCGCCACTGCAATGGACTAATCTCTTGTTGGCCTCTTATGCGAGACCAACCCAACAGATTGGTTGGCCGGTCGGTCCGATAGTCTTTGCGAGTTTGCGGGCCAGGCCAGTCGATTTAGTCAAAAATATTATAAGAAAAACTAAAGATATCATGAAAAATTAAGAAAAAACCTTTTTTCTGGAATATTGCAATCGACTACTCCTATAGAAAGTAATAAATAAATAAATAAAAATAAAAATAATAAGGATTTCTTCTTAAAAAGCCTTTTTTCACATACGCAAGTGGGAAGTCCAATTCAAAAACAGAGAGAAGAGCACAGTTTTTAATGACACAATAACACGCCAAAATTGGTAGTAAAACATGGATGGAGACATAACAAGCGATAAATGCAAATCATACCTGATTTATAAAGAAGACAAACACGAATCATACGTACATTCCATAGGCATTTTCCTCCATAGCATACAGCACTAAGGCCCTCTTTGAGGCAGCTGCAGCTTTTGCCAAAAGTTGCCTTTTGGTTTTACCAGCTAAAAGGCAGCTGTATCTAATGACTATAGCTTTTACTGAGACACTGTTTGACAATTTGGCTTTTTATTGGACTAATGTCTTGCTTCAGCTTCAGCTGTAGAAGAATGTTGAAATGTCTGAAATACTCTTGAGAGTTCTGAACATATGTTCGTGTGCTGATTTAGTGTAAATATGAGTAATCTCGCAAATTTGAGTAAGTTTTCAACAAATACATGGCAAAATTCACCATCTGATGTATATAACTCAATTTGCAAATCTGAACTGAACCATGTGCCATTCTGAAGCTCTATAACTTAACCTTTACAAGACACAAAATCCAAAGAAACCTGAACAAGGGCGTCCAAGCTTTCTAGGAGCCGATCAACAAGCTCTCCCAATGTTTCTAGTTTCTTTTCGTATAAGTTCACTTGAAATTGGAAGTACATGTTGACAGTTATAATCAACAGTGTGTCTTGACCTTTTTTAAGCAATATACGGCATACAAAAATACCAAAAGCATGTTATATGGGCAGCAAGCACTATTTGTTAGTGATATGCCCTAGAGGCAACATGGAGATGTTGTGTATATCACATACTATGTTTATGATACATTACTTTGTTCCTTGAAATAGACATTATCATTATTGATCAATGAGTATGTGACTTATTCATGAGACTCTTAATGCTAAAATGTTGCTATTTCTAAATGATCCCTGATCATATATCATATGAGGAACAAATATGATTCAAAGATCAGCATATGTATTGATTGATGATCATGTCTCATGGATCATGGTATGGTGATACCAAATCAATAATATGGACATGTGTTAGTGAACATATGTTGGATAGACCCGCCATGAGACACTGCAGAGATTCCATGTGTCATCAGTTGGTCTCAAGTAGTGTTTATGTAGAATCCTTAGACTTGAGATCATCATGGTTCCCAACATGCGTAGTAGCTTATTTTGGGACTACTCAACACTACTCCGTAACTGGGTAGTCATAAAAGTAGTCTTCGGGTTTGCCATGAAACATGTAGTGGGATGTGAATGAGAAGATAGAATCTGCCCCTCCTTATGGGAGAGATATCTCTGGGCCCCTCGATGTAATGGATTATGAAAGTGCATAGCCATGCCAATGTGATTGAGGAGTCAATCACAAGTTTATAATCCATCACGGAATCGAGAGAGCGATTGAGCTATTAAGAGGATGACACATGTCTCACCTTGAGCTCAATCTATATCGTGAGGCAAAGGGATTCGTACATGAGAACATTATAGGTTCAGCCGATATGATATTTACGTATACTTTGGGGTTAATATGTCTTACTAGAGGCCGCTATTAACAGGGTGACCGGAAAGGCATTTCCGGGTCGCGACCAAGTATACGTGAACCTACAGGGTCGCACGCTTAACGGGTTGGAACACTAATTCGAATATGATTCGGATGTAGGCTCAATTCGGATAGAGATCTGAATAGACTCCTATTGGGCCTCGGTCCACAAGGCCCAAGTGAGGAGGTCTATATATATATGGAGGCGAAGGGCTGAGGAACACACGTTTCTGTGAACCTCTAGCAAAACCCTAGCCACCACCTCCCGAGCCAAACCCTAGCCGCTCACGAGTGCTAGTACACTCGCGATCGGCGTTCCAGCCCCGGACGTGTAGATACCGATGGAGGCACTGCTCGTTGCGGTGTTGATTGGCATCAACAACCTATAGATTGGATCTGCTCGTGGTGTGGTTGATCGCGTGGAGGAGACGATCTGTTCAGGACGATTGGCTAATTCCAGTACTACCTCGACGCGCGTGGTTGGATCGGCTTCTCCAACTCTTCTTCCGCTGCGCTGCGCGTCTAGTGGTAACGATCCATGATCCCTCCTTAAGCATGATGTCCTTGTGTGCGCGGTAGAAAAGTTTTGTTTTCTGCTTTCGTAGCCTACGCGCATTCCTTTACTATTATTGGGAGCTCACATATACACACTAGTTCAGATAAATTTCAGAGAAAGAGATAAATCCTATATATCACTTCTAATATAGAAAGGGGAGCTTGTCTGTTCACTATCCCTTCTTTTGTTCTCGTCGCACAGGCTGATGTATGTGTCCTCTTTATCAGGCATGTCGCTCTTTTTTCTGAACTGCTCCATCCCCTACGTGGCCACATCTTTCATCTCCACCCCCACATCTCTCACCTTTTTCCTTCCACAATGCATCAAGGGAAGCCAGGATGAGGATGCCTTTTCCCCTCCTCTCCCGATCTAGTCTACCTCGAGCGTTCTCCTACTGCTGGCCAACGTCGGTGGTGGGTTCGCTCTCGACCCCGATGTGGCTGCCCTCATAGCTAGTCCTAGGCAATGGGAGAAACTAAGGAGGAAGTTGCTACGCGATAGTCATGGAGGCCAATAAGACGGCTCGATGGCGGCAAGAAGCGAGCGCAAAGGAAAGATTCATGGCGACTGCTTGCGTCGATGAGCGACTCTAGCAATGTGAGTAGCGGCGCGACAGTGGATAGGAGTGCGGAGAGGGATCCCGTCTTGAGCACGTCGGCATCGGCGAGGACAGAGTAGAGGTCATTAACGACACGGATTCAGTTATTGATTCATCTTATAGAAACAGTCGGTTCTTTATTTCTCTTGATTGTACTAAGAATCAAACTAAGTATTGATTTGTATTTTTCGGCTTCGGATCGAATAAGGAGATGGCAATGCACAGCGGGAGGTGGCATGGCAATGAACGGAATCCATGATTTGAGATAAATGAGCCTTTGTCCTGATTACGGTTCATCTTGTTATGTTGTTTTTAGTTTCTCATTTTTTATAAAAAAAATGGCTCTACAAGATTACTATTCTTCAAAGATGTCCAGGGAAGCACTGCGAACTTGGCAATGAACTAGAAACAAGATGTCCAGGGAAGCACTGCCAACTTAGCAATGAACTAGAGACACTCTTCGCATATCGTGATAACTGATTATAGCATTGATTGTGAAATTTGTGAGACACTCCTTTGCACAATGTGATGTTTAAGGTTTGTCAGTTTATTTATGAACTGAACCTTGTATACATTTTAGTTTCTTCATGAAAAGTTTGGCCTCCTTTAGAATAAATTCCATAATATTGTTCTATTTGTTGCAAAACAAGTTATTATGAACTCAAGACCGCAAGAAAACATTTGGTTTCCATTCATCCGCTCCTTATGCTAGCCACAATATTAGTGGTCTATTTCAGTATTTATACAGGGTCATAAGGAATGTATAAGCATATAAGCACGTATTTGAATTTATATTTTCTGGATCCTATACAGTCATTTGCATTTTTTGGATCCCATAGTTCAATCATAGAAAAAAAATGTTAGGATCATGGTGTGATTTAGAATCATATATTTGATGGTATATAGTAGTCTCTCTTTTGAGACTCTGTTGTAACACACGATCACTTTACTAGTTCTTATACAAATGGCATCCACTAACTGCAATCAATAGCTCTAAATCTCATCCCAGGTTGAGCCACATCGTCTTGAATTATTTTGAACGTTGGATTAAAGTTAGGTGTCCCAGATTTGCACAAAATCCCTCCTTTCCTGTCCGTTGCATTCGACTTAGCCTGCGAGCACTCCAGTACTACACGTTTGTCTGCCCTGCATTTATCCGTTGTGAACATGCATCTCCTATGCTCTGTTATTAATCATCTCCCACACGCGTAACTTTCACAAACATTACTACTCCTAATCAAACCAACGTCATAATGCGGCCTCCATCATACATGCCTCCATCTGTCAGGTATTAAATTTTCATTCAACCCGTCCGCACGAGTGACGACACCACCGAGGCACCGATGCACCGTCCACTCACCCTCCTCCCGCCGGCGACCCCCTCCCTCGCCGCCGCGTCGGCGTCCCATCCTGGTCGCAGCGCCCGCCTCCACCTCCCTCGACACCGTGCTGGCCGTTTGCCTCCGCTCCCTCGCCATTGTTCGACGCCAGCCACTGTAAGGAAGAGGGAGCCCTCTCCTCCCATCTTCTCGCCGAAGTCGCCGGCCGCTCCTCTCTACATGTCCGGTTCTTGTTAAGAAATTTCACTGTCCTGCATTCTTCCTTGCATTTATGCTCTTAACATGTTTATATCCGCTGTCTTCTAACTCCTTTACAACAAAATTGCTTCCTACAAATTCCCGTAACAACACGCTGGACCACTTCCTGTAAAT
Source organism: Dendrocalamus latiflorus (assembly GCA_017311315.1). Taxonomy (NCBI): domain Eukaryota; kingdom Viridiplantae; phylum Streptophyta; class Magnoliopsida; order Poales; family Poaceae; genus Dendrocalamus; species Dendrocalamus latiflorus. The sequence continues at coordinate 23,047,285 of CM029630.1, forward strand.
TTCCGCGAGTTATCAACTAGTTTCAGAGAAAGACCATACAAACTGACTGAAAGGATAGAGCTACACACAAGATCCGAATTTTTTGACACATATAGCGTTTTTGGAGTTTATATTTATAAGAATATCAGTACACACGTGACAATAGCAAAAATATTCGTTTTGCTGCCTAGTAACCGGATGACAGCGCTATGGAGTTGACACCTTACAGCAGGAGCCCCATGGCCGTGCGACAGCGGCCTGCCGTCTGGCCACCGTGCAACCAAGGACCTACCACCTAGCCATCGGGCTCCAGATTGCCTACCACCTGGCCACAGGGCGATAGGTAATTACCACACACCATCACCCCTGTAAGTACCATGGTTAAGCAGCTCTAATGACCTGCCGCCCGACCATCGGGCAGCAGGCTCTTGGCACCGTGCGGCAGAGGCGACCCCCGCGTGTTTCTTTACTTAGTTTATTACGCATGCAAATGAATGGAGTGAGTCGAAGGCCATTTGGCTGGTATGAATAATGAGGGCTCGCGCATATGCGACGAGGGAATAGACCACCAAAAGTGAGGTTGCGTCGCATCTATCTCTCCACGTGCAGTTCACTTCCACCATTATCAGCGCTTCGTTAGTGCGCTACGCTCTCGCTATAAATTGCGAGCTCTCCCTAGTCGGTCTCGCGGTCTCTTTCGCAATCTCTCTTGCAGTCTCGCAATTCTTTGCAGCCAGTTAGCAGTCGTATTAGCAGGTACTTCATGTGTAATACATACGTGTGTGTGCATACATATATATGTGTGTGTAAATATTTCATCATAATTTTTAATTTGTAGTATTATACTGCCATTATATGTATGTATGTATGTATGTATGTATGTATGTATGTATGTATGTATGTATGTATGTATGTATGTATGTGTGTGTGTGTGTATATATATATGTGTGTGTGTGTGTGTGTGTGTTTATATGTGCTGCTATTATATATGTGTGTGTATACATATATACATGTATATACATACATATATAGGAAAAATATCTTTTACTCCTCGGTGTAATTACACCGTCCTCTAATATACCACCTAAACAAACTTAAAATACTACTTTATTACTTTAGGTATACTCGTATACTAGTTATAAAATACTCCAATATGAACCATACGAAAAAAATTGCGAGGAAATCCATAGTTTTTAGCATGTTTTGTAAATACCTTCATATATGCACGTAAAAGAAAGTATGTAAAAAAAAATATACATACCACCTCTGAAAAATTGTTCATACCACCTTGATGATCTTAAATACTCATATACTACACATACATACCCTCTGTTATACGAGATACTCCCTACGTTGTAAGATACGATGTAGGGTGTAATTACACCTGGGAGTCTATACACACACATATACACACACACAAACATGTGTATATACGGTAGCGCTATTCAGCGCCTGTGTGCACGGTACGTGTGGGTCGCTAACTACACGCACAAATTGATAATAACAAGTTTATGAATTGTTGATAACTAGCGCGCCAAAAAGTTACTAACGTTTCTGAATGAAGTTACTGCCAAACCTTCATAGTCCCGGAAAGTTACTGACGTTACTAAATTAAATTACCATTGATAGCGAGTGAAGTTACTGCCAAATGCTTACAGTACATAGCTAGTGGTAACTTTCCTCACAACAGGTCATAACTTTTCTCACAGCTGGTAGTAACTTGACGTGCATGCATGCATGCATTAGGAGAGAGAAGAGAATAAATGCACCTGACTTATGATTTTTTTATCTTGTTTACAAACTAAAAAATACAACAACTCTTTCACCAAAAGTCCAATCTGCAATCCGTTTTCACCATTGTGTTCGAAATTACGAGCTTAACAAAACAAGATACATGTTGAATATATTTTTAATGCTGCGAAAATCATGTTATATCAAGTTACTATCGTGCATGAGTGAAGTTACTACCAGTTTTATAGTGATAATTGTAAAAAACTTCATGCATTATAGATGATAATTTGATATATATTCGATAGTAACTTTATCATAATTAATAAATACTAGTAACTAAGTATGGGGTGGGATGTTGGAACAGTTGGCTGGTTGGATCAGTTAGAGGCACACGCTTATTTTACACCTGTGCATACATACATACATACATACGTACGTACGTACATACAAACATACACACATACATACATACATACATACATACACACACACAAAAATATGCATATGTATATGCATACACATACACACACACATATATAAATATGCTTATACACATAGTATAATTAACAGGGGCACTATAATCTAGAATAGGTATTTCCTTATGTGTTATATACGAAAATTTTAAAATTTTTTGGATATAAAGTTTAACTAGTTTACTAACTAGTTTAAATAAATTCAAACTAACATTTGAACTATAGTTGCCTTATGATAGTTTGATTGTAGCTATGTGCTGATTATATATATAAATCAGCAAAGCATGTAATCTAAATTCGTTCAAAACCTTGAATTCAAGTATATTTTTTCAAATGTATATATATTTCATTTGAATTGTTATAGATGGGTATATACCTTAAAACTAATATTTTTAAAAAATATACCCGAATTTAGGTTGAATTCGTGCATTTGAAATCATGGTTCCCTATTTCAGCGTCCTATATGGTATATATATATATATATATATATATATATATATATATATATATATATATATATATATAATATGTACATACATACATATGTATATGTATGTATGTATATATATAGACACACACGTATGTGTGTGTATATAAATACACACACACGTACATATACAAGAATACACACATATATACATGTATATATATACAAGTATACATATGCACATACATGTATATGCATGTATATATATACATACTTACATACATGCATATATGTATGTATGCATATGTAATGTATGTGTGTGTATATGTATATGTGTGTATATATATATATACACACACACACACACACACAAGTATACATATGTGCATAAATGTATGCATGTATATATATACATACTTACATATATGTATGTATGTATGTATATATGTATATACATATACATATATATACCTAGCGAGTCCGGCCTACCATCGTGACCTACTGAGTCTGGCTAGCATTATAGTACTAGCCATTGATCATCCGCAGGCCAGATTGACGAGGAGGTAACTTATGTAGAAAACTACATTTTGTTTTCTTGTTATGCCTTACGTTCCGCTAACATCATGGTGTTCTCCTGCTACAGGTCCGTCGTCGAGATGCATCACTTTTACCATTCGCACACCCTACATGGACTACCGCTCCTCGTCGGTCATTTTCACTGCACATCTGGAAGGTATGAGATTCGCATTCTACATCCATAATATTTATTGTGACTAACATCGTTCTATCTTACAGCCTTCAATTCAACGTAGGGTGATGGCCAGTCCATTGATGACGATACGAGCCTCTTGGCTGCTCCAAGGAGCGGTACACAACACCAGGGTTTGTAGCATATGCATGATAGAGCTCATCGTTCACACCATATGCAAGGTTTAGAGACTTCGGTGACAGAGCTCCTCCGGCATCGCTGGCACACCGTACGGTGAAGGCCAATGCTCCTTTGCATAACGGGGAATTCTAAAGTCCCTCGTTCACGACTTCATCTTTGGTGGCCCATAATTCGGCATGTCTCAGCAGGAGCACATCGACGCTTACCACCAGACACTCTCTGCTGTACTTTAGCCTATTGGACCATTGCCAGGCACTCAACAGATGGAATGGTCTCCATACCTCTTTCGATCCGACGAGCACGCTCCGGATCGGCTGTCATACCCCAAGGGACATGCTCAACAAAAGACAAGGCCACGCATGCGGAGGCAAACGCGGCAAGGAGATAGTAGTAGCTCAGATGGGTGAGCCATATCATACTCTGTGTAATGCACTTTTTGGACTGCTATATCCCGTGCCATGCGTTTTTTGTATTACTATATGTACTCCTTATGTAATTGAATAAAAATTTACAACATTAAGTTCACTGCTACAATTTTTCGCCCTCATTCCTATATTCAGAAATTTCTACAAATAGTTTATGTAAATTTAAATTACAAACTACGTGCGTTGAAAAGCTCCACAAAAAATTTCGTAAGTTTTTGTGCTCATTTGCTATATCTAAAGTTTTTACGAGCAATGCGTGTTAAAATTTCTAATCATGCAATTAAACTAATTATTTGCGGTACTAATTACCTAGAGTTTGGTGGCTAGATGGCAAGCAACCTGAAGCCCGATGACTAAGTGACAGGTATTCGGCTGCACGGTGGCCGAGTGGTAAGTCTCTGCCGCACGGCCATAGGGCTCCAGGTGCCATGTGTCAGCTCCACAGCGTCGTCGCCCAGTGACCGGGCAGCAAAACATACATTTTTATTATTATCATGTGCATACTGATATTTTTATAAATACATGTTCAAAATATGCCATATATGCCAAAAACTCCACAGGATCCATATTGACTATATCAGTTCATCAACAATGACAGTTATTCATTCATGGTCTGTATGTTTGTGCTACAACAAAAGGTCGATCTGATGCATTATCTTAATATACACACTGAGAAAACGCAATATCTTCATATGCTTTGAGGGCCGGAAAGCATACTGGTGGAGAATGCTTTCGAGCTTCAACCAGATAATCAGAACACAAACATGTTGCCAGATGTTAGAACCAGATAATCAGAACACAAACATGTTACCAGATCAGATCACCATATAGCATCATGATATACTGTAGGCTGGCTGTGTGGCGCCATGGCGAATAACTATGCACCGTCTCAGGTTTAACATAGCAGCAGCAGTAAATGTAAGATAGTCGTCCAAGTTTCAGAATCAGAATATACTGTCTCCAAATTCCCGTGTTACAAGCCCCATGATTCAAGAGCTAAGTACACTAGAAAAAATGGAATAGCGATAGCAAGTACGCCTAGGTAAAACATGGATTAACAAGTTTGCATCCCCACTCTTGGAACAGCATGACGGCTGCATGCTTTTTCTAAGAAGAGCAGCAGCTTGTCTTCTGGTCGACAGGTTGCCCACGGATCTGCACTGTAGCTGGGCGAGCGTTGTTTGCGGCTGGCTGGCTCGCCATCCTGAAAACAAGAGATAATTTTCTTCATTATGCACTTCCTCTAAAGCTAATAGACCTAACACGCTAAAATTAAACAAACCACCAAGAGCACTAGTTTAGTTTGGGTTGGGGTGACAAATCAAATTCAGTGCAAAATTGTTGTAGCTACGGAAGAATAATAACATAAACTACTAGTAGCATGAAGTCAAGGAATGTAGGACCATTTTGGTTAGGAGACTATAAGCACAACATCAATAAGCAGTAAATACAGTGCAAATGGTGGTAGCTAAAGAAGTAAAATGCATTGTATTGGTTAAATGATCTAACTAGAGGAACATGAGTCGTTGTTTGGGACCACACCTGTCCTTGATTGAAGCAGCCATGGCCATGAAAGCCTGCTCAACATTGGTGGCATTCTTTGCACTGGTCTCCATGAATGGAATGCCAATCTCATCAGCAAATGCCTGTGTACATCGGTATAAACATAAAGAGCAGTAAGAATGCCTTCATCAATTGATAGATTGGAATTTCACCACTGAGACAGTAATAAGCATTGTTATATGAGATTCGAAGATACCTTTGCTGTCTCATATGATACAACTTTGTTGTCAGTGAGATCACATTTGTTCCCCACAAGAAGCTTGTTCACGTTCTCACTAGCATAGCGATCGATCTCGCTCAACCACTGCTTCACATTGTTGAAGCTATCTTGGTCTGTCACATCATAGACAATCTGCAATTCCATTTGTACTTTCACAATCACGAATGGAACATTTGTGCACATTCGAATAACATGAGCAAAACAAAGTTTAAGAGTTTGAGTAAGCAAACTTACGATGATCCCATGGGCCCCTCGATAGTAGCTGCTGGTAATAGTTCTGAAGCGTTCTTGCCCGGCAGTGTCCCACTGAAAAAAAAGAAAGGTGGTAAAGGTAAAGTGGGAGTTGAAAAAAGAGAGGATTTATTGCCAAGTGCCAAAAACAGGTGCAAGATGAGCTACTAAGAAATTCAATGAGCGGGTACAATCTATGATGGTATGATGTTCAAAATGAGCTATATCTATTTGGCAGCTCTAAACATACAGAAAGCATCATTTCTCATGTTAAAGACAATTAATATAAACATTTAATGGGCGCATCATGTCTCATGTTAAAGACAATTAATATAAATATTTAATGGACTAAAATATTAAATGGATGGAAAAAGGTTCACAAGGTGAAAAAAAGATCTGCGCATATTCAAGCAAAGTGGCGTATTCATTTCCTGTCAAATGACTTCAACTGAAAATCACATGAATAGCACATGCTATGCTATGATATGCTCTAAAGCTAATTTCATTAAGGTCCACCAAAAAGCGGCAAATCCAGCTAACTCCACAAAATAAAAGGATGGTCATTAAAAAGTACTATAAGCCTCAATGAAGCTTTTTTATTTTTTCTCGAACACGCAGGAGAGCTGCGTATCTTTTATATTAAGAAGGAAAAAAAGGGCAAAACAATGATGTTCAAATGAAATAAATCACAAGATGAACTAGACTCACAATTTGCAGCTTAATAGTCTTTCCATCTTGCTCCACAGTACGTATTTTCTGTCCAATTTTTTTTGAAAGGAATGAATTCAATGGAGGGAGCCAAAACAACAAATAGCATATCCAAAAGTAAATGCACTTACAAAATCAACTCCAATAGTACTGATATAACTCTCCAGGTATGAGTCATCCTGCCAACAGAGCCAGTATTAAGGAGGCTAACAAACTTGATGAAAAAAGTTCAAAAGAATACAAGTACATTTACTAGTGTGTAGTCAATATACTTGTTTATCACTCAAGGGTGTAGTAAAATATATGCTTCATCATGTTGTTAAAAACAGTGGCTACCAACAATGAACCATTCACGTTGCACTTAAGTTTTGATAGCTTGTGAGTTGTGAGGACTCATACAGTATACTGAGCCTAAAGGCAAATTTATTGATTCCAAAGACTATTTGCAGTTTAACTCTAAGAAAATACATGAAAAAGAAAAGGAAGGCCTACAGCATAGGAAAAAAAGGAGCTAATGTGATGATATCGTACTTTAAATAAAGATTATTACCGCAAATCTTAAGAGAAGGCATGACTTGCCAACACCTGAGTCTCCAATAAGCAAGAGCTTGAAAAGATAATCACTGCCATGTCCAATAACAGGATGTTAGTCTCCATCAAATATACAGAAAAGAAACAAATAATGATAAACATCTTCAAGACAATCATAGCAAACTGAGACATGGTTGTCACGGCGTGATTGGTGACCAAGAGGATGCCATGGCGACGCCACGGTGAGAAATGTTGAGGCATACACTCTACATGCATACATGATAGAGTACATACAATCCGGTTCCCCTCATAAAATCTGACTCCCGATTCCTCTCTCTCCCAAACTCACCTCCTCTCTCTCCCGCTCTCTCCCACGCCCACCTCTCCCTGGTGCCTCCTCCCCCCAGCGCTCCCCTACTCGCCGCCTCCTCCCCCTGCCCGGTGCCTCCCTCCCCAGCGCCTCCCCTCCCCGTCACCTCCGCCCCGTCTCCACTGAATCCAACCACCCCCGGCCATAATCCAACCGGATCCGACCATTCCAGCCGGCCGGAGCCAAGGAAGACTGGGGGTGGCCACGGGATGGGAGTGGGGGAGGATGGTTGTCACAGCGAAGCTCTATGGCGTCCCCCCTGGACTGCCATGACACCTAGGCGTCGCCAAGACGACGACTTGGCGACGGCGTGACAACACTGAACTGAGATATAATCTCTAGGCTTAGAAGATTGAACGGCAATGCAAAGATCAATATATTCAAGACAATTATACCACAATTAGATAGAATCGTATCTTCAGTCTTATAAGATTATGCAGCAATGCAGAGACCAATATTTTGGTGTTCTATATTTAATATTCAGCCAAATTGAAAATTGACTCAAATTTGCTGGAATAATAGTCCCCTTCTATCCTAGGTACTATTGCAGAATAGAAAGTTGAGTAGTTTCTCTCAAAACATAAATAGGAAGTTGAATAGTAAGTGACAGTTCCCAATGTAAATTCATAACATTAAGCTATAATATTGAAGTTGAACAGCATTTACACCACTAACCAAAAGAACAATTCCATCAACCAAGACTGTACTTTCGAAACCAAAACTGAAGATCGTGAACATGCAATATCCATGTCTCTCTTTTCCTTTCAATCCAAGACTGTCACAGACAACCGCACTAACAAACAAGTGTTTGATCATACTTGTAAAAGAAATAAAGCATACTGAAGCACCGAACACCATAGGGTTATACTACCAACATGTAAATTCAAACCACTGATTCATAATTTAGCCTAAAAGTTCCAAGCAAAGAATCCTTCTAATCAACAACTAGAGCACCTCAAACCCATTTTCTTTGAAAGAGTGAACCGGCAGTCCACGGCCACATGGCAGCAACTCACTTTCCTTTTTTTCCCAACATAATTTGGTTACACAATTTAACAACTGCCATTTTGTAGAGATGCCGCCGGTGATTTTAGGTAGCTTACCAAAGTTGATCACTTCAGACCTATCCGTTTTGTGCAAATTGCAGAAAAAAAATGCCTTCTTCATATTAATATCCAATTCTTTTACTGCCATTTAGTAATAGAAACTCAAAATACGCCCCCACCCACCCATACACAAAATTTCATCAAGAAGACCATATAAAAATTATCTAGCGCTATTCCAATATCACTCGACCAGTTAATCAATAATACCAAATTAACCCAAATAATAACGGCCAAAGAGGCATCAAGTTCACATCAACGTTCACCTAATATAACCCTCTACGAACATCACATTCCCTTCTCGATGTTCGTTCGACGCAATCTAAACTAAACACCACAAAACAGATTCCCCGGGTCAAGAGCAACGGAAGAACTATGAATGCTACCAGGCCGCTCGCGCCCGCGCCAGATCCAGCGAGATCTCGACCTCATGGACCCGAATTCCCAGACCTCCCCACCCACCCACCCACAGGCCCAAATCGGACGGGGGGCGAAACAGAGGCGAGAGAGCGAGGGGCTTACTACTCGGAGCTCATGGCGAGATCGGGATCCTCCCGTCGCGTCCAAACTCTCGCCGTGGGGATTTCGCTTGGCGGCGGGACCGGACTGGGCTCGAGCTCGAGGGCCTTCCCCGAGTTCTTGGCGTCGCTCGCTTCTTTTCTTCCGACGTGGGAGGCAATAAAATAGTCCGTTGGGAGACAGGATACCGGGAATGGGATTAGCATATAAAATAAACATCCGATTCATAGATTTTCTCTGGACGCTTGGCTATAATATTTTTATATATATGTAATATTATTTTCTATATTTTTAATATAAAAAATAAAGTATTTTTATCCGCAATGTTTATCATCTATATATACAATATTTGTCGGTCATGTATACAACAAAAGAAAAAAGAAAGAATGATATGAGTATTCACATTGTACGCTCCGATTCAATATTCTTAGATAATATATACAACAATTTTAATCAACATATGTAATAAAAATATGTGATACAAAAGTCGATATTGCATATACGAAATAAAAAATTATAAAAAAAATATAGATAAAAATATTATAAATATGACAAAAATGTTACAGCTAAGCATTCAAAAACGGACGCCCGGATCGAATATCCGATTCCTAGCAACGCCCAATAAAATAAGATCAATCTATCCATCAATTCTTCCCTTCAACGACTAAATTTATTTCATTTTCTATCCTAATTCTAACTCGAACGATTGGGAGACGTGCCCCGTGTGGTTTTCTTTGGTCATACGGGTTTACACTGCTTTTACATAGGGCTGTAAAAAAAGGTCGAAGCTCGCGAACTAGTCGAGTTCGGCTCGTTGTAGGCTCGATTCGAGCTCGGTTCGAGCTTTAAACGAGCCGAACTCGAGCTTTATCTCGAGCTCGCGAGCTTCACCGAGCCGAGCTCGAATAGTTCGCGAGCCCCGATTCGAGCTTAAATAGTAATACATATTAATTCTTACCGAGCTTACTCGAGCCGAACTCGAGCTCGAGCTTGTCTTATTATCGAAAATTAGTGTGTATTTGAATTATTTTGACTGTTATCGAGTTTACTAGAGCTGAACTCGAACTTAAAATTTTCTTATTATTGAAAAATAATGCATAATAAATTATTTTAATTGTTATCGAACTTCAACGAGCCGAACTCGAGCCTACTTGAGCTTAGGCCGAGCCGAGCTCGAGCCCAGGTTCAATCTCGAACTCCAACTCGAGCTCGGCTCGAGCTTCTACCGAGCTCGAGCCTGAAAGGTCAAGCTCGCTCGAGCTCGGCTCGTTTATAGCCCTACTTTTACACTGCTGCTTGCTGCATTTGGGCTGGTGGCATCGATTTGGGCTCTCTTCTTTTTAGCTTTTTAACTAATTTTTACTTTAGATTCTTTCAATAATCATTATTTATTAGACTAATAAATTAGATTGATACATAAAAATAGTATATATACATTTATCTTAAAAGATACTTTCATAATATCATAGTTTTAATATATTAAATAAAATGAGTAGTCTAATTAGTATTGTGGTGATTGTGTTGATGTGCAAAAAATGATTTTTTTTTGTGACCAGAGGAAGTATTTGATAGGCATAACTAAAAAGAAAAATACCTAGGAGAAACTATGCGTATTTTAACTAAAAAGAAATAACCACGTAAATCAAGACAAAAGGGTGCTTGAACCTAGGGTCCACTCGGGAGGATTTTCAGTCGGCTTATGCTTGTACAGGTTATAGTAACTAGCTTTTAAATGATATATTTTTTAAAGCAGGGTCTATAGGTAAATTGTAGTATAAAATGTACCGAGTTCAGTTGTACCAACTAAAATCACAACTAGCAAATATTGAAGGCAAATATATTGATACCATTTTCATTTCTCAAATCTAAATACTTGTGCAGAAATGCCAATCGTCACTCTACTATATCTTCCAAGAAATTGATCGGATTCTTCACCATTGGATTCACACTACGATTTCAGCTCCAACCATGCATTGCAGCATGTCTAGCTTTGGCTCTAATTAACGAGTTTTCATTGGCATTAAGTTGTCGAGGTTCATTGGGTCCTATTTGTTGAGGTTCGTTGGGTCCTAGACCATGGATTTCAGTGCATGGTCAGGGGGGCCATTGACGGGTGGCGGCCAAGGGTGTTAAGGTGAGGCTTTGACGGTTTCATGGACTATGGGCTCAGAGGAAGATGACGAGAAGAACATCAAGGATAAATATGTGTTAGTGAATGATGAAATCGGGTCCCCTTTTTTTTTTGCTTTTTTGTGGCTTTTGATTTTTGTTTCTTTGAAATTCGAAACAAATGATGTAGGTTCTTTATGTGGTTTCTCAACGCCGCTTCTTCAAACTGCTTTTCAAGTTTAAAACCCTGTGCGTCGTTCGCGTCAGTGGCTCAGGCATCCACCGTCATCTCGAAAAGTATAGATAAAAGTTATCAATTGCAGCCCAAAAGAACAGAGCCTAAGTTAGGTTTTGAGTGGTGAGGGAAAAGAAATGCCATCTAAGGCAGCATTTCTCAAATAGGAGTTTGAACTAAAAAAAGACAATTGTGGTAAAACGTTGAAGTGTACATCTTGAACTCGCAATCTTTAGTTTTCTAGCTTAATAAGGGCATTCCCAATGGGGTGATATCAGCAATGTCTATGGGAGGCCAACTCAGCAAAAAATTGATATGGAGGAGAATTAAGAGAGAGAAGAGCAATGTCTCGTGTAAGAAATAGCTCATTTGAGAGGATCAAGACAACTAGACATTGGTTGACACGGTGCTGGGGAAATTGGATTTCTATACCACACATTTTGTGGGGACCCACATGGATCATCTATGCCTATTGGATCGAAATGCGCCATGAGACTCCCATGAGATGTCTCAACTGCTTCACTTCTCCAATCTCCATCCGCCTGTAAGACTCATGTACCTCTCGACTGGCTCCCTCCATCCCAGCTTCCTTCGCCGCATACCTCCCTCCAGGCTTCCTCTGCTGCTGGGCTCCCTCACCCTTCATACCACCGGCCTTCCTCCACTGCCCCCTCCCTCCCTCCCTCCCCCTTCCTACCACTGACATCCCTCCCCTCTTCCTCTGCCGCCTCCCTCACCCCCAACTTCCTCCACCGCCTCCCTCCCCCCATCTTCCAACGCCACTGAGCTCCCTTCCTGCTTCCTCTACCGCCGAGCTCCCTCCCCCTTCCTATCACCGACCTCCCCCTTCCTCCGCCAGGACCCTCCCTTCCATCATCCCCACCACCAGCTTCCTCTAGAGATTCCATCACGCCCATCGTCGGCTGCCTCCGGGGAATCCAATTCCCCTCACTGTTGGCTACTGTCGGATCCTAGAGCAACAACTCCGAAACTCTCTATATAAATCGCACTAGTTCAGGAACAGCTAGTGCACACAGTGGAACAAAGATACATTTCGAGCACAAATGACCAACCAAATATCTTTACTATTATAAAAGTGTGAGTTGGTAGTTGATCTATTCTTCCTCCTCTCTTCTCAGTCATTCGATTTGATCTGGACCATTTGTCTCTCTCCTCCTCTCTCTCTCAGGATACAACCGCCCACCCCCTCCACTTCCCATCTCCTCGCGCATTCTGGCCACCCATCTCTCTCTGTCGCTTACTGTAGTACCCAGATTTTTCCATCCGGAATCCACTGTGATTTTACTGCACTATTCCCTGGATCAGTAGATAGTGCTCACAGTTACAGCAATGAATATCAAAATACATATCATGCGGAAGCGTAAATATGGTAATAGACTTACTCATGGGCCGATTAGGCCGAAATCAATAAATTGCAGCAGCGGAAGAACGAGCACACAGGTGGGACCTTCAGGACATGCCCACAGGCAGCCAACTGGAGGTTCGCGACCTAGTCCTTGACATCTTCATCTTCTCGACCAACTTGTCCAATCTTGTTGCGAGACGAGGTGATTTGATTCCTGATTCTGAATTTTGTCGCAAAAGCGAGTGTGAGCACTCCAACCCCGTGCTCCGCGAGCCAATACACAGAATGCAATTAAATAGTATGCATGGCTTGTCAAAGGAGAGGCTCAGGTTATTTTATTTGCCATAAATCGCTTTTAGTAGCATTTCTGTTATTAAATCATATTGTTGTTTTTGCAACCTAAAAACTCCTCACCGCGATTGACATCATTGACTTAACCCACCAAAGATTCACTCTCATTATTAGCTGCTGTCTAAGACTCCCAACAGCGATCGCCATAATTGACTTAATCCACCGAACACATACTTTCCATATTGAGTGCTGTCTAAACTCCAAACAGCATGTGTCATCCTCTATTCAATCCACCGATCATATTCTTTCTGTAATGTTTGCTGTCTAAGACTCCAAACAACGAGTGACATCATTTAATTAATCCACCGAACATTCTCATCGAGATTTTCCAACAATCCAATCCTTTTTATTATTGATTCAAATCCACCAAGAATATCATTGATCAAGCCTACGATTTAATATTATATATCCACCAAGAATATCATTGATCAATTCTACGATTCACCATTATATATCCACCAAGAATATCATTGATTAATTCTACGATCCACTAGTATCCTCCCACCACGTAAATCACTAATCAGGAACTATAATCCAATACTTGTATTACTCCTCCGAATTCCCGAAAATTCAATTGAATCATCTAGTAACCGAATCTATTAATTCCAATATTGTCATCTCCCAAGAATTTATTTTTCAATGTCGTAATCCAATAATTATCTGTGCAAGGCTTAAATCTCCAAAAATCTTTTAAATCATCTATCTAGCCTATCTATTCAGCTAGACTCCACCAATTTATTTCTCCCAGAACCCACACTATCATTTCTTATTTATGATCGACATAAATCCACTAATACCTTTATGTGTACACTACAAACATCTATTTCCTTTACTCACGACCCTGCTTATTCTTTCCATATTTTATTTTGTAGGAATAGAAATGCCACTATTTGAAATACAATACATAAAATTTCCTGAGACCTAGCAGTTTTGAAAAAAAGCATAATGTTCAAGAAAATGCAATAATAATAGCGATCCAGATTCCATCCACCGTTTCATGGCATCCGCACCATATGCTAACATTTCAGCGTTATAACTGCTTACATTACCACTGGGACGACACCTAGGACAACTCAAATCAGGGCTTTCCACTGCCCTTCCACTTTTTCCATTCCCATTCATAAAATATTTTGAAATAGAACTATATCTGGTTAAGTTCCCATGTCCGCCCTTGACCGTGGGCACGGCTATTCGAATAGTTTTGACTCTGCAGAGTTTGTACACTTTCACCACAAGAGACAATCAACTTGTTGCTCCACACGATTACTTAGAAGTGTGGTTGAGCAGACCGTCACAGTGACTTTTCAAAGTATCTAGTCCATTCAGTCATCTCACCTTATGGGCTTCTCCCACTTGCGGTGGGTCCCATCTATGCGCGGGATGTTTCCCACAGCCACTACGCAGCTCGGGCTTCTACTTCCTGCAACGTAGGACAGCTGGGAAACTTCACCCCCCACTGGTGTCCCTTCAGGCCCCCTTGGCCTTGCCATAGCGTAGCCCCTTCAATCCCCTACCAGTGAGATGAGTCCGGGGTTTCGATAAATTTACTTAGCCAAGTTGTATTTTACAGACTTGTGGTTGTACTGTTTTACACAGGAGGTCATGACAAGATTCGGTCCTTAGTGGTATCTGGGCGGTCTACCACTAACCCACTTTGTGCATCCACTGCACCACACTCACACCCTCAAACCAATCCGCCCAGATATTTAAGCAAGTTGGGGATTTTGGGAGTATAAAATAATCATGCCCAAATATATACCAGTCATTCCCACCATGAGTGCCCAAACAGTTTCTCATGATTGAAATTGATAATGATACTTGGGGCATTTCAGCGCCCCGAGTACCTATGCAGTTCTAAGCATGGCGTATATTTACGGACTTACTTTTGAAAGATTACCATTATAATTTTGCTAAGGCGACAAGGTTCACATATTCAAGTATTCCAAAGGAGGGGTGATATTATTCAAGGTAAACAATGGCCACATAACTAGAATATTAAATTAAACATGTATTTGCATATAAGATAACAGCATGCAATTTGATAATTTTAAACAAAGTAATTTGCAGAAAATGTAGGTTCAACATGATCAAAGTATTGACTCGCTTGGCGCGGTTTTCCGCGGACTTGAGCTCACACGAGGCTTTCTCTTGAGCTTCTATTCTTTATCTTCTCTTGCTCTGAACACGCTTGATCCGTGGAATCTTCAGAATTTCCAGTCTCTAATCACGTGTCTAACGACTGAATCCAAATAAAAGCAAATAACTCAAAAGATCCAAATAACTCCGAATAAACTCAATTTAGATTTATTATAAGTTAATGGGTGGTTAGAGTGATTTGAGGCAAGATCTGCGGTAGGGTACGGTGACTTGACCTTTTTTTTATTAACAGTTTCTTTTATTATTTTTGTATTTATCAAGGAGGTTCCATGAGTTAGGTTAAACCTATGAATCGGTGTATTTTGTCGAGTGCTAATGTTCTGGGCATATAATATATGTGTGTATAAGTAACGTTTGCGAATTTTAGCTTACAGAGTTAATCTTATGGGGCTATGTTTATAGCATTTTGTGGTATGATATTTTATGTACCTCTATTTATTACTAGGCTAAGTTTAATTTGAACTAGGGTCTATTTATACGAGTCCCAGCTTGCTATATATACAGTTATGCTCAATATTACTATATACTAAAGCTAGTGTTAAGATTTAACTAATGGCACTATTTTTACCCCGCTTACACTTTAGCTACCATTAGGTTTATTTTTACCCCTAATTTTAGTTTAAACTTAGTTATCTGAGCAGAGCTTATTAATAAAGTATGTATCATTTTATGTAACCCTAATTACTCCGTGTTAATGGTTATAGGTTCACTTTAAAGTATGTATATGCTTATGAGATTATTTCAAATCTTGATGACCTAGGGCCAATACATTAAAATATGTCACTGAGGCTTTATTAATGGTGGCATGATGAATATTGGGCATGAATTTTAATTATGATTAAGGGTAATCCTTAGTTTAGAGCCTTGATTTCATAACTAAGCATAGTATCCAATCTTTTAACTTTATTTAGAACTCCTTTTCAATTAGGATCTTCACGAAATTCTGAATATTTAACCAAAGCCACTCTTTCCTTGTTACTGCCCTTAGTTAACATCCAGATGTTTAAATAATTATCTAAACTATCTCAAGTATTTACCTATGATAACTAGCCCATTATTAAATATTTAACATTCATATGTTTTTTATATACTAATCAAATTTATTGGCTTTTATGGGTTTTTCCTAAATTACTCAATCGCCCCTATGCACACATTTTTAACTACCTTTGATTACTACTAGGGGTATTCTTTTATTTAAGTATGATATCCCCTATCTTTATGCAGTTTTGAATAATTAATCAAAGTCACCTTTTGGTAATACCTTTAGTTTAAAACTTAGATTTAAATCTATAACATTAGTTACTTATACATGACATTTAACCTAATATTAAATTTCAAGTAACCTGATCTTATATCCTAATTAAATTTATTACACTCCCTAGATTATTCCCTAATTTTTCTAGATTTATTTATTGAGTGAAATGGCTAGATAAACTAAGAACAAAATGAAAGAAAATGTGCAGAGGGGGAGGATTCGAACCTGGGACCTTACGGTGAGAGGGGTAAGTCACAGGCGTTGGTGACCAACTGAGCATTGCACGTTTTGTGATATGGGGTGGGGGTTATGCTATATGAAGTAACTGTTGGAAGCTAGCTCAAAACAGAGCAGCCGGCCGAAACAGAGGATGTGGGGGGCGCACGGCCGGCGGCAGGGGCTCCGGCGAGGGGAGGCCAGAGGGGCAGGGTAGGCCGGCGAAATGGGTTCCTGGGGAGTGGTGGATGCCGGTGGAGGAGGCGGCGTGGCCCGGGGCAGCGCAGGTCGCCGGGGGGGCGGCTGCTCGGGCGGCGGTGGTGGGGTGCGCTCGGGACGGCGGCGCCGGCGGAGAGGTGGGCGGCGATTGGCGAGGGTGTGACCGGGAGGGAGGCCAGGGGAACTCATCTAGGTGACGGGTGTGGATGGAGGAGAGCCGTGGTGGGCCGGCGGCGAGGGCCATGGGCGGCGCGGGGGGGTTCACGTCGCCGGCGTGCTACGGTGCAGGGAGGAGCGGGGCGGTGCTTGGGATAGCTTCGCGGCGGCTGGGAGATGCTCCCGAGATGCGGAATCGGTCGGAGGTGGCTGGATGCGGCGGCGCGCCCGGTTGCCGGAGTTTGGGAAGAAAGGGGCGCCGGCGAGAAATCAAGGCATGGGAGCTCAATCGGGCGACAGGAGGGGATGAGGGGAGTGTCGGGAGGGTTCTGGTGGGCTCGGCGGTGCTTATAGCAGAGCGGGCTGGGCTGGCATCTGAACTCCACCCATTAGGTCGCATCGGCAAGCGGCGAAGGCAGATGACGGGTGCAGGCGGCGTTGCAGAGCAGCGAGATCGCGAGGGGGATTCGCGCATGATGGCGTCGCGTGTGCTGAGCGGCAGGGAGATGGCGCGCGCGCTCGATGCTTGACGCGACGGAGCAGAGCGAGCAGGGGAAATGGCTGTCGAGGTGATGAATGCAGGGGCAGAGCCTGGCAGCACGACGCATGGCAGGGAGCGGCACGGGGCTCGGCGCACGGAGGTAGCTGGCGAGTAGGGGCGCAGAGCAGGGCGAAGAGAAGAGGGAGACACGGAGCGAGCTCGTCCACAAGCGAAAGAGGGAAGGAGGGAGAAGAATGAAAAAGAAAGGAGGAGACAGGGGCAGGAAGAGGGCCCTGCGGCAGGGAGGGGAAAAAGAGGGAGGGAGGAAGAGAGAGAAAAGATTAGGGCCCACTTGGAAGTGAGAGAGAAATAAAAGAATGAGAGAATGAGAAGCTTTAGCAATTTTAGAATCTGAATTTTTAATTTAAATTTCTATCTCATGTTTAAGATTATTTATTTGAATCTTTGAGATTTTAACCCAAATCTTGGTTCAAATTTCTAAATACAAAATCTAATATTTCTCTATCTTCTATTTTATTTAACTTTGCCCTTGGATTTCGATTCTTGATTTTATGTTGCTATGAATTGTATACCTAAATTTTTGAATGTCAAACCCCTGTTTGGTATGCTATTTAGAGTAAGGGAAAGGAACTTCCAGTTATTTATTTTGCTCAGCACAAAACTCAGGAAAATCCCACATAAGTTTTTGAACCAAAAATTCAAATGACAGTAAGATGCAAACAAAAGTTTTAGATTACTCAAAATTTCAAACATCCAAAATTTAGGATGTTACACTTACTCTCCAATGTTTGATGTGTGAAGTTGGCCAAGTTGTAAGTTCTGTCTCATTATTTTTATGACTCTGTTGTAACACACGGGTCTCTAACTAGTATATTAAACAAAAGAGTACGGCCTTATGGCCAAGTCTTACATTAGGACCAAGGATAACGCAAATAAAGAAGGTAACAGTGGAAATAAATTGATAAACAGTGAAGCCCAACAGCTTGCCCACAGGCAGACGACTGTAAGACGCGTCCTACTCGTCCAGGTCCTCACCGTAGTCGTAGACATCCTCCTTTGAGATGAGATAGCAAGGTGAGTACAAAATTGTACTCCGCAAGTCACACGGAGAAATTCAACATAATGATAAAGGCACCAATGGAGGGCTTATAGGGTTAGTTTGCATAAAACAACATATAACGAAATACAGTAAATAGATTGAAAGTGCTGAATTTGATACAGTAAGTAAAAACAGTACTTGTAATTGAAAATAATACCGTCGGTGCATGCTCCGACCAAACACCAACCTATCTACGAGCATTCCACCCGGACCATCTTTTCTAAAAGATCTCGTATGGATTCCACCATCCACACATTTCCAAACACTCGTGGATTCCATCCATCCATAAGCTTTTCAAAAACTCATATGGATTCCATCCATTCACAAGGTTTTCATAAACTATTTTGAAAAAAACAATGTCTAATCCGTGAAAAACTTTACTCAGCATGCCCATGACTGTGGGCACGGCTATCCAAGATAGATTATACACTTTGCAGAGGTTGTATAGCATTACCCACAAGACATGATCATCCCGGATTGCCACGCGAGTAGGGCTGTAAAAAAATCTCGAAGCTCATGAGCTACTCGAGTTCGGCTCGTTCTAGGCTCGATTCGAGCTCGGTTTGAACTTTAAACGAGCCGAACTCGAGCTTGATCTCGAGCTCGCGAGCTTCACCGAGCCGAGCTCGAATAGTTCGCGAGCCCCAATTCGAGCTTAAATAGTAATACATATTAATTCTTACCGAGCTTACTCGAGCCGAACTCGAACTCGAGCTCGAGCTTGTCTTATTATTGAAAATTAGTGTGTATTTGAATTATTTTGACTGTTATCAAGCTTACTAGAGCCGAGCTCGAACTTAAAATTTTCTTATTATTGAAAAATAGTGCATAATAAATTATTTTAATTATTTTCGAGCTTCAACGAGCTGAGCTCGAGCCTACTCGAGCTTAGGCTAAGCTGAGCTCGAGTCCAGATCCAAGCTCGGACCCCAACTCGAGCTCGGCTCGAGCTTCTACCGAGCTCGAGCCTGGAAGGCCAAGCACGCTCGAGCTCGGCTCGTTTACAGCCCTACACGCGAGTTACACACTTCCTTAGGTGTGCGGCGTGGAGATCATGAAAAGACATTTACAATGCAAAGCCTTCAACCTGGCCATACCAACTCTAAGGTTTCACCCCAGTAAGGTATCCACCAGACTGGGACCCCCTCTTGAGCCGAGTGAGACTTCACATGGCACATGCCATGGTCACTTTCAACCTACAACATGACTCAGGTTGGGACTCGCAAATTATTCAGCCAGGATTGTCCCATACCAGCCTTGTGGTAGTACGATAGGGCTTTGCAATAGTAGCTCACAGACCGGTGCTTAATTGACTTAGGCTCAACCACATACCCCTGTGAACGACAATCAACATCGTTGCTCCGAACAATAGTGCATGCCTGCACCCACCACCTAACCATTAGCTTAGGTCTAAACCAGATTTTATATTTTACTTTGAAATAATTTTATAATCCTTCTTGACTCTCCGAAGTCAAGAATACACTTCAAAATCTTATCATTTCATGTGAAAAAGGTGTCCCAAGCCTAAGTTATATCTAGGTAGGGCTAAGCATTTGCCACAAAAATTCTCCAGCCACACTAGTGTACTAACTAGAGTTTTGTTTTAGGGTTACAAGATATCGATGAATTCAATGTCAACGGAGGAATTAACAAGTAGGCAATAATCAAATTTAAAACTAAATTTGAAGTACGTTGAATAAAATTAAGCATGCAACGTAATTTAAAATAAAATAATTTTATTTACAAACTGGGTACAATATGGTCAAGGAGTGTGACTTGCCTTGGTCTGTAGTGGGATGAGAGTTGTTGTCAAAGAAATCTCCCGAATCGTCGTAGTCTATACGTAAAAATAATCCACCAAACTCAAATAAATTCAAAACAACTTCAAATATTTAAATTGAGGGCAGAAATGTATAGAGGGGATTTTTTGATTAATTTAGAAATTTGAATGGGCTCAATCGGAGTTAGGACGAAGAAGAACAAGCTTTCAGAAGTTTAAAATCAGAGAAAAAGATAAAAGGCTGATTTTCTGGAATTATTTTTCTAAAGGAAAAAGAGATTATGACATCAACAAGAATTAATGGAATTATTTTTCTAAAGGAGATCCAGGTTTATGGCGTCAGCCTGGCTTGGTGAAACTGACCAGTGGGCCTTGGTCTACATGGACCAGGTCTATGGACCAGAGGGAAGGTTGAGGTGGCAGGGAGGTTGCCATGGCTGCTGACTGTGCAAATTTGCTGACATGGCAGCCACGTGGCGTTGACGTGGCTGCCACGTGGGTCGAGAGGTCTCGGGTGCTGACTGGCAGTACACGTGGCTGCCACGTGGGCTTGAATGCTGAGGTGGCTAGACACGTGGCTCCATGTGGGCCAAAGGGGGAGGTGGCACTGACAGAGCGGGGAGGAGCCAAGGTGGCATGCCATCGGGCGCCATGTGGCATGCCACGGATGCCCGGGCTGCCGACGTGGCTCGTCGGCTGGAAGAGCGCTCGGGACCCGAGGGTCGCCGACGTTCTGACGGGCAGCAGCGGCCGGTGTTGGGTGCAAAAGAGAGAGGAGATCACGGGGATTACTTTGGTGCACGAGGTGCTCACTGAGAAGGGCCGAAAGATGGTCGGCGGCGAGAGAGGCGGTGGCGTGTGCTCAGGCAATGGCGACGATCGTGCTCCTGTGGTCCTAGGGCTCGATCGAGGGAGGAGGAGATGGAGGAGATCATGGCGAAGCTTGGACTACCGTCGGATTGTCCTGGCTATGGCTGAAGGCGTGGTGATTGCTCACCGAAGTTGATGGTGGCGCTCGAGAAGAAGGGAGCACGACGCTGGGGCGTTGGGGAGCTCGAGAGGGTAGTGAGGGTAGGGGTGAGGTGGAGCGAGGGGTGGCGGTGCTCGGGGGGTTTATATAGGCTCGAGGAAGGGGAGGTGTGGCGGAATTCGTCGCCAGAGAGCGCGGGGACGTGGTGGTTTCGGGCGGAGAGGGCGAGTGGGGAGTGGGGAAGGTGGGTGATGGGTGCGGTGAGTGCGGCGCACGAGAGAGGTAGTGGGGGCGGCGCTTGCGCGGGGTGAACGTGGCCGGGAGAGACGGGGCAGCGTCGTGGCCAGGAAAGAAGGAGACGGGTGCGGGGAAGACAAGAGGCCTAACAGGCAGGCCCGGGGTGTCAGCGGCAGAGGAGGGAGGGGAGAGCAGGTGGTTCGGATTTATGACACGTGGCCAGGGAAGGATCAGGCAGTCAAGGTGTTTAAGTGGAAGGGGATGGGTAAGATGGGCCTGGGCGGGACTCGGCTCAATCCGAGCCATCCACGCGTCGGCCCGAGGGGAAGGCGGGGCGGGAGGGCAGCGGCGAAGTGGGCGGACCCAGCCATCCATGCGTCGGCCAGAGGGAAAAGGGGTATTTTATTTTCTTTTTGATTTTTAGAAAACCCAAGAAAGGAGAAATAATGCTTAGAAAATTGCAAAAAAATCCAAATAAATCCCAGAAAATTCCTATAATTCTAATAAGATGCAAGGAACTCAAATAAAATTAAATAAACTTATTTTGAACATAATTTCTCCTAAACTTTAATAATTTTTAATTTATGCTCAAAAGAAAAGAGAGAATTAAATTCTAGAGAAATAACAAATAAAATTTTAGAAATTTTGGGATGTCACACCTACCTCCAAGGAATCCACCTTTCCCATCGTCGGCTGCTCAACCACCACTACCGAGTCTGTGTCCAGGTGTTTGCGCCAAATGGAACGTCGAGAGAAGGGGACAGGTTAAAAAAAGGACCACCGATGCCACCTCAATCGAGTTCTCGGCCAGCCACAAACTCGTCTCCATGAATGGATTCTCATCCACTCAATGGTTTCATGAATTACCACCAAAGTCCACAATCTCCACCATTCCCGCAACGACCTCATCCATAAGAAAATTTCCATTTTGTCCATGTTCCTATGAGCTATGTTCCATTTTCGCCACCACCAACACTGTTCGCCAAATAGTCTCCATCACCATCATTGTCTTAATTGTCCAAAGGGGCTCTATCACTATCAGAGGTTTCACAATAGAAAGGAAAAGAAAATTTCACTATTGACTTTGATGTCGAGGATGATGACAATCTCGTAAGGACCGAGAAGTGATTGAATTGGAAATATGAAGAAGACATAAAATTGGTCATGAAATTACTTATCTCATTTTGCCTTTGGTTCTAAAAATATTGTTGGTTAGCATCACACAATCTTAGCTAAAACTAATGCAAACTCTTTTCTTGGATGAATAAGCAAACTAAGATCAATTGTAGTTGATGTCAAAGAATCTTTTTTATACTATTGAACTCCATATTTTTTCGCTATGCATAAATAC
This sequence comes from Dendrocalamus latiflorus, assembly GCA_017311315.1. Taxonomy (NCBI): domain Eukaryota; kingdom Viridiplantae; phylum Streptophyta; class Magnoliopsida; order Poales; family Poaceae; genus Dendrocalamus; species Dendrocalamus latiflorus. Next base: position 23,070,457 of record CM029630.1, read on the forward strand.
AGAACATTCAACAAAAGATACGCCAACCAGGAGTTTCATGAAGCCCATTTTTTGGGTCACTTAACATGTGAATTGTACTGTCGTATGCAATTCTGCCATGTGAACACCAATTAGCTCAATGTGAACTTTCAGGTCACTGAACATGTGAATTGTACTGTCTTATGCAATTCTGTCATGTGAACACCAACTAGCTCAATGTGAACTTTCAGGTCACTAAACATGTGAATTGTACTGTCTTATGCAATCTGCCATGTGAACACTAACTAACTCAATGTGAACTTTCATGTCACTAAACATGTAAATTGTACTATCTTATGCAATTCTACCATGTGAATACCAACTACCTCAATGTGAACATGCATCCATCTTTTCATTCATACTAGCTACATGCCATGTGAACATGCAACCATGTGAGCACTACATGCATGCATTCCTAAAGCATTCATTATCATTGAATGTGCAGCATGCATTATCTAGGACTCTATATATACAAAGACCATAGCAAGCTTACTCACACCAAAGCACAAAAGTCATCCTCCTGCCTCTTTGTCCACAACATATCTCGTCTATTGGATTCTTCTTCTTGCTCGGATGATCTTGATGACACAAACACCTTTGATCCAACCAAGTTATACATGTTGGATGATTTCCTCACTAACCAAGATATCTTAGACTCCTGCACCGAGCATATCATTGTGAATTCAAAGAGCAGCCTTGAAGCTCTTCAAGCAGAGATATCTAGTAGGCGAAGTGGTCCAAGGAGGTATGTGAACAGGCCTTATGAACAATGCCATCAACAGCTACTAGATGATTACTTCTCTGTGAACCCACTCTACTTTGATACAATCTTCCAAAGAAGATTTCAGATGACAAGACCTTTGTTTCTACGAATTGACAATGCCCTAGGTAGGGGTGCAAACGGTCGGGTTAATCCCGACCGATCCGGCACCGAATCCGATTGGTACCGAATCCGAAGAAAAAATATGGGTTAGGATATGGTAACAGCAATATCCGTCCGAATCCGATACGTCTTCAAGTTTGATTTCAGGTTAGTGCTACTATTTGATGTTTCATTTTCTTTTGCAATGGTAAAATAAAATCTTCCACATCAGCTATTAAGTAGTAACATCAAGTTCTTGACAGTACGTCCTCCTACTCCATTTGTTGTATTGCATGCATTCCTTACAAACAAGTAGGGGTGCAAACGGGTCGGGTTAATCCCGACCGATCCGGCACCGAATCCGATTGGTACCGAATCCGGAGAAAAAAATATGGGTTAGGATATGGTAACAACAATATCCGTCCGAATCTGACCCGTTTGCACCCCTAGCCCTAGGCAAGTGGTCCCCATGTTTTACCACAAGGATGGATGCCATCAATCGCCAAGGGATCTCACCATTACATAAATGCATAGCAGTTGTTCGCCAATTGGCAAATGGCAGCTCTGCATACCAACTTGATGAATACCTTAAGATTGGCGATAGTACTGCACTGGAGTGAATAAAGATGTTCATGCAAGGTGTGATTGATAAGTTTAGTGAGGAGTATTTGCAATGCCCCTTTCCTGATGATGTGAAGTGTTTACTACAAATTGGTGAGAAACGTGGCTTCCCTGGCATGTTAGGAAGCATTGACTGCATGCACTAGCATTGGAAAAAATGTCCTGTAGCATGGAAGGGTCAAGTCACTCGCAGTGATCATGGCGTCCCTATGATCATTCTAGAGGCAGTCGCCTTCGCAAAGATCTTTGGATATGGCATACCTTCTTTGTTGTTGCTAGATCCAACAATGATATTAATGTGCTTAATTGGTCACCATTGTTCATTGAGGAGTTAAGAGGGCAAGGTCCTCGCATGCATACTATGTCAACGGGAGGCAATACAACAATGGTTACTATCTAGTAGATGGAATATACCCAGAATGGGCAGTATTCGTTAAGACAATATCCCTCCCGTAGATAGAGAAGGACAAATTGTTTGTAAAACATCAAGAAGCATGCCGTGCATACACTGCACATGCTGGAGATGGTCGTCTTCTTCCGCACTAGCGTTTGACCGCGATTCTCCACCCGATCTCCTCCTCTGGTGAAAATCACGCCCAACAAACAGCGTCACAACATGTTCCACACCCTAAGCAACTTTCCCTATCTATTTTATTTTGTGCTTTGCCTCGCAATCAAGCCGGAACAACCCATCTTTTTAGTTGCTGGCCAAGAGGTCCACCACGATGTTGTCGCCTCCTCAGTCAATCGCAGGTCAATTCCTTGTGGTCGGAGCTTCACCATAACTCTCTCTTCCTCCGCTCGTGCCCCGTCCAAGATGCGATACGCCGAAGCATTGTTGACACACTTGCCTTATACTTCATCATCACTCACACATCGCTAGGCCTCCACGGGCCGCCATCCACCGTGACGCCACTACAGGTGAGCTCGTCGTCTTCCCAGCATTCCATTTTTGCCATCACTGGCTGTCTCCATTGTCCTCTGCCACTGGTGGGCTTGGTTCTATTTCTCTCCCATTGGGGAGGGGGGAGAGAGGACTAAGTGGATGCCGTGGATGCCATGTTGGCCAAATGGTGATATATAGGTGACAACTCAATCCAACTAGGTTACCAGGTCAGATCAAAACCAACCCAATTTGGGTTAAGGGGGTAAAATGAACGGTTTCTAAAGTTTGAGGGCTCGATTTGAATGGTTTTCGAGTTCGGGGTTGTTTTTCTGGTCAATCCAATAGTTGAGAATTGTAGCGTAGACATGTTCCATCAACAATTTTTCAAACCTTTGATGCATCAATCGTAGTCTACTTATGATTTATTATTTTTCGCTTGCAACCTAATTTCCGCTTCTTACCACTTTAATTTGCTTTATTAGGGACCTCGGAGCACATAAAATAATTTTTTAAGTGAGTGTGCGACGCAGCCCGTGTATGGTGGTGTAGGAGCGACACAGGCCTGCCGGGGCGGAGCTCCGCTGAGCGCTGCACCGGAGCCAAGGGCGTGTGGCATAGCCAATGTTCCACGCTTTTTTTTATCCGTAGCAGAACACCGGCGTTGAACTAGTAATAAGAAAAAGATTAGATGCTTGAGTAGGATCAGTAATGCTGTGAATCAGACGCATTTTGCTCGACTCTTTTATCTTAATAACATCCATACATCTTGGTCACACATGTAACGAAATAAGAAACACCATGAATTGATTTAGACTGCTCCACTCCTAACAAAAACGTGCCGCTCTTATTTATTTTTGCAAGGATCACTAAAACATCACACCCCGTATCGTGTAGAGCTTAACCCCATCCATTCAAGAGACATACTAGATGTTCTTTTTTTTTTTTGGGGGGGGGGGGGGGGGGTTAGGACTTGTTGATTTCCAAGTGTACAAGAAAAAGGCTCAAGCTACCACGAGTGTGATGTCTAAACTCTATAGTCCAGGAATTGATTCAAGGTTGTAATTCTCCGATGTTGTCAGGCCGTTATCTGGGGCTGGCTGTGTTCTTGACTGCTCCAAGACGTTCAGCGTCTGAAGGTAGGAGTACGAGGCATTGCGATTGGGAGGCGGGCTCAGGTTGCTTATCTTGCTTGCCAGGAATCGCCGGATGAGGCCTCTTAGGAATGGAGCCATGGTATCTGGCTCATACTCCAGAAAGTACATGATTCCTCCCATGCACATGCAGAAAAGAGCCACCTGCCATGTTTGCCAAGTTTCTGTCACTGAATCTGCTAAGTATGAATTTTACCTGATTTCTGGATCGGTGAATCCAGAATGCTAAGAGAAGTAAAGCAGGAAAAAAGAAAAATAACAGCTCCAGACTGTATTTCATAGTATCAGCGTCAACGGTTCTGGATCCCAGCTTATTGGATTGCTAACACTAAGGCCAGAAAAAATGACCATAGCTAGCCAGTTTTCTAAAAACGAGTCAGCTCAAAGGTTTTACTCCACATTATGCAAGAAAAGCCAGAGACGACATAGCTGGTTTTAACAAAACCAAATAGCTAGTAAATGCAGAATTTCACTCCTTATGCACAAGTCGCACCATTTCTAGGAGTTTCTCACATTTAAATGTGCTACTTCTGAACATCCTTTGAAAAAAAAATCAAAACAGAAAATGAGAATTTCAAAATTTGCAAGGTTACTAACTTTCTGCAGGCACTAGCCACAATTGGCTGTCATTCAGGTGACAAATGAGGCTAGCGACACTCCTGGCCATTGTATCACTATTTCCAATAAGCACTTAACTGGTTATTGCTTTATTGATTACCATCCGAGCTATAATATCAGGAACTTACTTAAAAAGATCAAAATTCATGGTGCTATCCTTTTAGATAGCTAAAGCTGTCATAATGATCGCAATAAGTTCAAACATGATTATGTACTATAAGATCCCTTCCGGCCATCATCATGGCAAAAGGCACATTGTGCTACACAATAATGAAACTTTGGATTCTTGCGGGAAGGAAAATGTTAGTTTGCATTGTCTCTTTCACATGAGACTACTTTGAACTTAAGTACAGAAATTAGAAGATAAGAGTACAATCAATTTTTACGTAGCTTCCCTCTTGAAGTGAAAAGGAAAATGAGCAATAAAGAAAATTACCTCAGCATTTTTAATATTTGGGAGTACGTGGCGGTTGATCAATATATACCATAGAGAATCTCCAGCACGGGGAAGTACATAAAGAGCTAGCTCAGCTCTTCTAACTTTCTTTTCCAAAAGAATCGAAAGACCAGACATTAAACCAGCAAACCAATACACAAGTTTGTGGTCTTTGTTTGCAACTTTACGGTGCAAACAGATGACAGCCTACCAATGGTGCCAGAAAATTATTAAAATCATGATACAGTTATGCATGAAGAAATACTCTACTGTTATTGATGATTACCTGGAAGAGAGTGACAAAAGCAGACAAAAAGGTGGTAGAGCGAACTGCACCCACAAGAGCACGCCAACAAGTTGCAGCTGGCGATTCCAAGAACTAATATTTGATCAAGAAATTTATTGTATTAGGTTGACAAAGAAGATAGATATGCATGAATAGATACGTCATACTACAGTATAATAAATAATAAGAGCCTACACTATGCTAATCTTGTTGGGTGTTTAGGATGACGACGAGACAACAATAAAGCTTTTTATCCCAAATAAGTTAGGGTATATTAGGAATGAAACCTTCTCGAGATCAAAAAACTAAAGCCTTGTGATAAAACCTACAAGGCAAAACCCTAACCCTACATCCTGCCATCTGAGCAAAGAGCCTAAAACACCACCTTTAAACCTTCTTCTTATGTCATAGTTCCGATACGTATATCGCTAACTTCCATATGCTTTTATCCAAAGCTAATTCTTTGGATACATTCCAATCCCTCAGATCTCTTTTAACTACTTCCTCCTACGTTAGTCTTGGTCGACCCTTGCCTCTTCTTCCGTTTTCGGTAAGTCTTAAAATTTCACTACGTACCGGTATCTCAAGAGATATTGAACAAGCTTATCTTTAAGTGGTGCTACCCCTACCTTATCACGTATATCCTTATTGCGGATTCGATTCCATCTTGTGTAACCACAGATCCACCGCAGTATCCTCATCTCTGCTACACTAATCTTCTGTATATATTGTCTGTTAATCGTCCAATATTCCACTCTATATAGCTTCACAGGTCTGATTGCTGTCCTATATAATTTACCCTTCGACTTTTGAGAGATTTTTTAATCACACAGTACATCCGATACTTCGGGTCATTTCACCCACCCTACTCTTATCCTGCGGCTCACATCTTCATCAATCTTACTGTCCCACTATAGCATCGATCCCAAATATCGAAAAGTGTCCTTAGGCACTATTTATCTGTCTAGATTAACATCTCCATCATCTTCCCTGCCACCACTGAAATCACACTTTATATACTCAGTTTTAATTCTACTAAGTCTAAAACCCTTCGATTCTAAGGTTTTCCTCCACAACTCCATATTCCTATCAACACTTATCATACTCTCATCAACTAGCACTACATCATGTTGGGTGTTTAGGACATGGGTCAATATTTTGTTTCAGACTTTCAGTGGCAGAATATAACAACAAAAATATGATGTAAGCATACATGCATTTAGCAAAATTCAAGCATGTGTGCACGCAGAGTACAAAGATGGTGGCACAATATAATTTGAAGGTATCTTGTAAAGTTAGGTTTCTGCTTGAGCATCAAATTTTCTTGAAGAGAAGAATATTTCACACAAATGATAGAAATCAGGTTTCAGTTTAACAGCATAATCTTTAAATATATAGAATTATAGATGAAACAGAGCGTCTGGTAGGTTACCTTTTGAAGACGTAGAACAACAAAGGGGACAAATGTCAATGAGAAGTACAGAGGGAATGTTTTCTTGAATGTTGATGAAGTGACGGTAACATTATGAAACAAGCACGATGCTCTGTCAGGATGAATCACGGAACATGGAATGATGGATGGACTTTTTGTTAAATTTATCAAATTCGAATTCTTCTTGTTTGCTAAATAGGCTGAGAGGCCAATGAGATCCACAGGACCACCTCTGCAGCAAGCTCTGACAGCCTTGTAAACAGGTTCCGCAACTGGTCCTGTCTTTTGGATGAAGTCTTGGTATGATTTAGGTAAGCTTTCAGGCCTCATAACAAAAGCATACATAACCTGGAAAGATAACCCAGATGATTACAAAAGTTTTTCCCTCCAAAATAGAATCATTTACAGCAAGTCAGTCAACTTCATTTTGTTACCTGGGCAGATGCGACAGAAAAAAGTAATGCATCTCCATGTCTCCAATGGCTTCCCCAAAAGTGAAATCTATTCTTAGACTTTGCAGAGTTATATGCACACTGAAAGGATCAAGCAGTAATACATGAGGATACGGGACCTTATATGCAACTTCACTACACAAACATGGCAACTGTTCAGTTGTTGCTGACCTGAGCAAGCCTTGCTAGAAGATATAGAGAAAGGGTACGCCTCCTACTTGAATCATCTAGTGCTAGTATCGCCAATCCTGCCACCGAACCTGCTAATATTCTGCTCCATCACGCCCTTCAGTTGAGTCATGAATATGGTTTGAGGAAAATCTAAAAAAGAAATTAGCCTATTTTGAGCCTATTTATGGACCCTCTCAGGTCCAAGCACTGGTTAGATGTACACTTATATCGAAAATGTGTCCTAGCTCCTAACCAATCAAATAAGATAAATCTAGACAAAGGTACACAAGCATTTAGTTACATACGCATTGAACGGTGTTTCCTTTTTTCGAAATCTCCTAAGGAAACATCGAAGTGCATGATATGATCCAGTGAATCCTCCAAAAAGTAACCCTACCCGGCAAGCTTCCTCCCTTATTATTAGATCTTTCTCTGAAACCAGTTGCTGTAAATTAGAAGATTTTTGTTAGTACTATAAAATTTTCTGGTACAATTTGTACTTTGCTGTTTCACCCATTCAGCAAAACAAAGGGAGGAAAGGACAAATGAAAAAAAAGTAATGAACCAGTGAGAGGGGCAGAACAGTAGTAATGAAGCATTATTTGTCTGGAAGGGAAGTGTGGGCAACCTCAAGGCAAGAAACAGACCAATTCAATGCATAGCAGGAAACACACTGTAAATACATCAGTTAAAGAAATCCTATTGAGTTCCGGCATATACTGTTCTAAAAAAAGGGAGTTCCGGCATCTACTTATTATACGCACTACAAACACAACAGCAGCTGGCTAAAATATTCTTGCACTGCATGCTTTCAGCTACGGCATCTACTTATTATACGCACTACAAACACAACAACAGCTCGCAAAAATATTGTACTCCTACACAAATACTAGAACCAGCCCATTCCTTCATTGCACTTCTTGCAGTGCATGCTTTCATCAGCTAGGCACCATTCCCAATCCTACTCCAATTAACCAACCAAACCGAAGGCAATAACTATCCACAGTATCCCAAGTACTTCTTTTGGAGTCTGTTGTTCTGCGTTTATGTCCTCATGGCCGCTGGTGTTCCCCAGCTGTGGTTTCTAAGTAGCAAGTAATTGTAAGACCTCTTTACTACCAGCTTTCGATAGAAGTTGGGTAAACTCCTTAGTCTAAAAAAGCAGTATCCCAATTACTATGAGACAATTCACCACCAACAAGGGGGACAGGAAAAGGAAATATCGCAGAGTAGCTAAGATTCGGGGACCTTGAGGTCGAGGAGCGCGGCGTAGGATCTGCGGCGCGCGAGCTTGAAGGCGCGGAGGAGGATGCCGATGCCGACGCGGACGCCGTAGGAGAGCAGGAAGCTCTGGCACAGGTTCCCCGCGGCGTGCGCGGCGCACGACTCCCCCTCGTGCCCGCACCCCCACCCTCCTCCTCTCCCCTCCCCTCCGTCCCCCTCCTCCCCTCCGCCGTGGTGCCGGTGCAGCTCCTCGATGGCCTCGCGCAACCGCTCCTCCGCCTCCCGCAGCCTCCGCGCCGCCGCCTCGGACACCTGCGGCTGCTGCTGCTGCGGCGGGGGAGGAGGCGAGGGCGCCGCCGGGGCAGGGGGAGGGGGATGGCGCGGGCCGAGGGTGGGCTCCGCACCGGCGGAGAGGTCGAACGACGGCGTCGAGAGGAACGGCATGGCCAGCGACGCGGCGGGCGGCCCGTGGGCACAGGGCTGGATTTGGGCTCGGGCGGGTTTGCTTCCCTTCCTCCGGGCCTAGTCTTCCTCTGCCGCTCGTGTGGTGTGCCTCGCTCGCGTTGGGTTGATGCCTAATAAATGCTGAGTGTCTTTTGACTCTTGAGTGGTAGTGCGTCGCGCGTGCGCTACGGACGGCAATCGGCACGTCACGGCACGAGAACGGGGGTGGTGATGGGGTGCACAGCCGTACCGGATACGGTACTAGTTTGGAGTTTACGGTGAATTCTTTTTAACTGACGATTTATGATTTAAATATTTAAATTCTGACTGTTCGTAAAAAATAATATATATAAAAAAATAGTCACATATGATTTTGACCGGTACAGCTAAATTCAGTATACTTTTTACTATAATATTTCTATTAACTCCGCCTTGAAAAAACGCATCATTTAAAAGTTAGTTACTATAAACAGTACGAGCATAAGACGTGTATAAGCCAAAACGAACCCGCCCATAGATGAAGATCATCTCGTGGATGATGTAACTACAATTGAAAACAGATAGAATTTGAACCAATAATGGCCTATGGATGATGTAACTAGAGGTAAAAACAGATCGAATTCGGATAAATAATGACTCTATTATATTTATTTTTATATTTTTTTGGATGTGAATACAAATATGGATATCATAGATATAAGTATGAATATGAATAATATTGAATATATATACAAAGCGAATACGAATCAAATCTAATACGATCATGAATATTTCTCGGAGCATGAAAACCTTTTAAATTGTACTCACAAAATAAAAAAACATAGTTAGTTTTGTTAATCCAAACATTCATGAATTCTTTGTATAAACTCTATGTATTGATGTATATATTAATGTATACTAGGCTAGTAAAATATCATGTAAATATGCTACGCTGAAATAGGGGATATATGCTGTGGATATCCTACTCGTGAATATCTGGATAATCCATATCTGTATTTAATAGATAGTGAGCTATCAAATCCGTATTCATTTTCAATCCAATACTATTTGACAAATATCCGAACCGATAGAATCCATATTCGAAAATAGTCTATATCGATAAAAAAAATTTCTAATCCATTTTCACCCATAGGTAACTATCCTTCAAGTTAATAAAGTCTACCCTAGTCAAATAAAAAACAGAGCTGTGTGTTAGCAAGCTACCCATGGACCTGTTTATGCAAGTCTCTACACCCTCTGGATGACTCACTCACGTCGTTGTGGCTCTTGCTTACGTATCCCCACTTGTAGAGTAATTAGTTTCTTATGATTGTAACGTTGTATATTGGCTATATAAGCAAATCAATACATCAATAAGCATTATGGTGCATCACAATTCCTTCCTACTTCTCTACATGGTATTAGAGGCTACACATCCTTCGTACCTGTAGCCACCAAATCTTCCGCTGACAACATGACCAACCCTAACACCTCTCTTCAGGCCAGCGATGCCACCACCAACATCATCTCCTCCGGCTCTCTTCGCCCCCTCGCTGACGGCACCTCCGGCGCCCTTCGTGTTCTTGCACTATATGTCATCCCTATCCATAATCTCCAACTCATGAACATTCGGCAGCATGTGCTGATTATCCTCGATCTCCATCCCCCCAACTACTCCCAGTGGAGCACATTGTTCACCATCGTCTTCAGCAAGTTCGGCATTGAGCAGCACATGAACATGCTCGGGGGCTCCACCGAGGTATAATCATCTATTCCCATGCTAACAATGCAGGTCTTGTTTCCTTCCTTCCTTCACTGCCACTCCTTCCTTCTCCTTGAGGAGGTCTCGTTTCCTTCCTTCATTGTCGTTCCTTCCTTCTCCTTGAGGAAAACCACTTCAAGCAGACCGAGGGCTCGATGACTGATATCGCACTCCACGTCTCAACCCCTCAGCCACTGCCTTCAACGAACGCCACATCATCCAACTCGGGCCCCAAGCCGAAGCCCAAGAACAAGAACGGGAAGTACAAGACCAACAAGTGCAGCCCCTTTAACTCCGACAGTCGTCCACAACAACTACCTACATCAGCTCCGTACCCGTGGACTGGCATGGTTCATGCATGGCCCATGCCATAGTGCCCACATGTCCCTGACGCGGGTGTTCTCAGCCTCGCCCTGGTGCCACGCTACCGCCCGCCTTCGGTGGTGCATCTATGCACGTCGTGCCGCCTGTTACGCAGTCTGCGCTCCTCCAACACCCCAGTTCAGCATGGGATCAGTCTACTCTGGTCCACGCCCTTAACAACCTATTTGTGCAGTGGCAAGGTCCCGACGCCAGCGACTGGTACCTTGACACAGGTGCCACTGCACACATGACATCCTCGTCCAGTAACCTCTCCTCCATTCATCCCTCTACTACCTCTCACATTGTTGTTGGCAATGGGTATACATTGCCGGTCACGCATACAAGACATTTCTCCATTCCTACTTCTCACACCTCTTTACAACTTCCCAATATTCTTGTATCTCCCTCCCTCATCAAGAATCTTATTTCTGTCAAAACCCTCACCTGTGATAGTCCTGTCAACATCGAATTTGACAATCTTGGTTTTTTTTGTTAAGGATCGATGCACTCAGATCGTGATTCTCCACTGTGACTCCCCCGTGATCTTTATCCCCTCGCCACAACCTCTTCTCACAGTAGCCTCCATGCCTCCACCGTCTCTGTCGACCTGTTTCATCAACGCCTTGGCCATCTAGGGCTCTTCCGCACACTACATTCTATTTCTCCCAGATGTAATAAAACACCATTGCCTATGTGCCATGCGTGTCAATTATGAAAGAACGTTCATCTTCCTTTTACAAAATCTCCACATATTTCTTATGTTCCATTTTAGCTTATACATTGTGATGTGTGGATGTCACCCATTTTTAGTTTGTCAGGCTTTCAATACTAACTGGTTTTACTTGATGACTATAGTCACTTTGCTTGGACCTTCCCACTCAAATAGAAGTCTGATGTTCTCTCTACTATACAACACTTCCATACCTTTGTTCAGCACCACTACCATCTTCCCATCCACACCTTACAGGCTGATAACGGACGCGAGTTTGACAATGCCGCTTCACGCACCTGCTTCTCCATGCACGGCATCACACTATGCATGTCCTATCCCTATACTTCCCCTCAAAATGGTCGCGCCAAGCAGATCTTGCACACTCTCAACGAGATCACTCTCACGCTTTGTTCCACACCTCGATGCCGCTTGCATTCTGGATCGAAGCTCTCGCCACCGCCACTTTTCTCCTCAATAGGCGACCATGCTGTCCTCTCCAGCTCATTACTCCCGTTGAACTCCTCTATGGCACACCTTCGGACTACACTGCCCTTCGCATCTTTGGTTGTCTTTGCTACCCCAACACCACGAACACATCCTCGCACAAGCTCGCCCCGCGCTCTGTACTGTGCACCTTCCTCGGATGCTTCCTGGATCACAAGGGCTTTTGTTGCTACAACAAACAAATGGGGCACGTGATTATCTCTCAGCATGTCTACTTCGATGAGTCCATATTCACATTCCACCAGAGCTCCAGCACTCCCTACCATCATCTCTTGATTTCCTTGATGACCCACATCCCTCTCTTTCTATTTGTCGTGCCACCTGTGCACCGCCTATGGCAGTGACCATGCTGCCAATACCCCATCATCCCATGCTTCTACACCACCTCCTGGTTCTCCTGCACAATCCTCCCCCACCCATGTGCGCTCAGCTCTCCGTGACCCATGGTGGCTAGCTGCAATGTAGGAGGAGTACAAGGCTTTGATGGAAAATTAGACATGGGAGTTGGTGCCGCAGCTGCCGGGCATCAACATGGTCATTAGCAAGTAGGTCTTTCGGCACAAGCTAAGCGTTGACGACACACTCAAACGCTACAAGGGTAGGTGGGTCATGCGCGGATTCTCTCAGCAGCATGGGGTGGACTTGGATGAAATGTTCAATTTGGTGGTGAAAGCGGCCACTATTTGGACTGTTCTCTCCATCACCTCCTTGCGTGTGTGGACAGTACACCAAATGGATGTCAACAATGCGTTCATGCATGGCTTCCTCATTGAGTGAATCTACTACCAACAGCCGGTCGGCTTCATCGACGACACATGCAAGGACCACATCTGCCTTCTCAACAAGTCCTTGTATGGACTAAAACAGGCTCCACATGCATGGTACAAGCGTTTCACCAAGTTCATCTGCTCCCATGGATTCGTCTCTACCAAGTCTGATTCTTCACTATTTGTTCTCCACCATGGCCACAAGACTGTGTTCCTCCTTCTTTACGTGGACGGCATTGTCCTTACTGCTTTGTCAGCCGACTTTCTCCGGATGATCACCGCGCGCCTCCATGCCGGGTTCTCCATGAAGGATATTGGCCCAATCCACTTCTTCCTCGGCATCAGCGTCACCCGCATAGAAGCTAGCTTCTTTCTCTCCCAAGAGAAATATATCAATGAGGTACTCGACTGTGCCAACATGACTGCGTGCAAACCAGTTGCCACGCCCATCAAAACACACTCCAAACTATCTACTGACTCCAGATAGCCAGTCACCGATCATCTGGGTATCGCAGCATCGTGGGCTCTCTATAGTACTTAACCATAACATGGCCCAACATCACCTATGTTGTCCAGCAGTGTTGTTTGCACATGCATGCACTGCGCGATCATCATCGGATGCTGGTGAAGCGGATCCTCCGGTATCTCCACAGCACCACCGACTACGGCCTCCAACTACATCGGTCAGTGTCCCTGGACATTGTCGCCTACTCTGACGCCGATTAGGCGGGCTGCCCTGATACCAGACGTTCCATGTCCGGCTACACGGTGTTCCTTAGTGACTGTCTAGTTTCGTGATCCCGATCTAGTGTGGAGGTAGAATATCGCGCGGGTGCAAACGCCATCGCTGAATGTTGCCAGCTACATCAACTTCTCAACGAGCTCCATGTCCACATCAACAAGGCCACCGTCATCTATTGCGATAACATCTCTGTTGTCTGCCTGGTGGCCAACCCAGTACATCACCGGCGCATGAAGCACATCAAACTCGACATACACTTCGTCTGTAAGAAGGTTGCGCTTGGGTAACTTCGGGTTCTTCATGTTCCAACAACGTAGCAGTTTGTCGACGTCATGACCAAAGGCTTGCTAACGGCTACATTCAAGGATTTCCGTTCCAGCTTGTGCATCCGGCCACTGGACACACAACCTGCGGTGGGGTGTTAGGAAGCTACCCGTGGACCTATTCTCCCCCGCACATCTCTACGCCCTCTAGATGACTCGCTCCATGGCCGTGGCTCTCGCTCACGTATCCCCACTTGTAGAGTAATTAGTTTTTTTATGATTGTAACTATGTATATTGGCTATATAAGCAAATCAATACATCAATAAGCATTAGGGCGCATCACAATTCGTTCCTTCTTCTCCACACTGTCTTTTAAAAAAAAACTAGGAGGGAGACGAGGATTTCTCGACACTACATTATTTTTACATGTAGAGCACTGCCGGGAGTACGGATAATTGGATATGATGTTGCATACAAAATAGCTATGAATGTGTAGGTTTTTATCGGGGCTTGCAATTTGTAAAGTCAGTTATACCTATAAAGATATAGTTTTTGACATATCAACTATGTTTTTGAAAAGAAAAACGGTGGTTTAGTCATATCTCTAAGTAGCTCACATGTTACCGGGTCTCTTATGTTTTGACTTATTGGTCGACATATGTATGCTTTGTTAGAGAAAACAGTGCAACTATGATTCATCTTTCTATCTCTTGCATGAGTCGAAATACGCTCTTAGCATGATACTTGCCCAACATTGCGTAACCCAACTGTCTCTGTATGGGTGGGTTCTTTTAGGCCATGCGATTTTAACCAGTATATCTGAATTTGGTATAGTATTTACTACAACTTTCTGTAGACCCCGCCTTCAAAAAACTCACCGTTTAAAAGCTACTTACTGTAGAAACTGGCGCTCATTTGGGCTTAAGCCTGGCTTATGGCTGAATTTTTACAGTAACTGGTTTATTTTGTACTGTACCTGATGATGGTGGCTTATTTGGCATAATTAAATTAAAAAAATAAAAAAGAAAAAATATGTTAGCCCATCACGTATAATGCAAACGAATACAGGAAAAAAGAAACGGCAGAAAAGCTCATAAAAACCGAAAAACCAGAAAAAGACGAAATTTAGGAATGGTAAAAAAATAAGACAGAAATCAAAAATTCAAGCCAAAATAAACGGAATCTAAAGCTAAACCCTAAGTATGAGTGAAAAAGAAACCATCCTAGTTAGATTCCTATATTTTGTACGGATTTCCATTGTGATTTAGGGATTTAAACCCATAACTTGTGGCTTGTAGGCGTTAAAATGACTGCGCTAGAAAATTATCCTCACACTCTTAAGGAAAACAGAAGGGAAAGCAACCAAAATACAATATTTTATCGTGGTGAGAAAATGTTCTATAGAAATACGTGCAGCTGTCTGTTTGATCAATTTGCAACCTAAAAGAAATTCGCTCCCTTTCACCCGTCCAGCAGTCCGGTCCATGCAACACGGCGCTCCACGGACAAATTGACGTGTACGCCAAAAATACAACGCCGAAAGCACCGGTACACACGTCACGTGCACCGCACTGTACACCAGCAAAATTGAATGATACTACATGAACTTTTGTTCAATGCATGACCAGTCTGTTTAATTCGTTTGGTTCCAATAATCTTTTGATTGGCATTAGGGATATCAATTAGAAATGTGCCACTCACGAATGAAAGGAGTATTTGTTCTAAGGTATAATCTTTTGCATATAGCGTATAACGTTTTTGCAGATATGGCATGACAAGCTTTCTAATATTTTTGATATATCTTTGTTTTGAAAAGAGTTAATTTAGTTGTTTCTTTTCTAACCAGTTGTAGTCTTTTCTACCATGGGAACCAGTGTTCAACGTTCGAACTATATGTATTTTGTTGATGTAGGTGCCTAAACTTAATATGAATATAGTGAATATTCACACGCCCACGGGCAAGGCCTTTATTCCTTAGACTGTGGTCCTGTTTTAAGGTGCTGTGGTTTTTGACTGAAATAAAACTGCAGCAGCTTTTAGCTTTTTTCTGAAATATTCAATGCAAAGAAAATAAAGAAAAGTAGAAAAAAAGAAATATCATTATATCTCCATAGATAATGCAAAGGAAAAAAAAGAAAAAACTAAAAAAACTACGTTAAGAAGTTAACATATTCCAAATAACTTTTGGCTTCTAAAAAACAGAAGTAATCGCTATTTGAAATAAGGCCTACTGGTGTCGTCCTCCTCTCTGCTACACCACCACAACTTTTCAGACTCCCCCCATTGGCCACCTTCCTTGCCAATTGCTTGTAGGGACCCAGATATTAACATCCGGATTCCTCTGTGTTTAATTGCACTATTCCCTGGATCAGTAGATAGTGCACACAGTTACAGTTCTGAATATCAAAGTACATATCATGCGGAAACATAATATTTAATAGTAGACTTACTCATGGGCCGATTAGGCCGAAATCATTAAATTGCAGCAGCGGAAGAACGAAGCACGCAGGTGGGACCTTCAGGACATACCCACAGGCAGCCAACTGGAGGTTCGCGACCTAGCCCTTGACATCTTCATCTTCTCTGCCATCTTGTCCAATCTTGTTGCTGAGGCGTGGTGATGTGATTCTTGATTCTAAATTTTGTCGCAAAAGCGAGCATGAGCACTCCGACCCCGTGCTCAGCGAGCCAACACACAGAATGCAATATTTAACATGTATGGCTAACCAAAGAATGGCTTAGGTTTATTTTATTTTTGCGAAGAGTGCTTTTGAATACAATTATATAAAAATTCCTAAGACTTAGCATTTTGAACAAAAGCGTAATGTTCAGGAACATGCAATATTAATAGTGATTCAGATTCCATCCACCGTTACATGGCATCTGCACCATATAGCAATTCTTCAGCGTTATAGCCGCTTAACTTACCGCTGGGACGACACCCAGGACAATTCCAAACTAGGGCAGTCCATCGCCCTTTCACTTTTCCATTCCCACCCACAAAGCATTTTGAAATAGAACTATATCTGGTTAAGTTCCCATGTCTGCCCTTGACCGTGGGCACGGCTATTCGAATAGTTTTAGACTCTGCAGAGTTTGTACACTTTCACCACAAGAGATAATCAACTCATTGCCCCACATGATTCCTTAGACATGTGGTTGAACAGACCATCACAGTGACTTTTCAAAGTATCTAGACCCTTTTCTCATCTCACTTTTATGGGCTTCTCCCACTTGCGGTGGGTCCCATCTGTGCGCGGGATGTTTCCCACAACCACTAACGCAGCCGGGCTCCCCTCCCCGCAACGTTAGGACAGCTGGGAAACTTCACCCTACCTGGTGTCCCTTCAGGCCCCCTTGCCATAGCGTAGCCCCCTCAACCCCCCTACCAATGAGATGAGTCCAGGGTTTCGATAAGTTTACTTAGCCAAGTTGTACTTTACAGACTTGTGGTTGTACTGTTTTACACAGGAGGTCATGACAAGATTCAGTCCTTAGTGGTATCTGGGCGGTTCTACCACAAACCACACTCTCGTGCACACCTGCACCATACCCCCGAACCATCCGCCCAGATAATTAAGCAATTTGAGGTTTTTGGGAGTATAAAATAATTATATCCAACATATACCAGTCATTACCACCATGACTGCTCAACCAAATTTTCTCATGATTAAAAGTGATGCTTGGGACAATTTCTTGCCCCGGGTTCCTAGTCAATGCTAAGCATGGCATACAATTAAGGACTTATTTTCGAAATGTTACTGTTATATTTTTGCTAGGGCGACAAGGTTCACACATTTAAATATTCCAAAGGAGGGGTAATATTATTCAAGGTAAACAATGGGCACATAACTAGAATATTAAATTAAGCATGTATTTGCATATAAATTAACAGCATGCAATTTGATAATTTAAAACAAAGTAATTTGCAGAAAACATAGGATCCACATGATCAAAGTATTGACTCGCCTTGGGCACAGTGGTCGGGATCCGGATTCTCTGGTGCTTCTAGGGCTTAACCTTCGATTCGCTCTTGATCACGCCTGATCCGTGGAATCTTCGAACTTCAGTTTCTAATTACGCGACAAACGACTGAATCCAAAAGAAAGCAAGTAACTCAAAAGATCCAAATAAATCCGAATAAACTTAATTTAGTTTTATTATGAGTTAATGAGTGATTTGGGTGATTTGTGGTAAGATCGTTGGTAGAATACGATGACTTGATATTTTGACAATAATATCTTTTATTATTTTTTTTTGTATTTATCAAGGAAGTTCCATGAGTTAGAATGGACCTATGAGTAGGTATTATTTTGTCTAACGTTACTTTTTAGGGTATTTTAGCTTACCGAATTAATTTTAGAGTCTAAGGGCATAGCATTTTATGGGGTAACATTTTATGTGGCCTTAGTTTTCATTAAACCTATTTCTACTTGAATTAGGATTCAGTTGTATGGACCATATATTGTTATTTCATGCTCAACATTATTAATTGCTATATCTAGTATTAAGATTTAATTAATAGTACCACTATTGTTTAATGTATACTTTAGTTACTATTGGGCTTAGCCCTATTTCTAATTTCAGTTTAGACTTAGCAATCTGAGCAATACTTGTTATCATTTTATGTGACACTAATTACTTGCGTTAATAGTTACATATTTACTTCAGAGCATCTATATGTCCGCGAGGCTATTTTGATGCGTGATGACCTAGGCTATTACATTTTAGTGTCTATATGCTATTGTAGCCTTTTTATTTGAGCGCTTTCTGAAAGTTACTAATACAGATATTTTTATCCCTTTGTAACTCGAGCCTACTGTACTAGGTTATATTTTACTATCAATATTCTACTGAATCTACGGCTGAGATTCATTTGTCGATGGCATGCTAGGGATAACTATGACTCACATCGCTACACTAGGTGGATTACTCTTAACATTTGATGACCTAGGGGTTACTTTATTGTAACTGCCGCACGTATACATATATACGTTTATGTACATATTTACATAGAAAGTCTCTTTATTTAATTGTTATTTATCTAACAAAATTATATTTCAATATTTGCTAGTTAGCAAAATCTACCACTAGAATTTATTTAATGGCAGCATTTTAAATATTGGGCATAAATCTTAACTTTAATCATGGTTGATCTCCATTAGGTTTGGATACTTAATCAAGATCATAATACCTTTATCAATATCTCTAATTAATACTAAATCTTTTAGATAATTTTTCAACCACATAATTAATCATACATGAGCTAATCCAAATTTGATTTTTATTAATCAAAACGGATTGCAAAAATGGGATACAAATGTGAAGAAAAATGGTGCAGCTGAAGGATTCGTCGAACTCAGGACTGGTTGGTTAAGGAGTGGCGCAGCCAACCAACTGGGCAGGGCAACGGCTTTGGGCTGACAGTGTTATGCTCATGGAGGTAGAAGGGTTAAGAGAGTGCCTGGGAGCCCAAAACAAAAGGAGGCGGCGCGGCGGCTCTGGCGTCGGTAGCGCCGGCGGGGCGAGGTCTGGGATTCGGCCGCGATAAGTAAAACGGAACCATGGGGAGCTATGCGAGCTAGGAGTGCCCATGTTTCGGCTCAGACGGCGACGCAGCGTGGCTGAGATGGCCCATGGCGGCCGGCCACGGAGGGGAAAAAGGGGAAACGGCGGCGCCGACATGGGGAAACGAATCCAGGGCGAGCACTAGCTAGAGGGGGTTAAGATGAGGCTTACCGTGCGGTTGGTCGGGCCGGGGAGGTACCGAGGCGCGCCGACGGCGTGAGGCGGGGTCGCGCGGTGGTGGCACACGGCGCCGGCGAACTGGGGTGGGGGAGAGGCTCCGGCGAGGTGGGGGCTAGCTTCGTGATGACCGTGCGGTGCTCCCGGCGCGCGGAATCGACCAGAGAAGCGTCGAGGGAGCAATGGCGCCGGTGGAGGCGGCTTCGGCCGGAGGCGAGGAAGAGGGGCACCCTGGTGAGCTCGGTGCGCGGTTCTCCGATTAAGCCGGAGGGTTAGTAATTGGAGAGTGGAGGCACGGCATGACGCAGTCGCTTGGGAAGGAAACGCGCCGGAGTGGCGGAATTGGGCGAAGACTGCGGGGGCGGGCTCTCGGGCGAAGGAGGAAAAAGAGGTGGGAAGGAAGAGGAGAAGGGGCGCAGAGCAAACAGGGAAGAGCCTGAGCTTCTTATGGCCGCTGAGGGGCAGGGAGGCGTGGAGAACCAGGCGGTGAAATTGGACCGTGGGGCAATGTCCGGCGCGCGGCGCATGCAGGGGCAGTGGCAGGCGGTAGTGCTGTGCGGAGGGGACGGGACGAGCGGCGAAGGGACAGAGCAGGCGCGCAGAGCCGAGAGCAACGGAAAAAGAGGGAGGAGGCGACGCGGAAGGAGCTCGACCACAGGAAACGAATGGCGGAGGAGGAAGGAGCAGGCGCTCAGGGGAAAAGAAAGGAAAGGGAGGGGAGGCGCGGGGCTGCGGGACCCAGCGGACAGAGGGAGGAAAGGGGGAAGGAGAGAGAAAGAAAAGGCTGGACCCACATGGAGGAGAGAGGAAAAAGAGGAAATGGAAGAAAATGGAAAAGAGGGCTTACTCAACATTTTAAAATTTGGATTTTTAAATTTTAATTCTATGTCACCATCAAGGTTATTGACTTAAATTTGTGCATGACTTTTGAGATTTAAAATTTAAATTTTTAGCTATTTAGATGTGGGTATTTAAAACTCCTTTAGCCATTTCTTACCCTTCACCGAAGTAAATTCAATTCCACATTTTTATTCCCATTAGTTATTATTTATATACTCCTGTCACTAAATTTGTAGGTGCAAAATTTTGGTATATAATATATATTCATATCCACATATATTGGTATTTCATTTGCAAGATGCCTTTGTTACTCATGCTATTATTTTTAGAAATGGCATTTTATGTTTTAAGTCAAGTTTCTCTTTTTATTTTATGGGTTATCTTTTCAGATTCATATTTTAAAGTTTTAAGTTTATATCAATTGCATACATCCCTTATGGTCTTACTAAGATTAGTTTTATTTTCATGTCTCTCTTCAATTTTTGAAATCTCACAAATTTAAGATCACCAAAGAAGAATCAAATTTCAAGAAAATTCATTCCAAATAATTCAGAATATTCATATTTTCAAATTCAGATTTTTCAGGATGTTACATTGCTGCCACCATCTCTTTTGTACATTATTGACTCTGGCCCTCTATGAGGTGAACCAAGAGGAGCAAGTTATGGGCTCAGTTCTTTTGGGCTTATATTTAGACTTTGGTTTCCATTTATATTGTAACTCGCTGTTAAACGGTGTATTTTTTTCAAAGCAGGGTCTATAGATAAATTATAGTACAAACTGTATCGAGTTCAGCCATACTAGCCAAAATCGCAGCGACTATTTCTTTCTATGTACTGCCTCTCACAAATGAGCCAGAATTCAAAAACCACAGTTATAAACCATAAATTTCAGCCCAAAAGAACTCACCCCATATGTTTGTTTGTAAGATGCTGAAGATAATTTCCCGCTTAAATGTACATGTATGGAGTTATTTTAAAACATAGCAAGAGAATAGGGCACGTCCGTGCATGACCTAGACATAGTGATAGTCGCAACAAGCGATATATTCAGATAGGGTCTCCTTTGCGGCTCCCACGGGTGACTCAGGGGCGACCCAACCCACACCGCCAAAGGCCCCCTCCACCAATGTCCCCCTCGCCACTGTTGCCACCGGTGCGACGGCAGTGGTTGGCCCCCCAGCTGCAGCACCCCTTTTTTCTTCCCCTTCCCTCCCCATCATTTCATATCTAAGGCCTCTCTTGCCTGTTTTGCCGCCACTAGCGTTGATTCGTCTCCGGATCTACGATGAGCGTGGTGATGTGGTGTAAGATCGAGGAGGCCGACTAAAGGGGGTGAATAGTCATTTCTAAAAATTCTCTTCTTAATTAATTCTATTTAAGCTATTTGGCTAAATCCAAGAATATAATATGGAAGCTAAAATCAAATTGGTTTTAGCACAAACAAAGCCTAAATCAACTAGGTTCACCTAAGTTTACTAACAACCTAAGTCTATGTCAAAGGTTTGCAGTTCTAGGATGACAAGCAATCCATTTAATTCTATGAATGTAAATTTATTCAAACCAAATTTAGCACAAGAAAACAAACCACAATTGACACAATTTCTTTTTACCGTGGTGTTCAGGGACTTGCCGGTCTCCCCTAGTCCATGTTGAGGTTAGCCCAAATGAATTGGATCAGCTCCATGAATTAAGCCAAAACACCTCAATCCACCAATGGTAGCTCTTTCCTGCTCGGGGTAGGTGAGCTCTAACCTTCACAACTTTGCCAAGTCTTCTCACAACCTTCTTTGAGAAGGTCACCACACACGACGCCTCCAACACCGTCTAGGAGTCAGTAAACTCTAAGAGTAACAAGTCAAACCCCTCGCTTGACTCTCACCACGTGTAACAAATGCACAAGCTTGAGTGGATACACAATCCACCTCTAGATGCAATACATACAATCTCTAGTCTTTCTCCTTGCTCACAAGGTGTAACACATACACAATTGAGAGGAGGACCTCATACTAGCTAAAGAGAGTGAAATGGAGTGCCAAAAGTTGTTCTCCAATTGCCTAGAAGGAGGATCCCTGAAAAATCAGGATTATGGGAAGTATCGACGGCAAAACTATGGTACTTCTGCTCCGCTCACAATGGTAAAAAACTAGCTGATAGAAGCAAATCACAAATCAAATTCGGTAGTTCTGCCATACAATTTCTGGTAGTTCCGATCATCTAAAGTACCGCCCCCATATACGGAACTACCACTCTCATGGGGAGGAGAAGACCATCACACAGGTGCCTCTCTGGAAAAAACATGCCGTTACACAAGCCAGACATCGAAAGTATTGCTCACACAGAGCCGGTAGTTCCACTCACTGATCGGACTGCTCACACAGAGCAGGTCAGAAGTTCTGATTATCGACTATACTGGTCTCCGACCATGTTGTCCAGATTGACTACATAGGTCTCCGACTTCACTGGTCTCCAACCACGTTGTCTAGATCGACCACACAGGTCTTCGGCTACGCTGGTCAACGATCACGCAAGTCTCTGACCATGTTGTCTGGATCGACCACATAGGTATCCGACCACGCTGGTCTACGATTACATTGGTTTCAACAACTCAGGTCTCAACCACATCGACCATGTCGATATTCGACCACGTTGGTCTCCGATCACACAGATCTCCAACCATTACATCGATCTTTGACCACGTTGTCTTAATCACATTAGTTCGACCACGTTTATTTCAACCACATAGGTATCGACTATGTCAGTTTCAACCACGCTGGTTTCAATCACACAGATCCTCACCACGTCGGTTCCGACCGCGCTGGTTCGACCACGCTAGTCTTCGATCACACAGATCTCGACCACATCGGTTCCGACCACGCTGGTTCGACTACGTTTGCAAATACAAGCTACATGCCAAAGAGAGCAGAACAAGTGAGGTTGAGCTATCAACACATGATGAGACTCAAGCTAGTAGACATAATACCTCTTATAGTACGACAATCTATACTACCAATTCGGTCTTCCAACCATACACCAAGACTGGTAAAAGACTAGGAACAGATTCTTAGCCCTAGCTAGCTATACCTCTGCCTTGAGTCATAGTCTTGATATGCATCAACTCATGGTACATCTATTACTTCAGCTCTATCAACACATGATGGGTCTTCACTTGACTTGACAAGAAACACATGATCATCTCCTCTTGGACATGCATCAACTCATGGCGCACCCACCACTTGACTTAATCATCTTTAACACATGAAGTCATCCCAAGACTTCCTCATTTGTGGAACCTAATATATTCATCCAACTCATGAAAAATGTTAGTCCACAAACCAATTGCCATCAATTACCAAACTTCACTATTAACACAAAATGGAGGGACTAAATTCTACAATTTTCTCTTTTTGGTAATTCATGACAATCTCAACAAATAATGAGATAAAAATTGTAATTGCAAGTATACAACATGTACACAACACTTGTATACTCGAAGATAAACTTTAAGCAAAACTTAGTTATCCGGTTGTCATTAATCATCCAAACATTAATACATAATGGAGAAGTTAGATGGTAACTCGATTGCGAATGACTATATATAAACTATACAAGCTATATATACTCAGATGATGTGTTTCAAAGTAAAGATCCTAAATATATGTATTAAAGAAAACATGGATCAATACTTATGAAACCTCAAAATATAGAGTGAACTATCCCTAGATGTGTGCATACAAGTATGTGTAAAGAAGACATATACACATATTCATTTTGGACTATTTGTGGAGTTCAATCTGTTATGAATATTGTGCATCTATTCATGAGGCCCAATGGCAATATATATAGAGTACAAGAGGGATATACAGAAGGAATACAAATCATATAAGGAAACAGATAACAGTCATATTCTATTTCCTATTCTATCCTTAACACCCCCCCTCAAACTCATGGTGGATCACACACACTGAGTTTGGAGAGAAAATACAAATGATATGCTCTAGTCTATGGCTTCGTGAAGAAGTCAGCAATATGTAACTCTAAGGACACAAACTGAAGAGCAAGTACACCCTCCTGCACCTGGGAGCGAGTGTATGAAGCATTCACACCAATATGCTTGGTGAGCTCATGCTTCACTAGATCATGAGCAATACTTATAGCTCCTGTACTGTCAGTCATAAGAGTCGTAGGTCCGCTCACAGGTACACCAAAATCTGCAAGTAGCCATCTCAACCAAGTAATATCTGTTGTCACAGCTGCCATAGCTCTCAACTCAGCCTCTGCACTCGAACGGGAAACTGCAGTCTGCTTCTTTGTCTTCCAGACAATCAGGGAGAAGCTAAGAAAAACACAGTAAGCAGAAAGAGAACGACGATCAGAAGGATCACTAGCCCAGGTCGCATCAGAGTACGCCTGAAACTGGAGTGAGGTAGAGCTAGGGAAAAACAAGCGACGAGAGATGGTCCCACGCAAGTAGCGAAGAACACGAAGAAGATGACTGCAGTGAATATGAGTAGGACTAGCCATGAACTGACTCAAGATATGGACAACATGAGCAATATCAGGACGAGTGCTCACAAGATATACCAAATTCCCAACAAGATGGCGATACCAAGTAGGATCCTCAAGAAGATCACCATCAGTAGCACGAAGCTGAAGAGAGATCTCCATAGGAGTCTCAGCAGTGCGAGTATCAGTCAGACCAGACCGATCAAGAAGATCCTAGACAAACTTCTGCTGGGAGAGGTAGTAACCCTCAGGCATGAAAGAAACCTCAATCCCAAGGAAGTATGTAAGCAAACCAAGATCAGTCATCAGAAACTGCTCACTGAGATGCTTCTTCACATATGCGACGAATGAGGAATCGTCACCAGTAATGAGCATATCATCCACATATAAAAGAAGCAGTGTCCTACCTCGAGGTGAGACATGGATAAATAGAGCAGGATCATGGGCACTGACAGTGAAACCAACAGCGGTGATCACTGAAGTAAAACGTGCAAACCAGGCAGAGGGGCCTGTTTTAGACCATAGGGAGCACGACGAAGACGACAGACATGGCCATCTGGAACAGAATACCCAGGTGGTGGCTGCATGTAAACCTCCTCATGCAAGACGCCATTAAGAAATGAATTCTTAACATCTAGCTGAGAGATAGACCACTGGCGAACAGAAACAACCGCAATAAGAGTGCGAAAAGTGGTCATATGAGCTACAGGGGCAAATGTCTTATCATAATCACGACCATACTCCTGCCGAAAGCCATGAGCCACAAGACGAGCCTTGTAGTGCTCAATAGTACCATCAGACCTGGTCTTAATCTTGTACACCCACTTGCACGTGATAGGACGAGCGTGCACAGGTGTCGGTACAATATCCCAAGTCTTCGTACGACAAAGCGCATCAAGCTCCTCTGCCATAGCGAGCTGCCACTCAGAATGAGAAGCAGCCTCACGACAAGAACTAGGCTCAGTGACAGAGAGAGCATGAGCTGTCGAAGTGAAACCAAGACGATCAGGAGGACGAATGGTTGCCCGGTCACGAAGGGCATAACGAGGAGCATCATTAGTTGAATCAGACGTCGGTGTCAGCAAGAGACCAGGAGAGGGATCTGGTGAAGTACGAGGACGTCTGGAGTAGTGCACCCCAGAAAAACGAGACAGTGGTGCCAGAGGAGCAAGAGGTTGTGCTGCGGGAGGCAACACAGGAGGTGAAGATACAGAAAGCTGGGAAAGGGGGAAATGGGTGAGGAGTAAGGGAGAGACAACTAGGAGATCATCTCGATGGTGGAAGTAGTGTGAGAAGCAGAATCTCGATAGAAGAAAGGTCAAGATTCGTCAAAGACAACATCTCGTGAGATCCTAATCCATCGAGTAGAATGTCGGGCCCCTGGATTATCAAACCCGGACCCTCTGTGTATTACAGCACTAGTCCCAGATCAAAGCTAGTGCACACAGTCAAACAGAATGGAAAACATCACCAACAACGATTTATTACAGTAAATAAGAGTACTGACCACAGGGTCTCATTATTACAATGGAGGTTTAAGACCTCGTACACAAGAAATAAAGCGGAAGCAAATAAAACTCGAGGACGACCCATCAATTCGCCACAGGCAACTGACTGGGGAAGCGCGACCTAGTCCTCCGGGAAGAATCCATCGCAGCCACAAGCGAAGCAGTAGTCGTAGTCACCTTCCTGAGCTTCAACTTCCTCTGAGATTTTATTTTTAAGTGTAGCATGTGAGTACATAAAGTACTCCGCAAGTCTTGGGAAAAATGCATAGATGCAAGGCTTAACAAAGGAGGGCCATATGTTTCTTTTGCACAAAGCAATATTTGAAATCTCACTTACTACTAGTTATTTTCGAAGGCAACATTTAATGAAGTAAATGTTTTAACAGAATTAATTTTCTAGTGAAGGTTCCAACTACCAACACTATCTAACCAATTGCCATTGGTCAAGTTTTAAACTGCGGGTTCCATCCACCCTCTCTGGCTCCATCCGCCAGGATTCCCTTCCGAGAGTTCCCTCCACCCTCGGAATACAAATCTTTTGTTTTTAAATCCAAAACCAGAAATCTACCATGTGAATGCATTCCTTGCCCGCCCTTGACCGTGGGCACGGCTATTCGAATAGTTTTACACTCTGCAGAGGTTGTACAACTTTACCCACAAGAGATAAATTATCCTAAAAGTCAACACGCTTCCTTGGCATGAGACCCAGATAAAATACCACAAAGCCTTTACCTTACTCTAATCTAGCTAGATACCACCCGCTGAGGTTTCACCGCAGAAGGGTTAAATCCGCCCAATCTGAAGTCCCCTCTTGCGCCATATGAGTACAGTAAATCCCTGTCCCTCACTGTGAATAACCAGTCCATCCCTGGCACCCACTTTCCACTGGTGGCACCTAAACTAGACTATCATAAGTTAGTCAGCTAGGTCGTACCCATATAGACTTGTGGTTGTACGGTTAATGCTCAGTCTGGACAAACACAAGCGTCGGTCCTTAATTGACTAGGGTGGAACATACGCTTAACAAGATCTCGTGCTAACTGCACCAAGCCAAACCAACCATCCACCCTAATCTAAACCATCTTTCACATTTTTATTTTATTTTAAAGGAAACAGTGGTAACTCCAATCACCACAACTTTGTAAACACAAGGGTTTCAACAGTAAATCATAATTTCCCAGTTTCAAAGTTCCAAGGGTATATATTTAGCATGACTAAGCATTATACTACCATACTATCATTGTCAAAGAATAAATAATAATCTCATTAATGAGACAAAGGAAGTTTTAGGGTGACAAGGGTACATGACAATCAATTCCAATGGAGGGCATAACAAGGTTGGATTAACTACTACCTTAAGATTTGAATTATCATTTTATGTAAATAGCAATGCATAACATTTAAAATAATTAAAACATTTCAAAATCATAGGTTCAAGATGATCAAAGGAGACTTGCCTTCTTGCAGGGTTTCTGGGTCTTCTTGCTGCTGTGTAGAGAGATCGTCGACAACGTTGCAATCTACGCGAGGAAAGACGAAGCAACAAACAAATAAATACAAACGAAAATTCAAATAAAATCCAAAAATTCAACAGAGGCCATAGTTGGATAGATTATGATTTTAGATGAATTTAGAAATTTGAATGGCTGGAATTGGAGTTAAAATGAGAAAGTTATGCTCATTTGAAAATCTCAGATTTGAATAAATCGAGAAATTCGGAAATTTCTGACAGGTGGGACCCACTGGAGAATTAAATTTTAATTTCTATTTTTATTTTGAGAGACTGACAGGTGGGACCCACTGAACAGTAACCACTGGCGGTCACTGACATGTGGGACCCACTGGACAGTGAGCCCACGGCTCAGCCTCTGACACATGGGATCCACTGGACTCCGGGCCCACTTGTCAGAGATAGCACAGAGAGGTGGGGCCCAGGCGGCAGTGGCCAGCGCAGACCGGCGGCCGCTGACGGGTGGGACCCACTTGTCAGCCCGGAAAATAAACGAAAAACTCAACCTCTGCGCGCGGAACCGAGGGCTCGAACGCGCGCCGAGGGAGTCGGGGGAGGGGAGAGCGAGCGGTGATAGCCAAGTGAGCGGGGAGGCTTTGCCTACCCATATAGGGCAATCAAACCTTTTGAGTTACCTGCCAGAGGGGAGGCCGGGGAAGGTGACCGGAGGCAGGGTCGTCGGCGGCGAGGGAGGGTCGGAGGGGTTCGGGTGACGCGTGAAATGCAATCCTTGAGCGAAGGGGGTTCGGTTGGAGGGGTCGACGAGGTGCGGCGACGAGCGGAGAAGGCCGGTGACGAGGAGGTGGCGGAGCTGGCTCGGGTCCTCCGGCGCGACGGCGCTCCTGCGGCGGGGAGGGGCGGCTGAGGTGTCGGGGAGGTTCGCCCGGGCGCGAGGAAGCTCGAGGTGGCGACGGCGGGCTTCGGAGACGACCGAGGCGGCGGCGAAGGCTCGCCGGAGTACCTACCGTGGGCGCACGGGAAACTTGCGGTGCGACGGCGCTCGGGGCTTAGGGTGAGAGGTGGAGTGCTCTGGGAGGTGGTGCGGGAGGAGGCGGAGCCGGGGGAGCTATTTATACGGGCGGAGGAAAGGACACGGGCGCGCAATTGCTCGCCGGTGTGTCGGCCGGAAAAAGGAAGGAAAGGGGAGAAACGGGAAAGAGGGGGCGCCGATGGAAGGGGAGCCCGGGAGATCGGGGATTCGGTCGCGGCGGCGTCCGGGACATCCAAAACCGAGGGGGGCCGGGTAAGGCAAGGCGGGATCCGGCGCGGTCTCGGTCGGCCGGCGAAAAAGGAAAGAGGGGGAAGGAAAAGGAAGGCGCCGGCTCCGCGGGGACGACGGACCCGACAGGTGGGCCCCGCGTGCAGTGAGAGAGAGGAGAGAGCGGGCGGGCGGTGCGGATGGCTGCCACGCGGCTCGGGGAAAAGATCGGGCGGTGGATTGAGGCCGGGCGCGAAGACGCGGCTCCTCCGAGCCGTCCACGCGTCGGGCGAGGAGGAGGGGAAGGCGGGGCCGCCGGCTGACGGGCCGGGCCCGCTGGACAGCGAGGGGGAGGGAGGTGCGGCCGGGATCAGGCCGAGCGGCGACGTGGGCGGATCTGGGCCGTCCACGTGTCGGCTGGAGGAAAAAGGGAGGGATTTTATTTTCAAAATTTGATTTTGATTTTCAGAAAAGGCTAGAAAATTATTTAGGCCTCAGAAAAATATGAAAATACCTCCAACAATTCCAGAAAAATTCACAGAAGCTCCTGGAGATATTTTGGATTTAATACAATTATTTCCAACTACTGTTGATATTTAATTTTCATATTTTGAATTACTTTTTAAATTCTGAAAATAGTTTTTAAATTCCAGAAAAATCCAGAAAGGCAAATAAAAACCAAGTAAAACCCAATTACCTTAAAATAATTAATTTGAATTTAAATTTTTCAAAAAGCCAAATTTTGGGATGTGACAAACCTACCCCCCTTAGAAAGAATCTCGACCCCGAGATTCGGATGGACTGGGAAAAAGGTCGGGGAACTCTTCTTTTAGATCCTCTTCACGCTCCCAAGTTGCTTCCGATTCTGAATGGTTGCTCCACTGCACTTTACAGAACTTGATAACCTTGCTGCGCGTACGGCGCTCTGCTTCCTCCAATATCTTGACTGGATATTCTGGATAGGTGAGGTCCTCCTTTACATTTATTTCATCTAGAGGCATCTGCTCTTCTGGAACTCTAAGACACTTTCTTAGCTGAGACACATGGAAGACGTCATGCACCTTTGACAGCTGAGGTGGAAGCTCCAACTGGTAAGCAACTTCTCCTCGTTTCGCCACAACAGGAAAAGGTCCAATGAATCTGGGAGCTAGCTTTCCACTGACTCCAAAACGTCTCATTCCTTTGAGAGGTGACACCTTCAAATAAACATGATCCCCAGGTACGAATTCTAAGCTTCTACGACGATTGTCCGCATAGCTCTTCTGTCTGGTTTGTGCTGTTTTTAATCTGTCTTGGATTAGACGAACCTGTTCTTCTGCTTGCTTCAGCACATCTGGTCCAAACACTTGTCCTTCTCCTGTTTCCTTCCAATACAATGGAGTCCTACACTTCCTGCCGTATAGGGCTTCGAACGGAGACATTTGCAAACTGGATTGATAACTATTGTTGTAGGAGAACTCTGCATAGGGCAAACTCTGATCCCAATTACTCTTGTTTGCCAGTACACAAGCTCTCAACATGTCTTCCAGGATTTGATTTACTCTTTCTGTTTGACCATCTGTCTGTGGATGATAAGCTGTACTGAAGTTTAAGTTTGTGCCCAAAAGTTCATGTAGCTTTTGCCAAAATCTCGAAGTGAACTGGGTTCCTCGATCTGACACAATCTTCTTTGGAACCCCATGCAAGCACACAATTCTTGACATGTACAACTCTGCAAGTCTATCCCCGGAGCATGTGGTCTTTACTGGAATGAAATGGGCGACTTTTGTCAAACGATCCACTATAACCCAAATTGAATCGTGCCCTGTTTTGGTTCTTGGTAATCCAGTTATAAAATCCATACCAATTTCTTCCCATTTCCACTCAGGGATCTGCAATGGCTGCAGAAGTCCAGCAGGTCTCTGGTGTTCAGCTTTAATCCGTTGGCATACATCGCACAAGGCTACGTATTCTGCAATTTCTCGTTTCATACTTGACCACCAATACCTCTCCTTGAGATCTTGGTACATCTTGGTACTCCCAGGATGAATTGAATATCCAGATTCATGGGCTTCCTTCAATATTAACTCCTTTACCTCTTTCTTTTCAGGTACAATAATTCTTTTCCCAAACCAAAGGGTACCTTCTTCATCCTCTGAAAATCCCGAGGCTTTCCCTTTCTTCATATTATCCTTGATCTCCTGGACATACTTGTCCTCCTTTTGAGCTGCTCTGATTTGATCTTCTAAGGTTGGTTGAACTTCCAAAGTGGCTAGAAATCCTTCCTCCACTACTTCTAGGTTGAGCCGTTGGAACTCTTCTTGAAGGGCAGGCATACTGTCCTTAATCCTCAGCTTGGCACAATAACTCTTTCTGCTCAAGGCATCTGCTACCACATTAGCCTTTCCTGGGTGATAATGTATTCCAATATCATAATCCTTTATTAACTCAAGCCATCTCCTTTGCCTCATGTTAAGATCGGGTTGAGTAAATATGTATTTCAAACTCTTGTGATCCGTGTAAATTTCACAACGGTTACCAATCAAGTAATGCCTCCATATTTTCAGTGCATGCACTACGGCAGCAAGCTCTAAATCATGAGTTGGGTAATTTCCTTCATGGGGTCGCAGCTGCCTTGAGGCATATGCTACTACCTTTCTTTCTTGCATCAGTACACAGCCTAGTCCTTGCCTTGACGCATCGCAGAAGACTTCGAAATCCTTCCTAATGTCCGGAAGCGTCAACACTGGTGCAGAAGTTAACCTCTTCTTCAGCTCTTGGAAACTATCCTCGCATGGTTTACTCCATTCAAACTTCTTTTCCTTCTTCAGCAACTGGGTGAGAGGTCTTGCAAGCTTGGAGAAACCTTCAATAAATCGACGATAGTAACCAGCCAATCCAAGAAAACTTCTGATCTCGGATACTGACTTTGGTTGTGTCCAATTGAGCACATCATTAACTTTCTCCGGGTCTACGGATACTCCTCCTGCCGAAATCACATGGCCCAAGAAAGCTACTTTCTTCAACCAAAACTCACACTTACTGAACTTGGCATACAACTGATTTTCTCGGAGCTTTTCCAAAACTATCCTCAAATGTTCGGCATGTTCTTCCTCATTCTTGGAATATATCAAAATATCGTCGATGAATACAACCACAAACTTATCCAAATATTCCATGAACACCTTATTCATCAGATTCATGAAGTATGCTGGGGCATTGGTTAGACCGAAAGACATCACTGTATACTCATACAATCCATAACGGGTGGCAAATGCGGTCTTGGGTATGTCCTCTGGTCTTAACTTCAATTGGTGATATCCTGATCGAAGGTCAATCTTAGAGAATACACATGATCCTTTCAACTGATCAAACAGATCATCTATTCTGGGTAAAGGGTACTTGTTCTTAATAGTCACATCATTCAATGATCGATAGTCCACACACATGCGAAGACTACCATCTTTCTTCTTTACTAGCAGTACTGGTGCTCCCCAAGGTGACGAGCTTGGCCTTACGAATCCTTTATCCTGTAGCTCTTCAATTTGTTTCTTAACTTCCGCCAAATCATTTGCAGACATCCGATAAGGTCTCTTGGAAATTGGAGCTGTTCCAGGTACTAGGTTGATGACAAATTCTACTTCCCTGTCTGGCGGCATTCCGGGCAAATCTTCAGGGAATACATCTGGGTACTCACTCACTATAGGTACTTTTTCCAGAGTCACTCCCTTTACGCTGTTCAAACTACACCTGCTCTGGGTAAGGGAGTTTGACTTATACCTTACTTGAATCCCATCAGAGTTAGTGATTGTAACAGCTCGGTCAGCACAATCTATCTGTCCTTTATACTTGGTTAACCAATCCATTCCAAGTATTACATCTAAACCCTTGGAGTCTATTATAATAAGATTCGCTAAGAACTTAACTCCATTTATATCCACAGTTGCGTCAAGGCAAACTGTGTTAGTCCTCATTTCCTTTCCAGGGGACTGGACTAGCATGGGGTTCTGTAGTTTACTCACATCCCAATTATACCTTTCCACCACATCTTTTGACACAAAAGAATGCGAAGCTCCAGAATCAAATAATGCTGATGCAATTACTGAGTTGACAAGAAACTTACCCAGAACTACGTCGGGTGCATCCTAGGCTGCTTCCGCGGTCACATGGTTGAGATGCCCTCTGCTCACCACTTGTGGAGTCCTTGGGGTCTGTGGTGCCCCACGGCCTTGACCTGCAGTCGGAGCTCTTGCTGGTGTAGTCCCCAGATTGAAACGAACTGGAGTCATTGCTGGGCGTTTCTGGGGACAGTTGCTGGCATAGTGCCCCATGTTCTTGCAGTTAAAGCACTGCACTCCTGCTGCTGAAGTCTTGTTCTGCGGGGGTTGGCCACCATTGTTTGCCCGGGGAGTTTGTGGATTTGGGCGGGGTCCTGAAAAGGGAGTCCTCGGCACGCTTGACTCTGAGAGCTTGTGATAGTGAGGTGCGTTGGGGCGGAATCGAGAGCTGCTTGCTCCTTGC
Source organism: Dendrocalamus latiflorus (assembly GCA_017311315.1). Taxonomy (NCBI): domain Eukaryota; kingdom Viridiplantae; phylum Streptophyta; class Magnoliopsida; order Poales; family Poaceae; genus Dendrocalamus; species Dendrocalamus latiflorus. The sequence goes on from CM029630.1 coordinate 23,103,957, forward strand.
TGTGCTTGAAACTTCCTCTTTCGATTTTCGTACAGCTGGCGCTGAGCATCTTCTTGGACAAAGGCCTTGTTCACTAGGTGCTGGAAGGTTGGGAAGTCATTGGATACCAGCTGCACCTTAAGGTTGGGGTCAAGTCCCTGCGTGAACCTCCAAATCTTGGTCGCATCCGATGTGACCTCTTCAGATGCATACCTGGACAGTTGGGTGAACTTGTTCAGGTATTCGGAAACACTGAGGTTTCCCTGTTGTAGTTGGTAGAATTCTCTCTTCTTCATTTCCATTATTCCCGTAGGAATATGGGCAGTGCGGAAAGCTTCGACAAACTCCTCCCAAGTGATGGCTTGTGCATTTTGATGGGCGGCGCGGTAGTTTTCCCACCAGTTGGCAGCCATTCCCTTGAGCTGGTGAGCAGCATACAGCACCTTTTCATTATCGTTGCACTGAGCTAGGACCAATTTTCTTTCCACATCCTTGATCCAATCATCTGCCTCCAGGGGATCCACTGATCCAGCAAAAGTGGGAGGCCTTGTCCTCATGAATTCTCCCAACTTAGACTGAGGTGCCTGGTTGGGTGCATGCTGGGTTGGCTGCACTTGGTTCTGGGCGAGAGCTTGAAGTAACTGCAGCTGCATAGCCATCATTTGCTCCAAGTTGGGGGCCTGAGCGGGAGGTGGTGGAATGTTGTCTTCTGGCTGATTGTTGGCGTCACGGCTGCTGCCAGGGTTGCTCCTCGTGTTCACCATCTGAAGCGGTTTAGGTTAGCAGAAGGTAAGAGGGAATTAGCAAAGGTAAGAGATTAGGGGAACTAAATCACATCCCAAGCCAACACACAAGAAAGAACTAGCAACCACTTAGGGGAAAACTTTTATTAAAATCAAGATAACTCCAAGGATGGCTGCACCACAAGTGCACATAGGCCTGGTACAGTCCATCTAGCACACCAAAACATAACAATAAGCGTTCTAAGGACGCGGACATTTTATTTGGGTACTACTGACTCAAAAGACTACTAATCCTCTCCAAAGACGCGCTCCTCAGGGTCTTCTTCCGGGTCCTCTTCTGGATCCTCCTCCGGGTCTTCCTGGCGCTCTCTCACGTGGTGACGTGAACAGTCACACTCGGCTGAGGCACGGTTACGACTGGAGGCAGTCGACCGAGAACGCGAAGGAGAAGGCTTGCGCTTCTTGAGAGTGATGACAGGTGGCGGACTGGGGCGTCGCACCTTCTTGCGTGCGGTAAGTCTGATGTGGAGTCCTAAAAGTCGAGCTGGTGCCGGGTTGTTGGGGATGACAGCTGGTACTGGGGAAGACGGCGTGTAATCAACTATGGGTGAAGACGGCGCGTAGTCGGCTGCGGCCCGGAGACGTCCCAACTCAAACTCAGCTGCCTGGCTCTGGAGAAGCTGCGCGCGAAGCGTGTCTGAATGCTGGTAGCTGGAAGTGAGAAGCATCCGAAGTTGTCCAATCTCCTCCTAAGCTCTAGCATAAGTGACTGCCATCGCCTGGGTGAGCTGCACCTGATGTGACAGTCGAGGATCGTCAGCTGGAATATCAAAGGGATCTGGATACCTCTGTCCTACCCTGGGATTGATGAAGAAGCAAAAAGGGGACTGATGTACAGCATCCTTGTGCAGGTGGCACAACTCGTCAATGGCGAGGCGTGCTGCGTCCTGGACAGCGTCGAAACAGCGGGACCGAGGGTGCTTGATGGGGTAGGTGTGGGACTTGAATTCCTCTTCCCGTGCATACAGGAATACCTCCATCGTCCAAGAGTCTCGATCCAGGATCCGCGTCTTCCGACCCCTGAAGATGGGCGGCTGACGGTACTCCAAACACTGCATCAGCTGCCGGAGAAGGCTAGCGAATGCTCCAGCATCCTCTCCATGTGAGTAGTAGTCCCACGGGGCAGCGGAGGATGAACCAGCCATCTACAAAGTTGAGTGAAAGAAAAGATTAGTAAAAGTTTTAACAAATGGAGTTGGAGACAAGAACGAGATTCTAAGTAGGAAGAGAGTAGAAGCAAAGAAGCTTACACATTTTTTTAATATACTCTTTTTATAAATATAAGTCCTTATGGTTTGCCATTCCTAATCTAGGTCACGTCCTACAGTCAAATTGGCTCTGATACCATCTCTGTCGGGCCCCCGGATTATCAAACCCGGACCCTCTGTGTATTACAGCACTAGTCCCAGATCAAAGCTAGTGCACACAGTCAAACAGAATGGAAAACATCACCAACAACGATTTATTACAGTAAATAAGAGTACTGACCATAGGGTCTCATTATTACAATGGAGGTTTAAGACCTCGCACACAAGAAATAAAGCGGAAGCAAATAAAACTCGAGGACGACCCATCAATTCGCCACAGGCAACTGACTGGGGAAGCGCGACCTAGTCCTCCGGGAAGAATCCATCGCAGCCACAAGCGAAGCAGTAGTCGTAGTCACCTTCCTGAGCTTCAACTTCCTCTGAGATTTTATTTTTAAGTGTAGCATGTGAGTACATAAAGTACTCCGCAAGTCTTGGGAAAAATGCATAGATGCAAGGCTTAACAAAGGAGGGCCATATGTTTCTTTTGCACAAAGCAATATTTGAAATCTCACTTACTACTAGTTATTTTCGAAGGCAACATTTAATGAAGTAAATGTTTTAACAGAATTAATTTTCTAGTGAAGGTTCCAACTACCAACACTATCTAACCAATTGCCATTGGTCAAGTTTTAAACTGCGGGTTCCATCCACCCTCTCTGGCTCCATCCGCCAGGATTCCCTTCCGAGAGTTCCCTCCACCCTCGGAATACAAATCTTTTGTTTTTAAATCCAAAACCAGAAATCTACCATGTGAATGCATTCCTTGCCCGCCCTTGACCGTGGGCACGGCTATTCGAATAGTTTTACACTCTGCAGAGGTTGTACAACTTTACCCACAAGAGATAAATTATCCTAAAAGTCAACACGCTTCCTTGGCATGAGACCCAGATAAAATACCACAAAGCCTTTACCTTACTTTAATCTAGCTAGATACCACCCGCTGAGGTTTCACCGCAGAAGGGTTAAATCCGCCCAATCTGAAGTCCCCTCTTGCGCCATATGAGTACAGTAAATCCCTGTCCCTCACTGTGAATAACCAGTCCATCCCTGGCACCCACTTTCCACTGGTGGCACCTAAACTAGACTATCATAAGTTAGTCAGCTAGGTCGTACCCATATAGACTTGTGGTTGTACGGTTAATGCTCAGTCTGGACAAACACAAGCGTCGGTCCTTAATTGACTAGGGTGGAACATACGCTTAACAAGATCTCGTGCTAACTGCACCAAGCCAAACCAACCATCCACCCTAATCTAAACCATCTTTCACATTTTTATTTTATTTTAAAGGAAACAGTGGTAACTCCAATCACCACAACTTTGTAAACACAAGGGTTTCAACAGTAAATCATAATTTCCCAGTTTCAAAGTTCCAAGGGTATATATTTAGCATGACTAAGCATTATACTACCATACTATCATTGTCAAAGAATAAATAATAATCTCATTAATGAGACAAAGGAAGTTTTAGGGTGACAAGGGTACATGACAATCAATTCCAATGGAGGGCATAACAAGGTTGGATTAACTACTACCTTAAGATTTGAATTATCATTTTATATAAATAGCAATGCATAACATTTAAAATAATTAAAACATTTCAAAATCATAGGTTCAAGATGATCAAAGGAGACTTGCCTTCTTGCAGGGTTTCTGGGTCTTCTTGCTGCTGTGTAGAGAGATCGTCGACAACGTTGCAATCTACGCGAGGAAAGACGAAGCAACAAACAAATAAATACAAACGAAAATTCAAATAAAATCCAAAAATTCAACAGAGGCCATAGTTGGATAGATTATGATTTTAGATGAATTTAGAAATTTGAATGGCTGGAATTGGAGTTAAAATGAGAAAGTTATGCTCATTTGAAAATCTCAGATTTGAATAAATCGAGAAATTCGGAAATTTCTGACAGGTGGGACCCACTGGAGAATTAAATTTTAATTTCTATTTTTATTTTGAGAGACTGACAGGTGGGACCCACTGAACAGTAACCACTGGCGGTCACTGACATGTGGGACCCACTGGACAGTGAGCCCACGGCTCAGCCTCTGACACATGGGACCCACTGGACTCCGGGCCCACTTGTCAGAGATAGCACAGAGAGGTGGGGCCCAGGCGGCAGTGGCCAGCGCAGACCGGCGGCCGCTGACTGGGCTGTCAGTTTAGTGCGCTCACGAGGTGGTAGCAGGACAAAACAGGTGCAGCCAAAAACACGAAGGTGATCGTACTGGGGGGCTCTAGAGTAGAGACGCTCTATAGGACTGACATCCTTAAGAGCAGTGGAAGGCTGCATATTAATGAGATATGCAGCCGTAGAAACAGCCTCAGCCCAGAACTGTGGTGGAACGTGAGAAGCAAGAAGAAGGGTGCGAGCAGTCCCAATCAGATGATGATGCTTGCGTTCAGCAACCCCATTCTGAGCATAAGCACCAGGACAAGAAGACTGATAAAGAGTTCCCTGCTTAGAAAGAAATTGTCTGAACGCACTAGAACAATACTCGCCAGCAGAATCACAGCGAAATGTACGAATAGAGGACTCAAACTGAGTACGAACCATCATGGCAAAGCTACGATAGATCACAAGAAACTGACCACGATTAGACATAGGGAAAAGCCAAGTAAAACGGGAGTAATCATCAATGAAAATAACATAGAATTTATGCCCGCCTTTGGAGAAAATAAGCGCAGGTCCCCATACATCTGAATGAACTAAATCAAAAGGACGAGAAGACAAGGACTCACTAGAGTGATAAGAAAGTTGTAGCTGCTTGCCCAACTTACAACCTCGACAAAACATGGATGTGTCAACAATAACACGTCCAAGGACACCTTGACGAACTAATGACGAAAGATGGGACCCACACAGGTGACCTAAACGGTGATGCCACTGCGCAAAAACTCCAGAGGTGGTGGCAGTAGTGGCGGTGGAGGTAGTCACGGTAGGAGACGTGGTAGGAGCAGCTGAAGTGGACGAAAGATGAAGACGGTTGAGAATGTAGAGCCCCTGACGATCCCTACCGCGCCAGCCAGTCCCAAGTATCGTCCCTGTCTGTCGATCTTGAACAAAACAGGTGTGAGAGTCAAAACCAACCCGACAACCAAGATCAGTGAGCTGTCCCACTGAAAGAAGCTGCATGGTTAGTTGGGGAACATAGGAAACAGCTGGAACAGAAAAATCAGTGGACAAAAGAGTGCCCTGACAGCTAACAGATAATGAAGTACCATCAGTAGTCTGAACAGAAATAGGAAGGGCAGGAGGTCCTACTGAAGTGAGAGATGTGGAATCCGGTGTCATGTGGAAAGAGGCACCAGAATCTAGAACCCAAGAGGTACCTGGGAGAGACGTTTGAGCTAGACTGGCAGAACTCACTGAGCTGTGAGAGAGCTACTGAAGTAGAGCTTGACAGAGCTGCTGAACAGAGTCACCTCGCTGAGATCCTGATGAGCTGATCTGTCCTCCTGTGAAGGAAGGGCCTCCCTGCCCCCCTTGGATCGTCCACCCCACGCGCCTTATGCTGCTTTTTTCGCACCGCATAACTCTGGTATTCATGCCCGAAGTTCTTGCAGTAGTTGCATTGAACTCCAGTTGGTGCAAAAGCAGAAGCGGCAACGGGCACCTGGGAAGGAACCGTAGTCGTAGCAGGAACCGTCGATGTAGTCGAAGAACGAGCAGCAAGCACAGTCGAAACGGACTGTGCTGCTAGCCCGAGACGAAGCTCCTCAGCCCAAAGAGTCGAAAGAGCCTCAGTGACAGTCGGTCGTGGCGAGCGGCTCAGCAGCTGAGCTCTGACAGGCTCAAACTCTGGGCGAAGATGGCAGACAAAATCATAAAGACGAGGGCGATCATGATCCGCCTTCTGAACTTCATGGCACTCCTGGCACAGTGGAGAAGCCAGTTCATCTATCTGTCGCCAGAGACTAGCCAAAGCTCGGAAGAAGTCATCGACGGAGGAATCTCCCTGGCGAAGCGTCTCCAACTCACGCTGAAGCGAAAAAAACTGAGCATCACTGCTCTGCTGGTATCGCTCACGCAAGTACTCCCAGATTTGTCGAGTAGACCGCAGACCAACAATATCTGGCTGAATGGAGTCGTCGACGCTAACCACAAGGATGGCACGAACACGGGCCTCATCAGCACACCAGCGCTCGAAAGCGTCAATGGCATACTGAAAAGCCTCATCAGCAGCGTCAGCAGCAACCTCAGCCTCTGCCTTCTTCTTAGCAGCCTCATCTGCTCTAGGAGGTGCATAGATAGACTGCCTAGGAGGAGGCTAAACCAGCGGTGATGGAGAAGGACGAGCACCAGTAACATGTCCCCAAAGGCGAAGACCATCAAGCATAATCTCCATGAGGGAAGATCATAACCTGTAGTTCATTCCATGGAGCTTTGTTTCCGAGAATGGGATCGCAGCAGATGGAACGGAAGCCATCGGTAGGCGGCGCTGAACCGCGCGGCGACCAAGGCAACGATGTCAAACAGGCGCCGCTGGACGGCGCGGCGGTTAGAACAACGTTTTTTTTGCTTTTTTTTTACAAACTATAAAAGTGAAGCTGAGAGTCACACTTCACTAAAGCCTTCTCAGACTTCAAGCAGCCCGGCGCAGGCGGCGACGGCCCCGGCGCAGGTTGGCGGTGGCCCCGGCGCAGACGACGACGGCCCTCCGCAGGCGACGGCGGCCCTGCGCAGGCGGCGACGGCCCGCTCAGACGGCGGCTGCCCGGCGCAAGCGACGGCGGCCCGCTCAGATCTGGCGGCGTCGGCGTCAGATCTGACGGCAGCAGCGGCGACTCGACATGACCTGAGCGGCATCAGATCTGGCGGCGTCGACGTCGAATTTGGTGGCGGCGGCGTCGGATCTGACGGCAGTGGTGGCGGCTCGACACAACCCGAGCGGTGGCAGCAGCGGCAGCACGGGCAAAGAGGGTCCGAACGGTGGTGGCGGCACGGGCCAGAGACGGCCCGGGCGGCAGTGGCACGGGCGGCAGCGGCGGCGCCGGCGGCGCCGGCAACAGGCGGCGGCGACGGCGGCTTGGGCAACAACAGCCCAAGCGGCGGCGGAAACAGAGGTAGCGGAAGAAACTAGGTCAGAGCCCTAACCCTAACCTTTGCTCTGATACCATGTTATGAATATTGTGCATCTATTCATGAGGCCCAAAGGACTATATATATATATATATATAGAGAGAGAGAGAGAGGGATATACAGAAGGAATACAAATCATATAAGGAAACAGATAACAGTCCTATTCTATTTCCTATTCTATCCTTAACACAATCCATATTTTGGATCCAAAGAATGCACTAATATATAAGAATGCTATTTCGAATGCATACCTCTTTGATTTTAAATGAGACTAAGAAATATCATAATCAATCAACAAGATTAGTCTCACAAATGCATTTGTCATTATCACCAAAATCTCATAATAGTATTTGTCATTATCACCAAAACTAACTTAAATGGATCTTGATCTTTTAGTCTCCTCCTTTTTGGTGGTTGATGACAATTCTATTAACAATAATAGTATTTGGATGAAAATAAACATATGATAGGAAATTAAATTATTCATGCATGTCAAAAAACAAATGTATGAGAGAAGGTGAAAGCATTAGATTTGGAATTAAAATAGAGGAATCAGGTTTAATTTCTTGTTGTGCCAAAGATTTATGCAAGGAATTAGCACACAACTCATTCTCAACATTCAAATCAATGTAGTCTGAATTCTCTACTTGAAACATATGCATATCAAAATTGTTTTCCACTAATTTTTGCTCTAAAGTAGAAGGAACAGTGAACAATTGTAGTCTTCATAAGCATACTCGCTTTGAGTGATAATAGCACCATTATTTTTACTTTTTTGGCTCTCCTCAGATGATGTAGGTGCATCTATCTCCTCATGTTCCTTCTCAAACAATGGAGTCGGTAGCTCAATTAGCTCATTCTCCTCTTTAGCATGGTTCTCAACTTTCTGTAAGTAGTTAGCCACAGAAAAAGGCACAAATACAGGTTTGTTCTCATATTTCATATCATCAAGCATTCTGAATTCTTCTTCAATCTGACTTTCAATCTTACAAGCAAATATAAACAAATGAGAGAGAGAATTATATTCTTTGTGAACAAGAAGGTCCTGAATTTATTGATTAAGCCCACTTAAGAACCTATTCTCTGTAGCTTCAGCATGTTCTTCTAAGCCACAATGCAATAAACGAGTTTTCAATTCATGATAGTACTCCCTTACAGTTCTACTACCTTGTTTCAACGCTGCAATCTAGCTAGCAAATAATCAGCATAATATTTAGGAATGAATTCATATCTCAAAAGTTTTTTTTAATGCATTCCAAGTTTGAGGCACTCTAACATATCTACCAGGAAACTTCCACCAAAGTATTTCATTATCAATAAAACCACTAGTGACAGCTCTAATCTTTTGCCTATCAGACTAATCATAATATTCAAATTTTTTGTCTAATGCTATCTCCTAGTCAACACATGCATTAGGATCATATTTACCAGCAAAAGATAGAAATGCATACTTAAATTTACCTCGGTCAGGCACAAGAGATAAGTCAATGGTATTGTTGATTTCATGAAACTTCCTCCTATATGATCTTGATCTTGTCATGGTTAGTAAAAAATAAGGTACCCACAAGAAAGGTGTTAGAGGTTTACAAAAGTCACACACACTCAAGCTCTTACCAACTTCTTACCAAAGCAAATAAGTGGTGTAATCGATGGCTGGTTTGTGATAACTTGACTCAAGTGATGAGTATAGTGATTGCTGGTATATCAATACCTATGACAGTTAGTAGTAGGTATAGCTTGGAAGGCTCTAGATATGTAGCAATGGAGAACAATCAATTAATTTCAGGAATTACATAGAATTGAGTTATAGTTCGTATCTAGCACTTAGCCTATGTTGCTGATCAAACAAGGATATATGAAGGCTAAAGTAAGTGTATAACAAAGGTATATGAGTGATAGACACAAGATAATTAAAAAGAATGCAATATGGAATTGAAAAGCACAAGTATTGACCCAAATCTAAAAATTTAGGATTTCTATCTACTGGATAGTAAGTCGGTATTTTGGCCATAACTTTTTGTTATATGCCTATTTTTAATGATTATTTTTTCTTTGCTTCCTAACCGCTTTTCATACTATTTCTCTTTGTGGTAAACTTCTGAAAACCAACTAAAAATTTTGCACAAAAATCACAAGTGCGGACTATTACAGATTCAGACTAGAAATTTAGGTCAAACATCACTGCAGATATCTTTTTACTGCCTTACTGGAATGAAGCACAATTTTACAGACAGATAGATAGATAATGAAGTTATCAATCTAATAGGACCATGGAATCAACAGATATTAAATTTTTCGTGGTGGCTGTAGAAATGGGGGTCTTTTGACTGAAATTGGAAATTAGGGTTTGGGGTGTTCGAGATGGATTTTGATGTGGGGGTTTTTTGGTTGGATTTTTAGAAACAAAGATATGACCAGCAACTAGAAAAACTAAAATGGACACAAATTCAATTAAGCAAATTAAAACTAATAGATTGAAAGGCACAAACGGGGTTTGGATAGTGGAAATTAACTCTTTTTGTAGGATAGTTTTCTAGTTATAGGTATGAAAAACAAATCTAAAACTAAAATCTCATTGGGCAACTATGCTCTGATATCACTTGATGTAGGATTGGTCCCGATCTTCCATGGATGATAATTTAATTGGTAGAGAATGACGTTAATGACAAGGCTACTTGACTAAAACATATGATCAAGCCATCCAACAATTGCTACACCACGCTCTTGAGTCTTGACATTATCAACCTCACCAAAAATGACGGTTGACCTGATCACGAAGATCAATTCCTGCAAGTAATCGAAGAACAAGAAGAATTCAAGTAAAGAGCAATCTAACAATTGCTAGATATAAAAGTCGTACAAGGACAGTTGAGATTCTATAACATGAATCTGTTGGTCTAATCGACACAAGAGACAACGTGGAGTCGCACACACGGGCAAAACTGATCTAAACAAAACCTAAGAAAGAAGAAGGTGCCTAGGACTATTTATATGAGAGAGAGAGAGACATGAGTGGTGGCCAGGGAGGTGGGCATGTAACCCTAGGAGGTACAAGGCCCATAGGTTCAAGTGGAGGTGGCACAGTACCTTTTGGCTCGGATTCAGAATTAGCATTAGATTGTTTTGGCCATTGTGATGTGCACAGAAGGAATTTGGAGATGAGGCCAAATCTATTTGAAAGCTGACGTGATAAGCTTTAAGTCAAGTACTCACACAGCTCAAACGGACTCTGTATGTGAGAGTTATGAATATTTGAAGTTGGACCTGTCCAGCTAAATCCAGATTGATCTGCAGGCCGAATTGGATTTCAAAACGTGTCCAACCTGAAATTTTGCTTGAATTGACCAAAAGTGATGTAGTGGCCTTGAGGAAGAGTTGGGTAAGACGTCGACTTAGTCTTGATATGCTGATTGGCTTCCCTTTAGGTGGACCCCAACCACGAGCTCGTAGTGTTGATACAATCCTTCTTGTATAGCTATGCAAATATACATTTTCATTATTAGGTAGCATCATATTCTTACTTAAAATATGTTGAAGCAGAAGAAATGAATTCACCTTTTGTTGAATCTTGATATTAGGTGCTATGGTTGTACGCGTTTGTGGTATGGTCATGTCAATCTTGTTCATGGATTAAGAATATACGTGATGGCATGTTCATACACCAAACCACATATATAAAGAAAGTACAATAGAGATTTTATTTGATAAATCGCACCCAACAAGCACACTAATGATTGTTGGTTGTTCAAAGTGAAGAAAGATCCATATAGACCTAGACAAGAGAATGAAGATGTATTAGGACTTGAAACTCCATATCTTAATATTATTGGAGCACTAGTGTACCTTGCTAAATATACTAGGCCTACATTTGTAATAAAAAAGTATTTTTGGCAAGATACAATTTTAAGACTATGAAGAGGCATTAGAATGGAGTAAAAGGAATCCTTAGGTACCTGCAAGGTACAAGTGATCTTAGACTCTTTTGTCCCTAATGTCAAGATAAAAAACTAACGAGTTACTCATATGCTGGCTAAATGTCTCATCCCAATAATATCGGATTATAGACTAGACTCGTGTTTCTAAGCGAAAGTACTACTATTTATTGGAGATCAGTAAAATAGTTGATCATTGCTACATCGATAAATCATTCAGTGATCATTGCTCTATCTGAGATGACATGTGGGTGTGCATGACATGTGGTGTAGAAGTGGATAAGACCCCCATGATCCTCTATGAGGATAATGCATCTTGTGTTGCACAGATGAAGAATAGCTATATCAACATGCACACGATAAATCGTATATGTTGTGGGGGTGGCCCCCACCTAAACCCAGCAGGCCTGGTAGAAGGGTATAAGGTCCGAAATAGGCCATGTGTAATGACATAAGTGCCCCTGGAGGGGATACTCAAATGTAAGGGTACAACTGTAAAAGCACTCCCCATGTATATATATGGAATACAGGCCATGGGGAAGACCCAAGCCATTACTCATCTCCCTCACTCTCCACTACCATCTCTCTCTCTGTTTGGTCTGTAACCACAATAGTTGGCGCCGTCCGTAGGGAGGACAGGAGCAAGCCCGAAGTTCGGAGGAGGATGGCACCGAAAAAAGCTTCGTCGGCGGCGGCGAAGGGGAAGAAGACGGTTGGGGCAGAGCGTCGTGCGAGTACCAGGGCTTCGGCATCGGCTGCCGCGGGCGCGGCGGTCGAGGATGTTGACGCTCGCGCTGCGGCGACCGACCCCGCCACCGGCGCTGCGGCAGCCGACCTCGCCACCGGCACTGTGACGACCAACCATGTCACCGGCGCTGCGGCGACCAACCCCGCCACCGGCGCACTGGCAGCCGACCTCGCCACCGGTGCTGCGACGACCAACCACGTCACCGGCACTGCGGCGACCGACCCCGCCGACGCGACAGCAACCAACCTCACCGCCTTCGCCGCAACGCTCGCCGGTAGCGCGGACCGGGCAGTTGGAGGTAGCCACAACGGAGCGACCGGCAGCTCGGGAGCTCGCGATGCGGTAGTGCCCGCGCCGGTCCGTCCGTTGGGCGTGCCGGCGGCCCCGCCCGCACAGGCGGTGGAAAGCGCCCTGCTGGCGGCCCTCAGAGCGTTCTAGCAGGAGCTAGGGGATCTTCGCGGGGCTGTCCGAGACATACAAGAGGCTCGGAGCCAGCAGGCCGCGCCGGCGGTCGCGCCAGAGCCCACGCCGGAAAGGGCGGACAGCCGCGACGCCCCCACATCCTGCCGCGTCCCGCTACGGCGCGTCGATTCGGAGTCCCCGCTTTCGGCAGGACTACAGCAAGCGGCGTGGCCCGAAGACTTCAAGTTCCCCAGTGTCATCGAGCCCTACAAAGGCGACACGGACCCCCGCGAGTTCGTGCGCGTATACGAAACCGCAATCGAGGCCGCAGGCGGAGATGACACCACAAAGGCGAAGGGACTCCCCCTCGCGCTGCAAGGAGTGGCGCTCTCCTGGTTTTTTACCATAGAGCCGAACTCCATCTACGCGTGGGAGCAGATCCGCGACCGTCTTCACAACAACTTTCAAGAAAATTATGTCGAGCGGGTCGACGCGGACCAGCTCTTCGCCGTAAAGCAGAAACCTTCGGAGAAGCTCCGGGACTACTTCAAACGCTTCACGAAGATACGTTGTCAAGTCAAAGATGTTAATGAAACCACCGTTGTCAATGCAGCCATACAGGGTCTTCGCCCGGGCCCGATGGCCGAGTACAACGCACGGAAGCCAATTAAGACAGTGACGAAGCTCTTCGACAAAATGGAGGAATACGCCAGGGCGGAAGAGGACGCGCGGCGAAGGCAAGGTGACGACTCCGACACCAACCAGGCCGGTGCCTCGGCAAAAGCCGAAGATCCGCCGAAGGACGGTTCTTCGAAGGGAGAACGTAAGCAGGAGTCGTCCAGGGATGCGTCCGACCGCAGGGACGCCCCGCACAAGGAGTCGTCCGATAGGCCCAAGCGTGGCCAGCAGAAGTCGCGGCGAGGCCGGTACGTCCTCGACATCGAAGGCGGTTCCGACGAAGGCGCTCCCGCGGGCCGGGGCGGTCGGGGACGCCGAGGCCGGGGGCGCGGCCGTGGCCAGGGCCGTGATGATAAAGGTCGTGGAGATTACGACGACCAACACCAGGGGCTGTGGTGCGCAGTCCACGGTCGTGGCAACCACGACACCCGCACGTGCACGTCCATCGCGGCGCTCCGCGACAGCGTCACCTGGGACAGGAACCCGAAAGCACGCTCGCCCGTGGTGGCCCACGTACAGCACCCATACGAAGCCCCCGTGCACATTCAGGCACAAGGGACGCAGCCCCATGAGGGTCCTCTGCGGATTCAGGCCCACGTACGGCAGCCTCAGGAGGGCTTTCTGCAACTACAGGCTCCGGAGGCCACCCACTGAAGGATTATCAACGTCATCTCCGGAGGCTCCTCGTTGGAGTTCGCCTCGGCACGGCAGCGGAAGGCCTACGTGCGGAGGCTACACCACGTGGCGGCATATCCAGCACAGGCACCGCCGGACTGGGCACAGCATGATGTCATGTTCACCCCCGCCGATGCCGAAGGCGTGGAGCTTCCCCACCACGACCCCCTGGTCGTCCGAGTCGTTATAGCGGGATGCGACGTGGGACGGGCCCTGGTCGATGGCGGCAGTTCCGCGAACATTCTGTTCGCGGTAGCCTTCGACCAGATGGGGATCCCCCGAAGTCGCCTCGGCCCATCGGGAGTTCCGCTACAATGCTTCGGAGGACAACCTCTACGGGCCCTCGGCCAAGTATGCCTGCAGGTCTCCTTCGGCCGGGGCGACAATGAAAGGGTCGAAGACGCCACATTCGACGTCGTCGACCTCCCATACCCATACAATGCCATATTGGGGCGTCCAATCCTCAACTCCTTCGGGGCGGTACCGCACCACAGCTATCTATGCATGAAGCTCCCGGGGCCGCGAGCCATCATTACCGTTTGGGGCGACCAGGACATGGCCCGGCGCATCGAGCACGGCACCAGATGTCCCCGTCGCGGCGGGCAGCGGCACACCTAGGATCGGCGCCGTCGTGCGAGGGCCCACGGCGCCATCCGGAGGCGACTCCGCAAGCCCTACCGATAGCGAATCTACTAGAGGCTCCGGCCGCGTTGAGCACAAACGGTTAGTACCCCCCCGGTCGTATGTAATCGCTTACCCGCGCAAACGAGAATGTAATAAAGTTCCGTTTGTCGCCAACATATTACCGCTGTGCGGAAGTGCGCGGTGAGCACACGCGGAGGCCTCGCCTACGCGTGTGCTCCCGCAGTATAAACAAAGACGCACGTTCGCGTGTGCACTCTCTGTAGCCAGGGGTACGGGCATGAGAATAAACCAAAGACGCACGTTCGCGTGTGCACTCTCCGTAGCCAGGGGTACGGGCATGAGTATAAACCAAAGACGCACGTTCGCGTGTGCACTCTCCGTCAAAGACACGGGCATGAGTATAAACGAAGACGCACGTTCGCGTGTGCACTCTCCGTCAAAGACACGGGCATGAGTATAAACTAAGACGCACGTTCGCGTGTGCACTCTTCGTCAAAGACACGGGCATGAGTATAAACGAAGACGCACGTTCGCGTGTGCACTCTCCGTCAAAGACGCGGGCATGAGTATAAACGAAGATGCACGTTCGCGTGTGCACTCTCTGTCAAAGACACGGGCATGAGTATAAACAAAGACGTGTGGGGGGACGCCTCTGCACGCACTCTACGGAGTATAAATAAGACGCGGATGTTCTCCCTGTGCACTCTACTGAGTATAAACAAGACGCGAACCCCGCGCACGCCAGGGACTTCGTCCTTGTGCGTACTCTTCGAAGTATAAAAATGACGTGGATGTCGACCCCACGCACTCTACGGAGTATAAATAAGACGCGGATGTTCTCCCTGCGCACTCTACTGAGTATAAACAAGACGCGAACCCCGCGCACGCCAGGGACTCCATCCTTGTGCGTACTCCCCGGAGTATAAATCAGACGTGGACGCCGATCCCACGCGACTCTTGCACGGCTGCCAATCGTGCACCTTAGTGCATTGAGGCTCGCCTTCGCACATCACGGGAGGTGTACACAGGGGATACTACGGAAACCAGTTCCGGGAGTTCCAGAGTACCGACGTTGCACGCCAGAGGCTGGCCCCAGCGTCGGCGCGCACGTGGAATATGCGATACACCAGAGGCTGCCCCCACCTTGGGGTGGGGGGCCGAAGGTCCACCTTCGCACACGCCAGTCCACGAGACTCTAAACAAGTCGTAGTGCAGAGGTCCGCCTTCGCACGCGCCAGTCTACGGACTTTAAACAGGTCGTAGTGCGGAGGTCCGCCTTCGCACACGCCAGTCCACGAGACTATAAACAGGTCGTAGTGCGGAGGTCCGCCTTCGCACGCACCAGTCTACGGACTTTAAACAGGTCGTAGTGCGGAGGTCCGCCATCGCACGTGCCAGTCTATGGACTTTAAACAGGTCGTAGTGCGGAGGTCCGCCTTCACACACGCCAGTCCACGAGACTCTAAACAGGTCGTAGTGCGGGGGTCCACCTCCGCGCACGCGCCAGTCTACGGACTTTCAGCAGATCGCAGTGTCAACAACTGCCTCCGCACGCGCTCGCTCCACGAAGTACTAACCGGCGAACTTGGAATATGGGGAACTCGGCTCCGCACAGCACGACCGCGCATGCCCTAATTGTCAGAAGATCTATATATCGGGAAAATCTCAAAGTACAGAGGCCCGCCAACATCCCTGCCGCTCTAAGTAGCTATGCGGCAGGCTCGTCTTTAACACGCGATAAGGACGGGGTTCCGCTGGAAGAAGGTCGGGTCGCCCAAAAGTCCAGCGACTCTTCGGCCCTTTGCCAGCGTCGAAGGCATCGCCGGGTCGCAAGGTCGGCCGCAAGAAGTCGGCCCCAGCAAGGAAGCTGCCCGGGACATAGGCTAAAGTCAGAACTTATGAAGCAAGTGCGCACTTCATTCACAAAAAGAGGGGACATTACAACGCACGCCTACACCTAGGCACCACGGCGTCACACCTGCGAGTTCCCGGCGCCTTCGGAGGCATCAGCGCCGCCCTCGTCGCGTCGAGGGACCCCGTCCGCCGAGGCTCCCCTCCCTGTAAAGCGACTTCTGGAGTTCGACCCGCGCAGCGTCTGCCCCGACGTAATCCCAGATCCGTTCATAGAAGGGCTTGATGGCGCGGCGAGCGGAGCGGACGGCGCCGGACATTACTCCGACCCCGCCGGGCATCTCCAGCTGAGGGTCCTCTAGCCCAGCGACGTGCGGGCAACCGCGGTGTTGCAGGAGCACGCACACCAGGCATGCCGATGTGTACGCGCAGTGGTTGCCGAAGGTCGTCGCAGCGCCGCGCGTCGCAGCGCCGCGCGTCGCAGCGCCGCGCGCGCTACGTTGGCGGCATCTCCGACCCAGCGGAGGGTCCGCAACAGCTCCTCCGGGCCGAAGGCGTGGTCCAGCACTTTGGCCACAAGCCCTTGGAGATGGCTTTCCAGCGCTTGCATGGCGTCCCATGCAACCACCGAAGCCTCGCCAAGCGTCTGGTCTCGCTCCGCTAGAGTCAGGGCGAGTTCGCCTTTCTCCTTCTCTAGCGAGGCGACCTGTTGCAGAAAGTCATCCCGCTCTGCCGCAAACTCCTGCTGCGCAGCCTTCGCGGCTGACTCCCGCGCCGACGCAGCAAGTCTGTCGGCGTGCGCCTTCGCTTCGGCGCATTCTGCTTCCAGCCGGCAGATGCGGGCATTCTGGGCAGAGCGGGCTCTCGAGGCTTCGCGTAGCTCCTCCTCGGTGGCCCGCAGCCTATCCTCAAGCGCCCTTTGGGCACGAGTATAGGCCGTTTGCAAGGCCTGCCCCAGCACGAGTGTCTGCAGAAGGGAGAGACTTAGAAAGCTCAGCCGGCCCAGGCGTGGTCGTATGAGTACTTACCCTCACACCGGACACCTCGAAGGCGTCCCCGAGGCGCCCCGCTTCGTAGGCCTGCAATGCTTGCTGGTCGACGCTGGCAGCCGCGTCACCCACGATCCCGTGCCACGCCCTCAGCGTCTCCAGGGGAGGCACGAAGTCCGCGGGGCTCACACGCGCGGAGGTCCCGTGTTCCGGCGAGCCCTCCTCCTCCGGAATGAGCGACGCTGCAAATAGGGATGCGGGTGAGCACCGCAACGCATAAAAGAATACATCAGGGTAAGCTACGCCACCCTACCTTCGGTAGCGGAAGAAGGGCTTCGGGGAACCGCCCCTACTCCCAGACGGGGCTGCGGTGGCGTAAGCCCCCGCAGAAAGCATGGTCCCGCAGCGAGCAGAAGCCTCCGTGTTCGGGGCCGGCGACGACCGTCCCTGCACGGCGGGCGGCGTGGCCAGGGGGCAGAGGGCGCGCACGCCGCAGCGTCCTAGGCATCGGCATCGGAGTCCCACAAGCTTCGGATGCCCATCGCCACGACGAATCCTCGCGGCGTCCAGTGGAGCTCCGGCCGTACACACTGCCGCTTAGCCGGGGCAGGCAGCAGCGACACCGCCCCTACAGTCACTGCCGGCGAGGCCCCTGCGGCTGCAGCACCCGGGGGCGAAGGTTCCGCTGTGGCAGTGTCTGTAGGGGGCACCTCGTCTTCTGCTGCTGCTGTCGGGGAAGGCAACACGGCTCCGTGCGCCCCCACGGAGGGCGTCTCCGGCACCACAGCGGCCACGGCCGAAGGCTCCACCTCAACATCGCCGGTCCTCGCGGATTCTGCCTCGGCGACTGCGGCGGATGGCGAGACTTCCCCTCTCCGGCTGCTTGCGGCAAGCCCGCCGTCTAGGGCACTCGCCGAGGATCCCACGCCTCCGGCGTCCGCGCCATCCAAGCCTGAATCGGCATACTTCGCCGAATCCGACTCCGCGTCTGCCGCGCCCTCGGGAGCATCAGCAGCAGTGGTAGCAGCTGCCGCACCAAGCGCGGCAGACGCCCCGCTTCGGCCCCTCTTCCGAGACGGCGCCTTCTTCTTTGCTGCACCATCGTCCAGAGCGGCACGGTCCGGCACGGCGAGGCCCAGGGCCTCGCATACGTGATTTATTCGCCCCAGCCCCGCCTCGGCAGTGGCGGACGCACGCTGATCGTGCTCCCTGCCGGTATACGACCCCAGGATTACGCGCGCGGCCTGCTCCGCCTCCTCCAAGCTAATCCCTGAAGCAAAGGAGATAACATCAGCATATAACGCACTTTGCGTGAATAGAGGAGAGACACGGTCGAGGCTTACAAAGACGGACGACGCCGGCAGCAAGCAGACCGACGGCGAAACGTTGTCGTCTCGACGCTTCTCGGCGGCAAGACGCCAGTCGCGAGCGAGCGGCGTCACGCCGTACATCACGTACTCTTCGGCGAGGTCGCGCATGTTGAAGTGGGTGGCCACGCCTACGAGCCGCCGGGCCCTCCGCATATCCTCATGGTCGAGCGTCCGGCCGGGCGAGGGCTTGAACGCGATCGGTCGGCCCGTGCACTCAAGACCGCTCCTGCTCTCCACACGGTGGTAAAAACCACCGCTTCATCCAATGCGACTCCCACTTCCTGCGAGTGGAGTTCGCGGGGAAGAGCTTGCCGCAAGGCGGCCGGAGAACAAAGGAGACGTTGCCAAAGCTCGACACCGTCCCATCCTTCCGCTCCTTGGGCTGGCACCGCGCCTCGTGCAGATAGGAAAATAACGACGCACTGGGCCAGCATGCTCCTGAGCGCAAGGCCCAGCTGTAAACCGCGAGCCGGGCCACGGCATTCGGCGTCAGCTGCGCCAGCTCCAGCCCTGCGTCGAAGAAGGCGACGAATACGACCGCCTCCGACTCCCCAGGGCGAGGTTCCGTCTCGGCGGCAGCGTGTAGCCGCACCGCCTGACGCTCGGACAGCTTCCCCGGCGCAGCAGCATCTGGATCGTCTTCTCGGTCGCAAGCGAGGGGCCCAACTCGCCGGAGAACGAGCCCCCCTTCTCCAGCCACCACTTATCCGCCACCGTCGGGTCGCGTTCGCCGAGCGAGTATTTCACCTCTAACGGTGAAGACCGCCGGCGGATGCCGCAGGCACCAGCCGACTGGCTGCGCTTGCCACCAGACGCCATCGCTTCTTGCAAAAGGAGTATAGCGGCGGTGGTACCGCGGGAGTATAGAAGGCGGCGCAAGCGAGAAGTGGGCGTAGAGGTGCGGGGGCGTGGTTACAAGGGTTATTTCAGGCCTCCTCGTCCCCAACACCGAAGCGTCGCGACGGTCCACGTGCAGGACGCAACCGCAGTCGCACAAGGGTCCGCCCCGCACGCTCCCCCATAACCGAAGACGAAGAGGCGCGACCACGGCAGCAGGGACCGTCAGAGCACGTCGCCCCAATGACCCCCCGCCGCGGGGCCACCACCCCCCCCCCCCCCCCCCGGTACGAGCAAGCTGGAGCACACGAGGCCAGGCGTCAGAACGACCCCAACCGCCATTAAGAGCACCACAGCGGGCCGTGGGATCATAACAGCCTCGAAGCTGAGCCGTTCCTCGCCCGCCCCGTGTCCCCTTTCCCTAGGGAAAAGGCGAACCGCTGCGATCACGCAACCGCCCACACCCCATCGCGCACCAATCGCAAACCGCTGCGTGCCCCACACGCGCCCAGGCAAGCGCACGGTCTGACAGCCTAGCCCTGGCAAGCCGGGGGCCGACGCGATTTCAGGAACCTTTACAGCGCATTACCGCATCAGGAGATCACAGCCACCCGTTCGAAGGGTAGGGGATGGAGCGCGCGCGTCTACTTCGACTAGGCGCCAGCTCCGCTGCCACCCGTTCAGAGGGTAGGGGACGGAACGCGCGCATCTACTTCGACTAGGCGCCACCTCCACTGCCACCCGTTCGAAGGGTAGGGGACGGAGCGCGCGCATCTACTTCGACTAGGCGCCAGCTCCGCTGCCACCCGTTCCGATGGTAGGGGACGGAGCGCGCGCGTCTACTTCGACTAGGCGCCAGCTCCGCTGCCACCCGTTCGAAGGGTAGGGGACGGAGCGCGCGCGTCTACTTCGACTAGGCGCCAGCTCCGCTGCCACCCGTTCGAAGGGTAGGGGACGGAGCGCGCGCGCATCTACTTCGACTAAGCGCCACCTTCGCTGCCACCCGTTCGAAGGGTAGGGGACGGATCGCGCGCATCTACTTCGACTTGGCACCACTTCTGCTGCGTCGACGTCGGCAGCTTGATACCGGCGAATGTCATACGAAAGTGCGGCGCGCGCGTAGGAGGCCATCTTCTCGATCGCCACACCAGCCTGGCGGCGGCTTCGGCCTGGACCTCGGCTTCGAGGAACGAACCCGCATGCACGAATTCGCCCGGTGGCACCTCCCACACACAGCAAAGGCAAGGGTAACGTCCTGCAAAGTCTGCCTCGTTCTCCTTAACAGGCCACCTACAGTGCATCAGCATTTTTCGAAATGATGCGGACGGGCTCCATCAGAAGAACCGGGCAAACCTTGCTGTCGTACGCGAAAACGCAGCACGAAGGTAGGAAGCGCCATGGGTCAACCATAACACACGCTAACCAAGCTCCTGAGAAAAATGGACCTCCATCTGTACATCAACATCCCTTAAGCCGCTCAGTGTCGCTAGGGAATGTTTATGCACGGAAGGGGCCCATTTTAGGGGAGCAGCTTCTGTCAAATCACATGCAGGAACAACGCCGCACCAGCACCGTATATATATACCCCATCACCGGGAAGCCAACCGGCGGAAGTCCAATCGGCGGGAGCCCAACCGGCGGCAGCCCGACCGCCGGAAGTCCGTCATCACATTAATGATCACGACGCCTCAAAGCCTGCACCGCGCCCAGCACGCGTCGCCGCGTGGACGGCCAAAAGAACGGGCGTCGCAGCGCGCCCCTTATCACTTAAAGCACAGGCGGCGGCTCAGGGGCCCGCTACGCTTACCTACGCCGGCGCACGAAGCGCACGCGTCTACTTCGACTAGGCGCCAGCCCCGCTGCCACCCGTTCGAAGCGTAGGGGACGGAGCGCGCGCATCTACTTCGACTAAGCGCCACCTCCGCTGCCACTCGTTCGAAGGATAGGAAACGGCGTGCGCGCGCGTCTATCTCAACTGCAATCCACCCATCGGCCCCGGCTCCAGCCTCAGCCACCGGACCCCACTGTGCACCAAAGCTCTGCAAGATTCGGAGGGAGTTCACAGGCCGCAGGGACGGAGGGGGCCAAAGGACTCGCAACATGGCTTCGGCCCTGTGAAGCCCTTCACCATGAGAGGCTCCTGTTGTGGGGGTGGCCCCCACCTAAACCCAGCAGGCCTGGTAGAAGGGTATAAGGTCCGGAATAGGCCATGTGTAATGACATAAGTGCCCCTGGAGGGGATACTCAAATGTAAGGGTACAACTGTAAAAGCACTCCCCATGTATATATATATGGAATACAGGCCATGGGGAAGACCCAAGCCATTACTCATCTCCCTCACTCTCCACTACCATCTCTCTCTCTGTTTGGTCTGTAACCACAACAGTATACTTCCAAAGCATTTCCACCGATATGAGCAGTGAAACAATGGAAATGCAGAAGTACAGAAAATCCAAACAAGTGAGAATCTGGAAAATTTGTTAACCAAGAGTTTACCGACTTCTATTTTAGGGAAGCATGTATATGGCATAGGCATGAGAAGACATAGAGTTAGTTGTCCTCAAGGGGAGGTATATAGTGAGACAACATGTGCAATAGCAAGAATGTGAGTCTTTTCTTCTTGTCGATTTTTCCATTTGGTTTTTCATTAGCAAAGTATCCAAGGAGGAGTATTGTAACATGGCATGTGGAAACTTATCCTAAACCAGCTCCCATAATAGACAACATACCGATTAGCCTAGTTTAGTCTAAGTACGTTGCTAACACCCGAACATACGATGAGGGTGTTCCCATCGTACGCCTCTCCTCAAAATGGTGCAACATTGCGGGCAACAAAAAATTAACTGAAGTGTAAAAAAACCTTATCTTGCAACAGATAAATAATAAGAACTATTATGTCAAAATAAATGGCCTTCCTGCAACAATCAACTACAAATTATTGCAACATATCAAAACTTATCTGGCAACAAATGACATGAGATGCTTTCATAAACAAAATCTATTCATACAACAAATGAAAAAAATTACTGAAAAACTTATGTTACAAAAACTAAAAAGAGATGTTGCAACAAGCAAAATATGACACCGTAACAATAAAATGAGACTGTTGCAACAAGCAA